>JAQPPZ010017107.1:4222063-6634127 GCA_028583015.1 Wollemia nobilis | reverse complement strand
TTTTGGAAAAGTCAATACTGATGGAGCCTCTAGAGAGAACCCTGGAAAAGCCAGTGTGGGAGGAATTGGTAGAATTTCATATGGCTCCCTAGTTTTTACTTTTGCTAAGAATTTGGGTATTCTTTCCAATAACCTTGCTGAGGGGTATGGTATCATTAGAGGCCTTTAGGAGGCTACTAAGGTTGGATGGGAAAAGGTGATAGTTGAGTCTAACTCTCAACTTATGATTAATCTCTTGAAGACTCCTAAGAATCATAAGGTGGATTGGAGAATAAAAAGAATTATTGAGAAGATTCAGTTAATCCAGATGGGATTTTTGAAAGTTGATTACAATCATGTGGTCAGAGATCAAAACAAGAGTGCTTATGCTTTAGCTAATTGGTCTTTGGACAAAGGTGATCTTACTTGTTATGGCCACCCTCCTATATGGTGGGCTTCTCAAATTAGGGAAGCTCTTCTTTCTATCATTTCTTTGGATGGCTCCAGTTCTGAAGGTACCTAGTTTCTTCTTGTTTTTTTTTTTTTCTATTTGGTTCATTCAATTTTTTTAGTTCCCTAGCTCATTCTATTCTTTATTTTGTTTCCTCTATTGATTCTTGCATTAATAGTCTTCTGGTCTAGATAGGTCATTGTTTTGTTCATTTTTTTTTTCTTTTGTCTTCTTTGTTTTTTTGTTTAGTTTTTTAAGGTGGGTGGGTTCTTTTGTTTTGTTTTGTTTTTTTTTCTTTGTGTTGTTTTTTTTTGTTCTTGTGTTTTTGTTGTTCTATTTTTTTTTTATGTTTTTTGTTATTGTTCTTGTGTTTTTTTTGTTCTTGTTCTTGGGTTTCTCTTTGTTTCTGTTATTTCATTTTTTTTTGTGTGAGTTTTTTCTATGTTTTTTGTTTTTGTTTATTGTTTGTTGTTGGTTGTTTTTATTTTTATTTTATTTATTTTATTTTTTAGGTTTTGGTTGTGTTTATTTTTCATGTTTTTTTGGGTTGTCTTTGTAGTGTTCTGTTGTTTTTGTCTTGTTTGTGTTTTGTTATGTGGTTCTTGTGTTTTTCTATGTGGTTTGTGTTGTGGTTTATTTTATCTTATTGTGCGTGTTTGGTTGTGCTTTTGGTTTTGACACACTCAAGGAGCATGTTTTTTATTTTATTTTATTATTTTTGTTGTTATTTACTTTTTTTAATTTGGTTTTGTGTGTTTGTTTGCTCCTTGAGTATGTCAAAGGTGGTAGGCCAGGTCCGAGTCTTGGGCATTTTGGTGGAATGGATACCCCTGCCTCCTTGGGTCTTACTCGAAAGTGGCATCCCTTTTGGGATGTTTTCCACAAAAAAAAAAAAAAAAACCTACAATACTAGTAATAGCTTTGGACAGTACCTCTAGAATTTGTATCAATGACAATGATGGCATTGGTGCTTTTTCCTTTAGGTTTAATGGATGGAATATTTTCTAAGTACTTTAGGGAGCTATATTTTTCCATGAGTCTAATATTATTATCCTAATATGCACTTCCATATGGCCATATCCAGAATTTTACATAGTAACTTAGGATTAGTTGCTTTAGAGGGAACATGATTATGCTAAAAAATTTAGGTGTGATGACACTTGTTTTCTAATTTACCTATAGAATGATTCATATTAGGCTAGTTATCATGATATTTTTAAATAATTAAGTTTTTATTATCTAAAATTGGCATGAAAAATAATATTAATTGCTTATTGCTCTACATGAAATTAATGTTGGTGTAATATTTTTTTTTTTTTTATGTTTTCTAGTTTACTAATTAATTAAATATAATTATACAAAAATTTCAAATAAAATGGAAAAGTACATTTATTATTAACGTATGATATGAAGTCAATACGATGAACAAAGAGACTAATGTTTATAATGATATTACTAGCGATTACATGAATATTATCTAAATATTCATATCAATTAAAAAAATAACTCTCCTAGTAATGATACTTTTAAATGAATTTATTATTTATGGAAGTAATGAAAATGTCTAAAGAATCTAATGTTGGCACGTAACTTGTTTATAATCAATATGTGTGGTAGGTGGTATTAAATTTTATCTATAGATGATGGTCATTCATCATCCATGATATACATATAATCTTATACTCTAATTTATTAAACAATGATCTTTAATTTCAACTCTTATGAAGTAAAAACATATGGTTGGGAGTAAATTAAATACTAAATTATATTGAATCCAAGTTATCTATATTTTTTGGTTTTGTATAATATGGCTTAAGTAAGTTTTTTTCATAGATTATAACTCCCACATGGGCTTTTACAGTATCAAAGGGTGGTCACCTTTTGAAATGGCATATCCATTTTTTTACTATGACATGTCATATATGTAATATAAACCTATTCCATTGATGGTACAAAGTGATACAAGTTTATCATTTTTTCTAGAAATCCCTTTAAGATTTACTTATGTACATCTCAACTCTTATACAAGATCTACAATTAGCTTAATTCATATTTACAACCATGGATATGTTAGAATATTATTATTATTATTATGTGCACTATGCCTATAATTGATAGGTTGACATTTGTCTTCTGCCACTTCTCCTTGTCTTCAGTTTGAGTTGGAGTGGTGTCTTCTGAAAGACACTTTGAGTGGAGCTTATGACACTTGTCATATCTCCCTCCTACTATTGACGCTTATATATTGTAAGATAACTTGTAAATAAAGTGTGCCTTATCTCATCAGAACATTTGGTATCAGAGTGGTGAGATCCGCCTATGGGGACTAGTTTGTGGAGTCAGGGAGTATGCTCTCCACTCATTGAGTGGATCAAAAACTAGAAACTCCTTTTTTTTTCTAATTGCCTATTTTGTCACTATCCAGTTATTTACCCATATCATATTAGGCTTGAAAGGTGGTTGTTTTTTGGAGAGTAAAGTCCAAGTAGGTTGTATTTTTTATCAAAGCCAGGAGATTAGGCATTCGCAACTTTGTTTGGCCCCTATTATCATTGCCACAATCTGAAAAATAAGTTTAGCGAGATTCAAGAATCAATCCATCAAAGTCATTTTTAGAAGAATTCATGATCTATTGCAAGATCTGTTGTGTGACTATCATCTAGCTACAGGAGATTCTAGCTATTGTTTTTCATTCCTTTAAAGGTAGCCAACACAACGATTTTATTTCAAAACCAACTCTCAATGGTGTTGTTGTGAACGTGATTGTGCTTATTATTGTATCATGCTTGGTGTGGGATTAGATTTACCAATCAATCTGTTCCTAGTCATGGAATGTTGGCAAAAAAAATGGATTGTTACAACCGACGATATCACTATGGTCCTTGATGACCTCCGAGTGTTTTTTGCTGACCTCCACTTTAGATTTCTTCTACAGTCAGAGAAGGACATTAATTCCACTATTCATTTGTGGATGAATTTTCTTCATGTGGAAGTGTGATCATGGAGCTTATTGTTGTGCAAGTAATGTTGGTGTGGAGTTTATTGTTGTGTTGGTAGTGTTCCTTATTCTGCAGTTTCTAGATGAGGAGAAGTTCAATTTTTTTTGGTGCACTTGTTGAGCAACCAACAATTTTTTGGCCATTTGGTTGTTTTTGCATACGACCAACCAAATTCAAATTTTTAACTAGTTGTTGACAACTAGTACACACAACAACCACTTGTAATCCATGCACTCTTTCCCGATGTGATCGTGAGATGGATTTTTATTGTGGCGATAGTGAGTTTCTCAACAACGGTGGGAAATTATGATGACAACATTTCCAGATTGTCCTTGACGAGAAGAAGAATGTTTGTTTGCTAAGAAGGTGCATTTCCATATTGTTCTTGATGGGAAGAAAAATGTTTTTTTGCTAAGAAGGGTGTTTTTTGATGTTAGCCAGTAAACCAGAACAAAGCTTGGAGCCTGTCATAGATGAGGATTTGGCACATGATATTTTTGACAAACTGAAGATGAAGTGGAGTTTATTGTTGTGATCTTCTTCTGCATGGAGATAGAAGTGAGTTCTCCTAAGTTTGAAACTGCTACCTGAGTGTAGTGTTTGGCCCTATATTGAAGTGATTTTTTGAAGCTTGTTGTGTGCACAAGTGAAGATGAAATGGATCTAGCCTGGACACGTGCTTTTTATTCTGTTCTGGAGGCTTGTGAAATGGCATGAATGTATGATTTGGCCATCAAAAACTTGTACGCGCAGACACTCGAGCTCACCAGCACAATCCTTGTTGATCTAGGAAGCCCACTCACTGAATTATTACCATAGATTTACTAGAAGAATGGACAGGTTGCAAATTTGAAGAAGTGTGAAGCCGTTGAGAGAGCATTGATACCTTCGATGCTGGAGTTGAGTTGTGCTTCCCTTAGTTTGTGGCAAAGTTTAATAAAGTTTTTTTTTTAATTTTTAGAAGGGGGAATTTTATTTAAATTTATTATTCATTTTTTAAATGACTTTGAGTATAAATATTTGAGTGTAGTCATACCATATTAAGCCATGAAAGCTTATTTGAAACATTGAGGACATGCACTAAAGTTATAATGAAGGCAACTTTAAATTTTGAATTTTTAGGGAGAAACTTTGTATGAAATATCTTCTATGATATTTTCAAATTCAATATTTGAAGACTGCTTTGTTGGCAGCAATTTTTATAAAAACTCCCAAGTTAAGCATTTTCTTGTAGAGTAGCACTCGGATGGGTGACCACTTGGGAATGTCCCGGAGCTGCACACATTTGGAGTGTCATTACATTTTTTTTTTTAAAGCTTCAAATTGTATCCGACTATAGGCTTATTTATAGTCATTGGAAAGATATTTTCGAGAGGAATCTATTGGTGAAATTAGTTTTCAGTTTTGAGATCATTTACTCAACTAAATTTTAAGTCAAAGATGAGATTGTAAAAAGAGTGCATTTTTGGTTGCATCCGACACTCTTGGTTGATAATTTGGCAAAATAGTAAGGGGATCAATTCTAAGTCTTTGGGGGGACATTATGCCAAGTTATTCATTGAATTTGGCAAGTTTGGAGGTAATCTTGTAAGTGAAGGCATTGATCTTGTACAATATTTTGGAGGTACATTTGGGGCTAATTTTTTAGCCAAGTTTCCAATACAAATCATCCTATCAAGGGGTGATTTAGGGCCCCTTGTCCCTTGTCGGTGGATTCATTTTGTGGCACTCTCTTGGCCACTTGGTGTTTGTTGCTTGCATCTTCTGTTTGGGCTTTGTCTATATTTTATGCTTGCTATTACCCTTACATGACCTTGGGTTTTATAATTGTAATCAAGTGTAGTTCCATTGCATACACACTTGACACTAAGCCATATACAAGCAAGCAAACACAGACAAGCATCTTCTCATAAAGTAATAAGACATTGACACATCTATTGTAAAAATTCTAAAGAAGCAAGCAAGCATCACATTTTTATAACCACCTATGTTCCACGTATCAATATGCTCATATACCTATAGTCTCCCTCACGTAAGGGCGGGTTATTGAGTAGTTTGGTATAAAGGTCTGGCAGGTTATTCCCTTTCAGAATCACCTATGTTCCACGTATCAACTGCTCAAATGCTTATAGTCTCCCTCACGTAAGGGTGGGTATATTGAGAAGTTTGGTATAAAGGTCTAGAAAAATTCTAATTCTTACTCTCTTTGGATAGAAAAAGGCACTTATCTTCAACTTAACCCTCCCACTATTGGAATCACTTGAATATTCAGAGTGGAAAAACTAGGCGAAACCTCCTCTGGATCTTCAGTGGTGTACCCTAGATTTTTTTTAGGGCTCTAATTTGGCATTTGTCATTCTTACTTCATCCTTTGTTGAGATCCCTTTTATTTTTATCCTTTTCTAAATCATGGCTACTAAAAATCTATTAAGTGGACTTACAAAGAAACTTGAAGGAGCACAAACTTTTGCAAATTGGAAGTATGAGATGGAATCAATATTAATGATGAATGACATGTGGGACTTTGTGAAATATAGGCAGGCTAATGAAGACCCACTCACTGCACCTACAGACCCTAAAGAAAAAGCATAATTTGAGAAGAATTCCAATATAGCTTTAAGTCTAATCAAGCTAGCTATATGAATTCAATGCAGAGAAACTGTAAGGGCTGCAAAAACACCTAAACAAGCATGGGATGCTCTCAATAGATTGTTTGATAGGCCAAGTCAAGATAATATTTTGTATCTCAAACAAAAATTGCACAATGTATGTATGAAAGGCTCACTTACCGATTATATTATGGAAGTGAAGTCTATTAAGAATGATTTCATAGCTTATGGTAAAACCCTAGATGATAATGAGTTAATTCCAATAATGTTGCATGGTCTTCCTTCAAAGTTTCACTCCTATGCTACCATGTTAGACTTGAGTGGTAAAACAATTAATTCCACACTTGAAGATATTGAGATCCTACTTAAGAAACATGAGCAAGCCCTAATCAAATATGAAGAAATTGAAGCCACATCAGTAGATTTTGCCACCAAGGCAACTTTATAGCCTAAAAAAAAAAAGGGTCAAAATCAGCATAATCAAAATCAAAGGGGTAGACAACATCAGAGATACCCACAGTACGACAACAACCAAATCAATAGTACCAGCAAAAACCATGTCAGCAACAGTACAAGCAACAATGAAATTAGTAGTACCATCAGCAACCACATCAGAAGCAATACCAACAACAACCAAGATGGCAAACAAGACCTCAAGGGGGTCAAAACAACAATCAACAAGGGTGTGAATATTGTGTAAAATGGAATCATAATGTTGCTAATTGCTATAAAAGGCAAAGAGAACAGGGAGAACCATAAAATAATAATCTAAACACATTGTATGCAACCAACCAAGTTAACGTTGAAGATAAAGAATGTTGGTATATTGATTATGGAGCAGCAAAGCACATGATAGGAAGGCAATATTGGTTGACCAAGGTTCAGCCTACATCAAATCAATTCATTAATTTTGGTGATGAAAGTGCTCTACCCATTGAAGGTGTTGGGGAGGCACCACTTACTTTGCATGATGGTAATAATGTTCCTGCAACAGATGTTTTGTATGTGCCTGGTCTTAAAAGGAGTCTTATTTCTATTGGACAACTTATAGATAAGGGCTATAATGTCTATTTTGAAAAAGACAAATGCTACATTAAGGAACCCAATGGCAATGTCAAGGCCATGGGAGTCAAAAAGGATGGTGTTTACTACCTCCTTACAAAATCTGTAACACAAACATCTTTGCATACAACTACTTTCTCTTTGGAGTACATGTGGCATGAAATATTGGGACATTTAAATTTTAATAATCTTCAAATGATGGCTACAAAAGGATTAGTTAAAGGACTTCCACATCTTAAGGAGTCAAAATTTTTTTGTGAGCCATGTGTAATAGCCAAACACCATAGGCAACCATTTGAAATAGGAAAGGCATGGAGAGCCAATAGACCTTTGCAATTGGTTCATTCATACATTTGTGGGCCAATGTCCTGTTCAATATTATACTAGGGCTAAATACTACATCACTTTCATTGATGATTACAGCAGAAAGGTATGGATCTACCTAATTCAATATAAGTGGCAAGCCCTTGATAAGTTCAAAGAATTCATCGCACTTGTTGAAAGAGAAAGTGGCTATCAAATCTCCACCTTAAGATCAGATAATGGTGGAGAATATGTCTCCAATGAATTCTTTAATTTTTGTAAGTATCATGGGATAAGGAGGCAATTCACAACCCCTTATACCCCGCAACAAAATGGAGTTGCTGAGAGGATGAATCAAACAATCACAAATAGGGAAAAATCAATGTTACATGTTGTTATATTACCTAACTCATTTTGGGGAGAAGTTGTTCTTATTGTTGCATACTTGACTAATAGGTCATACACAAATGCCTTACATGAAAGAACACCTGAAGAAGCATGGAGTGGAAGGACACCCTATGTGGTCCATTTGAGAATCTTTGGATGTGATGCCTATGCTCATATTCCTCATAATAAAAGGAAGAAGTTTGATGATAAGAGCCAAAAATGCATCTTTGTTGGCTATAGTGATAGTACCAATGCATATAAATTATATGAACCTATTTCCAAGAAAATCATTTTATCTAGGGATGTTACCTTTCATGAGTATCCCCCATCTAATCCTCCTAAGGCCTCTACTTTAGAAATAACTAATGAAATAGTTGCTCCATTCATGCATACAATATCATCTAGTCCTTCTCCTTCACTCATAAATCAATAAATTCATCCACAAGAAGAACTTCCTACAAATGATCCATGTCCTCCATCTCCTCCTCCTAATGATCGAGTAACATCATCCAATCCTTTACCCAAGTGGGTTCAAGCCACAATAGATGAATCCCAAAATCATTTGCCCACCTATACAGGTAAAAGGCCTTCAACCCTAAGACACCAAGTGAATTATGCCCTAATGGCCAAAGTCCTTAGCCAACCTGAACCTTCTAATGTCAAAGAAGCACTTGGTGATCCTAAATGGGTTCATTCCATGGATCAAGAATTGGATTCCATTGAAAGGAATCACACTTGGGAGTTAGTTGATTTACCCAAAGGAAAATATACCATTGGCACAAAATGGGTATACAAGGCAAAATATAAAGCAGATGGCTCACTAGATCGCTACAAGGCTCACCTAGTAGCTCAAGGCTATAAACAACAAGAGGGAATTTATTATGAGGAGACCTTTGCTCCTATGGCTAAGATGACTACAATTAGGATAGTTATTGCTATGGCAGCTCAAAAACATTGGCCAATATATCAAATGGATGTCAAAAGTGCATTTCTCAATGGTCATTTGAAGGAGGAAGTGCATGTGAAACAACCACCAGGGTACATAGTTGAAGGTCAAAAACAACAAAGTCCTTAGATTAAATAAATCTCTATATGGGTTGAAGCAAGCACCCCGAGCTTGGTATGCAAAGATTGACTCCTATTTTCTCAACCTTGGTTTCACTAGATCTACAGTAGAATCTACTCTCTATGTGAAACATTGGAGGAACCGCATCATTTTGGTTACATTGTATGTGGATGATCTTCTCATTATAGGTGATGACATAGAAGGAATAAGGTTGCTCAAGGAGGACTTATGCAAGAACTTTGAGATGACAGATTTAGGCCTCCTCCACTATTGCTTAGGCATAGAGGTATGACAACAACCTGGTAAGATTTTTATCTCATAGGCTAAATACATTCAGTCTATTTTGGAGAGGTTTCGCATGGAGGAGTGTAAGCCCTCTCTCACTCCATTGGAAACTAGGTTGAAATTGGTCAATAGTGATGATGAAGAAAGGGTTGATGGTACCCTTTACAGGAAGCTAGTTGGAAGTTTGATCTACTTAACTTCAACTAGACCAGATATTTGCTATTCAATTGGCCTTATTTCCATATTCATGCAGGATCCTAAGAAGAGCCATTAGATAGCAGCTAAGAGGATTGTGAGATTCCTCAAGGCCACACCTCATCATGGCCTTATCTATACATCAAGTGATGATTTTTCATTGGTTGGCTACACAGATTCATATTGGGCTAGTTGTCCTGAAACTAGAAGATCCACATCAGGTTATTGCTTTCAATTGGGCCAAGGCTCTATTTCATGGAGCACAAAGAAGCAAAACACAGTTTCATTATCTTCAACAGAAGCTAAATATAGAGCAGCAGTTGAGGCAACTAAGGAGGCAATATAGTTGAGGCAATTACTTCAGGATATTGGGCTATTCATACACGGTCGAACATATATATTGTGACAATAAAAGTACCATCAAGATGACCAAGAATCCAGTTTTCCATGCTAGAACAAAACACATTGAGATCCATCATCACTTCATCAGAGAAATAGTCCAAGAAGACATTATACACATGGAGTATGTACCAACTCAATATCAAGTAGCAAACATCTTCACCAAGTCACTTGGGAAAGAAAAGTTTTCTCAGTTTAGCAATTTGCTATATCTATGTAAAAGAAGTCAAAATTAAGGGGGAATGTTATCTAATGTTGACTTATCTTTTTAGGATAGTGCACATTAAGGGGGAATGTTAGAATATTATTATTTTTATAATGTGCACTATGCCTATAATTGACAGGTTGAAATTTGTCTTCTACCACTTGTCCCTGTATTCAGTTTGAGTTGGAGTGGTGTCTTCTGAAAGACACTTGGAGTGGAGCTTATGACACTTGTCATATCTCCCTCCTAAGCTTGATGCTTATATATTGTAAGATAACTTGTAAATAAAGTGTGCCTTATATTTTAGTCCCAACAGGATCCTATCCTTTAACACTAACATTTATCTCAAATACCATACTATTATTCACATATATTCCCAAGACTCTTGAAATACCCTTAAAAAATTCCAAATTAGAACTATATACTCCATTCCTAACAAGTACAAACTAAATAAAGAGAAATGTTTTGTAATTAATTATTCAATTTATTTTTAAAATAGAAAAACTTTGTAATTAATTGCTTAAATTAATTTGGTAATATGGTTAGTTCCAAATAAACTATGCATGATTATAAAAATATATATATCACATGATGTAAAATGTGGCATGGAGGCATACATTTATTGTGTTTCATCTTGTAGGCCACCATACATAATATTCCATATCTATTTAAAATAGACAAAGATGAGATCTATGACTATACAAATGCTTTCCACTACGTATAAATCTTACCATAAAAAAAATAAATTATGCATTGTATGAGGTATAAAAAAACAAAATATATTTCAAGTAACTAGATGTATAGACAATTACCATAGTTAAAATTTTAAATATTTTATTTTACACATTCCTTATACTTTATTATGGTTTTGTAGAAGATTTAGACAATGACTACTACATATGATAATATTGATATGATAGACTATGAGGATGTGAACTACACCATTAAACAAATGTAAAATTATATGGAAATATATTAGGAAGGTAAGAATATTCATAAGACAGGTCATATTAGTATAGTAATAATTTTATTTATTTTAATGTATCCATGGATCAATATAGGAGTAGTTATAAGGGATGGAGTTGGTTCTGGTGGATATTATGGTACTACAAGTGGTTGGTGTTATTTTGTATATGAAAGGTAGATTGATAAAAGTACTATTTAAATTTATATATTATATATTCAAACAATATTTTCCATTATTTTAGATTAATATATAATGGACTATATTTATGTCTATATAACTATATTGATTTGTTATGTACAATTTTATATAATGTTATTTTATACTTGTTAGATTGTAGTATATTTATATTAAAATTGAATCATATAAAAAAATTACATATATTACTTTCTTTAATCTATGGTTTATAATATATAGTTAACTAGTGATTGACAACTTATAAACATTGTGAATGATCAATAACTATTAAGATATTATATAATAAAATATTTATTTTTAATTATAATAGTTATTTTTCAATTGGTTATATTGGATTAAAATGGATCCTAACCATATTACATCATCACCACATAATGGTATTACAACAATTTAGATGTCATCCATGTATTGCTTGGTAAGATTTAAAACTGGATCTCCTCCTTAAATGCTGAGGAATCTAACCGATTGACCTAATGCCATTTTATAATAATAGTTGAATAATATTAATTTGAAATATATATCCACAATATATGTGGCACTAAACTAGAAAAAAAAGTAGCCTTAAGGCTATGTGATAGTAATGCACTAAGTTTATTTCTTTGTGACAATACAAAATTGTTTATTATGTCACTTAAATACCAACTTGACCTTATATAAAGTGTTTAAATCTTTCAAAAAAATCCATTACTAAGGTTTATTTGTCTTGGAATTGGGGTCATTACTCTTTATTGTATGGATCTAAGTTCTATATCGATTCTTTTTTATTTACTTTACTCATAAATTCTAATAAAAATATTTTATTATAATTCAAGTGTATCTAAGGGTGCAAAATAAGAGTTTCTCATCTATTCTATATAGATTGCTCCAATAATGGTTAAGGTAGGGTAAATAGTTAGAGACATTGTTCAGTATGATATTATGTTGAGTATGGGGATAGAAATATAAAAAAACATATATTAGTTTATGGTCCTATGAAGTTTAAAGTTATCTTTTATGTCTTAGATTTTCATAATAGGTTTTAAATTTTGTTCTTTTCTACTTTTCTCAAGATATAACAATAGATGTTAGGTATTCTACAAGTTGTTTGGTTGACCTAATGACATTATTCCTTTTATATATACCAATGCTTACATTGATATTTCTTATAAAATTGTTTTATATGTAAAAAATAGTTTTCCTTCTCCATAGACCACATTTTAAAATGAATCCCAAGTCTATCACATTAAATTTTGTTATATTGAAATTAATCAAATATTCTTCAAAAAATAGTTTATGTGGAGTTTACAAAAGATATAAACATACACCATGAAATCATAATACATTAATAAGAGAACTATGTAAAGCTTGTCATGTGCAAGGCTAAACTAATTTTATTTTAATAAAACCATTCAAATTATTGTATAAATAAATGTATTCCTTTGGTCACACCATCAACTAACATAGGATACATGTGTAATGACCCCAATTCCAAGACCAATCAACCTTAGAGATTTTTTTTTTTTTTTTAAGACTTTGTCATTGTTGCTAATTCATGAGTGAATTAAAAGTATCTTTATGTGGTTCTCTTATAGTTTAGTTTCCAAGTAAGTTCAAGGTTGCACTTCATAGGAGTCCAACATGGTCAGTGTCTATCCTATGGATAGGAGTGGCCAACCCCTATTATGACCTGTAGGTAAGGTTTATTTACCTTGCAATTGGGAATTATCCTATATAAAATAGGAACACCCTCTTTTCCTACTATTTTAAATCAAACATTAAACTAGCTTCTATGTTAGGTCTCTTTCAACTCGTACATTAGGTGTATGCCGTAAGGATTAGTTGATTCTTCCCTAAGGATAGAAAAATAATAATTGCAAAGCTTAAACTTCCTATATCAACCATAGGAAGCTAAGGGGGTTATCACAAAAACCCACATAGACATGTGAATGTTTACAATTTCACCCTTACTTGATTTAACTGACTATAATCTCCATGAATTCGATAACTTTCAATGTTTTCCTCTATAATCACTCTCATACTTAATATCTAAGTGACATGCATGAATCATACATTATTTCTATTTTTTTTTTAAGGATACACTAGATTAAATAGACACAATTATTAATTCACCTTTTAAATATTCAAACCTTATCATGGGATAACTTCATATCACTATATAACTCTAATTTTCTTCTATGATCATTTTATCTCAAGTATTACATTGTATACACATCCTTTCAAGGAGTGATATAATCAATTACAATTGATCTCAACAATTCCATTTTTAAATTATGGGGCTTTTCATTAAATAGGTACTTGTTACAATATGTGTACATAATCAATAGAAGTTGACTAGTCCCATCTTTCACTTGGTTCCATTTGAGCCACCAGTACTAGATTGTAGATGTTTTCGAGATCAGGACAACCCATACATGCATATGAAATGCATTGTAGACAAACAATCATATGTAATAATTTTTCATTGAATATAACTAAACACAATACATTCTCCACAATGTAATTGTCTAAAGAATTTCATCATTCAAAGGAAGGAAATACCATACTTTTCTAGGACTGAAATTCACCATTTTCATATCATATCTTTCTTCACAAAGATATGCGTTTGAAACAAGTATTATTCCAATAATATATTGTTAGTACTTTTTAAGAGAATTCCCTAAATTCATTCATAAATGAGGTCCCTTTTATAAATATAGAATTTAAACATATCATACTTTCACAAGTATCTCATATTTCTTCAAACAAAAATAGCATTTAAACAAATCATACTTTCATAAGTATGTCATATATCTTACACAGAAATAGCATTTAAACAAAACATACTTTCACAAGTATCTCATATTTCTTCACACATATATAGAATTTAAACTAAACATACTCTCACAAGTATATCATATTTATTCACACAGAAATAAAATTTAAACAAAACATATTTTCACAAGTGCCTCATATTTCTTCACACAGAAATAACATTTAAAAAAAAACATACTTTCACAAGTATCTCATATTTCTTCACACAAAAATAGCATTTAAAAAAAACATAATTTCATAAGTATCTCATATTTATTCACACATAAATATCATTTAACCATATGGATTCAGTTATATATCTACAAATCCTTCCAAGGGTTTAATAACAATCTACTACAAGGTTATAAACCAGACTTGTTCAAAAATCCATCATCATGATTATACTATAGTTTCTTTACGAATGTATTTGCTAATTTGTACTGTAACCTATAGTATTCTCACAAAATTAGGCTACCAAGTTGCCTCATGATCTATTACTTAGATCATACTATAGTTACCCCAAGGTTAGCTACAACTCTCTTGAAATATACCTCTAAGATTGCTCAAGTTTAGCTATGATTGGTCATATAATCTACTCATAATATTACACTATAAGTTACAAACTTGGCCCTTAATTTGTCATAAGAGGTACACTATAGATACATAATATTAGCAAATGAGATTTATTAACCAATCTCTTGTCAAGGATAAACTATAGTTCTTAATAAGATATTCCATAGTCTACCAACTGAGACTATTGCTTGTTTTATTTCATTTTTGCCCAAAAGTTCTTCCTTAAGAAATATTTATAATTTACATCTTTTTTTTCATATTTTATGAGTTGAAGGTTATAACCCAAACATTATTTTGAGGGTACACAATAGCATAATACATAAATATAGGCTAGAACACCTATAATTTTAAATAAAAATAGTTATTTTCCTCAAACGCTTCTAAATTATTCTTGACAAGCTAATTTAGACCCTCAAGCAACTAGGTTTAAACCCCATAACTCAATCCTTTACTCCAAATATACTTTGGATGACATTTTAGTCCCTTCATCTGTTATCTATAACTACAACCCATGGTCCAACAAATCAAATGTACCTATGACTAATTTTGTGCCATTACCATGAATCTTGACTTCCGAAAGGGAGTCTACGACTTAAATAAAGGTTTTGTTATTGTATACCCCTTATAAATTTTACCTCATCCCATGTGGAACCAAGTTATTTGTTCTCTTATGCTCATTGGTCTATGACCCTGCTGTTACTTAGCACACCATGCCTACACATAGTTAGGTAGTCATGGGTTACGTGCTCCTATGGAAGTAATCCATTATATCATGATGCTCCCATGTGGAATTGCGCATCTAGGATTACTGAAAGGGTATTTGCCTTTATACGAGGTTTAATAGAGATGATTTCCCTTCTTAGTTATTACCACAAATACATCTCTTACACACTAGAATTGATTGCTAATTGGTAGAAATGTCGAATGACCATTTTGATCGATCGAAAAATTGTCATCCATTTTTTAACTTAAGAAACCATAGGGATTTAACATTGTTTCCTGTACATATGACAACCATACGATAGACGTACTAATAACCTTATTCTATGTTAGTAGATGAGATAGAGAATGAAAGTATAATATTTGCACTCAAGATATTAAGCATGGACAACTTACAAAAAGGCTCAAGAAATCTCATCTATTCATCGAGAGTGATCACTTGTCTTAGGGTACTATCATGATTCAGATAGTCTTCTGTATTTATAGTAGAGGATAGTGGCTTATCAGTGCCAAAGGATGTGATGAACATACCGTATATAAATTAACCTACTACGCATGCTATGGAGAGTTACTTGTAGGTAATCACAGGCATCTGCAAGCAATTTTCCTTAGAAATACCCATTATCATACCATGGGTAGTAAGAACAAGTTCCCACATGCAAATTATGGTAAGAAATATGTAAAATAAATATCCTCCAATTCTTACTAAGTGGTAGCCACTAAATGGTGATCGTAGATTTACTGCCGATGTGGTTTTGGATTAGATATGGAGAGAATGTGTGAGTCTAGGTGGTGTTTTACCAAATGCTCATTGAAAATCTATTCAATATAAAATTACCATAATCAACTATGGCCATCTAAAACCAATAACCATTCATAAAAGTATCCATAATTTAAGTTTCAACATTATATCTAGGTTCATATAGATCAAACCCATCCTTGATTAATCAGTCCCCTCCTCGAGTAATTTTGAGGTTATAGAAGTATGTGTCTATTATAACACTACTCGAGCATAGGTCCCAGGTGTAGACCAATTGGTTAATCTAAACCCCATAAGGGGGGCAGATGTCCAAGGTTCAAATATCGGGCCTCATCGGACTAAACGTTTGTCCCTTTCCAGGTTCTTTCAGTGGTGTAAGAGGTTTAAAATGATTGTGGCATGGCCGTTATAGGGGTAGACTGCACGAAGATATGTGTGGCCACTTCTAGGGTAGAAAATACAAAATACTATGGTGGCCATAAAATCTGGAGAGCATGCCCGGATTCATGGTGGCTACCGATTCCACCATGTTAAAAAAAAAACACTACTCAAGCATAATGAAGGAAGGTGATTGACTATTTAAGAAGGGCGATGCAATAAATATTGTATCCAACATATATCATGGCTTACGAAATACACATATCATGGCCTATGAAATTGAAGGATTGCATAATGAAGATAGAGGTAAAAGAGAAGAATCCCTTTGACCTAGAAATTTTGCAAAGTCCAACTTCCTTCCTCTGTCTCCTTGGTCCCCTTACCCTTTCCTTGTGTGTCTTATTTTTTTGTGAATATTTTGACCATAGATCTCCAAAAATTAGAGTTGCTTGGTTTTTAACTTACCAAAGAGGTAAAGAGCATACTCCCTAGGCCAAAGTTTACCAATCAATATTCCTTAGAACTTTTCTAGAATACCCCTCCTTTTGGTAACTCGTGGTGGCTTTTAATAGTATTCAGGGTGTGTCTTCCAAAATGGTGAAGGGTAATCTAGGTAATGACCTATTAGATAGGTCATATGGATGATGATGTAGGTAGTTCAGTGGCATAGTATTATTTTTTAGCTTTGAGGATATGATGCACATCAAAGGGCATCCAATAGTGCTTTGGAGGACTTTGAATGACATATATATATATATATATATATATATATATATATATATATATTAAAATTCTTTCTAGAATAGGGAGGGTACATATTATTTTCCTCATGGCCTTTAATGGTATTTTAGGACCAAAATACTTTTCTCAAAGTATTTTATTACCTTATTAGTTTGCAAAGCACACTAATAATTAAATTCACATAAAAACTCCCTTTTCTATTTAAAATATATGTTATTTCTTTTCTTGGATGTATTTTCAAAAATATTAAATAAAACACCATTCTTTTTAATACCTATAAATTTTTATAATATTTTCTATGCCTACATCAATTTTCATTTTTCTTTGACAAGCACAAGGGTTCGGGTCGAGGTGGGATGTGACATACTTCCACATTAGACTAAACATAGTTCCTTGTGTTACCATAGTTAGCAAACAATAAAAAATTTAATGCATAACCAAAACATAACAAAGGAAGCAAATAACCATATTGCTTTTACCAAATTACAATCATAGGCAGCCATGCAATCTCAATATTCCACACCTTTATTTTATCCTATGGACGACCTCTTTAAGATAGACTTGTTATCACCGTCATATCTAGGAGGCTACTCTAATACATCATTACCCAATGGTATAGTCATGAGTATACATATATGAATGTAATTATCAATCTTACCCATGGGTTGTCTTCATCATCATTTATCTTTTTCCAATATCTCGTTCCTGGTGGTCGAGCAACTACTTCCCATAATAAGGCCAACTTCTTACACCCACAAGAGCTCCTAGACTTGTGATACAAAAAATTATCAACAATACCATATTATTCAAGAAATAAAATATATATACTGCATGAAAATCATTCATAAATGATTACTTTGCATGGTAAGATCAAATTATAAAACATAAATATCATCATAGAGTAATGAGATACAACTCAATGCATACATACCATCATTAATGCATAAGTTTTCTTTATCATAGAATCTATCTATGCATCACAAAAAATCCATCTGAAACAATATTACACATTATTTTCAAATAAATAAGGAAAGTGATTCATCATGTCCTCCACCCTTTACCAAGTGGTATTTCTTTTAGAATATAGGTCCCATTAGACATTGCATTGCTTTATGTTTTGCTTCCTCATGGTCTTGGAATGAAACTCGAGAATCCTCACTGGTTTCAATTTAATGTACATTGGATCCACCATCTACATCTTTGAGACATCCAAGACATGATTAGGATCAAAAATGTACTTCGTAATAAAGGACACATGGAAATAATTATGGATCTTTACCAAATTAGGTAGCAAGTTGAGTTTGTAGGCAATAGGACTAATTATTTCTAGGATGGTGAATGGTCCAACATATCATGCATCCATTTTTGTCGACTTGATAGCACTTTCCATAGGCTTTATCCTCAAGAATACCCTATCTCCCACAGAGAATTCTTGAGGAGTCCTCTTCAAGTTAGCATAACTTTTCAGGTGATCCGAAGCTTCCCTAAACTTTTATTAGATTATTATCATTTATTCCTCTATCTCTTTGAGTGTATCAGGTCCAATAATATACCAATACTCTAGAGTGTCCCATGACAATGGTGTTCTACATATCTAGTCTGATGAACGATAATTTTACCCAATTGCAACATTACACTCACCCTTAGGACTTTGATCCCAAAAACATCTCTTGCAAAGAAGTTAAAACAAAAAAACTTCTCCAAGGCTTTGCTATATAAGCATTGCACGTGTATTAGTAATATCAATGAAGATATATCAATTAAATGCTACAAATACCTTAGTGATTGCAAGTAAATATTAACAAGGGGTATGTGTTGGTTTATTTTATCATGCTCTACTAATGATTGTTCATAAAACTTAAAGAAAAGTGAATATGAATTGGCCCTCATATGACCATGATGTAGAGCATTAATTCCTTTTATCTTAAATTTTCTTAGGTAGATTTTATCTTTTTTTGATTAAGTAGATTTTAAACAAGTTTTTATCTTGCCTTAAACCCTACTTTGAACATAAAAATTAAGATTAAAATATATCTACAAATGTGAATATGAAATGATAAATAGATTTATTAAATGTATCTTCTATGATGAAGATAAATATAGCCTTTGATATAATTAATAAATTATCCCTCTTTGATGAAATTAATTTTCATAAAGAGACAACAATTTATTGTTTTAAAATAATGGCCTTAAATTGTCATTATAAATTATCCCTCTTTAATGAAATCATAATTTTCATAAAGAATAAATAATTTAATGCTTTAAAACAATAACCTTTGATGTAATGTATAAATTACATCTCTTTAATGAAATCAAAATTTTCATAAAGAGAGGTGAATTTATTGCTCTAAAAATGATAGCTTATGGAATGCCATAAAAATTTAAACCCCTTTAATGAAATTAAAATTTTCATAAAGGGAAGTTCATTTATTCTTGTGAATAAAATGCAAAGCTGAAAAAATATGATTTACCTTCAAAATGTGAAAAAAATAAAATTATGAAATTATAAAAATCCTGATAAAATAATCATTTTCAACAATTTTTATAAATTTGGATTGGCTTCAAAATGAGTTTGAATTTGTTTCGGATGAAATATTGTAGCTCATTATTCACACCCATGTATTTATTTTTGTCATTTTAATTATTATTATTATTTTTAATTTTAATCCTCGAAGTTTTAAAAAAATCTATGAAAAATAGATGTTAGAACAATAAAATAAAGTCCGAAAATGGAAATAAAATGCAAAAAATCCAGAAAACAATTGTTAGTAGTTTCATGCAACCCTATCCTATAAAACTTGAGATGTGAGAGTTTTTGAGTGTAACCCAACTTAACCAGAATGCATTTGCACATCCCAAAATAAATTAGGTGCAAGCCTCTAAGAAAAAATATAAATTCTCTGATTCTAGATATTCAAAAATACAACATGAAATGAATTAAATATTACCTATAAATCCCAAAAAGCAAAGAGAAGAAATATGGATAGTAAATTAAAACACCCATAAATGACTCTCCTCTTATTTTGCTCACAAGGTGCAGAAATCCTACAACATTTGCATCAAAACAAACAATAATATTTTTGTTTACATCCCAATTCTAGCAGCATCTGGTCTTCCCAACCAGAACCAACCCTTGTTTCTCCTTCTAATCACCTATTTGAACTTGCCCAAAAAATTCTTCATTTATTTTGTTTTGGTTTCGAAGCATCACTTTTGTTCGGTTTCCCACTGTTTCATTTGTCCTTCCATACAAGCATTTCAATGACCAATCTCTACTATTTATGTTTATACCTTGTTTAATAATAACTCCCTTTTTTTTATTCACCCTTCAATGTCTTTGTAACTTACCTTTCATTAAAAAAAGTAACCTTAGACAACATCTATACATTTAACTACTTTGACCACTTGTCTTAACATGGCTAGCCGGTTCAGAATGATGGTTTGCATTCACAAGTATGGACAGTTTTGGCCATGATAACTTTGCACCACCTGATGGACCCACCATTGGGTCAAAATTTAACTTCCTACTTATTTAGAATACTACCATTACCTGAAGAATCAACAGTAGGGCGATATAATGCACTATACACTATTTGTGTTTATTGTCATTATCTTTGCTATGCTTGGAAAAAATGCCCACTTGTTCATGCATATAGATTGGTATATCATGTGTGGAATCATCAGTGTCTAAATCTATATTACTGGGTGCATGTCCACATCTGTTGACTCCATGTCATTCTATTGTGCCAAGGCCATTAACTTTAAATTTTGCAAGTTGCCAACAACCTCGGTATTGGGGTTGCTTCTATGGGGTGATGATAATTAAATAGCCAATGACTAGTGTTTTTATAGCCATACCTTTGGGTAAATTCAGATGCCTTTCTTGGTCTCCTTTGCAATTGTGCTACCATAAGAGATCGATAAAGTAAAAATGGTATGCCGCGTATACTTACCTCGATACCTTCTGCTACTTCATTTTATTTGACATTGCTACATAGCCATTGAAGTCTACCTTTGCAATTATTTGGTCGTGTTTTTTCTTAATGTCGATAAACACTAAAATCTCGGTGTTGCTCATCTGGTCACCATTGTAGTCAATCCTCTACGTCGTTATCCACTTTTGTGCCTTTACATGCTTTTTTGTACATTTCCATCCTAACAGGTGATGCAATTCAAATTCCCAATATCTAGCTAGATGATGATGAAATTATCAAATGTTCCTTGCAAATTTGATATATTTTACAAAACCACCCAAGCTGTCTATGTTTTTGCCCACTCAGTCCACTATAGGGACCCTATCATGTTTTACATCTACTGACTGGATCTCCTATAAAACCAACACTACCACCATCCTCACCATCTATTCATGCAATGGTTCATCTACGTCTAAAGCATCATCTACATTGTGGCTTCCACATCACATGGGTCCCGCTACTTGCATTTGGAGAAAATTATTGTCTGCCCACAAACCAACATACTAAATCAATATCTAATTTAGATGTCATGGGTTCCACTGATGTACCATACAATTATGTTCACTCTTACCATTGGGTTGAATCTTTCCATCACCCACTGCCATTGATTGATCCACTATCAAACCTGCTCGCTCACATGTGCATCCACGTCACAAAGGATTTCTCAGCTACCAAAACTATCCCAACTTCTGTGATCCACATACTATACTGAGCTTAGACGAGCTCAATGATGTGTAGGAAAATGGAAAGTACCTCCTTCATACTATCCACCATGAAGTAATTTGGCTTCAACCAAATCATACCACCTAAACCTCGTCAGCCTCTACAATACCCTCCACTACGGTGTTGTTGTGCACTATATCTTAAGCACATCAAACAAGTTTAATTTTTTAGATCTAGGAGGTAAATATAACCCATCCTCTATATTTAATGACCATCCAAATGTGAACACCTCATTCGTCAATGATATTGTCATCCCGTACATGATGTGTCTTCCATATCATCCACATGGTAAATAGTCTTACCACTATATCTACCGGATTTGATCATCCATGATGAATCTACCTCACACCATACTATATATATCGTTGGTTAACTTTACCGTATCTACGTTATTGCTTTATGTGGTCACTGGTCCATTGGGTGGGATCGTCATCACTTGCATCCCAAGTCTAGTCTATCTGTTGCTACCCGTAGGACACGCTTTCCTCTGTTGCACATTCAAGGAGCCCATCTTTCCCATGCCTACTATTTCTCCAACTACATGATCATGTGCTCATCACAATACAATCCAAACTCACTAGAATTCGGTCAGTCCATGTCATCCACCGTGGACTATCTCTCACTGTCTATTTTTCCCATTTGTTAGACCACATATCCTCCACATTCGATTTTTTAGTTGCACATATCATGGAACTCCTTATCATCTTCATCGAACATTGTGTTTGAGCTTGTGTCAAACCATTGGGCTACATCATCTCCCTTGGATCTCATGCTCCTTTAGCTTTCCTTTGATCACTTGCATGAACAACCTACTGGTTACTAAACTATGATGTATAATGAAATAAAATTATAACTACAAACCATAATATGCAATCATATGGCTAAACACAAGTTAAATATGTGCCATGCAGTACCTCTGTTTCACTCTTTATTTTTATTTTTAATTATAAAAATTATATTGGTTATATATATAATTTTATTGCATCTGTTATTATTATTTTTTATTTTTATGTATTTTTGTATTAAATAAAAAAATAAATAAATAAATAAATAAATAAATAAATATATATATATATATATATATATATATATATATATATATATATATATATATATATATATATAGAAGAAGAGGTATTAAAGTGGAACCAAATTCCAACATAGAAATATTTTATTTCCATTTTCTTTTATATGTATATATATTTTTATTTATTATCATTAACTTAAAATATCAAAAATATGAAATCAAGACATTAACAACTAAACCACCAATTAAAGCAAAATGCAAGGTAAAAATTTACTAGACCTACACTACCTATAAAACTAAAAATCACACTAACCAACACGAATGGAGACATTAATCCAAATATGAACTTTGGTAATTATGACGAACACTCATGGGTAGAGACCCTATCACAATTAACACTCGAAAGATACCCAAAAAAAAGGAAACTCAAAACTAAAGGTGGGTCCCAAATTTTGGGGCAAGTTGTGCGCCAGTCATAAAAAATGGTAACTTTGCTAGGAAATGCTCCCGAGCATTTCGGTTGAAGAACCCAATATGAAATGAGAACACAAAATATTAGTGAATTAGCAATTATTTAGCGATGTCCCAAGAAGGCGAGGGTAAATAGCTTCAAATAGAAACAACTAATCCATATTCATTTGCTCAGTGTGTGAAAATGTGATTCATTTTTTTTGCACCTCTAAAAACCATCTGAATTCCATCACCTAGCTTGCATCTATGAAGCACTTCTCATAAAAAGAAACTTTTATAGACAGAGCCCTACTATGAATTAGGCATCCATAGCCCCGGTAGGGTTTATCTAACTCACCCTTGTGTTTGTTTAATATTTTGTAAAGCCTTTCTTATAATCGAGTTGTGTCTAGATAGAGCCCTACTACCGATCAAGCATCCATAGCCCCGGTAGGGTTTATCTAGACTTTGTGACCCATTTGATCAAGATTTTTAATGCTTATTTTCATTTCTTTTTTTATAGCTTTGCAATAATTTATGTATCACTAGGGTTAGGAAGCATAGAGATAGAGCGTGTTGAATTTTTACCTTTATTTGCAAACCAAGATAACTTCATCCTTCAGGACTTCCATAAATACCCTTTAATATGTGAGTTACATGTGGAGCTTTGGAAAAATATTTCATTCTTCACTTTCTACCATTTTAATCCCAAAATATGAGCATGATCACAAAATAATTCATCCCCCTTTTCTCAGGTTCACATGCTTTCAAATTAGGTATTCCAACCTACTTAACAAAGGAACACAAAAATGGGCAAGATACCATAAGTTAGTGACCAAGAAACATCACCTCAAAACAAGGGAATTACCCAAAACACAAAAATAAAATTACAAACCAAACCTAACCTAATGTAGACAAAAAATGAAGTAAAAAAGAACAAAAAATTAGGGACAAAACATAAAAATAGAAAACCAAAACCCAAAACATGAAAACCAAAACTATATACAAATGTACAATATGGTACAAGATGGTGCAAAGTTTGAGCTATCACTTCCCTGGATCCCAAACATGATTAGTGCATTTCAAAAGACATATAACATGATACACATGCCAAGTTTTGTAGAAATCCAACCAAAGTAAGATTAGGCCAAACCATGCAATAATTTTCATCTTGCCTCTTTCACCCCACCAATTTTATTTAGTTCTATTAACCATCCCATAGGTGAGCTTCAAATCATTAAATTGATTAGACAATATCTAATTTTTAATTCTTCTTGTCTATTCCTTAAAATGCAAATTTCACAATTTGATTCATGATTTAGAATTAGGCTTTCCTTTTCAAACATGAGATTTTGCAAACAAGAGCCTATTTCTAAAAATTTAAATCCAAATCATTTTCCATGTTTGTAGGCCAATCAAACTTATGCAAAAATTTACAAGCATCTAGGATATCTATTAAATGAGGATCATTATAAGTTTTTATCCTAGATTCTAATATCAATTGTTGATAAATTTGATTCAATAATTCAAGCACATCAACTCCCATATCATTCACCAAAGAAATATTATTAGAGGTGTGAGTAGAAATTAACTCTAGTTATTTATCAACCTCAAATGGCATTTCATCATACATAACATTTGAATCCAATGAATGATTATACAAATTTTCACCTGAAGTTTGGATGTTTGGACACAAAAGGTTAGATTCTACCTTTTGTATATTTTCATTTACCAACTCTTGGTGAACCATTGTAATTTCTTCTTCTACCTCATGGTATTTATCTTCTTCATCATCTTGTAGTCTTTCATCTTCATTGATTACCTATTCATCAAACATACCAAAATTAGGCACCCAATCAAAAGTATGCCCATCATTTTCAAACATTACATCTTGTTGGTCAAGGTGTGTATCAAATAACACATCACCATGATCAATCACTTGAGTTGCTTATAATAGATCAACCTCTTTTTCATTTGGTTCCAATTTCTTATTAACCATCCATGATATCTCTTCATTTGAATCTTCAAAACAATCATGTGAATTTGTATCCAAATTTTCAATATCCCAAAATAAAAGAGAATATTTTACCTCTTCCTCATCCAAAACAGATGAGTCATAAGAAACGTTTACCATTTCTTCCCTTTCTATTTCAACAAGATCTTCAATAAATTCATATTCATCATGATCCAATTTGGGAACCTTCTCTATTCTTGCAAATGCAATATCTTCATGTGAAATGGTGATTTTAGCATCTTGCATGTCAATAGAAATATCATCGATAGGGGTGTGAAAAGTAGATGATTCTTCATATCTTCCCAAACCATTGTAAAAATTGTCATCTAAATTCATGGGATGAAACTCTATTGTATCTGTGACATGATATTTTGATTCATCTATCAATTATTTTTCTTCTTTATCCTTGGTAGTAGAATCATTATCATTTTCCAACACTTGATGAGATTCCAACCCTTCTTCCAAAACATTCTCAAATTGTACAGGACTTGTAATATCCTCATGCGAGAAAGAAATTGTATTATCCTACATATAAATTGACACAAAAGTTTCATTAGAAGTTTTGGAGTGAGTGTATTCTTCCCACTTCTTCCAAGAATCATAGTAATCATCTTCCAAAATCAAGTGGTGACGCTCAACTACTTCTTCAACATATTCCAATTCATCAACATGTTTCTCATCAAATTCACCTTCACCTTCCTTAGATGATTCAATTATTTCTAAAAGTGGGCTACTCTTTGTATTCAAGCTTGCAAGATCACAATCCACATTTGTAACCCATGATTCAATTTTATCACAATTTGGAAGGTGTAGATTTTCTTGACCATCAGTTTCAAGAATCTCATCCAAAGTATCTTTCGAGAACAAGTGGTGAAATTATGTTATGTCTTTAAATTCATTTATT
Source organism: Wollemia nobilis (assembly GCA_028583015.1). Lineage (NCBI taxonomy): Eukaryota > Viridiplantae > Streptophyta > Pinopsida > Araucariales > Araucariaceae > Wollemia > Wollemia nobilis. Next base: position 6,607,971 of record JAQPPZ010017107.1, on the reverse strand, counting down.
GATTCTCTTTCAACCTCACTTTCAACCACTTTATTCAATTCTATGGAAGGTCATGTCCTATCACATATCTCCATGCTAATTAACTCTAGGACTCTTCCATTATCCGAATACTCATGCATTTCTAAAGATGAACCCATCTCTACACAATCCTCATTGTTGGATATTGGCTTTGAAACTTGTACCTCCTTTATGAAACACACCATTGTTCTAACATTATTGTGACCTCATAGACTCTATGTAAATATGGATCATCAAGATTTTTCCCTAAAAATGTAGCAATTATGGGGGTATGGCTCCCATGTATACTTGAATGGCTTCTTCTTATAAAATGGTGTAATGTGTATCCATTTTGATATACAACCTATGGAACCTATCATTGAATTGACTCATGGATTCATTAGGTTCTTTACATATAGAGGCAAATTGATTTGATATCGTATCCCAATCATCTAATGTTCCAAAATGGTTGAGAAACATTGCTTCTAATTGAGCCCATGAAGTGATAGAACCTGCAAGAAGATTGATAAACCAGTCATATGCAATCTTATCCAATGTGTATAAAAATATTTTACATCCAACATCTTCATGCATTATTTGTAAACAACTCATATTATATTTGAATGCATGAATGTGTGCTTCAACTGACCTAGTTCCATCATGCCTAAACTGAGGTAGATAAGACACAAAGTCCATAGGCACCTCATGTGAAGGCCCATGTATGTTTAAAGGACTACCTGTCATCATTGGAGTAAATATTGCAATAGTCAAGGAGATATAACTTTAGTACCAATTTTTTTAGTCAAATAGAGATATCTTGCAAAGAAGCATGAAATGACTAACAAATATCAAATATTTAACATATGAATCATCATGTTAGCATCATCCAAAATATATGCATCAATTAAATCATGACATTAAAGAACATTCTCAAATTTGAAAAAAGGTTAGTATTAACACATCATCAAATAGAGAATGTTAGAATCAATGAAAGTAATCATATGGAAACAAAACCTCGTTAGTCAAGACCAATGTTTTTGAATAAATATTTCAAGTAACATGAAAAATTTAGCATCTAAATAGCAATAAAATAAATTAATTTAGGCCCTCCTAGATCTCAAAGTGTTGAGTTCTAAAGGAGGCCAAAGATGCTAGTCAAACGGACTTGAAATATTTAGCAATTTAAAACTCTCAAAGTTACACCAAATCACATTATTCATTGTATGAACAATTCAAAAGCATTTGAAATAACAATGAACAATTTAGCATAAATAAAATAACACCAATTCATGCCCTCCTTCTAGCACCAAAATGTTGAGTGGTAATTTTTCCCAATTGCAAAACCACACTCACCCTTAGGATTTTGATCACAAAACCCTCTCTTGCAAAGAAGTTAAAACAAAACAACTTCTCCAAGGTTCCGCTATATAAGCATTGCACATGTGTATTAGTAATCTCAATGAAGATATATCAATTAAGTGCTAGGAATACCTTAGTGATTGCAAGTAACTGTTAACAAGGGGCATGTGTTGGTTTATTTTATCATGCTATACTAATGATTGTTCATAAAACTTAAAGAAAAGTAAATGTGAATTGGCCCTCATATGACCACGATGTAAAGCCTTAATTCCTTTTATCTTGAATGTTTTTAGGTAGATTTTATCTTCTTTTGATTAAGTAGATTTTAAACAAGTTTTTATCTTGCATTAAACCCTACTTTGAACATGAAAATGAAGATTAAAATCTATCTATGAATGTGAATATGAAATGATGAATAGATTCATTAAATGTAGCTTCTATCATGAAGATAAAGATAGCCTTTGATATAATTAATAAATTATCCCTCTTTGATGAAATTAATTTTCATAAAGAGACAACAATTTATTGCTTTAAAATAATGGCCTTAAAATGTCATTATAAATTATCCCTCTTTAATGAAATCATAATTTTCATAAAGAAGAAATAATTTAATGCTTTAAAATAATAACCTTTGATGTAATGTATAAATTACCTCTCTTTAATAAAATCAAAATTTTCATAAAGAGAGGCAAATTTATTGCTCTAAAAATGATAGCTTATGGAATGCCATAAAAATTAACCCCTTTTAATGAAATTGCAATTTTCATAAAGGGAAGTTCATTTATGCTTGCAAATAAAATGCAAAGCTGAAAAAATATGATTTACCTTCAAAATGTGAAAAAAATAAAATTTCGCAATTATAAAAATCTTGATAAAACAATAATTTTCAATAATTTTTATAAATTCAGATTGGCTTTGAAATGAGTTGAAATTTATTTTAGATGAAATATTGCAGCTCATTCTTCACACCCATGTATTTATTTTTGTCATTTTAATTTTTTTTTATTTTTACTTTAATCCTCGAAGTTTAAAAAAATATGCAAAAAATAAATGTTAGAACAATAAAACAAAATCCGAAAATGCAAATAAAATGCAGAAAATCCAAAGAACAACTGTTAATAGTTTCATGAGACCCTATCCTACGAAACCCGAGATGTAAGAGTTTCTAAGTGTAACCCAACATAACTAGAACTGCATTTGCACATCCTAAAATAAATTAGGTTCAAGCCTCTAAGGAAAAATATAAATTCTCTAACTATGGATATTCAACAATGCAACATGAAATGCATTAAACATTACCTATAAATCCCAAAAATCAGAGAGAAGAAAGATTAACGGTAAATTAAAACACTCAAAAATGACTCCTCTTATTTTACTCACAAGGTGCAAAAATCCTGCAACATTTACATCAAAGAAAACAATAATATTTTTGTTTACATCCCAATTCCAGCAGTATTTGGTCTTCCCAACCAGAACTAGCCCTTGTTTCTCCTTCCAATCAGCTATTTCAACTTACCCAAAAAATTCTTCATTTATTTTATTTTGGCTTTGAAGCGTCACTTCCATTCGGTTTCCCATTGTTTCGTTTGTCCTTCCAAACAAGTGTTTCAACGACCAACCTCTACCATTTATTTTTATCCCTTGTTTAATAATAGGCCCCTTTATTTTATTCATCCTTCAATATCTTTGTAACTTACCTTTCATTCACGAAAGCAATCGTAGACAGTGTCTATGTATTTAGTACTGCTTTGACCACTTATCTTAACATGGCTAGTCATATCAGAACGATGGTTCACCTTCGTAGATATGGACGGTTTTGGCCATGATAAATTTATGCCACCTGATGGACCCATCATTGGGTCAACATTTAACTCCCTACTTATTTCAGATACTATCGTTACCTGACGAATCTGCAGTAGGGCGATATAATGCACTATACACTATTAGTGTTTATTGTCATTCTATTTGCTATGCCTGGTAACAGTGCCCACTTGTTCATGTGCATAGATTGGTTTGTCATGTAGAATCATCGGTGTCTAATTCTATATTATTGGATGCATGCCCATATCTGTTGACTCCACATCATTCTATTGTGCCGAGGCATTACCCTTAACTTTTACATGTTGCCAATGACCTCTGTGTCAGTGTTGCTTCTGTGGGGTGATGATAATTGAATAACCAATGACTAGTCTTATTATAGCCATACCTTTGGATAAACATAGATGCCTTGCTTGGTCTCCTTTGTAATCATGCTAGCATAAGAGATCGATCGAGTGAAAACCAGGATGACACCTATACTTCCCTTGATACCTTCTACCACTGTGTTTTCTATGACATTGCTACGTACCCATTGAAGTCTGCCTTTGCAATTCGTCGGTCGGGTTTGTTCTTAACATCGATAAACACTAAAATCCTAGTGTTGTTTATCTAGTCACCATTGTAGTCAACCCTCTATGTCGTTGTCCACTTCTACACCTTTAAACAATTTGCTATACATTTTCATATTAATGGACAATGCAGTTTAAATTCCCATGATCCAGCTAGATGGTGATAAAATTACCATATGATCCCTATGGTTTTTATGTGTTTTATAAAACCGCCCAAGCTGTCTATGCTTTTGCCCTATCAGTCCACTGTAGGGATCCTACCACGCTTTACATCTACTGATTGGATCTCCTATAAAACCAAAACTGCCACCATCCTCACCATATGTTCACGTAGTGGTTCATATGCATCTAAAACATCATCTATGTTGTGGCTTCCACATCATGTGGGTCCCACTGCTTGTGTTTGGAGAAAATTGTTATACGTCTATCTACCGATCAACATACTAAATAAATGCCTAATTTAGACATCGTGGGTTCCAATGCCTTACCATGTGATTCTATTCACTCTTACCATCGGGTTGAATCTATCTATTACCCACTGCCATTGATTGGTCCACTACTGGGCCTGCTTTCTCACATGTGCATCCATATCATCGAGGTTTTATCAGCTACCAAAATTATCCTAACCTCTGTGATCCACCTACTGTACTAGGCTTAGATGTGCTCAACGATGTGTAAGCAAATGAAAAGTACCTCCTTCATACTATACACCATGAAGTGCTCTGGCTTTGACTGGATTGTACCACTTGAACCTCATCGGCCTCTATAATGCCCTCCATTGGGGTGTTGTTGTGCACCATCTCTTAACTATGTCATACAAGTTTATTTTTACAGCTCTTAGAGGTAAGGATAACCCGTCCTCTCAATTTAATGACCATCCAAAGGTGAATGCCTTATTCATCGATGACATTGTCATCCCCTACATTATGTGTCTTCCATATCATCTACATGGTTAATAGTATTGCCACTATCTCTACCAAAGTTTATCATCCATGGTAAATATGTCTCACACCATCTCACATATCTCGCTGGTTAACTCTACCATATCTACATCATTGCTGCATATTATTGTTGGTCCATTGGGTGGGATCCTCATCACTTGCATCCCAAGTATGGCCTGGTTGCTTTTAACCATGGGATATGCTTTCATCTATTGCACATTTGGGCAGGAGCCCATCTTTCCCATACCTTCTATTACTCCAACTGCATGGCCATCTCCTCGTCACGATACAATCCAACCTTGTTAGCATTCGATAAGTCCAAATAATCCACTATGGACTATCACTTATCATCCATTTCACCCAGTCATTAGACCACACATCCTCCACATTCAATCGCATCCAAGCTTGCATCAAACCGTTGGGTCACAGTCATCTTCCTCGGACATCACGCTCCTTTAGCTTTCCTTTGATCACCTGCATGAACAACCCGATGGTTACTAAAATATGATGTATAAGGGAATAAAAGTATAACTAAAAACCATAATATGCAATCATATGGCTAAACACAAGCTAAAGATGTGCCATGCAGTACCTTCATTTCGCTCTTTATTTTAATTTCAATTAAAAACTTTTTATTTATGTTATATGTATATATATATTATTTTAATTGCATCTTTTATTATTATTATTATTATTTTATGTGTTTTTTTATTATATATATATATATATATATATATAGAAGAAGAGGTATTAAAGTGGAACCAAATTCCAACATAGAAATATTTTATTTCCATCTTATTTTATATGTATATATATTTTTATTTATTATCATTAACTTCAAATATAGAAAATATGAAATCAAGACAGTCACAACTAAACCATCAATTAAAACAAAACACAAGGTAAAACTTCACTTGACCTACACTACCTATAAAACTAAAAAACATGCTAACCAACACGAATGGATACCTTAATCCAAAAATAAACTCTGGAAATTACGACGAACTGGGTAGAGACCCTATCAAAATTAACACTTAAAAGACACCCAAAACAAAGGAAACTCAAAAATAAATATGGGTCCCAAATTTTGGTGTAAGTTGTGTGCCAGTCACAACACGACCATACAAAGCCTAAAAGGAGCCATATTTAAAGAAGAATGATATCTTTTGTTGCAGGTAAAATCTACTAAATATAAGAAGTCTTCCCATCGAGATTGTTGATCCATACAATACATGTGATGCATATCTTCTAAGACTTGATTGACTCTTTCTATGTGTTCATCCATATCTAGATGGTAAGTAAAACTTATATTTAGTGTAGTACCAATTGCATGATGGAGGTCTTACCAAAAATTGGATGTGAACCTATATTCTTGATTAGAGATAATCACTTCAGGAAATTCATGCAACCTGAAGATCTCTTCGGTGAATCTATTGGTGACCACTACCGCATTATCCTTGGTGCTACTTGGTATGAAGTGTGCTATCTTGGTCAGTTTGTCTACCATGACAAGTATCACATCATGTTAGTACCTAGTCTTAGGCAATCCAACTATGAAATCCATTGATATCACTTGCCACTTTTGCACAAACACATCATGTGGGTATAACCATCCTATTAGGTGCTTATGTTGTGCCTTCACCTTTTGGTACTCCAAAAATTGGGCAATAAATTCAATGACATATTTCTTCATACCAATCCAATATAAGGTCTTATTCATGTTCTCCCTCATCTTTACCCCTCCCAAATGAGAAAAGTATGGGGATCTATGAGCTTCCCTCATGATCACCCTTCTTAGATTGCTAGCTTCAAGAATGACTATCCGATCCTTAAAACACAAAATTCCATCCTTGAGATTATAATATCTAGCTATCTTAGGATATTGTGTCATCTTGGCTTGGGTTTCAATATAGAACTGATCTTGAGATTGAGCTTGCTTAACTTGATTCATAAGATCTATATGAATTTGGGTTAGTGCAGAAATGTGTCTTCTTTTCCTCAAATAATTAGTGACCTTGTTTTCCTTACCCTTGACGTATTCTATGCCAAAATAATATTCAGCCAAGAACTCAATCCACCTTCTCTATCTTGCATTTAGAAAATACTGATTAAAAATATACTTTAGATGCTGGTGATCAGTTCTCAACTCAAAGGATTTACCCACATGGTAGTGCCACCAAATTTTTAAGGCATGCACAACTGTAGCTAGTTATAAGTCATGAGTAGCATAAATAGCCTCATGATTCTAGAGATTTCTTGACTCATAGGCTACTACTAATTTATCTTGTGATAGAACTCCTCCCAATCCTTCCAAAGAAGCATCTGTGCATACTAAAAACTCACCTTGGAGGTCTGGGATTTTTAGTATAGGAAAAGAGGTGAGCTTTTATTTAAGCAAATAGAAGACAACTTCACATTTATCCGTCCATACAAATGCCTTTCATTTCATTTGAATATTTGTTGTTGGGCATGCTATCTTAGAATAATCTTTCACAATTCTTCAATAATACCCTACTAAACCCATGAAGCTCCTCACTTCTGTTACATTAGTGGGATGTAGCCAATTCAAAATGGCTTTGATTTTTTAAGGATCTACTGAAATCCCATTTTTAGAGATTATATGTCCCAAGTAGTGTACTTGCAACACATATAAATCATATTTGGATAGGTTCCCATGGATTTGATGTTTATTCAACACCACTAGCACAATTTTCAAGTGTCTATCATGCTCTTCTTCATATTAGAAAAGGAGGGAGAGTAAAAATAGGAATGAGTAGAAGGAAATGAAGGAGTTAAGAAAGGAGACATACCTGATCCTGTCTAGAGTTGTTGTTGATCCCTTTCTTCTTCTTTACTCTTATCATTATTGTTTAACCATTATTCACTTTGAATTCCATCATCATCATCATGTGTTTCAGTATCTTTTTCCTGCTCATTTTCATCATCTCTTCTATCAAGATCAATTATTTGAACATTTTGGGAAAATTCTCCATGCTGTATTTTCTCAACTTCCTAAAATTCTTGCTTCACTAGTACTTCCTTTTCAACATCTACATATTGTTTCTCTTGAACCAAGTCTTGTGAACCTCTCGTATATTCAATTTGAGAAATTTCTTGTCCAACATCTTGACCATCTATGATATTATCCTTTTAATTCACTTTGTCTTTTTCATTTCCTATAAAATATTCAACTGTATTATCTTGAACCTCTTGAACACTTTGTTCACTAGGAGAAGTTTGAGTAACATTCTTGTCTTTCCTCTGTCCATCTGCCAGAGTATTTAATATTTTCATTCTCTCAGCTACAGGTTCTTCATCAGATTCTAAAGATGAGTTGGAGGGAGGAACAAACTTCACAACTTTAGAAGTATAATATTTTTTATTTGAAACATTAGCTTTAAGTGCCAAATGTTTTTCCCTCACCTCTACTTGTATGGGCTCGTTCATTCCTTGCCCTCCCTTTTTGAGGCCCTTTACATCATACCCCATTTTTAACATCATATGAGCAACTTTTCCATAGGTCTGCCCCTGCTCCTTGGTAAAGCCTTCTTCTATTGACCGCTTCCTAGAAGTTATAGGTTTTTTCTAAGTCAGGGATAGCTTTTGATTAGCTACTATTTTTTTTACCTTACCTTTATTAGTCTCTTGCTCCTATGGTGCTTCAGGGCTGGTCTTGTTACTACCTCCAATGTTGGGGGGTATTCTTACAGGAAAAAACCCTTCCCAAGATGCATGATGCAAATTATATTGGATATTAAATTCATTATCATTTTTCAATGGGTACCTTAAAGAAATCATATTTGTTTGTACCCTCATCAACCACCATTTACGATTCTTCGTGATTGTCTAGTCGGTCCCCCTATTTTGTATTCTACTAATTTTTCATTTGTTAACTGATGTTTCGTATTATTCAGAGGATCATAATTCACTACTTGCTAATAGAAATCATGCCAAGGGGGTAGAGGTTCCATTCTCTCTATGTGCCATTCCAAGGCATCATCTTCATTATTATTTTTTTCTTCTATGTCTAGCCTGACTGTAGCATGATATTTTTTCATTTCAATTTTATTTAGAATAGCTTATTTTTCAGCAAACCTGTCCAAGGGGTCATACTTCCATCTCTATGGAATTTCAATTAGCCCCAATTCTCTCAAATATTGAGCAATCTGCTCATTATGACCCCTTTTGGGTACAACTATCCCTTCAAAACTGAAGGACAAGTTACAAGTGCTAGTCTCCCCAAAACCCAAGACAAATTTTACTTTTATCTGCTCAATTTGTCGAACATACTCTAAAGCAAATAATCTGTTCGTAACATAATGAGGGAGTAAAAATGGTTTCTGAGTGAAACCATACAGTCTAATACAAACCCCTTGGGTGAGGATAAACCAATCACCCTCTTCAGCATATTTGGTTTGCAAAAAAATTTCTGCCTTAGGGGTTGACTGTCTAATATGCCCATACATTATTTTTAGAGCAGGGCATAAGAATTTCCTGTTAAAATCATAAAATGACTCTGTCTTATATAACATGTTTGTCCATTCACAAATAAGAAAAATCTTACCATGTTCATCTTTGTCTTTCACTGAGATAAAAGCTAATTCTTTAGACATGAAAAATAAAAACAACCATATCAAGTATGAAGAGAATTGAAAAGAGAATTGAGAGCCTTTCTTAACTGTTGCTAACCCTTCATGAATCTCTGAACATAAAAAACATAGCCAGTCAAAGAATATTGGACTCACGCTTTTATTCATGACAAAAGAGTCATAATTTTAGGGATTAGAAAAACATTCAACCAAGGTAATTTGCCATTTACTGACTTTTTCATCAGTCTTGAGGCCTGCTATCATAGCTGAAATAGAATATAGCTCTGGATTTTTAAATTATGTGATATTGATGGGAGGGTCGGGTGGGTTTTCCCTTGCAGGTAGATCTTTCAGCTGGGAAACTAGAAAATTCTTCATATTGTTAGAAAGGCCAAAGTATCTAGCCTGGTCTTCAGGTTCAAAGGATTTTGGATCAAATGCAGGGACATGACACACAGTGAAAGCAAAAATAAAAACATATTTGTTTAAAGTGAATAAAATCATCCCATTATAATCTCTTACATTATTCCTCTTTTCATCATAAAAATTAGCAATGGACCTTACTAACTCAGGGTAGGGATGTACAGGAATATATACATACTAGTATAAAAAGGAATGGAAAATGAAAGTAGAAGGGGAAGACGCCAAGACTCCGGTAGCCACCCGGTCTGCTATGTTACTTCTAATTTTTCCCCTGTATTTCCAGGTTACAATTGTATCACTTATCCTCGCATCTTTGTCTATGAATATTTTACTCATATATTCCCTTTTTCTTACCACTAAAGTCATCATAGGTGACATAGTCACTACTTCCTACTTCTTTCCCTTTCCAGGCACCATGAAAGAATAACAAGTGACTAACTTCTGAAAAATTCCCCTAAAAATTGCTTTGAAATTTCTTTTTGTTGAGAAAAATAAGAATTCTAAGTATCACAGTAGGGTTTTTCTCTCTTCTCCCTATGGGAGCTGGAAATAGCAAGTGACAGTATGAAACTTCACTTAGGCAAAAATTTAGTTTTTTTTTATGTCGTTTGCGAAGAATGTGTGATAAATTGCATTGATTGTGGTTGGTGGAAGCGATTTTGTTGGGATTTCTTCATATTTCATTTCTGCCACATTTCCTAGAATTTTTTTTATTGAAACACTAACATACCAATTAACTTCACATAGAAAATAGCAATAAATCCTGCTAAACCCTGTGTTACCTGATCGATCGGTCACTTTTGCCCATTTATTTTTTGGCACATGTCCACTCAAGAAATTTCTTCGATGACCAATTTAGAAATATTCATGAGAAGGAAATAATGCTTCTTGAGGAGCCTTTTCATTAATATCCCCCTACTAGTTCCTTAGGACCATGTGGCACTTTTGAATTTGAAATTTCGAAACGACAAAACAATATTTTTTTCCCTCTGTTTTCTACTGTTCTGTCAAACTACGATTGGTTGTGAGCATCCAACCAAAATCTTTACTAAGACAAAAATTCAATAGTCCAACCAAAATATTTACTAAGACAAAAATTCAATAATATTTACAAACTTTATAATGCATATACTATACTGTACATATAATTCCCTATTGTATTTTAATTGAAATATAGCTTTCGGTGAAACGCGTTCACCATGATAGGAAGAATCCATCCATGCTGATATTTTAGTTGGAAATAATTGAACTATTTTTTTGAAATGATTTCAAACGGACCTTCCCAGAAAGCATCAAAATTATCATGGTTTCCTGGCTTTGCTTTCTTTATGTTCGACAACGAGGTCTCCTACATTGAATTTTTTGAAGGTAGTCTTTTTGTCGAACCACCCTGTTGTATCAATTATGTGTTTTTGGTGGTGGTAATAAGCCTGTTCCATGGATTCTTATAATTACAAAATTTGCATCATTCGGGCATCCATCGGCTGGCCTTCCTCTTCGTCTATGTGATTTAGTAGCTTCAATATTGGTAACTCTATATGAATAGGCAAAAAAACTTATTTACCATAAACTAAAGCATATGGAGATGTATTAATGGATTTATTTATTGATATTCTGTCAGCCCACAATGCTTGATTAAGTAATGAATGCCAGTCTCTCTTGTTATCTTCTAGTGTCCTCTTAAGGATCTTGAGTATATTATTATTGGTAGATTCAACTAAACCATTACCTTGTGGATAATAGTTAGAAGATGTTTTCAAATATATTCCATACCTGCTGGAAAACTCAATCATCTTTGCTCCAGTGAAAGAAGATCCATTATCCATGATCAATGAGTTCGGTATGCCGAATCTAGTAATTAGACCCTCCACAAACTCTATCATGACTTCTGAGTCAACTTTCTTTGTAGGAACCTATTTTTCCCATTTTGTGAAGTAATTCGTGGCAGTGAGTATATATTTGTTGCCAGCTAATGAGTTTGGTTCAATTATTCCCATGAAATCTAACGCCCACTATTGGAAAGGTTCTTCAACTTGTATAGACTTCAAAGGCATAGGAGCATTTCTGTTTCTTCCTACATACCTCTGACACTGTTCACATTTTTGAGTCACTTTATATGTATCTAAGAAAATAGAAGGACAATAACAACTGAGAATATTCAAAGTTGTTCTACCTAAATAATTTCCACCTGAGAGGCCTCCATGGAATTCTTCCAATACTTTTTGCTTCTTATCATCACCTATACATTTAAATAGTACACTATCAATGTTTATTGTATATAACCCTTCTATTCGAAGAGTATATTTCAAGGCTTGCATTCTAAACCTCCTTATTTGGGAAGCATTCAAATTTTCAGGACATATCCCAGTCTGAAAATACCTCACCAAATCATCAATCCAATCAGTCTGGTCTTGGTATTTTTTGGTATTCACCATCATCCCTTAACTTTCAACATTCCCTTTTTCTGCTTTCCTGGCCAACTCTTGGCATAAATATCTACCTCTAACTGTCTTGGTTGGATGTATCTCTACATCGTATTCCTGTATACAAGTTACCCATCCTACTATTTTTTCACCAATCTCTCCTTGTATTATGAAATTCCTAACATCTGGGTGAATTACATAAACAATGGTGCGGCTTTGGGATAGGAAATGCTTCAATTTATTCAATGATTTCATGATAGCATACACCTATTTCTCGATAAAACTATATCTCTCTTCGTGCTTGTGCATGGTAGAACTCAAAAAGGCTATGGGTCTTTCCTCATTATCTGCTCCCTTCTAAGTAAGAACTGCAACATAGTTGTCTTGCTCTCCAACAACATATAAAATGAAACTTCAGGAGTAGTCAGGGTTGACTAAAATGGGAGCTCGAGCTATGGCCTCCAAGATTTTCTTAAAGGCATCTTTCCTTGGATCTGTCCATTTAAAAGGTGCATCCTTTTTTAACAATTCAGTCATTGGTTTAACAATTTGAGCAAAATCTACGATGAAATTTCGAACAAAATTTATCTGTCCAAAGAAAGATTGTAATCCTTTCTTATTGACTGGTAGTGAAAGTTCCAAGAGTGCCTTTACTCTGTCAGGGTCAATGGACAACCCAAATTTAGAGATAATGTGGCCAAGCAATATACCTTCTTCTACAACAAATATAGATTTCTTTGGGTTCAAAGATATCCCAAATTCTCTGCATTTTTCAAATATTTGTTGTAGATGGGTGGCATGATCCCGCTTATCATGAGAAAATATTGTCATGTCATCTAGATAGACGACGATGATATTATTTGCGAGCTCTCCAAAAGCTACGTCCATAGCTCTTTGGAACGTCACTTTGGCATTTGATAACCCAAAAGGCATTCTTTGGTAGGCAAACATTCCCCATTTAGTAGTGAACACAGTTTTATACTGATCTTCATTTTTTACCCAGACCTGGTTATAGCTAGAAAAACCATCTAATAGAGAAAACCTCTCTGCTCCTACCACTGTATGAAGGATTGGGTCAATCTGAGGCAAAGGATAATGATCCTTAAGTGAACCTCTATTCAAATTTTAGAAATCTACACACAATATGATTTCTCCATTCTTTTTCCTAATCGGGACCAGATTCGCCACCCAGGTAGAATGTTTAATGGGATATACTATTTTAGCTTGTAATAGTTTCAATAACTCTTGCTTCATTAAGGCTTCAATTTTTAGATTTACAAGCCTTTGTCTTTTCCTGAAGGGTTTAGCTCCTTCTTCCAATTCGATGGTATGTTGGATCACTTCTTTCCTATATACTTTCAAATCACTATACATCCAGGCTATAATATCTGGATACTTTTTACACAATTCTTTAACTTGATTCAATTCTTCCACTGTACAATTGGTACCTACCTTGATCATTTTTCTCGGCTCTAATTCCACCTCTTTATACCGATGTTTGTCAATTTTAATCCTTCGACCCATTGCTCTATCATTGTTGTCGAAGAGACTCTCAAGGGTGATCAATCCCTTGGGAATGTGATTGTTTTTTAGTTGGATTAAGCTTTCCTCCTCTTCATCTTGTAATGCCCTATCACTGGAGCAGTTCATTTCATGGACTAGAAAATCCAGTATTTGTTCATCACTCTCGAACACTTGCCAGAAGATATCTTTGTCAGGCACAGAAGGCCTGTATATAAGTCTCACTGTTTTGGATTTTTGGATGACATTACTGACTAGACAAAAGTTAGATCCCACGGATGCCAACAGGTCTACATGAGTATTACTTTCTCTTGGGATTGACTTTATGTTCAAAGCTTCAAAATTTTCCAAGAGGTCCAACAGTAAGCTCTTAAATAATGTTGTTTACAAATACATTTTCCAGTGACCTGCTTCACAATAAGCTCTGAATCTCCATAAACCAGTATTTTTTTTGCACCTAATTTTTTGGCCTTTTTGAGTCCTAAACACAATGCTTCGTACTTGACCATGTTGTTGGAGCAACTCCATGTCAATCTGTACGAAAAAAAAATTCTTTTCCTGTAGGAGAAATTAAAACTATCCCAACACTTGCTCCATTTTTGCATCTAGATCCATCAAAGTAAAGTTTCCAAAGCTGGCTAGTGGAAGTGTTTTCTTTAGGGACAGGGATAGATAGCTTTTTTGGTTTCTCAATAGAGTAACTCCCTATCTCTGTTTCCACCATGGCATTGAAATTTTTTAAATAAAAATGATCTTCGGATTGGAGTTCCTCCAAGGTTTCCTCCATCAAATCTATATCTCCTATATCTTCGGTCATCATACTCACAGTACTGGTTTCTTCCAGTCTTGCCACATGAAAAGTAGATGGATTTTCATTAAAAATATTGACCCTCTTACCTTTGAAAGGTATTTCTAAATGTGAATAATCTAAGGATAAATAACCTCCCACTTTTGTTGTAAATTCTCTGGATAGACACATACCAAAGTATGGTTCCAGATCTATGACCACCACTTCCTGTATAACAACTATTTGGGGAATCCTGTGGAGTTTTATGGGGATATCTTTGATTACTCCTATGATTTTCACCGGAGTACCATCTAACTACAACACTCCTGGGTGGCTCCTGGTGTACTCCATTCCCATGATGTCACATACTGCTTTAGGCATTACTGTAGTAGTTTCTCCTGAGTCGATCATACAGTTATGTACTACCCACCCTTCCATCTGAAGAGACAAATAGAAAGGAGGTGGTCTATTTTTTCCTATGACAGAAGTAGCATTAGCTTGTATAGAATTTGAAAAAGAGGGGATTTTGCTCTTACGATTCATAATTTTTAAATATTCTTGAAGGAGGTCAATCTGCCCTAGGAACTGCAAAGCGTCATACATGCTAGCTTTTGAGGGAGTCTTTTTCATCTCCTCGATGATATTGAATGAAGGTGTCTCGACACTTTTCTCCTTTTCTCTGGTGGATGGATCATATTTATTCTTATAACCCTGAGTTGCTTCTGTTCTTTGCCTTTTTATTAATGAAGGGAATCTGAGTTTCTCTCTTGCTTGATCTTGAGTTTCGCTCTCCTTTCTAGGAGAAAACTCTCTCCTTGGTGTCAAAATAGAACTCTGAGGAGGATTAGAGAGTCCCTTTTCACTTGACTGATCCTTCTGAGGCGTAGCTCTAGGAGCTAGAGGGAAACTTAATGGCTAAAGTTCTTGGGGATCAAATTGTATAGGTTTCCTTCCCGACCTTGTCAGGACTGCAACGTGTTCTACAGATGGTATTGCCAAATTGTGATCAACTTCTCTGATCATGTTTACATGACATTTCATTGTTTCTTTTTCCCTCTCATTTGCTAGGCTTTGCACATGATGCTGGTGAAACATACATGAATCTTCTCCATGAGGGTCATTACATGTGGAACACCAATAATATGAGTTAGAGGGTTCTCCATTATCTCCTATTTCATTAGCATAAATGACATTTTTTCTTTCCTGTCCTCTGCCACTTGTCGAAGCCCCATCTCTGGTTATCTAGGGAAATCTCCTTGGCTGGAAATTTTGCTCAGCTTCTCTCTTTTTCATAGATGACATATCATTCGACAAATTTTTCATCGTGTCTATTATGGTTGTCATATTATTATCCTAGGGGACTTCTCGAAGAGGTAGAGTAGGCAATGTAGGAAGGAGAGGAGTAGGAGGTAATTCTGGTAGATTCTAAGGCAACTGAATGATCGAAATAGCTGGTTTTTCATTCCATTTTAGGGGAGGTGCT
Source organism: Wollemia nobilis (assembly GCA_028583015.1). Lineage (NCBI taxonomy): Eukaryota > Viridiplantae > Streptophyta > Pinopsida > Araucariales > Araucariaceae > Wollemia > Wollemia nobilis. The sequence continues at coordinate 6,592,061 of JAQPPZ010017107.1, read as the reverse complement.
GAAGGATTTAAGCTTGGAGCTTGGGGAATATCTGGAAAAATTGGCAGTGGAGCCTTTGGAGGATATTTCTCGGTAGCAATAAGGTCAGCTTCTCCTTTAGCTACTTCTAAATAGATAGCAGGGAAAGTTAAAACATGTGATTGTCGTATAATCATACTAAGATCTGAATCAAAATCTCTCAAATAATAACATATTGCTTGCTCTATGGTAGGTTTTAAACCAGTGGGTACTCTATCCTAGGTACGTGTGAACCTAATGTTGAAATCCACAATCTCTTCCTGTGGATGTCTCCTGATGATTGTGAATTGATTGAGTAATGAGAATGGATCTACATGTACGTTGAATTCATCAACCAAATGACCAAAAAGTATCACCCAAGAAGTGATAGATCCCGGAGGGAGTGCTCTATACCAATGGAGCATTTTTCCTTTTAAATATATGACCAGCAACCTGACCATCACATCTTCTTGGGTGATGTTATAAACTATTGCTAATGATGAAACATCTAGGTAATGTTCATATACCATTTTACCTATCCCATCATATGATGGCAAAGCTTTCAGGGCTGCCTGGGGAACTTGATTATGGGTTGCCATGTTTAGCGGGCCAGTTTGATTCCATATAATATGAGCTAGGATGGGAGGAGCAACCATGATGGCTATTGTATTTATTGTTACTATGGAGCTATTTGAGGATACTCCAATAGTAGGTACAAGGGAGTTTACACTAGTACCAGGTGGATTAGATCTTGCAGCTAGCATCGGATGTGCTTTCAAGCTACCAAGGTGTAACTCGAAGAACTCGATGGGTTCTTCAGATTTTCTTGCTTGGGATCTGGTTATCATATGCATAGGCAATCATGAGTTTGTAACCAGATAGTTTAGACAAGGTATTTCTTAGGTCTAAATCCTTTGAATGGAGTCGCCAGGTGGTTTTCTTCTTTCTTCAGGTTTTAAACAAAAGGTTTTAAAGAAAAACACCAAAACTTATAGAATACTATGGGATTTTGGGTCCCACCGAGTGTGCCAAAAATTGTTGGAACAAAATCTACCTTTTGGTTAATTATATTGCACCTTAGACCTTGCCAACATTGAGTAGACGGATCTAGCTTGGGAATTTCCATCTAATATCCAGAGTAGGTTGGTTCCTTTTTGCTTTTTTTAGAGAAAAGAGAACATAAATAAGGGAAATACTTGTAAAGGGAAATATAGCTGAAGCTAGAATATTTTCTCATGGTGTAGTTTAGACAACCAGGATAAGACATACGTATTAATGTTACAAGATTTCTTTTACACCTTCATGTAGAAATCATAACTTTCTAAGTGTGATTTAGACATTTCATCTAACACATATAAGCATACTTAATCCTAACTCCAACAATATGATTCATACAAGTATAGTTCAGGTTTAGAATAGATACATTATAGAACTCAATAATGTAAATAGAAGTCAAGAATTAGATACATACACTTGCACACAAAAAATTAGAAGCCAGATAGAAGAATGACTTTATTTGCTTGTATCCAAAAGATGTACATTCAATCTTGTAAACGTCCAAGATCCAACCTCTTTTTAGAATGCGTCTACCACTATATATACCCCAATATGGGTATCTTTACAACTAGTACATCCTTGATTTTCAAATCAATTACAAGCAATTAACTACAATTTCTAATAATAAGCAAAAGATCTTTTATAATTAGATTCTAATAGATTTGATACTTCTCCATTATCTGACACCCTTAGAAATCAAAAATTTGGTGTAAGGGCATGTTTTGTTGCTAAATTATCGACAACTATATGCAAAAATGTGACGTCTTTGAACCCTCTGCTTCATCTGACTTCTGCTTCAGTGAAAATGCAACATGTCACAAAATCGCGACACTTTGGCCTTGTAGTCTTTTCTTTCTTCCCCTTGGCAAAAAATTGACATGTCAGAAAATCACGACATTCTCTTCTCTTCAATCCTTTCTTCACTTCACGGCCATGAAAATATGACATATCGTGAAATCATGACGTCTTCTATCCTTTGGGCATCCTTCTTTTCTTTGTGGTCACAAAATGTGACATGTCATGAAATTGCGACATTCTTCTATGTCTTAGACTTGTCTTCTCGAGTTATCGATGAAAATGCGACATGTCACGAAATCGTGACCCTTTCACCTTCTTGGTATCTTTGTGCCTTTTCGCCGTGAAAACTTGACATGTCGTGAAATCGCGACATTGTTTCTCCTTAGCCCATTTTTCCTTTCTATTGCATTTCAAAAATAGACTGCATCGAGCTTCTCAAAATGGCACCATGTTGTAAAATCTCTACTATCTTCTAGAGGTAGTCTTTTTAGACTAACAGAGCCATATGCATGGGTTATGTTCCTAGTACTAGATCAATGGTGAAATCAAATTATCATTTACGACATATTCCAAGGAGTTTTGAGGTAAATACTTCCATATATTCTTGTAGAATTAGGAATTTTTGAAATGCTTCCTCCTCATTGACATATTCAAATTCTTTCAATTTAACCACGTAGACCATCCCTCCTTTCCTTATGGCCTTGTTTAGTTGCATTGCAGATAATAGCACAGGTTTAAAGGAACCTTGTTAACTAACCATTTTTACCCTTTCTTTCTTATCATTAGTGATATCAATCCATTGATCTTGGAAATTGATCAAAGCCTTGTGATATTTTAGCCAATCCATGCCTAAGATGTTATTGAAAACATGTAACAATGCTACATATAGGTGCCAAATGATAAAGATAGTGGGTAGGAAAATTTTAGCTGTGGGAAAGTATTGATCCATGAAGTAGGTATTACATGATACATACTCCACTTTCCACCCTTGTGCCAAATATCTAGGTCTCTCCAACATGACCCTTACTATGCTATTAGAACTAAAGCTCTATGTAGCTCCACTATCTATCATAATTTTAACATGTCTATCATAGATTTTACCATTTATGAGTAATAGAGTTGTTTTTCCTTCTAGAATATAGTTCTCAGTGATTGCATAGATCTTGTGGCCTTTTATGTTTACCTTATAGCTAGACTCAACATGAAGAGGACAATTCTTGGCATAATGTGGACCTCCACATTCATAACATCTAAATTTATGATTCTAGCTTATCCCTTGATCGGGCTTATCCTTATCATTGGTAGGAGGTGGTCCTACCTATTTCAGAGGTTGTGGTTTTTAATATTATTGTTATTATTATTCCTTAGTTAGAACTTCTTCTTAAAGTGACCTAGCTTATCATTGTATTTCTTTTCAAACTTAGGATTTTCCTTCCCTTTCTGACTTGGTTTAGGATCCCACTTCCTCTTTTCTTGGGGATGATGTTTTTTTCTTGACCCATTTGAAAAGTTGCCAAATTTCTTACTAGGGTGCTAATTGTATTATACTTGGAAATCCAGTTAGTAAGTGGTCTCTAGATCACTAGGTTTATGCATGCTTACTAAATTTCTAATATGATAGCCAAATCTCAATAGAATTTTTTCACTTTCATATTTTTATCCTTCTCAAAATATGGAGCACACCTGAGTAGTTTCAAGAATTACCTATAATACCCTTCTATGGATTGAGTCCCTTGGTGGAGTTGAATAAAATCATAAAATTTATTTATGTAAAATGGCTCCATAAGGAACCTCTGTTTGAAGGATTTTACGAATTCCTCCCATTTGAAATGAATGGAATTGATATTTTGCTCCTTACTATAGATCTCCCACCATTTCAAACTTGTTTTCAGAAAAAGTCTTATGGTTTAGACCATTTTAGTTATGAAGGAATAGTTTCTCATGGAGAGGTAGATCCCTAGCTCATTCAACCAAGATTTTACTAAATCTCTCCCTTATTTTCCAAAGAACCTTCTAATATTCACATACTTCAGGTCCTTTTCCAATTCATTGTTAACATGGGTCTTAGTCACACGATATGCCTTATTTGTGTCCTTATCCTACCCTATCGTGGGGTTTGTTATATTAGGATTCCTATTCTCTGGTTTTCACATCTCTTCTCTAATGGTTTCCAATAAACTATTTTACTAAACCATTTTCTCTCTACACAGGATCATTTCCCCTTGCGTTGTTTGCACAACAGTCATGAGATTTTTCACTCTGTTTGAATTTCCTAAACTATCCCTATGGGTCTATCCTCAACACTATCAGTGCTAATGGGCTTTTCCTTTTGAGGAACCCTCGGTCTTCCACTTTACAACATAGGTGTTATGTTTTCCTAAATTTAAGAGTAGTGTCAGTTTTTTAATTAAACATTTATTACTATTATATGGAGCATACCACATGCATTCTGTAATAAGGTATCTTACTATATAAATAATGTATAAAACTTTAATATAACCGACTACCATTTTGTGGTCATGTAATGGTGTTTCAACCATGGTTAAGTTTTAGTTTGCTACTATTGGTGGGGTACATTTCATCATACCCTTACTATGTTTCATATGAATTTCATATTCTACCAAAAGGCCATGTTGTAACATTATTAAATATGATATTTATTCCAATGTGAAGATCCTACTGAGATAATTTCTTATTATTAGGATCTACAAATAACTCTTGTTGATTTGTAATATAGTATCTATGCAAGGAAGAGGCTTAGCTTGGAGCTACGAATATCAAGTACAATTTCTTAAAATAGTATCCAATACATTGCTTAAGACCCACTTTCATAGAGGGTTTGCTTAACTCTTCTAAGTTGATTCACCAGTGGTTTGGTCTTGGGAGATAGAACTTACTGTGACTTCCAAGCAATTTTTCTTTCCTTACCAAACATGTATCTTATTCAAAGTTCTTACATTTTTATGGAATATTTGTGCCTAACCAACCTAGGCTCTGATACCAATTGTAACAACCCCAATTCCAATACCAATCAACCTAGGGAAAAGTTTTTTTTAGTTTAGACTTTGTCATTATTGCTAATTCATGAGTTATTCAAAAGTATATTTATGTGGTTCTCTTATAGTTTAGTTTCCAAGTAAGTTCAAGGTTGCACTTTAGAGGAGTCCAACATGGTCAGTGTCTATCTTGTGGATATGATTGGCCAACCCCTGTTATGACTTGGAGGTAAGGTTTCTTTACCTTACAATTGGGAATTATCCTATCTCAAATAGGAACTCCCTCTTTCCCTACTAGTTTAAATAAAATATTAAACTAGATTCTATGTTAGGTCTATTTCAACCTGTACATTAGGTGTATGCCTTGAGGATTAGTTAATTCTTCCTTAATGATATAACAACAATAATTGCAATGCTTAACCTTCCTATATCAACCATATGAAGCTAAGGGGGTTATCACACAAACCCACATAGACATGTGAATGTCTACCATTTCACCCTTACTTGGTTTAACCGACTATAATCTCCATGAATTAGATAACTTTCAATGTTTCCCTCTATAATCACTCTCATAATTAATCTCCAAGTGACATGCATGAATCATACATTCTTTCTAGTTTTTTTTTTAGGATACACTATATCAAATAGACACAATTTTTTAATTCACCTATTAAATATTCAAACCTTGTCATAGGATAACTTCATATCATGATGTAACTCTATTTTTCTTCTATGATCATTTAAATTCAAGTATTACATTGTATACACATCCTCTCAAGGAGTGATATAATTAATTACAATTGATCTCAAAAAATACATCTTTCAATTATGGGGTTTTCATTAAATAGGCCCTTGTTACAATATGTGTAGATAATCAATAGGAGTTGACTAGTTCCATATTCACTTGGTTCCATTCGAGCCACTAGTATAATATTGTAGATGTTTTTGAGATCAGGACAACCCATACATGTATATGAAATGCATTCTAGACAAACAATAGTATGTAATATTTTACATTGAATGCAACTAAACACAATACATTCTCCACAATGTAATTGTTTAAATAATTCCATAATTCAAAGGAAGTAAATCCCATACTTTCCTAAGAATGAAAATTGTTAGAATTAAAGTGCACTATGCCTCTATTTTGACACTTGTCAATTTATATTGACACTTGTCAGTTTATCATATAGGCCTTTTGCCCATGTATGTAACTCATTTCATGTATAATATTATCTCATCTTGTTCATTCCATCTTGAGTCCCAAAATTTGGTATCAGAGCAGGCTTTCCCTACCCTGTGTAAACCCTTGAGGGGGATTTCCCTCATGGAAATCCTCCCTCCCCTCAATTTTTTTTTTTCCCTTTCCCATTTTTTTTTCTCCATTTTATTTTCAAACCAAGGAGTATGCTCTCCATCATTGATGGATCAGAAACCAAAAGTTTGCAAAAGAGTAATGGCTAAAAAATCTAATTTATTGGGAGGTTTAGTTATTTGGTGTCCATCCACAGAAGTAATTTCTCCTCGGAGAAATGAAAAACGGGATACCATTCCTGACAACCAATTTTTTTTTCATCACTATTTTGCAGGTTTTCCAGTTTAAAATGGAGTTCACATGCCTTGGTTGCATATCCATTGATAGAGGAAAATATTGGCGTATGGCATTGGTTAACTCCCGCCATGGCAGCGATGGTTGCTAGGCCACCAGATCTGAAAATTAGGAATTTGTTGTTTCCATGGAGTTTGTTCTATTCGTGGAGTGTTGACCGATAAGTTGCACAGATGGAGTGGAAATACCTGATGTTGAATAGTGTATATGGAGAAATTTGCGTGTGCAACTACTTGATAAGCATCGTCAAACTGCTAGTAAAATTGCTGCTATATTGTTGAGAGATTATGAAGATTTATGGAGATAGCCTATACAGTTGGTCATTTTTTAGTTTTTGTTTTCATGTTGAACATTTTTTATTCTCGACGTAATGTAGAGAAATTTCCTCCATTCACTGTTTAAGGAAATTTTTTTAGTCACCGCGAAGTCGTGGATATTCATTTGGGACGGCACTGAGTAGTGAGCGCTCGCCTTTATTTTTTAATTTGGTGCTAAAAAAAATTGACAAGATCAATGTTTCCAAGTCATCGGATCCGATTCATGTTGGCCTATGAAGAAATTTGAGCTTGTTTATTTTATCAAATTTGGCGCCACTACAAAATAGGACCTATTCTTCCTCCGCTGTGAACGTGGGAGCTGTAGCGATAGTGTTCAGTGGGAGCGGGTTTCAACTGCATGTGTTGTTTGTTAGGCAAGTTGTTGAAGCATTTTTATCGGAGTTCATTTGCTAAGTGGCCATGATATGATTGATCCGGCGGATATAAATTCAATGGTTTTAATCATCTTACTGGTGGTGTTGAGCGAGAACGAGAAAATTGGCACCAATATTTCTAAAATTTTCAATGTGTTGCTGATAAAATTGTTGGTGGAGCCCGCACTAGCAGAAGGTTGAATTCATTTTTTGATGGAGGTTTGCGATATAGAGCAGCAGAAGATCAAGTTTTGTTCTTCATCATGTATTATCTTCGCCCAAGCTCCTACCCGACGTCAAAATTGTAGTGATGCAGCGATGTTTGTTTGTTTGGGAACCGGGCGATGCAGTCTATGATTTATGATGGAAGAAAGGAGTTTTTTCGAGGAGATAGTAGCACCAATATTTTTTAAAATGCATGAATGTTATGTTTAGAGCTCGCAAGATGTTCTTGTTTTGATCTATTTTTTGGCCGTTGAAGTCCTGACCCAGAAACTGAAGACGAAGATTGTTCCTATTGACTTGCAATATGTCCCATTGATTGCGGAGGTGACATGTAGTCTGAATCATGTTGCAGACTGGTGTTGGTCTCCAGTTAACCTCTTATTGTGTGATCAACTCCTACTCTCAGAATTTTGATTATGGGCTGTGTTGCTTCTGTCACGTTGATAATATGTTAAGTGCACGATAATTTCAATTAATAGTTTGTTTTTTGAGGTGCATGCTATGACATTCATGGTGGAGTGGGTTGTGATAGTAAAATTCATGTTTCAATAAAAATTACAATGAAAAATTGATGCGCTGGCCATGAATTATTTCTATGAAGATATTTTGCTCCATGTGTTCGCGGTGCCAGAGAATCATTCAAGCCATCGACGAAGAAAATAATGGCTAATGAAAGAATTATTCTATGTTGTCCTCGTCAATTCTCATGATCCCTGGTGGATTCAATGGAGAAGCTCAAGTGAATGGTTTTTTAGCCAATTCGGAGATCATCGAGAGCTCCGTGATGTCCGATGGAGTCGACGTCATGGAAAACAAGAATTTTACCTACCTTCAGTGTTGTTTCCTGCAATCTTTCAAAATTTCTATTGGCGCTTTCACCAGTTCAACCGTATGTGTCCTTGTGCTTTCTGGTGACCATGGATGACGTATGGCATTTGTCACCTATTTCAATCAAAAGGTTATTGATCAAGATTCCTAAAACATTAAAAGGTTCAGTTTTGTTTCATGCAATTTTTCAAATTTTCTATTGGCACTTTCACCTTCAACCGTATGCGTCTTTGTGCTTTCCTGTCAAGGATGATGTCACTGTCAGATGTGTTTTAGTCTCGTACGACGGTGATACAACAATGATAAAAAAAATGGGAGGCTTCTATTTTATTTTTCCAAGATGTGCGACAGCGTCGATCGATTCGTCGGGTCCCCGAATTTTCTCTAGCTAGCTGCCATCACCCTCTCCCAGGGAACTGTACACGTGCTCCTGCGTGTATCCCTTCATCATTTTTGTGATGCAACCCACAATCAATTCTTCCATGGAGCTCATGCAGATCAACATCATGCGTGTCCTTCGAGAGGTTTGTAACCCTAACAGAGTTCTCATCCTAACAAATTTTTCATCATTTTTGTGGCTACACTTTGAGCTATCTGATAGAATGGAAACATAAACCGTGTCTATGTGGCCATGGACCAGAAAATGGGAGTTAGCCGAGGGTTTGGTTTTGTTAACTTTGCCAACAGGGAGCGGCATGAGGGAGGTGCAGGTGACGCTCGACGCCAAGCTCGACGGGACGGGCAAGATCGGGGTCCAATTGGTGCCCAATGTGAAGACTTCGGTTGTGAAGGCCGCTGACTTGGTGGACGCCATGATGCGTGCGGGTGGCAAGTTTTGGTGGCTGCTATAGAGCATGGTGGAGGGGCTGTGCCAGGTGTCCAAGCCCGTGGCCATCATGGTCATTGGGGTAGATATCGAGAGGTTGAGCACGATGGGGGTGTTTTTTAGTTCATCGCGTACCAAGTGGCACGGAGTTAGTGCTAGTTCTACCAACAATGACAGCCTGGGCCCAACTATTATTTTTTAATTTAATGTCATTGTAGTAGGGGGAAATTTATTCAAAATCATGGGGATATTTATTTTAAAAGGAGCATTTAAATTAAAAGGAATCATTCCTTTTATTTTTTATATTTGTATTTGTCCATAGTGGGTGGGCTCAGTTTGTTTTAGTGAGGGGCATTATTTTTTTAATATAAAGTGAAGAGACCACTTTATGAAACTTGGAGAGTGCCCATGCCTATTGACCAATAATATGGCCCCTTTGGAAATTTTTAATGTATTTCCACAGTGGAGTGGATGGAGGTGCAAAGGTATTTGTTGTCTAAGTGACATGTTTTTGTTTTTTTTCCCATTGATGGAGGATTTATTAAGATCCGATTATAGCCATGTTTATAGTTGTTGGAAAGATTTTTTTGAGACGAACACATTGGTGGTGTCCATTTTTAATTTTGAGGCTCTCTTTTGAGTTTTTTAAACCTCAAATTTTTCTACCTTGGAGTGCAATCTTGGTTGAACTCGACACTTCCAAGACACTTGTAAGTGAACCTAGTATCTAGTATTCAACTCTTTCTACTTGGCAGATGCAGCAGCTGGTTACCCATGCATTTTGGTAATATGAGGTGACTACCATAAGGACACTTATCCTAGGGACTACAGACATAGACACCCTAGACTCTATCCAAGTTTTTTCCGGATCTACTTCTAAAGACTACATACGAAGACACTTCAGAAGATTCTCTTCTATTCTTCTTTCTTCTTCTCCTCCATATTTGGATATATGGCTCATTTTATTGTATTGAGTGCATTTTCGACAGAGACCCGACACTCTTATATGGCTCATTTTTCCTTTGTATTAAGGTGCATTTTTGACAGAGACCGACACCTTCTAGATTGAGTTCACCATAAGGAAGGATTTGATATTTATGGTGGGACTAGTCAGTGACCTACGAGAGGCAACATCCTCTGAGGATGACCTATAGAGGCAACAGACCCAGAAGTGGTTGACCCTAAGGCAACAACCCGAGATGTATACACAGTAAATCTAGCATTATTCACAGTTGGATAGCCAGGCGCAAAGAGCACGAGCCAAATAAAAGGGGATGATAGTTTGCTTTTAGAGAAGTCCACATTAATAGGTAATGTTACCTAATGTTGACTTGTTTTTTTCTTTAGTTAGGATAGTGCACTTTAAGGGGGAATGTTAGAATTAAAGTGCACTATGCCTCTATTTTGACACTTGTCAGTTTATATTGACACTTGTCAGTTTATCATATAGGCCTTCTGCCTATATATGTAACTCATTTCATGTATAATATTATCTCATCTTGTTCATTCCATCTTGAGTCCCAACAAAAATCACCATTTTCATCTCATACCTTTCTTCACAAAGATATGCCTTTGAAACAAGTATTATTCCAATCATCTATTGTTAGTCATTTTTAAGAGAATTCCCTAAATTCATTCATAAATAAGACCCCTTTTATACATATATCATTTAAACATATCATACTTTCACAAGTATCTCATATTTATTCAAACAAAAATAACATTTAAACAAAACATACTTTCACAAGTATCTCATATTTCTTCACACAGAAATAACATTTAACCAAAACATACTTTCACAAGTATCTTATATTTCTTCACAAATAAATAGCATTTAAACATACATTGACAAGTATCTCATATTTCTTCACACAAAAATAACATTTAAACAAAACATACTTTCACAAGTATCTCATATTTCTTCACACTAAAATAGCATTTAAACTATACATACTCTCACAAGTCTCTCATATTTCTTCACATATAAATAGCATTTAAACAAAACATACTTTCACAAGTATCTCATATTTCTTCACACATAAATAGCATTTAAACAAAACATACTTTCACAAGTATCTCATATTTCTTCACACAAAAACAGCATTTAAGAAAAACATAATTTCACAAGTATCTCATATTTTTTCACACAGAAATAGTATTTAAACAAAATGTGCTTTCACAAGTATCATATTTATTCAAATAGAAATATTATTTAACCAGATGGATTCAGTTGTAGATCTACAAATTCTTCCAAGGATTTAATCACAACCTACTACAAGGTTATAAACCAGACTTGTAAAACAATCCATCATCATGATTATACTATAGTTCCTTTATGAATGTATTTGTTAATTTATATTTTAACCTATAGTATTCTCACAAAATTAGGCTATCAAGTTACCTCATGATCTATTACTCAAATCATACTATAGTTACCCCAAGGTTAGCTACAACTCTCTTGCAATCTACCTCTAAGATTGCTCAAGTTTAGCTATGATTGGTCACATAATATACTCATAATATTACACTATAGGTTACAAAATTGGCCCTTAATTTGTCATAAGAGGTACACTATAGATACATAATATTAGTAAATGAGATTTATTAACCAATCTCTTATCAAGGATATACTATAGTTCTAAATAAGATATTTCGTATTCTACCAACTGAGACTATTGCATGTTTTATTTTATTTTTGCTCATTGGTCTATGAACCAACCGTTACTTAGCTTGCTACACCTGTGCATAGTTAGGTAGTCATGGGTTGCATGCTCGTATGGAAATAGTGCATTATATCACGATGCTCCCATATGGAATTATGCATCTAGGATTACTAAAAGGGTGCTTGCCTTCTTACAAAGTTTAATAGAGAGAATTTCCATTCTTATGTATTCCGAACAATGCATCTCTTACGCAATGGAAACTATTTTTGATTGGAGGAAACATCGAATGACCAATTTTAATGATAAAAAAAGTCAACATCTATTTTTTGACTTAAGAAACCATGGGGATTTATCATCGTTGCTTGTATGGATGGCAACCATATGAGAGACATTTGAATACCCTTGGCCTGCATTAGTAGACAAGCTAGAGAGAAAAATTATAGTATCTTTGCACAAGATATTAAGCATGGGTAACTTACAAAAAGGCTCAATAAATCTCATCCATTCATTGAGAGTGATCACTCCTCTCAAGTTACTATCATGATTTGGATAGTCTTTTGCATTTATAGTAGATGATAGTGGCTTATTTGTTCCAAAGTGTGTGATGAACATCCCAGATATTAATTAACCTAATGTGCACACTATGGCCAATTACTTGTAGGTAATCATAGGCATCTATAGGAAAGCTTACCTAGAAATACCCATTATCGTACCATGGGTAGTAATCCCAAGTTACCACATGCACAGTATGGTAATAAATATGTAAAATAAATATCCTTCAATGCTTACTAAGTGGTAGCCACCAAATGGTGGTCGTATATTTATTGCCAATGTGGTGTTGGATTAGAGATAGAGAATAGGTGTGAGTCTAGGTGGTGTTTTATTGAATGCTCATCAAAAATATATTCGATCTACAATTACCATAACCAACTATGGCCATATAAAACCAATAACCATTCGTAAAAGTATCCATTAGTTAAGTTTTGACATTATATCTAGGTTCATATAGATCAAAATCATACTTGATTAATTAGTCTCCTCCTCAAGTAAGTTTGGGGTTATACATACTTCTTAAGCATAATAAATGAAGGTGATTCACTATTTAATAAGGATGATGTAATAAATATTGTATCCAACATATACCATGGCTTATGAAATACACATATCACAACCTATAAAATTGAAGGATTACATAATGAAGACATAGGTAAAAGAGAAGAATCCCTTCGACCTGGAAATTTTGCAAAGTCTAACTTTATTCCTTTATCTTAATTTGGTCCCCTTGGCCTTTCCTTGTGTGTGTTCTTTTTTTATGAATATTTTGACCACAAGTCTCCAAAACTTAGGGCTTTTTGGTTTTGGATTTACCAAATATTTAAAGAGCATACTCCCTAGGCCAAATTTTATCTATCAGTATTTTCTTAGAACTTCTCTAGCATACCCCTCCTTTTTGTAACCCATGGTGGCTTTTTATAGCATTTACGGGGTGTATTCCCAAATGGTGAAGGGTAGTCTAGGTAATTACCTATTGGAGAGATCATGTGAATGTTGATGTAGGAACTTTATTGGCATAGTATTATTTTGCTGCTTTGAGGACATGATGCAGATCAAAGGGCAGCCAATAGTGCTTTGGAGGACTTTGAATGATATATATATATATATAATTTCTATAATAGGGAGGGTAAAAATTATTATCCTCATGGCCCTTAATGGTATTTTAGGACCAAAATACTTTTGTCAAAGTATTTTGTCATCTTATTAGTTTGAAAAGCATACTAATAATTAAATTCACATAAAAACTCATTTTTTCTATTAAAATATATGCCATTTATTTTATTCGATGCATTTTTCAAAAATATTATATAAAAAACCACTATTTTTAATACCTAGACATTTTTAAAATATTTTCTAAGCCTACATTAATTTTAATTTCTTTTTTCCAAGTACAAGGGTTTGGTTTGAGGTAGGATGTGACAACATGGATGGCATCTATATTTAATATTAAAAAAAAATCAAATAATAATACAAGTGGACGATTAACATTATCTTTAAGTTGGATTGTTCTTTCTAAAACACATTTTTCAAATCCCAATAATTTATTGAGCAAGCACATTATTTATAGTTCTCTTCATGGAAGTACCTTCTAAATACTATGACTCTATAGATAATTTACTTCTAAATGCAATTAATAATCATATCAAACAAATAAGAAAGGTACATTAATTTTATGAACTAGTCATTGAGCTTACCACCCCTCTAAATTTATTTTTACATATTGTTAGATGCTTCATAACATTCAATCTAATTGGTTTACTAGTTTCTAAAATATGGCAATGATTTCATGAAAGAGAAATATCAAATATCATCCGTAAATTATTATCATATACAATAATAGAGCTATGTTATTAATAATGTATTTTTAATTTTAAATTTTTATGGTCAACAGTTTTTTAAAAGTGAAAGACAACATATCATCTATAAATTATTATAATATCCAGTCAATGACCTATTTTCTTAATAATGTATTTTTACATTAAATTTCTTGCTTTAGTGCAATGAGGATAATAAGTAGTGGAGAACTTAACCTAATGTTATATTACAATTAAATGGTAAAGTCTTCTAATGGTATTTACATTATTAATGGATATATCCTCTCACTAACTAGATGGACACCACTTTGTTCTAGCACCATCATTCTTGTAGATGAGTCCAAAGCCTTATTCTTTCCTTTTAATTCTAATATTATGGTGGATTTCTAGTAGGTATTTTCATGTTTCAATTGTTAAAGCATGTTATAACTTCTTTCTTAACATTCTCAAACATACACTACTTGAATAGAATGTATGTGTTTAATTTTACTATGATAAAAATATATTTTCTACCATTTCCCCTTCATTAGTGTCTTAAAAATTAATTCCATGTTTATTTATTAGGTGCTAATTTGATTTATATGACTAAATTTCCACACTTGATTACTTTTCTAGTTGGTACTTTCTTATGGATGAGAAAAAATTCCATGAATTATTTATCATTATTGATTTAAACTATATTTTTATTTACTATATCTTGTCTTAATCTCTATTTTGACTTTGTAACATACAATCTATAATATTTTTATTGATTTAATTATCATGACTGATACCATCCATCCTTATTATGCATGCTTGGTGCCATTTTATTTTTTGTATCGACTTTTTATGACCTGTTAACTTTTATCATCACCTTACTTAAACCCCTGTTTATAGCAAAAGAAGGTGTATCTAAGGACCTAAGGTGGAATAACTAAACATTAAGTATAATTAAATAAAATGAATAATGAAATATGCACATTAATTTGGTTACACAAATGTTAATAAATATCTTTAAATATTAATCCATATGACTGTGCAACAATGTTAATGATATGATCAATAAGGGGTATTCCTACCTCCTATCTCTATATGCTCCTAGTAAAATCCCCTAGTCTATTAATGAATCTAGTATTGTAATTATATGATAATAATATTTATCAAGGATACTCTTTCCTACCATCAATACCTAAATGATGCAATTCTCTTGATATAGGAATCTTACAAACATCCAATACTAGATTATTTGTTAATTTTAATAGACCCACTAGCTTGAGATTAATTAGTTGTAGACTATGGAATTATATTTGCTTACACCTTCATTGGATATACCACTATCCCAAACACTACTTAGAATGTGTCAACTGAAGAACACAAGCTTATACTGAGAGGGGGGTGAACAGTATAAGACCACATTTTACTTTTCTTTTCAAATTAACATTAAACAGTGTATAGATAGCAGTATCAATAGCAGTAATCAAAACATCGCACAAAAAAGCATCACACACATGAGAGACATCATTTTTAACGTGGTTCACCCAATGTGGGCTACCTCCACAGAAAAATATTTCTTCTAAATATTTCTCAAATAATATTTTGGGAATCCTTCCCAATTACAATGTTTATGGACCTCTGTCCAAAGGAGATGTTGATCCCCTAAATCTGGTTTGTGGATCTCTATCCATAGGAGAACTCCTTCTCCTCTGCTCTGGCTGGTGAACCTCTAGAAGACACTACCTCCACTACACTGACTGTGGATCTCTCTCCACTTGAAGACTCTTGTCCTCACTCAGAAGACCTATCCTCAATGTCCTGGCTGATGGATCTCTATCCACTGGAGACTCTGTCCTCTCTACTCTATCACCTCCAAAGCTCTACTCAATAGGTTCACTCAAAACCTTCTCAAATCTGCTCAATAGGTCCACTCAGAACCTGCTCAAATCTGCTCAATAGGTCCACTCAGAACCTTCTCAAATCTTCTCAATAGGTCCACTCAGAACCTGCTCAAATCTGCTCAACAGGTCCACTCAGAACCTCTCAAATCTGCTCAACAGGTCCACTCAGAACTTGCCCAAATATGCTCAACAAGCTCACATAGAACTTGTCCAAATCTGCTCAACAAGTTAACAAGTTCACACAGAACTTGTCCAATCTCATAGAATCATAAAGAGAATTTTTTTATTCATAGAATCATAAAGATAATTGTTAGAGACTCAATATGTTCTATACTCAAAAACTCAATCTCAACTCAAATCAGAATATAGAATAGTTTGTTTTATGGAACTTGAACAATCAACTCACACATTCACTTGACTAGGCTCAATCAACTCTACTCAACCAATCACCTCAAGGAACAACCCTTTCTCACAAACCCTAGTCCAAGCATATATCAACCAACTCAAAATATTTCCAACAATGCTCAATAACAAATCTCACATAACAATGATACTCATGTTCTTTTCTAACTCAAGTTCAAGTTCTTTGCATAACCCATTGGCTTCAACAACAATGCTAATAAAACAAGGTTTTAATCACAACTCTCAATTCAGAAAACCTTGAAGCATAAACTCAAAGTACTTCACTCAACCAATGGTCTAAACAATAATGCTTATCAAACAAGGTTTAATCACAACTCTCAATCTAGAAAACCTTGAAGCATTAACTCAACCACTTTTGAAAAGGAAACCCTAATCAAATCCTTTTCACTCCAAACTTAATTTTCAATCAAGCCAATCACCTAACTCAACAAAGAAGAATTTTACCCATACCTTTTCTTGAAGAGTAGTTGTCCTTACAAATCTGCCACACTCACAATTACTTCTTTGACAAACTCAATAAGGGTTAGAGGATAATTTTTATATCACAAAAATAATATCACAATTACACCTTATCACTCCAACTTAAACAATAAACAATATCCTCACAATAATCACAAAACCCTTTATTCAAAATAACATACAACCCACAAAGTCTTAACCTTTCAATATTCCACAATAGCAAAATTTAAGACTTGAAAATAAAAATAGAATTCTCCTTATAACTCCTAATGGTATTTCTCAACTACCAACCTTTATCACAATGCAAAGACTTCAACCACCAAATACCTTATACCTCCAACTTAGGCATTAATAAAATAAAACATAAAAATGTACCTTTGCCTTTGGAGAGTTTCGAACTCTCAACGCAGCCCACACAAATGTCTTTGCCCACGATGCAAACCACCACACGAGCTACAAGCTCATTGGGAAGGAAGAAGCACCACGTGCTTCAACACCCCTTCCTTGCCTTGCAAAATGTATGCGCCTAACGATTGGCGCCTTCAACACGTCCACCAAAAGCTTCCATGGGATTCGAACACTATCCACCATGCACACCAAAATGTAAGCTTGCAACCCACTTGCCACTAGGCCAAGGTGCCTTGTTGGCTTCCAACTAATCAATGCACTTGCTTTTGTTTCCTTTCACCATCAAGTCAAACATAAATTTCACAATTCTATCTCACGAGCTCTGCATTTAATTCGTATGCTTTCTCTTTCCAATTCGAGCAAGGATAATTCGGAAATCAACTTTGGGCATGGTATTTATATGCATTTCCACTAAATCAAAAATGTCGGCGCTTCCCTTTGGCTTCTATGACGTCGACGGAAATAAACTTTGCCTTGTTTAAAACTTTAAATCCAACCTTTGGATTTATTAAAATATTCTTTGGTCTTAAACCTTTAAACCCAACCTTTGGGTTTATTAAGATATTTTTAGACTTTATAAACCCACTTTTGCAATATAAAATATTGTAATGAAAATTACAAATATTTTATTTTGGGTTTTCACCATGGCACTTCTAACCATTATAATATTTCACCTTTGATAAAGTACCTTTTAATATTTATTTATAAAATTTAAATTCATCCTGAATTTAAATAATTTATAAAATAAATATTATAACTCCTTTTAACTTCTATCTTTTGCACTGTTTCACTCGAACTTCTGCCTTCTTCTTGAATATCAAATGACCATATTTGTCACCTTTATTTCCTGCTAAAATATTTGGTATTAATGATGACTCCATCTGGTGGCATCAATGGTGACATCAATGACAACTTTGACTTAGGGACTCAAAATGTCCAACAATCTCCCCCTTTGTCATTGATGGCAACCCATATCCTTTTATTGAAACCTGACCTTTCTTTTTCTTCTGCTCCCCCTGGGACATTGCTCCCCTTGGCTCAATGCTCTCTCAAATATCAAATCTCTCCCCATATCAAATCTCTCCCCAATACACACAAATCTCTCCCCTTTGACATCAATGGCAAAGGGTCACCTTTGGGGCTCGGGGCTAAGAATGAGCCTCTTAGCTTAGCCCCTCCCCCACCTCCACATGAGGTGGTTAATTCTGGGGTGGGAGTCTCACTCCCAATTTTCCTCGAAGATACTCAAAAGTTTCCTTTGAGAGTGGCTTAGTGAAAATATCTGCTATATGTTCCTTTGTAGTGACATACTCCAATCTGACCTGTTTATCTGTCACCTGTTCTCTCATAAAATGATACTTAATCAGAATGTGCTTTGTCCTGGAGTGCATTACCAGATTTTTTGAGATACTTATGGCACTCGTATTATCACATAGTATAGGAATGGGCTGATCATGCTTTATCTTGAAGTCTTCTAAAGTTCTCTTCATCCATAACACCTGTGTACAACTGGCTACTACTGCAATATATTCTACCTCTGTTGTAGATAGTGATACTAAAACCTGCTTCTTACTTAACCAGGAGACTAGACTTTCTCCAAGAAAGAAGGCTCCTCCACTTGTGCTTTTTCTATCATCAATGTTGTCAGCCCAATCTGCATCTGTATATGTTGTTAGTGTGAAACTGTCACTTTTGGGATACCAAAGCCCAAAATCCATAGTCCCTTTTAGATACCTAAAAATTATTTTTACTATTGCCACATGTGTTTCCTTAGGTGCTTCTTGAAACCTTGCCACTAATCCCACTGATTGTACTATGTCTGGTCTTGTAGTTGTGACATATAATAAGCTGCCAATCATGGATCTGTATAATCTCTGATCTGCCTCTGGAGATTCATCATCCTTACTCAACTTGCACCCTGTGACCATAGGAGTACTTACTGGTTTGCAATATTCTAACCTAAATTTCTTCAACATCTCCTTGATGTACTTGGCTTGAGAAAGAAACACTCCCTTTCTTGATTATGAAATATGAAGACCAAGAAAGAAGGATAATTCACCAAGCATAGACATCTCAAATTCACTTTGCATATTCTTAGCAAATTCTTTGCACATCTTGTCATTGTTTCCTCCAAAAATTATGTCATCAACATAAACAACCACTATTAGAAGATCATTTCCTTCATTTTTGATATACAAGTTACTATCTGCTATTCCTTTCTTGAATCCTTATTCCTGTAGATACTTATCCAATCTTGAGTACCATGCTCTGGGAGCCTGCTTTAAACCATACAATGCCTTTTTCAATATGCATACCTGATCTGGTGTATCTGCTAGTATGAATCCCTCTGGTTATTCAATGTAGACCTCTTCTTCTAGAACCCCATTTAGAAATGTTGACTTGACATCCATCTGATATACCTTGAAGTTCTTGAAACTTGTGAAAGCTAAAAACATCCTTATAGCTTCAAGTCATGCAACTGGAGCAAAGGTTTCATCAAAATCAATTCCTTCTACTTGTGCATAACCTTTGCATACTAACCTTGCTTTATTTCTGACCACTTGTCCATCTTCATTCAACTTATTTTTGAATACCCATTTTGTGCCAATCACATTTTTGTCCTTTGGTCGTGGAACAAGTTCCCAAGTTTTGCTCTTCTCTATCTGATCCAATTCCTCATTCATTGCTTTAACCCAAAATTCATCTTCACTAGCCTGAGTGAAGTCTTTTGGCTCAATCTTAGATAGCAAAGAAAAATTTGCTTGTTGAGATGGTTTTATTATTCTTCTCCTTGTCTGTCTTTCATCTGGATTCTCGATGATCTGATATTTTGGGTGATGTTTCTGTACATACCTAGAAGGAGTCTTAGGAAGAAGCCTTTGTGTTTCTTCTTCATCATTGTCTGATTCCTCACAAAATTCTTCTTGACAACATCCATCTTCTTGGTACATAGTTTGCTGAACTGGTTCTCTAGAATCTATCTTCTCATCAATTGTTACATTCATACTTTCCACCATAGTGCGAGTTCTTTTGTTGAAACATCTGTAAGCCTTGCTCTTTGTAGAATAACCAAGAAAAATTCCCTCATCACATCTTGGATCAAACTTGCCCAAGTTCTGATCTTCCCGTCTTATGTAACATTTGCTTCCAAATATTTTGAAATGTTTTATAGTAGCAGGTCTTCCTTTCCAAAGCTCATATGGAGTCTTGTGATGATTTACCCTTAATTGAGCCCTGTTAATTATGTATACAACTGTAGATACTACTTCTTTCCAAAAACCATCTGATAACTTAGATTCATTTAACATAGCTCTAGCCATGTTTTCAACAGTCTTGTTCTTCCTCTCAACTACTCCATTTTGTTGGGGGGTTCTTGTTGCTGAGTACTCTCTCTTGATTCCATGTTGTTCACAAAATTCTACAAACTCATTTGAAGTAAATTCTCCTCCTCTATCGGATCGTAGACACTTAATCCTTTTGCCTATTTCATTTTCAACCAATTCCTTGAATGCTTTAAATTTTTCAAAGGCCTCTGATTTCTCTTTTAGGAAGGTTACCCAAACCATTCTGGAATAATCATCTATAAACAACATGAAGTAACTCTCACCCTGAATACTTTGTGTTCTAGTAGGACCACACAAATCAGTATGTATTAAACTCAATGGCTCAGATGATATATAGCCTTTTGGTTTAAAGGTTGTCCTAGTTTGCTTTCCATGTTGATAGGGTGCACAAATTGTGTTTTGAGGTCTTCTTATTTTGGGTAAATCTCTAACTACCTGTTTATTGCTTATACTGACTATGTTGTCAAAATTCAAATGACCCAATATTCTATGCCATAACCAACTCTCATTTTCTTGTGATAGAAAGCACTTTTCCCCTTTGATCTCATTGAGCATATATAAGTTGTTTGGGGTCCTTTTTGCATTTGCAATAATTCTTCCAGTTTCTATTTTTCTTATCTCACATCTATCTGGATGGAAGGTGACCATGTATCCTTGATCACAAAGTTGACTTATACTCAGAAGATTGTGTTTTAACCCTTTGACATACAAAACATTCTCTATTTTTGTTTTTCCATTGTCTAGACTTAGAGTTCCTCTCCCAACAATCCTTGTTGATCCATTATCACCAAAACTTATTGATCCTCTATTTGTTTCCTTTAGTACAATGAACTTATCTTTGTCTCCTGTCATGTGACTAGAGCAACCACTATCAAGATACCATTGTTCTTCTTTATCTTGAGCATGCAGGGTTGTTTGTACTAACATAGATCTGGCCCTAACATTCTTTCTTTCATCCTTCCTAGTTGTTGGAATTGTTTTTCTAGACTCAGGAAATATCATTTTACACCATCTAGCCTTGTGCCCAAAATTATTGCATTTGTAACATATAACATCATCATCCATGAGAGGTGCAAAGGAATTGAAATTTCTATTGTATCTTGCATGATGAATACAGTGTGCAACTCTATGACCATATTTATTGCAAGAAAAACAATGACCATGGAAGAAATTATGTAACCTGTTTGGAGGTCTTGGATGTTGTGAAGAAGTCATCTTCTTCTTGTGATTAACCCTTATCTAGGGTTCTTCTTTGCTTTCTTCCTTTCTGATGTCCTTTGCTTGCTTTTATTTGTTTGAAGTTTCTACCTTTTGGAAGCTTGATTCCTCTTTCTACTTCTCATATTCTGTATCTTGTAGTATCTTGGTCCTTTCCAGTTTATTCCTTAGGAGAACAATTTTTGCTTCCAATATTTCACATTATGTTTCCCTGGCTCTCAATAGATCTGTCATATCTTGCTCAATATTCTTTCCTTCTTCTACCTTAATCTTGAGTTCTATGAGATTCTGTATAAATTCCACTCTTGCTTCTTCATCTTCCTGAATTTGTTCTTTCAAGCTTGAATTTTTCTCTCTAAGTCTTTCCAATTTTCTGAGAGCAGCAAAGAACTCTTATTTTATATCAAACATAGTCTCTTCTTCACTTTCTGAAGTCATGTGTGCTATCGAAGGATCCTCTTCCAAGTTGTTAGACTCTTCACAGAGAGACCCGCTCTGATACCAATTGAAGAACATGTGCTTATACTGAGAGGGGGTGAACAATATACAATAAAATTTTTCCCTTTTAATCCAAATAGTAGCATCAACATTAATAAAATAGTAAACATCACACAAAGCATCACACACATGAGAGACATCATTTTTAACGTGGTTCACCCAATGTGGGCTACCTCCATAGAAAAATATTTCTTCTAAATATTTCTCAAATAATATTTTGGGAATCCTTCCCAATTACAATGTTTATGGACCTCTATCCAAAGGAGATGTTGATCCCCTAAATCTGGTTTGTGGATCTCTATCCATAGGAGAACTCCTTCTCCTCTGCTCTGGTTGGTGAACCTCTAGAAGACACTACCTCCACTACACTGATTATGGATCTCTCTCCACTTGAAGACTCTTGTCCTCACTCAGAAGACCTATCCTCAATGTCCTAGCTGATGGATCTCTATCCACTAGAGACTCTGTCCTCTCTGCTCTGTCACCTCCAAAGCTCTTCTCAATAGGTTCACTTAGAAACTTCTCAAATCTGCTCAATAGGTCCACTCAGAACCTTCTCAAATCTTCTCAATAGGTCCACTCAAAACTTGCTCAAATCTGCTCAATAGGTCCACTCGAACCTGCTCAAATCTGCTCAATAGTCCACTTAGAACTAATTTATAACTTCAATTCTAACCTTCAAATCTGCTCAATAGGTCCACACAACCTGCTCAAATCTTCTCAATAGGTCCACTCATAACCTTTCCAAATCTGCTCAACAAGCTCACAGAACTTGTCCAAATCTGCTCAACAAGCTCACACAAAACTTGTCCAATCTCATAGAATCATAAAGAGAATTGTTAGAGACTCAATATGTTCTATACTCAAAAACTCAATCTCAACTCAAATCAGAATATAGAATAGTTTGTTTTATGGAACTTGAACAATCAACTCACACATTCACTTGACTAGGCTCAATCAACTCTACTCAACCAATCACCTCAAGGAACAACCCTTTCTCACAAACCCTAGTCCAAGCATATATCAACCAACTCAAAATATTTCCAATAATGCTCAATAACAAATCTCACATAATAATGATACTCATGTTCTTTTCTAACTCAAGTTCAAGTTCTTTGCATAACCCATTGGCTTCAACAACAATGCTAATAAAACAAGGTTTTAATCACAACTCTCAATTCAGAAAACCTTGAAGCATAAACTCAAAGTACTTCACTCAACCAATGGTCTAAACAACAATGCTTATCAAACAAGGTTTAATCACAACTCTCAATCCAGAAAACCTTGAAGCATTAACTCAACCACTTTCGAAAAGGAAACCCTAATCAAATCCTTTTCACTCCAAACTTAATTTTCAATCAAGCCAATCACCTAACTCAACAAAGAAGAATTTTGCCCATACCTTTTCTTGAAGAGTAGTTTCCCTTACAAATCTGCCACACTCACAATTACTTCTTTGACAAACTCAATAAGGGTTAGAGGATAATTTTTATATCACAAAAATAATATCACAATTACACCTTATCACTCCAACTTAAACAATAAGCAATATCCTCACAATAATCACAAAACCCTTTATTCAAAATAACATACAACCCACAAAGTCTTAACCTTTCAATATTCCACAATAGCAAAATTTAAGACTTGAAAATAAAAATAGAATTCTCCTTATAACTCCTAATGGTATTTCTCAACTACCAACCTTTATCACAATGCAAAGACTTCAACCACCAAATACCTTATACCTCCAACTTAGGCATTAATAAAATAAAACATAAAAATGTACCTTTGCCTTTGGAGAGTTTCGAACTCTCAACGCAGCCCACACAAACGTCTTTGCCCATGGTGCAAACCACCACACGAGCTACAAGCTCGTTGGGAAGGAAGAAGCACCACGTGCTTCAACACCCCTTCCTTGCCTTGCAAAATGTATGCGCCTAACGATTGGCGCCTTCAACACGTCCACCAAAAGCTTCCACGGGATTCGAACACTATCCACCATGCACACCAAAATGTAAGCTTGCAGCCCACTTGCCACTAGGCCAAGGTGCCTTGTTGGCTTCCAACTAATCAATGTGCTTGCTTTTGTTTCCTTTCGCCATCAAGTCAAACACGAATTTCGCAATTCTATCTCACGAGCTCTGCATTTAATTCGTATGCTTTCTCTTTCCAATTCGAGGCCCTTTGAAAGTCCTACCTCTCGGGAGAGGGGTATAAGGGTGAATTTTTTATAGATGGTGGGTTCACCAGGAAACTTTTAAGTGTCAGTTCCCATGCCTAGGTTGATGATAGGTTTGATGTGTTCATTTTATGTTCAATCATTCAATTCCTAGGTTTGGCCAAGATGAATCTAAGGTAATCTATATGCCGATGCTGATTTTATGGATGTATAAAATAGGAATAAATATTGAACACAGAGAATATGCTAAATAGGATAGAATATACCTAATTTTGGATGTTTGAATGAAGATTCTATGGTTTTTAGAAGTCCAAATCATCTGAAATTGCATAGAATCATCTCAGATGATAGTCAGTCATCTAAGATTAGACAGGATCATCAACGATCTGATGAATTCGTCAGAAACCTGCAATCACAAAAATAGATACAAAATACTAAAAATGCAACTGCAAAAGCAAGGGGAAATGATAGGAATGACGATGAATTTGCCTAAATGGTAGATCTAAATAGAAATTAAAATGAAATGCATCAATTTGAAAATTTATTTTGACTTCATCATATATCTATGCTAAATGAGGTGAACTCCAAGATGCATAAATATGATAGCCTAAGATAATGCACAAAGAAATGTAGTGAAACAATAAGGAAATGCAAACTCTGGGTTCTGATTGCCCCCAATCTGGACTACAGTTAGGATCGCTCCAATCGTACGAGATCGTCTGTGCTCCTTGATAGGATCGTCCAAAATCGTCTGGAATTGCCTGCGATAATCCAAGCTTACTTCGACTAAAAAATAGTAAAATTCCTATGATAAAACATGAAACACAGAATGCAAATGATGGTGCGAGGATGCTCTAATGCATACGAAACTAACTCTGTAGGGAAATCCATCAGCTAGGGGTTTAGGGGGATAAACTGAGAAAATTCTAGTTTATATAGGATTAGGGATAGGTTAGGAGGTTATAGATCATCCCAATTTGGGAGATCACGAATGAGGGAGACTCTAACTACGCAGACACGCTTTCTGCCCAAGTTAGAGAAGCTGTTGAAACAAAAGCTAATTATGAAAAATTGGTTTTGGGATGAAATCGTCTGCACATTTTGTTCCAGATGAATTCGTCAGAACTAGGATGATTTCATGTGATCATCGACAATATCTTCCAACGGTCAAAACAAATCCTATAAATGGCACAAAAAACAAGGAAAACAGGTAACGGGTGGTTAAAGGGTGATTTGGGTTTAAAATTCAATTTTTTATCTTTTTACTAAGGTTTAACTGCACCAATTTTAGGGTGCTACATTTTGCCCCCCCTTTAGCAAATTTTCCAAAGAAAATGCGTTAAAGACGAGTTTTTCCTGTTTTACGAGAAAGCAAAAATTTACTCAATTTTTTGGATGACAATTTTAGGTCGAATCGTACGACTGCTGGCTATGGTGCCCCCTCCGTGTTTTTACACAAATCGAACATTTGAGATAAAAGCACGGAAAAGCAAAATTAAAAAGGTTGTTAATTTTAAATAAAATTAAGAAAAATAGGGTAAAACCCTAATTCATTGTTACTGTTCATTTTCACTATTTTTAGAGCTACTGTAGAGAAAAATGGTGGAGACAGTGCACATATCGACAGAGGTCCGACGCGGGCTACGGGTAAGGATCTAATCCTACTAGATTAGGTTTGAATTTAATGTGTGAAATTTTTTGTTTGAAATTTTGATTGTTTTAGGGCATCGCGGCCATTTTTAGGCCGTCGACGTCGTTGTGACAAAATCGTCCTGATTTTGTCAGAATCGTCCCTAGATCGTTGATTTCGTTAGAGGGCAAAATCGATGATATATGGGTGATCCTGTCCAACAAGGGGCAATCCCAAATTTATGAAATCGTAGATGATTTCATCCTACAAAGGACGATTTTGCCTAATTTGGGACGATATCATCCAATGATGGACGATATCATTATTTTTAAGAAAATAATCTTGATTAAAATGTATGTAATTTGATTTTAATGATGGATTTATTAATGAATTTTGTTGTTTGATTGTTTGTTTTGTAGAAGGGATTACTAAAGATTCAGGAGTGGAAATACGAGGGATTGAGAGATGACTTGGCCCCTCTTGATTAGGCAGAGCATGACCGACTGGCTCAGGTCGGTTTGTAGCATGTGGCAGAGATGCCACAAGTATCGATAGATATGGGGCTACTGATAGCCCTAGCAAAGATATGGTATCCGGGGTCATCCTGCTTTGAGTTACTGATAGGGGAGATGGCTCCTACACTAGAGGACGTATGGAGCATCATGAGGATCCCCATATAGGGACGGTTGATGATGCCTACGGCCAATCAGGTCCAGGCGATGATGAGGTTGATCGGGGACCTGAGCTTCACCCTAAAGAATTACAGAGTGAACATCGAGTCACTGAGGTAGATACCTGGGGCATCTAGGCTGACTCTGGTTTTGGTAGGAATGGTAGATGGCTTACTGTTGTGCCACCAGACTGAATGCAGGTTACTGTGGCTCCTCTCATATGTGGTCTATGACATGAGAGACCACGATTACAGGTTTTCTTGGGGTAGTTTTGTGTTATACCACTTGTATAGGATCTTACATGGGGTTGTCTACAAGGGAGACTGATGTCTGGTCTTGACATCGCTACTATAGGTTTGGTGCTAGGAGCACATCACAATGTGGAGGCTGATAGGGCTCCCACTGATAGGGGTTGATCGAGAGAGGCCTTGGGTTTTCTATTGGTGGTTATAGAGGGGGTCATAATGGTGGATAGATATGTCAATGTCACAGAGATTTCTAGATGACCTCATCCTAGACCAGATCACCTAGAGGCCATGGCGAGAGCACCCCTAGTGGGCAGAGGATGGGTAGTAGATGGCTCGCATCAGGCAAGTCTGCTGGATGAGGATGGAGCACGGAGAGGTAGAGCTCCACTACTATTATTGAGTTTTGTGGAAGTTCGGTCTATAATAGGGGATCCCTTCTCTCAAGGATTATGAGTACTCCCAGACTATCTAGGATAGTACTACACTGAGAGAGGCTCAAGACATGCAGCGGTTCTGGATTCAGGACGTGGATGATGCCCCCATACAACCAATGTATGGTGACGATAGTGGGGTTGCAGACGGTTATGATGCCTAGTACGTAGGAATCCACCCTCCTCGAATGATGAGGGCACAGGGTCCAATGCATGCCATGGTGTGCTAGATGGGGAGGTGGTGCCAGGATGCTATTGAGGTAGGATGGGATCACGATAGGAGATAGAAACTATAGTCTCCATAGGATAGATGCCCAAGGATGGTTTAGGCTCCATAGGGAGCATAGGAGATAGGGCAGAGGGAGAGGAGAGTCCATTCATAGTAAGGGGAGAGACCACCATCACCTGATAAGGGCAAGAGTGTTGAGGTAGGGGAGAGCAGCAAGATGGAGGCTCTTCGGGCTGAGGTTGCCTGCCTTCGAGCTCAGGTGCAGACACTAAAGGATGAGGCTACATGGCTTAGGTCTCAGAGTGGAGGGGTAAGCACTCAGTATTTGGCATGATCTATTGCTTAGACTACATTCTACAAGGGGCTATACTATCACGTGGTCCTAGAGGGACATAGGGTACCACTACCAGCCCCCATTATAAAGTTGATCATGATGGGATCATCGAGGACATCCTCACGATCGACGATGAGGACCCGGGACATAGCTCGGACCTCTATGGGACCACATCCTCCATGTTAGGGCAGGGGAGTAGATGAGGCTAAGAGCTCGAGGGCTTCTCGAGGATAGCTACTACAGAGGGCAAATTGTATTATTATATATATATTTTTTTGAGGGGATTGAGTATGCCAGGGTTTTGATTGTGGCATACCAATCCAGATGATGTACATATTTGATTGATGATATATAGATTATCTTTTTGATGATATGACTTGTGTATGTTGGATGGTGCTTTAATTTTGAATTGTGTTTGATTGATGATTCATGTAATTATGTCGTTGGAAATAATTATAATTTTTATGTCATGGCATAAAATTGTAAATGAAATAATCTGATGTGCATAAATTGGTTGTTTTTCTGGTGTAATTTGATGAAAAATAAAAGGGACTTCTAGCAATAATTTCAAAGGACATTGTTGTTGGTATAGACCATTTCATAGATTCGTCGCTCACTAGGTCGTCAAGCTAATCCCAGGATAGAAATATTGTTAAAAGTAAAAGAGTGCTTAAGAGACTGTCTTAAGATTTTGTGTTGTAATGATGGAAATGAGGATGGTGATGTTTTGTTTTTAGTTTTTCATAAAAAAATATTATGCATGACATATTAAAGAAATATTATTTTTCTCGGCAAAATTCCTAAGTGTGATAAAATTTTGGAATAAGTCCCTAGGAACTATACCATCATTGCAAAATTGAATGTTGACATAATAGCATGAAATAGAATAGGGGTTCGTTCGTTTTAAAGCACAATTGTGTAACATAATGATGTAAGTCATATTTTTTTATGAATTAAAATGAAGGGAAAATAAAATGAGAACAATGGTTTGCGCTAGGCATAGAATTATAGGTATAGACTTATACCATCATCGCAAAATCCAAAGAAGAAATTGATATTTTAGTTTCATTGCATGATTGATTTTTTGATTTTTTTGATAAACAGAAATAATAATAGGAACATGACTTTTATTGATTATATGTGTGTCATATGTTGTTTGGAAGCATTTTGTGATTTCTGAAAACAATGTATACAATTGTTTTTATACTAAACATATGTTCTGAAATAAGAAGATAAAATTATTCCAAAAAGAGTTGCAAAAATATTTTACATTATCTCAAAGACAAATGTAGATTTATAAGAAACCCTCATGTGTAAATGTGATTTCATTATCGATATTGCTTTATCATAATGATATAGAATCTCTCAAATACAAATGTGTGTGCAATCGTATTGTTCATTCACCAATTTTGAGCAAGAAAATTTGATACAAGTAATTTGATTTAACCAAATGAGTGTTCCTTAACCATTATTTATATGCATGTAACCATAATATACTACTATGTAAGTCAGGTTATCAAGAGATAGCTGATACATAAGCTGACATAGGTCTGTACAAAAGAAGGTCGCTAATGTGATAGACATATCACCATGCTAGGAATTACCCAAGGCCAAGCGGGTTGGGCACAAAACACCTGTTATGGGGCTTACCTCATAGTTTTTGAATAATTGAGAATTCCAGGGATTCAAGCTCATTCACCCTTCTTTTCTTTTCAAGGGTTAGGGAAAAGGATTTTATTGCTTTTTGCTTTTTCTTTTCTCTTTTTTTTTTTTGTATTTTTTCTTGATATTGAGATAATGCTGAAATATTGTTGTGATGATACAAAATAATATTTTTCTTTTTCTCTTTTGCTTTAAATTTTTCTTTTGCTTCCTATACTAGGGATACTTGCTCGAATTGGCTGTGGAGCAAGGGATTTTTATTCCATGTAGGGGTGAGCTTGTCCTTTTGTCAATTCTCAAAGATTCTAGACCATGTGCATGATAGGATAACAGGGGAAACTTTTCGCTCAAGAAACCATTTCTACTATGTAGCATCATATTGAATTTGCAATAAAATCATTTTAATGTGAAGAGATGTACTTGGTTCATGTAAATAACAAGATCAGTTCTCTATGCTCAAAACTTTATTTAATTCAACTGTGGACTTTGATATAAGAGAGATTAATAATCATATCAAATAAAATCAAGATATTTATGCTTGTGAGTGTCAAAGTGCGAGATTCCAAATAAATGCTAATTTATCCAAAATAATTGAAAATATAACTGCAATACTTCAAGAATTGACAGGTACAAAAATAAAAGATGTTTTTTTTAATATTTTGAGGATTTTGATGTTTTTATAGTTTGATTTTGAGTGATGAATTGAAAGAATAAATACTGTTACTATTTTTGAAAAATATTTTGATATAAATGGCTAAAATGAAACAATTGCAAAATGCAATATATACAAATGATGAAATGACCCAATGTTATGCATAATAACGCTTAATATGCATAAAGTTCATAGGTTCTTTAAGATATTTACCATCTAATGTAGCTAATCGATATGCTCTCGATCCAAATTTAGCAGTGATGACATATGGTCCAAGCTAGTTGGGCTCAAATTTACCTTTAAGGTCTTTAGTTGCATTAGTATTTTTTTGATTTTCTCTTAAGACAAGGTCGCCGATCTCAAAGGATCGATGATGAAATTTCTTGAGGTATGCTCTCTTAAGATTGTTTTGGTAGGCATGAAGATGTTCCAAAGCATTGATGTGCTTTTCATCTAGGAGTTCCAGCTGACTAAATCTGCCAAAGACGATATTCATATCCTACTTCAGTATCTTGAAGTAGTAGAGCTAAATAAGGAAATTCTAATTCAAAGGGAAAAAATGCTTCAGCACCATAAACCAAAACAAAAGGTGAAGTGCCTATGCGGGTACAAACGCTAGTTCGATAAGCCCACAAAGTAGGATATAATTGGATGTGCCAATCTCGACAAGACTTATTGACCAGTATTTTGAGGATTTTGATTAATGTTTTATTAGATGCTTCTGCTTGGCCATTACCCTAAGGATAATAGGGAGTGGACCACGATGTTGACTTTTTGACATATTTATTTTTGAAACAAGTGCCATTATCTGAGATGAGATTTGCAGGAATGTCGAACCTACAAATAATTTGATTAAAAATAAACTTGGAAACTTGGGTTCCAATGCAAGAAGCTAAGGGCATAGCTTCAACCAATTTCATGAAATACTCAATGGTGGTTATGATGAATTTGTGTCCATCCGATGACACATGGTTTATTTTTCCAATGATGTCTAAGCCCCATTTTGAAAAGGGCCAAGGAGATGAAATAACTTGCAGTTCTTGTGCAAGCGCATGGACAAGGTCAGCGTGTTTCTAGCACTTGTCGTAGTGGCACACATAATCATGTGCATCATTTTCCATGGTAGGCCAAAAATATCCTATCATAAGGAGCTTCTTAGCAATGACGCTACCACTAAAATGCCCCCCGCAAGCTCCATTATGGGATTCACTCAAAGCTGATCTAGATTCTGCTAGATTCAAACATCTCAATAAGATGCCTTCAAAAGATCTCCTATACAATGTATTACCAATAATTATGAAGTGACTTGCTCGTCTACATAATAACCGACGCTGGTTGCGATTACAACCTTCAGGAAAGGTCCCCTTTTGAAGAAAATTAAATATATCAGTGTACCATGGTTTGGGAATAGTTTCATTGATTAGAAACACATCCAAAGGTTCTAAGCATGATTTGCTTGAAGCGGGTTCCTGGAGTCGACAAATAATTATGGTAGCATATTCGTCATCTAACTCCAAGGGCAACAAAGATGCAGCTGCAACCATAGCATCAGTCACATGATTGCTAGTTTGAGGAATAGATTCCAAGGTAACTTGATCAAATAGGGATAATAATTGCAAGACATATGTTTTATATGGGTGTAATTTATCATCTCTGGTCTAATAAACATCATTGATTTGATTTATGACAAGTTGAGAATCATCGAAAACCAATAGATTTTTAATTTTCAGTGCCAAGGCAGCTCGTAATCCAAGGATTAGAGCCTCGTATTCAGCAATACTATTGGTGCAAGCAAATGTTAGTTTGAAAGACAAAGGTATAAGATGTTTCTACAGAGATATTAAAATAATACCTGCACCAGCCCCACTCATGCATCGGGCTTCGTCGAAGTATAGGGACCATTTCTCAGGATGGTCTACCTCTAATTTAAGGCATTCATCAGGAAACTCAATGATGATGGGATGGGTAGACTCTAATGGCACAACAACTAATTGATCTGCTATGATTTGACCTTTAATAGACTTTTGTCCTATAAAAATGAGTTCAAACTCGCTTAGCGCAAGAACCCACTTGGCTGTACGAACATATAAGTATGATCGACTCATGAGGTAGCACAAAGGATCAAATTTAGCAATAACATACGTTTTTTGACTGATCATATAATGGCATAGTTTCTATGTAGAAAATACGACTGTAGGACATAACTTCTCTAATACTATGTAACGATTTTCATAACTGATTAAGGTTTTGTTGAGGTAATAATTAGCACATTCTTTCTTCTCATCGTCAAGTTGAGCTAACATAGCTCCTAAGGCAAAATCTGAAGCAAAAATGTACAAGATAAATGGAAAATCAGATCTAGATGGGGAAAGCACTGGTGGTTTAAGGAGATATTGCTTAAGGAGTTCAAATGCTTCTTGGCATTCATTGTCCCAATGAAAAGAGACATCTTTCTTAAGAATCTTAAGAAAGGGTCCATTTTTGTCTGCCAACTTATCGATGAAGCGACGAATAGCTTGAAGCTTACCTTGTAAACTTCATAATTCAGATATGTTTGTGGGTGCGAGCATATCAGTGATATCCATGATCTTGAGAGGGTAAATTTCAATGCCATGTAAAGAAACAATAACCCCCAATAATTTACCGAACTTAACTTTGAATATACATTTGGCTGGGTTTAGTCAGATAAGATATTCCCTTAACCGATCAAATACTTTTATCAAGTCATCTAAATGATCATCTTCTTTGATGGAATGGGCTATAATATCATCTACATAATCATGTAGAATATCATGCATCATATCACAAAAGATATAAGTCATGGCTCATTGATATGTTGCACCTGCATTCTTTAAACCAAATGGCATCACTTTCCAACAAAATGTTCCCCAAGGGGTAATAAAGGCTATTTTAGCCTGATCTTCAAGAGCTATCCTGATCTGATTATAACCAGGTAATCCATCCATTAGGGATATCATTCTACTCCTAGCAGTAAAATCAATGATCTGATCCATGTTGGGAAGAGGAAAATCATTTTTAGGGCATGCAACATTAATATCTCTAAATTCTGTGCAAACCCTAACATTCGTAGCTTCTTTCTTAGTTATTGGAACTACATTTGATATCCATTCAGCATAATAAATAGCTTGTATAAAAGTAACCTTCAAGAGTTTTTCTATTTCTCCTTTGACAAGTAAGGCCACTTTAGGATGCATTTTTCTAAGTTTCTGTTTAACAGGTTTAGCATCCGGATGGACTACTAGGTGATGCATAACTACAGAGGGGTCTAATCCTGGCATATCTTCATATGTCCAAGAAAAAATGTCTTCATATTATTTTAGGAATGAAATGTATTTATCTTGTTTTTATTGACTCAATTCTGATCCAATGTTGATGATGTGAGGGTTATCTTCGGTTCCAATGTTAATTTTTATAACATTTTCAACTTCCATATGTATATCTCTATCAAAATTATATGGGGCGGGTGAAACACCTAATTCTTGTAATTCTTCCAAGGTTAGCTTGGATAATTCGCCTTGAGGATTCATGGCCTCAAGCTAGGCCATACGAGGTATAGAGCCATTGAAATAAAATCAGTTATGTGACAATTCCTCAATGGAGACCTCATGGAAGATATCCCCCTCCAACTCATCGTTGGATTCAACAATCATATTAGGGTAAGATATGGATAGCATATTGCATGTAAATGTATTATCCCTTAAACATAAAGCATCATGTTTATCCAAATAATATTGGTAACATATAACATGGTCACCATCCTCAAATGGGAAGGGCTGACCTTTACTAGGGAATAGGCCCACACCACATCGGGCAGGCCATCGTTCTACCTCGAAAGGTTCTTTCATACCATTTTGGTAAGGTCCCAAACCTTTCCATTTATAGCCCAATCTAAGCATTATAGGTTTAGCTTTAACATACTCATTAGTAAAATAACAGTGAGCATACCCATCATAATGAGTTGATGTTTCTAGGTATTCTTCCCCAGTAATATCCCTTATAAATAAAAATACAACTCCCGACTTGGTAGATACTTCCCATAGGTTGTGGGAGGCCCAAGGTACGAGGAGAGGGTGGCAATTTATTTAAAATATGGGAATCTTGCATAGCAACGTTTTTTTTATTTGATACAAGAATTTTAGATAAATTGGGTAAGAGCTTGTCAGTAAGAGTGTAAGATGTAGAAGGATCATTTCCTATGTTTTTGGATGCGAAAAACATGCCTTTGATAGGAGTAGACATTGTAGAGATGTCGATGGAGGGGTCTAAAGGTATGGAATTTATAGGAGTAAAATAAGAAGCATTGGTTGTGGGTTTAGGATATTTTTGAGGTCTTAATGTGGTTTGTTCAGAGGATGGTTGAACAATATGTAGAGGTGTGGTGGATGGAGAAAAGGTATATGATGTTATGGGTGTGTGTTTCACATGTTTAGATGGATTATTAGAATTAGGATGTGTGGATGACAGATCAGGGCAAAATTGAACTCCAACAGGTTCTGCCAAAGCACACATATCAAAGGGTCTAGGATCACCATGAATGGTAACCAACTAATTTTTAAATTTGAATTTAACACATTGATGTAAAGTTGAGGGAACTGCTCGCATCATGTTGATCCAAGGGTGACCCAAAAGTATATTGTATGATGCAGGGCAATGCACAATAAACACGGTGGTGTCTAAGGTTCTAGGACCAACTTGCAATGGAATAGTAATAACTCCACATGTTTCTTGTGTTTTGTCATTGAATGCTTTTATAATCATATCAGTTCTTTTCATTTCGTCACTTCTAAACCCAAATATTTGGTAGAAGTCAAAAGTGCATATGTTTAAAGATGAACCATTATCAATCAAGACTCGTTTAACTGCTACATCTCCAATTAGGGTAGTAATATATAAGGGGTTATCCTTATGTAGACTATTTTGTGGTATATCTTTATCCCGAAATTCAATACAATCGACTTCTCGAGTTATGATAGTATTGGACATGGCTTCAGGTTGAATATTTTGTGGTACAATCATTTGGCTTAATGTGAGCATTAATTCATCCCTATGGGTAGGAGAAGATCTTAAAATATCCAAAAGGGAAATTCTAGCTGTAGTATTTGATAATTGTTCATTAATATTATAAGGAGGTTTAGGTTGAACATTAGGCGCATGATTCCCTTTATTGGGATTTTTCAAAACAAATGGAGCTGATCCATCATTCTGAGTTTTATCTTGTTGAGAATTTTGAGCCTGTTGTCGAGTAACAACTCTGATGGTACCTACAATATGATTTTGCGAATGATGAATGGGGCTTGGTCTAGCATTTATAACTTGTTCATTAGAAATTAATTGGTGAGAAGATGGTCGAGTAGTGAATTTTCTAGGAAATGGTTCTTTCGGAACCATAGAATTTGTGAGGGGTTGAACAACATTTGATTCATATTCAGAACTATTTGATTGATTTGAGGTGATTTCCATGTCACTTTCAATCTCATATTCGGTATCACTAAGATCAGATGTACGAATATTATGTAGAGGTCTAGCCGTAACCATGGATAAAGTTGTGTCAAATATTTGCGGATCATGAACAGGTAAATGTCCACTAATAGTTCCTACATATCGGGTAGGAGGGGGAACATTATGATGCTCAATTTGATTAGCCACCTCTTTACCATGCTTTAGTAAAGTATGTTGAAATATGTCCAATGATTGATTGGCATTATGATTCTGATTTTTGGGAATGTTCATTTGAGCATTATTAGGAGGATTTTGTTTAGGTTGAAAGGCTTGTACCTCCATCTCATTGTTATCAATCAAGTCTTGTATTTTATGTTTTAATATTTTACAAGAGTTGGTAGCATGTCCAGGTCCTCTATGGAAATCATAGTGTAAATCAGATCTGTATCTATGTATAGTTGGATCAGGTTCCCAAATATTTGGTAATTGGATCAATCCTCATGCTAGTAATTATGGGAGAATGGTTGATAAAGGTTGATTGAACCTAGTAAATTCTCGGGGTGGTTTATCAAGAGGTTTCAGTATAAATTTCTCTATTGTTTTCACAACATTGATAGTAGCGATATTTCTACTATCAGTGACTCCATCGCCCACAAATTGTTTATTTTTATATTGATTTTTGGATGTTTTCTCATCATATTTCTTTTTAAGATGACCTCTCTGAACAAGAGCATCTTCCACTCTTTGAGCTAAATCTATAGCTTGATCAAAGGTGGTCAAGGTAGCAGTTGATAACTCATAGGATAGTTGTTCTTGTAAATTATTGACAAAGATATCTAGCATTTCCCAATAGGCTAACACAAAATGCAATTTTCCTATCAACTGTCTCCATCGAGCTAGGAAATTAGCAAAAAATTCATCTTTGTCTTGTTTTAGGTTGTACAAATCTTTAATGGTTACATGCATTTCAATGTAGGCACTAAATTGATGCACAAAAGACTCAGCGTTTTCTTTGAAATTTCTCAAAGAATGAGTGGGTAGTTGATAATACCATTCTAATGCCATTCCTCCTAAAATTTTTGGGAACATTTTTAGTAATAACAAATCATCATGTGATATATCATGACATGCTATCCTAAACATACGAAGATGCTCTATGGGATCTTCGGTTCCTTTGTATATTGGTAGTACAGGCATAGGAAAGTGTTTAGGATATGGTTGTGCTACAACTATAGGATCTAGAGGCTGACTACACATCTCTCGATAATTGTACGAGGGATGGTAGGGATCTATATGGTCCATGCGGGAGACTAACTATTTCACCATGGCTTCCAAATTACCAGTTTGTCCACCATATTGGTTTGGTGGTACATGAGTATGGTATTTGTGAGCGTAGGATGGCATGATGTAAGGATTAGATGCTATATTGTTGTTATGCAAATGGTTGGTAGGAAGAGTATTATGAAGAAGATTTGTTGTGGCATTATGTTGTATCCCAGATTGTTGGAAATTTGTGTTTGGTTTTGCTTTAGGCTTTTGTTGATTTGAGGTATGTTGGTCAATAACTTGGAAAAATAGAGTAGTGAATGATGGTTTCTTTTGTGTGGGAATAACCCTAGGCTTGGTAACAGGTACTATATATGGTTGGGTAACCTGTTGTTGTTGCATGTTTTGGATTATAGCGACCATATCCAAATTGGATGGTCCAGCTTGGTCACTTTCTTGATCAATGAAGGACAAGGGATTAGTGCGTGTGTGATATATGTCTTCTAGGGTTGCTTGAGTGTCACTAATTTGATCCTTGTCCATATGGACTGCTCTATTAAGAGTGCCAATATTAGTATTGAGGAACTTCTAGAAATGTTCCATGTTATCAAAAGTAACAGCTCGTTTTGGAGATATATTAGGAGATGAGGATCCTTCCTCTCTAACAATTTCTCTTTGTTCATTTGCGTCAACAAACTCTTCTTCTTGTTGGTATAGGTTTCCTTCTTCCTAAATTGGGTCTTCAGGAAGGAGATCTGGTTTATTTACCATTTTTCCTAACCAATCTTCTTCTACTTTAGTCTGTTTTCCATTTCTGACTCTAGTCATTATGTTTAAATTTAGATTTTAGAAAATATATATTAATATATTTGCAACAAATTTGGGAGGTATATATTTTAATTATATACCTACTATAATGCTTTAAAAGAAAATGTTTTGATTCTTGTTATGATTTTGATTTGTTTTTATTTTTTATTTTTATTTTTATTATTTTTTGTTTTGTTTTGTTTTTATGATTATAAAGACAAAAAACAACACACTAAATGCAAGAAATAATAATAATAAAATAATGGCTTAGTTTTCTATAAATAGTTTATAGATGTCATTGATAGGATCAAGTTCATCAGGAGTCATGAAATGCTCTTCTTCAAATTGGAAATGGTTTTTTAGGAACTTAACAAAGTGTGCTATGGTGATGTTATCTATTTCTGAC
Organism: Wollemia nobilis; assembly: GCA_028583015.1. NCBI lineage: Eukaryota > Viridiplantae > Streptophyta > Pinopsida > Araucariales > Araucariaceae > Wollemia > Wollemia nobilis. Next base: position 6,553,804 of record JAQPPZ010017107.1, on the reverse strand, counting down.
TCTGTCTTGTAAAAATAGAGCTCATGGAAATACTCTCGATATAACATAGCTCTAGGAACCCTATTCCATCTCTTTCTATCCGTAAGTATGACCTCTTGATCCTCTATATGAGATAGAAATTTATGTACTACAACTGCATTGTCGAGGTATTCCTCAAAGGTGTACAATTCAAAAGACACAAGGGCTATTTTATCTGCTAACAACCTATGGCAAGCTCTCTAAAGCTCATGATACAAGGTCACTTGATTAGGATCCATGATTCTATCTAGGACAAACCTCTTGATTTGCCTAAGTTCGGTTGATCTAGACTCAATGATATTCAATATCCTATTAAGTTCGTCCCATAAAGGTGGAACTCTATATGTTTGAGATAATCTAAGCAAAGAAGTAATCTCTATAGCTACTAATTGATTTTCAACATTAATAGTGACAACTCATCTTTTATTATAATCTACCATCTAAATATGATATGCAATATTTGATTCTAAATGCATTTATGTTTTGTTTTTGGATTGTTTTCAAAAGGTTTTTAGTTTTCACGTTGGGTTCACCAAAATGTATTGCTCCAAATTTTTTGCATCCTTACATTCAGGCTATAGGATCCATGCCTGGAAGGGGGATGCAATAAGGATGGGACAATACCTCGGATTGAGAGTCCCTTTGAAATTCCTGCCTCTTGGGGGAGGGGTATAAGGGTGAATTTTCAATGGATGGGGGATTCACTAGGAAACTTTTAAGTGGCAGTTTCCATGCCTAGGTTGATGACAGGTTTGATGTGTTCATTTTATGTTCAATCATTCAATTCCTAGGTTTGGCCAAGATGAATCTAAGCTAATCTATATGCCGATGCTGATTTTATGGATACAAAAAACATGAATAAATGTTGAACATAGAGAATGTGCTAAATAGGACAAAATATACCTGATTTTGGATGTCTGAATGGATATTCTACGATTTGTAGAAGTCCAAATCATCTTGAATCATACAAAATCATCTGAAATTACATAGAATCATCTTAGATCACAATCGACTATCTAATATCAGATAGGATCATTGGTGATCTGATGAATTCATCAGACGAATTCGTTAGAAACCTACAATCACAAAAATAGATACAAAATAACAAAAATGCAACTGCAAAAGCAAGGGGAAATGATAGGAATGACGGTGAATTTTCCTAAATGGTAGATCTAAATAGGAATTAAAAGGAAATGTATCAATTTGAAAATTTATTTTAACTTCATCATATGTCTATGTTAAATGAGGTGAACTCCAAGATGCATAAATATGATAGCCTAAGATAATGCACAAAGAAATGCAGTGAAACAATAAGGAAATGCAAACTTTGGGTTCTGATTACCCGCAATCTGGACTACAGTCAGGATCACCTCCAATCATACGAGATCATCTGTGCTCCTTGATAGGATCATCCAAAATCATCTGGAATCGCCTGCGACGATCCAAGCTTGCTCCGACTAAAAAATAGTAAAAATCTTGTGAGAAATCATGAAACACAGAATGCAAACGATGGTGCGAGGATGCTCTAATGCATACGAAACTAACTCTATAGGGAAATCCTTCAACTAGGGGTTCAGGGGGATAAACTAAAAAAATCCTAGTTTATATAGGATTAGGGAGAGGTTAGGAGGTTGGAGATCATCCCAATTTGGGAAATCTCGAATGGGGGAGACTCTAACTATGCAGATATGCTTTCTGCCCAAGTTAGAGAAGTTGTTGAAATAGAAGCTAATTATGAAAATTTAGTTTTGGGAAAAAATCGTTTGGACGTTCTGTTCTAGACGAATTCGTCAGATCTGGGATGATTTCTTCTGATCATCAACGATATCATCCAACGGTCAAAACAAATCCTAAAAATGGCACAAAAAATGAGGAAAGTGGGTAACGGGCGGTTAACGGGCGGTTTGGGTTTAAAATTCAAATTTTTATCTTTTTACTAAGGTTTAATTGTGCCAATTTTAGGGTGCTACAAGTATGTATTACTTATGTAGGTTATGTTCAATTATTATTGGAATATTGTTGACATATTTTATGCAAATTCATACCACTTATAGTAGAAAAATATTATTGCTTTCACTTCAAAAGGTTATCTTCACTTCTTCATGGATAATAAAACATTATTTTATCATAAAGAGGACTTGATAGTATTATAAATGAGGGAACAATATGATATTTGTATCCAACTTAAGATATATAATTCATTGTTTGAAAGGAATAAAAGGAGGTATATATATTTTCCTTGCTTAAAATGTCATGCACCATGTCTATCTAAAGGGCAAAAGATATTTATTATTATAGATCATGATGCACTTATTCACAAGAACGACACACCTTTGGAACCAAAGTAGTTATGGTACTATTAAAAGGGAATCCTACCTTTTGATGTAAGAAGAAAAAATAAGGAATTTAATTCTTACTATTTTTTCTTATACAAAAATCCAAAGGAATTTGTAAAATATGATGTTTTACAACAATGCCACTCTAGGTATGTCTTAGAGGGCTAAATTATAGAAACCTTAAATTTATGGAAGCATTTTGAGACATATTTTCATTGAAAATTGTATTTTTTTTTTGGTATATTTAATATGATGGTATTTATGCATGGACACACTACAATATATGGTATATTTCACTATGTGATTGATTTCAAGACCTTTTTACCTAACTTAAATGGGTAAATTAATAGTATATTATACAATAAAAATCATTGGTTGATATTCATGGGAAATCTAGTGAGATTTTTTCTATTTGAAATAACTATTAGGTCGTTGGAGACATATAGAAAAAACATTCAAAATATGCCTTAATCAATCTTTCCTCTTGCTACCTAAAACTTGTGCTATTGATTCATTTATGAACGAAGATCTATCATTTCATTATGCCTTCCTCAAAATATTTATTTTCTAATTATTCTTAAATTTTATAATGTATTTTGTCATAAGAAGGTTCATGCAAAGCCTCTCTTAGTGATAAAAATCAGATGGTCCAAGCATACGCATAAGCTTTTGAATAAGACGAACTATGTTGTAAAAGTTAAGGTTATGCTTCTAGATATTACTTTATATGAGTATAGAAGAGTGGATAAGCTTTTAAGAAGGGGTATTATTTGTCTATCATCATTATATGAAGTTATAGAGATTGTATTCCGTATATATGAATGGTGTATTTGATATTGGTAAGGATATTCCTATAGAAATGTATATTAACACAAGTAGACTTATAGATCATGAAGCGGGTTTGTATAAGCTTACTACATTGTGGAGGCACAATAAAAATCCATTATGGGGATGAAGATATTATTATCACTAATTTTTTATATCTTTCATATCTTAGTTTAAAGTATGAGGGAGTGTTTAAAGTATATCTCTCTTATGAGGCAAAGCATAGAATACAATAGAGAAAATAATATTTTCCCTTCTATAATATATTCTCTAGTGGGACACCATCCTTGATAAAGTATTAAAAAATCCCTCATTACTTGGATGTCCCATTATGTTAAGATATGTCTACATAAAAAACACCATAGGAGGGACTATACTAACCATCAACAATGATATATGCTTTATGCATATATAAGGAAAACCTCTTGTATAACTCCATAAAATAAATATAGATGAAGACTACCCCATATTAAAATTAATATGGCACCAAAATCAACTTATTTATGCATCACATGATTTTTCCAAGCTAGGGAACTTTACATTTTATCCATTGGAATTTTATATTTTCATTCATGCTTGATATAGGGGATTAATATATTTTCTAATATATTACTTTAGATTTTAGTTATATATGTTATAAATTTTGACCATGCAAAATATTTTTCATCACCATGTCCTCTCATTCTTAGAGTTGGTTTTCTTTTTTCTTGTTGAATACCCTCCTCCATCACCTTGTTTTATTGTTATTCCATCCCCCTTTCTAGATTTTCCTCACTCTCTCTCTCTAATTTTATCCCTTATATCCCTTATAGTTATTCCACACATTATCCACCACCTACATATTATGTTATAAGAATAAATACACTTCCCCCTTCCTAAGATCTCAATGAATTATTGGTTTTTTTATTGGTGGATAAGGTAAGAGGAGTAACTATATTTTACATTCAACAAGATTGAAGAAAGGTAATGTTTTCATACAATTAATCCTAGGGCATTTCCATTATTGTCTCAAAGGTATTTGTGTTTTTTAATAATTCCTTACCAACCTTTATTTTAAGTGATATCCTAGCTATCAATTAAATCCTTTTGTGATATCCTCTCCTTAGCATGACTGGTGGAATTCATATGCCATAGACCTTACGTCATAAGGAAACTTTCAAATAATTTTTTTATTTTTATTACCAAGACAAGATGCTATAATGTAGAATCCATATATGTTATTGAATGGTTTTATTGTGTATTAATTATGACCTTTGAAAACTAGAAAATACTTGAACACTTACTTTTTTCATGTAGTTAATATATTATATAAGATGATCAGTATGAACTCTATTTTACAAATTAAATTAATTAAAGTAGAAATATAGAGTTAAGAAAAAAATCATGACATATAGTGTAATAAAATATAGTCAAAAGAATGCATCATATTAACATACATTATTTATTAATTATTTAATGATTCAAATCATACAATGCTACTATGTACATTAGTCTAGCAATCAAACACAAGTCTAAATTTATCAAGGGGCCAAGAAGGTGAGAACTACACTATTCCCCTAAACCATGGGCGAAGAATCATTTTTTTATTTTCTAATTTCTATACTAGAGAAGATGACATGGAAAAATCCTTTTGGAAGATAATTCATGGAGTAATTTTAATTCAAACCCCAATTTATTTAATAATTTTAATTTCAAAGAAATGATTGGGTAGATATTACTATGGTTTTACTCTTCCTTTTCTTTGTAACTAGGGAATCTATAATTGCACCCATACATCCAACAATGTAATTCCTATTTCTATCTAGCAATTTTATAGATGGTTTTTCTTCTACATTAACTAGATTTTTATCATACAAATTCCATTTTTTTATTAATGGTGAAAACGTGGGTTTTTGGAATGGTGCCAACAATTTTACATAGGCCAATGAAACTTCCAACAGGGACAAAATCCCAAGGTTAAAAAGGAAAATCTAAATAAAAATATCAGATCAAAGAACAACAAGAAAAACCAACACAAGAGGTCAACAATAAAAGATTACAAATAGAACAAGAGAGTAGAATGACTAGCTAATATTTGGAGAGGCTGACATCAACCTCCATGTATTCCTTTTTCTTCTTCTTAATCTACACCTGGACCTTCAACACCTCTCTTGAGAAGGGACAATGAATTAAAATGTTCAAGATTGATTCCTTATCTGCCTTGCACAATGTACACATATTTGGGATAAAGAATCTTTTTTTCCTAATATTGTCTATCTTTGAGATTTTATCTTGAAGGACAATCCAAAGGAAGATAACAATTTTTTGAGAGATGTATTTTGGCCATATTTTACAAACAATAAACTTAGGAATAGACTCATCCTTAGATACCATATAGCCTGATCTAGTTGAGTAAACCCCAAAAGGAAAAGGAGCCCAAATGAGGGAGTCTTGAGAGGGGCTTAAAGTAATGCAATAAGATAGGAGTAAAATTTTCACAAATGATACCTGATGCTAGGCCTCCTCAGTTGAGGAAGAAATGGAGATATCCTTCCATCTTCTCAAGGGTTCTTCACCTTCAAGAAAATCGTAAACCTTGCTATCAAATATGTCCTTCAAGGGAACCCAAATATGATTGCATTATCTCAAAGCATATACGGGATTGTATGTAATCTGAGTGTCTTCCCAGAACATAATGGATTTAAAATCACCAAAATTCCTTTTTAAATATTTCATTAGAAAATATATGGATTTAACAATCCCATTCTAAAAACTAGAACCCTTGGGAGAGTTCTCACACCTAAAGAAGGGCATGGAAGAATCTAAGTACTTGGACCTAATGACTTTGAACCAATAATTTTTGCCTTATTTGATTATTATCTAGACAAGATTAGACAATAGAGCTTCATTAAATTGTTGAATTAACTTTATAATCAACCCTATTTCTCTCTTAGGTTTTGACACTTTATCCCAAGCCACAAGAGGGAGCCTCTAGATACCATCAACCCCTGGCCAAAAAAAATATCTTTGGATTTCATCCAATAGCAAGGCAAACTTTACATGTATTTTTAGAATTGAAAGAAAATAAATAGGTAAGGATTGAAGAGTAGATTGCAAGAGATGCACTTTACTTGCCTAAAAAGTAGAACCCCCTTCCACCCTACTAACTTACATTGAAATCATTCTATCAAAAAATTCCAAAGCCCATATTTAACTCTTCTTTAAAAAAGGGTAATCCTAGATAGGTTGAGGGGAAATAAATAATATCACAATAAAATATTCTAGATATTCTCACCTATCTAAGGGTCAAAGTGCTAACAGATAAAAACTTGCTTTTGTTAAACTTCATGCATTGACCTGAAGCTTGTTTATGATCCTGTAATACCTTCTTTATATTAGTGGCTTCCCTAATGGAAGCCTCCTCAACAATAATAGTATCATCCATAAATTGATAATGAGTAAGAAATTCAACTTAAGTAGTTGATTTGATCCCTTGAATCTAACCTTCTCTTCTAGAAAAATCCATGGCCCTACCAAGTTCATCAACCATTACAATAAATAGGTAAGGGTATAGATGGTCTCCCTATCTTAATCCGCTTTGGCTAAGAAAGAATATTGATGCTTGGCAATTAACTAACATCGAGAACATAGGAAAATACATAAATTAAGATACCCAAATTATCCAAACTAAACTAAAACTAAAGCTTTCCAAAACCTTTTTTAGAATGGTCCAAGACATCCTATCATAGGTCTTGCTCATATACAATTTTAAAATAATACTTGCTCATCCTCTTTGGTCCATGGAGTGCAGTGCCTCATGAATAGATATAAAACCATCCACAATGTTCCTCTTAGTCATAATACCCTCTTGACTATGGGCAGTTAACCTAGGAAGAAGTATATATTGTCTATTAGCTAAGGCCTTGGTAAGAATTTTATATATGGTGTTGCAAAGGCTAATCGGTCTGAAGTCCTTAAACATATTGGATTGTTTCCTTTTAGATATTAGGACTAAAAAAGTAGAGTTCCAATCCTTTTGTAAAGCATTCTGAGCTTGGAACTCTCTAAGTATTTTCCCTATATCTTGCTAAAGTATGTGCCAAAATACTTGTAAAACACGAGGAAAAACCATCAGGGCTCAAAGCTTTGTCCCTTTGCATATTGAACACTACTTTAATTTTTTCATTAGTGAAGGGATGTATTAAGTACTCATTTAATTTAGGAGGAACTACCCTAGGGATGTTTGAAATAATGGAATGATATGAATCCTCATTTCCATCCAGATTAACATTTAATAAGTCACTAAAAAATGTAATGGTTGCATATTTAATTCCATCCTCTTTCTTGATCATCAAGATATATTCTAGCTTTATATCCCTCTTTCTTGAACTCTTTTGTTTGAGATTAAATAAGTGGAAGAACCTATTGTTATAGTCTCCCTACCTTAGCCAAAGTGGCCTAGAATTTTACCTTTAGAAAACCTCTTTCTTTGCTAGCACACTATGGTAATAATTGAGAAGAGACTTTTCCTTCTTATCAAGGAGACTAGATATCCCATGATTTTGCATCATCAAATCCAAGTCTTGGATTAGTTCCCAAAGATATTTTTTCTGCTCAAAAATATTTCCAAAGACCTCTATGTTCTACAGTCAAGTTCATTTTTAGAAGTTTCATTTTTTTTGCCATGATAAATATTTTGGCCCCCCTAACATCAACACTTCACCATTCCTTCACTTTATCCTTAAATTAGGGTGATGAATCCACCTTATTTGAATTTGAAATGAGGGTTTTTATTTAGATCCAAGCTCATAGGATTATGGTCAAAGGTAATCTTAGGAAGGAAAAAAATAGAGTTTTTAAACTTACCAAACAACTCCTTAGAGTCCAAAAACATGTCCAGGTAGATTTGAAAAAGCCTTTTCCCAATTCTCCTATTCGACCATGTATATTTACTTTCATTTATACCAATATAAATCTCACCAATATTCAAGATAAAATCAACAAGGTCTTCCATCCTAGCATTGAAACTCTAAGAGCCTCCATTCTTATCACTATGAAAAAAAGAGAATTAATATCCCTAGCCACCACTCATGGGATTATGAAGGATTTATGTAGCTCTATGGGGTCCCTACATAACCTCATTCTTTGTGTAATAGAGTTGAGGGCATAGGTATTAGTGATGATCCATTTGAAATCTAATTTTTTTACAAAAAGTAACTAAAACATACCTATTTTATTGGTGGATGCAAAAATCTTCTACTCGATTTGGATCCCAAAGAGTCCAAACACCCCTTAAAGCTCCATTACCCACACTAGACATAGATTCTACCTTTCTCCACACATTATTTTTGGTACTCAAAATATTATTTGAATCTATCTTCATCTCCTAAAGAAGAAAAATATCATAATTATTCAATTTTCATAAGATTTTAATGGCTCTCTACTTACTATGGATATTCATCACCTAAAAATTCTAGCATATAATCTTCATTTACTACTACAATTGGAATTGTGACCTCCATTTAAATTTAAAACTTTTTTAGTGCCATTGGTAATATCCTTTGAAGTTTTCTTAGCTCTTGCCTTAGCTAGTGAAGGTCTATCCACCTTTGTTGCGTTTATAGGTTAGCATTTTCTCTTGAATATCACATTTTCCTCATTCAAGTAGTTTCCTCTATACTACCTACTTGTGCATCTTTACCTTTGGTATGAAGTACTTCCTATGATGGAAGAATCTCCTCGCCTGAGATTTAGATATCAAGAGCTAAGTCTGGTTGATACTTATAACTCTAATACAAACTTAATAGACCTTCCACCCTATTGGCTTACTGAATCGCCTAGGATTCTCTTCTTTGATGAGGTTTTTTTATACTAAAAAATATTTAAACCTTCAAAATCCATCAATTTCTCTATAGAACCACAAATATATTCGAGACCCTAATGCTAATTACTCTCCACTAGGTTATCCTTTCCATGGAAAACCAATATATCTTCTACTAGACATGCCTCCTACATATTTCTCTCTCAAACTAAATGGGTATCCATTATCTTCTCCTTGATAGACACTTCCTTAGTATTTATTTCTACTTCTATTCCTATTGATTTATTCTTATGGGTATCACAAATAGAGCTCTCTCCTATCTCCATTTGAGGTTTATTGGACTTATGGACTTGCTATTTTGATTGGTTATGAGAAGCCTTCTTCTTCTAGACTTTCTTAAAATCCCTCGCTTTTGGGTAGGATTTACCCACATGATAAAATTTATTGCATATGCAACATGAAGTAGGAGGGTTTTCATATTTGATATTATAGTTCCATGACCTCCAATCCATGATTAACCTTATAGAGGATAGAAGTGAATTATCTAGGTTAGCATTCACATAAAATATCATGAGTCAATCTAGTTCCTACTATGGGAGTTTTGATGGCCCTAGTGATTCCTACCAAAATGTATGTCCCAAAAATAAAGCAACAAACCTAGAAGCCTTACCTAAATAGGGGTTGTATTCATGAATTCTTTGAAAGGGTTGAATGAGATATCCCATTTCTTATGTGCTAAACCTCTTATTCGATAAAACCATGGTACCTAAAGCATGACATGCATAAGATCCTCAAAATTTTAGAAAGAAAACAACACAAATCCATTTTGCATGGCCACCACCCCAACAATGTTATGGGTTTCTATTTCTCTACCCACTTTTTGATTGAATCCACATATAATCTAGGCCAAAATAATCTACCAACTAGGCTATTCTACTTCTTTTGAATTGGTCTTATGGCTAATATATGTAGGCTATGTAGGTATACTGTATCATCCTCTTCAATATAAAAATTGGTAAATTTCTCATGTTAGAGCCCAAGTCTTGGATAACGTTCTTCCAAGAACAATACCTTAGTGTATATTGGGTTCCTTGATCAACCTCCACAATCATAGGTGATGATTCTACATTTCCCACCATAGAAAAATTTGGAAAAACCCTTAGGTCAAACTAGCTACCCTCCCACACACTAGCAGGGTTTGAATATTTATCTAAGGTGTTTGTGTTAATTACCAAATTACTTACTTGTTATCTAATCCAATTAAGCTACAAAATAGAGAGCTTGCTCTTGAAAATAGCCTCCTCCTCCATCACAATCCTAAATTAACAACCTAGATCTAAACCCTTCAAAGTCGTTATCTCTTTATTCAACTACGGATTTTTATATGGATTCAAATCCAACATCAAACCCTTCAAAGTCATCGCTACCTTACTTAGCTTCAAACCCTTCAAAGCCACCATTTCTTAACTTAGTTGTGAATTTTGATATAGATTCCTTACCAAGCTTCAAACTCTTCAAAGTTGTTTTCTAACTCAGTTATGGATTTTATATGGATTCCTAACCAAGCCTAAAATCCTTCAAAGCCATCATTTTTTGACTTGGATGTGGATTTTGATATGGATTACTTACCAAGATTTAAATCCTCTAAATCCATCATTACCCGATTCAATTGTGAAATTTTATATAAATTCTCTACAAAGATTCAAACCCTTCAAAACTGCCATTTCTAGAATCAATTGTGGATTTTGATACAAATTCCTTACCAAACTTCAAACCCTTCAAATCCATTGTTGCCTAACTCAACTGTTGATTTTGATGTAGATTTATTACCAAAATTCAAACACTTCAAATTCATCATTACTAGACTCAACTATGGATTTGGATACAGATTTCTTACCAAGATTTAAATCCTTCAAAGTTGTCACCATCCGACTTAGTTATATATTTTGATACAAATTCCTTACCAATATTTAAACCATATTCTAGCTTTATCTCCCTGATTTGGTTTGAACTCTTGTGTTTGAGAGTGGATAAGTGGAAGAACATAGTGTTATAGTCTCCATCCCTTATCCAAAGTGATCTAGACTTTTACCTTTATAAAACCTCTTTCTTTTATAGCACACTATGGTAATCATTGAGAAGATACTTTTCCTTCTCATCAAGGAGAATATATATCCCATGATTTTACATCATCAAATCCAAGTCTTGGAAATGGTCCCAAAGATATTTTTTCTACTTGAAAATATTGAGAAAGACCTCTCTATTCTACAATCAAATTCAATTTCATAAGTTTAATTTTTTTTGTCACAATAAATATTTTGGTCCCCCTAACGTCAACACTCCACCATTCCTTCACATTCTCCTTCAATTATGATGATGCAGCAACATTATTTTTAATTTGAAAGGAGGGTTTTTTAATTTAGAACCAAGTACCATATCCAAGATCAAAGAATTATGGTCAAAGGTAATCTTAGAAAGGAAAAAATAATAGAGTTGCTAAAATTGCCAAACCACTCTTTAGATTCCAAAAACATGTCCAAATAGATCTGAATAAGCATCTCCCCTATTATCCTATTCGACCATGTATATTTGCATTCCTTTATATCAATGTCAATAATACCAATATTTGATATAAAACCAACAAGGTCTTCCATCCTAGCATTAAAACTCTAAGAACCCCCATTCTTCTCACTACAAAAAAGGGAGAGTTAAAGTCCCCAGCCACCACCCATGGGATGGTGAAGGATTTATATAACTCTATGGGGTCCCTCCATAACATCCTTATTCATGTAATAGGATTGGGATCATAGGTATTAGTGATGATCCATTTGAAATCTAAATTTTAAATAAAAAGTAACTAAAACATACCTATTTGATGGGTGGATGCAACAACCTTATGCTCTATTTGGATCCCAAAGAGTCAAAACTCCCCCTAAAGCTCCATTAGCCACACTAGATATAGTTTTTTCCTTTCTCCACACATTATTTTTGGTACTCAAAATATTATTTTAATACATATTCATCTCCTAAAGAAGAAAAATATCATAATTATTCAAATTTCATAAACTTTTAATGGCTCTATTCTTACTAGGAACATTCATCACCTGAACATTCTAGCATATAATCTTTATTTACTAATACAATTGGAATTGTGTCCTCCAATTTAAAACTTTTTGAGTGCCATTGGTAATCTCCTTTGAAGTTTTCATAGCTCTTGCCTTAGCTAGCAAAGGTATCTCCACCTTGGTTTCAATGCTAGGTTAGAATTTTCCCTTGAATGTCACATTTTACTCATTGAAGTAGTTTCCTGTATACTACCTACTTGTGCAGCATTGGCCTTGGGATGAAGTGCTTCCTCTTATGGAAGAATGTTTTTGCTTGAGATCTAGATATCAAGAGCTAATTTAGGTTACTACTTAGAAATGTAAGCTGAAATTAAAAGGTCTTCCACCCTACTAGCCTCCTGAATTGCCTAGGATTATCTTCTTTGATGAATTTTTTTATAATAAAAAATGTTCAAACCTTCAAAATCCATTAATTTCTCTCTAGAATCACAAATGTATTCTACACCCTAATCCTACTTACTATCTACTAGATGATCCTTTCCATGAACAAATAATATATCCTTTACTGGATATCCCTCCTGAGTTTTTCTCTCTTAAACTAAATGGGGATCCATTATATTCTCCTTGATTGGCACTTCCTTAGTATTTGCATCTACTTCTTTCCATTTTGATTTATTATTATGGGTATCACAACTAGAGCTTGCACCTTTCTCCATTTGAGGTATCTTGTACTTTTGGTATTGACATTTTGATTGGGGATGAGAAGCCTTATTCTTCTAGAATTTCATAGAGCTCCTTGCTTCTATGTAGGATTTCCCCATATGACCAAATTTATTGCATATGCAGCAATAAGTAGGAGGGTTTTCATATTCAATATTCTAGTTCCATGATCTGTAATCCAAGATTAACCTTATAGAGGATATAAGTGATTTTTCTAGGTTAACATTCACATAAAATATTGTGATTCAACCTAGTTCCTACATTGGTAGTTGAATCCACCGCTATGGGAGTTTTGATGGCACTAGTAATTCCTACAAAAACATTTATCCTATAAATCTAGACATATCCCATTTCTTAAGTGCCAAACCTCTTCTTCGATAAAACCATGGTTTGTGAAGCATGCCATACATAAGATTCTTAGGATTTTAGAAATAAAACAACACAAATTTATTTTGCATGGTCACTACCCCAAATGGTTTCTGGGTTTCCATTTCTCTACCCACTTTCTGATTGAATCCACATCTTATCTAGGCCCAACAAATCTACCAACTAAACTATTCTACCTTTTCTCAATTCCTTGCCTTTTCTCTACTCAGCTATGTATTTTGACACAAATTCCTTACCAATATTTAGATCCTTCAAAGTTGTTACAACCTAACATAGTTGTAGATTTTGATACAAATTCCTTACCAATATTCAAACCTTTCAAAGTCATAATTACCTTTTTCAACTATGGATTATGATATGGATTCCTTATCAAGATTCAAATCTTTCAAAGTTGCCACTACTTGAATCAACTATGGATTTTGATACAAATTCCTTATAAAGATTCAAACCCTTCAAAGCCACCACTGCTTGATTTAGTTTTTATCCTATGGATTTTAATATGGATTCCTAACGAATCTTCAAACCCTTCAAATTCACCACTACTTGACCCAACTATGGATTTTGATATGGATTTTGAGATGGATTAAGTACTCATTTAATTCAGTAGAAACTATCCTAGGGATGTTTTAAATAATGGAATGATATGAATCCTCATTTCCATCCAACTTAACATTTAATAAGTCACTAAAAATGTAATGGCTACATCTTTAATTTATTCCTCTTTCTGGATCATCAAACCATATTCTAGCTTTATCTCCCTGATTTGGTTTGAAATCTTGTGTTTGAGAGTGGATAAGTGGAAGAACATAGTGTTATAGTCTCCCTCCCTTATCCAAAGTGATCTAGACTTTTCACTTTATAAAACCTATTTCTTTTATAGCACACTATGGTAATCATTGAGAAGATACTTTTCCTTCTCATCAAGGAGAATATATATCCCATGATTTTACATCATCGAATCCAAGCCTTGGAAATGGTCCCAAAGATATTTTTTCTACTTGAAAATATTGAGAAAGACCTCTCTATTATACAATCAAATTCAATTTCATAAGTTTTATTTTTTTGCCACAATAAATATTTTGGTCCCCCTAACATCAACACTCCACCATTCCTTCACTTTCTCCTTCAATTATGATGATGCAACAACATTATTTTTAATTTGAAAGGAGGGTTTTTTTATTTAGAACCAAGTACCATATCCAAGCTCAAATAATTATGGTCAAAGGTAATATTAGATAGGAAAAAATAATAGAGTTGCTAAAATTACCAAACCACTCTTTAGAGGCCAAAAATATGTCCAAATAGATCTGAATAAGCCTCTACCTTGTTATCCTATTTGACCATGTATATTTGCATTCCTTTAGATCAATATCAATAATACCAATATTTGATATAAAATCAACAAGGTCTTCCATCCTAGCATTAAAACTCTAAGAACCCCAGTTCTTCTCACTACAAAAAAGGAAGAGTTAAAGTCCCCAGCCACCACCCATGGGATGGTGAAAAATTTATATAGCTCTATGGGGTCCCTCCATAACCTCCTTCTTCATGTAATAGGATTGGGATAATAGGTATTAGTGATGATCCATTTCAAATCTAAATTTAAATAAAAAGTAACTAAAACATACCTATTTGATCGATGAATGCAACAACCTTCTGCTCTATTTGGATCCCAAAGAGTCAAAAATCCCCCTAAAGCTCCATTAGCCAAACTAGATATAGTTTTTGACTTTCTCCACACATTATTTTTGGTACTCAAAATAATATTTTAATATATATTCATCTCGTAAAGAAGCAAAATATCATAATTATTCAAATTTCATAAACTTTTAATGGCACTCTGCTTACTAGGAACATTCATAACCCGAATATTCTAGCATATAATCTTTATTTACTACTATAATTGGAATTGTGTCCTCCATTTAAATTTAAAACTTTTTGAGTGCCATTGGTAATCTCCTTTAAAGTTTCCTTAGCTCTTGCATTATCTAGCAAAGGTATCTCCACCTTGGTTTCAATGCTAGGTTAGAATTTTTCCTTGAATATCATATTTTACTCATTGAAGTAGTTTTCTCTATACTACCTACTTGTGCAGCCTTGGCCTTGGGATGAAGTGCTTCCTCTTATGGAAGAATGTTTTTGCTTGAGATCTAGATCTCAAGAGCTAATTCAGGTTACTACTTAGAACTCTAATCTGAACTTAAAAGGTCTTCCACCCTACTAGCCGCCTGAATTGCCTAGGATTCTCTTCTTTGATGAAGTTTTTTATACTCAAAAAGGTTCAAACCTTCAAAATCCATCCATTTCTCTCTAGAATAACAAATTTATTCTACACCCTAATCCTACTTACTATCTACTAGATGCTCCTTTCCATGAACAAATAATATATCCTTTATTGGATATCCCTCCTGAGTGTTTCTTTCTTAAACTAAATGGGGATCCATTATATTCTCCTTGATTGGAACTTCCTTACTATTTGTATCTACTTCCTGCCCTTTTGATTTATTCTTATCGGTATCACAACTAGAGCTCGCACATTTCTCCCTTTGAGGTATCTTGTACTTTTGGTATTGACATTTTGATTGGGGATGAGAAGCCTTATTCTTCTAGACTTTCATAGAGCTCCTTGCTTCTAAGTAGGATTTCCCATATGACAAAATTTCTTGCATATGCAGCATGAAGTAGGAGGGTTTTCATATTCAATCTTCTACTTTCATGATATCCAATCCAATATTAACCTTATAGAGGATATAAGTGATTTTTCTAGGTTAACATTCACATAAAATATTGTGATTCAACCTAGTTTCTACATTGGTAGTTGAATCCACCGCTATGGGAGTTTTGATGGCACTAGTAATTCCTACCAAAATTTTACCCTAAAAATCTAGACATATCCCATTTCTTAAGTGCCAAACCTCTTCTTTGATAAAACCATGGTCTTTGAAGCATGTCATACATAAGATTCTTAGGATTTTAGAAATAAAACAACACAAATTCATTTTGTATGGTCACTACCCCAAATGGTTTCTAGGTTTCCATTTCTCTACCCACTTTTTGATTGAATCCACATCTTATCTAGGCCCAACAAATATACCAACTAGACTATTCTACCTTTTCTCAATTCCTTGCTTTTTATCTACTCAACTATGTATTTTGATACAGATTCCTTACCAATCTTTAGATCCTTCAAAGTTGTTACCACCTAACATAGTTGTAGATTTTGATACAAATTCCTTACCAATATTCAAACCTTTCAAAGTCATAATTACCTTATTCAACTATGGATTATGATATGGATTCCTTATCAAGATTAAAATCCTTAAAAGTTGCCACTACTTGAATCAACTATATATTTTGATACAAATTCCTTATCAATATTCAAACCCTTCAAAGCCACCACTGCTTGACTTAGTTATTGTCCTATCGATTTTAATATCGATTCCTAATGAATCTCCAAACCCTTCAAAGTCACCACTACTTTATCCAGCTATGGATTTTGATATGGATTTTGAAATGGATTAAATGCTCATTTAATTTAGTAGAAACTAGCCTAGGGATGTTTTAAATAATGGAATCCTCATTTCCATCCAATCTAACATTTAATAAGTCACTAAAAATGCAATGGTTTCATATTTAATTTATTCCTCTTTCTGTATCATCAAACCATATTCTAGCTTTATCTCCATGATTTGGTTTGAACTCTTGTGTTTGAGAGTGGATAAGTGGAAGAACATAGTGTTATAGTATCCATCCCTTATCCAAAGTTATCTAGACTCTTACCTTTATAAAACCTCTTTCTTTTAAAGCACACTATGGTAATCATTGAGAAGATACTTTTCCTTCTCATCAAGGATAATAGATTTAATATGATTTTATATCATTGAATCCAGGTCTTGGAAATGGTCCCAAAGATATTTTTTCTACTTTAAAATATTGAGACAGACCTCTCTATTCTACAATCAAATATAATTTCATAAGTTTCATTTTTTTTGCCACAATAAACATTTTGGTCCCCCTAAAATCAACACTCCACCATTCTTTCACTTTCTCGTTCAATTATGATGATGTAGCAACATTATTTTTAATTTGAAAGGAGCGTTTTTTATTTAGAACCAAGTACCATATCCAAGCTCAAATAATTGTGGTCAAAGGTAATCTTAGAAAGGAAAAAAGAATAGAGTTTCTAAAATTACTAAACCACTCTTTAGAGTCCAAAAACATGTCCAAATAGATCTGAATAAGCCTCTCACCTATTATCCTATTCGACCATGTATATTTGCATTTTTTTAGATCAATATCAATAATACCAATATTTGATATAAAATCAACAAGGTCTTCCATCCTAGCATTAACACTCTAGGAACCCCCATTCTTCTCACTACAAAAAAGGGAGAGTTAAAGTCCCCAGCCACCACCCATGGGATGGTGAAGGATTTATGTAGCTCTATGAGGTCCCTCCATAACCTCCTTCTTCATGTAATAGGATTGGGATCATAGGTATTAGTGATGATCCATTTGAAATCCAAATTTTAAATAAAAAGTAACTAAAACATACCAATTTTATCGGTGGATGCAACAACCTTCTACTCTATTTGGATCCCAAAGAGTCAAAACTCCTCCTAAATCTCCATTAGCCACACTAGCTATAGTTTTTGTCTTTCTCCACACATTATTTTTGGTACTCAAAATATTATTTTAATATATATTCATCTCCTAAGGAAGCAAAATATCATAATTATTCAAATTTCATAAACTTTTAATGGCTCTCTGCTTACTAGGAATATTAATCACCCAAACATTCTAGCATATAATCTTTATTTACTACTACAATTGGAATTATGTCCTCCATTTAAATTTAAAACTTTTTGAGTGCCATTGGTAATCTCCTTTGAAGTTTCCTTAGCTCTTGCCTTAGCTAGCAAAGGTATCTCCACCTTGGTTTCATTTCTAGGTTAGAATTTTTCCTTGAATATCATATTTTACTCATTGAAGTAGTTTACTCTATACTACCTACTTGTGCAGCCTTGGGGTTGGGATGAAGTGCTTACTCTTATGGAAGAATATTTTTTCTTGAGATCTAGATCTCAAGAGCTAATTCAGGTTACTACTTAGAAATCTAAGTTGAACATAAAAGTTCTTCCACCCTACTAGCCTCCTAAATTGCCTAGGATTCTCTTCTTTGCTAAATTTTTTATACTCAAAATGGTTCAAACCTTCAAAATCCATCAATTTCTCTCTAGAATCACAAATGTATTCTACACCCTAATCCTACTTACTCTCTACTAGAGGCTCCTTTCCATGAACAAAAAATATATCCTCTACTGGATATCCCTCCTGAGTATTTCTCTCTTAAACTAAATGGGGATCCATTATCTTCTCCTTGATTGGCACTTCCTCAGTATTTGTATCTACTTCTTGCCCTTTTGATTTATTCTTATGGGTATCACAACTAGAGCTCGTATCTTTCTCAATTTGAGGTTTCTTGTACTTTTGGTCTTGAAATTTTTATTGGGTATGAGAAGCCTTATTATTCTAGAATTTCACAGAGCTCCTTGATTCTAAGTAGGATTTCCCCATATGACCAAATTTCTTGCATATGCAGCATGAAGTAGGAGGGTTTTCAAATTCAATCTTCTAGTTCCATTATCTCCAATCCAAGATTAACCTTATGGAGGATATAAATAATTTTTCTAGGTTAACATTCACATAAAATATTGTGATTCAACTTAGTTCCTACATTGGTAGTTGAATCCACCTCTATGGGAGTTTTTATGGCACTAGTAATTCCTACAAAAATGTTTATCCTAAAAATCTAGACATATCCCATTTCTTAAGTGCCAAACCTCTTCTTCGATAAAACCATGGTCTGTGAATCATGGCATACATAAGATTCTTAGGATTTTAGAAATAAAACAACACAAATTCATTTTGCATGGTCACTACCCCAAATGGGTTATGGGTTTCCATTTATCTACCCACTTTTTGATTGAATCCACATCTTATCTAGGCCCAATAAATCTACCAACTAGACTATTCTATATTTTCTCAATTCCTTGATTGTTCTCTACTCAACTGTGTATTTTGATACAGATTCCTTACCAATATTTAGATCCTTCAAAGTTGTTACCACCTAACATAGTTGTATATTTTGATACAAATTCCTTACCAATATTCAAACCTTTCGAAGTCACCATTACCTAATTCAACTATGGATTATGATGTGGATTCCTTATCAAGATTCAAATCCTTCAAAGTTGCCACTACTTGAATCAACTATAGATTTTGATACAAATTCCTTACCAAGATTCAAACCCTTCAAAGCCACCACTACTTGACTTAGTTATTGTCCTATGGATTTTAATATGGATTCCTCACAAATATTCAAACCCTTAAAAGTCACCACTACTTGACCTAGCTATGGATTTTGATATGGATTATTTACCAAGATTCAAACCCTTCAAGGTCATTATTACTTGAATCAATTGTGGATTTTGATATAGATTCCTTACCAAGATTCAAATCCTTGAAAACCACCACATCCTGAGTCAACTATCAATTTTGATATAGATTCCTTACCAAGCTTTAAAACCTTCAAAGCTACCACCACTTGACTTAGTTGTGGATTTTGATATTGATTCCTTATCCAAATTCATACCCTTGAAATTCATGACTGCCAGACTCAACTGGAGATTACTTCTTGATTTATTGAATTCCTTTTAATTTTTATATTTGATAAATATTATAAATAATTGAAGGTGAAGCTTCTCCTTGCTTGCACCCACACCTTTTTTTGACGTAAAAATATAGACAAGAAAAAATGATATATAACTAATATAATGTCTGCTTGCTTTTTCTCTTTCATCTCATTTTTGAGTTATATCATACTTATTACTCATGTGGTACAACTTTTTATGCAATATTAAGGTTTACATATGGATTGGAACATTATTTTATGGTGTCAAACTCCTTCCTTCCACAATTTGTTACAAAAAGTACAGCATAAAATTATTATTTTTTAATATGTATGTCCTTCTTTCATAATATATTTTATTTTTTATAAATATTTAATGCACCTTTTTATTCTAGGTGTTTCTCTAACTAAATTCTTAAAATTAAGTAAACATAACTCTGTAGTTCAATTGATCAATAATGTGAGATACCACAAATAGTGAACATACACTATATCACCTATTTAGACTTACAAATATTTAATACATCTTTTTATTTTTATAATGTTAAAAAAACAATTTTTACATTTATAAGTTATATTATATAAATTCAATGGCATATTGTTATTGCTAACAATATAATTTAAGTAAAGTTTTAAAAATTAAAAAATATGTCTATTACTATATTATATTTTATATAATTATATATTTAATTGTTTTTGGATGTTATTTATATAGATATATTATTAAAAGAAGACTTAATTCTTAAACTCATTGTATTTAATACCCTCTCTTACCACTAAGTACCACTTATGACTAGGACCTTGGGCTCATATATTTTATTTTGAAGAATTTACTACTACATATATTCAACATTGGTGAACCTATTACAAGGATTGGTTGAATCCTCTAAAATCAATTTAGTGAAACATAATTCTACTTTATATGTTTTTCTTGTCAAGATAATCCACATAAGGTATGGATTAATAGATTTATCAATTGGTGCTACATGCATAACTATATAAAAAATTATTACAATAATTTGTTTTAAATAAACACTCTAATATTTTTAATTTTAAAATATATCATTTTGGTTTCTTAAAGAATGTCTATAATTTTAGTATTTTTTATTTTTATGATTATTTTTGTAATGTTTTTAAAAAATTAATGTTTTTTCTTCTTAATAATACTTATGTTATATTCAACATTATTTTTCTTAAGTTAAGCCATAGAATTTTATTGATCTTAATCCAAATCAAACATCTAGTATGATTGGTATTTAAATAATATAATTCCAACATCTAAAATTCTCAAATTCCTTCCACTTTCCAAGATCTTAAAAATAACGATTCTAATAAAAGTTGCATAATTACATATCAATGTTTAGTTTATTGTCTCTCTATTAAGTTCTTATTTTTATTTGTTTTCTTATTTATACATAGGTGTAGACACCCAATTTTGATCCCTATATTAGCTATCCATCATCCATTTGACTAATTTGAACATATCACCTGAATTTGGAACTAAAGACCACAACAAATTCAAATTTCACAAAACCTGACCAAATGAACTCCAAATTTCACAATGTTTAAACATTTGGAAAACTATTGGAATACTATTTCCAGAAATTTAAGGTATATAAAATTCACACTCATGGGAAATTTTCCAATGATGAAATTGCCATGGGAAATTTGACCCCTCTAACTTTGACCTTGTCAAAACTAGGTAAAAAAAAATTTAAATTTCACAAAAATTATACCATTGTAAAGATATCAAAACAAGAATTCCATTGAGCATAAGCATGACAAACTCACATTCATCATAAATTTATAGTAATATTTTTTCCAGTAGAAAATTTTCACAAGTGAATTTGCACCAAAAACAAATTTGCCCAAGTGAATTCACACTAATAGAAAATTTGCAAAACCACTAACAAAGTCTTTTATGTTTAGTGGTATGAATACAAATCAGTACTAGTTCCACATATTTACATCTAATTAGCTCATAATAAACCTCTAATAATATCTTGTAACTTCCAATTAGAAACAACATAATCCTCAATAAAATCCCAATCATCATCTCTTAAACTAGCAATCAACATCTCTTAACTAGAAATCAACATCACTTAACTATTAATCAAGTTTCAACTAGATATTACTTGACTAGAAATTATCCCTCTACAACTACTAATTAGGGTAGCTAACAAGCAGTTAGTACCCTTCAAATCATCACAACTTAACACCCCATCCTCCCCCTAGGTCGCTACCTTTTTTATATAAGGATCCCTTGGGATGATATTTTGATAAGGATATTTTTAAGCAAGGAAGTACTACTCGAGATTCATTTAGAATATCTATAATGTGAAAAAAATCTGATGTATTTTTTCATCTACACAAGAAGCTTCTTGCAACAACCCAAGTCTACCCACCTAGTTATACCTCAAAACAAGCCAAGCAAATTTACAGGGATTTTTTTATTGTTTTCAATCATAGTTTTATTCTTAAGAGTGCTTTCAAGTTCATAGTAATTTTGTTTTACCCAATGAATCAATATCATAATATTAAATCAATATAGGCATATCATACCACTTTTAGGTTCAAGACTACTGTAGACAACCACCCAAGTGAATGAGATTAGCCAAATCCCATGAAAGGTGCCCTTTTGTGGAAGAAATTTACCTCATTTACGTTTTCTATTTCTGGCATGAGGGTCAAACCACGATAGGGGTTATCCTCTAGGTACCATAACACCTAGAGGATGGATGCTTACTTCCCTATCCCTTATCATACTAAACCTTCGACTAATTGGTCGATTTGTTCTAATAATTGTATGAAAGGAATTAGCATACATATGTTCTTACGTCTAGATGATTATCCCCTACACAAATTCAATTAGAACCATGTCAATACCTTAAACTTGGACTTGATTGCTCATGCCCATTATGACTCATGAGTTTTTGTACCATAGCAAATGTCATGGCTAACTAGCTAAGTCAAATGAACATGGGACTTATCATCGTACTACCGAGTAGAAACCTAGAGGTGGCATCCCATATCACTTTTTGAGACCAATTCTATCATATGATAGTTGCTTTTGACACTCGTTGTGTGCATACCCGCACCTCAATAGAATTGGGTGCTTTCATCTATTTATCCTTAAAAATAAATAGTAGGATAGAATTGATAAGGTTAATGATTAAATATTTATTTATAATCATGATAAATAGTCACATTCGTTTGATTGGATACATCCTCTTCATAAGTCATTTCTTTTAGCTCATAAGACTATCCATCTAGATATGAAAAAAAAAATTGCTATATCTAAATATGAATAAAAATATTATTTCTTAGAATATATATATATGGTTAGTTTTAAATTTTGAAGGGTTTCTCATAGCCCCTTGGTTATAACAAGTTTAAAAAGTCCAAGGTTAGTAGTTATTAAATCATTTCATAAAAATAATTTACTCATTCCGTACTAAGTTAATTCCCTATTCACTTTAAGAATACACGCTACTAAGAATTTAATAGTCAATCTCAATACATCATATCTATTCACTAGTTTGGCAGTTTTTGTTGGGATCTCACTATACAAATAAAACACACTCACACAAAATACTGAAAAAATAACTCAAATACATCAAATAACTCAATAACACTAGGTATAAATTAAATGCAAAAAAGGAACAATCTCACAATAACATAGAATTGCAGGCCTTTTCGAGGGGGCAATATCCTTCAATATTTCATTAGCTTACAAAAAGATGAATTTGTACATGGATTCATATCTTTTAAAGAAAAACTTCATGCAACCCTACCTAAAGGCTCAAGAGTTGGCTTACATGCAAAATGCCACTCGAGCTAGAATCTCCTATGTGACATCGGTTACAATCTTGATAAAATGATTATATGATATAGAGCCACTTGGATAGGCACCTTACTTGCCACATATGTTACAAAGTATTATAAAATGGTATTATAATGTGATCCCCAGGTTGTAGAGATGATTGTTTGTACAGATGCAAGCGAAGGAAGACCATATCATCCACATCAAAGCTACACTTAGAATAATGTTGGTCAGCCTATTGTCGCATCCATATCTGGGCCATGTTCAAATTCTACTTGAGCTAGTGAAGAACATCGGTATGTTGGCTAAGTGTAGTGTCGACTGACTAGACCTTGGAGTTGTCTGGGATGTATGAAGAAGGTGTAAGTGGAGGGTACCCATAAACAATATTAAAAAGGGTGAGTTTGGTTGTTGTATGATAGGAAGTGTTTTACCACCATTTGACCAAAGGAAGCCACTTTGCCCATTGAGTAGGATGATCTGATGCAAATAAATGAAGAAAGGTCTACAAACATTTATTGACAATCTCAATTTGACCATCTATTTTTGGATGAGGCTGAACTCATTTTGAGATGAGTTCCCTACAACTTAAACAATTCTTACCAAAAATGACTAGTGAAGGTTGGGTCTCAATCAGATACAATGAGGGTGGACATACCATTAAGGTAGAAAATAGAATCGAGAAATATTTGGGCAATGGTGGAGACAGTGTAAGGATGGCCAAGGGAACAAAAATGAGCATACTTAAAAAGGTGATCCATGACCATGATAATAACATACTTACCACCATATTTAGGTAACCCTTCTATAAAATTCATGAAAAAATCTATCCAAACCTGATATGGAATGGGTAAGGACTGAAGAGTACCTAAATAATGAACCGTTTTACCTTTCATTCATTGACAGGTATCACAATCTCCTAAAAAATCATGGATTTCATGTTTCATACCTTTCCAAAAGAATGTGCAATTGAGGCGTTCATATGTTTTAAGAAATATTGAATGGTCTGTAGAGGGAGTAGTATGTAGTTCCTTCATAAAAAGTTTACGGAGTGAGGATGTGTGAGGAATAACAAGACATTGACAATAACACAAGTCATGGCCATACCAATTGTATCTTGGGTATGAAGTAGAATCATCATAGAGCGAGGCCACCAAAGCTTGCAAGTCTGCATCTTGAAGGACCTCCTATTGTAAGGAATCTATCCATTGAGGAATAGGTGAAGAAATAACACATAACATATTGAGGGCTCAAATTGGCGAGAGAGAGCATCACCCACAAGATTCTCTTTACCCTTATTATAGGTGATATAATAATCATATCCCATGAGTTTAGAAACCAATTTTTGTTGTTTCAAGGTAGCAACCCATTTTTACAAGAAGTATTTGGGACTTTGATGATCTATTTTGATGGAAAAATGATGCCCAATGTTATAT
The DNA here is from genome assembly GCA_028583015.1 of Wollemia nobilis. NCBI lineage: Eukaryota > Viridiplantae > Streptophyta > Pinopsida > Araucariales > Araucariaceae > Wollemia > Wollemia nobilis. Next base: position 6,528,703 of record JAQPPZ010017107.1, on the reverse strand, counting down.
GGTCGCCAATGGGTTATGGTATGTAAGATTACCAACATATCCTTGGCATATGTAGATTTTCTCAAGTTACGATCAAAGAGTGCCTTACTAGTGAAATCCAAGGGTCTCCCTTCCTACATCAACATTATCCTAATTGCATGATTGAAAGCATCACTCTCAATGATGAAAGGCTTGGAAAAATCTAGCATGGCTAAAACTGGTGTGGTAGTCATACCATGCTTCAATTCGAGAAAGTATTGGTTAGTGGACCCCATCCATGTAAAAGAGTCCTTTAACATAGATGTGAGGGGGCTACTATTTTACCATAGTTATGAATAAATTTGTGGTAGTAACCTATAAGCCCTAAGAATACTCAAAGTCCCTTGAGAGTGTGAGGTTTGGGCTAGTCTTGAACTACTTGAATATTCTTGGGGTAGACCTTAATGCCATATTTGGAGATAATGTGTCCTAGATAATCCACTTCAGTCAAACCAAATGAATACTTGGACCGCATAGCAAAAGTTGATGTTGTGCCAACAACTGTAATGTCTGATCCACATGGATAAGACTTTCTTCCCACGAGCGGTTATAAACAAAGATATCATCAAAGAAAACTAGGATGAACTTTCGTAGGAGAGGATGAAAAATGTTGTTCATCAAGCTCTGAAATGTGAAAGGAGCATTTATCTGACCAAATGGCGTTAGCAAGAACTCATAGCAACCTTCATGAGTACAATATACAATTTTGGGAATATTCTCGTCCTTGATCTTGATTTGATGGTATCTAGAATGAATGTCTAACTTGGATAAGTGCATAGCTCCATGTATTTAATCCAACAATTCATCTACTATTGAAATGGGAAATTTATCCTTGATGGTAATTTTATTGAGATCATGGTAGTCTATTCACAATCGCCATGAACCATATTTCTTGAGAACTAGTAAAACTGAAGAAAAGTAAGGGCTGGTATTGGGTTGAATGACACCAGATTTGAGCAATTCTTGTACTATATTTTTGATTTTAGGATTTAGAGCATGAGGATACTGGTACGGTTTGATTTTGGATGGTGCATTACCTGGTAGTAATAGAATAGAATGTTCATGTGAGTGATGAGGTGATAGGGTAGTTAGTTCTAAAAACTGTCATCGTGCTTGGTCAGAACAATTTGAAAATCTTCTAGAATTAGATCCACTATGGAAGTGCTTGGTTGAATTGAAAATATTTTTTCAATGACCCCGTGGGATGAATTTTTCAACAACTTATCGATACGATTGGAAATAATAATTTGGGGCCTATTTTGGTACCATAGAGGGTGTGTGTTTTTCCATATTGTGAAAATTGCATCCATAGTTATACAAAGTTCCAGGAGATAGTGCCCAAGGTGCCCAAAAATTGAGCTCCTAACACAATGTCACATCCTCCCAATTTAAGGGTAAACATGTATTTCTTGAGTTCATAATCTCCCATCTTTATTTTAACATTTCAAAATTTACCTTTACAAGGTAAAGTGCCTCCATTTTCCACCATGACTTCAAATGAATTGCATGTATGTATATAGCAATTGGCTTGCTTAGAAAATCAAGGATCAATGAAGTTGTGTGTACTACCTGAATCAATAAGAATATTACGATGCTGGAATTTGTAAAAAGCCACAACTTTTATGGTTTGTGGAGTGGTAATCCCGACAAGAGCATGAACTAAATTTTTTCGTGAGGTTCTTGGGTTTCCTCTTCCTGTTGAGTTGGTGCTTCAGTTGTGTCACTCTCCTCATCACTATGGTCGTTGCTATCGGGTTCCTCTATATATCTATTAAGAACAATCTCTTATTTGCACATCTATGCCCCTTCACAAAATTTTCCTCATAATTATAACATAACCCTTGGGTGTGACGTGCATCCATTTCATATATAGTAAAACACTTAGGAGTAGGAGGTTTATTATCAGTATTATTTTAGAACCAATGAGGAAAGGGAGGTCAACCTTGATAAAATCATAGTGTTCACCTTTGAGCTGAGAGTTTAGATTCGACCAATCAAGCTAGACAGATAGCCTGCATCATGGTTTAGGGTATAAACATCTTGAATTCGTTCTAGAGATCATATTTCAACCCACTCATGAAACAACTCATAAAAAATCCCTCATTCAAACCCTTAGTTTTATTTGCCAACTTCTCAAATTGTGTCTTGTAATCGCAAACTATGGCTTTTTATTTTAAATTTGTCAAAGCTCCTAGAAGTCTTCATACTCACTAGGACCAAATATATTGAGTAGTTGGAACTCAAAGTCCTCCCAATATATATTAGGGGTAGTGGCTCGTAGCCATTGGAACTAGTGTAAGGCCTCAAATTCTAAGTTGAAGGAAGCCATATGAACCCGATGATATACAGGGACATTGTGGAGTCTAAAGAATTGATCAACCCGACATAACCACCCATCGACATCCTTTCCACTAAACTTAGGGAAGTCCAATTTAGGTATTTTGAAAGTCAGATCGTGATCATAGTGAGTGGTTTATGTTTATCTTCTTCAGTCTTCTATTTTCCTTCTATGACCTCGTTTAGAGATTTTATCTTGGTGTTTGGATGTGAGAGTTCCTTACAATTTGGTCTCCACCTTTGTAAGTTATTTTGCTAAGCAAATTCTAGTGGCATCATGATCTGTTTGAAGCTCTTGAATCTCTTCTCTTAAGGTGAGGTTTGTTGTGGTCAAGTAGTCAAGGGATTTTTGCATGTTGATTGATATTGTGGTAAGTTCTAACTCCTTTTGTTGGCCACGAGTGTTGTTCACCATTGTGGGCCCTCTTTTACTAAGTTACTAAAAATAAATGTCGAGTTTCAGGAGTTACTATTTTTAGTAAGGCATTCATAAAATTTCTTAGGTGTGGTATATCAAAATGATCAGATCAAATAAATAGGAACAGTGAACTATACCCCATAACATTGATTTTGGGTACCCTAGACTTATTTATTTATTTTTATTATTGTTTTGATGAGTCTACTGGTGTTGTCATTTTTGATTTGGAGTTACGATTCAAAATTTGGGGTATGGGATCAACTATCATTGACTTGTAGTTTACCCCTGGATCACCCTATCACTATCATATCTCTTCCTCTATCACATGTTCTACGATTACTAACACGGTTCTTGTCACTGACCCTAGGTATTCTCTAACACTTACAATACTATTTTTGATACTAGAAGTCTATAATTTTGGACTGTTATAGAGGGCTATTACTGTCGACCTGACTATCAATGTTACTGACCAGACTGTTTCTGTAAATGTCCTAACTATTCTATTTTTGACCATGAGCTATTGTGAACACTTACAAAATATGTCTTGATTGTTGTTGCATTCAAGTTTATTTTTTGTGATAAAGAATGCCTACTCTGTATGCTCACTTTTGGGGTTGTGAATGCAAGTTAGTAGAGTAATGATAGTGTTGGTTTACAGGTGGAAGTTGTGTTTTTGTAGAACTAGAGTATGCTAAGTAAGGGAGTATGCAATACTCATAGGGCCTTTTTTATACTATAGTGATGAAAAATAGTGATCGGACCAATATTTTAGGCCACTACCCAAGGAGGATTCCACACATACCCTTGAGCATACTATCTGCCTCTCTAACAATACATGAGGGTGATCGTTCGGGATGATGTGTCCCATGGACTATGGATAATACAAGGCCAAAAATATTTCTAATGGATAAAATTTTGTTTAAGCCTAGATTGTCTCCCGATACACCCAAATATGTGTGGGAGATCAATTCCATGTGCGAGTGTTGTCTAAGGCTTGGGTATTGGAGCATGATCGCCTCCCAATTCACTAGACGTTTTATGGGCTATCTAGTTTAGCCAATAACGATAGCTCCTTCACGATATTTTGAAATCTTCGGCATAGGGATTCTAACCTACACAACTACTAAAAAGAGACTGTATTTTTTATGTTTTTAGGTTATTTTGCCAAAAACATAGACTATACCTTTTTGGATTTTTTTAATAAAGGAAAAACATAAATGAAAAAACATGGAAAATTATACCTAACAGGTGGCATGGATGGAAAAAATCATCTCAATTGCAACAAAACTCAGCCCTGGAAAGCTCTCTACTACCACTTGTTAGGACGTCACTAATAAAATAAAACACACTTACACAAAATACTAAAAAATAACTCAAATACATCAAATAACTCAATAACACTATGCAAAAATTAAATGCAAAAATGAAACAATCTCACAATAACACAGAATCAGAGGCCTCTTTGAGGGGACAACCTCCTTCAATATTTTATTAGCTTGCAAAAAGATGAATTCGTACATGGCTTTATATATTTAAAAAAATAACTTCATGCAACCATACCTAAAAGCTCAAGAATTGGCTTAAGTGCAAAATGTCACTCGAGCTAGAATCTCCTACCTAACATCCATTACAATCTTAAAACGGTTGCATGAGATGGTACCACTTGATTAAACACCTTACCTGCCACATATATTACAAAGTACTAAAAAATAATATTATAATAAAATTCTCATGTTGAGAGTGGATCATTACATAAATAAATGAAAATTACAAAATGATGTTAGGATAAAATCTTAACAATTTTACCACAACGATCATTGAACAAATCACATCTAACCAGAAACTAACTCCTTGTAATTTATGTTTTTATTTCATTGTGGGCCTATAATAAATTATTGGATTCCTATAAATCTATTATCGATGCACTGCCATCTTGTCCATGTACAGAGAAACCTTACTTCCACATAACTTCCAGATTCTAACATATAAATTCAATGAGTCTCAATTCTTCTCTAACAGTTTAAGACTTGAATCGTTCAAGCTTTACAATCCTTCACACAATTAATGCAAATTTCTTAGTGATGGATATTTATTAAACCAGTTAATGCAAATTTCTTAGTGATGGATATTCATTAAACAAGCACCACTTTTTATTACCGACCAACTTTATACTAATCCCAATTAAATTGGAAGATATTGGAATAGTCATTTCAAACCCATAAATCAACTTAAATTTATATAAAAGGTTCCGGTTGGAGATTTATTACACAGTTCGATTTTCTGAGAATTAAAAGTATATATATATATATATATAATTATTTTGCAGGTAATTCGTTTCCGTAAGGATCTCACTTTTTTTTAGCAAAAACCTTACATCAAAGCTTCTGGGCAATGACATGAAAACTAATTCTAGCTCTAAAGTTTACTTTTGCATTGTCTTAAGCTTAACCCGCCCGAGAAAACATTCTCATCGAGATAAATATTAGGCACAGTACGCTCTCAACAATATAACTACCTTTCATGTTTTTTATACTTATGCATCTACACAATTTCTTTTATACTAAGCACAATGGTTTTTCTATTTCAATTGATATGTAAAACTCCACTAACGCGTTATATGATAAACTCATCCCACATCATTTCATGGTTTCGGCATTTGGTTTAAGACGTGAATTTCCAGAGGTTAGAATTTAGGAATAATTGAAACAAAGAAACTCTATTTCAGAAGTTGGTTTATAAAATAAAAAACCCAGAATTCCTCATAATAAATTGTATTTCCTTTCTTCATTAATATAGTTTACATACAGCTAAACAAATGGGTCAAGGAGCAGTTTGATTCCATACTACGATAATTCACAAAATACATTAAAATATTATTATTTTATGGTTTATAAAATAATAATAAATTTTTATTTTTAGTACTCTTTTAGATTTAATCTCTAAATTTTATTATAGATCTAAAAGAAAATCTTGTTTTTATTTCTTCTTTAGATTTAATCTTCTTTTTAAGTAAGATCTAAAGAGTCCTTATATTTGTTCTCTTTTATATTTAATCTTCTTGATTTTAACTTTATCATGAATCACTTTTAAGATCTAATTACACCTCTCATTAAGTTTAAAAGGAACCCTTATTTAGATTGTTTTAGATTTAGTTCAATTTTTGTTAAGCTTAAAGGAATTGTTTGTCTTGAATTTCATTCCACCTATTTCATAAAAAGCTTAGAAATACTCTTGTTTGAGTTTTCTTTTTGATCTACCCACCTTTCTAATTATATTGATTAGATATTTGCTTAAGATTCCTTTAGATATAATTCATCTCAAGTTGGTTTAAAATGGAGTTTTAGACCTCTTCTATCATATTGGATATAACAATAATTCTTGGTTAAATTCCCTTAGGATTTGCCATTTTTATTCAATAAATAATCTCAAATCTTGTAAGTTTCATTAAATAAAATTTGATATTATCGTTTTTGCTTTTTAAATAAAAATGAACCTTATATTTTTGAAAATTTCTTTTCTCCACTAAAAGGAACTTGTCCCTTATACTTTCTATTTTGGAAATTACCTTAGATTTTGTAAAACATTCCATTTTTATTGTAGGAATTAAAAGAACCCTGGTTAATTAAATCCTGTAATTCCATATTGACATTGAAAGAATCTTAATCAATAAGATTTTGTGCTTTCCTAAAATAAAACTAATATTTCACTCTAGATTTGCAACTATAAGCAATCTTGGATCATTTTTTTTACATTTTGCATATGTTATTTGGTCTTAAAATAAATCATAGTCTCTAAGTTATTTTAGTAATTTTATGTTTTAAATAAGAGAATTATTAATCAAGATTTATTAGATTTAATACTTTTTCTTATCTATTTAAAGGAATATTAAAGATCTTTCATGTTTTCATTAATTTCATTTGAGCTAAGGCTTTTTATTTGAAAACTTGCCTTTCTTGCATAGTTAAAAAAATCTTTGCTATAGTATACTTTAATCTAGCATTATTGATCTTCTTGGCTAAAATAACTTTTTTTATGAATCAAATTAATTTTGCATAGTGAAATTACTTGTGTATGATTTTTGTAATCTCACATCTTAGATTCTATTTTCTATGCAAAAAAGATTTTCAAATCCTACACTAAATTTATCAAAATTTAAATTTAAAAATGAATTCTTGAAGTTTGTATCTCTCTATGTATTTTTCTCATCTCATTTAATTAATAATATCAAAAAAAATCTTTTACTCCTAAAACATAAATCAAAAGATACATATTTCTTTCTTGCAGTTTCCTTGGCATTTTGAGGTTTTATAGGTATAAAAGAAATCTTCAAGCTTCTCATAGAGGATGAAATAAAGCAAATAATCAAGCTGCTCATAAAAAACCCTATTACATTCTATATTTTTTTTTGTGTTCCTTAATAGCTCATTTAAAAGAGAATCTAAATTGAAAGAATTTATAATTTTTATTATAACTTTATTATGCATAGAAATAAAAAAAAACATGTACTTTACTTTTGGACCATATTGTTTAAATGTATCAATTCTTTCACCTTTGCTCAAGATAAAACAATAATAATAAAAAAATTATCTTTCTGTTTTGCACTTTAGGCTAGTTTTCATCAAAAGAAACAAAAGCATTTATAGGATTAGCTCTTGTTTTATTGCATTTTGTTTTATTCAACTTTCGTTTAGCAACATATTCTCAAGTATATCAAAATTAAATAGATCATACCTTAACATCTATTTTATCTTTGGAAAATAGGTATTTGAAAGGAAAATTGCATGTAGATTTGCATTAGGCTAATTTGTTTATCTACATTTTGTTTGAAATTTTACTTTACAAAGTTACAGACTAAAATTAATTAAAATTGCATATATATATATATATATATATATATATATATATATATATATATATATAATCTGTTGTATTACTTATAACCATTTGCATTGGTCCATCATAGCAATTCTATTTAGACACTAGGTTAGAACAAGAAAATCTATGTGTTTGTACAAACCAACACTCAAGACTTAAATTGAGGGAAATCAATAAATTTTCGTGATGAACAAAAAAAATGTTTATATTTTTTCTAAAGAGAAAAACTTGAAAAATAGTACCGTAGTCTCTTTTTTGGCACCAATAATAGAAAAACTGGTAACAATATTGGATGTGGCCTGTATAAATCCTAGCCCATTATGTAAAACAATGTCAATGTAACCCCAACACTTTAACACATAAAATTGGGACAATTAACCTACAAACACTCAACAATTACCATCCAAACTATGAGCTTGTGACAAATTTTTGTAACGAAACTTGAAAGGGAAAAAAATTATTAAATGAAAAATATGTAATTAAATTTTAGGTGAAATTTATTGTTTAAAAAGATGCATTAATGATTGTCCATATTATTAAGTTTGCGATAAAACACAGAGATTTTAAAAATTAGCATAATTTCAATGAAATTTGGGTGTGAAATAAAAGGGTGTGTAGGTCAGTTTTTTTTTTTTTCGTTGTAAATTATGGATTATATTTAAAAACTTTAGCTAGTGGAAAGTTCACATAGCCCCCAATAAAACTTCTCTAAATTATGTTAATAATTATTTTACATATTACCATATTTTGAGGGCCGGTAGTGTTAAAGGATTTTAAAATTCCTGCGATCTTAAAACTTTATGGTGTATCAATTAAAACTCAAAACTAAAATATTCATTCTTAAAGTCATAATAAGAGTAGGTTGTGTTCCTCTTTTAAATTTTTATGGTCTGGGAATGGTTATGATTTAAATTTTCATATTTTGTATAGTTTTGGGTAGAATGACTGTGATTAAAAATTTTCATATATTTTGTATGGTTTTGTGGCCCTAATTCAAATTTTATCGGTTCAGTTGTTTTCTCCAATAACCCACACAGAATCTGTTTCTTTAACTATTTTTAGTTGGAAACTGTTCTCCCAAGTTACCCAATCCTTTCAAAACTCCTTTTTACTAATAAAAAAAAATAGAGTGCAATATTTTGTTCAACCATTCTTTACATGCAACGATCAATAAAGAATATTATAAACAACTTCCACAATCGGAGCGTACTGTAAGGTTATTGTTATGAACTATGTCCCTTTATGATATTAGATTTTCAAAGAATATTTCGTTTTCATGGTGGTTTAAAAAAAATTTGTTTCCTTAAAATTGAAGTTTTAGTTGAGAAATGATGTCTTTATATTGCTGGATTTCTGATAGTTTTTTTTTGTTTTTCCTGTTTTGACATTTTAAATATATATGCAGACATTAGACAGAAAATTACATCCGCTGCACATACATTCAAGGTTAATACAGAAACATACAAGAAGTTACTTCATGGCTTGCAATCACATTTAATTATAAATGTGTATAATAATTAGCATTGATTTTAAATAGCATTCGTTATAATCATACTGTGTGAAACATTTTTTTTTAAATAATGGTGAGGGTTTTAAAAAGCTCCCACAACTTGATACAATACTCCGGTATAATAGTAGTAAAACAGAAACCCTTAAGGACAACGAAAACCAAAAACATGTATAAAGTAATAGACCACCCATAACAACCAAAAAAAAATACCAGACACAAAATGTGACTTACACCTGGGCCAAGAGCTCCATCACGAGACGAACACCTGGACCAACCAGGCCGGAAAACCACAGAGCAAAAATACATTAACGATTACAATTTGTTTATTGAATCTTATTCCTATAAGAAAAAATAGGATGCTAGAGTAATCCTTTGTTCGTCTGTGGACAATTAAAAAACGTAAACATTCCTAAGATTTCGTCTCAGTCAGTAAAAATGAGAGATTTATAGCGGCTCCCACAGGTGGAAAGGATCGTCGTAATGTGTCATAGAATATTCGCTATGCTTGTGTGACAAGCTACGCTGGGATACACGTTCTGATCACCCATGATGAGTTGGGATTCAATTTTATCATCTTTCGCGCACAATCTTTCAAGATCTGCTTGTGTTGTTGCCAACTGCGACTCCAACTCTTCCAAACACACTATGCACGACTGCAAACTTATTCGGATCACATGATGGAAAATGTGGAGCGTAGACACAATTTTGCGTACATTTCTTATGTCGGATCTTGCATACTGCGCAGGCTTGAGTTGCCATCTTTCCTCTGGAAATATTTGTTCTTTGAATAAGGAATCGAGAGTAGCAGATAGCCTGGTTATATAAATGGTTTTCAGGAGAGAGGAGAGGGTGGCTGCAGCTTCTGCGAATTGAGACTATTGGTCCACACTTAAGTAAACTGCAGCTTCTGCAAATTGAGCTGTCCGCGTATTGTTCCGAGTTTTGTGCTACCGACCATTGCACTTGTCTTCCAGTTCAAACTAGATCGGATTTCTTTCTATAAGCTGTTTGTAAGGTGGCCTGTAACGTGACCTATCAATTTCGGAATTTCCAAATTTTTATGCAAATAAATACCCAGTCTTCTTGAGGCAATTTTCGTTTGCTACGTCTCAGCCGTCCACGTCAAATTTACCATATTTGGATTTCAAACGTTGAATTTAGAGTTGAAAACCGAGTCCACACTTAAATTTCACTTTCCAATTTTGAATTTGAAGTTCAAAATCAGGCTGAGGATGCATGTAAAAGCAGTATTAAAGGGGAAATATAATTCCTATTATGTCATTGTAAACAATCTGTACAAGATATAAAATTATAGAGCATAGGGTCCCAAAGATAAAACATCATCCTACATTTTTTGAAAATTTGAAAAATAGATTATATTTATAAAAGTTATATTACAAAGAAAAATTAGATGGAAAGAAAACATGGGAGAAAAAAAATCCTCTTCCAATCTCTCTTGGTTCAAAAATTACCTATAAAAACATTATATAGGTGTGTTTGTTGAAAACATCACCTAAGGCCATCATAACGCAGTTATCTATACACATCAACATTATCATAGTTGAATTCTATTTTTTCACATTCATATAAATTTCGTAGACCATCCATCTATCTTCATGTTAATTGAAGTCATTATTGACATCTTGAACATGTATGACATATCTATTGTTCTGCTGGATGGAGGATTATTTTCTCTTAATCTAGACATACTCAATAAAATATCTATGACTATGTGTGTTTTGGTTTTAAAAACCACACACCTTGACCTCTCTGAGTCTACTGGTAATAATGTCATATAGTAGAGAAATAGTAGCCTGAGGATGAAGACACAAGAGCTTATGAAAAACAACCAAGAAAATTGCTTGTCCAACTTGAAACTAGGAGAACTTGTCATTTATTTTCTTCTTAGTCATTGCTCCATGGCCTAATTGTGATAAATTCAATATAATCACTATTTGCTCTTCCTATTCTACTATATGCTTGTACCACCTCTTGCATCTCTTATTTGGTTCCAACTTAACTTATTTTTCATGTAAGAGTCCACATATTACACTTCCTCCAATTCTTTTCCCCATTTCCCTAAATAATTAGATACCCTATTTCCCTCTCGTTTAATATGTGTAATAAAAACATCTTGGAAATGTAATATCCTCATTTTGGCTTGTCGGTAGTGTGGATGCACTCAAGTGTTGTTTGGACATTGCAGGGATGCTGATTATTTTTAGATGCCAGTTTCCGAAAGGCATTCTGTACTTTGATGATGGACTTACTATTTTTAGTAAGCCAGTGGCTAGGGTTTCTGACTATGCAGACAGTGGATTGGTGTTCTATGCAGAATTGGGTATCCAGATTTATCTTCACTTGTTAGTTTTGAGTCTGTTTGGATATTGGAGCAGGAGACTTACTATTTTTAGTAAGTCAGTTAGGATTGGTATTTTGGGAAACGAAAAAAGTACGTTTATCACCTACGAAAAAAAGGGTATCCATTTCTACCATTTTATTGGTGATTGGATGTTGGGAGCCTTATTATTTTAATGCCCGAAGTTAATTAATATTATATTTAAATATAATAAATTTGGGCTTATATTTTTTATTAAAAGCGGACTTGTGAGTACTCATTTTAAAGGGAAGAAATAAAGATTTGATTGGCAAAATTATTTTATCATTTTTAATTACTTTTGTCACCTTGGGAAGTGGGACGCTCATTTTGGCTCTTAAGTTATGAAATTAATGTATTTCTTTTATCCCACATTTATCAAACATGAGGATCACCCAACTTGAAGAAAGAATAAAAGGGTATTAAGGAGGCATAAGGAGAAATATTTTTTCTATTGAATTATATTTGTCTTGAGGAGAGCTTGCAGGTTTGTAGGAGCTTCCAATTTCCAGATTTGCTTGTGATGAAAACCATAGTAGAGGATGTCATTATCAAGAGTGAAAAGACCTCACTTTGGTAGTTGCATTCTCAATATATGGGAATGACTTGAGCAGATTGGGATACAGATTGTCAATGTTTTTGTTACTTGGTAATGAGTTGAATACAATTTTCAGAAGACATTACTTGCAGCTCCTTTCCACCACAGTACCACACCATTTGGGGGTGCAAAGACCTCAATTATTTAGTGAATACTTGATTTCTTTGGAGAGCATTATCTTGAGAGGTTTCCTATAGCCCTACTATACATTTTCCAAGATATTTGAGTGAACATTGAAGCATATTTTGGTTAATATGATGTTGGTCATACAGTACCAAGCTCAACGTATGCTTTGAGGAAGGATGTGAGGTTTAGGGTAGTCAATTCTCTTTTTATTTGCTCATTCTCTTGCTTTCTTCTTAAAAAACTCAAAAAAAAATATTCAAAATTGTATTGCACATCTTGCAGAACTTTGTATTTAAAAATTTATGAGCTTAAACTTAGATTTTTTGTAGCTGATATGTGTTTCCAAATTTATATCAGTCATCAATAAATTTAGGTATTTTCATTCCCATCTCTATTCCTTCATTGGGTTTGTATGTTAATGTTGATATCTTGCTTGTATCCTAATTTCATAGCATTTGGAATAGTGGTTTGTAAGTTATGGATCATTTACAGTCTGTTGCACTATGTTTTCTGAGTATGCATGACAAGTGTTTGTCAGAATGACTTATTGAAAATCTTAAGTGAATAAGATCCTTTAAAGGTAGGGGTTTGTATATTGAATGATTATATGTATTTCAAACCAACAAAACTCAAAATATTACAAATCAAAAAATATCAAAGTGCAAACACAAACAATTACATAAGGGGAGCAATTTTATAGTTGTCTCAGTTGGGATGGGACACTACATTGGTATGAGAGCAAGGTTTAGCACTGCTCATCTATTTGGGTATCCACTTTGCTACTACAATGTCATATTTTCTACCTATAATTATAGAGTTGCATGATCAATTTGTTCAAAAATAGACCAATAATAGTATGAAATTCAAAGAATTAATGTCACTTTGGGATTATATGGACATGAGAATGAGGCAACAACCAAATGATGATGAGAAAATGAGCCTTCTTGAAAATCTGAATAGAGAATCAACTCTCATTAATGATAGGGTTGAAAATTCAAAGGTTATTGAAGAAGGATGCAAATCAATAATTGTAGATGATGGTGTAAAAAATGCTTCATCACATGAAATGTGTTGATATATACCACCAGAATTCCCTATGGTCATGCATGCACATAATAATGATGATATTGATCACAAGATTCATGATATGGAAGCTGATTTGGACTCAAACACAAATATAGGAAATGGTGGTGGAACTACAGTTTTAGGATTGCATACACCTAGCAATGAGGGTGTTGAGCATAGAGGTGATGAATTGATAGTAGATGCAGATTCATATTTTGAGATGCCATTTGGAGTATCTATAGTCGTTAGTGGACATGTAGCCACTACGGGTTTGGTTACTGGTGTTGTCCATTCAGTAGAGTCGGATGTGTATGTTTCTTATGATGGTGTTGTCATAGATTCTAGAGCAACTTTTTTTGATGATTCTGTTACTTATTCTTAGCTTGTACATGGAATTTTTTTTGAGCATCAGGTTAGTCATGGTGATATTGGGATTGACAGGTATATTGTAGGTGATGATACATTTGTTGATTGAGTGCATGATGGTACAGGTGGTGTTGGATTTGGTCTTCAAACCAAATCTATGGTGGATAATGCATAGATTAATCTACCTATGGATGATTCATAGTATGTTTTTATAGGGGGATTTCATCTTGAGGATCATGGTTATTGTGACGGTATTGAGCAGCATGGTTCCCTTACATCGGCCGACACTTATGAACGCAGTCCTGGCATTGGTATTGGGTTAGTGAATCGTCTCATTGTACCATGGGATCCTGGTGTGTTGACACTTGGTGGTGACCTTTGATGAGTGTCGTTGAGTCTCATCATTTAATCTCAATGATTTATCAATCTGGGGTGGTGTCCAAGGCTGTCTCTGATAGAAGGCTAGGGCATAGTACAATTTAGGCATTCAGATTTCAAGCATTTATTGGTGAAGCAGATTTTGGTTTAGCCTTTTGATGTCACACTAAACCTAGTATGAAGAATGGAAACTGAAATAAATTACAAGAATTGAAAACTAAATCTAAATTGCAGAATTTAACAATTAACTACAATTGCATGAATTGAAATTGCTAAATTGAAATCTAATCTACTTTTGCAGAATTGAAATCTAATTACTCTTGTAGAATTGAAATTGCTAAATTGAAATATAATCTACTTTTGTAGAATTGAAATCTAATTACTCTTGTAGAATTGAAATTGCTAAATTGAAACTTATTCTAAAACACCTGTCAATGCCCTGCCACAAAAGGTCGTCAAGCTTCTGCTACAGGAATTGACAGCAAAATGAAATATGCTAAAAATAGAAAGTTGCTAAAGCAGAGAAAACATAGAAAGCAAAGGAAAAATGCGTAATATAATTTGTCAGCTGACATACACACAAATGCTGTACAAAAACATAATAGAAAACATAACTCACATAATACAAAATAAAAACAAGAAAATGAAATCTGACAAGCAATCTATTAATTCTGTTGTAGCAAAATTACAGATTAAAACCTGCCATAAAATCTCTCTTTCTAGATCTAAAAGTGGGCCCATACTTCCTGATCTAGAAGGAGGTGAAAAGCACTCCTTAACTAATTAACACTCAGAACATAAAATGATAAAATACTACACTTTTATTGATGACAAAATATGCTAAAAACTGTTACAAAAAATTACTGTATAGTCCTAATTGCTACTACTGAAAACTCTCCTCTATTCTAATTCCTAACTGCCTCAAACAAAGAGGTAGCTATATTATTTATATAAATATTTACAACATATCCCATGCTCAAATTAGCATATGTGCGACTTTACAATGATTTGCCAATAATTCTGGATCTGAAATAAATGCAAATCTGGATAGTTTGTGTTGCAGTAGTAGTCATTGGCCCTTAGAAAGCATCTTCAGTGGTGGGAGTACGTGAGAGGAGTCTAGAAATATCTCACACATAATTATCCACTTCAGAATATGCCATTCCTATCTTGCCAACAACTTTCTATTATGCTGCAGTTTTTTTGGGTTTATCCTAGAAGAGGATCAAAATTGATCTTTTCCATGAATGGTGGCTTTGGACGACAATGACGGAAAGGCCAAGTGGAAGATATTTTACTTTACCTTTTCCAACCTTTATTTCCATTTTTATAGCTTCAAAAATCGTTCAATAAGTCAAAAAGCACATTCTATTTTCATTTCAAAGATAAGTGGCTTCATTTCGAAGACAATGCAATTATCATTCTGAAGATCGCTCATTCCGAAGATACTGCAATTCTCATTCTGAAGATATTGCAATTCTCATTCTGAAGATACTACAATTCTCATTTCGAAGATACTGCAATTCTCATTCTGAAGCTCCGCTCATTCCGAATATACTGCATTTCTCATTCTGAAGATGTTTGCTCGTTTCGAAGACACTGTGTTTTCTCATTCTGAAGATATTTGTTCATTCCAAAGATACTTCGGAATGAAAAAATGTGTACTTTTCAAGTGATTTCTTCTGCATCTCTCAGGTGGGTTATCTCCTAAGATCAGATTCCAATAGTCTTCTTCTCTTTTCATACGTGAATTCCATGCCTTGCTGTTTATTTGTAGCTTGCTAGAATTTACATGGTAAATTACTGCATTTTCCAGTTCTGCTACACAATTGTAAAATATTGGCATTTCTTACAAATTTAAACAAATTAGAACATGAAAAAATTATTCAGGTATCAACATGAAGGAGTACATCAAGTTGCTACTGAATTTATACACTTCATTCACCAAGTAACCATGCTGAAATAGTGCAACAGTGCTGCACAATTGTCCCTACTCTGTTATACCCATTGCTTTGCCTATTTAGATCATGTGGGAATGCTTCTAAATAGTTCATATGTCTTCTGTAGTCCTTCTAAACTCATTCCATCCATATTCTCATGCTTTGCTTGACAACTTCAAGGTGTTCCTATAAAGTGACAGCTTGCTGATTTTTATATGGTTGTTTTTCTTAGATTTTCAGATTTATGACAGTCCTAAACTTTTGGCTTAAATGTGGATTTGAAACAAGTTGAAGGGCAGAAAAACATTCAAAAACCATTGAGAAGTTAATGGATATCAGCATACCACATTTGGTTAATTGAAATGCATGTTATTACTTGCTACTTAATCACACAAAATCAGTCATAAAATGCTAAAAATAGTTAAAAACAGAGATATAGTATTCCTAACATAAAATCATGCAAACACTTAACAAATAATATATTCTAGTCAACTATTTGGCAATTAACTTATCATATGGTAGTCAAACATTGTGCAATAATGAGTCAAACATTGTGCAATAATGAGGCATTTTTGGGCCTCATCAACCTTGCACTAGAGGGAGATGTTTCTCCTTCTAGTGATATTGCTACCCCAAATTCATAGTGTGGGTTAGGCATATAGGGCAGTATTAGAGATGAGAACCCAGTCAGTACAGTTGACATTGACTTATTTTCAAAGAAATACTAGGTAGTTATTGCACTGGTTGACCGCCATATTGAGGATTCATGCACATGTTATTGTTCTAGCACATTAGTTCATGATTATGCTTTTCATGACACAGTTAACGGAGACCCCAGTTTAGAGCTAGAGTTATTTATTGTTGAGGGTGAGTCTCTACATGTTGAGAGTGGTCATAGTTTTCTTGATGGACATGTTGACTTAGGTGATAAGTCAAAAAAGTATGCAGTTGAGGACTCTGAGGTTGATCCGAATTCAATTTTTACTTTAGTTCATGAGACTGGAGAGTGCAGTGTGAACAAAGGATCTGAATCTGTTCTTCTTACTAGAGGAGACAGTGTAGGAATACAGATGTGTGATATCGACTGTGAGCATAGTTATGATGTAGTGCATAGTTGGAGAGATCATTTGTAGGTCCTAGTGGATATGCTTTCTCAAGATTTGTCACATCTTGATTGTGATAATTCATTTGTGGAGGATCTCCATCATTTAGCTAAACTCAAGGAGAGAAAGTGAGAATTGTTTGATGACCCATCTATTGCTAGCATGCAGACTCTTACGCATGCTTTGGAGAAAATCAATTCTGATTATTTACAGTTATTATTAGATTGGGACATGGTTGTCGAGTTCACTCGAAGGAATTTTTAGAGATTAGCAAAGAGATATCAAGAATTGGATGAGATGAGTTTGTAATTTTCTTTAGATCACTACTCTCTTGATTAGGTGAGGGCTCAATTACCTGTTGTAGCTGCTACACAACATTCAGAGTGGATGATAGAGAGCACTATGATTCGACAATTGGTGGAGTATATGCATAATATTGGGTGTGATGAGGAGTTACATAGCATTGGCAGAGTTTCCCCTTCCACTCAGTAGGATCAGCATGAGCATGGCGTGGATGATGGTGTTTCCCCTTGGTAGGATGACATTCCAGTTGTAGTTGATTCCATGACTCTTTCCTCACGTGACGAGGATGATCGTGATGTTTGTTGGGGAAATTTTCATTTGCACGTCTCAGCCGTCCACATCAAATTTACTATATTTGGATTTCAAACATTGAATTTAATGTTGAAAATTGAGCCCACACTTAAATTTCACTTTCCAATTTTGAATTTGAAGTTCAAAATCAAGTCTGAGGATGCATGTAAGAGCAGTATTAAAGGGGAAATATAATTCCTATTATGTCATTGTAAATAATCTATACAAGATATTATGCATCCCACTAGGGTTCAGGTTCCCGGTAAGGAATCGTACGATTTAAAATTATAGAGCATAGGGTCCCAAAGATAAAAAATCATCCTATTTTTTGAAATTTTGAAAAATAGATTATATTTATAGAATTTATATTACAAAGAAAAATGAGATGGAAATAAATCATGTGAGAAAGAAAATCCTCTTCCAATCTCTCTTGGATCAAAAATTACCTAAAAAAACATTATATAGGTGTGTTTGTTGGAAACATCACCTAAGGCCATCATAACGCAGTTATATATACACATCAACAATATCATAGTTGAATTCTAATTTTTCACATTCATATAAATTTTGTAGACCATCCATCTATCTTCATGTTAATTGAATTCATTATTAACATCTTGAACATGTATGACATATCTATTGTTCTGCGGGATGAAGGATTATTTTATCTTAATATAGACATACTCAATAAAATATCTACGGCTATGTATGTTTTGGTTTTAAAAACCACACACCTTGACCTCTTTGAGTCTACTGGTAATAATGTCATATAGTAGAGAAATAGTAGCCTGAGGATGAAGACACAAGAGCCTATGAAAAACAACCAAGAAAATTGCTTTTCCAACTTGAAACTAGGACAACTTGTCATTTATTTTCTTCTTAGTCATTGCTCCATGGCCTAATTGTGATAAATTCAATATAATCACTATCTGCTCTTCCTATTCTACTATATGCTTGTACCACCTCTTACATCCCTTGGATTATTTGGTTCTAGCTTATCTTATTTTTCATGTAAGAGTCCACATATTACACTTCCTCAAATTATTTTACCCATTTCATTAAATAATTAGACACCCCATTTCCCTCTCACTTAATATGTGTAATAAAAACATCTTGGAAATATAATATCCCCATTTTGGCTTGTCGGCAATGTGGATGCACTCAGGTGTTGTTTGGACATTGCAAGGATGCTGATTATGTTCAGATGCCAGTTTTCGAAAGTCATTCTATACTTTGATGATGGACTTACAATTTTTAGCAAGCCAGTGGCTAGGGTTTTTGATCATGTAGACAGTGGATTGGTGTTCTATGTAGAATTGGGTATCCAAATGTATCTTCAGTTTTTAGTTTTGAGTCCATTTTGATACTGGAGTAGGAGACTTTGTAATTTTAGTAAGTCAGTTAGAGTTGGCATTTTGAGAAACAAAAAATGTACATTTGTTATCTATGGCAAAAAGAGTATCCATTTCTACCATTTTATTGGTGATTGGATGTTGGGAGCCTAATTATTTTAATGCCCAAAGTTAATTAATATTATATTTAAATGTAATATTTAAATATATTAAATTTGGGCTTATATTTTTTATTAAAAGGGGACTTGTGAGTACTCGTTTTAAAGGGAAGAAATAAATATTTGATTGGAAAGATTATTTTATCATTTTTAATTACTTTTGTTACCTTGGGAAGTGGGACGCTCATTTTGGCTCTTAAGTTATGAAATTAATGTATTTCTTTTATCCACATTCATCAAAAATGAGGATCACCCAACTTGAAGAAAGAATAAAAGGGCATTGACGAGGCATAAGGAGACATCTTTTTGCTATTGAATTATCTGTCTTGAGGAGAGCTTGCAGGTTTGTAGGAGCTTCCAATTTCCAGCTTTGCTTGTGATGAAAACCACAACAGAGGATGTCATTATCGAGAGTGAAAAGACCTCCTCACTTTGGTAGTTGCATTCTCAATCTATGGGAATGACTTGAGCAGATTCAGATATAGATTTTCAGTGTTTTTGTGACTTGGTAATGAGTTGAATACCATTTTCAAAAGACATTACTTGTAGCTCCTTTCCACCATAGTACCGCACCATTTAGGGGTGCAAAGACCTCAATTATTTAGTGAATACTTGATTGCTTTGGAGAGAATTACCTTGGAAGGTTTCCTATAGCCCTACTGTACCATTTCAAAGAGATTTGAGTAAACATTGAAGCAGATTTTGGTTAATATGATGTTGGTCATACATTACCAAGATGAACGTATGCTTTAAGGAAGTACGTGGGGTTTAAGGTAGTCAATTCTCTTGTTCTTTGCTCATTCTCTCGCTTGCTTCTTAAACAACTCCAAAAAAGATATTCAAAATTGTATTACACATCTTGCAGAACTTTGTATTTCAAAAGTGATGAGCTTAAACTTAGATTTTTGGTAGCTGATATGTGTTTCCAACTTTATGTCAGTCATCAATAAATTTGGGTATTTTCATTCCTAGCTATATTCCTTCATTGGGTTTGTATGTTAATGTTGGTATCTTGTTTTCATCCTAATTTTATAGCGTTTGGAATAGTGGTTTGTAAGTTATGGATCATTTATAGTCTGTTGCACTATGTTTTCTGAGTATGCATGACAAGTGTTCGTCAAAATGACTTATTGAAAATCTTAAGTGAATGAGATCCTTTAAAGGTAAGGATTCGTATATTGAATGATTATATGTATTTCACACCAACAAAACTCAGAATATTACAAATGAACAAATATTAAAGTGAAAACACAAACAATTACATAAGGGGATCAATTTTACAGTTGTATCAGTTGGGGTGGGACACTACATTGGTATGAGAGCAAGGTTCAGCACTACTCATCTATTTGGGTATCCATTTTGCTATAGTGTCAAAATTTCTACCTATAATTACAGATTTGCATGATCAATTTGTTCAAGAATGGACCAATAATACTATGAAATTCAAATAATTAATGTCACTTTGGGATTATATGGACATGAGAATGAGGCAACAACAAATGGTGATGAGAAAATGAACCTTCTTGAAAATATGAATAGAGAATCAACTCTCATTGATGATAGGGTTGAAAATTGAGAGGTTATTAAAGAAGGATGCAAATCAATAATTGTAGATGATGGTATAAAAAATGATTCATCACATGAAATGTGTTCATATGTACCACCAAAATTCCCTATGGTCATGCATGCACATAATAATGATGACACTAATTACAAGATTCATTATATGGAAGCTGATTTGGACTCGAACACGGATATAGGAAATGGTGGTGGAACTACAATTTTAGGATTGCATACACATAGCAATGAGGGTATTGAGCACAGAGGCGATGACTTGATAGTAGATGCAAATTCATATTTTAACATACCATTTGGAGTCTCTCTAGCAATTAATGGACATATAGCCACTACGATTTTGGCTACCGGTGTTGTCTGTTCAGTAGATTAGGATGTGTATGTTGCTTATGATGGTGTTCTCATAGATTTCGAAGTAACTTTTCCTGATGATTCTGTTACTTATTCTTAGCTTGTGCATGGAATTTTTTTTGAGCATCAGGTTAGTCATGGTGATATTGGGATTAATAGGTATATTGTAGGTGATGATACATTTGTTGATTGAGAGCATGATGGTATAGGTGGTGTTGGATTTGGTCTTCAAACCAAATCTATTGTGGATAATGCACAGATTAATCTACCTATGGATGATTCACAGTGTGTTTTTATAGGGGTATTTCATCCCGAGGATCATGTTATTGTGACGGTATTAAGGAGCATGGTTCCCTTACATCGATCGACACTTATGAGCACAATCCTAGCATTGGCGTTGGATTAGTGAATCATCTCATTATACCATGGGATCCTGGTGTGTTCACACCTGGTGGTGACCTTGCACTAGAGGGATATGTTTCTCCTTCTAGTGATATTTCTGCCTCAAATTCACAGCGTGAGGTAGGCACATAGGGCAGTATTAGAGATGAGCACCCGGTTAGTATAGTTAACATTGACTTATTTTCAAAGTAGTATCGGGTAGTTGTGGCACTGGTTGATTACTAGATTGAGGATTCATGCACATGTTCTTGTTCTAGCCCATTAGTTTATGACAATGCTTTTCATGACATAGTTGACGAAGACCCCAATTCAGAGCTAGATTCAGTTATTGTTGAGGGTGAGTCTCTACATGTTGAGAGCGGTCATATTTTTCTTGATGGGTATGCTAATTTAGGTGATAAATTAGCAGAGTATGCAGTTGAGGACTCTAAGGTTAATCCAGATTCAATTTTCACTTCAGTTCATGGGACTGGAGAGTGTAGTGTGAACAGAGGATCTGACTTTGTTATTCTTATTGGAGGAGATAGTTTAGGGATATAGATGTGTGATATCGACTATGAGCATAGTTATGATGCAGTGCATAGTTGGAGAGATCATCTATAGGTCTTAGAGGATATGCTTTCTCAAGCTTTGTCACATCTTGATTGTGCTCATTCATTTATGGAGGGCCTCTGTCATTCAACTCAACTTAGGGAGAGAAAGCGAGATTGATTGATTGCCCATCTATTGCTAGCATGTTGAATTTTACGCATGCTTTGGAGAAAATCAAGTCTAATTATTTACAGTTATTATGAGATCAGGACGTGGCTGTCGAGTTCACTCGAAGGACATTTTAGAGATTAGCAGAGAGAGAGAGCAGGTATTGGATGAGATGATTTTGCAATTGTCTTTAGATCACTACTCTCTTGATCAGGTGAGGGCTTAGTCACCTGTTGTAGCTACTACACAACATTTAGAGTGGGTGATAGGGAGCACTATGATTCAAAAATTGGTGGAGGATATGCATGATATTTGGTGTGATGAGGAGTTACATAGCATTGGTAGAGTTTCCCCTTCCACTCAGTAGGATCAGCATGAGCATGGCATGGATGATGATGTTTCCCCTTGGTAGGATGTCATTCCAGTTGTAGTTGATTCCATGACTATTTCCTCATGTGACAAGGATGATGGTGAGGTTGGTGGGATTTTGATGGATCACATTGTGTGTTATGCTCACCAGTTTACTTCCAGCCCATATACTAATGAGTGGATTTCATTTTTGTTGACACATGGTCATGGAATAAAATATTGTGACGATGGGTTATTTCCTTCTTTTGAGTATGAGGTGTTTCCTTCTCTAGAAGGAAAGATGGTTTATACAGGGATGGTGGACTGTTTCAACGAGATAGCACTTTTTCAGAGATTGAGTTTGGGATTAGCAGCTTTACACCTGTATGTATATTTTTCCAGTAGGATTCTTCAGATAGTTATGATGTTTATGTGTTGGATTATGGTCTACTCCTTGGTGTGATGTGTGATAGTGATTAGTTACACATCTAGGATATAGGTAGTTATCAGTGGTGTTTGGTATATCCCACTGAGTCAGCAGTTGCTATGACTTCTAGGCTCTACTTTTTCCCATGGGATCCGAGAGATACATATCCACAGGGGACAATGGTTGGTAGATGTTGCACTATGATGTTACTTCTGTTAGCTGGTTGGTGGTAGGAGTTAGTTTAGATTTTAATATGGGACTCTACTTCTAGGTTGTAGATCGAAAACCATTGGACTCCATTCTTATCTCTTTTGGTTTATTGGAGAGAGATTCTAGTCAAGGCACGAATACCTTCGTTATCGATAGATGATGGAGAGATAATTATTGCTTTTCTACAACATACCATCCTTTTCAGGCTCTTCTGTCCACACAGAGATCTCATTTTAGACTAGGTTGATTCTTTTGACATATGGAGTTATGGTATCATCATGGTGTCTTTGGACTTTGATGGCAGATGTATCCCTAGGAGAAATTTTTCAATATGGATAATGTTGATTTCCATATTTACTAGTTGACAGAGTCTGATCGGTATTCTTGTTGGACCATTGTGGTGAGATCAATAGTGCATTGTGATACCTTGATGAACATATTGTTTTCTTGGATGCCCTTGATCAGTTTGGACAGTGTCATTGCAAGGATGGATCATGTCAAGTTGGTTATCCTTGAGCCCCCTCAAGATTTTGAGCACATTCTAGACAAGCACAATGGTTTCAATTTTGCGGATGAACTTAATTTTTATATACAATAGTGGGATGTGCAGTTTGAGTAGATGGAATTTACTTTTGTGATCAAAGTGGTGTAGCGTTAGCATGGTAGATCCGACATGACAATAATATAGGATTTAGGGATCGCATGGTATTCATTCTTGAGAATGATGTGTGATGACTTTGGATTGCTTGAGGACAAGCTATCTTGAAGAGGGAGGACTATAATATCCCCATTTTGGCTTTTCGAAAGTGTGGATGCACTCAGGTGTTGTTTGGACATTGTAGGGATGTTGATTGTTTTTAGATGCCAATTTTTGGAAGTCATTATGTACTTTGATGATGGACTTACTATTTTTAGTAAGTCAGTGGCTAGGTTTTCTGACAATGCAGATAGTGGATTGGTGTTCTATGCAGAATTGGGTATCCAAATGTATCTTCAGTTGTCATTTTTGAGTTTTTTTGGACACTAGAGCAGGAGATTTACTATTTTTAGTAAGTCAATTAGGGCTGGCATTTTGGGAAATGGAAAAGGTGTGTTTGTCATATACAACGAAAAGGGTATCTATTTCTACCATTTTATTGGTAATTGGATGTTGGGAGCTTGATTATTTTAATGCTTGAAGTTAATTAATATTATATTTAAATGTAATATTTAAATATATTAAATTTGGGCTTATATTTTTTATTAAAAGGGGCCTTGTGAGTACTTGTTTTAAAGGGGAAGAAATAAATATTTGATTGGAAATATTATTTTATCATTTTTAATTACTTTTGTTACCTTGGGAAGTGGGACACTCATTTTGACTCTTAACTTATGAAATTAATGTATTTCTTTTATCCCACATTCATAAAACATGAGGATCGCCCATTTTGAAGAAAGAATAAAAGGGTGTTGAGGAGGCATAAGGAGACATATTTTTTCTATTGAATTATCTTTGTCTTGAGGAGAGCTTACAGGTTTGCAGGAGCTTCCAATTTCTAGTTTTTCTTGTAATGAAAACCATAGCAAAGGATGTCATTATTGGGAGTGAAAGACCTCCTCACTTTGGCAGTTGCATTCTCAATCTATATGAATGACATGAGCAGATTGGGATACATATTTTTAGTGTTGTGATTTGGTGATGATTTGAAGACCATTTTCAAAATACATTACTTGCAACTCCTTTCCACCATAGTTCCACACCATTTAGGGGTGCAAAGACCACTATTATTTAGTGAATACTTGCTTGCTTTGGAGAGAATTACCTTGGGAGGTTTCATATAGCCCTAGTATACCATTTCCAAGATATTTGATTGAAAATTGAAGCAAATTTTGGTTAATATGATGTTGTTTGTACAGTACCAAGTTGAACATATGCTTTGATGAAGTACGTGAGGTTTAGGATAGTCATTTCTCTTGTTCTTTGCTCATTCTCTCGCTTGCTTCTTAAACAAATCCAAAAAGGGTATTCAAAATTGTATTGCACATCTTGCAAAACTTTGTATTTCAAAATTTATGAGCTTAAACATGGATTTTCTTTAGTTGATATGTGTTTCCAACTTTATATCAGTCATCAATAAATCTGGGTATTTTCATTCCCAGCTCTATTCCTTCATTGGGTTTGTATGTTAATGTTGGTATCTTACTTGTATCTAAATTTTGTAGCATTTGGAATAGTGGTTTGTCATTTATGGATCATTTATAGTTTGTTGCACTATATTTTCTGAGTATGCATGACAAGTGTTTGTCAGAATGACTTATTGAAAATCTTAAGTGAATGAGATCATTTGAATGTAGGGGTTTGTATATTGAATGATTATATGTATTTCACACCAAAAAAATTCGGAATATTCCAAATCAACAAATATTGAAGTGTAAACACAAACAATTACATAAGGGGAGCATTTTTATAGTTATCTCAATTGGGGTGGGACACTACAGGAAAATCTTCAAATTCTTTTGAATTGCTTCCACCTTCCTTCTCTCCCCAATTTCTAGCATTTGAAAGGGTCTTATTAGATCCAATATTCTAGACCATACCTAAGAGTCTATCTCTATCCATAGCTTATGTAAATGTAGATTTGCAGCTATCATTGACACTGACAAGATTGCTTGTCCTTTTGGTTTATTATTTGTTGTCTCCCCCATACCTTCTACTCTCTAGTACACCTGTTCTCCTCTTGAATTCTGTATGATAATATCAAAATCAGATTTTATAGGGTTTTTAGTAGAATCTCCATATTTTTTATCCTTCACCCACTCCCTGGGATGTGGTCTCCATTCTATATTATTCAAGGATATCTCACCTATGCATTAAACCCTTAGTTTTTTTATTTTACCATTAGTTCAAAGCTCATTAGAATAGACACTTCCCCCAATTCTTTGTATGTTTTCTTTTGTAATATAATAGATAATTTTTCCATTACCTTGCTCATAATCCTCTCCCATACTTGCTCCCTTATTCTATGCTCTGATCTAAATATACATGCATTTTATTCTAGCCATAACATCCACCATATGAAATAGGTCCCAACTTCCATACTATTTTTTTTTTTTTTTTAGTTTTAAAGTTGTACTATTTCCATTTCTCATAAACACATTCATGGCTCTCAAATATTTCCCAATGCTATCTCATATGCCTCCACCACTTGGTCCATATCTCTTTGGCAAATAATATAACAATAAAAAAAATAGAGTTGTACATACCAGAGAGATGAGTATTTGACATGATTTTTCCACTTATTATTCCATGTTTTATGCTATCGACCATTGCACTTGTCTTCCAATTCAAACTATATTAAAATTCTTTGTATAAAATATTTTTAAAGTGACATGTAACATGACCTATGAAGTCTAGAATTTCCATTTTTTTTGGCAAATCAATAACCAATCGTCTTGGGTCAATTTTTGTTTGCTATGTCTCAACTTCCCATGTCTCAGTTTTTGTTTGCTATGTCTCCTCATACCTTCTACTCTCTAGTACACCTATTCTCCTTTCCAGTTATGTATGATAATATCAAAAATTAACTTTTCTAGGGTTTTTAGTAGAATCCCCATCTGTGTTAGCCTTCACCCACTCTTTGGGAGGTGGTCTCCACTCTATATTATTCTAGGAGATCTCACCTACGCACCCAACCCTTAGTTATTTTCTTTTACCATTATCTCAAAGCTCCTTAGAATAGTCACTTCCTCCATTTCTATGTTTGTTTTATCTCACAATCTAATACATAGTGTTTCCATTACCTTACTCATAATCCTCTCTCGTACTTGCCCCCTTATTCCATGCTCTGATCTAAATATGCATGCATTTTTTTCTAGCCATAACTACCACCATATAAAACTAGGTTCCAACTTCCATACTATTTTAATTATTTTAGTTTTAAAGTTGCACTATTTCTATTTCTCATAAATGCTTTCATGGTTCCCAAATATTTCCCAACACTGTCTCATCTTCCTCAATAAATTGGTCCATATGTCTTTGGTAAAATTATAACGATAAGAAAAAATAAAGTTGTACAGACCAGAGAGACGAGGATTTCACATGAGTTATCCACTTATTATTTCATTTTTTGTGCTATTGACCATTGCACTTGTCTTCCAGTTCAAACTAGATCAAAATTATTTCTATAAATTATTTGTAAAGTGACATGGTAACATGACCTATCAATTCTAGAATTTCCAAATTTTTATGCAAACCAAAACCCAGTCCTCTTGGGGCAATTTTTGTTTGCTGCGTCTCAACCGTCCATGTCAAATTTACTATATTTTGCTTTTAAACATTGAATTTAAAGTTAAAACCAATTCCATGCATAAATTTTACTTTCAAATTTTGAATTTAAATTTCAAAATCAAGGAGTACCATCCAAGGTTGAGGATGCATGTAAAAGTAGTATTAAAGTGGAAATAAAATTCCTATTATGTTATTGTAAACAATTTGTACAAGATATTATGCATCCCACTAGGTTTAAGGTTTCTTGTAAGGAGTTATACGATTTAAAATTATAGAGCACGAGGTCCCAAATATAAAACATCATCCAAAATTTTAGAAATTTGAAAAATAGATTATATAAATAGAAGTTGTATTACAAAATAAAATTTTGTAGACACGAAACTAGAGAAAGAAAATCCTCCACCAATTAGCTTAAAATTTACCCATACAAATATTACATAGGTATGATTGCTGAAAAATTATCTCGAGGCCACCATATTGCAGTTATCCATACACATAAACACTACCATAGTTGAATTCTATTTTTTCTCATTCATCTAATTTTCGTAGACCATCCATCTATCTTCATGTTGCTTTGAAGTCATTATTGGTATTTTGAACATGTTTGACATATCTATCATTCTCTGGGATGGAGACTTATTTTCTCTTCATCTAGCCATAGACAATAAAATATCTATGGCTAGGGTTTCTGACTGTCCAGACAGTGGATTGGTGTTCTATGCAGAATTGGGTTTCCAAATGTATCTTCAGTTGTTATTTTTGAGTCTTTTTGGATACTAGAGTAGGAGACTTACTATTTGTAGTAAGTCAATTAGGGTTGGTATTTTGGGAAATGAAAAATGTACGTTTGTCATCTATGGCAAAAAGGGTATCCATTTCTACCATTTTATTGGTGATTGGATGTTAGGATCCTGATTATTTTAATGCCCGAAGTTAATTAATATTATATTTAAATATATTAAAGTTGGGCTTCTATTTTTGATTAAAAGGGGACTTATGAGTACTTGTTTTAAATGGGAAGAAATAAATATTTGATTGGAAAGATTATTTTATCATTTTTAATTACTTTTGTCACCTTGGGAAGTGGGACACTCATTTTGGCTCTTAAGTTATGAAATTAATGTATTTATTTTATCCCACATTCATCAAACATGAGGATCGCCCAACTTGAAAAAATAATAAAAGGGCATTGAGAAGGCATAAGAAGACATCCTTTTGCTATTGAATTCTCTTTGTCTTGAGGAGAGCTTGCAGGTTTGCAGGAGCTTCCAATTTCCATATTTTCTTGTGATGAAAACCAAGCAGAGGATGTCATTATCGGGAGTGAAAAGACCTCCTCACTTTGGTAGTTGCATTCTCAATCTATGGGAATGACTTGAGCAGATTGGGATACAAATTTTTAGTGTTTCTGTGACTTGGTAATGAGTTGAAGACAATTTTCAGAAGACTTTACTTGCAGCTCATTTCCACCATAGTACCACACCATTTGGGGGTGCAAAGACCTCAATTCTTCAGTGAATATTTGCTTGCTTTGGAGAGAATTACCTTGGGAGGTTTCCTATAGCCCTACTGTACCATTTCCAAGATATTTGAGTGAACATTGAAGCATATTTTGGTTAATATGATGTTGGTCGTACAGTACCAAGTTGAACGTATGCTTTGAGGAAGGATGTGAGGTTTAAGGTAGTCAATTATATTGTTCTTTGCTTATTCTCTCGCTTGATTCTTAAACAACTCCAAAAAAGATATTCAAAATTGTATTGCACATCTTGTAGAACTTTGTATTTCAAAATTTATGAGCTTGAACTTAGATTTTCTATAGTTGATATGTGTTTCCAGCTTTATATCAGTCATCAATAAATCTGAGTATTTTCATTCCCAGCTCTATTCCTTCATTGATTTTGTATTTTAATGTTAGTATCTTTCTTGTATCCTAAATTCAGAGTGTTTGGAATAGTGTTTTGTAAGTTATGGATCATTTACAGTCTGTTGCACTATGTTTTTTGAGTATGCATGACAAGTGTTTGTCAGAATGACTTATTGAAAATCTTAAGTGAATGAGATCCTTTAAAGGTATGAGTTTGTATATTGAATGATTATATGTATTTCACACCAAAAAAACAAAGAATATTACAAATCAACAAATATTAAAGTGCAAACACAAACAATTACATAAGGGAAGAAATTTTATAGTTGTCTCAGTTGGAGTGGGACACTACATTGGTATAAGAGCAAGGTTTAGCATTGCTCATTAGTTTGGGTATCCACTTTGCTACTACAATGTCAAATTCTTTACCTATAATTACAGAGTTGCATGATCAATTTGTTCAAGAATGGACCAACAATAGTATGAAATTCAAATAATTAATGTCACTTTGGGATTATATGGACATGATAATGAGGCAACAACCAAATTGTGATGAAAAAATGAACCTTCTTGAAAATATGAATAGAGAATCAACTCTCATTGATGATAGGGATGAAAATTTAAAGGTTATTGAAGAAGGATGCAAATCAAGAATTGCATATGATGGTGTAAAAAATGCTTCATCACATGAAATGTGTTCATATGTACCACCAGAATTCCCTATGGTCATGCATGCACATAATAATGATGACATTGATCACAATATTTGTGATATGTAATTTGATTTGGACTCGAACACAGATATAGGAAATGGTGGTGGAACTGTAGTTTTAGGATTGCATACACCTAACAATGAGGGTGTTGAGCACAGAGGTGATGACTTGAAAATAGATGCAAATTCAGATTTTGACATACCATTTGGAGTCTCTACAGCCGTTAGTGGACATGTAGCCACTATGGGCTTGGCTATCGGTGTTTTTAGTTCAATAGAGTTGGGTGTGTATGTTGCTTATGATGGTGTTGTCACAGATTCTAAAGCAACTTTTCTTGATGATTTCGTTACTTATTCTTAGCTTGTGCATGGAATTGTTTTTGAGCATCAGGTTAGTCATGGTGATATTGGGATTGACAAGTATATTGCAGGTGATGATACATTTTTTGATTGAGAGCATGATGGTATAGGTGGTGTTGGATTTGGTCTTGAAACCAAATATATGGTGGATAATGCACAGATTAATTTACTTATGGATCATTCACAATGTGTTTTTATAGGGGGTGTTCATATTTAGGATCATGGTTATTGTGAAGGTATTGAGCAGCATGGTTCCCTTACATCGGTCGACACCTATGAGCACAGTCCTGGCATTGGTATTGGGTTAGTGAATCATCTCATTGTACCATGGGATCCTGTTGTGTTGACACCTAGTGGTGACATTGCACCATAGGGATATGTTTTTCCTTCTAGTGATATTACTGTCCCAAATTCATAGAAAGGGTTAGGCACATAGGGCAGTATTAAAGATGAGCAGCAGATCAATACAGTTGAGATTAACTTATTTTCAAAGTAGTGTCGGGTAGTTGTTGCACTAGTTGACCGCCAGATTGAGGATTCATTCACATGTTATTTTTATATCCCATTAGTTCATGATGATGCTTTTCATGACACGGTTGATGAAGACCCTAGTTTAGAGCTAGAGTCAGTTATTGTTGAGGGTGAGTCTCTACATGTTAAGAGTGGTCATAGTTTTCTTGATGGGCATGCTGATTTAGGTGATAAGTCAACAGAGTATGCAGTTGAGGACTCTGAGGTTGAGCCAGATTCAATTTTCACTTCAGTTCATGAGACTGGAGAGTGCAATGTGAACAAAGGATCTAACTTTGTTCTTCTTATTGGAGGAGACAATTTAGGGATGCAGATGTGTGATATCGACTATGAGCATAGTTATGATACAGCACATTGTTGGAGAGATCATTTGTAGGTCTTATAGGATATAATTTCTCAAGCTTTGTCACATCTTGATCTTGCTAATTTATTTGTGGAGGGCCTCTATCATTCAGCTCAACTCAGGGAGGGAAAGGGAGATTTAATTGATAACCCATCTATTGCTAGCATGCAAACTCTTACGCATAATTTGGAGAAAATCAAGTCTAATTATTTACAGTTATTATTAGATCAAGACATGGCTCTCAAGTTCACTCGAAGGACTTTTCATAGATTAGCAGAGAGAGAGCAGGAATTGGATGAGATGAGTTTGCAATTGTCTTTAGATCACTACTCTCTTGATCAAGCAAGGGCTCAGTTACCTATTGTAGCTACTACACAACATTCAGATTGGGTGATAAAGAGCACTATGATTCAAAAATTGGTGGAGGATATGCATGATATTGGGTGTGATGATGCGTTACATAGCATTGGCATAGTTTCCCCTTCCACTTAGCAGGATCAGCATGAGCATGGCTGGATGATGGTGTTTCCCCTTGGTAGGATGCCATTCCAGTTGTAGTTGATTCCATGACTCTTTCCTCATGTGACAAGGATGATGGTGAGGTTTGTGGGATTTTGTGGATCGCATTGTGTGTTATGCTCACCAGTTCACTTTTAGCCCATATATTAATGATTGGATTTCATTTTTGTTGACACATGTTCATGGAATGAAATATTATGGCGGTGGGTTGTTTCCTTCTTTTGAGTATGAGGTGTTTCCTTCTCTAGAAGGAAATATGGTTTTATACAGGGATGGTGGACTATTTCAATGGGACAAAACTTTTACAGAGATTGAGTTTGGGATTAGCAGCTTTACACTTGTATGTATATTTTTCTAGTAGGATTCTTCAGACAGTTATGATGTTTATGTGTCGGATTATTGTCTACTCCTTGGTGTGATGTGTGATAGTGATCAGTTACACATATGGGATCTAGGGAGTTATCAATGGTGTTTGTTATTCCCCATTGAGTCAATATTTGTTGTGACTTCTAGCCTTTACTTTTGCCCATGGGATCTAGGAGGTACGTATCCACAGGGGATAGTGGTCAATAGAGGTTGCGCTATGATGTTACTTCTATTAGCTGGTTGGTGGTAAGAGTTAGTTTATATTTTTATATGGGACTCTATTGCTAGGTTATAGATCGACAACCATTGGACTCCATTCTTATCTCTTTTGGTTTACTAGAGATAGATTCTAGTCAGGGCACGAATACCTTGGTTATCGAGAGATGATGGAGAGCTAATTATGGCTTTTCTTCAGCATATCATCCTTGTTAGGCTCTTCTATTCACACAGAGATCTCATTTTAGACTGGGTTGATTCTTTTGACACATGGAGTTATGGTATCATCATGGTGTCTTTGGACTTTGATGGCAGATGTATCCCTAGGAGAAATTTTTCAGGATGGATAATGTTGATTTCCATATTTACCAGTTGAGGGAGTCTAATCAGAATTCTTGTTGGACCATTATGGTGAGATCAATAGAGCATTGTGATACCTTGATGAATAGATTGTTTTATTGGATGCCCTTATTCATTTTGGATAGTGTCATTGCAAGGATGGATCATGTCGAGTTGGTTATCCTTGAGCCCCATCAAGATTTTTAGCATATTATAGACAAGCACACTGGTTTCAATTTTGCATATGAACTTAATTTTGATATACAGTAGTGGGATGTGTAGTTTGAGAAAATGGAATTTGCTATTGTGATCAAAGTGGTGCAACGTCAGCATGATAGATCTGACATGATAATAATATGGGATTCAGGGATCACATGGTATTCATTCTTGAGAATGATGTGTGATGATTTTGGATTGCTTGAGGACAAGCAATCTCAAGGATGGAGGACTGTAATATCCCCATTTTGGATTGTCGGTAGTGTCGATGCACTTAGGTGTTTTTTGGACATTATAGGGATGCTGATTGTTTTTAGATGCCAATTTTTGGAAGTCATTATGTACTTTGATGATGGACTTACTATTTTTAGTAAGTCAATGGCTAGGGTTTCTGATAATGCAGATAGTGGATTGGTGTTCTATGTAGAATTCGGTATCCAGATGTATCTTTAGTTGCCATTTTTGAGTCTGTTTGGACACTGGAGCAGGAGACTTACTATTTTTAATAAGTCAGTTAGGGTTGGCATTTTGGGAAACAAAAAAGGTATGTTTTCATCTATGACAAAAAGGGTATCTATTTCTACCATTTTATTGGTGATTGGATGTTGGGAGCCTGATTATTTTAATGCCCAAAGTTAATTAATATTATATTTAAATGTAATATTTAAATATATTAAAGTTGGGCTTATATTTTTGATTAAAAGGGGCCTTGTGAGTACTCGTTTTAAAGGGGAAGAAATAAATATTTGATTGGAAATATTATTTTATCATTTTTAATTAATTTTGTCACCTTCGGAAGTGCAATGCTCATTTTAGCTCTTAACTTATGAAATTAACGTATTTCTTTTATCCCACATTCATAAAACATGAGGATCACCCAACTTGAAGAAAGAATAAAATGGTGTTTAGGAGGCATAAGGAGACATATTTTTGCTATTGAATTCTATTTTTCTTGAGGAGAGCTTATAGGGTTGCAGGAGCTTCCAATTTTCAACTTTCCTTGTGACGAAAACCATAGTAGAGGATGTCATTATTGGGAGTGAAAGACCTCCTCACTTTGGCAGTTGCATTCTCAATCTATGGGAATGAATTGAGCAGATTGGGATACATATTTTTAGTTTTTTTGTGACATGGTGATGATTTGAAGACCATTTTTAGAAGACAATACTTGCAGCTCCTTTCCACCACAGTGCCACACTATTTAGGGGTGCAAAGACCTCGATTATTCAGTGAATACTTGTTTTCTTTGGAGAGTATTACCTTGGGAGGTTTCCTATAGCCCTATTGTACCATTTCCAAGAGATTTGAGTGAACATTGAAGCATATTTTGGTTAATATGATGTTGGTTGCATAGTACCAAGTTGAACATATGCTTTGAGGAAGGACATGAGGTTTAGGGTACTCATTTCTCTTGTTCTTTGCTCATTCTATCAGTTGCTTCTTAAACAACTCCAAAAATGGTATTCAAAATTGTATTGCACATATTGCAAAACTTTGTATTTCAAAATTTATGAGCTTAAACATGGATTTTCTATAGTTGATATGTGTTTCCAACTTTATATCAGTCATCAATAAATCTGGGTATTTTCATTCCCAACTCTATTCCTTCATTGTTTTTGTATGTTAATGTTGGTATCTTGCTCGTATCTAAATTTCATAGCGTTTGAAATAGTGGTTTGTCAGTTATGGATCATTTACAGTCTGCTGCACTATCTCTTCTAAGTATGCATGAAAAGTGTTTGTCAGAATGACTTATTGAAAATATTAAGTTAATGATATCCTTTGAAGGTAGGGGTTTGTATATTGAATGATTATATGTATTTCACACCAACAAAACTCAGAATATTCCAAATAAACAAATATTAAAGTGTAAACACAAACAATTACATAAGGGGAGCAAT
Source organism: Wollemia nobilis (assembly GCA_028583015.1). Taxonomy (NCBI): domain Eukaryota; kingdom Viridiplantae; phylum Streptophyta; class Pinopsida; order Araucariales; family Araucariaceae; genus Wollemia; species Wollemia nobilis. The sequence goes on along the minus strand of JAQPPZ010017107.1, from coordinate 6,493,839 downwards.
TTTATAGTTGTCTCAATTAGGGTGGGACACTATAGGAAAACCTTTAAATTCTTTTGAATTTCTTCCACCTTCCTTCTCTCCTAAATTTCTAGCACTTGAAAGGGTCTTATTAGATCCAATATTCTAGACCATACCTAAGAGTCTATCTCTATCCATAGCTTATGTAAATGTAGATTTGTAGCTATCATTGATGCTGACACGATTGCTTGTCCTTTTGGTTTATTATTTGTTGTCTTCCCCATACCTTCTACTCTCTAGTACACCTGTTCTCCTCTCGAATTCTGTATGATAATATCAAAATCAGCTTTTCTAGGGTTTTTAGTAGAATCTCCATATTTTTTAGCCTTCACCCACTCCCTGGGATGTGGTCTCCATTCTATATTATTAAAGGATATCTCACCTACGCATTTAACCCTTATTTTTTTTTATTTTACCATTAGTTCAAGGCTCATTAGAATAGACACTTCCCCCAATTCTTTGTATGTTTTCTTCTATAATATAATAGATAGTTTTTCCATTACCTTACTCATAATCCTCTCTCGTACTTGCCCCCTTATTTTATGCTCTGATCTAAATATACATGCATTTTATTCTAGCCATAACATCCACCATATGAAATAGGTCCCAACTTCCATACTATTTCTTTTTTTTTTAGTTTTAAAGTTGTACTATTTCCATTTCTCATAAACACATTCATGTCTCTCAAAGATTTCCCAATGCTATCTCATATGCCTCCACCACCTGGTCCATATGTCTTTGGAAAATAATATAACAATAAAAAAAATAGAGTTGTACATACTAGAGAGATGAGTATTTGACATGATTTTTCCACTTATTATTTCATGTTTTATGCTACCGACCATTGCACTTGTCTTGCAATTCAAACTAGATTAAAATTCTTTGTATAAAATATTTTTAAAGTGACATGTAACATGACCTATGAAGTCTAGAATTTCCAATTTTTTTGGCAAATCAATACCCAATCCTCTTGGGTCAAATTTTGTTTTCTATGTCTCAAATTCCCATGTCAAATTTACTATACTTTACTTTCAAACATTGAATTAAAGTTAAAAACCGAGGCCACACTTAAATTTCACTTTAAATTTTTGAATTTAATGTTCAAAATCAAGGCGTAACCTCCAAGGTTGATGATGCATGTAAAAGAAATATTAAAATGGAAATATAATTCCTATTATGTTATTGTAAATAATTTTTACAAGATATTATGCATCCCACCAGGATTAACGGTCCTTGTAAGGAGCTATACGATTTAAAATTAAAGAGCATAGGGTCCCAAATATAAAACATCATCCTATTTTTTGGAAATTTGAAAAATAGATTATATTTATAAAAGTTATATTACAAAGTAAAATGATTTGGACAGGAAACAAGGGAGAAATAATATCCTCCTCCAATCTCTCCTAGCTCAAAAATTACCCATATAAACATTATATAGGTATGTTTGTTGAAAACATCTCCTTAGGGCACCATAATGCAGTTATCCATACACATTAATACTACCATAGTTGAATTATAATTTTTCTTATTCATTTGAATTTCGTAGACCATCCATCTATCTTCATGTTGTTTTGAAGTCATTATTGGCATATTGAACATGCTTGACATATATGTTATTCTCTGGTATGGAGGCTTATTTTCTCTTGATCTACACATACTCAATAAAATGTCTATGGCTGTGTGTTTTGTTTTTAAAAACCATACAACTTGGCCACTCTGAGCCTACTAGTATTAATGTCATATAGTAGAGAAACAATAGCCTGAGAATAAAGACACAAGAGCCTATGGAAAAAAAATAAGAAAATTGCTTACCCAACTTGACACTAGGACAACTTATAATTTATTTTCTTCTTCGTCATTGCTCCATGACCTAACTATGATAAACTTATTCAAAATCACTATTTTCTCTTCATATTCTACTATATTCTTGTACCACCTCTTACATCCCTTGGATTATTTGGTACCAGCTTATCTAGTTTTCCATATGAGAGTCCACATATTATCTTTCCTCCAATTATTTTCCCAATTTTAATAAATAATAGGATACCCTATTTCCCTCTCTCTTGATATGTGTAATAAAAACATCTTGGAAAACCTTAAAAATATTTTGAACTACTTCCATATTTCGTCTCTTCCTAATTTTTAGCAATTCAAAGGGTCTAATCAGATTCAATATTCTAGACCATATCTAAGAGTTTATCTCTATCCATAGCTTATGTAAATGCAAATTTGTAGCTATCATTAACATTGACAAGATCACCTGTCCTTCTGGTTTATTATTTATTGTCTCCTCATACCTTCTACTCTCTAGTACACCTGTTCTCCTTTCCAATTATGTATGATAATATCAAAATTAACTTTTCTAGGTTTTTTAGTAGAATCCCCATCTGTGTTATCCTTCACCCACTCTTTGGGAGGTGGCATCCACTCTATATTATTCTAGGAGATCTCACCTACACACCCAATACTTAGTTATTTTATTTTACCATTATCTCAAAGCTCCATAGAATAGTCACTTCCTCCATTTATATGTTTGTTTTATCTTGGAATCTAATAGATAGTTTTTCCATTACCTTACTCATAATCCTCTCTCGTACTTGACCCCTTATTCTGTGATCTGATCTAAATATGCATGCATTTTTTCTAGCCATAAATACCACCATATGAAACTAGGTCCCAACTTCCATACTATTTTCATTGTTTTAGTTTTAAAGTTGCACTATTTCTATTTCTCATAAATGCTTTCATGACTCAAAAATATTTCCCAACACTGTCTCATCTACCTCAATCAACTGTCCATATGTTTGGTAAAATTATAACGATAAGAAAAAATAGATTTTTACAGACCAGAGAGATGAGGATTTCACATGATTTATCCACTTATTATTTCATGTTTTGTGCTATTGACCATTGCACTTGTATTCCAGTTCAAACTAGATCAAAAATATTTTTATAAGTTATTTGTAAAGTGATATGGTAACATGACCTATCAATTCTAGAATTTCCAAATTTTTATGCAAATAAAAACCCAATCCTCTTGGTGCAATTTTTGTTTGCTGCGTCTCAACTGTCCATGTCAAATTTACTATATTTTTCTTTTAAACATTGAATTTAAAGTTAAGACCAATTCCATGCATAAATTTTACTTTCAAATTTTGAATTTAAAGTTCAAAGTCAAGGCGTACCCTCCAAGGTTGAGTATGCATGTAAAAGCAGTATTAAAGTGGAAACAAAATTCCTATTATGTTATTGTAAACAATTTGTACAAGATATTATGCATCCCACTAGGGTTAAGGGTCCTTGTAAGGAGTTATACAATTTAAAATTATAGAGAACGAGGTCCCAAATATAAAACATCATCCAAGTTTTTGGAAATTTGAAAACTAGATTATATAAAAAGAAGTTGTATTTCAAAGTAAAATTTTGTAGATACGAAACAAGAGAAAGAAAATCCTCCTCCAATCTCTCCTTTCTTAAAATTTACCCATACAAATATTACATAGGTATGTTTGCTAAAAAATATCCCAAGGCCACCATATTGCAGTTATCCATACGCATAAACACTACCATAGTTGAATTCTATTTTTTCTCATTCATCTAAATTTCGTAGACCATCCATCTATCTTCATGTTGCTTTGAAGTAATTATTGGCATTTTGAACATGTTTGACATATCTATCATTCTTTGGGATGGAGGATTATTTTATCTTCATCTAGACATACACAATAAAATGTCTATGGCTATGTGTATCTTGTTTTTAAAAACCACCCACATTGGCCACATTGAGTCTACTGGTAGTAATATCATATAGTAAAGAAACAATATTCTAAGGATGAAGACACAAGAGCCTATGGAAAACAACCAAGAACATTGCTTACCTAGCTCGACACTAGGACAAATTATAATTTATTTTCTTCTTGACCATTTCTCCATGGCCTAACTATGATAGATTCATTAGAATCACTATCTGCTCTTCATATTCTGCTATTTACTTGTACCACCTCTCACATCCCTTCATTTTTTTGGAACCAGATTTTCTAGAATTTCCTTCTAAGAGAACACATATTTCCCTTCCTCCAATTATTTTCCCCATTTTTCTAAATAATTTTCCACTCTATTTCCTTCTCACTTGATATGTGTAATAAAAACATCTTGAAAAACCTTCCAAATATTTTGAACTACTTCCACCTTCCTTCTCTCTCCAATTCTCAACACCTGAAAGGGTCTTATCAGATACAAGATTCTAGCCCATACCTAAGAGTTTGTCTCTATCCATAGCTTATATAAATAAATATTTTTAGCTATCATTGATGCTAGAAATATTTCTTGTCCTTTTGGTTAATTATTTGTTGTCTTTCTCATTCCTTCTACTCTATAGTACATGTGTTCTCCTTTCCAATTCTGTATGATAATGTCAAAACCAACGTTTCTAGGGTTTTTAGTAGAAGCCCCATATGTGTTAGCCTTTATTCACTCTCTGGGAGGTGGTTGCCACTCTCTAGGAGGTGGTAGCCAATCTATTTTATTCAAGGAGATCTCACCTACACATCAAACCCTAAGTTGTTTTTCTTTTATCATTATTCCAAAACTCCTTAGATTAGTCACTTCCCCTTTTCTATGTTTATTTCCTCCTGTAATCTAATAGATAGTTTTTCATTACCTTACTCATAATTCTCTCTCATACTTGCTCTCTTATTTCATGCTCTAATATAAATATGCATGCATTTTCTTCTATCTATAACTGCCACCATATGAAAATAGGTCCCAACTTCCATGCCATTTTCATTTTTTAATCTTAAAACTACACTATTTCTAATTATCATAAAAGATTTCATAGCTCCCAAATATTTTCCAATGCTATCTCATCTACCTCTGTCAACCAATCCATATATCTTATAGATTTCCATCTTGCTTCCTCCCCATCTAAGTATATATCTCTTATAACAATTCTAAATTTGGTATCTTTAGAGATGTCTCCATAATTTTTTGGTTAGTTCCTTTATCCCCTTCATTAGCCATTTTCGAGTATGTTTACATTGTAGTAAATCTAGTACATGTTGATTCCATGATTTCGTATAGTGAGAGTTTTTCCACCATCCTACCTTTTGAAGCTCTTATTTCCAAATTTATATCTTTGGAAATGTTTGAATAATTGGTTGGAATTGATTCCATGAATCCTCCTAAAATAGAACATCCTTTCCATCCCCTAACTACCAATATAGGTATGGTTTTATTAACTCCTAGTTCTGGGTAATATTTGGCTTGTAATAGTCTACTCAATAATCCCCCAACAGCTATAATCCATCTCTAGTATAGCTTCCCTGCAAGTATCATGCTACTTTAGGATGTTGATCTTATTCCCAATCCTCCTTGTTTTTTTGGTTGGCATATATTCTATTACCCAACTAGCGCTAATTTTTTCTCTCCCCTTGCATCTTACCACATAAATATTCTTGTGTGATTTTTAATATCTTTTAGAATTCTCTTTGGAGCCTAAAGTATGGAAAATTTATAAACTGGGTGGGCTTGTAGGACAACTTTAATTATTGTAAGAATTTCTCCCAAGATTAGCCATTTGTGTGTCCAGTTGCTCAACTTAGCTTGTAGTCTATTAGTCAACCCTTTTGACTCCTTGATTTTTTTTATCTTTATATATACATGTAATCCTAAATACTTTATGAGTAAAGGAGTTTCCAAAAAGTTTAATAATTGTATAATTTTTTCTCTCACCCTCTTTGTTGTATTGAAAAAACTATTTGAGACTTTTTTCATTAATTTTTTTCTCAATAGCTTGAGTATACCCATATAAAACTTATTTTATGTTTCTTGCTACTAAGATATTGGCTTAACTAATAAGAGCAGTATCATCCATAAACTAGAGGTGATTTATCTCAATCTGAGAACTTATTTTTAGACCCCTAAGCCTCCCCTCTTGTCTCCCTTTTTATGATAGTCTCCCTAGAACCTCTACATAAAGGATAAAAAAAATAAGGAAAAAGAGGGTCCCCTTACCTCAAACTCTTTCATCCTATGAACATGGTAGAGGGATTACCATTTACCAAAACTAATAATGATGTAGTCTATGTACATGTTTTTACCCAATCCCTCGACCCCTCTACAAATCCCATTTTTTCTAAAATCCTTTGCATAAGGGACCGGTCTACTCTATCATAAGCTTTAGAAATATCTAATTTAATAAACATACCTAGGTCCATTTTCTTGGATATTGTGTGTATTACCTTCTAGACCACTACCATTCCATCTAGAATTTGTCTACCTTCAACAAAAGCACCTTGCTCACTTGAAATTAGATTTGGTAAAAAAGGTTCTAACCTCTCTACCATAAGATTTATTAATATATTTTAAAATACATTACTTATTGAAATATACCTATAATTATTAATTATCTTACTAGGTGGGCCCTTAGGAATTAAAGTGAAAAAAATATGACTCAAGGCTTTTAATATTTGCTTCCTATATCTGATTTTCTCCAATGCCTCCACCACTGGTTGGCCCACAATTTCCAAAAAAAATTGATAAAATTTAATGGGGAATCCATATGCTCATGGGGTCTTTCCTAATTGCATTTTTATATGATTTGCAATTTATCTTACATAAAAATTTCCTCCATAAATAATTTATTATGTTTAGGTTTGTCTAATTTCCAAATTACCTCTAGTATCTTCTCTTGTCATGTCGCATTCAAATTTTTATTGCTACTAAAAAGAGTATGAAAGTACTAATTTTCTATAGTCTTCATTTCACTTCCATTGGTTTTTACTTGACCCGTAATATCTATAATATGTGTAATTCTATTATGTTGTATTCTAGTTGTTGTATTATGAAAGAAAGATGTGTTTTGATCCTCCTTCTTTAACAATGTAACTTTGGCTATTTTTCTCCAATAGATATCTTCTTGTTCCTCCAAATATTCTTCTCTTCTAATAATTTTTGCCTCACATTGCAAAAAATATTTCATAATAGTTCCTTGTCTTATCTCCTAAGCAATCTTCTCCTTTTGATCCTTGATTTTATTCTTTTGGATTCTAGTGAGTTCCTTCTTGTGTTTACTCCACTCCTTTAGTTGGGTCTTTACATATTTTAGTTGTTTTTGGATTTTGAATTGGGTTGTCCCAAATATTGGTTTTCCTAATTCCCACTATTCCTTTATGTGGTCCTCAACTCCTCATATTTCAGACACTATAGATCAAATTTAAAATTTCTTGCAACTTTATGATTATCTTCTTCTATGGTAAGGCTTACTAGAAAATGATTTGAAGAAAGCCTACTCATGACCCTCACTTGATGCATGGTATGTATGTATAATTCCTCTCCCATGAAGAAACAATCCAAGCAATATTTGACTCTCCCTTTCCTTTCTTCTATTTATCTAGGTCATGGAGCTATCCAAAGTTGGGAATGTCTATTATATTCATTTGACATATTATTACTAAAAATAATCCATCATTTTTCTCCAACATGCCTCTGAATCCTTTTTGTTCCTCTATTATAAGGTTTGTATTGAAGTATCCTCCTATAATCCATTGGTCCTTCATGTAGTTGTATCTAAAATTCTGAATGGCTTCCCATTGATCCCTTTGTAATCTAATTGTCTGTGCTCCATACAAATTAACTATAGTCTAATTTTTCCTATTTTCTCTATTTTGTAGCTGAAATATCAACACCCTTCTCATGGAGCCCCCCATATCACTAGAAATAGTTGGTTATTCTACATAGTGGTCAATCCTAATTTTTATTGTGTTGATTGAGTAAGGATATCTCCTTTTTGCAATATCTTCCTATTTATTTTTTGTAATTATTTTCCTTAAATTTTTGTTTCCTGTAAAAAAATTATATATGGACTCATATATATGATAATGTTTTTAACTGCTTTTTGTTTAGGGTGAATACCTAAACCCCTCATATTTCAAGTAGTTAATATCATTAAAAATTGGAAGAGAAAAAATCGGTCATCAATTTTTCCTTTTCATTTTGGCTCAAATTTCTTCCTTGTTCCTCCATATTTCCCTTGTTTGACTTCCTCCCTACATATTGATATGGTTTTTATTTTTTCTCCACTTGATGAATTCCTAAAGTAGGTTTTTCTTTGTTCTAAATTCCTTCTTCCATATCTATTTCCTATTTTAATACTATTCCCTGCTCTATTTTCCCTTATATGGTCTCCCTCATGGATTGAATATCCTCTTTCATGTGAGAGGTTGTGTTTGGTTCTACTTCTTCCTTGTTCCCTGAACTTATATTGGAGTATTGTAGATTATCAACTAGTGTAACTTGTTGAGTATCCTCCTCTAATCCTTCCATTTAAAAATCCCCTTCTATTTCCAAGCTTCCTAGTTGTTTGAATATCTCATATCTATTGTTTGTTCTTCCCACTTTTCTTCTTATTTATGACTACTTTGCTAATTTCTTCTATTTGACATTTTGATTTCTTTTTTGAAGCCCTTGGAGTCTATTGGGTCTTTCCCTTCCTTCTAATTTACCTTTTTCTAAAGAGATCGACTCACCATGTTAATATTTGCTTTTGTCCTTTCATATTAAAATTGATGATCCTTAACTATTGGTCACATTCTAGCTAGATGTCCATGAGCATGGCACAACCGAAATCTGAATGGAATAGCCTCATAATCTAGTTTTTGGCACCAAATAATACCTATATTTTTAGATCTATATTTGTTGGAAGAGGTTTAATTGTAGGGACATAACAATGAGGTACACATGTATTCACAAAATATGTTACAATATATAGGCAACAAGCCTATGAGGAATATTTGACAAGTGTCATAATCTCCACTCCAAGTGTCATGCAGAAGACACATAACTCCAACTAGAAATAAGACAAGTGATAGAACTAAAAGAAGGCATAGTGCACATTAAAATAATATTCTAGCATTCCCCATTAATGTGCACTATCCTAACTATAGATAAAAATAAGTCAAAATTAGATAACATTCCCCCTTAATGTTGACTTCTATTACATACATAGAGAAATTTTCTAAAATGAGAAAATGTATTTTTCTCAAGTTATTTGGAGAATATGTTAGCCAATTGATATTGAGTTGGTACAAACTCCTTGTGTATAATGTCTTCTTGGACCATTTATCTAATAAAGTGATTATGGATCTTAATGTGCTTTGCTCTGGAATGGAAAACTAGATTCTTGATCATCTTGATAGTACTTTGGTTGTCACAATATATATATATATATATATATATATATATATATATATATATATATATATGTGTGTGTGTGTGTGTGTGTGTGTGTGTGTGTGTGTGTGTTGGACCATCTATGAATAACCCAATATCGTGTGTGTGTGTGTGTGTGTGTTGGACCATCTATGAATAACCCAATATCCTAAAGTAATATCCTCAACAAAATTACCTCCTCGGTTGTCTCAACTACTGCTCTATATTCAGCCTCTACTAAAGATAATAAAATTATGTTTTGCTTATTTGTGCTCCATGAAATAGAGCCCTAACCCAACTAAAAATAATAACCTGATGTGGATATTCTAGTTTAGGACAACTACCCCAATCTAAATTTGTGTACCCAATCAAAAACAATATCACATGATGTGTAAATAAGGCCATGATGTGGGGTGGCCTTGAGTAATCTCAAATTTATCTTAGATGCTATCCAATGGCTCTTCTTAGGATATTTCATGAATCTAGAAACAAGGACAACTGAATAGGAAATATTTGATGTAGTTGAAGTTAAGTAGATCAAACTTCCAACTAGCTACCTGTAAAGGGTGCCATAAACCCTTTATTCACCATCATTATTTACCAATTTCAATCTGGTTTCCATGGGAGTGATGGAGGGCTTACACTCCTCAATGTGAAACCTCTCCAAAATAGACTGAATGTATTTTCCTATGAGATAAAAATCTTACCAGAATGTTGCCATACCTCTATGCCTAAGCAAGTGGAGGAGGCCTAACTATATCATCTCAATTTTTTTTGCATAAGTCTTCATTGAGCAATATTATTCCTTTTGTGTCATCACTTGTAATGAGAAGATCATCTACATACAATGTAACCAAAATGATGTAATTCCTCTAATTTTTCACATAGAGAGTAGATTTTGCGACAGATCTAGTGAAACAAAGGTTGATGAAATTTGGAGTCAATATTTGCATACCAAGCTCGAGGTGATTTCTTCAACCCATATAGATATTTCTTCAATATAAGGACTTTATTTTATTGGCATTCAACTATATACACTAGTGGTTGGTTCACATACACTTCCTCCTTCAAGTTTCCATTGAGAAATACATTTTTGACATCCATATGATATATAGGCTAGTGATTTTTATCTTCCAAAGCAATAAATATGTAGATTGTAGTCATCTTTTCCATAGGAGCAAAAGTCTCATCATAATAAATTCCATCTTGTTGCTTATAGACTTGAGCTACTAGGTGAGCCTTGTAGCGATCTAGTGAATCATATGCTTTATACTTTACCTTATACATCCATTTTGTGCCAATTATATATTTACCTTGGGGTAAATCAACTAACTCCTAAGTGTAATTCCTTTTAATGGAATCCAATTCTTTATCTATGGCAAGAACCCATTTAGGATCACCAAGTGCTTCTTTGACATTAGAATTTTTGGGTTGGCTAAGGAATTTGATCATAAGGGCATAATTCACTTAGTTTCTTAGCGCTGAAGTCCTTTTACCTGTATAAGTGGGCAAATGAAATTGGGCATCTAAGGGGGCTTGAACCCACTTAGGTAAAGGATTGGATGATGTTTCTTGATCATTATATGGAGTAGAAGGATATGGAGGACATGAATCATTTAATGAGAGTTCTTCATGTGGAGGAATTTCTTGATTTATGAATGAAGAGGAAGGACTAGGTGATATTGTAGGTATCAAGGGGGAAATTGTTTCATTAGTTAATTCAAAAGTGGGGTCCATAGGAGTATTTTATGAAGGATACTCATGAGAGGTAACATCCCTAGAGAAAAAGATCCTCTTGGAAACAGGTTCATACAACTTATAAGCATTGGCACTATCACTATAGATAAAAAATATGCATTTTTTACTCTTATCATCAAAATTCTTCCTTTTATTATGAGCAACACATAAAAAGACTTTGAAATGGCCTACATAGGGTATATTTCCACTCCATTCTTCTTCTAGTGTTCTATCATGTAAGGTTTTACTGTATGACCTATTTGTCAAGTATGTAGTAGTAAGAATAACTTCTCCCCAAAATGAGTTAGGCAATGTAGTAGTAAGTAACATTTATTTTGCCCTATTTGTGATTGTTAAATTCATCCTTTCAACTACTCCATTTTTTTATGGGTATAAGGAGTTGTGAACTTCCTACTTATCCCATGGTACTCACAAAAATTGAATAATTCTTTGGAGTTATATTCTCCATAATTATCTGATCTCAAGGTGGAGATTTGGTAGCCAATTTCTCTCTCAAAAAGTTCTATGAATTCCTTGAACTTATCAAGAGCTTACCATTTGTACTGAATTAGGTAGATCCATTGAAGAACATAAGCTTATATTGAGAGGGGGGATGAACAATATAATATCACTTTTTACTTTTCTTTCCCAAACAATATTAATCAATATAATCAATGGAAATATCAATATCAATAACCACAAAAATGCATAAATCATCACACACAATAAAGAAATAGATTTTAACGTGCTTCACCCAATGTGGGCTACCTCCACATAGAAAATATTTTTTCTAAATATTTATGAAATAATCTTTTTGTAATCCTTCCTAATTAAAATGTTTATGGACCTCTGTCCAAAGGAGATGTTGATCCCCTAATATCAAGTTTGTGGATATCTTACATGGGAGAACTCTTTCCCCTTATGCTCAGGCTAGTGATCTTCTAGAAGACTTTGTCTCTCTGTTACACTAAATGGTGGATCTCTATCCACTTGAATACTCCTCACTCATATCTATATTCAATTGCCCTAGATGTTGGATATTTATCCAACGAGACTTTGTCCTATGTACTCGGTCACCTCCAAAGCTCTGTATCAATACTGTACTAAACGCAATTCAATCGATCTAGCACAACTCTACTCAATATATTTCACTAAACATAGTACATTTGGTCTAGTACAATTCTGCTCAATAGGTCCACACATAACCTACTAAACTATTGTCAATAGGTCCACACATAACCTACTCAAATATGCTTAATAGGTCCACATAGAACCTACTCAAATCTGCTCAACAGGTCCACACATAACCTGCTCAAATATACTCAACAGGTCCACACAGAACCTGCTCAAATATGCTAAAAATGTCCACACAAAACCTGCTCAAATATGCTCAATAGGTCGACTTAGAACCTGCTCAAATATTCTCAAAAAGTTCACTCAAAACTTATCCAAATCTGGTCAACAAGCTCACTCAGAACTTGTCCAAATATGCTCAACAGGTTCACTCAGAACATGTCCAAATATGCTCAATAAGCTCACTCAGAACTTGCCCAAATTTTCTCAATAAGTCCTCTCTAGGACTTGCTCAAATCTACATAGCAATATTCCACAAAATCTTACTCAAAATCAGTCCACAATCCTTCTCAAAGACATGTCTCAAATCTGCTTAACAAGCTCACACAGAACTTGTCTAATCTCATAGAGTCATAAAGAGAATTTTTAGACTCAATATATGCTATACTTAGTGCTTAATCAATATCTCAATTCAATATTATAGAAGCATAAATAGAATTGTTAGACTCAATATGTTCTATACTCAAATCCCAATCTCAACTCAAATCAATCTCATAGAAGCATAAAGATAATTGTTAAAGACTCAGTATGTTTTATTCTCAAATCTCAATTTCAACTCAAATAAATCTTATAGAAGCATAAATAAAATTGTTAGAGACTCAAAATGTTCTATACTCAAATCCCAATCTCAACTCAAATCAATCTCATAGAAGCATAAAGAGAATTGTTAGTCACTCAATATGTTCTATTCTTATGACGTCGAACTCAAATCCCTTTCAAATATTTGCATGATAAAATATATGATGTCGATGGACATGGCAGGAAAAATATTTTATTTAATATTAAAATTTAAAGTTAAATTTTAAATAAATTAAAATTTAAACTAAACCTTTAAAATTAAATTTCTACATCACCGGGGCACATTTTTCAATGAAACAAAAATCCAACTTGGGTTTTAATAAAAACCCATTTCAAATATGCCATCCATGGTTTTAAATAAAACCTTTCCTTGCATTCCTTGGTTTTCATAAAAAACTTTTTCTAATCTTCCCTTGAAGATCCTTTTGGAACCAAATGCCATGCATCCCTTCTTTAACCTTTGATCAAAACCTTTGCTTCTCATGAAGCTCTTTGTGGAGCAAAATCATAGTGCTTACTTACATAGGTCCTTTTGACATCATGACAAATTTTATCTTAAGGACTAAAAATGTCCAACAATCTCCCACTTTGTCATTGATGGTAACCCATATTCATTTTACTGAAACCTGGCCTTATTTTTTGCTCCCTCTGGGTCTTTGCTCCCCATGGACCAATGCTCTCTCAAGTATCAAATATCTCCTTATACAAAATCTATCCCCAATACACAAATATCTCCCTATTTGACATCAATGGAAAAGGGTCACCTTTGGGGCTTAGGGCTGAGAATGAGCCTCTTAGATTAGCCCTTCTACCACATCCACATGAGGTGGTTAATTTTGGAGTGGGAGTGTTTATAATATCCGAAAGCACTACTCTTTGTCTTCATATTTTCCTCTTCTTTTTTGAATTTTATGAATCCTCTCACTGTTTCTTTCCAAGTCATCATTCTTGCTCCTATAATCACTTATGTTCCTATTCCTATTCTTGTTTGCATCCATGTTCCTATTCCTATTCTTGTTTGTATTCTCATCCATGTTCCCATTTCTATTCCTATTCCTATTCTCATCCATGTTCTTGTTCCTATTCATGTTCCTGTTCTTGTTCTTCTCTATGTTCTTGTTCATGTTCATGCTTGATTTTAGAATATTTTCTCTACATCATTTTGCTATGTGACCATAATTCTTGCACTTATAACAATTAATATTATTATTACTTGGAGGTGCAACTATCTTAGGACTTCCCCTAGTGAAGCCATATCCTCTTCTGTCATGAACCTTGCAATTAATTGCCTTGTGACCAAACTCTTTACATGAGTAGCAATACCCATGGAAAAGTTATATTTTCTCATATTCCTGTCTTTCATGTGTCCTAAACTATAAATCCATGTGTCCAAAATTATGACATGAAAAACATATTCCATTAAAGAAACTTTGCCTAGACCCCATTGGTATCTTAGTATATTCTACCTGTTTCCTGTTCCATTTGTTTCTAACTTGAGCATTGTTCCTTTCCTTGTTGAACTTTCTATTGTTCAAATTATCCTTAGAGGTCTCACTCTCTCTTTTACTTACTTCTTTTGACTCTTCTTATTTTCTGGTGTTTGAGCTTGACTCTCCTTTTTTTGCTTCATGTTTCCCTTGTTCTTCTTTAGAATTAAGTCCTGTTATGGTGATTGATGACTTTTGTGCATTGATAGTCCTTTCCAAGGTCTTTGAATTTTTCTCAAACTTGTGTAGGTTTTCCTTAGAACATTTTAATTCCAACCTTAGTGAAACTATCTCATTCTCTAATATTTCACACTATAGATATTTTGTTTTTTATTTTTTGGCCATACATTCTTCAATTTTTATTGTCTCTTCAACTTTGATTTTGAAGCTAGTGATTTCCTATAGAAACCTTGCTTTTTCTTTCTCATATTCTTGAGCTTGAATCGTTAATCCTAAGTTCTCCTATTTTAGTTCTTCAAGAGTAATCATAAGCCTCTCACATTCTATCTCTTTTCCTTTGACTATTTAATCATACCTTCTTCAAATTCTTGATTTTTTAACCTTATCTCTCAAGTAAGAGATATCTTGTAGAAGCTTTGTCTTGCATTTCTCATCTTCTTGTATTTGAGCCTTCAATTCTAAAATCTCTCTTTTCAATTCAATAAACTCCTTAAGAGTGGCTTCCCCTTTTTATTTTTTTGAAGCATTTTCTTTTTCTTCTATTACTGAAAGTAGATTTTCTTTATACCTATTTTGATTGTCCTTGTTATCCTTCCTTGAACCAATCTCTAGGATTTCATTTTTGAGATTATCATATTCATATTCACTTCTACTAAACCCATTACAATATATTGCATTATGGCCAAGTTGACCACAAACAAAACATTCTTGTGGACAATGAGTTGCATTGTGACCAATGTTCCCACATCTAGTACAAAAAATTATTAGTCTAGATATTTCTCCATTACTTGATTCATCTATTGAATTTATTTCCATGTGTCCTCCCAACACAACAATATTAAACTCATCTTTCTTTTCTTTCATGACCATATATGTTCTTTTATTATTTTGTCTCATGCTTCTACTCTTGCTTTTCTTTGCCATTTGTGTTCTTGTAGGATATTCCTTCAAGTTGTTAAACCTCTTCCAAAGGAACCGACTCTGATACCAATTGAAGAACACAAGCTTATACTAAGAGGGGGGTGAACAATATAAAACCACTTTTTGCTTTTCTTTACCAAATAATATTAATCGATATAATAAATGGCAATATCAATAAAAATAACCACAACAATGCACAAATAATCACACACAATAAAGATACAAATTTTAACATGGTTCACCCAATGTGGGCTACCTCCATAGAGAAAATATTTCTTCTAAACATTTCTCAAATAATATTTTTGGAATCCTTCCCAATTACAATATTTATGAACCTCTGTCCAAAGGATATGTTGATACCCTAATATCAAGTTCGTGGATCTCTTCCACAGGATAATTCTTTCCCCTTCTACTCTGGCTAGTGATCTTCTAGAAGACTCCATGTCTCTACTACACTGACTAGTGGATATCTATCCACTTAAAGACTCCTCAATCATATCTATCTTTAATTGTCCTGGCTTTTGGATATCTACCCACTGAGATTTTTTCCTCTGTACTATGTCACCTCCAAATATCTATCTCAATACTATAATAAACACATTTTATTCGGTCTAGCATAGCTCTGCTCAATCTCTTGCACTAAACATAATACATTCGATCTAGTACAATTCTACTCAATAGGTCCACACAGAACCTACTCAAATTTGCTCAATAGATCCACACATAACCTACTCAATTTTTTTCAATAGGTCCATAGAGAACCTACTCAAATTTTCTCAACATGTTCACACAGAACCTGTTCAACAGTTCCACATAGAACCTGCTTAAATTTTCTCAACATGTCTACATAAAACTTTCTCAAATATGCTCAACAAGCTCACTCAGAACTTGTCCAAATATGATCAACAAGATCACTCAGAACTTGTCCAAATATGCTCAAAAATCTCACTCAGAAGTTGTCCAAATCTGATCAATAAGCCCTCTCTAGGACTTGCTCAAATCTGCATAACAACAACACAAAAGATTACTTAAAATTAGTCCACAAGTCTTCTCAAATACTTATCTCAAATCTGCTTAACAAGCTCACATAGAACTTGTCCAATCTCATAGAATCATAAATAGAATTTTTAGAGACTCAATCTATTCTATACTAAATGCTTAATCAATATCTCAATTCAATATTCTATAAGCATATAGAGAATTGTTAGAGACTCAATATGTTCTATACTCAAATCTCGATCTCAACTCAAATCAATCTCATAGAATCATAAAGAGAATTGTTAGAGAATAAATATGTTCTATTGTCAAATCTCAATTTCAACTCAAGTTAATCTTATAGAAGCATAAATAGAATTGATAGAGACTCAATATTTTCTATACTCAAATCCCAATCTCAACTCAAACCAATCTCATAGAAGCATAAAGATAACTATTAGAGACTCAATATGTTCTATTATCAAATATCAATCTCAACTCAAATCAGATATAGAATAGTTTGTTTCATGGGACTTGAACAACCACATGCATCCACTTGACTAGGCTCAA
This sequence comes from Wollemia nobilis, assembly GCA_028583015.1. Taxonomy (NCBI): domain Eukaryota; kingdom Viridiplantae; phylum Streptophyta; class Pinopsida; order Araucariales; family Araucariaceae; genus Wollemia; species Wollemia nobilis. Next base: position 6,476,812 of record JAQPPZ010017107.1, on the reverse strand, counting down.
ACAACTCTACTCGACTAAATACCTCAAGGAACAACCCTTTCTCATAGACCCTAGTCAAAGCATGTATCAACCACCTCAAAATATTTCCAATAATGCTCAACATTAAATCTCACATAACAATGATACTCATGTTATTTTCTAACTCAAGTTCAAGTTCTTTGCACAACCAATGGGCTTCAACAACAATGCTTATAAAACAAGTTTTAATAACAACTCTCAATAAAAAACCTTGAAGCATTTAACCAATCACTTTCAAAAAGGAAACTGCAATCAATCATTTCACTCCAAAGGTATTTTATAATCAACCACCATAATCAATAAATAGGAGAATGCACCCATACCTTTTATGAAGATGAATAAGCCTCTTTAGAAATCTGCCACAATCACAATATTCTTTTGCCAATCCTCACAAGGGTTAAAAGATCACAAAATAATCCACATTACTCCACTTCACAATAATATTCACGAAGGATTTTAATTAGAAAACCTTCTTAATAATTAATGCACAACATCCTTATCATTCCTAAAACCACTTGTACCATTAAATAAAATAAATCAAAATATTGCATAACCTTGTCACTCCAAAAAACACTTATACCTAAAATAAATCAAAACATTGCATAACCTTGTCACTCCAAAAACCACTTATACCATAAAATAACTCAAATATTTTATATCCTTCCTTTCAACACTTTTGCACTTAAAAAATAATAATCACAAAGCCTTCTTAGGCAATATCCCACATTAATCAAATATCAAACCTTAGCCATATGCAAAAATTAAATCCACTATACTCTCCGTGAAAGTCGATGCTTAACACAACCTTAGCAAATTTGAAATATTTCATGCACCCAAAAATTTCAGCGATCGAATTATGGCATACCTTGCAAAATGGCTTTGGGTGGTTTCGACCCTTTGTTCCTCCTCACCGTGTGCCTTAGCGCATTATCCGCCCACTGTGTGGGATAGGCCTCCCACATGGAGGCTTTAAGTCTTTGAGAATTTTATTTATGTCCTCTCCACTTATACCTTGAAACTTGCTCCCATGTTCCACGTGTAGTGCACAAACGAAATCGGAAGGGGGGAATCGACGATTGTGAAGGAGGGGATAATCGAATGTGGAAAAAATTTCTTGTCTCCTACTTGTTTGAAAAAATCAACCCCTTTAAATATTCGAACCTTTGCATGATAAAATATATGACGTCGACGGACATGGCGGGAAATTTTTTTTATTTAATTTTAAAATTTAAATTTAAATTTTAAATAAATTAAAATTTAAACTAAACCTTTAAAATTAAATTTCTCCATCACCGGGGCACCTTTTTCTATGAAACAAAAATCCAACTTGGGTTTTAAGAAAAACCCATTTCAAATATTCCATCCATAGTTTTAAATAAAACTTTTCCTTGCCTTCCTTGGTTTTCATAAAAACATTTTGCTAATCTTCCCTTGAAGCTCCTTTGGAACCAAATTCCATGCATCCCTTCTTGAACCTTTTATCAAAACCTTTGCTTCTGATGAAGCTCTTTGTGGAGCAAAATCATAGTGCTTACTTACATAGGTCCTTTTGACATCAATGAAAACTTTTATCTTAGGGACTCAAAATTTCCAACATCCATACCTTTCTACTGTAATCATCAATGAATGCGATGTAGTATCTGGTCTCAGTATAATATTGAATAGACATTGACCCACAAATGTCTGAATGAACCAATTGCAATGGTCTATTGGCTCTCCAAGCCTTTCATAACCTAAAAGGCTACCTCAGATGTTTGGAAATAACACATGTCTCAAAAAAACACTCCTTAAGATGTGGAAGTCCTTTTACTAGAGCTTTCCTTGCCATCATCTAAATATTATAAAAATTCAAATGCCCCATTCGTTCATGCCACATGTACTCCAACAAAAAAGTAGTTGTTATAGGCAAAGAGTTTTGAGTTACAAATTTGGTAATGAGGTAGTAAACACTATCCTTTTTTATTCCCATGGCTTTGATAGTGCCATTTGGTTCCTAAATGTAGCATTTTTCTTTTTCAAAATAGACAGTATAATCCCTATTTGTAAGTTGCCCAATAGATAAAAGGCTCCTATTAAGATAAGGTACATACAAGACATTTATTGCAATAACATTATTGCCATAAAAAAAAACAAGTGGTACCTCTCCAACACCTTCAATTGGAAGGACACTTTCATCACCAAAAGTAATGAATTGATTATAAGTAGGTTGAACCTTGGTCAACCAATATTGCCTTCATGTCATGTGCTTTTCTGCCCCAAAATCAATATACCAATAATATTTATCTTCAACATTAAATTGGCTTGTTGTATATAATGTGTTGAGATTATTATCTTGTGGACCCCTTTATAAGCAAGCATATTCATCGATCCATTTTAGAATAAATAGCGAATCTCATTCAACTATCAAAAGCAGTTGATTGGACCAGATTTCTTAAACGATATTTCTGGCTCTATGGCACAAATCTATGCATCTACATGTGGAACTTAGCATCACATAAAGTTCAATATTTGATTATAGGTTGATCTGGTCCCTTGTTTCCTTATGAAAAAATATACATTAGGAAGTTGTGTATGCTCATATTGTGGTTGGAAAAACACAAAATAGAAACCATAATGATAATGGATCAAAATTTATTTTAGCAAGAACCTAATATGATGTAAGTGATCCTTTAGTTCACCCATAGGGTGGTCTAGCTACAACTCGAGATGGCATCTTGACACTATTAGATTTTTTATTAGTTGGAACATCTCTAGAGACCCTTCAGAATCTCTTGTATAAGTTTATGTGTTTGATAGTTCATGGGAAAGAGAACGTGAGCATGAATTATTGTATCCTGGTGATTTTGGTGGTGGTGGTCGAGGTTGGATAAGCCAATGAACTAGAAATTCTGGTAGGGGATATGGAAAGACACATGTGCTTTGCATAAAATAAGGATTTCATGTGAGGCTTTAGTATATTTCTAGTTTGCACTAGGAGAGAAAACCCAAATATCTTTATTATGTATGAAAGAGGAGAAATTTATTGAAAGACTTATATTCAGGTTTGATAGCAAAAGGTTTTTGTAGAGATTGTATAATAAATGTATTGTGTGAGTTCAAGGAATTGAAGGAACTAAAGTGCACAATATAGGAACCCCATTGTACTATTTGGTTTTGTATTGCAGATACAACATTTTAGTATGAGGTTTCAGGGAGTACAGTGCAAGATAACTAAAATGAATGCTTTTCTAAAGTTGGATGAATATAACACAATTTTGAGTGGGTTGTAGGAATAGGGACTCCTCTATCGGTGGCCATCCTGTACAAAATGGAGAATTTTTTTACTCTTGGTGATACACGAATACATGCTCATGAAGATGACATGGCTCATAATTTACTGCACATTGAATTTTCAATAGGAATGACCTCCTGGTGTAGGAATTGGCACGACTAAAGGCTCAACTACTCTCTATTTTTGAAGTTCTTTGTTTTATTCTATTGTTATGGGATTGATATTAATGGTTTCCATAATCTCTTTGATATGAGATTAATATTTTTGTAATACATTATTATAGCCCATTGTGGCCATTGTAGAGAAGCTTGCCATCATTGTGATCATTTTTAGGTAATGGTGTAGCTGTGGATAGGCCTTGGATGAAGAATTCTAAGGGTGACATGACAAGTTTGAAGTTCACATGCTCTTATAGATCATGAACAACCTAAATTACAGTTAGTGGTAAATGAAGTCACTTCTAGATCTGTGTATTATCGATGATAAAAGTTTTTAGGCTTGTGTAGCATCTTTCATGGACTTTTGTGAGCAAAGAATGTGCTACATTTTCCCCATTCAACCCCATCCTACTTTGGTTACTTTTACCTTGATTAGTAGGATAATTCCAATGGAGTTGGAGAAAATTTGTGAGGCCCCAATGGAGTTGGAGAAAATTTGAGTGGAGCCAAGTACTTCACCAAGATTGACCTGAAGAGTGGCTACCATCATATTTGGATCAGAGAAGGAGATGAGTGGAAAACTGCTTTCAAAACCAAAGAAGGTTTGTATGAGTGGTTGGTCATGCCATTTGGGCTAACCAATGCACCAAGCACATTCATGCAGTTGATGAATGAAGTGTTGAAGGAGTGCTTAGGAAAGTTTGTTATTGTCTATTTAGATGATATTTTGATATTCAGTAGAACCCTGGAAGAGCACCTGATGCATATTAGGAGGGTTTTTGAGAAGCTAAGGGAAGAACAGTTGTTGATCAACTTGAAGAACTGCAATTTTTTGAAGAAGAAGTTGGTATACCTAGGATTTGTCATCTCAGTTGAAGGTCTGAAAATGGATCCAGAAAAGGTGAGGGCTATCATTGAATGGCCTACTCCAAGAAGCACTTTTGAAGTGAGATCATTTCATGGTTTAGCCAGTTTTTACAGGAAATTCATCAAAAATTTCAGCAGTATTTGTGCACCCCTTACAGAAACAATGAGAGGGGATAAGAAAGATTTTAAGTGGACCTTGGGAGCTGACAAAAGCTTTGATATGTTGAATAAGAAGGTCACTGAGCAACCTGTTTTAGCACTTCCAGATTTTAATAAGGTATTTTAGGTAGACTGTGATGCCAGTGGTAGTGCCATTGGAGCTGTGCTGAGTCAAGAAGGTAAGCCTATTGCTAAGTCAAGAAGGTAAGCCTATTGGTTACTTCAATGAGAAACTCAATGATGCCAGGAAAAAGTATTCAGTGTATGATCAAGAATTCTATGCCATAGTTCAGTCCCTGATGAAGTGGAGACATTATTTGCTGCCAAAAGAGTTTGTGTTATATACTGATCATCAGGCCTTACAGTATATAAACAGCCAAGGAAAACTAAACCAGAGGCTCTTGAAGTGGGTTGAGTTCCTCCAAAGCTATACCTTTGTGTTAAAGCACAGAAGTGAAAAATCAAACAGAGTTGCAGATGCATTAAGTAGAAGGCAAAATTTGTTGATGGAAATGATAGTGGAAGTGATAGGATTCGAAGAACTGAAGGGCCTATACCCTAAAGATCCTAATTTTGCAAAATCCTGGACAGCTTGCTCGACACCTGTTACTGTGGACAGGATAAAATGGTTGGATTTTCTAATCCAAGATGGAATGTTGTTCAGAGGAAGTAAATTATGCATTCCAAAGAGTTCCATGCGGGAAAACTTAGTCAAAGAGAAACACAGCGAAGGATTGGCTGGACATTTTTGTCGGGATAAGACCATTGCCCTAGTGAGTGAGAACTATTACTGGCCACAACTACAACAGGATGTGAAAAAGTTTGTACAAAGTTGTAGAATTTTCCAAAAGGAAAAAAGAGTGATGCATAACACAGGATTATATCAGTCATTACCTGTACCTGAGAGGCCATGGGAGGACATCAGCATGGATTTCATTCTTGGGTTGCTGAAAACACAGAGGGGAAATGACTCTGTGTTTGTGGTGGTTGACAGATTCTCCAAGATGGCACATTTTATTCCCTACCAGAAAAAAAGTGACGCGGTTCACATTACAAGGTTATTTTTCAAGGAAGTGGTACGACTTCACGATCTACCAAAAAGCATAGTTTCTGACAGAGATACAAAGTTTGTTGGGTATTTTTGGAGAAAATTGTGGAAGAAGTTGAAGATGGATCTAAAGTTTAGTTTTGCATACCACCCACAGACTGATGGACAGATAGAGATGGTAAATAGAAGTCTGGGTAATTTGTTAAGATGCTTGATAGCAGATAAACCCAAGGGATGGGATTTGGTTTTTCTGCAGGCAAAATTTGCATACAACAATTCTGTCAACAAGAGTACAAACAAATCTCCATTCCAAGTCATATATGGAAACAACCCAAGAAATGTTTTTGACCTGAGGAAATTAGATAAATGAGAAAAGTGCAGTTCCGAGGCTAAGGAATTTGTGAAACACATGAAAATCCTGCATGATGAAGTAAAGAAACAAATTACAAAAATGAATACTCAGTACAAGACAAGAGCAGACCAAAAGAGGTGGTTCAAAGAGTTCAAAGTGGGAGATGAGGTCATGGTCCATCTCAAAAAATAAAGGTTTCCAACCAAAACTTATAACAAATTAAAGATGAAATTTGGGCCTTGTAGAATACTAGAAAAATGGGAGTCAGGCAATGCATATAAAGTGGAATTGCCAAGTGGGCTTGACATTTCACCTGTCTTTAACATATCAGATTTAGTAAAATACCATGAAGGGGATAGTAGTGAGGCACCATGTGTAGAGTTGTGGAGTATTCCAAAGATCTACTCCAACCACAGATGAGATAGAGGAAATACTGGACACAAGAGAAGGCAGAAGTATCAGAAAAAGATAGTATTTTGAATATTTGGTCAAGTGGAAGGGCAGACCAGTAGAAGATGCAACTTGGTTGTCTAAAAAGGAGGTTGACCACCTTGGTCTCCCTCCAACAGTTCAGAAGTGAGGATCACTTCTAAATCTACCCCAGGTGTCTGATGTAGGAGCATCCAAGGGTAGCAGAGCAATCCTGCACCAACCAAATTTGTCTAAGTGTTTTTGCAAAGAAAAAAAAAAAAGGAAAGAAGCTAAGGTTGACGGAGGGTCGCGAAATCGTGACATTTCACGATTTTGCAACATGTCACGAAATTGCAACCAAATCAGGAAGCAGGTCTTCGACAGACGAAGGGTCATGAAATCATGACCAAATTAGGAAGCAGGTCTTCAACAGACGAAGGGTCACAAAATTGTGACCAAATCAGGAAGCAGGTCTTCGATGGACGAAGGGTCTTGAAATCGTGACATGTCGCAATTTCATGACATGTCGCGAAATCATGACCAAATCAGGAAGCAGGTCTTCGGCAGATGAAGGGTTGCAAAATCATAGCCAAAACCAAGGCAGAGGCTACGGTGGACAGAGGGTCACAAAATCATGACCAAAGACCAGAGATAGAGGCTAAGGTAGATGGAGGGTTGTAAAATCATGACTGCAACAGAAGCAGAGGCTACGACAGTGTGGAGGGTCATGAAATCATGACATGTCACGATTTCGTGACATGTCACAAAATCATGACCAAAGAGAAAGCAGGGACTACGACAGTACGGAGGTCACGAAATCATGACCATAGCTTCAGGACGAAGGCACAGTAGAAGGACGAAGGCATAGAAGAAATGGGATGCGTTAGAAATACGTTGTGATATCGCGACAGGGCATATTTTTGCATTGAAAGACGAGCCAAAGATGAAGAGGTAGAAGGTGACACGTGTCGAATACCTGGGCGATGAAGTGACACGGGGAGGCAAAACAAAAGGTTCTGGGAGAGGAAACGTAGGGCCGCCAGCTGGAAATGGAGCGCCACCTAAGAACCTTTAAAAAGGGAAACAAAGGCATGCACAAAGGATGGAGAAAAATTGCTAAAACGAGAAGATAATCTCGTGGTATTTCCAGATTGGAGAAGCTCGAAAAAGTCGCACTTCCTTTGCGACTTGTGGATAATCGGCTGTGACTGTAATATTCGGCTGCATGAAAATAAAATAAAACTGTTTTCTTTTTCTCTGTGATTCTGGCTCTCGATCAATATATCACATGGTAAGATTTAGGTCTCCTCCTTCAAGGTCAAGAAAGTTAATCATTAAGCAATTGCCATTTGTTGTACTTGTATATTTTTTAAATATTTTAATTTTTATGTTTTTAAAAATATTTTACTTGTTAATATTATCAATATATTTAGAGTTCTTAGTTTTTAAATGATCATAATTAATATTTATTTACTTGAATTGATCTAGTAAAATATCTACTAACTAATTATCTTCTTGTGAAAGTAAAGTTGTGTTGCTCCTTATTGAAACAATTCTAACAAATATCTTGGTTTATTTATTTTATGTGAAATAATATTATTTAATACATTATAATGGAAGTTTAGTATAAATATTCTAAAACATTTTATAGACATAGTGCTTCATAATGTTTTGAGGTTATTGTTATATATTGAACTTTTGAGGTTATTGTTATATATTGAACTTTTGATGTGGAAATAGATTTTTATTTTTATTTTCTTATCTATAATATGTGTTATAAGACCACTACAAATATGGTTTATTTTAAAATATTTATTAAATTAACCCTATTTCAATATGAAAATCATACCAAATACAATATTTTTTGTTGTTATGTAGTGAGTTCCATGATTCATATCCTATTGATGTATCAAAGAATTGTTTTTGCTAGTGTCATCATGTAGATTTAACATAAATATGAAGAATTTACTGTACTAGAAAAGTTATATGTAGCATAATAGTTGTATGACATAGTATATTATAAGTCAATATTCAAAATTGTATTCCATCATTAACACCACTTTTATATTCTCTACTCTTTTTTCATATTCTATTAGATTTATCACTTCCTTAGACTTTTTTTTAATTGTTTTATAATTTTTTGAGCATATGATAAATATAACATCAAGAGATTGACATGCCTCCATGGCAAGAAAGTAGTGTTATAAACTAGAAATAATTATCTACAATTTATTGATCATCATTTGCTTGAATTCTTGTATCACACAACTATTATTAGCTTTAAAAATCAAATCACCCGCATAATGATAAATATTTAAAATTTGGTTATTTTCCATTTTAAAATACAATATTGGTTGATATTAGATTGATCCAACTAGATTAGCTAATTTTAAATCATAAATTTTTGATAGATAGATTGTGGATCCCAATGGATGGACTCAAAATATGACAAATAAACTTGGACTCAAACTATAATAGATGGAATAAAACCATGTACATACCACTAAGTGTGGATTTCAAAATAGGTGTGGACCATAGAGTGTAGATTACAAAATAGGCGATGAGCATCAAGAATGCTCATATTTTTGTATGATTTTTAATGGTTTTTGTGCGACAGTATAGTAAGAGTTGTATCTTTTTATGAATTATTATGTATCTATTTAATAAAATTATGTGCATTATCTAATTTGTGTGTGAAGTATATATTGTATAGATATTTGCTAATTTTATCATCTTTTGATCATTCAAGGTCCTACATGGACTGGTATGCGTCTGCTTCAATGATTCTAAGGCATATTGGGAAGGTGCCTTACTCTAGAGGTAGGTGCCTTAATTTAGATGTAGATTCCTTACTCTACAAGTAGACACATTAATCTACAAGTAGGCACCTTACTCTAGAGGTAGGCACCTTACTCTACAAGGAGGCACATTACTCTAGAGGTAGGCGTCTTACTCTACAAGGAGACCCCTTACTATTTAGGTAGGTAACCTTACTCTAGAGGTAGGCACCTTACTATTAGGTGCCTTACTCTATAAGTAGGCACCTTAATATTCAAGTAGGCATCTCACTCTTTAGGTAGGCACCTTACTCTTCAGGTAGGTGACTTGATGTTAAGCGCTTTGATCATCTGGTTGAAAGAGGTCCTATTAACCATGGTAAACCATTGACTCCATGTCACATAGGCTATTATTTGAATACTACCAAATGTATGAGTTGTCCCATATGTATTAGAAGAAATGACCATGCGACTATCCAATATTTATGAGTAAACCTACAATTAGTTGTAGAATCATTAGATGGATCCTACTTCTGAAGAAGTTCAATATTACCATCATGCATAAACATGATAAAGACAACATAGTAGCAGACTTCTTGTCCAGACTAATACCATTAGATCACACAGTCATGGAAGACTAGTTCTTAGATGAGCATATTTTTCATTAGCGAGTAGACATTGTGGTGTGTAGACATAGCCAATTACTTGGCCACCAGTAGAACATCCCCTACTCTTTCACCATAAGAGAAGCAGATGATGATAGAAAAGAGTACATATTTTTCATGGATTGATGGCCTCCTATTTAAAATAGAGCCTTATCAAATCATGATGAGGTGCGTAGTTGAGCACAAATTTGTGGATGTTCTCAAATATTACCACAATGAGCCATGCAGAGGATATTTTGCAAGAAGGAGGACTACATACAAATTCCTATAGATTGGTTATTATTGGCCTACGTTGTTCAAATATGAAACCAAATATGCTAGTCAGTGTGATGAGTGTCAAAGGATGGGTAGGCCAAACCCCAGGGATGAAATACCTCTCCAGTAGCACATGCATGTAGAACATTTTTACAAATGGATAATGGACTTTATGGGGCCAATCAACCCACCTTTGGCCAAAAAGAGATACCTTCTAGTCTACACTAACTACGTCACCAAATGGGTTGAATTTTAGGCACTAAGGGACTCCAAAGAAAGAACGATGCCACAATTTTTGTTTGCTCAAATTTTCATGAGGTTCAGGGTACCTAAGCAGATTACGATGAATTAGGGGGCCTAATTCACCTCCAACTTAATTCATGAGCTAATGAAGTAATACAGGGGTTGGCATAAAAAATGACCCCCTATCATTTGTAGGTGAATGGAAAGGTAGAAGTGACCAATAAGGAGTTAGATAATATCCTAAAAAAAAACTGTGCAACAACACAGGAAATATTGGGCTGCAAGACTAACAAAGGTGGTATGAGAATATAGAACAACATGGAAAACAACCACAATCTTTATCCCATTTCAAATGATATATGAGAAGAGTGTGATGATGCCCATTGAATTTGAAATTAAAATTTTTATTACTGTAGTAGAATTAAACCTGAGCCTATACAATGCACAAAGAGAGAGGATTCGATAGCTAAATCAGCTGTATAAATATCGAATGTATGCTCTACAAAAGATGAAAATCATCCAAAGGTAAAGGAAACATTGGCATGACCACCACATTAAGTTAAAGCAATTCAAGGAAGGATACTAGGTATTACTATATGATTATAGATTGTAGAAACATAAGGATAAGCAAATACAGAGGTGGATAGGACCATATGAAGTGGTAGATCTGATTAAAAATGGTGTTGTGCATGTCAAGACAATTGATGGTAGAAATATCATCTTGATAGTTAACGACCACCGACTACGTCCATATCACATGTTCAAACATATAATGGTGTATTCTAGAATAGGCATGGGGGAGACCCCATCAAATTGAAAATATGTTAACTTCTCAGTAACACAGTGGACACAGGGGTCTCCATTGAAAATAATTTAGTTCTTAGTTTTTATTTTCTATGTGTTTCAGGTGTAGTTCCTACATGCAAGATGCATGTATCCTGAGAGCCAAGGTGTAACAGGTACAAATTACACCAACAAATGCATATTACTACTTTCTAGTTTATAGTGTGTTTTGTAGGGACAATGCCCACATTCAAGTTGCTAGTATCTTGAGAGCCAGGGCCTAATAGGTACGGATTGATTTTAACTCCATTTTCCTCTTTTTCCCATTTTATTTTGCAGGTGAAATGGCTTGATTATATCAAGAATAGGTATCTTGGGATACAAGGCCTAAACCAGCCCAACATCCATGAACTTGCACATTTTTAGGAGGATATAGTTCTGACCCAACCATGGATGTGGGCACTATTTCCCTGTAAATAAAAATACTCACCCATGTACTTGGGCAAAACAAACACTGATGTAACATGATAATTTTTTTTGGAGGATATGATCAACCCTACATCATATAATTCATCAGCTACTTCTAAATTTTTAACATTAAAAGAGCATATTGCTCTACAAGTAGGTGCCTTACTCTAGAGGTAGGTGTCTTACTATACAAGTAGGTTCCTTACTCTAGAGGTAGGCATCTTACTCTATAATTAGGTGCCTTACTCTTCACGTATGCATTTTAATTGAGGTGCTCAACTTAAATTTAAAAATCAAAAAAAATAAAATGAATAAGTGATGAGGTGCATTGATGCCAAGCATCAAGGGCACCTTGATCGTAAAAAAAAATAAAAAATAAAAAATAAAAATTGTGAGTCATGGTCAAAGGTATTTTACTCTTCAGGTATGTGCCTTGGCCAAAGAGGTGCCTTACTCTTCAGGTAGGCATCTTTATCAAGGGTACCTTACTCTTCAGGTAATTACCTTCATCAAGGGTGCCTTAGTCTTTAGGTAAGCATCTTGATCAAGGGTACCTTACTCTTCAGTTAGAAGCCTTAATCAAGGGTGCCTTACTCTTTAGGTAGGCACCTTGATCAAGGGTACCTTACTCTTCAGGTAGGTGTCTTTGTCGAGGGTGCTTTACTCTTCAGGTAGGTTCTGTACAAGTAGGTGCCTTAATGTCCATTAGTGGAGGTGCTTGATTGATAAGTCTTTAAAAAAAATAATGAGGCATCGTGATGTCATACATCAAAAGCACCTTGATAAAAAAATGATGAATAGGTGACATGGCACCTTGATCAAGGGCACCTTACTCTTTAGGTGGGGGCATTGATCAAGGGTACCTTACTCTTTAGGTAGGCATATTGATCAAGGGTACCTTACTCTTTAGGTAAATGCATTTTTCAACGATGCCTTACTCTTCAGGAAGACACCTTGATCAAGGGCATCTTCCTATTTAGGTAGGTACCTTTATCAAGGGTGCCCTTGGTCAAGGGCACCTTACTCTTCAATTAGGTGCCTTGATCAATGGTACCATACTCTTAGGGTAGGCACCTTGGTAAAGGGTACCTTACTCTTCAGGTAGGCACCTTGGTCGAGGATGCCTTACTCTTTAGGTAGGCACCTTGATCAAGGGTACCTTACTCTACAAGTAGGTACCTCGATATCATATAGGTACATTAATATAATCTAAGGCACCTGCATAATTTGATGGCACAAGGGAGTGACCAAAGATGATATCACAATTTCATGTGATGGAAATCCAAAGTCACCCAACAATATTGTAAAATCATTTTGTAGGATTTTTGCATGTCCCAAGGGAGATATACATCCTATTATCTGAATAAACCGAATCCCTCATATTTTTATCATGGTAACTTGAGCAAACTAGATTTACAGTGTCCATGATAATGTAATTGGCACACAGGGAATATACCATCACCTCTATCATATACTACCAAATTGGTATGCTCCACAATGCACGAATAGGGAATTATGTATGCGCATAATTTTTGTTAAATATTCACATAATATTTCATGATTAATACTTCTCTAAAAATAATATCATTGCAAGAATCACATTGGCACCCCATGTCCAATACATCGTGTCAAAATCAATTCAGGTGGCGTACCCTATCAAACCCAATGTAGAAGTAATTCACTGGATAAGTGCCTTGATCTATAATAAGTTGTCTTCCTGTGAGAATAGGGCATCCAACCAATCAAATAAAATGGATATGAGAATTCACCATGGGAGGTCGATCAAAGAACCATGTGTACAAGAAGAATGAGCCCAACATTATCAAGGGAATTAGCAGTTAAATTTAGGAATAGTTTGAGGTGGCTGGGTGGATGAATTATTACCTCATGGTCATCCAAAACCAAGATATTGAAGCAACAAAGGAGTTTGCTACCGTTTTGAGAGGGGAGGTCGCTCAACTACGTGGATTGGAAATTACAGTCACACAAAAGTATATTTCCCTTATTACTAGCCTCCCCCTCACTGGAGAATGCAATTACAAGGAGGGTATGCTAGGCCAATGCACAGAGCTACTACTCAAGCAAGGAAACATTTGATTTGATAACATATGGATACTTGTGGAAGCTCTTCAAATAAGTGACATTATTCTCCATATGCACATAAAAATGCTCACACCTGAATACAAACCACATGCAATTTTTGAATCACCTAGTGCATGGGTAGAAAATAAATGTACCATTCTATCTAGAAATTACCTTGAAGGATGAGGCTTATTGACAGAGAGGAGCAGTCTTTGCCCTAGCCCATCATGGGCTAATTACAACCCTAATTAACTATGTCTAGAAACACAGAGAGAACATGTTTGTAGAAGGGGTAAAAAATTTTGGCATGTAAATATAGTTTGCTATTGAAGGAGGACAAGAAGACAAATTATGAGGAGTGGTCTAAGGAGAATAAGAACAGTCCCAAACCTCCAAAGATGTTGCAGTTGAAGGGCAATTTTTTGTGCCTAATGATGTAGAGGATAGATTGGATTTTTCTAGACCTAAACTAATGGCTCATTGAACAGAGCGTATATGTGGTAGAAGGTACCTATGGTGATTAATTCTAATGAGTGAGGAAGAAGGGTAGGATATGAATGTTAGGTTCATGGCCCAAATATTATAGAATTTGGCCACTTGAAATCCACAAGACCCACAACATTTGATAGACCTATGATAGTATATCAACTTAATTCTATAAGAAGGCCTCACTTAGCAGAGTGAGTATTTTTAAGGGCAGGAATTTTTTGATGGGTTTAGTAAAATGATTGCAAGGAAAATATAGAGGTATGAGGCCACCATAGATCAACTACAATATTTGGTTCAACTACTCAAGGAAGAGAATCAACAACTACAATCCAGGGTGGTGGAATGAGTAGATACCTACACCCAAATGGATTGGGAAATGGAAGTGCCCATGAACTCACCCACCTCTCCATAAAGGGTTTTTTCATCAAGGCCACTCAGTTCTAACACTAGAAATGAAGATAGGGAGGTAGGGGAGATTTCATTTGTATTTGATAGGGTGACTGTGGAGGAACAAGGGAATTCTATCTTTAAATAGAACCCCCTATTATAGATATTATTGATGATGAAGTCCAATCGAGTCAAGTCCAATAGCAAGGCCTTGAACTTGATACTAAGGAGGAATCTTAGGAGTAACCAAAACCTGTAGTGGAAGGTCCTGCAAAATAGTCAATTTGTAAGCAAGAAACATAGGAAGCGGTTGTAGGGAATTCAAGGACATCCCATGGGTAAGAAGGACATACCCATACAATATATTGTAATATTGGAGAGGCCTAAGATGAAGGCACCTCAAAATAGTGCCAAGAGAAAGGCCAGAAAGGCCAAGGTTATGTTTACATAACTGACCATCCAATCAGACAAAGAATGGGTGGAAAGTATGCATGGTTTTATCGATTATAAGGAGAAATTAAAAAGACTCCATGAAGAATTTGAGGCATCAAAGGTAGCTAGAAAAGACACCAAGAAGATTGAGAGAGGGCCTAGCATTTTTTTTGACCCTTCTATGAAAGTCCAGTTCTGGTGGATATAAGGTTTGTCCTAGGGATGACCCTCTAGAATACAAAGGTATATGAAGAGGCAGGGGATATTCGGGCCATAAGCAGAGGCAACGGTGATTGTTGAAGAAAATAATGATCTCACCCCTAAATAAGTATGACCATACAAATCTAGTTTGGTTATATGACAAAGGGATGACTATGATAGTCTATTCGGAGAGTTATGGCCTCAGCATACTGATATTTGGTAGGAAGTTAAAACCACATTCTATAAGTGAGAAAAAATTATGGCTACATTACCCAACATAAGGTAGAACTATAAGGTATAGCCAGTGTAAGAGTAAGCTAGCATAGTCAAAATTTAAAAGCCAACCCAACATAGTCGGAAGCCAGCATAGCCAGAAACTAGTGTAACCCAAAAACATCCCACAATAAACTAATGCATCTCAGTATAAATGGAAACCCCAAAATGAATGGAAGGCCAATGTCACCAATAAGAAAATAAAATAAAAGGATGATGTCTACTTCAAGGGGTTGACTATCGGATTTAGGTTCCACGAGGTTATGGCAAATATTAGGCATGGTGGGATGATGAGCATCAAAAATGCTCATATCTTTGTATGAGTTCTAATGATTTTTGTGTAGCAGTATAATAATATTTATATATTTTTATGAATTATTATGTATCTATTTAATAAAATTATGTGCATTATCTAATATGTGTGTGAAGTGTGTTTTGTGTAGATATTTTCTGATTTTGTCATCTTTTGATCATGCAAGGTCCTACGTGGACCTGACATGCTTCTACTTCAATGAGTCTAATGCATATTGGAAATGCACCTTAATCTACAAGTAGGTGCCTTACTTTAAAGGTAGGCACCTTACTCCTTAGGTAGGCATCTTACTCTTAGGTAAGTTCTTTACTCTAGAGGTAGGTCTCTTACACTACAAGTAGGTACCTACTCTAGAGGTAGGTGCCTTACTCTACAAGGAGGCACCTTTCTCTATAGGTAGACACCTTACTCTACAAGGAGGCAACTTACTCTTCAGGTAGGCAGCTTACTCTAGAGGTAGGTACCTTACTCTACAAGTAGGCTCCTTACTCTTTAGGTGGGTGACTTACTCTTTAGGTAGGTGCCTTACTATTTAGGTAGGCACCTTACTCTTCAGGTAGGTACCTTGATGTTAAGAACTTTGATCATGTAGCTGAAAGAGGTCCTTATGACCGTGGTAAACTATTGAATTCACATCACGTAGGCTATCCTTAGAATAATACCAAACGTATGAGCTATCCCAACCATATTGGAAGAAATGCATAACCATTTTATGAAGCATAACATGGGCAACATAGAGATTGAACCTAAAAATATTCTATCCCCAAGAAAATACAAAAACATGGTTTAACTATTTTTATCATACGCCTATTACAATAACTAAACTATATCAGTTTATACTATAACCAGGACTTCTGTTGTAACAACACACTCACAGGAAGTTTTGTGTGTGTTATATAAACACATAGACTTCTCTAAGAGAGAAGGTAATTATTTAAGAGTGTTGATGTATGTAAGCATTGTACTGAAATATTAAAAAAAGTGCTCAAGAGTTCTTCCATTCACATTTTACCTTTGTAATTAGTCAGGTGGAAGCTGGTGGAGCCTGGGCCCACTCCAGGATAGTATTCCTCCCCTACTTTATATTGATTTCTAGATTAGTTCATTTATTTCAATGTGTTGCATCTTTTATTTTTGCAAGTGTGATTTATTACTTTCCTTTATTTTCCAAGTATGGTGTGGTGTGGTTTATCTTCTTGTATTTTTATTTATGCATGATTTAATTGGTGTGAATGAATCAACGATATTTCACAATGCTCATCCCAACAATAGGTTTAGTGGACTCATATTAGAATGGTGTTGTAAAAAACATTGAACATGGTACTTCGTAAGTTTACGAGTTCCCTAGTTTGACAATTTAAATGAGTGGGTTGTGACAGAAATATGACCATATTTAACTAATTTTTTTTCCCCAATAATAAGTACAATCTAAAGAGTGTATATTACAAAAATGTATAAACCATAAATTACAAATTATGAAATGAGTTTGAACCATATAGTGTAGATTATAGAATGATTATAGACCATGGAATGCCTAGCATTAGAAACAAATCAAATTTAAAGGGGAAGTCATAACCACCTTGTAATTCATTTAAGGTAATGACATTAAGTTTTAAGACATGACATGGTTGCATGGTGGTATTGCATAGTCATATTTAGGATTTTATTAGACATCTCTTCATAGAGGTTGTGGGTGCTCGCAAACATCTCTCCTTAGAGGTTGCCTCATTTGTAATTCCATATTTAGATTAATAAACTATTACTTATTATTTTATAAAATTTTATCTTTTTTACTTTTATTTTTACATAGCAAAAAATCCAATATATTTGGATATTTTTGATCAATGGTATTAGAGTAGTATATTTGTAGGTGTATGATTCCAAAGACAAGATCAAGCTATCAAAAATTGGGTGTTACGAGTGCAACCCATATGATTACCTATTAAATCATTTCAAATGGTTTATATGGTGAAAAAAATTGAGATAATAAATATTTTTAAATAGATGCTAGATGAATCCCTTAAAAAGTAGAGGAATCAAATGTTAGATCAAATTTTCTAGATTCTTTAATGACTTCCATCTGCTAGTATTGTGGCATAACCATTCAATGCCAAAAAAAACCATTCAAATATAGGTGATATTTGATATTCCTATCTTTGAAGGAAGAATATATAGAAATATGGTGGAGAATTGGTTGGACCAACTATCCACATACTTTTTTGTCAATCTCTTGTATGACAAAGAGAATATCATTTTTTTCCCTATTGAAGGCGTAATACCATTCTAGAATTGGTGGTAAGCATACAATTAGAACAAAGAAGATGTAGAATACCTTACATAGTATAAGTTTGTGAATGTAGTAAATAATGAATAATACCTAATAGGCACATAAGAATATCTATATATGCAATATTAAAAACTATGTCAAGGTTAAGAAGAGTATGTTTAAGAATATATCAATTTTTTTCATTCACAATCTGCAAAACTTGATCCAAGATATCAAGATGCATCATGTTTTCAAGCATTGTAGTGGATTACATTGGCACATAAGGGAGGACATGGACTTATTTGAGTTTAGTACCTTGGATAAGCATGCAAATTTACCATCAAGATCCAATAGAAGTACAAACTCAAAATTAATAAAGGAAATGGCTCAAATAATAAGAACCAAAATACCAAGGATTAGTCCAAGAAAGGCAAAATTAATTTTTAAAAACAACAAGACAAAGGAGACCAACAACAAAATAAAATATAGAAGTAAAAAAAGAGTCATAAGACATGTTATAGAAGAATAATATTTTGAAATGGTGTCACTACCATAAGACAAGATAACATTCTAGAGAAGAGTGTATTAATTTTAGCCTCTATATGCTAAGGCATATCTATATACATCCACAAAATGTACATGTCCCCTAGCCAAGGATAAAGGCAAGCAGATCATGGAGGAAAAACCACATGTGACTATTGCTATCTCTACTTCACAAATAAAAATAGAGGATCCTCCTAAGAAGGATAAATTATTCCACTCATCATTCTAGGTAAAATGTAAGCCCTTATATTTCATTACTGATAGTAGGAGCTAATGAATTTGATATGTGTTGATACTATAAAGGTTCTAAATTTATATATGAAGCCTCACCATAATCCTATAATATTGTATGGCTAAATCAAGGTAGAAATATCTGTCACTCAATAGTGTCTTCCCTCTTATGCCATCAAGCCATTTTTTATGTGATGTGATTCCATTAGTTATTTATAATGTTCTCTTTAGCTATTCATACATGTGGTATAGAAATAGTGTGTGTGTCTATTAGGACCCCATCCTAATATTATTTTTGTAATTATTATAAGATTATGTAATGACCTAATTTCAATGTGGGCACCCATTTATAATATTATCTTGTAATACTTTGTAATGGTATGTGGCAAGTAATATACCTAGATAAGTGGGGCCATTTGATGTAACAGTTATCAATAATGTAACCAATATTTGGTAGAAAATTCTATCTCAAGGGGTGTTTTGAATGTAAGCCAACTCTTGAGAATTAGGTTAGGGTTGCATGAAGTGTATATTTAAAATACATGGATCCATGAACAAATGTATATTTTTGTAAATTAATGAAAGTATTGAAGGAGGTTTCCCCATCAAAGAGGCCTACAATTCTGAGTTGCTTTATGAGATTGTTTCATTCCTGCACTTAATTTTTATATTAAAATTGTTTATGTTTTAAGTATTTATGTTTCTTTACAATATTTGTGTAAGTGATTTTATTATTAATAGTAGGTTCCTAACAAGTGGTATCAGAGCATTTTTTAGAGATGAGTTCCATTGCAAATACAATAGTACTTACCCCTTCATTGCAAATGTTAGGTATATGTTTTTGTGTTTTCTATTTTTTGCTTGCGCTTTATCTAAAAAATAAAAAATAAATAAAACAAAAAAAAATAGTCCTTTTTCTACAATAATTATTAGCTTAGAAATCATGTGTTAGTAATTTCAAAGGAGCATTGCAAAGGAAGCAAATGAGCATTGCAAAAAAGGTGGATTTTTGGTCGAGAAAATTCAACCCCATTGTTGAAGAAGCTAAGTATGTAAAGGCATATCTATTTGATTCTCGTGACCCCTCCTTTCATTTGAATAGGAGGAGTGGGATCCTGGTAAGCTCAAAGGTGGGACGAGTAGAACCTGCGAGGAGTAAACCATTCTCCCTAGTGCATCTTCATATGCAAAAGTGATTGTTGGCATTAATCGAGGATCTGATAGCCTCTTCAATATTTCCCATATGTCAAACCAGATACATATACCCTATAGCTTGATTGATAATATACTAAAATATGGGTTGTGGAATCTTGTGGGAAAATTCCAAGGTAGGAGGTCAGATATTGATACTCTTAGAGGATGGGCTTTGGAAAGATGCAGATATATCGGTTCTATTGAAATTATGGCCATCCCATAAATTTTTTTCTTTATCAGGCTCAATTGTGAGGAGGATTCCAAGAAAATATTGGAAGGGGTCCATGGTTTCTGGAAAATGAGGATTATTTTTGTATAAATGGGCCTCAATTTTTAATCTCCTAACATAGAGAATTAATATTATCCCATTATGGGTCAAGCTACCAAACTTCCCACTTCATTTATGGCATGAGAGCATCTTCCAAGCTATTGCAAAGACAATTGGGGATTTTATTTCTTTTAATAAAACTACCAGTTCCAAATCTTGAATTCTCTATGTTAGAATGTGTGTGATGATAGATATTGAAAAGGATTTTCCAACCTTTATTGAGCTATTTTCTAACCTTTGCTCCTAGGTTTATAATATTGAATATGAAAATAAATCCTAAGTTTTCCAGGAGTGAGGTAAGAGAGGGTACCATAAGAGCATATACCCCTTGCATACTAAATCTCTAAGTACTTTGGAAATTCATAAGGAAAATAGAAAGAAGCTCAATGAAAATGGGTGCCTAGGTGAAATCCTCAAAAATTGAAAGGAAAATATCTGATTTCTATTTCTCAAGTTGGGCTTGGTCAGGAATTACAGGAGGAAGCCCTTCTTCCATCAAACATGTTTTATGGAGAGGTGGAGTTAAACAAGGTTTCTACGAAGAGAAGGGAAATGAACCTAGTAGTAGGGGATATTGTTCAACTTCCTAAATTTGGGGAGAGTGGAGAATAGGTAAGTCCCTTTTACTATCTTGAAATGGATAATTTGAATCTTCAAAAGTTAATGGAAAGCTCTCTAGCCTCTTCAAAACCTATGTTTGAGAAAGGATCTCAAGGTCCAAAGACCAGAAGTCACAAGAAGACTCATATTGATTTAGGGATTGAAAGGAAAGTGGGAAGACCTAGCAATAGAGCACTCAAGAAAAGGGATATTGACTCTAAAATTGCTAACATAGTACAACCCCTTCTAATGAATAGTTTTGAGGCTTTGCATCTTGGAGAGAATGAGGTTGTTCCAATCATGGAGACTTGGAACAAATGTGTTCAAGAGTGTGGCCTAAAAAAATGATTTATTTCTTTGAGGGTAAAAAAGGTTGGCATACCTCTAAAGACCTTGCTAGGATAGGCTTCCAACAATTGATTTTTGGTTGTTTTTATTTCAGTTATTTTTTAGGCCATATGTTGCTGTAGATCTACTCTAGTTTTAAATAGGATTCTTGGCTCTTTGGTTCTTTAAGCACCCATAGGTTTCAGTGGTGAGGTTTGGTTCCCAAATTTAAGGCCCTAGTGGTGGGCGAGATCTTCAAATTTTGAGCTTTAAATTTGAATGAAGCTACGGGTAGGATTTTCAAATTCTAATTTTAAATCTCAAATTTAAATATTGTTTTAAGTGTGGGTTTCTCCTAGTTTAGCCAATTTTGCTAGTTGATTATTTGATCGTGATAATATTTTGTATTTTCTTGATAAAAATATGTAGCTTATTTGCTAGGAGGTTGCTTCATTGGATTTTCGGGTTGGATTCATGGAATCTAGCTCAATTTTTCTTGATATCTTATTGTTAGATCTAAGGTTTGGGGGTGCCTTTCAAAACCCTATTTGTAATAGGTTCGGGGACCCTTTAAAAATCCCTTCTACTACCAATAAAAAAAAAGTCTAAGGAGTGGTTCTCACATAAAAAATACACTACTCTACGTAGAATATGTAAATATTTGGACTTTATAAAATGTATCTATCAAATCCATTTAACCTGGTATTAATTGACATGCAGATCATACAACAAATATTGTGTTTATGTGGAAATGATATTTTTTTATCTGCATGAACTTGCTACAGATCTAAAATAATAGAAAAAAAATTACAATTAGAATGATTTAAACATTGACTTGTAACATTTATTATATATTTAAATGGTTGTACTTGAAACAATAACAATAACAACAACACCTTCTAAAGTTATACATATTTTTTATTCATTATTCTTTGAAGTGAATAATTTACCCTAAAGAGATAAAGTATCTATTCAAAATTATTATAAAAAATAAATTGATTTGTATAATAATGTAAATGCTTTTTTAAAAATAAATTAGTTTAGTTTTGCATATGATAAGCTTTACAAAGTTGTCTTTTTAATGTCATATGCTTTCATGGTTTGTGTTTATGTTTTCCTTAAACTCCACATAAAATATACTATGAATAAATTTTGATTGATTATAATATAATAAATGTTAATATGATAGACCTGGGCATAATTTTAGACATAGGAAAACTATTTTTTTTAATATAGATTTTTTTATTAAAAGCATTAAACTAAGTTTACTTAACAAACAGTATACTACAATCCAAACCATCTCTATTTGATTTTTCTCAAATTAAAACTTGAGTATGTAAATATTTACACTATTGTTAGATATTTATTATTATATCTTTTAAAAATAAAAAAATATAGAAGCATTAAAACGTGGTATTAAAATTTATGATAAGAAATACAACTTAAAACTTCATAGGACCATAAATTAATATAAGATTTTGAAAAATATATCGTCACTCTCAACATAAAAAAACACGAAATTTTAAGTGTGTGATAAATTCAAGAAAATATGGGATTTAAACCATAGCAAGAAAATTGTGTGAGCAATCAACACATAAAAAGTCAAAAAATTCAATGTTGATAAATTTATTAGATTATAAAATTGATAAATGAATGACAATATGTATTAGAATGACTATGCCATAACCACCATGCATTTAACTATTGGTTTGAGAATGAATGAAATAACTTCTTCACATTAAAGTTCCTCTTTTCTACATGTATAGGTATAATAGGGTGTTTATTGGTTTTCTCAAGATATCCTTGGTGCTTCACATTCTCTTACAATATCTTATGAGAAAATAACATATTAATTATCTTACAGCCCCCATTACTACATTTTTTGTGAAGTTATAGGCTCTTGGTTTTGGATCTTGGCTTCGAGTCTAGGATCTAACTTTGAGGTGCTACTTTTGAATCTTGAGTAGAATTTGGAACCAATCTCCCATCTACATACTATGGTAATGTAGTTATTATTGTCACTAGTCTAGGTCTACTATACTAAACATTATTTGGTCCTTGGATAGTATATCTAGGTGAGGTAGGGTAACCAGTTGTAGTTTGTGTGATTTATACAAATTGAAGTGTTGCATATGGACTATAAAATACCTTAGGAAAAATGAAGTAAATATGTTGGATACCTTAACTAACAATCGAATGAGAAAAATGGGTATCCCATAGAGAATTATTTTGGTGATCCTTTCATATTAGCATAGCTCTTCTAACTATCGATGACTTCCTTAAGCCTTCATTTGATAATCCCAAGCACTTATTCTAAGACTTGGTTTACCCTCCTAGTTTGACCATCAACTTTTAGATGATATGCAAAACTTATACCAATTGTAACTTCCCAAATCTAACAATCTTAGAAGAGAGAATTATTTTTAACATGGTTATGACTCATAAAAGATAAACTAGATAATATCATAGAGGCTTCACCATATATTGTGTTATAGATACTACAAACATATCTTGAGGGGATAGGAGTCAACACTATCTTGTAGTTTATTGGGGTTAACCTTGTACACTACCCATACAGCTTAAAGGATATATTGACCATAAATTTAGGATAACTTGACCACAACATATAGATTAACCCTATATTTATAATTCAACAAAAGGGATGCCAATTCCCTAACTCAGCTAAGCATTTCTAAGCTAGTAGTTAGATGTAAAACCTCTTCGTTTACTCATCACACCATGAGAATAACTATGGTGCTCAATAATTCCATATCTATGATCTTTTAATTAAGGTGATTATCATTATGTGTGACATATTTCACATAAAACCTCAACAATACTTAGGGGTTTCATCACCAATCCTTATATGGAAAAAGGATTTAAGCTACACCACCTAAATCATTCCAAAATAAATCTATATCTTTGGGTCCACTTTGAAATTCATTCATCGAAGTGCCCAATGCAAATCTCTCAAAAATTACCATACCACAACATCCTTAGTTTCTACTAGTTTCAAAAACTGTAGTGAAATTCCCAAATGACACAAATTTTAAACATTTTTGGCTCTTGGAAGGAATTATTACATTTTTACTCCATATTCATTCTCAAACCTATAATACATCTTCCTCATGTTTTCTCTCATATTTTCTCCTCTAGGGTTGGTATAGAAAGGAGATATAGGCACCCCTTGCATGATCATTCTCCTTAAATCACCTATTTTGGCAACTACATTTCTCCATATCCCAAAATAATGCTGCCAAAGAAAGAGGCTATCAAGTTAGATAATGGTTGAATTAGATATCATTTTATGCAGCTTTTGCATCTCCCAAAATCATGCTCACAAAGAAAAATGCTATTAGGTTTCCTAATTTCGAAGGCCAGAGATGTACAGCCTTTTGTCTATCCACTGCATAGTGCTTGAAACTGGATTATTCGTTGTCACTCGCAAGGAAATAAGCAAAATATGCATAGGCTCGTGAGTTTAGGACAACATAATTTATCTGAGATTTACATATTTGTATGTATGTTAGGGGAGGGATTTGAACTTGGGACCTCCATTTTCCTAGGAGTTTTTACACAACCCACTTCCTGCAACTCCCCCACATCACCAAATTTTCTTACACACATTTACTATGGGGATTGAATCAATATTGACGTCCTTACATTTAGACCACACTCACGGAGATAATACATTGTTAAAAGAATAGTCTTTTAGAGTACATCAAGGAAGGAATATCCCACGAAACATAGCATGTAGAAAACATGCACTACAATCATCCAAGATCGTCATCTATCCATTATTGATTTTTATTTTAATAAAGTACAGATTATTAATGTCTTGCCTCGGAACAAGGTTGAATTTGAAAAAAAATTACCTTTCAACGAAATTTTTTTAAGAGGGTTAAATTTTTTTATTGATTTTAAAATTTTATTTGCCTTTTAATTTTTTTAAGTATTTATTGGTTTATGATCTTTAAATCAATAAAAATATTGATGGTGTACATAATTTTTTTGTAAATCAATACTTGTATTATGGTTCTTATAATCAAATTATCATTTATATATGTTTTTTGGGCACTTCTTAGAACTATTTATTAAATGGATTTGGTTTCATTCCTTCGTTCACAAATAATTGTCTTTTTTTTTAATCCTTGAAAATGGTTTATAATAATATTTTTAAGGCATTTAATCACATATTTTAAATATATAAAACCACAAAAATATGAACAAATTTTCAATATTACTTTCTATTAATTATGACAAACTAAACATTACATAACATTCTTGTCTTATTGAATCCATTTTTTTACAATTTAAATAGTAAAAATACCATATGTTGAGCAAATAAATATGAAGGAAAGAATAATACAAGTAAAATCTAACCAATAAATCTATAAATATAAACATGAATTATCTTAAAAAACAATAATGAATACTTAAAAATATAATTAATTTTAAATCTATAAGTTTAGATTCTTTACATTGTTATGGAGTTCTAGAAATATAAATATTATCTAAATTAAGTTACTAGACTATAACCACCCCTTGCATGATAGAAACACTTGGATTGCAAGTGCATATTTACAAAATTGAAGAATGTTTAGGATTAGTACATCCAATGATATAAAAAATAATTGAAGTTAAGAATATTTGAACAATAACTAGCATTCTACAATCCTAAAGAACAATTGAAGTTAAGAAATATATATGGTTCAATAAGAGAATTACCACTCACAACATAAGACCATGAGTTTAGTGCATATAAAAAAATAAATTTTAGTGTTGGAATGAACAAAAAGAACTTATAATAAAAGTCATACTATATTGTAAAGCTTTGAAAGACTACGCAATGTTGACAATTTGTACCAATATAGGCCTAAAAAATCAATCTCTTACCAATCCAAGAATGGGTACCATTACCAATGAATTCTCAGACTTCGAAAGACTACATAATTAATGATGCTCTGACCAGGCCAAGCTCCATAGTAGTCCTTCATCAACTTTGAAAATTTAAAACTATATATAATTAAAAAAAAGTATAAAAATTTTGATACAAACAACTTTGGAAACATCAAACTATGAAAAATAAAAAATTAATATAAGTAAAACCTACGATTTTCAAATATATTCACCTGTAGAATTTACAATTTATAAAAAAAAAATAACAAATAAAAATCCGTAGTTGATATAAAATTAGAACTTTAATTTATGCTTTCAAATGGAAAATATGGTATATAGACCTTAAAAATCTAGGCCTATATGAAAACATAAAAATGCTAAGGAGTGGAAAGTTTTATGGTTTGGAAATACTTTTCATCCTTGTGTATTGAAAATATGCTCAATTATTTTTTTTAGGTTTTAGAGGAGCATTGTAGAGGAGGCATATGAGCGTTACAGAGAAGGTGGATTCCTGGCCAAGTTGTAAAGCGGATTTGTGAAGTACTGTGCTACAATAGTTAGGTTGTGAAACAAATTGATGTAGATTTTTAGGTTTTAGAGGAGCATTGCAGAGGAGGCAGATGAGCATTGCAAAGAAGGTGGATGCCTAGTTGGGCAACTTTGATCCCATTGCTAAAGAAGCTAATTCTGTGGAGGCAGATCTATTTGATTCTCGTGACCCCTCCTTTTCATTTAAATGGGAGGGAAGGTATCCTGGTAATCTCAAAGGTTGGACGAGTAGAACCTATGGGGAGTACCCCATCCTCCCTAGTGCACCTTTGTATGCAAAAATGGTCACTTGCTTTAATGGAGTATCTGACACCCTCTTCGATATTTCTCCTATGTCGAACCAGATTCATATCCCCAATAGCTTGATTGATAATATATTAAAATATGGGTTGTGGAATCTTGTGGGAAAATTCCAAGGTAGGAGGCTGAATATTGATACTTTGAGGAGATGTGCTTTGGAAATGTGGAGACCTATTTATTCTCTTAAAATTATGGTCATCTCAAGAAATTTCTTCCTTATCAGGCTCAACTATGAGGAGGATTCCGAGTGAATCTTGGAGTGGGGTCTATGGTTTTTTGGTAAAAAAGGTTTATTTTTACATAAATGGGCCCCATATTTTAATCCCCTAACGTAGAGCATTAATATTGTCCCACTATGGGTCAAGCTATCAGATTTTACATTTTATTTCTGACATGAGAGATTATTCTAAGCTATTGCCAAGACAATTGAGGATTTTATTTTCTTCAATCAAACTACCAGTTCCAAATATCAAATTTTGTATGTTAGAATGTGTGTGATGGTAGATATCGAGGATATGATAAGCTTTATTGAGTTTTTTTTTAACCTTGGCACCTAGGCTCAGAACATTGAATATGGAAATAAATCCCAAGTTTTTTAGGAGTGTGGTAAGGGAGGGCACCATAAGAGCATATACCCCTACATCCTAAAGCTCTAAGTACTTTGGCAAGTCGTAAGAAAAATAGTAAGAAACTTAGTGAAAATTGGGTGCCTAAGTGAAAACCTCAAAAATTGGAAGGAAAATATATGATTTATATTTCTTAAGTTGGTCTCAGTGAGGAATTATAGTAGAAAGTCCTTCTTACATCAAACATGTTTGATGGAGAGGTGGAGTTGAACATGGTTCCTACGAAAAGAAGGGCAGTGGGCCTAATAGTGGGGGATATTGTTCAACTTCTTAAATTTTGGGAGAGTAGAGAATATGTAAGTCCCTTTGACTGTCTTGACATGGATGATTCGACTCTTCAGCATTTCATGGAAATCTTTTTAGTTTCTTCAAAACCTATATTTGAGAAACGTTCTCAAGGCCTGAAGACCAGAAGTCATAGGAAAGCTCGTATTGATGTTGGGATCAAAAGGAAAGTGGGGATACCTAGCAACAGAGCACTCAAAAAAAGGGAGATTAACTCTAAAATTGCTAAAGAAGTACAACCCCTTCTAATGGATCGTTTTAAGGCTCTTCATCCTAAAGAAAATGAGGTTGTTTCAATCATGGAGACTTGGAACAAATGTGTTCAAGAGTGTGGTATAAAAAAATAATTTCTTTCTTTGGGGGTCAAAAAAAGGTTGGCAAGCCTCCCAAGACCTCGCTGAGATAGGCTTCCAACAAGTGATTTTTGGTTGTTTTTATTTTAGTTTTTTGTCAGGCCAGATGTTATTGTTGTAGATTTTCTCTAGTTTTAAATGGGATTATTGGCTCTCTGGTTCTTTGAGCACCCCTAGGTTCTAGTGGTGAGGTTTGGTTTTTATATTTTAAGGCCCTACTGGTGGGAAAGATCTTCAAATTTTAAAATTTGAATCTGAATGTAACTCTGGGTAGGATTTTTAAATTCTAATTTTAAATCTCAAATTTGAATGTTGTTTTAGGTGTGGGTTTCTCCTAGTTTAGCCCCTTTTGTCAGATGGTTGGTTTATCGTGATAATATATTGTATTTTCTTGATAGAAATTTGTAGCTTATTTTCTAAGAGGTTGCTTCATTGGATTTTTAGGTTGGATTTGTGGAATCCAACTCAGTTTTTCTCGATATATTATTGTTAGATCTAAGGTTTGGGGGTGCCTTTCAAAAACCTATTTCTAATAGGCTTAGGGACACTTTAAAAACCCTTTCTACTACCAATAAAAAAAAGGGTAAGGAGTGGTTCTCACATAAAAAGAGACTACTCTATGTAGAATATGTAAAGCTTTTGACTCTATAAAGTGAATCTATCAAATCCATTTAACCTGGTGTTAATTGACATGCAGATCATACACTAGATATTGTGTTTATGAGAAAATGATATTTTTTTGTCCACGTAAACTTGCTACAGATAAAAAATAATAGAAAATAAATTACAATTAGAATGACTAAAACATTTATATGTAACATTTATTATAAATTTAAATTGTTGTACTTGAGACTCCATAATACATAAGTTGTTTTGTGGCTATCCTTTGTATCTATATACATAGACAATAACAATAGTAACTTCCAAATTTGTACATATTTTTTTTCATCATTATTCGAAGTGAATAATTTAACCTAAAGAGATAAAGTATCTATTCATAATTATTATAAAAAATAAATTCATTTGTATAATAATGTAAATTATCTTTTAAAAATAAATTAGTTTAGCTTTGCATATAATAAGCTTTACAAAGTTGTCTTTTTAATGTCATATGCTTTCATGGTTTAAGTTTATGTTTTGCATAAAATCCACATAAAATATACTATGAAGAAATTTTGATTTATTATAATATAATAAACGTTAATATGATAAACCTGGGCATAATTTCAAACATAGGAAAACTAAATTTTTTTTATATAGATTTTTTTTTATTAAAAGCATTAAATTAAGTTTACTTAACAATTTGTAGACTAACATCCAAATCATCCGTAGTCGAGTTTTCTCAAATTAAAACTTGAGTATGAAAATATTTAGACTATGCTTCTGTTTGGTCTTTTAATTTTAATCAAATTTCTGAGATTTAGAAGTATGTCAAACAGTTTTTATGGGCAGGTGATTTTGGTATAAAGAAAAAACATATGGTTAAGTGGGATTGGGTTGCTTTGAATAAGTCTAAAGGTGGGTTTGGGTTGATTGATTTGCGTAAACAAGGAATGACACTAGTTGTCAAATGTATTTTGAAAAGTATTAATGAACATGAGCCATGGAATGCTTTAGTCAGGCATAATATTTGCAATGTTGTTCCTAACAGATCTAATTTTTGGTGTGGGCTACATTTGTTTAATATTCTTTTTGGCACTTTTGATAGCAGGCCTTCAGGTTCAAATGTTTTTAGAAGCCTTTGGAAGGATTGGTTACAGACAAGATCTAAAGTTGAAGGTTGGTTTCAGGTAAGATCTAAAATTGAAGGTTGATTTTTTATTTATAATATAAGTATCAGATGTTCAATTAAAAAAAAACACACTATTTAATATATTTATACATTTAAAATTTAAAAAAAAAAAATTATATTTTTATTGTATGCTTCCTTGTTATGTTTTATTAATTTATAAGTTATTTTAACTATATAAAAAATAACGCTAATTTCATAATAAAAATTGATTTTTTTTAAATTAAAATCAATGTCCTAAAACAGGCTAAAATGGTAGAATACTCTATTTTTACATATGGACATATGATGTAAAATAGTCTCCTTGAGAATTATTAGCACCAAAGGAATCTCCTTACCATTTTTACCTACGTTAAATGGACTACAAAAATTCAGGTTTTTTGGGATGAATGTTTGAACTGGTAGATTATATAAAAAAAATACAGCTTTCCACCCTATAATATACATGCATTCACCAAGCCACGTTTTAAAA
The DNA here is from genome assembly GCA_028583015.1 of Wollemia nobilis. NCBI lineage: Eukaryota > Viridiplantae > Streptophyta > Pinopsida > Araucariales > Araucariaceae > Wollemia > Wollemia nobilis. Next base: position 6,446,398 of record JAQPPZ010017107.1, on the reverse strand, counting down.
TATTTCCGCTCAGTTCAACGCGGATGGATATAGCACTGGAAACACCAGACATAAGACGGTACAAATTTCGGACAATTTCATGGCACAGCTCACTGTAGCAAAATCATGCTGAAAAACAAAAAGCCTGTCCTGTGACGTCATGGATTACGTATGGATGTTCTAGATATAGCATTCCACATTTAATGTAATGTCAACTACGTGTCAATTATTTGCTTTGTAATTCAACTTCCGCAGTTCCGTATCGCACCAGTTTTCTTCTAGTACTCTGTCTCGCATCCACACATTGATAATGTGTCCACCATGTGAGAAATTAATGTGTGTGCCCTATTTTCGCTTACTGCGCCATATATGTCGACGATGTGTTAGTCAAACCAATCGTCGTCCATTTGATGCTAAAAGATAAATTCGTGTTGCTTTAGCTTGCATCTCTCCATCATATTTTAACTCAATAAGAGTTAAAATTGAAAAGCACTGCTGATATGAATATTAAGGGTTTCGTTTTCCTTTAAACTAATTGAAGTCCAGAACATTGACGGTCAGCTGGTGGACAAGTTAACCCGAGTTAGCATTGTCGTTTGAGGAGGACAAGCATAATTGTACACGTCAGAGATGATTTGTGTGTCTTTCGCGCCAGGAAGGATCCTAATACCTGTTCGCATAAATCAAAATAAAATTAAATAGACTACTCAAATGATGTCCAAATCATTAAGTCTGAACAAGTATAAATTAAATTAAAAGAGTATTTAGTAACGTAATACACAGCAACTTTCTAATTCTACCCATGAAAACTGGAGAAGTATATTTCAAACAATTTGTATATTGCACAATTTACGCAACCAGGCGTCGAATTTGCGAGGGAATCTACTTCTAAAAGGAAATTAGGCGAGTGTTTCATATTTTCACAATATTTTATTAATATAATTAAAAAAGTAATTTTATGTTTACATTTTTATGTGAAATGATTTTATAAAAGGTATTGTTTACCCGTATATATAAGGTTGTTTAACTATATTATTGAATTATAATGTAAGAACATATTCTATAGGTTCATAACCTTAAACCTACAGTTAGGCTAACTCATGTTATACAAATAACTATTTTAAAATCCAATAGTTGTGCTAGATGTTGACAAAAGTTATATGGGTTTAAAATTTGTTTTATGATATTACATCATAATCACATATCTTTAATATAACATTTTGGAAATATGAACAATAACTAGTAAATTAGAATCATAAAGAACAATTGAAGTTAAGAATTATAGATGATTCAATAAGAGAATTACCACTCACAACACAAGACCATGAGTTTAGTACATATAACAAAATAAATTTTAGTGTTGGAATGAACAAAATGAACTTATTATAAAAGTCATACTATATTGTAAAGCTTTGAAAGACTATGTAATGTTAACAATTTGTACCAGTATATGTCTAAAAAATCAATCCCTTACCAATTCAAGAATGGGTAACATTACCAATGAAGCCTCAAACTTCGAAAGACTATGTAATTAATGCTGCTATGACCAGGTCAACCTCCAGAGTAGTCCTTCATCAACTTTGAAAAGTTCAAACTATATAATTAAAAATTAGTATAAAAATTTTTATAATAAGAACTTTGGGAACTTCAAACTATAAAAAATTAAATATTAATATAACTAAAACCTACGATTTTTCAATATATTCACCTATAGAATTTACAATTTATATAAAAGTTAAAAAATAAAAATCTACAGTCGATAGAAAATTAAAACTTTAATTTATGCTTTCAAATGCCAAATATTGTATACAGACCTTCATAATCTAGGCCTATATGAAAACATAAAAATGCTAAGGAGTGGAAATTTATATGGTGTGGAAATTTATATGGTGTGGAAATCTTTTTCATCCTTGTGTATTGAAAAGATGCTCAATTTTTTTTTAGGTTTCAGAGGAGCATTGCAAAGGAGGTAGATGAGCATTGCAGAGAAGGTGGATGTCTGGCCAAGTTGTAAAGCGGATCTATGAAGCACTATGCTATAGTAGTTAGGTTGTGAAGCATATCAGTGCAATTTTTTAGGTTTCAAAGGAGCATTGCAAAGAAGGTAGATTTTTGGTCAAGAAACTTCAACCCCATTGTTGAAGAAGCTAAGTATGTAAAGGCATATCTATTTGATTCTCGTGACCCCTCATTTTCATTTGAACAGGAGTGGGATCCTAGTAAGCTCAAAGGTGGGATGAGTAGAACCTACAAGGAGTACCCCATTCTCCCTAGTGCATCTTCGTATGCAAAAGTGATTTTTGGCATTAATGTAGGATCTGATAGCCTCTTCAATATTTCCCATATGTCAAAACAGATACATATACCCTATAGCTTGATTGATAATATACTAAAATATGGGTTGTGGAATATTGTGGAAAAATTTCGAGGTAGGAGGTCGGATATTGATACTCTTAGGAGATGGGCTTTGGAAAGATGTAGATATATCGGTTCTATTGAAATTATGGCCATCTCATAAAAATGTTTCTTTATCAGGCTCAACTATGAGGAGGATTCCAAGAAAATCTTGGAAGGGGGTCCATGGTTTTTGGCAAATGATGTTTATTTTTGTATAAATGGGCCTCACTTTTTAATATCCTAACATAGAGAATTAATATTGTCCCATTATGGGCTAAGCTACCAGACTTCCCACATCATTTCTGTCATGATAGCACCTTCCAAGCTATTGCAAAGACAATTGGGGATTTTATTTCCTTTAATAAAACTACCAGTTCCAAATCTCGAATGCTCTATGTTAGAATGTGTGTGATGGTAGATATCAAAAAGGATTTTCCAAGATTTATTGAGCTATTTTCTAACCTTTGCTCCTAGGTTTAGAATATTGAATATGAAAATAAATCCTAAGTTTTCCAGGAGTGTGGTAAAAGAGGGTACCATAAGAGCATATACCCACAGCATACTAAAGCTCTAAGTACTTTGGAAATTCATAAGGAAAACAGAAAGAGCTCAGTGAAAATGGGTGCCTAAGTGAAATCCTCAAAAATTGAAAGGAAAATATTTTATTTCTATTTCTCATGTTGGGCTTGGTCAGGAATTACAGGAGGAAGCCCTTATTCCATCAAACATGTTTTATGGAGAGGAGGAGTTGAACAAGGTTTCTATGAAGAGAAGGGAAATGAACCTAGTAGTAGGGGATATTGTTCAAATTCCTAAATTTGGGGAGAGTGGAGAAGAGGTAAGTCCATTTTACTGTCTTGACATGGATAATTTGAATCTTCAAAAGTTAATGGAAAGCTCTCTAGCCTCTTCAAAACCTATGTTTGAGAAAGGATCTCAAGGTCTAAAGACCATAAGTCACAAGAAGACTCTTATTGATGTAGGGATTGAAAGGAAATAGGGAAGACCTAGCAATAGAGCACTCAAGAAAAGGGATATTGACTCTAAAATTGGTAACAGAGGACAACCCCTTCTAATGAATAGTTTTGATGCTCTGCATCTTGGAGATAATGAGGTTGTTCCAATCATGAATACTTGGAACAAATGTGTTCAAGAGTGTGGTCTAAAAAAAGGATTTATTTCTTTGAGGGTAAAAAAGGTTGGCATACCTCTAAAGACCTCGCTAGGATAGGCTTCCAACAAGTGATTTTTGGTTATTTATATTTCAGTTATTTTTTAGGCCATATGTTGTTGTAGATCTACTCTAGTTTTAAATAGGATTCTTGGCTCTTTGGTTCTTTGAGCACCCATAGGTTCCAGTGGTGAGGATTGGTTCCCAAATTGAAGGCCCTAGTGGTGGGCGAGATCTTCAAATTTTGATCTTTGAATTTGAATGAAGCTATGGGTAGGATTTTCAAATTCTAATTCTAAATCTCGAATTTAAATATCATTTTAAGTCTGGGTTTCTCCTAGTTTAGCCCATTTTGCTAGTTGATTATTTGATCGTGATAATATTTTCTATTTTATTGATAAAAATATGTAGCTTATTTTCTAGGAGGTTGCTTCATTGGATTTTCGAGTTGGATTCATGGAATCTAGCTCAATTTTTCTTGATATCTTATTGTTAGATCTAAGGTTTGGGGGTGCCTTTCAAAACCCTATTTGTAATAGGTTCGGGGACCCTTTAAAAACCCCTTCTACTACCAATAAAAAAAAGTCTAAGGAGTGGTTCTCACATATAAAATACACTACTATACGTAGAATATGTAAAGATTTGGACTTTATAAAATGTATCTATCAAATCCATTTAACCTGGTATTAATTGATATGTAGATCATACAATAAATATTGTGTTTATGTGGAAATAATATTTTTTTATCTGCATGAACTTGCTACATATCTAAAATAATAGAAAACAAATTACAATTAAAATGATTTAAACATTGACTTGTAACATTTATTATATATTTAAATGGTTGTACTTGAAACAATAACAATAACAACAACACCTTCTAAATTTATACATTTTTTTTTTCATTATTCTTTGAAGTGAATAATTTACCCTAAAGAGAAAGTATCTATTCAAAATTATTATAAAAAAATAAATTCATTTGTATAATAATGTAAATGCTCTTTTAAAAATAAATTAGTTTAGTTTTGCATATGATAAGCTTTATGAAGTTGTATTTTTAATGTCATATGCTTTCATGGTTTGTGTTTATATTTTCCTTAAACTCCACATAAAATATACTATGAACAAATTTTGATTGATTATAATATAATAAATGTTGATATGATAGACCTGGGCATAATTTTAGACATAGGAAAACTATTTTTTTTATATAGATTTTTTTATTAAAAGAATTAAACTAAGTTTACTTAACAAATTGTAGACTACCATCCAAAACATATCTATTTGAGTTTTCTCAAATTAAAACTTGAGTATGTTAATATTTATACTATTGTTAGATATTTATTATTATATCTTTTAAAAATAAAAAAATATGAAGCATTAAAACGTGGTATTAAAATTTATGATAAGAAATACAACTTAAAACTTCATAGGACCATAAATTAATATAATATTTTTAAAAATCTATCCTCAATCTCAACATAAAAAACATGAAATTTTAAGCATGTGATAAAATCAAGAAAATATGGGATTTAAACCATAGCAAGAAAATTGTGTGAGCAATCAACACATAAAAGGGCAAAAAATTCAATATTGATAAATTTATTAGATTATAAAATTTATAAATGAATGACAATATGTATTAGAACGACTATGCCATAACCACCATGCATTTAACTATTGGTTTGAGCATGAATGAAATAACTTCTTCACATTAAAGTTCCTCTTTTGTACATGTATAGGTATAATAGGGTGTCTATTGGTTTTCTCAAGATATCGTTGGTGCTTCACATTCTCTTAAAATCCCTTATAAGAAAATAACATATTAATTATCTAACACCCCCCCTTACTACATTTTTTGTGAAGTTTCTAGGCTCTTGGTTTTGGATCTTGGCTTCGAGTCTAGGATCTAACTTTGAGGTGCTACTCTTGAATCTTGAGTAGCATTTGGAACCAATCTCCCATCTGTATACTATGGTAATGTAGTTATTATTGTCACTAGTCTAGGTCTTCTATACTAAACATTATTTGGTCCTTGGATAGTATACCTAGGTGAGGTAGGGTAACTAGTTGTAGTTTGTGTGACTTATACAAATTGAAGTGTTGCATATGGAATATAAAATACCTTAGGAAAAATGAAGTAAATATGTTGGATACCTTAACTAACAATCGAATGAGAAAAAGGGGTAGCCCATAGAGAATTATTTTGGTGATCCTTTCATATCAGTATAGCTCTTCTAACTATCAATGACTTTCATAAGCCTTAATTTGATAATCCCAAGCTTTTATTCTAAGACTTGGTTTACCCTCCTAGTTTGACCATCAACTTTTATATGATATGCAAAAATTATACCAATTGTAACTTTCCAAATCTAACAATCTCAGGAGAGAGAATTTTTTGTAACATGGTTATGACTCACAAAAGATATACTAGATAATATCATAGAGGCTTCACCACATTTTGTGTTATAGATGCTACAAACATCTCTTGAGGGGATATGAATCATCACTACCTTGTATTTTATTGGGGTTAAACTTGTACACTGCCCATACAACTTAAAGGATATATTGACCATAAATTTAAGATAACTTGACCACAACATATAGATTAACCCTATATTTATAATTCAATAAAAGGGATGCCAATTCCTTAACTCAGCTAAGCATTTCTAAGCTAGTACTTAGATGTAAAACCTCTTCGTTTACTCATCACACCATGAGCATAACTATATTTCTCAATCATTCCAACTCTATGATCTTTTAATTAAGGTGGCTATCATTATGTGTGAAATATTTCACATAAAACCCCAACAATACTTTGGGGTTCCATCACCAATCCTTATATGGAAAAAGGATTTAAGCTACACCACCTAAATCATTCCCAAATAAATCTATATCTTTAGGTCCACTTTGAAATTTATTCATCAAAGTGCCCACTGCAAATCCCTCAAACATTACTATACCACAACATCCTTAGTTTCTACTAGTTTGGATATCTATAGTGAATTTCCCAAATGACACAAATTTTAAACATTTTTGGCTCTTGGAACGAATTATTATATTTTTACTCCATATTCATTCTCAAACCCATAATAGGTCTTCCTCATATTTCCTCTCATATTTGCTCCTCTAGGGTTGGCATAGAAAGGAGATATAGGCACCCCTTGCATGATCATTCTCCCTAAATCACCTATTTTGGCAACTACATTTCTCCATATCCTAAAATAATGCTGCCAAAGAAAGAGGCTATCAAGTTAGATAATGGTTGAATTAGAGATCATTTGATGCAACTTCTACATCTCCAAAAATCAAGCTCACAAAGAAAAATGCTATCAGGTTTGCTAATTCTGAATGCCAGAGATGTACGACCTTTTTTCTGTCCACTGTGTAGTGCTTCAAACTGGATTATTCATTTTCACTTGCAAGGAAATGAGTAAAATATACATAGGCTCGCGAGTTTAGGACAACACAATTTATCCCAGAGTTACATATTTGCATGTATGTGAGGGGAGGGATTTGAACTTGGGACCTCCCTTTTCCTAGGAGTTTTTACACAACCCACTTCCTGCAACTCCCCCCACATCACCGAATTTTCTTACACACATTTACTATGGGGATTGAATCGATATTGAAATCCTTACCTTTAGGCCACACTCACAGAGATAATACATTGTTAAAAGAATAGTCTATTAGAGTACATCAAGGAAGGAATATCCCACAGAACATAGCATGAAGAAAACATGCACTACAATCATCCAAGATCATCATATATCCATTATTGATGTTGATTTTAATAAAGTATAGATTATTAATGTATTTCTTCGGGAACAGGGTTGAATTTAAAAAAAAAATTACCTTTCAATGAAAAAATTTTAAGAGGCTTAAATTTTTTTATTGATTTTAAAATTTTATTTGCCTTTTAATTTTTTAAAGTATTTATTGGTTTATGATCTTTAAATCAGTAAAAATATTGATGGTGTGCATAATTTTTTTGTAAATCAATACTTGTATGATGGTTCTTATAATCAAATTATCATTTATATATGTTGTTTGGGCACTTCTTAGAACTAATTATTAAATGGATTTGGTTTCATTCCTTCATTCACCAATAATTGTCTTTTTTTTTTAATCCTTGAAAATGGTTTATAATAATAGTTTTAAGGTAGTTAATCACATATTTTAAATATATAAAACCACAAAAATATGAACAAATTTTCAATATTACCTTCTATTAATTATGACAAATCAAACATTATTCTTGCATGCTAGAAACACTTGGATTGCAAGTGCATATTTACAAAATTGAAGATTGTTTAGGATTAGTACATCTAATGACATAAAAAATAATTGAAATTAAGAATATTTGAACAATAACTAGCGTTCTACAATCCTAAAAAACAATTAAAGTTAAAAAATAGATATGGTTCAATAAGAGAATTACCACTCACCACATAAGACCATGAGTTTAGTGCATATAACAAAATAAATTTTAGTGTTGGAATGAACAAAAAGAACTTATAATAAAAGTCATACTATATTGTAAAGCTTTGAAAGACTACGCAATGTTGACAATTTGTACCAATATAGGTCTAAAAAATCAATCTCTTACCAATCCAAGAATGGGTACCATTACCAATGAATTCTCAAATGAAAAAATCTCGCAATAACAATCTCGCAAATTAAATTCAGAAATGAAACAATCTCGCAATAACACAGAATCACAGGCCTCTTTGAGGGGATAACCTCCTTCAATATTTTATTATTGGCAAAAAGATGAATTCGTACATGGCTTTATATATTTAAAAAAAAAACTTCATGCAACCATACCTAAAGGCTCAAGAATTAGCTTAAGTGCAAAATGACACTCGAGCTAGAATCTCATACCTAACATCCGTTATAATCTTGATAAAATGGGTGCATGAGATGGTACAACTTGACTAAACACCTTACTTGCCACATATATTACAAAGTGTTACAAAATAATATTATAATGGAATTCCCACGTTAAAAGTGGGACATTTCATAAATAAATAAATGAGAATTACAAGATAAAATCTTAACAATTTTACCACAACGATCATTGAACAAATCACATCTAACCAGAAACTAACTCCTCGTAATTTATGTTTTTATTTCATTGTGGGCCTATAATAAATTATTGGATTCCTATAAATCTATTATCGATACACTGCCATCTTGTCCATGTACAGAGAAACCTTACTTCCACATAACTTCCAGATTCTAACATATCAATTCGATGAGTATCAATTCTTCTCTAACGGTTTAAGACTTGAATCGTTCAAGATTTACAACCCTTCACACAATTAATGCAAATTTCTTAGTGATGGATATTCATTAAACAAGCACCACTTTTTATTACCGAACAACTTTATACCAATCCCAATTAAATTGGAAGACATTGGAATAGTCATTTCAAACCCATAAATCAACTTAAATGTATATAAAAGGTTCCGGTTGGAGATTTATTACACAGTTCGATTTTCTGAGAATTAAAACTATATATATATATATAATTATTTTGCAGGTAATTCGTTTCCGTAAGGGTCTCACTTTTTTAACAAAAACCTTACATCAAAGCTTCTGGGCAATAACTGGGCAATAACATCAAAACTAATTCTAGCTCTATAGTTTACTTTTGCATTGTCTTAAGCTTAGCCCTCCCGAGAAAACATTCTTATCCAGATAAATATTAGGCACAGTACGCTCTCAACAATATAACTACCTTTCATGTTTTTATACTTATGCATCTACACAATTTCTTTTATGACCATTTCACATATACCAAGTGAATAGTAAGCACAATATTTTTTCTATTTCAATTGATATGTAAGACTCCACTAACGCGTTATATGATAAACTCATCCCACATCATTTCATGGTTTCGGCATTTAGTTTAAGACGTGAATTTCCAGAGGTTATAATTTAGGAATAATTGAAACAAAGAAACTCTATCTCAGAAGTTGGTTTATAAAATAAAAAACCCAGGATTCCTCATAATAAATTGTATTTCCTTTCTTCATTAATATAGTTTACATACAGCTAAACAAATGGTCAAGGAGCAGTTTGATTCCATACTACGATAATTCACAAAATACATTAAAATATGAATACCGATGGCAAACCGCAACGTGCTTCAGGCTAATACAACACGTTTGTTCTACCGCTTTTCTTTTATTTTCACCAGCGGACTAAACATAATTACATGCTACAAAATGATTACTTAAAGGCTTAGACTACCCCAACAAATCTGGACAAGAAAAGTTCTTATTTCAACTTCTCACCGTATCACTTCTGGAAGGAATCGGCTTAAAGTTACGTTACAGTACTTATACCTCCCAATCTCCTTGCTTATCCATACCCTCATGCCATGGCTGGCAGTGCCAGATGAGTGCAGTCAACTACGTTTATATCCAATAAACAGTGCATTCAACTACGTTTTTATCCATATTTTCTAGTTAAAAGCATTACCAACAAACAGTGCAGTCAACTACGTTTCCTTAATAGCCATACCGACCCTGTATATATCTAAAATTTTCATTTTGCTAAGCAGTAAAAGAAATATATTTTCTATTTCATAGATTCAATAGAAAAATCCAGGGCTAGAACGATATATAATTAATTTTGTTAAGTCAAGCTAGTCTTCGTGCTTTCCGCAATCGAATACTCTCTTCTTCTGCTTCTTCTCCACGGCACCCAAGTACAGATAATCTCCTTCTAACTTTTTTGCTCCACACAGTCACACTCTCCCTTCCTTGTGACCATAGAAAAAAACATGGGATGGCTTTTTTAAAAGTAATCATGATTGATCACACATGGTTATCTCCACTTTTGGCGAGCGTCTCCTCTCTTTACATATGCATTGCATATTATATATGCAACAATATATATATATATAGTTTCAAATAATAGCATATGAATAACTAAGTAACAAGCGGTTAAACACACACATGCCAAACACTCATAATGCACCTATTAATAGATTAATTCTGTTTATTGAAAGTGTATACCTGGTCTTGCATATACAATGGACATCAGTAGGTCTTGCATATATAATGGACATGAGTAGTACCACGCTCTATAGGAAAAAGCAAGTGTAATTCATTAATTATTCTATAATCAATGATCATGCGCAAAGGGTAATTACACTTCTAGAGGAGGGAAGGAAATGATGCATAATGATCTTAGGGGAATGCTAATTCGTGGTCCCATGAGGTATAATGATCATGATGAATTTTTTATCCTACCATGACTTTGCATTTTCTATAGGCCAATAATACTACTAGTTTGATCTATCATCTCAGGTAGTTTTTTTTCATATTTCTCCTCTTATTTTACCTTAAATTTTTGTTGCATAAGTTAAGGTATTTTAGATTTTATTTTATTGAAATAATTTTAAAAGTATCTCAAGGCTTAATCTATGGATCAAGATAGTCCTTTGTTACAATCCAATAAGACCAGCCCTCAAAGTCTACTAACCTTATTTTTCTCCAATAGTGCATGTCTTTCACTAGATTTTTATAGGTTTTCTAATAAGTTTTTGTAAGTTTAGCAGTAGGATCGTGTTACTCTATAGTTATCTATAGATGTAACATGAATTTATAGCTCAACAACAAATTTGTAGATCTCTGCTCCTTTGCAAAGTCCCCAAAGCTAAAAGTGTTTGTTTATGACTAGGTCTAAAATGACAACCTCATACTGATTTCATATTTTAAATTTAACAATATCAGAGTTTTTATTCCTTGTATTTTACTATATCAATTTCATTCTTAATCAGATTTTTAAAAAAATATTTATTTTGAATTCTATTTCAGATTTAATTTTATTTTAAAGTTAGATTAACAGAAAAACCTTGCTTTTAGTTATCCTTTAGATTTAACATTTTATTTTTATGTTAAATTTAAAGAACTTTTATTTTTAGTACTCTTTTAGATTTAATATTTAACTTTTATTTTAGATCTAAAAGAATATCTTGTTTTTATTTCTTCTTTAGATTTAATCTTCCTTTTTACGTAAGATCTAAAGAGTCCTTATATTTGTTCTCTTTTAGATTTAATATTCTTGATTTTAACTTTATCACGAGTCACTTTTAAGATCTAATTCCACCTCTCATTATGTTTAAAAGGAACCCCTATTTAGACCTGTTTTAGATTTAGTTCAATTTTTGTTAAGCTTAAAGGAATTCTTTGTCTTGAATTTCATTCCACCTATTTCATAAAAAGCTTAGAAATACTCTTGTTTGAATTTCATTTTTGATCTACCCACCTTTCTAATTAGATTTATTAGATCTTTGCTTAAGATTATTTTAGATATAATTCATCTCAAGTTGGTTTAAAATGGAGTTTTAGACTTCTTTTATCTAGTATGAAACTAAATGGTGCGGGAAGCAGGATCATTTTTATATTGAATCGCTTTATGATTGTAAGGTAGAAAACCCACAATAGACTTCATTTATATATTTGTTCGATGATGCCTTATTATCATATGTGGATTGCATTTAAATACCTAGTCTAATAGTTGTAAGAGTGAAGGGTTGTGACCCTAGAATATAATGAATAAATAATATAAGTAATTAGGACATGTTAGGAGGGTCCTAACATGCCACCCCCGTTAGAGGAGCTTTGTCCTCAAAGCTAGAAATTTGGAAATTTCTACGGGATATCTTGAAAATTTTCCCACATTGCGTCTTCTAAAGGTAGACCTTTCCAATGGATTAAAACTTTCGTGATATCGCGAGTACTTAGGTGACAAGAGCGATGATCTAAGATAGCTTTTGGATCGACTAGAAGTACTCCATCATCAAAGAATTCAGGGAGAGTGGGTTGTGTCGTGATATGGGCTCTCACTGTGAGTTTAAGGCAAGATACATGAAATACGGGGTGAAGTTTGGAAGAGGGAGGAAGCTCTAGTTTGTAAGCAACGGTCCCAATACGTTGAAGAACTTTATACGACCTGTAAAATTTGGGTGCTAACTTCTGAGAATCTTTTTATTTAAGAGAGGATTGACGGTAAGGTTGGAGACATAAGAAAACCATATCACCCTCATGGAAACTACGTTTGCTTCTATGTTGATCGGCTTGCTACTTCATGCGATACTGGGTGGTGTGTAGGTTCTCTTTTAGGATCCATAGTATGTCATCTCTATTAGCAAGTTCCATTTCCACCGCATGGACTTTTGTAGTCCCTAGAATATAGGAAGTGAGGGATGGTGGTGTTTGACCATATAGTGCTTCATAAGGAGTCATTTTGATGGACGTATGGTATGAAGTGTTATACCACCATTCCGCTAGTGAAAGCCACTTTACCCAATGGAGTGGTTGAGTAGAAACAAAACATTGAAGGTATGTTTCCAAGCATTTATTTACAACTTTTGTTTGGCCATCAGTTTGAGGATGGTAAGCGAAGCTCATACAAAGTTGATTACCTTGTAATTTGAATTATTCCTTCCAAAATGTGCTAGTTAAAGTTGGGTCGTGGTCACTAACAATTGTGGAGGGCATACCATGTAATTTAAAGATGTTATCTAGGAAGAGGTGGGCTATAGTGCTAGTGGTATAAGGATGAGCCACGAAACAAAAATGGGCATATTTAGATAAACGATCAATGACTACGAAAATGGTTGTTTTTCCTCCTGATTTTGGTAATCCTTCAATAAAGTCCATAGAAATATTTGCCCATGTTTTGGTGGGTATAGGAAGAGGTTGAAGTAATCCTGGAATAGCGAGGGTCTCCCCCTTTTGTCTTTGGCAAACTTCACATTCTTTTACAAAGTTTTTGATGTAATTTTTCATTCCTACCCAATAGAAGGAAGTAGTGGCTCTTTTATAGGTTTTTAAGAACCCTGAGTGGCTTGTAGTGGGTGAGGTATGTAACTCATGAATAATTTTTTCACGATAAGTTGAATTGGGGGTGAGGACCATCCTCCATTTGTATCTTAATATATTGTCCTTCCAAGTGTATGGAGTTTTGCTACTAGGATTATGTTGAAGTTGTTGAATTAAGGCGTGGATAGTAGGATCATTTAGCCATTCTTCATGCACCTCATCTACCCATTTAGGAATAATGGAGGAAATAGCATGGACTTGAGGTATATCTTCAAATTTTCTAGAAAGTGCATCGACTGCCATGCTGTCCTTTCCCTTTTTATATGTAATTTTATAATAATAGCCAAGAAGTTTAGTAACCCATTTTTGTTGTTTTGGGGTATTAGTCCTTTGTTCCAAAAAATACTTCAAGCTATGATGGTCAGTGCGTATAATGAAATGTTGGCTAATAAGGTAAGGCCTCCAATGTTGAATAGCAACCAACATCTCTTTTTCATACGTAGAGCGAGCTAAATTCTTAGGATAAAATGCTTTGCTTATAAAAGCTAGAGGCCTTTCATCCTGCATGAGTACGACTCCCATTCCTATTCCTGAAGTGTCACTTTCAATGACGAACGATTTAGAAAATTTGGGCATGGTTAGAACAGGGGTGGTACACATTGCAATTTTCAAGGTGATAAAGGCCTCATCCACTTTAGACGACCATTTGAAAGCATTTTTCTTAAGTAATGATGTTAGAGGAGCAACGATTTTACCATAATTTTGGATAAATTTTCTATAATATCCCGTTAGTCCAAGAAACCCACATAGAGCTTTTAAGGTTTTTGGAATAGGCAAATTTTTCACCTCCTCAATTTTGGAAGGATCTACCATAACTCCTTCCTTTCAGAAAATATGCCCTAAGTATTCAATTTCTTGTTTTCCAAAGGAACACTTTGATATTTTTGCATAAAGTTGATTTTCCTCCAAGATTTGGAACACTTGTCTAACATGGTCCAAATGTTCTTCCCATGTTTTGCTATAAATCAAAATGTCATCAAAGAAAACTAACATAAATTTACAAAGAAAAGGGTGAAATACTTTATTCATTAGACTTTGAAATGTAGAAGGAGCATTGGTAAGGCGAAATGGCATCACCAAGAATTCGTAGTGCCCTTGATGAGTGTGAAAGGCTATCTTAGGAATATCCTTTTCATCGACTCGTATTTGGTGGTAGCCTGACCGTAAGTCTAACTTGGAAAATAAGCTACCCCGTGGAGTTCATCTAATAGCTCATCTATGACCGCAATAGGAAATTTATCTTTTATGGTCTTTTTATTAAATGCTCAAAAATCGACACATAAATGCCATGAGCCATCCTTTTTTCTAACTAAAATAATTCGAGAGGAGTAAGGGCTTTTGCTAGGTCTAATGACTCCTGCCTTAAGTATATCTTGTACTAATTTCTCTATTTCGGTCTTTTGGAGGTATGGATAACGATAAGGTCTAATATTAGGAGGGTGATACCCTGGAAATAGTGGAATAGTGTGATCATGACTTCGTTGTGGAGGTAGTCCTTTTGGTTCATTGAATACCACCTTATGGTGGTCTAAAATATTTTGTAACTCTGGTGTCTCATCTTCTTTGTGACTAGGTTGAATTGAAAATAATTGGGCAACCATTCCTTTGTTTCCTCTTCGGATAATTTTCTCCATTCTATGCGAGCTGATGATTTGGGAAGGTCCTGATTTTAGGCCTTGGATAATATAGGTTTGGTTCTTTGTTGTGAATTTCATCCATAGTTCATAAAATTCCCATTGGACTACACCCAAGGTTCGTAACCATTGTACACCTAGTACAATGTCGCACCCACCTAGGGGTAGGACGTACATGTCGCCTTTCATGTTATAAACCCCCATAGTTAGTTTTATATTTTTGCATTTTCCTTTGCATGCAATTTTTCTGCCGTTTCCAATCATCACTTCAAATTTATTGCAAGGGTATATAAAACAATTTGCTTGTTTAGCCACCTTTGGATCGATAAAATTATGCGTGCTACCAGAATCTAGGAGCACGATAAGGTTTTGTTTCTTAAAATACCCTTTAACTCACATTGTTTGAGGGGTAAAAAATTTGGCAAGGGCGTTGAAGGAAACCTTTGGTGCATTTTCTTCGTCACTTTCAAGTGTGTTGGATAATACCTCTACTTCAAGTTCAGGTTCCTCTTCATTAGAATTCCCTTCCTTTGTGCAATCTAGAATATATAATTTCCGTGAGGCACATTTATGATTTCTGTCAAATTTCTCATCGTAATGGTAGCAAAGACCCTTAGCTTGTCTTTCCTTTATTTCCTCGAAACTCAAACGCTTAATTGGTAGAGCGTGGTTAATTTTAGGGGCTGTGTAGGAGTTTTGGGTTCGTCCATTTTACATTGGTTTGGGGTTGGTATAAGTGTTTGATGGTTTCCCCTAAGTTGGTTTTGTGAACCGATTTCGTGCCTTGATTTTGTCCTCCGCTAATTTCGCCAAGTTGATGGTCTCTAACATGTTTGTAGGGTTATACATTTGCACCTCTATTCGAATTTCTTCTTTTAATTTGTTGACAAAACATTCTTGAAATAATGCAGCATCTAATCCGGATGTTCGATTAGCCAGCCTTTCAAATTCTGCTTGGTATTCGCTTACCGAAGTGGTTTGGCATAATTTAGTGAGGGCCCCTGTAAAGCTTTGAAACTTGCTAGGGCCGAATCACACTAATAGATTCTGTGTAAAGGTTGACCACGTAGGAGTACCATTAGTTTTCTCAAACCATTGGTACCATTGGATGGTGTCGTTTTCCAAGTGGAAGGAGGCGATATGCACTTTTTGCATTTTTGGAATTTGATTTAGTGAGAAACATTGCTCTGCTCGGTATATCCAGTTTGTAGGGTCTCCTCCTTCAAATTTTAGGAAATCTAATTTGGTCGTCCATGGTAGAATAGAAGTTTGTGGACCACCTAACATTGCTTGGTTTGATGACCCGTGGTTGGGTGAATTTGCATGTGTTGTTGCCTGATTTTGACTGATGGTATCAAGTTTAACATCCATTGCAAATATTTTCTCGAAGAGTTCTCTTGTGGTATGGGTATTCTCCTCTCTTTCCTATTGAACTTCTTCAGCGAGCCTTTCGTGTTTCTCATGAATGGAATACAGTGATCGTCATCCTTCAACCATTGCGGTTGGTGTAGGTAATGATCAATATGACTTGGTACAGGTGAGAAAAAAATAAAAATAAAAAATAAAAAAATAATTTTACTTTTTTTTCCTTTGCTTTCTAGACGTCGAAAACCTTGATGCTGCATTGAAGATTTTTAGTTTTTTTAAAAACATCCACCGGTCACCACGCGAAAGGTCGAGCAATTTGGGTGTAAGACAACTTAATTTGTACCTTAGGAGAAGGTTTAATTTTTTGCAAGGATTTTGACACATATCCGTGAAGTGTGAATGTTGTTTGCGTCCTCGCGAATGTGGACTGGCTGAAATGTGAGGTGGGAAATTTTTTTTTAATGGTGAATTTCCTCCTTGATCTAGCTCTGATCTAGATGGTATGAAACTAAATGGTGTGGGAAGCATGATCATTTTTATATTGAATCGCTTTTTGATTGTAAGGTAGAAAACCCACAATAGACTTAATTTATATATTTGTTCGATGATGCCTTATTATCATATGTGGATTGCATTTAAATACCTAGTCTAATAGTTGTAAGAGTGAAGGGTTGTGACCCTGGAATATAATGAATAAATAATATAAGTAATTAGGACATGTTAGGAGGGTCCTAACATTATCATATTGGATATAACAATAATTCTTGGTTAAATTCCCTTAGGATTTGCCATTTTTATTCAATAAGTAATCTCAAATATTTTAATTTTCATTAAATAAAATTTGATATTATCATTTTTGCTTTTTAAATAAAAATAAACCTTATATCTTGAGAAAATGGAATTTGCTATTGTGATCAAAGTGGTTTAGCATCAGCATGGTAGATTTGACATGATAGTACTATGGGATTCAAGGATCACATGGTATTCATTCTTGAGAATGATGTGTGATGAGTTTGGATTGCTTGAAGACAAGCAATCTCAAGGAGGAAGGACTGTAATATCCCCATTTTAGCTTGTCAGCAGTGTCGATGCACTTAGGTGTTTTTTGGATCTTGTAGGGATGCTGATTGTTTTTAGATGCCAGTTTTTGGAAGTCATTATGTACTTTGATGATGGACTTACTATTTTTAGTAAGTCAGTGGCTAGGGTTTCTGATAATGTAGACAATAGATTGGTGTTGTATGCAGAATTGGGTATCCAAATGCATCTTCAGTTGCCATTTTTGAGTCTGTTTGGACACTAGAGCAGGAGACTTACTATTTTAGTAAGTCAGTTAGGGTTGGCATTTTGGGAAACAAAAAAGGTACTTTTGTCATCTATGACAAAAAGGGTATATATTTCTACCATTTTATTAGTAATTGGATGTTGGAGCCTAATTATTTTAATGCCCGAAGTTAATTAATATTATATTTAAATTTAATATTTAAATATATTAAAGTTGGGCTTATATTTTTGCTTAAAAGGTGATGTTCACACAATGACACTGAGAGGGGGGGTGAATCAGTGTAGTTATTTAACTTCAAAACAGCAGCATTCAAAGACTGAAGCACAGAAAACTTATAAAACCGAGAAGAACAAAATGAGAGCACACCACAACACACAATATAACGAGGTTCACCAATTTGGCTACTCCTCAAAAATTAAGCTGTTTGGACTTCAATCCAAATCCGGTCTTTGCAAAATTTCAATTTTACAACTTCTTTACCAGCATCCACTGGAAGGAGCACCAACCCCTGTAATTTTTTGCTGCAACAGATGGAGCACCAACCCCTAGTACCAAGCACCAACTTGGACTGCAATTCTAATCAAATCAAAATGACATAAAAATGTCTTCACTACTAACTCGACCCTGACTGGTCTGTAATTTTAACAACCTCTGCACAATCTCATGTCTCTGCTTATTTCTCTATATAGACCCTCTTTTCACAGCAATTCCCTTCTTACTGCAACAACTTCTATCTTTCTTCAACAATTTCTCTTTATAGCTATTCATTTATATACATCCAATCCAGCACGCAGTCGAATCATATACCCAACTGTTCGAATTCTTTTCTCCTGCAAATAAGTGGTTGTTCAAAAATGACTGTTCGAAACCCTGCAATACGGCGTTTCGATTTCTTGTGGTATGGCTATTTTGAATGTTGCAAACATATCTTCTCGAAAAGCATATCTCGATCCTTCATATTCGGCTCTTTGAATACAAGCAAAATGTATGTTCGATTCCATGAGTGCGACTGTTCGAAAGCTAAAAAAAACTTTTCGAAAACCTTTCGATAATTTATATTTGATTCTTCGAATACATGCAAACGGCTGTTCGAATGCATGACTAACACTTGTCAATCTGTAACTGCAGATCTGACATCAGTTACATTTTATGTAACTGGCTGCATGATGTCTTTTATGACACGTGTCACCATGCCTGCTTTTTCGGCTTTTACCTGCCAACCTGTCGCCTGTCGCGATATCGCGACATTTTTAACTTATGCTGACGTCACCCTGAAGGTTGTCGCGAAATCACGACGTTTTCGGCTTCCAGTGGCTTTTCTTTCATCCTGTCGTGAAATCGTGACACTTTTCAACTTTGCTGACGTCATCATCCTTCTTGTCGTGAAATCGCGACGTTTTCGACTCTTGCTGACGTCATCATCCTGCTTGTCGCGAAATCGTGACACTTCCGGCTTTCGTACACTCTTCTTTGCCAACAGCAGCGAAAAAGGAACATGTCGCGAAATCGCGACACTTTGCTCTTCCGTACAACTCTCCTTGCCAACTCCAGCGAAAATGGAACATGTCGCGAAATCGCGACACTATGCTTCATGCAATGGCAAAATTTTTACATCTTTGTGCCTTGTGTTTTCACCTTGCCTCTTTTCATGAAATTTTGACTTGTAATATCATTGCTGCATCTTTCAGTTCTACACTTTTGACTAGTAGCGAAATCGCTACTCCTTAGTTTCCCTTTGTTTCAACATGTAGCGCCATCGCTACACCTTAGTTTCTCTTTGTTTCAACATGTAGCGCCATCGCTACACCTTAGTTTCTCTTTGTTTCAACATGTAGCGAAATCGCTACACCTTCTTCTTGTGAATTTTTACTTGTGTCGAAATCGTTGCATCTCAGTTTTCTTAACTTCCGATTTGTAGCGAAATCGCTACACCTTTGTTTCCATACATTTCCAGCTGTGCTTTGAAATGCGAAACTTTAACATGCATGGAAATCGCTACTCTCTTCATTGCAAGCTCCTTTCCTCCATTTATGTCATGAAATCGCGACACATTTTCTCTCTCCTCAGCGAAAACTCGACATGTCGCGACATCGCGACATTTTGGCGTGCATTTTCTCTCTCCTACTTTTTGTCACGAAATCGCGACACATTTTCTCTCTCCTCAGTGAAAACTCGACATGTCGCGACATCGCGACATTTTGGCGTGCATTTTCTCTCTCCTACTTTTTGTCGCGAAATCGCGACACATTTTCTCTCTCCTCAGCGAAAACTCGACATGTCGCGACATCGCGACATTTTGGCATGCATTTTCTCTCTCCTACTTTTTGTCGCGAAATCGTGACAGAAAACATGTCGCGATATCGCGACAGTTTTCTTCCTTGTCTCTTTCTGCCAATTTCTGAATCTGGGTCACCTCTGTTTTGCTTGAAACTTTCTGCACTTGATCTGACTGACCTCTGAACTGCATCAACTGCATCAATCTGTCTATGTTGACAACAATGACAATACTTTCTCAATGCTTTTGCTGCACCTTGCTCAACAATCTCCCCCTTTGGAATTGTTGGCAACACACAACAACCTTGCTCAACTTCTTCTCCCCCTTTGCCAATAATACCAAAGGGCTTCTGCAGACTCCCCTTGAGTCTCTGTACACCATTCTCAGGAAAATATCGTTATAGTTAGCAAAAATCATAAATATAAGCAAAACTATAAGTATATGCATGCATGCACCCATTGAGAATGTGATCCCTAATTATAGTCAGTTCTTGGGAATTGTGACCACTCCCAACTTATTCCTAAGGTACTCAAAAACATCCTTGGGCAATGGTTTTGTGAATATATCGGCTACTTGCTCTGTAGTTGGAACAAAATCCAACTTGACCTCTCCTTACGCAACTTTATCCTTCAAGAAATGATATCGGATTGCAATGTGTTTGGTTCTTGAATGCATAACTGGATTCTTGGATATGTTGATAGCACTAGTGTTATCACATTTTATTGATATTGGCTCTTTGAAGTGGATACCAAGATCTTTCAAAGTTTGTCTCATCCATAATATCTGTGTATAGCAAGTTGTGGCTGCAATGTATTCTGCCTCTACAGTGGATAGAGAGACTGATTCTTGTTTCTTGCTGTGCCATGCTACCAGCCTGTCTCCAAGATAAAATGCTCCTCCACTTGTACTCTTCCGGTCATCAATGCACCCTACCCAATCTGCATCAGAATATGCAATCAAAGTGAAGTCTTTGCCTTTTGGGTACCACAACCCATAATCCATGGTACCTTTGAGGTACCTGAAGATCCTTTTTACAGCTGTGACATGAGTTTCTTTGGGACTTGCCTGAAATCTAGCAACCATGCATACTGCCTGTAGTATATCTGGTCTAGTAGCTGTTAAATACAGCAGGCTTCCAATCATAGACCTGTACATTGTTTGATCCACATCTGGAGATTTATCATCCTTGCTCAACTTGCAGCCTGTTGTCATGGGAGTGCTGACCGGTTTACTGTCTTCCATTGTGAACTTTTTCAGCATTTCTTTTACATATTTAACTTGAGAAATAAAAATGCCTTTTTCATTTTGATTGACCTGCAGATCCTAAGAAATAAGAAAGTTCACCAATCATTGACATCTCAAATTCTTTTTTCATTTTAATTGATATGTCTTTGCGGTATTCATCCATCTTGCTTGCCAAATATTATGTCATCTACATAAACAACAAGAACAATAAGATGACCCTTCTCTATTTTGACATATAAGTTGCTATCCACCAAACCTTTCTTAAACCCTTGTTTAATTAGATAATTATCCAGACCTTGCATACCATGCTACGGGTGCACTGTTTTAATCCATATAAAGCTTTCTTTAACCTGCAAACAAAATCTGGATTGTCACCAAGTTGGAAGCCATCTGGTTGTTCAATGTAAACCTCTTCTTCCAGTTTTCCATTCAAAAATGCTGATTTTACATCCATTTGATATACTTTGAAGTTTTTATGAACTGCTAATGCTAGAAACATTATGATTGCCTCTAGTCTGGCTACCGGTGCAAAAGTTTCTTCAAAATCAATGCCTTCAACTTTGAGCATAGCCTTTACATACCAATCTTGCCTTATTTACGACAACCTTGCCCATCTTCATTCAATTTATTTCTAAAAACCCATTTAGTGCCAATTATGTTTTTATTTGTTGGTCTAGGTACTAATTCCCAGGTATTGTTTTTCTCTATCCGATCTAGTTCTTCATTGATTGCCTTCATCCAACTTTCATCAGTGCTTGCTTCAGCAACATTTTTAGGTTCAATACTAGATAACAGAGAATAGTTCCTCACTGTTGTTCTTCTTGTCTGAATACCATCTGTGGGATCCCCAATAATCTGTTCACTTGGATGATTTTTCTGCGAGTTGCATGTTTTAAATTTCCTGTTTTCTTCTTCTTGATTCGGTTTTTACACCATCTGGATCAATTTTCTGATTCTTCTCTGTTTCTTTTTCATCATCACCTTCAATGACTTCTTCATACATAGGGTAGTTTTCTTGATAAGTAGTTTCTTGTTCTCTACCTTCATCAACTTTCACATCAGCACTTTCAACAATTTTCTTCAACCTCTTGTTGTAACATGTGTAGGCCTTGCTTTTTGTTGAGTAACCAAGAAAGATACCTTCATCAACTCTATCTTCAAATTTACCGAGGTTATCTTCAATCCGTTTTATGTAGCACTTGCTTGCCAAATACTTTGAAATGTCTTGTTGTTGCCTTTCCGCCAAACCACAACTCATAAGGTGTTTTGCTTTCATGTGGTCTCGGCATGCACTGTTTTGAATGTAAACTGCAGTATGAATCGCCTCTTTCCAAAATCTGTCGGCTATTTTGTTTTTACGCGACATTGTCCTTGCCATTTCCTGCACTTGTTCTATTCTTCCTTTCTACAACACCATTCTGCTGAGGTGTCCTAGCTGCTGAAAATTGTCTTCTTATCCCATGTTTTTGACAGTATTCTGCAAATTCTTCGGAGATAAACTCTCCTCCCCTGTCTGATCTTAGGCATTTAATTCTTTTTTCTGATTGATTCTCAACAAGATTTTTGAAGGTTTTAAACATCTCAAAGGCTTCTGACTTGAGTTTCAAAAATAGTACCCATGTCATTCTTGAGTAGTCATCTATACACAACATAAAATATTTGTGTCCATTTATGCTTTCAGTTCTCATGGGTCCACATAGATCGGTGTGAATTAGTTCTAATGGCTTGCTAGTGAAGTATTCTTTTGCTTTGAAAGTGGCTCTGGTTTGTTTTCCCTTTTGGCATGACTCACAGATGCTATTTACAGGTTTGCCAATGTTTGGTATATCTCTAAGTGCTCTTTTTGAACTGATTTTTGCCAGATTGTCAAAACTAATATGCCCAAGCCTCTTGTGCCATAGCCAGTTTTCATCTTCCTGTCCAATCAAGCATGTTCCTTCTACAGTTTCTGAAAGTGTATACAGATTTCCAGAAGTTCTCAGTCCAGTGGCTATTAACTTTCCATTTTTTGTCTTTCTTACTTCACAGCCCTCCTTCTTGAAGATTACATCATGACCTCTGTCACATATTTGACTTACACTTAGCAAGTTATGCTTCAGGCCAATTACAAACAAGACTTCTTTTGATTTTATATTGCCATCACCGATCTTGGCTGATCCCTTTCCAACAATCTTTGCTCCATCATTATTTCCAAATTTCACAGAACCACCTTCATAATTCTGTAAATTCTCAAACTTTTGCTTGTCACTGTCATGTGGTTGGAACAACCACTATCCAAGTATCCAAGGTGCTGATTTGTTACGAGCTTTAAAAGCGGTCTGGACAATCAAAGATTCCTTTTCTTTCCATTATGGTTTGATAGCAGATTTTGCTACTTGTTTTGCCTTTGTCCTTTCATTAGCATGTGCCTATTTTTCAGGAAATTTCTGGTTTTGTTTCAACCCACTTGGCTGAGATTTTCTACCCTGATATTTATTTGATGCAAAAGTGCTTTCGCAGTTTCTAGCAATATGTCCAAAATTATGACAATTATAACATTCAACTGCATAATTCATTAAAGGAGAAAAAACATTTCTACTTGGTAAAATTCCTTTGAGATACATTATGCCTGCAATCTGAAATCTTATGGCCATAAGCATTGCATTTAAAACAATAACCGAGAAAATGCATGATTAAACCTAGGTGCCGGTCTTTGCCAGTTTGAAGTAGGAGCCATGACTCTTCTCCTCCTTGGATGTGTGACTTTTGTGAATCCATCTTTGTCAGTATTCTTCTTGAATCTGGCATTATTGTTTTCTTTTGCATGATTTGGTTTTTCTGGTTCAACCCTGATCTTTTCTTCTTTCTTTATGGGTTCTATATTCAAGTTCTTTGAATCCTTTGAAGATTCTCCTTCATCAAAGCCTAAACCAAATTTTATGCCATAAGGCCTTTGGTTATTTAACATTTTATCCAGCTTTACAGTACTTTCTTCAAACTTATGAAAACAGTTCAATTTTCTATTCATCTCCTCTAACTGCATCCTTAACTTAACAATGTCTTCCTCTAGCTTGTTGCATTCAACTGTCTTTACAGTTAATTGTTCATCAAGAACTTCAGACATTTTCTTGAATTCCTCTGTCTGTATTTTTAGATTGTTTATTATGTCTGTGGCATTCTCTAATTTCTTTGAAAATTTCTTATTCTTCTTCCTTTACTGCACTCAACTCTTCAAGTGCAGCAACCAATTCTCCTTCCAAATACACTTCAGCTTCATCCTTGGAATTTTCATCACCTTCCTGATTTTTCTCTGTTCTTTCTTCTTCAAGTGCCATGAGCAGAGCTTCACCTCCTTCTTCTTCGGACTCCTCATCTGTGCTTTCTTGAGGCTGTCGACATTCTTGGTTATGAAGCTTTTCTTCTTGAAGTTGTTCTTTCTAAAATTTTGTTTCTTCTTCCAGTCACCTTTTTCTTGGTGTGAACCTTCACCATTTTTGGTTCTCTCCTGCATTGGACATTTGGCTGCAAAATGACCGACTCCTCCACAATTGAAGCATTTAAAAGGTAGCTTCCCTCTATATTTTCCTTTTCCTTTTGTGAGTTTCCGAACAAAATTGGCTTCTGTTTCATCCGGTGTTCCTTCATCCTCGGATTCATGTTCGGCTTTTACATTCTTGTGTGCTTTAAAAGCTGCTTCTCTGTCTGTAGACTTGGTTTGTCCTATTCTCATTTCATATGCTGTCGGGGAACCATGCAACTCATCCATCCTTGAAGTTGTTTAGATCTTTTGCCTCTTCTATTGCAGAGACTTTGGAATTAAATCTTTTGTGAAGTGTTTCGAGAACCTTTTTCACAACAACTGCATCATCAATTTCTTCACCGAGTCCTCTGATTGCATTAATAATTCCGTTGACTCTCAGCATATAAGTCTCTATGTTTTCATCTTCATTCATTTGCGAGTGCTTGAGCTGTGCTCGATGAGTTTGCGGTTTTGCTTCCTTAATCTTCCTTGTCTCCTTCATGGATGCTCTTCAATTTATCCCACATGTCTTTTGCTGATTTACAACTCATGACTCTTATCAGTTCACTGTCAACAAGCCCACACATTATGGCATTCTTAGCTTTGGAGTTGTTCTCAAATTTCTTTTTCTTGGCGTATCTGTTGGAGGAGTAGTGGGTGCTTGTGTATCCACTATCTACGAGAATCCCAAATATCATATCCCAATGCACTCAGATATGTTTGCATTCCGAGTTTCCAGAAGGTGTAATTTGTTCCATCAAATAAGGGAGCTTTGTTGGATGAAAATCCTTCACCGCCTGCCATTGTTTCTTCCAAGATCTCCTTAGCTGATTAAGCTTGTACAAGGAACCTTGCTCTGATACCAATTGATGTTCACACAATGACACTGAGAGGGGGGGGTGAATCAGTGTAGTTATTTAACTTCAAAACAGCAGCATTCAAATACTGAAGCACAGAAAACTTATAAAACCAGAAGAACAAAATGAGAGCACACCACAACACACAATATAACGAGGTTCACCAATTTGGCTACTCCTCAAAAATTAACTGTTTGGACTTCAATCCAAATCCAGTCTTTGCAAAATTTCAATTTTACAACTTCTTTACCAGCATCCACTGGAAGGAGCACCAACCCCTGTAATTTTCTGCTGCAACAGATGGAGCACCAACCCCTAGTACCAAGCACCAACTTGGACTGCAATTCTAATCAAATCAAAATGACATAAAAATGTCTTCACTACTAACTCGACCTTGACTGGTCTGTAATTTTAACAACCTCTGCACAATCTCATGTCTCTGCTTATTTCTCTATACAGACCCTCTTTTCACAGCAATTCCCTTCTTACTGCAACAACTTCTATCTTTCTTCAACAATTTCTCTTTACA
Organism: Wollemia nobilis; assembly: GCA_028583015.1. NCBI lineage: Eukaryota > Viridiplantae > Streptophyta > Pinopsida > Araucariales > Araucariaceae > Wollemia > Wollemia nobilis. Next base: position 6,420,257 of record JAQPPZ010017107.1, on the reverse strand, counting down.
GCTATTCATTTATATACATCCAATCCGGCACGCAGTCGAATCATATACCCAACTGTTCGAATTCTTTTCTCCTGCAAATAAGTGGCTATTCGAAAACGACTGTTCGAAACCCTGCAATACGACGTTTCGATTTCTTGTGGTATGGCTATTTTGAATGCTGCAAACATATCTTCTCGAAAAGCATATCTCGATCCTTCATATTCGGCTCTTTGAATACAAGCAAAATGTCTGTTCGATTCCATGAGTGCGACCGTTCGAAAGCTAAAAAAAACTTTTCGAAAACCTTTCGATAATTTATATTTGATTCTTCGAATACATGCAAACGGCTATTCGAATGCATGACTAACACTTGTCAATCTATAACTGCAGATCTGACATCAGTTACATTTTATGTAACTGGCTGCATGATGTCTTTTATGACACGTGTCACCATGCCTACTTTTTTGGCTTTTACCTGCCAACCTGTCGCCTGTCGCGATATCGTGACATTTTTAACTTATGCTGACGTCACCCTGAAGGTTGTCGTGAAATCATGACGTTTTTGGCTTCCAGTGGCTTTTCTTTCATCCTGTCGTGAAATCGCGACACTTTTCAACTTTGCTGACGTCATCATCCTTCTTGTCGCGAAATCGTGACGTTTCTGACTCTTGCTGACGTCATCATCCTGCTTGTCGCGAAATCGTGACACTTTCGGCTTCCGTACACTCTTCTTTGCCAGCAGCAGCGAAAAAGGAACATGTCACGAAATCGTGACACTTTGCTCTTCTGTACAACTCTCCTTGCCAACTCCAGCGAAAATGGAACATGTCACGAAATCGTGACACTATGCTTCATGCAATGGCAAAATTTTTACATCTTTGTGCCTTGTGTTTTCACCTTGCCTCTTTTCATGAAATTTTGACTTGTAATATCATTGCTGCATCTTTCAGTTCTACACTTTTGACTAGTAGCGAAATCGCTACTCCTTAGTTTCCCTTTGTTTCAACATGTAGCGCCATCGCTACACCTTAGTTTCTCTTTGTTTCAACATGTAGCGCCATCGCTACACCTTAGTTTCTCTTTGTTTCAACATGTAGCGAAATCGCTACACCTTCTTCTTGTGAATTTTTACTTGTGTCGAAATCGTTGCATCTCAGTTTTCTTAACTTTCGATTTGTAGCGAAATCGCTACACCTTTGTTTCCATACATTTCCAGCTGTGCTTTGAAATGCGAAACTTTAACATGCATGGAAATCGCTACTCTCTTCATTGCAAGCTCCTTTCCTCCATTTATGTCGCGAAATCGCGACACATTTTCTCTCTCCTCAGCGAAAACTCGACATGTCGCGACATCGCGACATTTTGGCGTGCATTTTCTCTCTCCTACTTTTTGTCGCGAAATCGCGACACATTTTCTCTCTCCTCAGCGAAAACTCGACATGTCGCGACATCGCGACATTTTGGCGTGCATTTTCTCTCTCCTGCTTTTTGTCGCGAAATCGCGACACATTTTCTCTCTCCTCAGCGAAAACTCGACATGTCGCGACATCGCGACATTTTGGCGTGCATTTTCTCTCTCCTGCTTTTTGTCACGAAATCGCGACAGAAAACATGTCGCGATATCGCGACAGTTTTCTTCCTTGTCTCTTTCTGCCAATTTCTGAATCTGGGTCACCTCTGTTTTGCTTGAAACTTTCTGCACTTGATCTACTGACCTCTGAACTGCATCAACTGCATCAATCTGTCCGTGTTGACAACAATGACAATACTTTCTCAATGCTTTTGCTACACCTTGCTCAACAAAAGGATCCTTGTGAGTACTCATTTTAAAGGGGAAGAAATAAATATTTGATTGGAAGTATTATTTTATTATTTTTAATTACTTTTGTCACCTTGGGAAGTGCAACGCTCATTTTAGCTCTTAACTTATGAAATTAATGTATTTCTTTTATCCCACATTCATAAAATGTGAGGATCGCACAACTTGAAGAAATAATAAAAGGGTGTTAAGGAGGCATAAGGAGACATATTTTTGTTATTGAATTATCTTTTTCTTGAGGAGAGCTTACAGGTTTGCAGGAGCTTCCAATTTCCATTTTTGCTTGTGATGAAAACCATAGCAGATGATGTCATTATTGGGAGTGAAAGACCTCCTCACTTTGGTAGTTGCATTCTCAATCTATGGGAATGACTTGAGCAGATTGGGATACATATTTTTAGTGTTGTTGTGACTTGATGATGAGTTGAAGACCATTTTAGAAGATATTACTTGTAGCTCTTTTCCACCATAGTGCCACACCATTTAGGGGTGCAAATACCTCGATTCTTCAGTGAATACTTGATTTATTTGGAGAGTATTACCTTGGGAGGTTTCCTATAGCCCTACTATATCATTTCCAAGATATTTGAGTGAACATTGAAGCATATTTTGGTTAATATAATGATGGCTGTACAATACCAAGTTGAATGTATGCTTTGAGGAAGGACGTGAGATTTAGGGTAGTCATTTCTCTTGTTCTTTGCTCATTCTCTCGCTTGCTTCTTAAACAACTCCAAAAAGGGTATTCAAAATTGTATTGCACATCTTGCAAAACTTTGTATTTCAAAAGTTATGAGCTTAAACCTAGATTTTTTGTTGGTGATATGTGTTTCCAAATTTATATCAGTCATCAATAAATCTGGGTATTTTCATTCCCAGCTCTATTCCTTCATTGGGTTTTTATGTTAATGTTGGTATCTTTCTTGTATCTGAATTTCATAGTGTTTGAAATAGTGGTTTGTCAGTTATGGATCATTTACAGTATACTGCACTATCTTTTCTGAGTATGCATGACAAGTATTTTTCAGAATGACTTATTGAAAATCTTAAGTGAAAGATATCCTTTGAAGGTAAGGGTTTGTATATTGAATGATTATATGTATTTCACACCAACAAAACTCAGAATATTCCAAATCAACAAATATTAAAGTGTAAACACAAACAATTACATAAGGGGAGCAATTTTAAAGTTGTCTTAATTAGGGTGGGACACTACAGGAAAACATTCAAATTCTTTTGAATTGCTTACACCTTCCTTCTCTCCCCAATTTTTGGCACTTGAAAGGGTCTTATTAGATCCAATATTCTAGACCACACCTAATATTCTATCTATATCCATAGCTTATGTAAATGTAGATTTGGAGCTATCATTGACGCTGACACGATTGCTTGTCCTTTTGGTTTATTATTTGTTGTCTCCCCCATACCTTCTACTCTATAGTACACCTATTATCCTCTCAAATTTTATATGATAATATAAAAATCAAATTTTCTAGGGTTTTTAGTAGAATCTCCACATTTGTTAGCTATCACCCACTCCCTGGGAGGTCTCCATTCTATATTATTCAAGGATATCTCACCTACGCATTTAACCCTTAGTTTTTTTTTATTTTACCATTAGTTGAAAGCTCCTTAGAATAGACACTTGCCCCAATTCTTTGTATGTTTTCTTTTGTAATATAATAGATAATGTTTCCATTACCTTACTCATAATCCTCTCCCGTACCCCCTTATTATATGCTCTGATCTAAATATAGATGCATTTTATTCTAGCCATAACATCCACCATATGAAATAGGTCTCAAATTCCATACTATTTTAATTTTTTTAGTTTTAAAGTTGTATTATTTCCATTTCTCATAAACACATTCATGGATCTCAAAGATTTCCCAATGCTATCTCATCTGCCTCCACCACTTGGTCCATATGTCTTTCGCAAATAATATAACAATAAGAAAAAATAGAGTTGTACATACGAGAGAGATGAGGATTTGACATGATTTTTCCACTTATTATTCCATTTTTTATGCTACCGACCATTGCACTTATCTTCCAATTCAAACTAGATTAAAATTCTTTGTATAAAATATTTGTAAAGTGACATGTAACATGACCTATGAAGTCTAGAATTTCTAATTTTTTTTGCAAATCAATACCCAATCCTCTTGTTTCAATTTCTGTTTGATATGTCTAAACTTCCCATGTCAAATTTACTATACTTTACTTTCAAACATTGAATTAAAGTTAAAAATTGAAGCCACACTTAAATTTCACTTTCAAAATTTGAATTTAATGTTCAAAATCAAGGCGTCACCTCCAAGGCTGATGATGCATGTAAAATCAATATTAAAATGGAAATATAATTCCTATTATGTTATTGTAAATAATTTTTACAAGATATTATGCATCCCACGAGGGTTAACGGTCCTTGTAAGGAGCTATATGATTTAAAATTATAGAGCATAGGGTCACAAATATAAAACATCATCCTATTTATTGGAAATTTAAAAAATGGATTATATTTATAAAATTTATATTACAAAGTAAAATGACTTGGACAGGAAACAAGGGAGAATGAATATCCTCCTCCAATCTCTCCTAGCTCAAAAATTACCCATAGAAACATTATATAGGTATGTTTGTTGAAAACATCTCCTTAAGCCACCATAATGGAGTTATCCATACACATTAATACTACCATAGTTGAATTCTAATTTTTCTTATTCATTTGAATTTCATAGACCATCCATCTATCTTCATGTTGTTTTGAAGTCATTATTGGCATATTGAACATGTCTGACATATCTGTTATTCTCCGGTTTGAAGACTTATTTTCTCTTGATCTACACATACTCAATAAACATCTACGACGTGTGTTTTATTTTTAAAAACCATACAACTTGCCTACTCTGAGCCTACTGGTAGTAATGCCCTATAGTAGAGAAACAATAGTCTGAGGATAAATACACAAGAGCCTATGGAAAATAAATAAGAAAATTGCTTACCCAACTTGACACTAGGACAACTTATAATTTATTTTCTTCTTGGTCATTGCTCCATGACCTAACTATCATAAATTTATTAAAATCACTATTTTCTCTTCATATTATACTATCTTCTCGTACCACCTCTTACATCCATTGGATTCTTTGGTACCAACTTATCTAGTTTGCCATATGAGAGTCCACATATTATCTTTCCTCCAATTATTTTCCCAATTTTACTAAATAATAGGATACCCTATTTCCCTCTCGCTTGATATGTGTAATAAAAACATCTTGGAAAACCTTAAAAATATTTTGAACTACTTCCATATTTCTTCACTCCCTAATTTATAGCACTTGAAAAGGTCTTATCAGATTCAATATTCTAGACTATATGTAAGAGTTTATCTCTATCCATAGCTTATGTAAATGCAAATTTGCAGATATCATTAACATTGACAAGATCACCTATCCTTATGGTTTATTATTTATTGTCTCCTAATACCTTCTACTCTCTAGTACACCTGTTATCCTTTCCAATTATGTATGATAATATCAAAATCAACTTTTCTAGGGTTTTTAGTAGAATCCCCATCCATGTTAGCCTTCACCCACTCTTTGGGAGGTGGTATCCACTCTATATTATTCTAGGAGATCTCACCTATGCACCCAGTACATAGTTATTTTCTTTTACCATTATCTCAAATCTCCTTAAAATAGTCACTTCCTCCATTTCTATGTTTGTTTTATCTTACAATCTAATAGATAGTGTTTCCATTACCTTACTCATAATCCTCTCTCGTACTTGCCCCATTATTCCGTGATCTGATCTAAATATGCATGCATTTTTTTCTAGCCATAACTACCACCATATGAAACTAGGTCCCAAATTCCATACTATTTTCATTGTTTTAGTTTTAAGGTTGCACTATTTCTATTTCTCATAAATGCTTTCATGGCTCCCAAATATTTCCCAACACTATCTCATCTGCCTCAATCAACTTGTCCATATGTCTTTGGTAAAATTATAACGATAAGAAAAAATAGAGTTGTACATACCAGAGAGATGAGGATTTCACATGAGTTATCCACTTATTATTTCATGTTTTGTGCTATTGACCATTGCACTTGTCTTCCATTTTAAACTAGATCAAAATTATTTCTATAAATTATTTGTAAAGTGATATTGTAACATGACCTATCAATTCTGAAATTTCCAAATTTTTATGCAAATAAGAACCCATTCCTCTTGGGGCAATTTTTGTTTGCTGTGTCTCAACTTTCCATGTCAAATTTACTATATTTTTATTTTAAACATTGAATTTAAAGTTAAAACCAAGTCAATGTGAAAGCACGAGGATACGAAAACAAAAAGGAATATGCCACAAGAAAGAACAAGAAAGAACATATACAAATTGACACAAGATAAAAGCAATATGAAATATGGTAATCTCTTTATTGATACGCTTTTTAAAGTGTGTTACAATACGTCTCCTTCCTTTTTAGGGGATAGGAGCGTCAAATGTGTTTCTCGTCACAACATCCATGGATAACAATCCTTCTTCCGCGTGCCCACATGTAAGATGGGCGGACCAAAACGTCACCGCCGCTTGTGTATGTGATTATTTGCTCTTTCCTGCTCCTCTGCTGTCAGAAACCTGCATTCAAAGAAACAGAAAATATTAGTAGCACCTGCAGATAAAATAAAGCATGTATTTCCCAAGGCCTACTGTCAGTGTATGCATGAAAATAATAAAACGACTATCAAATGACCTCTGATTGACCTAAAATTTTGACAGAAGCATAAATATATTATCAGAAGACCACTGCAAAAAGAACAGTCTAGAAATTCCTCACAGATTTGTATTCGCTCCAGGGTGGGACGAATAGGCCTACAACAATTTGTCAGAAAGCACCCTCTTCAATGTCCTGCTTAGGAAGCTCCAAAAGACCTGCAAAGTTGGGGTTAGCTAATTGGGGGTGTTTTGGGAAGACCCAGATGGTCAGATTTCTCCAATTTTGCCTCTAGGACCCAGATTTTGCTGGTGCCATCTGCAAGTTAGTGAAGGCGGGAAATGACAAAAACCTGGTCAAAATTGCTCAGAATGAAATGAAATTTGAACTGTAACCTATTTAACATATCTAGAATCAAATGCAAAAGAAAAACCAGAGAAATATATCACAGATTTCTAATCATCCCGGGGTGGGGCGAATAGGACTGTGACAGTTTGGGGAGCGCCTGGGGCAGGACGCCCACCGTTTGGGACACTATTTTTGGCACCAATCCACTTGGGATGGGTCCAAAACTGATTATGGGGTGTTGTCGACAAATTTTGTGGATAGTTGTGGCCAAAAATTGGGTTTTGGGTCCGGATTCGCGCTTCCAATAGTCACCCAATAACCTCCCTTTCGAATGAGAGATTAAGGATGTAAAAGCACAAATCGCAAGTAGGTATGTAAATTGGCAGCACTTCGTTGCTCAAATGCTCCTTCTCTATATATCTTTTGGGTGAGAAAACTCACCAATTTATAGACCTTAGGGTCTCCTTGTTTGAATTGCGCATGCGAGGGCGCCACTTGAGTTGTTTTCCTATTTTCAGAGAAAAGCTAACTCCCTGATTAAAAATCTCCTTGCATGAGGTTTCTAAAATAAAGACATTCATCATTGAAGTCTCTCTTCTTGAATAAAAGCTATTCCTCGCAATTGCATGGCCTGAAGCCTCAGTTAACTGGCGGAGTTACCGAGGTTTGACTTTTTTCCAATCAAACTTGCTATTCGCCTCACCCTGGGGCGAATGCTGTATTCGTCCCTGGGTGGGACGAATGCCAGTTTGTATTCATCCCTGGGTGGGACGAGTAGAGAGCAAGGTGCCAAAAAGGTGCCAAATTGACCTCTGACCTCTAAAACTACTTTTGGAAGTGGTTAGGACCATTGTTTAACCTCTGGGGGCTGCCCTAGGGGCTGTGTGTGTCAATGCGATCAGCGCTTGTTGTCACATAATCGGATTGGTGTTGTTTTGGTGTCTACAGATGCCCCTTTTTGGGAAGCGTTGTGCAAGGCGCAACGTCGAGCAAAAATAGATAACCAAAGCACTAATGATTAGGGTTTCTCAGTAACCTAACCAACTCTTGATGCCCCAAGTATGGAAAGGGCATGCATTCTTGAATCCTTGCTTCTAACGAGCTAAGGAACTTAATTCAAGTGTTAACCTTGTTCGGTGAGGTGTTACTTGAGCTTGGACATTGATCAGTCATGAATAGGCAAAGGGCGCAACCTTTTGTCTATGGGAACCTTGAGTTCATGATTCATGAATGCCAAGTGTTTGATCAGCTTGTGATAATTGCTTGTTTGCTGCCCCAAGCAGGGCCATGATTGTCTTTGTCAATGATCCTTTGAATGCGTGTCATTTCCATGATTGGGTATATTGTTGTTGATTGGCGACTAAGTGTGACTACCCCCTCAAGCGACGAATCGATGAGGGAATGACCGACATGAGAAAAGTGATGAGTCACTTGACCCAAGATGACTTAGGTAAGGGTGCCTTCAGTTGTTTACCATTGAATGCGAAAGCAGTTTTCGAACATTCTGACCTATTTTTGGTGGGTTTGAACCCTTTTTGTGACGCATTTTGGAGCTGAAATTGTCAAAAATTCGTCCTCCCGTGGAGCGGTCCGGCTATGGTAGCCTTCTTAGGGAGTAGGATAGTGACAATTTGTAACCCCAACGTCTATTTTGGATGCCAAGAATGTCAGGCGCAAAAGCGCCTTCGTTCGGCAATGTTATTGCTATTTTTGGATGGGTTTTGACCCATTTTGGTGACGTCGTTTGGGGATGAAATTCTCAAAAATCCGTCTTCCCGTGGAGCGGTCCGGCTATGGTAGCCTTCTTAGGGAATAGGATAGTGAGGATTTGTGACCCCGACATCTATTTTGCATGCCCGAAATGTCAAGTGCAAAAGCACTCTTATCGGACACTTTTAGGGCTTGTTTTTGGTGCATTTTTGTGCATTTTTCATGGTTTGTTTTTATGTATATGTATTTACATTGATGTATGCATATGCTATTATGAATGCGATGTTTCTAATTTGTATGATGTATGCATATGGAATGAATGAAATGAGTTGTTGATAACTTGTCGATGGCACCATAGACTGTGCAAGATTTGACTGACTTGTTGTACTAATGGGATGACTTTGTGGAATGACTTTGCATGTGAAAACTTTGTTTTTGTATTTTGCATATTTTTTGATGGTGATGTACGGAATGAAATGTGACAGTTGTTTTAAAATGTAGTTAAGCTTTTCTGAGATTCAGATATTTTAACTAACTAGCCAAGACTGTACATTTATCTCGCAAGACTTTTGAACAAGGTATAAATCCGACTTGAATTTAACCAAGTTATTTCACATCCCTGTGTGTGCAATTGAGTTCGTTTATGTGGTATTTGTCAGGATACCGCTAGTGCTAGATAGGCTATCAACCAAACTTGTACTGAGGATCACCTAATTAGCTCCACTAACTCCATTGTTGTATTTAGCAAGATTAATCCATGGGACAATCTAAGGTACCATAAGCTAGCTCATCCACATGCAAACATTGGTCTACGCACATGCAAAGCTAATGTGACAGACATATCGTCATGCGGTTAGGATACCACCATTGCCAGGTAGGTTGTCCACCAAACCCGTAATGAGGATCACCTAGATGGTTTTTCAAATGCTGAGAATTCCAGAGATTCAAGTTCAGGTTGTGTGTTTGCTCAATGGTTTGGGATACTTGCTCGTCTATATAGTGATGAAAATCACTATTTATTTTTCTCTTTGTTTTTCTTTTTGAGCAAGGATTTTGAATAGTGGTGATAACCACTTGTTATTTGATTTTGTATTTTGAGCTTTGTAAGGTTGAGCTTGTGAATGGCCTTGATCCTGTTGGCCTTGGGGATGACTACCCATCCTGTTCAGGGACGTGTAGTACGAATCCTTACGACTTTGGGAACCAAGGGGATGATGGAGATTATGAAGTAAGGGCATTGATATTTTAGGCCTTGGGGATGACTACCCATCCTGGTCATGGACGTGTAGTACGAATCCTTACAACTTTGAGACCAAAGGTGAGTGGAGATGGTTGTGATGATGGTTTGTTGGAATTTTGTTTTTGAATGGCATTGATCCTTTTAGGTCTTGGGGATGACTACCCATCCTTGGCAGGGACGTGTAGTACGAATCCTTACAACTTTGGGGACCAACTATGATTGGGATTTGTGGGAGTGGTGAAAACCACTATTTATTATGGGGAATGGATAGGGAAGAGCTCATCCTTTTGTCAATTCTCAGCATTCTGGAACCATTCGCACAGGGGGATGAATAGGCTAATCTTTCACCTATGGTACCCTAGACTGCTTTGTAGGTTTCTCTTGCGTTCACACAACTTAGGAATTATTTTATGTGTTTTAATTTGTGTTGGGATGCTACGTAACAAGGCGTGATCCAAGTAAAACTTTCCCATGTAAAATCTGTTTAACTTTGTACAGTTTTTGGCTAGAAATTTAAAGACAATTGAATGACGAAAACCCTATATACATTAGGAGACAACTGACTATGCTAAAAATGGTGATGGTGTTATTCTGGATGTATGCGTTTATGAAAATGGATTTGATGTGGAAAATGATGGAATTTGCCAAGTAATGACAATCTATGGTGCTTTTGACTTGTATGACCTAGCAAATATGCAATGTATGGATGCGATGCCTAATGCAACCTATATTTTTGTATTTTGATTTTTATGAGTATGCATGGAATTGAAATGCAATTTTTTTGTTATTTTTGATTTTTATGAGTATGCATGGAATTGAAATGCAATTTTTGTTATTTTTGATTTTTATGAGTATGCATGGAATTGAAATGCAATTTTTTTTTGTTATTTTTGATGATTTTATTGTTTTTGTTTGTTTTTGAATATTTATGTTGACCAAGCAGTTATGGTAATGCTTGGAGCTTTTGGTGTTGACCAAAGGGTTTATGGATACCTTTGGAGCATTTTTGGGTTGACCAAGCGATTATGAGAATCCTTGGAGCTTTTGGGTTGACCAAAGGGTTTATAGATACCTTTGGGGCATTTTGGGTTGACCAAGTGATTATGAGAATCCTTGGAGCTTTTGGGTTGACCAAAGGGTTTATAGATACCTTTGGGGCATTTTGGGTTGACCAAGCGATTGTGGGAATCCTTGGAGCATTTGGTTGGACTATGGCTCTCTAGATGTGGAATGGCCTCAAATGACTGATGTTCAAGGGTTCTGTTTCCTTGATTCCTTCAAGAGAGGCAAGCCGGTATGTTCCAGGTCCTATTCTACTATCAATGACATAAGGACCTAACCAGTTTGCCATGAACTTGTCCCTTAGATGGGATGGCAAATTAGAATTCTGTTGGTTCTCTTTTAAGACCAAGTCACCAACCTAAAATTCCCTTAGGTGGACCTTCATGTTGTATGCTTTCTTAAGTCGCTCTTGATAGATACGCAAATGCTCGAGAGCATTAACGCATCGTTCATCGAGCAACGTCAGTTGGTCTAACCGGGCCTACCGTGCAGTGTCATCATCGATGAACTCTTGCATTGAAATGCGTAGGGAAGGGATTTCCAACTCAAGAGGCATGACTGCCTCGGAGCCATACACCAACGAAAATGGAGTTGCCCTAGTGGGCATCCGAATGCTAGTGCGATAAGCCCATAGGGCAAGCGGGATCTGAATGTGCCAATCCTTATGATTGTCTACGACTGTATTTTTGAGGATGGTGACTAGCATTTTGTTTGACGCCTCTGCTTGCCCATTTGCCTATGGATAATAGGGTGTTGAAAAACTATGCTGAATTTTGTACTTTGTGGTCAAAGCATGCACATATTTATTCTTGAATGATGTCCCATTATCTGATAGGATCTTGGATGGAATACCAAAATGACATATGATGTTATGCAAAATAAACTCCGTAATGCGGGATCCAGTCATAGAGGTTAGCGAAATTGCTTCCACCCACTTGGTGAAGTACTCTGTGGCCGTTATGATGAATGTGTGATGACCAGATGATGTAGGGGAGATCTTTCCGATTAGATCGAAGCCCCACTATGAAAAAGGCCAAGCCGATTGGATCGGCTGCAAGGCCTGAGAAGGTACATGTGTCAAATTAGCATGGTGTTGACACTTCATGCACTTCTTCACATATGCACAACAATCTCGCTCTAAAGATGGCCAATAATAGCCCATGCGAAGAATGCACTTTGCGATGGCCATACCGCTGAAGTGGCCACCACATGTACCATCGTGTGCTTGGGTGATCGCCCAAGCGGACTCTTGCTGGTCCAAGCAATGGAGGAGGATTCCTTCATAGCTTCGACGATACAAAATGTCTCCTAACAAGACATGCTTTGCCACTTTCTATTTGAATGATATTTTTGTGGCTTGTGTCAATCCAAGTGGGAGGTTACCTAGCTTGAGGTAATCCCTAATGGGTGTGTACCAATCCTGCTGATCAGAAACCTCGATAGTATGAACGACCAATCCCTCTTGAAGTCCATCCCTAGCAAAAGCTGAGTGGGAAAGAACTTGTAAAAATAGCATTGTGTTGCTATTAAGAGGGGTCAGGGAGAACAAGGACCCCTAGTTGGCTCGAGTCAGACAATCATGGATTCGAGAGAACTTATCCGAAGATGGTTCAATCTGGATCAGGTGGATTCTTGGCGTTAGGTCAGAGCTTGCACGCTCCATCATGGATTGCGATAATGTTTTAACCTGAATGGTTGTCATTTCACCATAAGGGTCTTGCGGGATTAATGACCCCAAGGAGGCCATAGTATCCACAAAATGATTCGATGATCGAGGGAGTGCCTCGATGTCATACCATTCAAGTTGTGCCAGGAATTTGTCCACAAGGGCTTTGTAGGCCTGCAGAACTGGACATCTACATTGGAATATCCCCTTGACTTGATTGACAATTAACAACGAATCACCAAAGATGTTTAAACGTTTAATGTTCATGGTGATTGCTGTCTAAAGACCTATGAGCAAGGCTTCGTATTCTGCATTGTTGTTGGTGCACGAGAAGTCTAATTTAAATGACAGAGGCATTGGAGCCCCTTGTGGAGTGAAGAATACAATTCCCATGCCACCTCCTTGCTCACATTTAGAACCATCGAAGAATAGGGTCATGTCAGCCTGTGACTCAAGCTCATCAAAATCTGGCGATTCTGAAACATGAAAAACCCCATCATCCGGTAATTCTATGGTCAGAGGCTGATCGTCTTCAAGAGGAGCCTCTGCCAGTTGATCGGCGATGACTTGACCTTTTATGGATTTCTGTCCAATGAATTCTATGTCAAACTCCATCAACAACATGATCCATTTCATCGTGCGGCTACTATGATAAGTATGACTCATCATGTATCGCAATGGATTCTCCTTAGACACAACATACATCGTATTGTTGAGCATGTAGTGGCATAGCTTTTTGGTAGCAAACACCACTGCCAAGCAGAGCTTCTCAACGTATGCATAGTTAAGTTCATAACTGACCAGGGTGCGGCTAAGATAGTATGTAGCCTGTTCTTTGTGTAGTTCATTTTTTTGGGATAGCATGGCACCCAGTGCCACCTCAGTAGCTGAGATGTATAAATAGAATGACACTCCTGGTCTAGGTGGTGCCAATACTGGCGATGAAGCCAAGTATTGTTTAATGTCATCAAAGGCTGACTGGCACTCGTCATCCCAATGAAATGTGACCCCCTTATGCAATAATTTATTCATGGGTCGGCACTTGTCAGATAACTATGCTATGAAGCGCTTGATCGACGCGACCTTTCCCTATAGACTCTTGAGCTGCTTGATGGTAGTTGGGGGAAGCATTTCAAGGATTGCCTTGACTTTGTGTGGGTCTACCTCGATTCCTCGTTTAGAGACTATGTAACCCAAGAGCTTTCCAGATGTGATGCCAAAGACGCACTTCTTGGGGTTTAGTCTGACCTTATGCTCCATGAGGCGATCGAGGATCTTGCTTAAGTCATCGAGATGATCTGGGCACAAAAGAGATTTGGCCAACAAATCATCCATGTAATCCTCCAAAGTTTTGTGCATGTAATCATGGAAGATGTACGTCATGGCACGTTGGTAGGTGGCACCGACATTTTTAAGGCCAAAAGGCATGACCTTATAGCAAAATGTCCCCCAAGGCATTGTGAATGCCATTTTTAGTTGGTCCTCAGGATTGATACGAATTTGATTGTATCCCGAGAAACCATCCATGAGGGAAAGCATTTCATGGCCCACTGTAGCATCTACCAATGCGTCGATGCTCGACAAGGGAAAATCATCCTTAGGACTCGCTTTGTTTAGATCTCAAAAATTGGTGCATATGCGAATCCTCCCATCGGGCTTCTTGATGGGAACCATGTTAGACAACCATGGCGGATAATCCATGCAGATGACAAACTGTGCATCCAACAACTTTTGTAACTCATCTTTGACCATTAAGGCCACTGTTGGGTGCATCTTACGTAGTTTTTGCTTTACTGGCTTGATCTGTCGGATCAAGCGTTAGATTATGCATGACTAGCTACGGGTCTAGTCCCGACATGTCTTTGTATGACCATGCAAAAACCTCCTTCTTCTCTTTGAGAAGGGCAATGTAGTCGGCTTGCTCTTCGGGGGATAGACTTACCCCCAGCTTGATGATTTGCAAATTCATTGGATCTGAGCCGATGTCTACGTCATTCGTCTCCTCGACCGACATGTGGGACCCGTCCTCCAACTGGTGTGGAGTTGGGATCAAATGGATATCATTTGCTGAATTTAGATCATCGTTCGGAACATCAGGTTCCTCTTCAGCATGGAAGACATCCTAAGTCTATCCTGGGGTGAAATGGAACATTCCTCCACAAGGCCAGTACTCTGATGGGGATGGTGGTGTGTCAACATGATCCCAGTCGATAGCATCTAGATCTAGATACAATGACCATGTCGGGTCGGCTGGATCATGGATGGGGGTGGTTAGGTCAATGGAGATCATGTTGATGAAATGATTATGGTCTCCATTACCATGGGTGTTATAACTCGGACATCCTAGATAATCTGTGTGCTCTGGATCTGGCTCTGTGGGCACTGGCACAAATGGATCAGCCCTATGCATGGAGACGAAGACAGGGTCCACCCTAGGCACTGATGGTTTGATAGGGTCTCCAGGCGGAAGATGCTCTCTGTGTACCTGGAGTGGCGGGTGCAGTAATTGCTATAACTACGCCGGGTTGAGGTGCCACCTATGTCTTGGACCTATGTGTAAGTGTTCAAACATGTCATCTATGTCCAAAGGGTATCGTTGTTGCATCTGTCGCATGTGGTTGAGATAGGCCATCTCAGTTTCATCTTTCGAATCACTGTCGGAGATCCAAAAGCCTTCGTTAGCTCCAACAGCTGCTTGCGACATATGAGGCTCATCTTGTTCGAGCAAATTAATGTGGTCCCATCGAGGTTGTTCCGCTCTCTGCGGGGGACCTGATTCTCTTGAAGTGGCATATGCTCAAATGGAGCATCCAATGGGAACATTGTCGGAAGCTTTCCTGATCATCATTCATGGGATATACTTGCGAATGATTGCTATCAGACTCGAAAGGATCCCAAGGGGCTACCTCGTACTCCGACTCATCCTCTGAAGACCCTTCTTGGTCTTGTCCATATCCCTCTTGTGGGTGAGTCCTTGAATTTTCTCCTTGTTCGGCCGAAGGGAAAGGGTTGTTATGGTCAACAAGGTTGGTTGTTAGCAATGGGAGATAATCTCCCAATGTATAGTTTGTGTTAGGATTGGCATATGGACCTGATGCCAACCCATCCTTGTTGCCTATCCCTAGGCCTTGCATGTTTTCCACCAAGATGTCTAGGGGCAAGGGGTGGTTGAACCCTACTCCTGACTTGTCATACGACATTTGATATCTCGGTTGGCAAAGAACACGCACTCCTTGCTCATACCTACCCAACCCATATCCATGCCAATTGCATTGGCCTAGATATCTTAAAGCAAAATCAGGGTTGGATAGATAGTTGACATCCTCAACAAAGGGCTCTTCATCTTCATCTTCTTGCATACAAATCTCAACGCCATTATCCAGGCCCCCATAAACAAAGTTTGTCTGATTGGGTGGGTAGCCTAAAGGAACCACTGAGCCGATGGGGAGTCGAGGCCTCCCCATGTCTTGCATGGACTCGAGTGTGGGCGTTGCTATAATGTTCCTCACTAGATACTCCCCCAGGCCCATGCTGGCCATTTCAACGGTGACCGTTGGCGGTTGAGGGGAAGCGAATGGGAGTCCTTCCTGAGTCCACTCCATGTGGGGTGAACTAGGCATCTCGACTTCCATTCTGCTAGGCATCTCTTCTGTCGAGATGGTTGAGACTAGAGGTGGTTCTTCTTCTAAGGGTTTCTTTCCCTTGTCCTTGGATGTGGCCACCGTAGGTGGCATCGTTGTGGAAGGACTGGCGGAAGAAGATGGACCCGACTGAGGACTCGATGGATTAATCACTGGAGATGCCTACGAAATCGGACCCTGTTGAGATGGATTCAACTAAAAATCCAAATGTGTTGATGGAAGGGTCGATTGCGGCATGAATTGCACTATATTGCAGTATTTGAAAGGCTCCAAGTCCACTGGGACTACATGCACCTGTCCTTCAAATGTATACTTTAGGCACTGATGAGCTATTGAAGGGACACACTTCATGTCCCGAATCCAAGGCCGGCCCAACAGGATATTATAAGCCATCTCGCCTTCCAAGATATGGCACAATGTATGAATAGTCTTTTGTCCCACTTGGATAGGTAGGACAATTGTGCCAACTGTCGAGCAGATTGCATCGTTGAATGCTCGTAGTGTGTAAGTGGAAGCCACGATATGAGATGCTGGCAACTTCAAATGCTTCAGAGCTATTGTAGTGATGATATTACTGGACGAGCCAGTGTCCACCAACACTCTCTTATACGGAATCCCGTTGACCCACGCGATAACGTGCAGGGGTGGATCCGCCACATCACCAGTCACTATTTTCAATTCATCTTCTCTAAAGGTGATGACTGGTTCTGTACATTGTTTTACATGCCCCACAAAATTGTTGAAAGAGTTCGCTTCATGGGGTTGTAGCTCGATTGCTTTTAAAATCTCCATTAGAGCCTCCCGATGGGGCACTGATTGTTGAATTAGCTCGTATATGGAGAGCCTAGCCGACGTGGTCCTTAGACTTTGGGTAAGTCTAGTTCGAATCGTGGCCACTGGTCTAGGCGGGGGAAGTTGCGTAGGGTGTTGTTGAGCTTGTGACGTTGATGGAACCTCTCTTGTGGCTGCCGCGGGAGCAGCTCCTGGGTACTTCTTGTTCCTAGTCACTATGCTTATCATCCCCACATATCCTTGCATAGGGCAATTCTGTTGCACCTCATTGACTTGAAGGGGTTTTTTCGGTGCCTCATGGGCAGGCAAGGGGTCTCTGAATACTCCCATATGTTGGTTGTTTGGCGCTACGGGGTTGTCCACCGCCAATGTCTTGTTGTCAATGAGATCTTGTACCAAACCTTTGAACTTCCAGCATGCATTAAGATCATGTCCTTTACGCCTGTGGAACCTACAATACAAGTCTTCTCTATACCCTTTAGGCTTCGGTGCATTGGGATCTATAGTTTGAATCTCTGGAAGGTTGATCAAATTCACCGTTGACAAGCGGTCAAACAAAGAATCCCTGGACTCTGTGTAAGGAGTAAATTGTCGCCTAGGGCGACGCTACTGATTTTTCTCCTACCTTTGGTTTTCTCTCTCATAGTTGTTAGGAGGCACCGCCTGATAGTTAGCCTTTTGAGGTTGTGTTGCTTGTGCAGGCTTAGGGACATTGATGGCAACCTGATTAACCATAGCAGGTTTTGGTTGCATGGTCCCTGGTTTAGTGTTCTTTGTCCATTCTTTCTTCTTAGGTTTGGCAATCTCACCATCCTGTATCTTAATCTCCTCAATGACCCTGGCTTGCGCCAGAGCTTCCTCTAAACTGGCATATTGTTGCAGCTGCAATAGCATGGAGATTGATCTCAAACAACTTTTCGAGAACATTTGGGTCAGATCTGACATGGGAGGGAGGTA
The DNA here is from genome assembly GCA_028583015.1 of Wollemia nobilis. NCBI lineage: Eukaryota > Viridiplantae > Streptophyta > Pinopsida > Araucariales > Araucariaceae > Wollemia > Wollemia nobilis. The sequence goes on along the minus strand of JAQPPZ010017107.1, from coordinate 6,402,325 downwards.
AGGCAGCTTCGAAAGCAACGTCCTCCATCGGTTCCCGTATGCCACCATGGTCTCTTCCTCATACTTCTTGAGGCTAGCTAGGTCACTTAATGATGCCTTTTTCTTAGTGTTGAAGGTGAAGCGTTCGAGGAACACGTCCACTAGCTGATCCAAGTTACTGATGCTATGTTTCGGTAATTGGGTGAACCAATCCGAGGTAGGGCCTACGAATGTGGTTATAAATGTTCTTAACAACAAAGCATCATTGTCCTGAATACCAAAGCACTGGCTCAGGAATCTAGTCACATGCTCTTGGGCATCCTTCTCCCCTCTAAAGAGTGCCAACTGGGGTAGCTTAAAGTGTTCCGGGTATGGAGGTGTCGACACTGATGGATGCACAGGATGACTACGGAGTTGGCATAAAGTGGGATTTTGGGGCCCAGAAGTCTTGATCTCCATAGACTCTAAGCGCTCTAACAACGCTTTATATGCATCAGAGGATTTAATTTCTTCCTCCTTAGTTTGCTCCCATTGTGGGTTGCGGGGAGCTTGAGGCCTATTGAGAGGTAGTTGGGTAGCACCCCCTTTGCCTTGATAGAGCATTTCAGCCCTCTCTTCTTCTTGTTCATATTCCTCATAAGCTTCCTGAGGAGTGGCTGGTCAAGACCTATTCACATGGGTAGGTGCCCATGGAGGGTGCCCATCATTGTTTTGGGGAGTGGCCTCCCGCTCAGGTCTAGGAGGTCTCGGAGGCAATACTTGATAAGGTCACGTGGACCTCTCTCGTACCAAAGGGTTATGCCTCTCATACACTTCTACTTTGTGCGTGCGAGGGTTTGGAACCTTCGCAGGCACATTGTTATGCAGCAATTCGGCTGTCTGACGTTGAATGCGCTCTTTGTTAAGCCGACAAAGATGCTCTAACTATTCTTGATCTTGCCTAAGCTGCATGATTTGCGCTTGGCGGGTGGCATGTTTGGCAAATGCCAAGTCACTTTGTTCCATCGTCTCTTGTTTAGGAAGCCTAGATGCCTCTCCTATATGTCTACCTCGGTCATGGTGATCCGAGACCTCTATGGGCTGCTTTCCTCTATCGAGGTTAGCTGCATTAACTTGAGGCTGTAGCCTCGATGGGTGATCTTGATACATGGCAGGCGCGGAGGTACATCGCTCCCACACTGTGTACTGCTCTTGAGGAACATGGTAATCTTCCTCATCCTCTCTTTCATATGCATAAAAGGTGCAGGCAGAATTGTCTTGCCCTATCTGGAAAGCTTGATACTCTGGACACTGTCTAGTGTTTCTAACAGTAATGCGAGGTAGAGGAGGGATGACGAAATCCTGTGGCCCCTCCATTTGGACCCTCTGTTGCTCTAGCACTTCATCACTAGGCCACCCATAACGGGCTTCTAAGGGAGGTCTCCTGTCTACGTTAAGTGCTACGTGTAGGTTCTCTTCTTGGAAGGACCTATGCTGAGTGGGGGTGCCCCTCAAAGAGGTGCCTCTATAGTCTTGTTCTGTTATGGCATGATGTGGACTCTCTTGTGTGTCAGGCCACCAAGGCGGGATGACCAAGTCCTCAAGACTATATCGGAGGTGACTTGTCCCCCTTGGTGCACTTTCTGCAGTGCTTGCCCATGATTGGGCTCGGCTACGAGTGAACACCATGGTGATGTGCTCCTAAAGATGAGTAGATTTTTATCTCTTTTAGGATTTTTTTATGCTACACTTAAACAGAAAGGAAACACACAATCAATGCAATGGTTATCTCGTTTAAAGATTTAAAAGTGTGCCCTAAAATCTGGTTTTAGTGTGTTTTGATGTTGTTTTGAAAGCTTTTTGAAAGAACGTTTAAATGCAAAAATGAGGGCTCTTATGACTCCCAAAAAATGGTCGCCCCTTCGATATACCATTGCCAGACCGATATACCAACCTCTCTATATACCCGCCCTTACGTGAGGGAAACTATTGGTACGTGAGAGCAGATGGTACGTGGAACATAGGCGGTACTGAAGGGGGATCACTCTGTTTATGACACCTACCATAGAAGACTTATCCTCATGCACTGGGAATCACCCCCGCTACACTTGGTCAGCTTTCGTCAGGATTTACGTCTAGCAACAATCGCGATCGGGGTAATGTATGCAATATCTCAAGCCAAAGTGATGATGGAATCCACCTTTGGTCTTGCTCAAGGGTTGGGGTTTTACGACCAACTCCTTGTTGTTTCAGTTACCACGTGGTGTGTGGGGTTCCTTTTAAGTTGCATAAATGAAGCACGCAAGCATTCAAACTCTCCTATGCAAGCAAATAACTAGAGAACATAAAGCAAAGAATTGACAAAAGGTGTTTAAGACCTCTACCTCTTCTCTGCCCAAGTCGGATGTCTCTGAATTTCTGCTCTGAAATAGTCCAGTGTTGGAAAACTTGGTACCTATAATCAAAATAACAAGCAAATTTAATCAGAAATTTAATCTTAAAAATCAAGGGACAGAGGTCCCACCGTGATCGCCACTGAAAGCACGAGGATACGAAAACAAAAAGGAATATGCCACAAGAAAGAACAAGAAAGAACATATACAAATTGACACAAGATAAAAGCAATATGAAATATGGTAATCTCTTTATTGATACACTTTTTAAATTGTGTTACAATACGTCTCCTTCCTTTTTAGGGGATAGGAGCGTCAAATATGTTTCTCGTCACAACATCCATGGATAACAATCCTTCTTCCGCGTGCCCACATGTAAGATGGGCGGACCAAAATGTCACCACCACTTGTGTATGTGATTATTTGCTCTTTCCTGCTCCTCTACTGTTGGAAACCTACATTCAAAGAAACAGAAAATATTAGTAGCACCTGCAGACAAAATAAAGCATGTATTTCCCAAGGCCTACTGTCAGTGTATGCATGAAAATAATAAAATGACTATCAAATGACCTCGGATTGACCTAAAATTTTGATAGAAGCATAAATATATTATCAGAAGACCACTGCAAAAAGAACAGTCTAGAAATTCCTCACAGATTTGTATTCGCTCTAGGGTGGGACGAATAGGACTATAAGAATTTGTCAGAAAGCACCCTCTTCAATGTCCTACTTAGGAAGCTCCAAATGACCTGAAAAGTTGGGGTTAGCTAATTGGGGGTGTTTTGGGAAGACCCAGATGGTCATATTTCTCCAATTTTGCCTCTAGGATCCAGATTTTTCTGGTGCCATCTGCAAGTTAGTGAAGGCGGGAAATGACAAAAACCTCGGTCAAAATTGCTCAGAATGAAATGAAATTTGAATTGTAACCTATTTAACATATCTAGAATAAAATGCAAAAGAAAAACTAGAGAAATATATCACATATTTCTAATCATCCCGGGGTGGGGCGAATAGGACTGTGACAGTTTGGGGAGCGCCCGAGGGCAGGACGCCCACCGTTTGGGACACTGTTTCGGCACCAATCCACTTGGGATGGGTCCAAAACTGGTTATGGGGTGTTTTCGACAAATTTTGTGGATATTTGTGGCCAAAAATCGGGTTTTGGGTCCGGATTCGTGCTTCCAATAGTCACCCAATAACCTCCCTTTCGAATGAGAGATTAAGGATGTAAAAGCACAAATCGCAAGTAGGTATGTAAATTGGCAGCACTTCATTGCTCAAATGCTCCTTCTCTGTATATATTTTGGGTGAGAAAACTCACCAATTTATAGACCTTAGGGTCTCCTTGTTTGAATTGCGCATGCGAGGGCGCCACTTGAGTTAATTGTCCTATTTTCAGAGAAAAGCTAACTCCCTGATTAAAAATCTCCTTGCATGAGGTTTCTAAAATAAAGACACTCATCACTGAAGTCTCTCTTCTTGAATAAAAGCTATTCCTCGCAATTGCATGGCCTCGAAGCCTCGGTTAATCGGCGGAGTTACCGAGGTTTGACTTTTTGCCGATCAAACTTGCTATTCGCCTCACCCTAGGGTGAATGCTGCTATTCGTCCCTGGGTGGGACGAATGCCAGTTTGTATTCATCCCTGGGTGGGACGAGCAGAGAGCAAGGTGCCAAAAAGGTGCCAAATTGACCTCTGACCTCTAAAACTGCTTTTGGAAGTGGTTAGGACCATTGTTTAACCTCTGGGGGCTGCCCTAGGGGCTGTGTGTGTCAATGCGATCAGCGCTTGTTGTCACATAATCGGATTGGTGCTGTTTTGGTGTCTACACAATGCATAAATTTTACTTTCAAATTTTGAATTTAAAGTTCAAAATCAAGGCGTACCCTCCAAGGTTGAGTATGCATGTAAAAGTAGTATTAAAGTGGAAATAAAATTCTTATTATCTTATTGTAAACAATTTGTACAAGATATTATGCATCCCACTAGGGTTAAGGGTCCTTGTAAGGAATTATACGATTTAAAATTATAGAGCACGAGGTCCCAAATATAAAACATCATCCAAAATTTTAGAAATTTGAAAACTATATTATATAAACAGAAGTTGTATTACACAGTAAAATTTTGTAGACATGAAACAAGAGAAGGAAAATCCTCCACCAATCTCTCCTAGCTTAAAATTTACCCATACAAATATTACATAGGTATGTTTGCTGAAAAAATATCCCGAGGCCACCATATTGCAGTTATTCATACACATAAACACTACCATTGTTGAATTATATTTTTTCTCATTCATTTAAATTTTGTAGACCATACATCTATCTTCATGTTGCTTTGAAGTCATTATTGGTATTTTGAACATGTTTGGCATATCTATCATTCTTTGGGATGGAGGCTTATTTTCTCTTCATCTAGCCATAGACAATAAAATGTCTATGGCTATGTGTATCTTGTTTTTAAAAACCACCCACATTGGCCACTTTGAGTCTACTGGTAGTAATATCATATAGTAAAGAAAAAATATTCTAAGGATGAAGACACAAGAGCCTATGGCAAACAACCAAGAACATTGTTTACCTAGCTCGACACTAGGACAACTTATAATTTATTTTCTTCTTGACCATTTCTCCATGGCCTAACTATGATAGATTCATTAGAATCACTATCTCCTCTTCATATTCTGTTATCTACTTGTACCACCTCTCACATCCCTTCAATTTTTTGGCACCATATTTTCTAGAATTTCCTTCTAAGAGAACACATATTTCCCTTCCTCCAATTATTTTCCCCATTTTGCTAACTAATTTGCCACTCTATTTCCTTCTCACTTGATATGTGTAATAAAAACATCTTGAAAAACCTTCCAAATATTTTTAACTACTTCCACCTTCCTTCTCTCTCCAATTCTCAACACCTAAAAGGGTCTTATCGGATACAACATTCTAGCCCATACCTAAGAGTTTGTCTCTATCCATAGCTTATATAAATATAGATTTTTAGCTATCATTGATACTGACAATATTGCTTGTCCTTTTGGTTAAGTATTTTTTGTCTTTCTCATTCCTTCTACTCTATAGTACATGTGTTCTCCTTTTCAATTCTATATGATAATGTCAAAACCAGCTTTTCTAGGGTTTTTATTAGAATCCCCATATGTGTTAGCCTTTATCCACTCTCTCAGAGGTGGTCACCACTCTCTAGGAGGTGGTAGCCACTCTATTTTATTCAAGGATATCTCACCTATGCATCAAACCCTTAGTTGTTTTTCTTTTACCATTAGTTGTGTCTCTATAATAAATATGCATGCATTTTCTTCTATCTATAACTACCACCATATGAAACTAGGTCTCAACTTCCATGCCATTTTCATTTTTTAATCTTAAAATTGCACTATTTCTAATTCTCATAAAAGCTTTCATAGTTCCCAAATATTTCCCAATGCTATCTCATCTACCTCTGTCAACCAATCCATATATCTTATAGATTTCCATCTTGCTTCCTCCACATCTAAGTATATATCTCTTATAACATTTCTAAACTGGGTATCTTTGGAGATGTCTCCATAATTTTTTGGTTAGTTCCTCTATCCCCTTAATTAGCCATTTTCAAGTATGTTTACATTGTAGTAAATCTAGTAGATGTTGATTCCATGATTTCATATAGTGAGAGGTTTTCCACCATCCTACCTTTGGAAGCTCTTATTTCCAACTTTCTATCTCTGGAAATGTTTGAATAATTGGTTGGAATTGATTCCATGAATCCTTCTAAAATATAACATCCTTTCCATCCCCTAACTACCAATATAGGTATGGTTTTATTAACTCCTACTTCTGGGTAATATTTGGCTTGTAATAGTCTACTCCATAATCCCCCAGCAGCTATAATCCATCTCTAGTATAGCTTCCCTGCTAGTATCAGGCTACTTTAGGATGTTGATATTATTCCCAATCCTCCTTGTTTTTTTGGTTGTCATATATTCTCTTACCCAACTAGTGCTAATTTTTGCTCTCCCCTTGCACCTTACCACATAAATATTCTTGTGTGATTTTTAATATCTTTTAGAATTCTCTTTGGAGCCTAAAGTATGGAAAATTTATAAATTGGGTGGGCTTGTAGGACAACTTTAATCATTGTAAGACTTTCTCCCAAAATTAGCCATTTGTGTGTCCAATTGCTCAACTTAGCTTGTAGTCTATTAGTCAACCCTTTCCACTCCTTGATTTTTTTTTCTTTATATATACATGCACTCCTAAATACTTTATGTGTAAAGGAGTTTCCATGAAGTTTAATAATTGTATAATTTTTTCTCTCACCCTCTTTGTTGTATTGAAAAAACTATTTCAAACTTTTTTTATTAATTTTTTTCTCAATAGCTTGAGTAAACCCATATACTTTGGTTGTCACAATATATAAATAGTACTTTTTTGAAGGATATCTCCTTTTTTCTCAAAATTTTTGCATAAGTCTTCCTTGAGAAATCTTATTCCATTTGTGTCATCACCTGTAATGAGAAGATAATGTACATACAATGTAACCAAAATGATGCAATTCCTCTAATTTTTCACATAGAGAGTAGATTTTGTGATAAATCTAGTGAAACAAAGGTTGATGAAATTTGGAGTCAATATTTGCATACCAAGCTCGAGGTGATTGCTTCAACCCATATATATATTTCTTCAATCTAAAGACTTTATTTTATTTTACTTCAACTGTATACACTGGTGGTTGGTTCACATACACTTCCTCCTTCAAGTTTCCATTGCAAAATGCATTTTTGACATCCATATGATATATAGGCTAGTGCATTTTATCTGCCAAAGCAATAAATGTGTATATTGTAGTCATATTTTCCATAGGAGAAAAAGTCTCCTCATAATCAATTCCCTCTTATTTCTTATAGCCTTGAGCTACTAGGCAAGCCTTGTAGCGATCTAGTGAATCATATGCTTTATACTTTACCTTGTATATCCATTTTGTGCCAATTATATATTTACCTTGGGGTAAATCAACTAACTCCTAAGTGTAATTCCTTTTAATGGAATCAAATTCTTGATCAATGGCAAGAAACCATTTAGGATCACCAAGTGCTTATTTGAAATTAAAACTTTTGGGTTGGCTAAGGAATTTGGTCATAAGGGCATAATTCACTTGGTGTTTTAGCACTGAATGCATTTTACCTGTATAAGTGGGCAAATGACATTGGGATTCATCTATGGTGGTTTAAACCCACTTAGGTAAAGGATTGGATGATGTTTCTTGATCATTATATGGAGGAGTAGAAGGAGATGGAGGACATGAATCATTTAAGGAGAGTTCTTCATGTGGAGGAATTTCTTGATTTATGAGTGAAGAGGAAGGACTACGTGATATTGTAGGTATCAAGGGAGCAATTGTTTCATTATTTAGTTCAAAAGTGGTGTCCATAGGAGGATTTTATGGAGGATACTCATGAGAGGTAACATCCCTAGAGAAAAATATCCTCTTTTAAATAGCTTCATACAACTTATAAGCATTGGCACTATCACTATAGATAAAAAAAGATGCATTTTTACTCTTATCATCAAACTTCTTCATTTTCTTATGAGAAATGTGAGCATATGCATCATATACAAAGACTTTGAAATGGCCTACATAGGGCATCTTTCCACTCCATTCTTCTTCTGGTGTTCTATCATGTAAGGTTTTAGTGTATGACCTATTTGTCAAGTATACAACAGTAAGAACAACTTCTCCCCAAAATGAGTTAGGTAATGTAGCAGCAAGTAACATTTATTTTTCTCTATTTGTGATTGTTAAATTCATCCTTTCAACTACTCCATTTTGTTATGGGTATAAGGAGTTGTGAACTTCCTACTTATCCCATGGTACTCACAAAAATTGAATAATTCTTTGGAGTTATATTCTCCATCATTATCTGATCTCAAAGTGGAGATTTGGTAGCCAATTTCTCTCTCAACAAGTTCTATAATTTCCTTGAACTTATCAAGAGCTTACCATTTGTACTGAATTAGGTAGATCCATTGAAGAACATAAGCTTATACTAAGAGGGGGGATGAACAATATAATATCACTTTTTACTTTTCTTTTCCAAACAATATTAATCAATATAATCAATGGAAATATCAATAGCAATAACCACAACAATGCACAAATCATCACACACAATAGAGAAACATATTTTAATGTGGTTCACCCAATGTGGGGTACCTCCACATAGAAAATATTTCTTCTAAATATTTATCAAATAATATTTTGGGAATCCTTCCCAATTACAATGTTTATGGACCTCTGTCCAAAGGAGATGTTGATCCCCTAATATCAAGTTTGTTGATATCTTACATGGGAGAAATCTTTCCCCTTATGCTCAGGCTAGTGATCTTCTAGAAGACTTTGTATCTCTATTGCACTAACTGGTGGATATCTATCCACTTGAAGACTCCTCACTCATATCTATATTCAATTATCCTAGATATTGGATATTTATCCAATGAGACTTTATCCTCTGTACTCTGTCACCTCCAAATCTCTGTATCAATACTGTACTAAAAAAAATTCAATCGATCTAGCACAACTCTGCTCAATATCTTTCACTAAACATAGTACATTCAGTATAGTACAATTTTCTCAATAATTCCACACATAACCTACTTAATTATGCTTAATAGGTCCACACATAACCTACTCAAATATGCTTAATAGGTCCACATAGAACCTACTCAAATATTCTCAACAGGTCCACACAAAACCTGCTCAAATCTATTCAATAGGTCCACATAGAACCTGCTCAAATATGCTAAAATTGTCCACACAAAACCTGCTCAAATATGCTCAACAGGTCCACATAGAACCTGCTCAAATCTACTCAAAAAGTTCACTCAGAACTTGTCCAAATCAATTCAACAAGCTCACTCATAACTTGTCCAAATCTGCTCAATAGGATCACTCAGAACATGTCCAAATATGCTCAACAAGCTCACTCAGAAATTTCCCAAGTTTTCTCAATAAGTCCTCTTTAGGACTTACTCAAATATACATAGCAATATTCCACAAAATCTTACTCAAAATCACTCCACAAGCCTTCTCAAAGACTTGTTTCAAATCTTCTTAACAAGCTCACACAGAACTTGTCTAATCTCATAGAACCATAAAGAGAATTGTTAGATACTCAATATGTGCTATACTCAGTGCTTAATCAAAATATCAATTCAATATTATAGAAGCATAACGAGAATTGTTAGAGACTCAATATGTTCTATACTCAAATCCCAATCTAAACTCAAATAAATCTCATAGAAGCATAAAGATAATTGTTAGATACTCAATATGTTTTATTCTCAAATCTCAATTTCAACTCAAATCAATCTTATAGAAGCATAAATATAATTTTTAGAGACTCAAATGTTCTATACTCAAATCCCAATATCAACTCAAATCAATCTCATAGAAGCATAAAGATAATTGTTAGTCACTCAATATGTTCTATTCTTATGACGTCAAACTCAAATCCCTTTCGAGCCTTTGCATGATAAAATATATTATGTCGATGGACATGGCGGGAAAACTCTTTTATTTAATTTTTTTATTTAAAGTTAAATTTTAAATAAATTAAAATTTAAACTAAACCTTTAAAATTAAATTTCTACATCATCGAGGCACCTTTTTCGATGAAACGAAAAACCAACTTGGGTTTTAATAAAAACCCATTTCAAATCTGCCATCCATGCTTTTAAATAAAACCTTTCCTTGCCTTCCTTGGTTTTCATAAAAACATTTTTCTAATCTTCCCTTGAAGCTCCTTTTGGAACCAAATGCCATGCATCCCTTCTTTAACCTCTAATCAAAACCTTTGCTTCTCATGAAGCTCTTTGTGGAGCAAAATAATAGTGCTTACTTACATAGGTCCTTTTGACATCAATGACAACTTTTATCTTAAGGACTCAAAATGTCCAACAATCTCCAACTTTGTCATTGATGGTAACCCATATTAATTTTACTAAAACCTAGCCTTCTTTTTTTGCTCCCTCTGGGTCTTTGCTCCCCTTGACCCAATGCTCTCTCAAGTATCAAATCTCCACTTATACCAAATCTCTCCCCAATACACAAATATATCTCTATTTGAAATCAATGGCAAAGGGTCACTTTTGTGGCTTAGGTCTAGGAATGAGCCTCTTAGATTAGCCCCTCCACCACCTCCACATGAGGTGGTTAATTCTAGAGTGGGAGTGTTTATACTCTCTGAAAGAACTACTCTTTGTCTTCATCTTTTCCTCTTCTTTTCTAAGTTTTATGAATCCTCTCACTATTTCTTTCCAAGTCATCATTCTTGTTCCTATCATCACTTATGTTCCTATTCCTATTCTTGTTTTCATCCATGTTCCTATTCCTATTATTGTTTATATTCTCATCCATGTTCATGTTCCTGTTCCTATTCTTGTTCTCATCCATGTTATTGTTCCTATTCCTGTTCCTGTTCCTGTTCTTGTTCTTCTCTATGTTCTTGTTCCTATTCATGCTTGATTTTAGAATATTTGATCTACATAATTTTGCTATGTGACCATAATTATTGCACTTATAACAATTAATATTATTATTACTTTGAGGTGCAACTATCTTAGGACTTCTACTAATGAAGCCATATCCTCTCCTGTCATGAACCCTGTAATTAATTGCCTTGTGACCAAACTCATTACATGAGTAGCAATACCCATGGAAAATTTGTCCTTTCCCATATTCCTATCTTTCATGTGTTCTATACTGTAAAGCCACGTGTCCAAAATTATGACATGAAAAACATATTCTATTAAAGAAACCTTTCCTATACCCCATTGGTATCTTAGTATATTCTACCTGTTTCCCGTTCCATCTGTTTCTAACTTGAGCATTGTTACTTTCCTTGTTGAACTTTCTATTGTTCAAATTATCCTTAGAGGTCTCACTCTCTCTTTTACTTATTTTGACTCTTCTTATTTTTTGGTGTTTGAGCTTGACTCTCCTTTTTTTGCTTCCTGTTTCCCTTGTTCTTCTTTAGAATTAAGTCCTATTATGGTGATTGATGAATTTTGTGCATTGATAGTCCTTTCCAAGGTCTTTTAATTTTTCTCAAACTTGTGTAGGTTTTCCTTAGAACCTTTTAATTCCAACCTTAGTGAAACTATCTCATTCTCTAATTTTTCACACTCTAGATTTTTTGTTTTTTATTTTTTGGCCATACATTCTTCAATTTTTTTTGTCTCTTCAACTTTGATTTTGAAGTTAGTGAGTTCCTATAGAAACATTGCTTTTTCTTTCTCATATTATTGATATTGAATCGTTAATCCTAAGTTCTCCTATTTTAGTTCTTCAAGAGTACTCATAAGCCTTTCACATTCTATATATTTTTCCTTTGACTATTTAATCATACCTTCTTCAACTTCTTGCTTTTTTAACCTTATCTCTCAAGTAAGAGATATATTTTAGAATATTTGTCTTGCATTTATCATCTTCTTGTATTTGAGCCTTCAATTCTAAATTATCCCTCTTCAATTCAATAAGCTCCTTAAGATTGGCTTCCCATTTTTATTTTTTTGAAGCATTTCCTTTTTTTTCTATTACTAAAAGTAGATTTTCTTCATACCTATTTTGATTGTCCCTGTTATCCTTTCTTGAACCAATCTCTAGGATTTCATTTCTGATAATATCATCTTCATATTCACTTATACTAAACCCATTACAATATATTACATTATGGCCAAGTTGACCACAAACAAAACATTCTTGTGGACAATAAGTTTCATCGTGACATATGTTCCCACCTCTGGTACAAAAATTATCAATCTAGATATTTCTCCATTACTTGATTCATCTATTGAATTTATTTCCATGTGTCCTCCCCACACAACAATATTAAAATCATCTTTATTTTATTTCATGACCATATATGTTCTTTTATTATTGTGTCTCATGCTTCTACTCTTGCTTTTCTTTGCCATTTGTGTTCTTGTAGGATATTCCTTCAAGTTGTTAAACTTCTTTCGAAGGAATTGAATCTGATACCAATTGAAAAACACAAGCTTATATTGATAGGGAGGGTGAATAGTATAAGACCACTTTTTCCTTTTCTTTACCAAACAATATTAATCAATATAATCAATAGCAATATAAATAACAATAACCACAATAATGCACAAATAATCACACACAATAGAGACACAGATTTTAACGTGGTTCACCCAATGTGGGCTACCTCCACAGAGAAAATATTTCTTCTAAAAATTTCTCAAATAATATTTTGAGAATCCTTCCCAATTACAATATTTATGAACCTCTATCCAAAGGAGATGTTGATACCCTGATCTCAAGTTCATGGATATCTTCTAGAAGATAATTCTTTCCCCTTCTACTCTGGCTAGTGATCTTCTAGAAGACGCTATCTCTCTACTGCACTGACTAGTGGATCTCTATCCACTTGAAGACTCCTCACTCATATCTATCTTTAATTATCATGGCTTTTGGATCTCTATCCACTAAGATTTTTTTCCTCTATTCTATGTCACCTACAAATATCCATCTCAATACTATACTAAAAATAGTTTAGTCAGTCTAGCATAACTCGGCTCAATCTCTTGCACTAAACAAAGTAAATTTGATCTAGTACAATTCTGCTCAATAGGTCCACATAGAACCTACTCAAATCTGCTCAATAGATCTACACATAACCTACTCAATTTTGTTCAATAGGTCCATAAAGAACCTACTCAAATCTACTCAACATGTCCAAATAGAACCTGCTCAACAGGTCCACATAGAACCTGCTTAAATTTTCTCAATAGGTCCACATAGAACCTGCTCAAATATACTCAACAGATCTACATAAAACTTGCTCAAATATGCTCAACAAGATCACTCAGAACTTGTCCAAATATGCTCAAAAAGCTCACTCAAAACTTGTCCAAGTCTACTCAATAAGCCCTCTCTAGGACTTGCTCAAATCTGCATAACAACAACACAAAAGCTTACTTAAAATTAGTCCACAAGCCTTCTCAAATACTTATCTCAAATTTGCTTAACAAGCTCACACAAAACTTGTCCAATCTCATATAATCATAAAGAGAATTTTTAGAGACTCAATATATTCTATACTCAATGCTTAATCAATATCTCAATTCAATCTTATAGAAGCATGTAGAGAATTGTTAGACTCAATATGTTATATACTCAAATCTTGATCTCAACTCAAATAAATCTCATAGAATCATAAAGAGAATTGTTAGAGACTCAATATGTTCTATTCTCAAATCTCAATTTCAACTCGAGTCAATATTATAGAAGCATAAAGAGAATTGTTAGAGACTCAATATTTTCTATACTCAAATCCCAGTCTCAACTCAAATCAATCTCATAGAAGCATAAATATAATTGTTAGAGACTCAATATGTTCTATTCTCAAATCTCAATCTCAACTCAAATCAGATATAGAATAGTTTGTTTCATGGAACTTGAACAACCACATGCATCCACTTGACTAGGCTCAAACAACTCTACTCAACCAAATACCTCAAGGAACAACCCTTTCTCATAGACCCTAGTCAAAGCATGTATCAACCAACTCAAAATATTTTCAATAATGCTCAACCATAAATCTCACATAACAATGATACTCATGTTATTTTCTAACTCAATTTCAAGTTCTTTGCAAAACTAATGGGCTTCAACAAAAATGCTTATAAATCAAGGTTTAATAACAACTCTCAATACAAAAATCCTTGAAGAATTTAAACAATCACTTTCAAAAAGGAAACTACAATCAATCATTTCACTCCAAAGGTAGTTTATAATCAACCACCATAATCAATCAATAGGAGAATGTGCCCATACCTTTTATGAAGATGAATAAGCCTCTTTAGAAATATGCCACAATCACAATATTCTTTTTCCAATCCTCACAAGGGTTAGAAGATCACAAAATAATCAACATTACTCCACTTCAAAATAATATTCACCAAGGCTTTTAATTAGAAAAACTTCTTAATAATTAATGCACAACTTCCTTATCACTCCTAAAACCACTTGTACCATTAAATAAAATAAATCAAAACATTGCATAACCTTGTCACTCCAAAAAACACTTATACCATAAAATAAATCAAAAAATTGCATAACCTTGTCACTCCAAAAACCACTTATACCATAAAATAACTCAAATATTTTATATCCTTCCTTTCAACACTTTTGCACTTAAAAAATAATAATCACAAAGCCTTCTTAGGCAATATCCCACATTAATAAAATATCAAACCTTAGCCATATGCAAAAATTAAATCCACTATACTCTCCATGAAATTTGATGCTTAACACAACCTTAGAAAATTCCAAATGTTTCATGCACCTAAAAATTTCAGCGATCGAATTATGGCATACCTTGCAAAATGGCTTCGGGTGGTTTCGACCCTGTGTTCCTCCTCGTCGTGCACCTTAGCGCATTCTCCGTCCACCGTGTGGGATAGGCCTTCCACATGGAGGCTTTAAGTCTTTGAGACTTTTATTTATGTCCTCTCCACTTATACCTTGAAACTTGCTCCCATGTTCCATGTGCAGTGCGCAAACGAAATTGGAAGGGGGCAATCGACGATTGCGAAGGAGGGGATAATCGAATGTGGAAAATATTTCTTGTCTCCTACTTGGTTGAAAAAATCAACCCCTTTAAATATTCAAACCTTTGCATGATACAATATATGAATTTGATGGACATGGCGGGAAAACTATTTTATTTAATTTTAAAATTTAAATTTAAATTTAAATTTTAAATAAATTAAAATTTAAACTAAACCTTTAAAATTAAATTTCTCCATCACCGGGGCACATTTTTTGATGAAACAAAAATCCAACTTGGGTTTTAAGAAAAACCCATTTCAAATCTGCCATCCATAGTTTTAAATAAAACCTTTCCTTACCTTCCTACTATAATCATCAATGAAGGTGATGTAGTATCTGGTCCCAGTATAATATTGAAAAGACATTGACCCACAAATGTTTGAATGAACCAATTGCAATGGTCTATTGTCTCTCCAATCCTTTCCTAACTTAAAATGCTATATCTGATGTTTGGAAATAACACATGGCTCACAAAAACACTCCTTAAGATGTGGAAGTCCTTTTACTAAAGATTTCCTTGCCATCATTTGAATATTATTATCTTGTGGATCCCTTCATAAGAAAACATATTCATCGATCCATTTTGGAATAAAAAACGAATCTCACTCAACTATCAAAAGCAGTTGATTGGACTAGATTTCTTCAACAATATTTCTGGCTCTATGGCACAAATCTATGCATCTACATGTGGAACTTACCATCACATAAAGTTCAATATTTTATTCTAGGTTGATCTGGTCCCTTGTTTCATTATGAAAAAACATACATTAGGAAGTTGTGTATGCTCATATTGTGGTTGGACAAACACAAAATATAAACCATAATGAGAATGGATCAAAATTTATTTTAGCAAACACCTACTATGATGCAAGTGATCCCCCAGTTCACCCATAGGGTGGTCTAGCTACAAATCGAGATGGTGTCTTGAAACTATTGGATTGTTTATTAGTTGGAACATCTCTAGAGGCCCTTCAGAATCTCTTGTACAAGTTTAAGTGTTTGATAGTGCATGTGAAAGAGAACATGAGCATAAATTATTGTATCCTGGTGCTTTTGGTGGTGGAGGTCGATATTGGATAAGCCAAGGAACTAGCACTTCTTGTAGGGGACATGGAAAGACACATGTTCTTTACACACAATAAGGCTTTCATGTGAGGATTTAGTGTATTTATAGTTTGCACTAGGAGAGAAAACCCAAATCTCTTTATTATGTATGAAAGAGGAGAACTTTATTGAAAGACTTATATTCAAGTTTGATAGCAAAATATTTTTGTAGAGATTGTATAATAAATGTACTATGTGAGTTCAAGGAATTGAAGTACACAATATAGGAACCCCATTGTACTAGTTGGTTTTTTATTGCAGATACAACATTTTAGTATGAGGTTTCAGAGATTACAGTGTAAGCTAACTAAAATGAATGCTTTTCTAAATTTTGAGGAATATACCACAATTTTGAGTGGGTTGTAGGAACAGGGGCTCCTCTATCGTTGGCCATCTTGTACAAAATGGAGAAATTTTTTAGTCTTGGTGATGCATGAATACAGGTTCATGAAGATGGCATGGCTCATAATTTACTGCACGTTGAATTGTCAATAGGAATGACCTCCTGGTGTAAGAATGGGCACGACTAAAAGCTCAACTGCTCTATATTTTTGAAGTGCATTGTTTTATTCTATTGTGATGGGATTGATATTAATGGTGTCCATAATCTCTTTGATATGAGATTAATATTTTTTTAATACATTATTATAGCCCATTGTGGCCATTGTAGAGAATATTGCCATCATTGTGATCATTTTTAGGTAATGGTGTAGTTGTGGATAGGCTCTGGATGAACAATTCTAAGGGTGACATGACAAGTTTGAAGTTCACATGCTCTTCTAGATCGTGAACAACCTAAATTATAGTTAGTGGTAAATGAATTCACTTCTAGATCTATGTATTATCGATGATAAAAGATTTTAGGCTTGTGTAGCATCGTTCATGGACTTTTGTGATCAAAGAATGTGCTACATTTTCCCCATTCAATCCCATCCTACTTTGGTTACTGTTACCTTGATTAGTAGGAGAATTCCAATGGAGTTGGAGAAAATTTGTGGCATATTGGTACCATTGATTGTGTTTAACCTCTAACAAACATATGGCAGTGAAATCCCCAACTATAGTGAGGCCCCATGGAGCTATGATCCAAAGTTGTGAATCATTTTTAGAGTTCTCAAGTTAAGTGGTTGTATGGATGAAGATCTCACTTTGATATGCACTATTTAGATCACTTTTTTTAGCTGATATATTGTAGACCACCTATGAAGGAGCACTTTGATGACCCTAAATCACGTATGAATGGTAGTGATTCTCCACATTAGTGCCCCCTTAATGATATGTTTATATATGGCACTTTTGCCTACCATGTGGACTAGCAATCATGTTGTAGTTGTAGTTGTATATTGGACTTGTTCAACCATATTGTGATCAACAAAAAATAAGTCGATGTGTCATGTGGTTGTGTCTTGCAAAGGAGGAAAGATTCTCTATCGAGTGTGATCCATTTCCCAGCATTGAGATTTTTCTTAGTCTATCATCATCAACGAGTTTGATTTCGTGTTCGTTCGTTAAGGAGGTAGAGGTAGTAACAAGATTGTGTTGCATCTACATAAGATTTGGGAGTAGTAAAATTTGCTATAAAAAGCAAAGGCGATGGCTGAGATGAAGGTGGTATTTAGATGGAGTTTTTTGAGGGTGGTGTGACAGGTCTCAAACCTCATGTCAAAGCAGAGCTACAAGGTTGTGCTGTTTGCAAAGAAATTTAGAATTTCTTCAGCATTTCTTTGGTTCCAAAATTGTGTGACTTTCTCCATATATTATCACTATGCAAAAGGGCTTGCAAGCTTGAGTGAAAGTGAAATCCAGGCTATGACAATGATAAGAGGATAAATTTTGTGATGGTGGTGAATGAAAGCAACCAAAGTAGCAACTTGTATTTTGTACTATGGCAACTCATGTTGTAGGGTTATGCATGTGGTTGTACCCCACGATCATCATTAAACCAAATTGGATCTTCTAGTCTAGAAAATTATAGATGATATTTGAATTCAGTGGGTGCACATGCAAAGCTATCAAAAACCATCGACTCTTTCTAATGAGGCTCTTATATTTTCCCAATACAACATTATTTTATTTTTGAGTGTTTTTTATCCTTTTTTTTTATGTTGATGTAACGGTGAAACCACATCACCAAAGTTTTCCATCTTGAGTGGGCTTCCATGAGAATTCATAGCCATTGAGATTCAATGGTGGTGTGATTTTTCCCATTGAGCACATAGTTCGATGAACATCTCCAAATATTTTTTTGCATTTTTGGTCTATGTTCAGGATGTTATCATGAGGAATTTTTTTTTGTCATGCAAAAGTTTCAATCTGGACCATTTTGAAACATAGACCCACCACATGTCCCACATCCCACAATGAATATGGAGCCCTTTTTCTATCTATGATTACTTGTGCTCGTATAGCTCCACCACCACTTCCCTTCTTTCCTGAGGTCAACCTTTACTTACTTTCATGATGTATGTCTTAAAATTATGGAGAAATATACTTTTTTATTTTTTTATTATATTCGTAAAAAGCAAAGGGGGGCATATCTATTGAATTATTATCTCACTTTTAGTGGGAAGGAAAAATTAATATATGACCTCATTGGCTATTTTTTATTTTTCCACGTGGAGAGTGGATGGCCCACAGGGACCATATAATTTCTCCTATGATAGAATATTTTCTTACAAGGAAAAATGGAGAAGACTATTGTTTTTCCTATAGATGAAGGCCAAATTGACACCCAATAATAGGGGTATTTATAGTCATAGAAAAGAGTTTTTTGAGCCAAAAATGGTGGTGTCTAATTTCTATTTTGAGGCAGTTTAACCTATATTTTTTAGCCTCAACTATGTTGTATCATGGAGTACACTCTCGATTGAACCTAACACTCCCAAAGTATTTTTATGTAATCCTAGTATTTAGTCATCACCTCTATAGCACTTATATGATGCAACATCTGGTTACCCATGCATTCTGGTAGGATTAGAAGGTCACCATAAGGACACGTTTGATAGCTTCATTGGTGGCCTTTCATTTTTTATTCCCTTTCTTAAGTTGTTTGTCCACACAATTTGGACCTTGTTAGTCCATTGTGTCTGTATAGGTGGACACCACATAAATATGCTCATGGGGTCAATTTTGGACTACCCTTGCCATTGTGGTTCTTCTTTTTCTGTACTATATTCACACTCTCCTTTTGTATGATTATTTAGTTTTTGAGGATTTATTTAATAACTTTTTATGGTTCACAACATTGCTCATTATCACAAGCACCATTATTGGAGTGCGAGACATTCAGTTTAGCGATAAAATTCTCTATTATTTTGAGATATCTCACTAATCCTTTGTATGATTCTTGATGGAATTTATGTAGGTACTTAACAATAAGACACACATGTATTCACAAAATATGTTACAATATATAGGCATCAAGCCTATGAGGGATATTTGACAAGTGTCATAATATCCACTCCAAGTTTCATGCAGAAGACACATAAATGCAACTCAAAATGGAAATAAGACAAGTTGTAGAACTAAAGGAAGGCATAGTGCACATTAAAATAACATTATAACATTACTAAGGTCCATTTCTATACAAATCCTAGAAAACATTTTCGATCCTCCTAAAAATATTTCTCTTGATCTACCTTGATAATAACTTTTTAAGTTGCCTATTGCCTCGAGTACCTCTTTTCATAATTCACGGGGAAGGGAAAATAATCTTATCTATATTGGTACTATAGTCAGTTCAACCCTCAAGTTGAACCCCATATTCCATGGTTGCAATAATAGTCCCATCGGCCCATGATGATACGACCCTCCCTCAAATATGTTTTGTCTATCTACCAATGATGTGAGATGTATAGAATAATGCCATTTGGGAGAGTTAAAATTTTGTATTCTCCTTCGATGTACCATTGTTTCCTTAACCATGTGTGGAGTAAGTGCATAGATGGTATGAAACCCATAATTTTACCTATTAGGTTGTATTTTGTATTATAAACTATATCCTTAGCTATCCAGTCCTTTGCTATTTCCAATACTAGTATTTCTTTTGCTTGTGGTAAAAATCCATTCACCCTTCAAAGAAAAGAATCCTATTTTTTCTTATCCATGGAAATTATGATTGTCCTTGCTTGTGTTTGATAGTTATTAAAGCTATCTTGGGTTCCACATAGCTTATCTTGGTATGAGATTCCTTATTTTGAAGGATCTAGTACTAAAGTACCTATAACCCCTATTATTGGTTGTGATCCTTATTGTTGAAAGAATCTACAACAATATTTATCTTCTCTGATGGTATTTTTTTACAAGAAAATATTCTCCAAGCCTCTTCCCTAGCTTCTAAAATCCTAGTTTGATTCCACAACAAAACATCACCCTATTACATGAAAGTTAATTTTTGTTTTATTAAATAAACTGTAGACCATCATAAAAATAATAGGAAACTTTATTAAAAGAGGATGGAAGAGGAAGATGATTGAAATACATGAAAATAATCTATAGAGTCTAGAGATGGTGGGGAGTAGGGTAATGGGGACATAAACTTTGTAGACTCTAATAAAGGGTCGAAGGGGCAAGGGAAATAGGATAAAGACTTTATAGAGTCAAGAAAGGGTGGAGGTGATGAAAAGAGCATTGAAATACATGGAAATGCCTTTTAGAGTTATGTTATATTTAATATGTTATTTAATGATTTAAATATTATTATAAATATAAAGTAAAAAATTTAAATGATAATTAGTTTTTAATGTGTATGAGACCATAGGTTACATGAGATGACCTTCATAGAGGAGTTATTTATCTAATATATGTTTGTCCAAGAAAAGTCTTGTTATCAAAATGTGGTGTAGGATTGTAGACCCACTAGGTTCTAATCTCTAACATCCTATTCAAATTTTTAGTTTATTACCATTAGACCCATTTAAGTTGAACCATAAACTTAATAAATCAATCTTAAAATTTTTCTCCTTAGATTTGCTATAAAATTTTAACATTCATGTAGCATGGGACCCTTTCCTAATATCCAATAAAAATTTCATTGCTAATTCTATGAGATATTTAACACTAGAATTATATCTCTTGGTTCATTCTATTGAATTTAAGAGAGGTTTACAAGTGATGAATAAATAACAAAAGCTAACTTATCTCATAATAATGTTTTGTTATCTATACCTTTAGTACTTTCTTATAACTAGTTTTTTAATTGTCTATATGGGATTGATATGTGCATCTTTTCAATTACATCATGACCACATAGTGGTATTATACAAAATTTCTAATTATGCATATATCACATGGTAATATTTAGGTCTCCTCCTTCAAGGTCAAGAAAGTTAATCATTAAGCAATTGCCATTTGTTGTACTTGTATATTTTTTAAATATTTTAATTTTTATGTTTTTAAAAATATTTTACTTGCTAATATTATCAATCTATTTAGAGTTATTAGTTTTTAATTGATCATAATGAATATTTATTTACTTGAATTGATCTAGTAAAATATCTACTAACTAATTATCTTCTTGTGAAAGTAAAGTTGTGTTGCTCCTTATTGAAACAATTCTAACAAATATCTTGGTTTATTTATTTTATGTGAAATAATATTATTTATTACATTATAATGGAAGTTTAGTATAAATATTCTAAAACATTTTATAGCCATAGTGCTTCATAATGTATTGAGGTTATTGTTATATATTGAACTTTTGATGTGGAAATAGATTTTTATTTTTATTTTCTTCTCTATAATATGTGCTATAAGACCACTACAAATATGGTTTATTTTCAAATATTTATTAAATTAACCCTATTTGAATATGAAAATCATACCAAATACAATATTTTTTGTTGTTATATAGTGAATTCCATGATTCATATCCTATTGATGTATCAAAGAATTGTTTTTGAAGAACACAAGCTTATACTGAGAGGGGGGGTGAACAGTATAAGACCTCTTTTTATTTTTTCCTTTATACTTCAAAATAGTAAAGCAATATACCAAAAGCAATATCAAAACAAAGCACAATATCATCTACAAAGTGACACCAATTTTAACATGGTTCACCCAGAAAGCTTGGGCTACGTCCACAAAACTTTTCTCTAAAAGTTATCTCAAAGTTCTTTGGGAAACCTTCCCAATTACAATGTTTATGAGCCTCAGCCCAAAGGAGATACCTTCCTCCAATATGAATTTATGAGCCTCTTCTCAAAGGAGATACCTTCCCGTCTATCTAAATTTTTGAGCCTTTTCTCAAAGGAGATACCTTCCCCTCTGCTCTGGAAATGATCCCTCAGAAGATCAACTGCCTCTACCTCTTGCCAACACGTGGAACTCCTTTCCATCGAAGACCTCCTATCCTCAATTCTTAGCCTAAGAGACCTCTACCTTCTATGATCACATCCATAGTAGCTCAGCAACCTATACCAAACACAGTCAGTTGGTCTAGTACAAGTCTTCCTCTATTTGTCAGATCTGTCCAACTCTTGAACAAATCAATCCTCTGCATACAAGCCTTCTCAAAGACTTGCCAAATCTATTCTCAGGTTCTTCTTAAAGAACCAATGCACCTCTGTCCTCAAGTTATCTGATAGAACTCTCAAACTCAGCTCATAAGTCCTCTGCTAGGACCTATCCAAATCTGCTCAAAAGTCCCCATCGAAACCTGTCCAAAACCTGCTCATAAGTCCTCGTCGAAACCTGTCCAAAACCTGCTCACAAGTCCCCACTAGAACCTTTCCAAAACCTCAGCAAGCTCACCAAGAAAAAATTGCTTAGAATGAACCTATAAAGAGAAATTTTAGAGACCCAATGTGATTCATAAACCTCATACAAGCATAAAGAGAATTGTTAGAGACTCAATATGTTCTATACTTAACTCCCAGTATCAATCTCAACTCAATATCAATCTCAACAGAATAAGATATATGTAGTATGCTTTTCTCAAGAACATGAAACGCAACCCAACAATTGGCAACCATGCAATATCTCATATAACAATGATACTCATGTTCTTTCCACAACCAATTAGGGTTTTAACAACAATGCTCATCAAACAAGGTTTAGTCAACCAACACCATTCAACTCAACATCAACCTTGAAGCATTCAACCAATCATCACAAGAAAAGGAAACAAGTAGAAATCCTTTTCCCTCGACACTTATTTTCAGAAAACCATCAATCAATAACAACCATGGAAGAATGTGCCCATACCTTTACTTTGATGAAGAAGGAGAACTCAAAAACTGTCACAACATTAACTCTCAATTTACCACCAATTAGAGTTAGCAACTATACAATAATACACAATAATAAAGATCCAAAATAACACCTTATTACTCCAACTTAATATTAACCACCAAAAATATAATATACATACAAAGTAAAATCTCTTTACACCTTATTACTCCACATAAGCATCAAGCATTAATAATAACAATGCCAAAACAAATATTACAACTTAACCTTATACCTCCATCAATCATTCTTGATCAAATCAACTCAAATATCCCAAGTCAATAATAAAAAGATTTACCTTGGCAATACTTAGTTCTCCAACCTTAGGAGAAATGAGGAGCCACCACTATAAGCGCTAAAGCGCATTCTCCTCTACTTACGTAGCCCAATCATAGCCGCTCTCCTTCCTGCATCGCAACAAAAGGAAAAATGCACTTGACGTGATTTGAAACCTGTATCTCTGCCTAGCAAGCGCCTTTACTCAAACTCCATTGTCGTTGGAGCACAAGTGCCTGACAAAGAAATATTAAACTATCCTTTGTTTTATCTTCACTTGATCGTAGGATATGGAAAACATATTAGCTTTCCTAGCATTGTCCAAAACATAAGTCACTGAATGCTTGCATTAATCATCTCATAGCATAGTCTGGAAAAACACAGTTCAGGTGCAATTGCCAATCCACTAACGTCGAGTAAAATAGTAAGGATGCAGCCCAAGCTCAAATCTGAGTATGCCAAGCATGATTTCCAAGACACAGATCAAGCACAATTTCAAAGACATCAATTGGATATTCGAAGACACAAAGCAAGCACAAATCAAAGACACCAAGTGCTATTTGAATGATATAGAGCAAACGCAAATTGAAGACACCAAGCGCTATTCAAATGATACAGAGCAAACGCAAATCGAATACTACAATTAATCGATGGTGCACTTACTTTAGAAAATCATCCCCACTTATATAGCCATTTCTCCTTAACTGTTTGACGTCGGTGCTCCTCCAACGATGGCAACACGTCGGCGAAAGAAAACTTTATTTGCGTCGCTTAAGGGTTAAAAGACCCTTTAATAATAATTAAAATAATAATTATTATTATTTTATTAATAATAAATTAAACTTAGACCTTTGTCAAAGGTTTGAGTTAATTTAATTATTAATAATAAACATGGACCTTCAAGGTTTTTCAAGAAGCAAAAACCTTTGCATTAAGTTAAGCTTGGTTTTAATAAAAACCCTTAATGAGTCCAAATGGTTTTAAGAAAAACCTTTAACCTTGTCACCATGGTTTTAATAAAAACCCTTTAACAATATGAAGCTTTCTCAAGATATTTTTGACATCACACTCTTTTTTATATCAACACAAAAATGCCTTTTGACATCAATGACAACTTATACACTTGAGCAAAAGCAATGTACCCAAAGTACCCAAAATTGCCAACAATCTCCCCCTTTGTCATTGATGGCAAACCTTTACTGAAAACACTTCTCAAGAGCCAAAACTAAAACCAACTATGCTAACAACTGACCAATTGTGCCCACAACTAAGAATATTCCTTTGAAGTTTTGCTCCCCCTAACTTGAAGCTTTCCTCTTCACTTTGAATCTCTCCCCCTTACTCATATCTCTCCCCCTTTGTCATCAATGGAAAAGTGTCACCTTTGGGGCTCGGGACTAAGAATGAGACTCTTAGCTTAGTCCCTCCCCCACCTCCTGATGAGGTGATTAATTCTGGGGTGGGAGTAAAACTCCCACTAGGCACTGATCATCATCAACGTCTATAACTTCCTTGTCGGGCCTTCTCTTGAACTCTTTGTCCATATTCTTGTTCTTGTCATTGTTCTTGTTCTTGTTCCTTGGAAGTTTAGCTCTACACTGTCTAGTTGTGTGACCTTCATTGTTGCATTTATAACAAGTAACAATGTTATTTCTTTTAGGCATACCTATTCTTTGAATCCACCTGTTATGACTAAACCTGTTCTGACCAAACCTGTTCTGACCAAACCTGTTCTGGCCAAACCTGTTTTGACCAAACCTGTTCTGACCAAACCTATTCTGACCAAACCTATTCTGATCAAACCTGTTCCTAATATTTGCCTTGCAATAAACTACCTTGTGCCCAAACTGTTTACAAGAGTAGCAATACCCTTGAAAGAAATTACCACCTCTGAAACTGTCATTTACCTTCCTTACTTGAGTCATGCAATGTGAAGCCATGTGACCAAACCTGTGACAAGAAAAACATCTACCATTAAAATTTCCTGTAAATGGCTTTCTAGGTCCTATAAACTTTCTCCCCTTTTTCTGTTTCTATGCATCTATCATTCAAGGACTCATGATCTGAAATACTTTCCTCATCAAAACTCTCTTCCTTTTGGATTCTCTTACTAGACTCTCCAGATTGTTCCTTGTGTGGCTTAACAAAACCAAGGCCTGTTTTATCTGTTGTCTTTCTTTGACCTTTGATGAGTGACTTAACATTTTTGGAGATATCTTGAAACCTATGAAGCTTATCCTTGTACTGTTTAGTTTCCTTTTTCAAAGAATCCATTTTCTGTTCTAACTCACTATACTCAAGAACCTTAGACTCTAACTCATCCTTGACTTCTTGTGTCTTAGCTATAAAGAAGTCAAGACTTTTTATAAGATCATATCTCTCCATACAACATTCATCTAACTTATCCTTGAGTCTAGCATTCTTATTTATTTCCTTTTTCAAAGCACTAATAAGTTCACCTTTAAGATCTACTTCACCTTCCTCTATATGTTTGCCTTTTGAATCATCAAAGACTTTTTCATATTTCTTATCACTAGAGGTGCTACCCTTTTCAAAAACCATACATGCATCTTTCTTATATTTTTCTGAAGCATCCTCATACATACTAGAAACCAAATCATTATTTGTGCAATCATCCTCAAGGTGACCAAAGTTTCCACATCTAAGACATTTCATGATAATGAATCTATGTTTCGGTTCTTCCTCTTTTTATGATATGAACAACATCTCATTTTTATTATCACTTGAAGAACTTTCACTATCACTACTAGAACACTTACTTGCTTTGTCTAGGTAGAAACTCTTCTTGTGCTTGTGATAATACCTCTTTCCTTGATTGTTGTGCTCATATTTGTTTTTCCTGTGATGCTTGTGCTTTTCAGAATCCTTGCTCTTAGAATCCTGTTTATCTTCATCACTTTCATTCTTGGGAATAGTGTAGTCAGTAGCATAATGACCAAAATTTCCATAATTGAAACATCTTATATTTTTTATACTTTTGTGCTTTCTAGAGAACTTGCCTTTCTTGTTGTAATATGCCTCTTCATCACTAGAAGACTCATCACTATCTTGAAGTTGTTTACCCTTGGAATTCGTGGTAGCCTTGAAAGTTGCCTCTTTCTTGACATCAACCTTTACTTGAGTTCTCAACTCAAATGCTACAAGTATACTATGGAGCTCATCCTTTTTCAACTTATCAAAATCTTTAGCTTCCTCAATAGCAGAAATATTTTCACTAAATCTATTAGGAAGAGATCTTAAAATCTTATCACAAACATCATTTTTAGCAAGCTCAATACCTAAATATTTCATGGAGTTAACAATATCATCCATACAAAGCATGTAGTCACTAATATTTTCATCATCATTCATCTTGAGTTGTTCAAAAATACCTTTGAAGTGTCTCAACTTTGCCTTTCTGACATTTGTATCACCTGTATGAACCACCTTCAACTGTTTCCACATTTCACTAGTTGTCTTGCAGTAAATCACTTTGGTGAGATCTGCCTTCTGTAAACCTTTCAGGATTGCATTCATTTCTTTTGAATTGTTGTGATGTAGGAGCCTGTCTTCTTTAGTATAAGGACAATGTTCAGGAATAGTGTACCCATCTTCAATAACTTCTCAAACCTCATTCCAAAGTGCCATTAGATGAACCTTCATTCTTGCACTCCAAAGACCAAAATCTGATTCATCAAGAATAGGTGTTGCATTGCCACTTGAATAATCCATTGTGTTCTTTACTGGCTTTTCCTTCAAGCTATTAAACTCTTTGAAGGCACCCGCTCTGATACCAATTGAAGAACACAAGCTTATACTGAGAGGGGGGGTGAACAGTATAAGACCTTTTTTTACTTTTTCCTTTATACTTCAAAATAGTAAAGCAATATACACAAAGCAATATCAAAACAAAACACAATATCATCCACAAAGTGACACCAATTTTAACATGGTTCACCTAGAAAGCCTAGGCTACATCCACAAAAATTTTCTCTAAAAGTTATCTCAAAGTTATTTGGGAAACCTTCCCAATTAAAATATTTATGAGCCTCGACCCAAAGGAGATATCTTCCCCCAATCTAAATTTATGAGCCTCTGCTCAAAGGAGATACCTTCCCCTCTATCTGAATTTATGAGCCTCTGCTCAAAGGAGATACCTTCCCCTCTGCTCTATAAATGATCCCTTAGAAGATCAACTACCTCTACCTCTTGCCAGCATGTGGAACTCCTTTCCACCGAATACCTCCTGTCCTCAATGCTTAGCCTAAGAGACCTCTACCTTCTATGATCACGTCCACAGTAGCTCAGCAACCTGTACCAAACACAGTCAGTCAATCTAGTACAAGTCTTCCTCTGTCTGTAATATCTATCCAACTCTTGAACAAATCAATCCTCTACATACAAGCCTTCTCAAATACTTGCCAAATCTGTCCTCAGGTTCTTCTCAAATAACCAATGCACCTCTGTCCTCAAGTTCTCTGATAGAACTCTCAAACTCAGCTCACAAGTCCTCTGCTAGGACCTGTCCAAATCTTCTCACAAGTCCCCACCGAAACCTATCCAAAACCTGCTCACAAGTCCCCATCGAAACCTGTCCAAAACCTGCTCACAAGTCCCCACCGGAACCTGTCCAAAACCTTAGCAAGCTCACCAAGAAAAACTTTCTTAGCATGAACCCACAAAGAGAATTGTTAGAGACCCAATGTGATTCATCAACCTCATAGAAGCATAAAGAGAATTGTTAGAGACTCAATATGTTCTATACTTAACTCCGAGTATCAATCTCAACTCAATCTCAATCTCAATGGAATAAGATAGATGTAGTATGATTTTCTCAAGAACATGAAACACAACCCAACAATTGCCAACCATGAATATCTCATATAACAATGATACTCATGTTCTTTCCACAACCAATTAGGGTTTTAACAACAATTCTCATCAAACAAGGTTTAGTCAACCAACACCATTCAAGTCAACATCAACCTTGAAGCATTCAACCAATCATCACAAGAAAAGGAAACAAGTAGAAATCCTTTTCCCTCCACACTTATTTTCAAAAAACCATCAATCAATAACAACCATGGAAGAATGTGCCCATACCTTTACTTTGATGAAGAAGGAGAACTCAAAAACTATCACAACATTAACTCTCAATTTACCACCAATTAGAGTTAGCAACTATACAATAATACACAATAATAAAGATCTAAAATAACACCTTATTACTCCAACTTAATATTAACCACCAAAAATATAATATACATACAAAGTAAAATCTCTTTACACCTTATTACTCCACATAAGCATCAAGCATTAATAATAACAATGTCAAAACAAAGATTACAACTTAACCTTATACCTCCATGAATAATTATTGATCAAATCAACTCAAATATCCCAAGTCAACAATAAAAATATTTACCTTGGCAATACTTAGTTCTCCAACCTTAGGAGAAATGAGGAGCCACCACTATAAGCACTAAAGCGCATTCTCCTCCACTTACGTGGCCCAATCATAGCCGCTCTCCTTCGTGCATCGCAACAAAAGGAAAAATGCACTCGACGTGATTCGAAACATGTATCTCTGCCTAGAGAGCGCCTTTACTGAAACTTCGTCTTCGTTGGAGCACAAGTGCCTGACAAAGAAATATTAAACTATCCTTTTTTTATCTTCACTTGATCGTAGGATATGGAAAATGTATTTGTTTTCCTAGCACTATCCAAAACATAAGTCACTGAATGCTTGCATTAATCATCTCACAGCACAGTATTGAAAAACACAATTCAGGTGCAATTGCCAATCCACTAACATCAAGCAAAATAGTAAGGATGCAACCCAAGCTCAAATCCAAGTATGCCAAGCACAATTTCCAAGACACAGATCAAGCACGATTTCAAAGATGTCAATTGGAGATTCAAAGACACAGAGCAAGCACAAATCGAAGACACCAAGCGCTATTCGAATGATACAGAGCAAACGCAAATCGAAGACACCAAGTGCTATTCGAATGATACAGAGAAAACGCAAATCGAAGACTCCAATTAATCGGTGGTGCACTTACTTTAGAAAATCATCCCCACTTATATAGCCATTTCTCCTTAATTGTTTGATGTCGATGCTCCTCCAACGATGGCAACACGTCGGCGAAAGAAAACTTTATCTGCGTCGCTTAAGGGTTAAAAGACCCTTTAATAATAATTAAAATAATAATAATTATTATTTTATAATAATAAATTAAACTTAGACCTTTGTCAAAGGTTTGAGTTAATTTAATTATTAATAATAAACATGGACCTTCAAGGTTTTTCAAGAAGCAAAAAACTTTGCATTAAGTTAAGCTTGGTTTTAATAAAAACCCTTAATGAGTCCAAATGGTTTTAAGAAAAACCTTTAACCTTGTCACCATGGTTTTAATAAAAACCCTTTAACAATATGAATCTTTCTCAAGATATTTTTGACATCACACTCTTTTTGATATCAACACAAAAATGCCTTTTGACATCAATGACAACTTATACACTTGAGCAAAAGCAATGTACCCAAAGTTTCCAACAGTTTTTGCTAGTGTCATCATGTAGATTTGACATAAATATGAAGAATTTACTGTAATAGGAAAGTTATATGTAGCATAATAGTTGTATGACATAGTATATTATAAGTCAATATTCAAAATTGTATTCCATCATTAACACCACTTTTATATTCTCTACTCTTTTTTCATATTCTATTAGATTTATCACTTCCTTAGACTTTTTTTAAATTGTTTTATAATTTTTTGAGCATATGATAAATATAACATCAAGAGATTGACATGCCTCCATGGCAAGAAAGTAGTGTTATAAACTAGAAATAATTATCTACAATTTATTGATCATCATTTGCTTGAATTCTTGTATCACACAAATATTATTAGCTTTAAAAATCAAATCACCCACATAATGATAAATATTTAAAATTTGGTTATTTTCCCTTTTAAAATACAATATTGGTTGATAGTAGATTGATCCAACTAGATTATCTAATTTCAAATCATAAATTTTTGATAGATAGATTGTGGATCTCCAATGGATGGACTCAAAATCTAACAAACAAACTTGGACTCAAACTCTAATAGATGGAATCAAACCATGTACATACCACTGAGTGTGGATTGCAAAATAGGTGTGGACCATAGAGTGTAGATTACAAAATAGGTGATGAGCATCGGAAATGTTCATATTTTTGTATGAGTTTTAATGGTTTTTGTGTGACAGTATAGTAATAGTTGTATCTTTTTATGAATTATTATGTATCTATTTAATTAAATTATGTGCATTATCTAATTTGTGTGTGAAGTGTGTTTTGTGTAGATATTTCTAATTTTGTCATCTTTTGATAATTCAAGGTCCTACATGGACTGGTATGCTTCTGCTTCAATGAGTCTAAGGCATATTGGGAAGGTGCCTTACTCTTCAGGTAGGTGCCTTTATCTACAAGTAGGTGCTTTACTCTAAAAGTAGACATCTTACTCCTCATGTAGGTGCCTTACTCTTCAGGTAGGTGCCTTACTCTAGAGGTAGGTGCCTTACTCTAGAGGTAGGTTCCTTACTCTACAAGTAGACACCTTAATCTATAAGTAGGCACCTTACTCTAAAAGTAGGCACCTTACTCTAGAGGTAGGCACCTTACTCTACAAGTAGGCACCTTACTCTAGAGGTAGGCGTCTTACTATACAATGAGGCCCCTTACTCTTTAGGTAGGTACCTTACTCTAGAGGTAGGTACCTTACTATTAGGTGCCTTACTCTATAAGTAGACACCTTAATATTCAGGTATGTGTCTCACTCTTTAGATAGGCACCTTACTCTTCAGGTAGGTGCCTTGATGTTAAGCGCTTTGATCATGTGGTTGAAAGAGGTCCTATTTACCATGGTAAATTGTTGACTCCATGTCACGCAGGCTATTATTGGAAGACTACCGAATGTATGAGTTGTCCCATCTGTATTACAAGAAATGCATAACCATTTGATAAAGCAAAACATGGGCAACATAAATATAGAACCTAAAAATATTCTATCCCCAAGAAAAGACAAAAATATGGTTTAACTATTTTTATCATATGCTTGTTATAGTAACTAAACTATCTTAGTTTAGACTATAACTGGGCCTTTTGCTGTCACAACATAGTAACATGAAGTTCTATGTGTGTTATATAAACACACAAAATTCTCTAAGAGAGAAGACAATTATTTAAGAGTGTTTATGTATGTAAGCATTGTACAAGTGTGATTTACTGCTTTCCTTTATTTTCCATGTATGGTGTGGTGTGATTTATTTTTTGTACTTTTATATATGCATGATTTGATTGGTGTGGATAAATTTATGATATTTCACAACACTCCTCCCAAAAATAGGTTTAGAGGACTCATATCAGTATGGTGTTGTAATTAACCTTGAACGTGGTACTTCGTAAGTTTACAATTTCTCTGGTTTGACAATTTAAATGAGTAGGTTGTGAGAGAAATAGGACCATATTTAACTAGAGTTTTTACCTTAATATTTTTGCACTATTACTAGGGAAGTTCCAATAATAGATTAATTACAATACCTTAAATCTTCCATCTAACTTTGCATGAGTACATTGAGTAAAATAGCATATGACGATCATTTCATAAAACAAAACCAATAGGAAAACCTGAGTCAACTAAAAATTTTGAATTTGAGTTATATTCTCTTCAATCACCATTGGTATTGCACTAGAGTGAACACCCCATATTTGCACAAAGCTCTTCCTCATCCCATTGGCAAAAAAAAGAGTTGATTATACAAAATCCTCTATTTCAAAGGACACCTTCTAAAGAGGATTTGTTGTGGAAAGCCATAGAGGATAAAACCATAACACTAGCTGACTTACAAGATCTTATACAAAAAGTTTAGAACAACTTAAAGGCTATAGAATATACGTTCGAGACCACATTTGCCAAAAAAATAGTTCAATAAGAGACTTCGACTGGTTTTAGCTTCCCTATAGAATAAGGTACAGGAGATACCAAAATGAAAAACATATCCCCTACTCATATTCCTACCTTTAGAGGTTACCCGATAAAATATCATAACTTTTTTTATTCATGTTTAGTATTTTGTGCAGGTTTGTAGATTACAAATAGAATTCCCAAAAGTTGAAGCTTTTCCCTTCAACACTGGATGACTCAAGCCTATGTTGGTTCATCAGCTTGGTAAACTAATATATTTCCACCTTGGAGTAGATTAAAAATCTCTTCCTATAGCAATACCAAGGCTTCGGTAGAGCATGAGACTCCAGGGAGGAGATTCTGAGCATGACGTAGAAGGAGGATGAATCCTTGGAGGAATACTAAAAAATATTTGACTTTAATATATAGAGATCCCTCATACGAAGCTAGGTGACAAGTCCCTTAGGAGTGTTTTATTTATAGAACTTAACAATGAATCACTTGAAGTACTCAACTTAATCTCTAGAGGTGATGTTTACCAGCACCCGATGGAAGACATCCAATAGCTGTGTCAAAACTACTCACAAAGAAGAGTTAAACCAAATTTGAGGATCATGAAAGCAATTGCTTTAGTCATGAAGATGGACATAGGAAATATTCTAGAGAATTTGAATATTGAAATGCTCTCCTCTCTAGAATTATAGTTGGACATTATCCTGCTAGAGAAAAAATGTAAGAGAATGAAACTGCGTTAGCCTACTTCTACTCGAAATGCAAGTGAAAGCATGTAGGAAATGCATACCCAGACATTAAAGTTAGAGTGTGAATTTTTTACCAGCAAAATCATAAGACTCAACTGTGCCCATATCTACCAAATATCAAGGAGGATGTTGAAGTCACCAAAGCTTATTTTGTGGGTAATCGAAGGAACTAAAAGCAACCCCCTATGGGGAGTATACTAGCAAGAATACCAGCATATGGAGGAGGACCTTACATGCCTCAATGGAACTCTCAACCACCCAATATGTGATTGTGAGTCCTACCACCATGGATGGACGTACCTCCAAGGGCCTCATTTTCCAACAAACACCCATGGATACCATATCATTAATCCAGGCACCAATGTAAAAATCATGGTTCGTGGAACTCAACTCTACATAATGTAGTGCAAGATCCACTACAAAAATTATTGCTAGCTCTTATTTTAGTGAGACCTACACAGCTACCAACACAACCAATAATCAACCTGAATAATAAGGTAAACTAGCCCATGTACCAATTAGAAGGAGAGATGTATCCAATGTATAATATTAGTTGTAATCCAATTCAACTTAGATCAGGTAAGTAGTTAGGAGTAGAAGTTCCTCCCCTGGTAGAAGATGAGGAAAACATAGGAGAACCACCTCTTGTAGAAGAGGTTTAATAAGAACACATTGTTGAGAAAATAGAAGCTCCTTTTTCCAAAAGGTTATAAGAGTAGAAGAAGCTGATACAACCTGAGTTTGATATCCTTTCAATCTTGAGGAATTTAACTATTACCATACCATTATTTAAAGCTATAAGATACATTCTTATTTATACCAAAGCAATAAAAAACTTTGTATAAGGATACCAGGATGAAATATGGCCTAAACCATCAATGTAGTAGGGAATTTGGTAGATTATATGATGGGAAATATGTGCCATCCTAAATATGTAGATCTAGGCAGTCTAGATTTTATTGTAAAAATAGGTGGTCATTTTTTTGCTAACACTTTGATTGATTTGGTTGCAACAATAAATGTTATACCAAAGGAAAATATGTAGAAATTGAGGCTCATGAATTTGAATCCCACCAAAACAATGTTATAGCTAGCCGATACGTCAACTATAGCATTGGAAGGGATGCTAGAAGACATTATTGTGATGGTGGATGCATGGGAGTACCTGACATATTTCTTGGTTATGTAGTCCAAATAAAT
The DNA here is from genome assembly GCA_028583015.1 of Wollemia nobilis. Taxonomy (NCBI): domain Eukaryota; kingdom Viridiplantae; phylum Streptophyta; class Pinopsida; order Araucariales; family Araucariaceae; genus Wollemia; species Wollemia nobilis. The sequence continues at coordinate 6,367,819 of JAQPPZ010017107.1, read as the reverse complement.
ATTGTATGATTACCCACTCATACTAGGGAGTCCATGGCTAGAAACAACCGATGCCTACATTAGATATTACGATGGAAAAATGACCATTTCAAATGGTAAAAATATCAAAATGCTGACAATATCTCCCCCTACATAGTTTTTAGACACATTGGAAGAGCCCATGTGGGACAACCAAGATTATGGGTTATTTTTAATATTTTCGCTGGTGATGGCGCTAAAATAAATGGAGGAAGCTAATAAATACAACATTATTATGAATTTCCTCCATGGAGATTCCTTTCCTCTTATTATTGAATCACCATTGGTCGGTACCTAGGATCACTACACCAAGAAAATTGAAAGAGGTCCTAGTAGAACATTAAACATCAATAGTGGGTTGAAACCTAGACAACTGATAGAATTAAAAGAATTTTTAACCAAGCATCAATAAGCCTTTTCTTGGTACTAATCAGTCTAGAAATTTGCACCCATTGAATCTATCTCAAAGAGCAGGTGACTTAAATTAGATAGCCACAAAGGAGGATGAATCCCATCATGAAATAAATCATCAAAGCAAAGTTACAAAATATTTTGTCAACAATATGTATCTACCTCATATCTGACAATAAATGGGTGTCATCGCTAGTGGTGGTTCCCAAGAAAAAATGGGAAATGATGAATCTATATCGAATACAAGTCATTGAACAAGGCAACTAAGAAAGATCATTTTTCACTACCCTTTTTGATCTAGTCTTTGATACGTTGTTAGGGAGAAAGTACTTATCCTTCTTGGATGGGTTCAGTGGATATAAACAAATCCATATTAGAGAGGAGGACCAGGACAAGATGATGTTTACATTTCCATGGGGGATGTTCACCTAGAGAGTCCTACCCTTTGAATTATGCAATGCACCAGCCACATTTCAAATATCGGTGCTAAGCATCTTCTTAGACATGGTGGTGGAAGCAGTGGAAGTTTACATGGATGATTTCACCATCTACAGTGAAATATTTGATGAAGTGATCACTAATTTTGAATGAGTACTCCAACGATGTGATGAAAATAATTTGTCCCTCAGCAAAAAAATTGCTTTATGATGATACGTGAAGTAATAGTGTTGGGACACCACCTCTCAATGGAAGGGATCGATGTGGACAAAAATAAAATTGAAGTCATAAAGGACTTGACTAGTCCTAAGATGCAGAGGGACGTGACGATTTTTATTGGCTTCACTAGATACTACAGGTGATTCATCACTGACTTCAATAAAATTGCTAAATCTCTAAACACACTACTCTCCAAGTATATGGAATTCATCTAGATCAAAGACTGTGAACAATATTTTCAAGTGTTGAAAGAAAATTTGATTACTTCCCTAGTCCTACAGGGCTCAAATTGGATCATACCCTTCCACATTTATTTTGATGCATCCAATAACATAATTGGAGTGATTTTGGGATAGAAGGATGGAAAATAATTCTATGCCATATACTATGTCAGCAATAATTTAACTAGTGTCAAGCTCAATTACATGGTGAGAGAGAAGGAATTCCTCATGGTCATACATGCCATCAACAAGTTTCATCACTATATTATGGGTTATAAGGTGTTTGTCCATACGGACCATGCGGATATCCAATATTTAATGAGTAAACCTACAATTAGTTGTAGAATCATTAGATGGCTCCTACTTCTGTAGGAGTTCAATATTACCATCATGGATAAACCTGGTAAAGACAACATAGTAGCAGACTTATTGTCCAAAATAGTACCATCAGATCACACAGTCATGGAAGACTAGTTCTTGGATGAGCATATTTTTCATCAGTGAGAAAACATTGTGGTGTGTAGACATAGCCAATTACTTTGCCACCAGTATAATATGCCCTACTCTTTAACCACAAGAGAAGCAAACGATGATAGAAACTAGTACATATTTTTCATTGATTGATGGCCTCTTGTTTAAATAGAGCCTGATCAAATCATGAGGAGGTGCGTAGTTGAGCACAAATTTGTGGATGTTCTCAAATCTTACCACAATGAGCCATTCAGAGAATATTTTGTAAGGAGGACTAAATACAAATTCCTATAGATTGGTTATTATTTGCCTACATTGTTCAAATATGCAACCAAATATTATTGTTAGTGTGATGAGTGTCAAAGGATGGGTAGGCCAAACCCCAGGGATGAAATACATCTCCAGTAGCACATGCACATAGAACATTTTGACAAATTGATAATGGACTTTGTGGGGCCAATCAACCCACCTTTGGCCAAAAAAGAGATACTTTCTAGTCTACACTAACTATGTCACAAAATGGGTTGAAGTGTAGACACTAAGGGACTCCAAAGAAGGAACAGTGCCACAATTTTTATTTGCTCAAATTTTCATGAGGTTTAGGGTACCCAAACAAATTATGATGAATTAGGGGTCCCAATTCACCTCCAAGTTAATTCATGATCTAATGAAGTAATACAGGGTTTGGCATAACAAAATGATCCCCTATCATCTTTAGGTGAATGGAAACATAGAAGTGACCAATAAGGAGTTAGATAATATCCTAACAAAAAACTATACAATAGCACAGGAAATATTGGGCTGCAAGACTAACAAAGGCAGTATGAGAATATAGAACAACTTGGAAAACAACCACAAGCTTTATCCCATTTCAAATGATATATGAGAAGAGTGTGATGATGCCCATTGAATTTGAAATTAAAATTTTTAGAATTGTAGTAGAATTAAACCTGAGCCTATACAATGCATAGAGGGAGAGGATTCAGTAGCTAAATCAGTTGTATAAATATCGAATGAATGCTCTTCAAAAGACAAAAATCATCCAAAGGCAAAGGAAACATTGGCATGACCACCAAATTTAGTTAAAGCAATTCAAGGAAGGATACTAGGTATTACTGTATGATTATAGATTGTAGAAACATAAGGATAAGCAAATACAGATGTGGATAGGACCATATGAGGTGGTAGATCTGATTAAAAATGGTGTTGTGCTTATCAAGACAATTTATGGTAGAAATATCATCTTGATAGTTAATGACCACCGACTACATCCATATCACACGTCCAAACATATAATGGTTTATTCTAGAATAGGCATGGGGGAGACCCCATCCAATTGAAAATATGTTAACTTCTCAGTAACACAGTGGACACAGGGGTCTCCATTGAAAATAATTTAGTTCTTAGTTTTTCTTTTCTATGTGTTGTAGGTGCAGTTCCTGCATGCAAGCTGCATGTATCCTGAGAGCCAAGGTGTAACAGGTACAAATTACACCAAACCTGCATATTACTAATTTATAGTTTATAGTGTGTTTTTTAGGGACAACGCCCACATTCAAGTTGCAAGTATCTTGAGAGCCAAGGCCTAATAGACACGAATTGTGTTTAAATCCATTTTCCTTTTTTTTCCCATTTTATTTTGCAGGTGAAATGGCTTGATTGTATCAAGAATAGGTATCTTGGGATACAAGGCCTAAACTAGCTCAACATCCATGAACCTGCACATTTTTAGGAGGATATAGTTCTGACCCAAGCATGGATGTGGGCACTAATTCCATGTAAATAAAAATACTCACCCATGTGCTTGGGCAAAGCAAAAACTGATGCAACACGATAAAAGTTTTTGGAGGATATGATCAACCCTACATCATATAATGCATCAGATACTGCTAAATTTTTAACATTAAAAGAGCATATTACTCTACAAGTAGGTGCCTTATTCTAGAGGTAGGTGTCTTACTATACAAGTAGATTCCTTACTCTAGAGGTAGGCATATTACTCTATAATTAGGTGCCTTACTCTTCAGGTATGCACTTTAATGGAGGTGCTCAACTTCAATTTAAAAGTCCAAAAAAATAAAATGAATAAGTGATGAGGTTCCTTGATGCCAAGCATCAAGGGCACCTTGATCGCAAAAAAGAATAAAAAATAAAAAATAAAAATGATGAGTCATGGTCAAAGGTATCTTACTCTTCAAGTATGTGCCTTGGCCAAAGAGGTGCCTTACTCTTTAGGTAGTCATATTTATCAAGGGTACCTTACTCTTCAGGTAATTACCTTCATCAAGGGTGCCTTACTCTTTAGGTAAGCACCTTGATCAAGGGTAACTTACTCTTCAGGTAGACACCTTAATCAAGGGTGCCTTACTCTTTAGGTAGGCACCTTGATCAAGGGTACCTTACTCTTTAGGTAGGTGTCTTTGTCAAGGGTGCCTTACTCTTGAGGTAGGTTCTTTACAAGTAGGTGCCTTAATGTCCATCAGTGGAGGTTCTTGATTGATAATTCTTTAAAAAAAATAATGAGGCACTGTGATGTCATACATCAAAAGCACCTTGATAAAAAAAATGATGAATAGGTGACATGGAACCTTGATCAAGGGCACCTTAATCTTCAGGTAGGGGCCTTGATCAAGGGTGCCCTACTCTTTAGGTAGGCATATTGATCAAGGGTACGTTACTCTTCAAGTAGACGACTTTTTCAACGATGCCTTACTCTTCAAGTAGGCACCTTGATCAAGGGCACCTTACTCTTTAGGTAGGTACCTTTATCAAGGATGCCCTTGGTAAAGGGCACCTTACTCTTCAATTAGGTACCTTGATCAAGGTTACCTTACTCTTTGGGTAGGCGCCTTGGTCAAGGGTACCTTAATATTCAGGTAGGCACCTTGGTCGAGGATGCCTTACTCTTTAGGTAGGCACCTTGATCAATGGTACCTTACTCTACAAGTAGGCACCTCGATATCATATAGGTACATTAATCTAATTTAAGACACCTGCATAATTTGATGGCACAAGGGAGTGACCAAAGCTGATATCACAATTTCATGTGATGGAAATTCAAAGTCACCCAAAAATATTATAAAATCATTATGTAGGATTTTTGCATGTCCCAAGGGAGATATATATCCTATTATCTGAATAAACTGAATCCCCCATATTTTTAGCATGGGCCCTTGAACAAACTAGATTTACAGTGTCCAAGATAATGTAATTAGCACATGGGGAATATACCATCGCCTCTATCACAGACTACCAAATCGGTATGCTCCACAATGCATGAACAATAAATTATGTATGCACATAATTTTTGTTAAATATTCACATAATATTTCATGATTAATACTTCTTTGAAAATAATATCATTGCAAATTGCATTGGCACCCCATTTCCAATACGTCATGCCGAAATCAATTTGGGTGGTGTACCCTATCAAACCCAATGCAGAAGTAATTCATTGGATATGTGCCTTGATTTATAATAAGCTTTCTTCCTATGAGAATAGGGCATCCAACCAGTCAAAGAAAAAGGATCTGAGAATTCACCATGGACGGTCGATCAAAGAACCATGTGTACAAGAAGAATGAGCCCAACATTATCAAGGGAATTAGCAGTTAAATTTAGGAAGAGTTTGAGGTGGTTGGGTGGATGAATTATTACCTCATGGTCAGCTAAAACCAAGATCTTGAAGTAGCAAACGAGTTTGCTACCGTTTTGAGAGGGGAGGTCACTCAGCTATGTGGATTGGAAATTATAGTCACACTGGAGTATATTTCCCTTGTTACTAGCCTCCCCCTAACTAGAGAGTGCACTTACAATGAGGGTATGCTAGGACAATGAACATAGTTACTACTCAGGCAAGGAAACATTTGATTTGATACCATAGGGCTACTTGTGGAAGCTCTTCGAATAAGTAACAATATTCTCCATATGCACATGAAAATGCTCACACCTGAATGCAAACCACATGCAATTTTTGAATCACTTGGTGCATGGGTAGAAAATAAATGTACCATTCTATCTAGAAATCACCCTGAAGGATGAGGCTTATTGACAGAGAGGAGCAGTCTTTGCCCTAGCCCATCATGGGCTAATTACAACCCTAATTAACTATTTCTAGAAACACAAAGAGAACATGTTTGTAGAAGGGGTAAAAAAATTTGGAATGTAAATATAGTTTGCTATCGAAGGAGGGCAAGAATCCAAATTATGAGGAGTGGTCTAAGGAGAAGAAAAATAGTCCCAAACCTCCCAAGATGTTGCAGTTGAAGGGCAATTTGTGTGCCTAATGATGTAGAGGATAGATTGGATTTTTCTAGCCCTAAACTAATGGCTCATTGAACAGAGCGTATAAGTGGTAGGAGGTACCTACGGTGATTAATTTTGATGAGTGAGGAAGAAGGGTAGGACATGAATGTTAGGTTCATGGCCCAAATATTATAGAATTTTTCCATTGGAAGTCCACAAGACCCACAACCTTCGATAGACCTATGATAGTAGATCAACTTAATGCTATAAGAAGGTATTGCTTGGTAGAGTGAGTATTTTGAAGGGCAGGTATTTTTTGATGGGTTTAGTAAAATGATTGCAATGAAAATATAGAGGTATGAGGCCACCATAGCTCATCTACAACATTTGGTTCAACTACTCAAGGAAGATAATCAACAACTATAGGCTAGGGTCGTGGAACGAGTAGATACCTACACCCAAATGGATTGGGTAATTGAAGTGCCCATGAACTCCCCTACCTCTCCATAAAGGGTTGTTTCATCAAGGCCACTCAGGTCCAACACTAGAAATGAAGATAGGGAGGTAGGGGAGAGTTCATTTGTATTTTATAGGGTGACTATGGAGGAATAGGGGAATTATATTTTTAAACAAAACCCCCTATTATATATATTATTGATGATGAATTCCACTCGAGTCATTTCCAATAGCAAGGCCTTGAACTTGATACTAAGGAGGAATATTAGGAGAAACCAACACCTATAGTGGAAGAACATGCAAAATACTCAATTTGTAAGCAAGAAACATGGGAAGCGGTTGTATGGAATTCAAGGCCAAAGGGGGAAGATATGTGAACCCTCTAATATCAATAAGGAAGCATCTCCCATGGGTAAGAATGACATCCCAATACAATATATTGTAATATCAAAGAGGCCCAAGAGGAAGGCACCTCAGAAGAGTGCCAAGAGAAAGTCCAATGTTATGTTTACATAACTGACCATCCAATCAGACAAAGAATGGGTGAAAAGTATGCATGGTTTTATCGATTAGAATGAGAAATTAAAAAGAATCCATGAATAATTTGAGGCATAAAATGTAGCTAGAAAAGATACCAAGAAGAATGAGAGAGGGCATAGCACTTTTTTTTACCCTTCTATGAAAGACCAGTTCTGGTGGATATAAGGTTTGTCCTAGTGATGACCCTCTAGAATGCAAAGGCATATGGAGAGACAGGGGATATTCGGGTCAGAAGCAGAGGCAACAATGATTGTTGAAGAAAATACTGATCTCACCCCTAAATAAGTATGACCATACAAATCTATTTTGGTCAGACGACAAAGGGATGACTCCGATATTCTATTCGTAGAGTTATGGCCTCAGCATACCGATATTTGGTAGGAAGTTAAAACCACATTCTATAAGCGAGAAACAATTATGGCTGCATTACCCAACACATGTGTTGGGCCAAGTAGAACTGGAAGGTGTATCCAGTGTAAGAGGAAGCTAGCGTAGTTAAAAGTTAAAAGCCAACCCAACATAGTCGAAAGCCAGCATAGCTAGAAACTAGTGTAACCCAAAAACATCTCACAACAAACTAGTACCTCTCAGTATAAATGGAAACCCCAAAAATAAGGGAAGGCCAAGGTCACCAATAAGAAAATAAAATAAAAGGATGAGGTCTACTTCAAGGGGTTGACTATCGACTTTAGGTGCCACGAGGGTATGGCACATATTAGGCATGGGGGGATGATGAGCATAAAAAATGCTCATATTTTTGTATGAGTGCTAATGGTTTTTGTGTAGTAGTATAATAATATTTATATATTTTTATGAATTATTATGTATCTATTTAATAAAATTATGTGCATTATCTAATTTGTGTGTGAAGTGTGTTTTGTGTGGATATTTTCTGATTTTGTCATATTTTGATCATTCGAGGTCCTATGTGGACCTGGCATGCTTCTACTTCAATGAGTCTAAGGCATATTGTAAAGGCACCTTAATCTACAAGTAGGTGCCTTACTTTAAAGGTAAGAACCTTACTACTTAGGTAAGCATCTTACTCTTAGGTAAGCATCTTACTCTAGAGGTAGGTGCCTTAAACTACAAGTAGGTACCTACTCTAGAGGTAGGTGCCTTACTCTAAAAGCAGACACCTTAATCTAGAGGTAGACACCTTACTCTACAAGGAGGCACCTTACTCTTCAAGTAGGCACCTTACTCTAGAGGTAGGCACATTACTCTACAAGTAGGCTTCATACTCTTTAGGTGGGTGACTTACTCTTTAGGTAGGTGCCTTACTCTTCAGGTAGGCACCTTACTCTTCAGGTAGGTACCTTGATGTAAGCTCTTTGATCATGCAGCTGAAAGAGGTCCTATTGACCATGGTAAACTGTTGAATTCACATCAGTTGCAGCGCAAAACGCACGCGGGGGGCGAATTTCTTTTTCAAAAAAAAAAAAAAAGAATGCAACGAGCCGCGACAGGCGACCACAGGACGCTGCGGAGACAGCCAGGGGAAGCAGAGTGGGAAAAGCGTCGGCAAAGTTTTTTTTTTTTTTAAACATAGAGCGCCGGGAGCCGCGAAGCAGCAGTGCGCGAGGCCGCAGCAGAGGAGGAGGACCATCCGGGTGTTGAAAAAGGAGGAGGTCTAGTGATCCTTTTGGATCAGCCCGTTGGCTCACGTGGTCGTGAGCCATGCGGTAAGGCTCAGGGAGCCTGCAGGTCGGGGGTTCAAATCCCACCGACTCCCCCCTAAGGTATAATTTTTTTTTGCAAATTTTTTTTTTAATTATTATTTTTTAATTAAAATTTTTAATTTTAATTTATTTTTTATAGTTTTTTAAACTTTATAAATTAAAATTTAATTTTAATTTATTTTTTATAAGTTTTAAAACTATATAAATTAAAATTATTTATTTTAATTTTAAAAGTATAGTAATTATTAAAATACTTTGTTAAAAGAGAATTTTTAAGGGGGGATATTTTTTCAAAAAATCAAAGGGGGATTGTGAGTAATTTTTTGAAAAGGCAATTTGGCAAATTGTAAAAGGTGCATTTTCGGCTGTGACCGACACCTTGTGGGTTATTATTGTGGGCAGTTTTTTATGTTGTATGTTGCATATTTCATTTTTGCACTATAACATTAAAAACTTAAAATCAAACACTCCCTAAGTCCCCGGAATAATTAAAACCCATCCATGCAATTTATTGCACTGCAGTATTTGGTATTTGTGATACCTCTGGCTAGCACTTACAGGTAAAGCTATCGTGATTTGGCTATTGTATCCGCCACCTAATATAGCTGCTACAACGACGTCTGAGCTTGTTCTCTATAAATCATCGAGGAGAGATAAGTTAGCCATTTTTGCATTTTTTTACTCCATCCACTACCCTTTATCGCACTTGTGTTTAGGCGTAAATCCTGACGAAGTATTCTTCATAGTGTTTAGGGGAAGTTATGCCCCACGCATGAGAAGAATATTCTATGGTAGGTGCCATCAACAAGGCGATTCCCTTTCGATACCGCTTATGTTCCACGTATCGTATGATCTCTAAAACTCACCTATAGTCTCCCTCACGTAAGGGCGGGTGATTTTTGTTGATCTTTCTAAATACCTATAGTTTCCCTCACGTAAGGGCGGGTATTTTATACGGTATATTGGCCTAGAAAAAGGTATATCGAAAGGGGGACCAATTGGTGATATAAGGAACCTTCACTATGGCAGCTGTTGCAAAGTTGATGACTAATCCGCATCAGTTATTGAAAGGTCCAAATTATACACCATGGAAACATAAGATGAATGCAATTCTCCAAATGGAAGATTTGTGGGATATTGTTACTGGAGTAGCAACTAGGCCTTCACCAACAACAGGATCCACAGGTCCTTCCACAGATTAGATAGCTTTTGACAAGAAATATAGTAGAGCAAATGTGCTCATTTTGTTTGTTATTTCAGATGAAGTGCAACCTCATATAGTTGACAAAGCAAGTGGTAAAGAGGCATGGGATGCCCTTAGAACCATCTATGAGGGGAAGAACGATTCCACCATTCTTCATCTTCAACAACAACTTCATAACCTGAGTTTGAGGCAGGGTGAAACAGTTGAACTCTTTTTGTGCAGAGTGTCTGAATTGAAAGAGAAATTGAGTTCTTTGGGAGATACTGTGGACGAAAATATTCTCATTTCACTTGTGATGAGAGCTTTGCCTTCTTCATTTGATATGTTGATAACCTCCATCCAGGTGTCTCAATGACAAATTACCTACATCGAGTTGGTCAATCTGCTTCAACAACAGGAGGCACGCCAACTTCACAAGGATGATTCTTCCAATACAGCCCTATACACCAACAGGCAGGGTTCTAGGAAGAAAGGTAATGGGCAAAAAGGAGGCAACTTTTAGAAAGGAGGCAATTCTCAATAGGATCCGAAAGGAAAAGGCAAACAACCTCAACAGAAGAAGAGGTGGTGCAAGATCTATGAGAAAGACAACCATGACACCAACAGGTGTTGGCATAAGAACAAGCAGAAAGGCCAAAACAAACCACAAAATAAAAACAAGCAACCCCAGGTGAATGTTGTTGTTGAAGAATCTGACTCAGATTCTGAATGGGCACACAAGGTGCTCATGACTACCACAGATTCCACACAGAGGGATCTTGTTTGGTATGTCGATTCTAGAGCTAGCAAACATATGACTGGCGATAGATCATGGTTTGAATCATTTGTGGCCAAAGAGGGCAAACCTGTCACCATTGCTGATGATAAAACCTACAGGTTTCAGGGAGAGGGTACGGTTTCGATCACTCTTCCTGATGGCAAGTGTCAGATTGACAAATTCCTCTATGTTTCGGGATTGGCCAACAATTTGTTGTCAGTGACACAAATCTTGGATAGAAATATGGTTGTCAACTTTTGTGTTGAGAATGGAAAGAAGTGTTGTACTATTACCAATAAGGGTAAGCAGATTGCAACAGCTTCATATAAGCACGACTTATTTGCACTAGATGCTATCTCTACTCCACATGTTGCCATGATTGTCTCTACCAAGGAGGCAACTTCCCTATGGCACAAGAGATATGGGCATCTTAGTTCTGGCTACTTACTTGAGCTCAGCAAGTATGCAATGGTAAAGGGTCTTCCTTCCCTTTCTACCACATTGTCAATGTGCTCGACCGCTTAGCAGAAAGCAAAGATAGAGTACCATTTGAGAAGAGCTCAACAAGAGCACGAAAACCTTCGGAGTTAATTCACACCGATCCGTGCGGTCCTTTCACACCCAACAGTTGTGGAGGGAAGAGGTACTTTTAGTTATTCGTAGATGACTACTCACGAAAGATGTGGGTTTTCTTTCTCCAACTGAAATCTGAAGCTTTTGCATTCTTCCAACAGTTCAAGAAATCTGTTGAGAAGGAGTTAGGGGCTTCTATCAAAACCCTCCGCTCAGATCGAGGGGGAGAATTTACCTCTAATGAATTTTTTGCATTCCTAGATAAGCATGGAATCAAGAGACAGTTAACAACTGCCTATACTCCTCAAAAAAATGGAGTTGTTGAGAGAAGGAACCATTCTATCATGGAAATGGTTCGTTGTATGCTCACAGGAGCTACTCTTGGGCAACAATATTGGGCAGAAACTGTCACCACTGTAGTGTATATGTTGAATAGGGCACCCACAAAGGCCCTAAAATGAATGACTCCACAGGAAGCATGGAGTGGTCAAAAACCCTCCATATCTCATCTACGTATTTTTGGGTGTCACACTTTCATGCACATACCGAAAGAGAAAAGGAAGAAGCTAGATGAGAAAACACTGAGATGTATTTTTCTTGGTTATTCTGAGCACTCTAAAGGATATCGGTTGATAGATCCTTTGACCAAGAAAATTCATATCAGCAGAGATGTTGTCTTTGATGAAGCTTTCACATCACAGAGCACATCTAAAGTACATCAATATATTGTGGAATCTAAGGAAGAGAAGATTCCTTCGTCAACACAGACAGGAGGTCCTTCTACATATTCTTCAACTCCATCGAAGAAGAATCCTAAATGGTGTACAAATACAATCAAAGACGCAAATTTATCCACTCCTCCCAATTTGAATTTGGATAGACCTCGTACATGCAGTATGGCTCAAAAGGAAAGAGAAGCCAGAGAAACTGGTGAGGTTGATGATCATTGTCAATATTTTGAGGAACTTTCTGTGACTCCAACTACAGAAGTAGAGGATATGGATATTTATGATGATAGGGCGTTCATGTCTACCATAGATGATATTGAACCTGCATCATTGCAAGATGCTCTCAGTGAGCCTCAGTGGAAGGCTGCTATGGATACAGAGTATGAGTCTTTGATGAAGAATAAAACTTGGAAGCTTGTTGATCTGCCACATGGAAAGAAACCCATTGGCTGCAAATGGGTATATAAAGTCAAGTACAAGACAGATGGAACAATTGATAAGCATAAGGCCCGTCTTGTTGCAAAGGGCTATGCTCAAAAAGAAGGCATTGACTACGAGGAAACTTTTGCACCTACTGCTCGGATGACCATAATTCAGGTTATGTGTGCTATGGCAGCACAATATGGGTGGAAAGTTCACCAGATGGATGTCAAGAGTGCCTTTCTAAATGGTGATCTCCAAGAAGAAGTCTATATGACTCAGCCTAAAGGATTTAAAGTGGAAGGCCTAAAGCAGAAAGTTTGCAAATTGGTCAAATCCTTATATGGTCTGAAACAAGCTCCTCGAGCTTGGTATATAAAAATGGACAATCACCTTATGCATCATGGATTTAAGAGATTTCCGTCAGATGCAAACCTCTATTTCAAGAAACAGGGTTCTGAGATAGTGTTGCTTGTACTCTATGTGGATGATCTCGCTCATTACAGGGAGTTCGAAACTATGATCTCTATTGTCAAAAGAAACTTGTGCAAATATTTTGAGATGACAGATCTCGGACTTCTCCATTACTCGTCTTGGTCCTGGAATTCATCCAGAAGGAGCACTCCATCAAAGTGTCTCAGAAAAAATATGCCAAGACATTGCTGGAAAAATATCGCATGACTGATTGCAATCCAATGGCAACTCCAATGGAGAATGGACTTTAGTTATCGTGATATGATGATTCACCTCAGGTAGATGGTACTCTCTATCGACAGTTGATTGGGAGTCTCATATATCTGACCAATACTAGGCCAGATCTCGTATTTGCTCGTCAACTATCTTTCGAGGTTCATGTAGGAGCCTAAGACCACTCATTGGAAAGCAAAGAAAACGTGTTCTTCACTATGTCCGTGGTACTATGGAATATGGCCTAGAATACATGAGGAACAACAAATTCTTCTTGCAAGGATACACGGACTCTGACTATGCCGGATCATTTGATGATCACAAATCAACTTCTGGATACATTTTTCATCGGGGATCCGGTCCTGTCTCTTGGCATAGTAAGAAGCAACATGTGGTTGCTATTTCATCAACAGAGGCAGAATATCGTGCCGCACGTGAAGCTGTGTGTGAAGTGATATGGTTACGTCACATTCTGACAAGTATGGGCCATCCATCAAAATCTCCAATACACTTGTTTTGCGACAATCAGGGTGTTCTGAACCTCGTAAAGAATCCAGTCCATCATGAAAGAACAAAGCACATTGACACACAATGTCATTTCATTCGAGATGAAGTTCCAAAGCACCGAATTCAGCTTCAGCACATTCCCATCGATGCTCAAGTTGCACACATTTTCACTAAGGCACTTGGATGTGTCAAATTTGAATTGTTTCGCAGCTCACTTTGTATTGCAAAATAATGTAATGGGATGTTAGTATAGCTATTAGTTATTACATTATCCAAATAATGTAATAAAGGGGGATGTTAGCGTACTTTAATCTTCTTGTTTGTATTACATTATTTAGCTTTGCTGTTGCTCTGTTACAACTGCTGTAACAAGTTTAGCTCAGTCGGTGTCTATTCCCAGCAATTGTAACCTATTTACACTTGTTGCTGAGAATAATATTATGTTCGCAGTTTTACAAGAAGAGGTAAGTCCCTTTTACTATCTTGACATGAATAATTTTAATCTTCAAAAGTTAGTGGAAATCTCTCTAGCCTCTTCAAAACCTATGTTTGAGAAAGGATCTCAAGGTCCAAAGACCAGAAGTCACAAGAAGACTCGTATTGATGTAGGTATTTAAAGGAAAGTGGGAATACCTAGCAATAGAGCACTCAAGAAAAGGGATATTGACTCTAAAATTGCTAACGGAGTACAACCCCTTCTAATGAATAGTTTTGAGGCTTTGCATCTTGGAGAGAATGAGGTTGTTCCAATCATGGAGACTTGGAACAAATGTGTTCAAGAGTGTGGCCTAAAAAAATGATTTATTTCTTTGAGGTTAAAAATGTTGGCATACCTCTAAAGACCTCGCTGGGATAGGCTTCCAACAAGTGATTTTTGGTTGTTTTTATTTCAGTTATTTTTTAGGCCATATGTTGTTGTAGATCTACTCTAGTTTTAAATAGGATTCTTGGCTCTTTGGTTCTTTGAGCACCCATAGGTTCCAATGGTGAGGTTTGGTTCCCAAATTTAAGGCCCTAGTGGTGGGCAAGATCTTCAAATTTTGAGCTTTGAATTCGAATGAAGCTATGGGTAGGATTTTCAAATTCTAATTTAAATCTCAAATTTAAATATTGTTTTAAGTGTGGTTTTATCCTATTTTAGCCCATTTTGCTAGTTGATTATTTTATCGTGATAATATTTTGTATTTTCTTGATATAAATATGTAGCTTATTTGCTAGGAGGTTGCTTCATTGGATTTTCAGGTTGGATTCATGGAATCTAGCTCAATTTTTCTTGATATCTTATTGTTAGATTTAAGGTTTGTGGGTGCCTTTCAAAATCCTATTTTTAATAGGTTCGGGGACCCTTTAAAAATCCCTTCTATTACCAATAAAAAAAAATCTAAGGAGTGGTTCTCACATTAAAAATACACTACTCTACGTAGAATATGTAAATATTTGGACTTTATAAAATGTATCTATCAAATCCATTTAACCTGGTATTAATTGACATGCAGATCATACAATAAATATTGTGTTTATGTGGAAATGATATTTTTTTATCCGCATGAACTTGCTACAGATCTAAAATAATAAAAAACAAATTAAAATTAGAATGATTTAAACATTGACTTGAAATATTTATTATATATTTAAATGGTTGTACTTGAAACAATAACAATAACAACAACACCTTCTAAAGTTATACATATTTTTTATTCATTATTATTTGAAGTGAATAATTTACCCTAAAGAGATAAAGTATCTATTCAAAATTATTATAAAAAAATAAATTCATTTGTATAATAATGTAAATGCTCTTTTAAAAATAAATTAGTTTAGTTTTGCATATGATAAGCTTTACAAAGTTGTCTTTTTAATATCATATGTTTTCATGGTTTGTGTTTATGTTTTCCTTAAACTCCACATAAAATATACTATGAATTTTTTTTGATTGATTATAATCTAGTAAATGTTAATATGATAGACCTGGGCATAATTTTAGACATAGGAAAACTATTTTTTTTTTATATAGATTTTTTTATTAAAATAATTAAACTAAGTTTACTTAAAAAATTGTAGACTACCATCCAAACCATCTCTATTTGAGTTTTCTCAACTTAAAACTTGAGTATGTAAATATTTACACTATTTTTAGATATTTATTATTATATATTTTAAAAATAAAAAAAGATGAAACATTAAAACATGGAATTAAAATTTATGATAAGAAATACAACTTAAAACTTCATAGGGCCATAAATTAATATAATATTTTAAAATACTATCTTCACTCTCAACATAAAAACATGAAATTTTAAGCGTGTGATAAATTCATGAAAATATGGGATTTAAACCATATCAAGAAAATTGTGTGAGAAATCAACACATAAAAAGGCAAAAAATTCAATGTTGATAAATTTATTATATTATAAAATTGATAAATGAATGACAATATGTATTAGAACGACTATGCCATAACCACCATGCATTTAACTATTGGTTTGAGCATGAATGAAATAACTTCTTCACATTAAAGTTCCTCTTTTGTACATGTATAGGTATAATAGGGTGTCTATTGGTTTTCTCAAGATATCCTTGGTGCTCCACATTCTCTTCAAATATCTTATGAGCAAATAACATATTAATTATCTAACAACTCTCCTTACTACATTTTTTGTGAAGTTTCTAGGCTCTTGGTTTTGGATCTTGGATTCGAGTCTAGGATCTAACTTTGGGGTGCTACTCTTGAATCTTGAGTAGCATTTGAAACCAATCTCCCATCTGCATACTATGGTAATGTAGTTATTATTGTCACTAGTCTAGGTCTACTATACTAAACATTATTTGGTCCTTGGATAGTATATCTAGGTGAGGTAGGGTAACAAGTAGTTTGTGTGACTTATACAAATTGAAGTGTTGCATATGGACTATAAAATACCTTAGGAAAAATGAAGTAAATATGTTGGATACCTTAACTAACAATCGAATGAGAAAAAGGGGTAGCCCATAAAGAATTATTTTGGTGATCCTTTCATATCAGCATAACTCTTCTAACTATCGATGACTTCCTTAAGCCTTAATTTTACAATCCCAACCTCTTATTCTAAGACTTGGTTTACCATCCTAGTTTGACCATAAACTTTTAGATGATATGCAAAACTTATACCAATTGTAACTTCCCAATTCTAACAATCTCAGGAGAGAGAAATTTTTTTAACATGGTTATGACTCACAAAAGATATACTAGATAATATCATAGAGGCTTCACCACATTTTGTTTTATAGATGCTACAAACATCTCTTGAGGGGATATGACTCATCACTATCTTGTAGTTTA
Organism: Wollemia nobilis; assembly: GCA_028583015.1. Classification (NCBI taxonomy): domain Eukaryota; kingdom Viridiplantae; phylum Streptophyta; class Pinopsida; order Araucariales; family Araucariaceae; genus Wollemia; species Wollemia nobilis. The sequence continues at coordinate 6,350,923 of JAQPPZ010017107.1, read as the reverse complement.
TTGGGGTTAACCTTGTACACTGCCCATACATCTTAAAGGATATCTTGACCATAAATTTAGGATAACTTGACCACAATATATAGATTAACCCTATATTTATAATTCAATAAAAGGTATGCCAATTCCTTAACTCAGCTAAGCATTTCTAAGCTATTACTTAGATGTAAAACCTCTTTGTTTACTCATCACACCATGAGCATAACTATGGTGCTCAATAATTCCATATCTATGATATTTTAATTAAGGTGACTATCATTATGTGTGAAATATTTCACATAAAACCCCAACAATACTTCGGGGTTCCATCACCAATCCTTATATGGAAAAATGATTTAAGCTACACCACCTAAATCATTCCCAAATAAATCTATATCTTTGGGTCCACTTTGAAAGTCATTCATTGAAGCGTCCACTGAAAATCCCTCAAACATTACTATACCACAACATCCTTAGTTTCTACTAGTTTGGATATCTATAGTGAATTTCCCAAATAGCACAAATTTTAAACATTTTTGGCTCTTGGAAGGAATTATTACATTTTTACTCCATATTCATTCTCAAACCTATAATAGTTCTTCCTCATGTTTTCTCTCATATTTGCTCCTCTAGGGTTGGTATAGAAAGGAGATATAGGCACCCCTTGAATGATCATTCTCCTTAAATCACCTATTTTTGCAACTACATTTCTCCATCTCCAAAAATAATGCTGCAAAATAAAGATGCTATCAAGTTATATAATGGTTGAATTAGAGATCATTTGATGCAGCTTTTGCATCTCACAAAATCATTCTGACAAAGAAAAATGTTATCAAGTTTGCTAATTTCTAAGGCTAGAGATGTACGACCTTTTGTCTGTCCACTGCGTAGTGCTTGAAACTAGATTATTCATTGTCACTCACAAGGAAATAAGTAAAATATGCATAGGCCCACAAGTTTAGGACAACACAATATATCCTAGATTTACATATTTGCATGTATATTAGGGGAGGGATTTGAAATTGGGACATCCATTTTCCTAGGAGTTTTTACACAACCCACTTCCTGCAACTCCCCCCACATCACCAAATTTTCTTACACACATTTACTATGGGGATTGAATCGATATTTACGTCCTTACCATTAGACCACACTCACAGAGATAATACATTGTTAAAAGAATAGTCTTTTAGAGTACATCAAGGAAGGAATATCCCACAAAATATAGAATGAAGAAAACATGCACTACAATCATCCAAGATTGTCATCTATCCATTATTGATGTTGATTTTAATAAAGTACACATTATTAATGTATTGCCTCGGGAACAGGGTTGAATTTGAAAAAAAATTACCTTTCAACGGAAATTTTTTAAGAGGGTTAAATTTTTTTATTGATTTTAAAATTTTATTTGACTTTTAATTTTTTTAAGTATTTATTGGTTTATGATCTTTAAATCAATAAAAATATTGACGGTGGTGCGCATAATTTTTTTGTAAATCAATACTTGTATTATGGTTCTTATAATCAAATTATCATTGATATATGTTGTTTGGGCACTTCTTAGAACTATTTATTAAATGGATTTGGTTTCATTCCTTCGTTCACCAATAATTGTATTTTTTTTAAATCCTTGAAAATGGTTTATAATAATAGTTTTAAGGCAGTTAATCACATATTTTGAATATATAAAACCACAAAAATATGAACAAATTTTCAATATTACTTTCTATTAATTATGACAAATTAAACATTACATAATATTCTTGTTTTATTGAATCCATTTGTTTACAATTTAAATAGTAAAACTCCCATATGTTGAGCAAATAAATATGAAGGAAAGAATAATATAGGTAAATATAACAAATAAATCTATAAATATATCTACTTGTTGTGGTGTAGTGGTAAATGCCCTGGGTGCTGGTAGAGGTCGACCCAGGTTCCATTCCCCTTGTCTCCATCATGTAGATATATGGTATAGTTAGGAATGTCCTATGTACTAGTAGAGGCCGACAAGGCTCCATTCCTCCTATGCCCAACCTGTTGAAAGTGGCATCTCAAAAGGGATTTTTTCCACTATAAATTAGTTTTTACCCAGGTGTTGTAGGTGAGTTGGAGAGGAGAGGGCAATCCTCCAAGGGAGGTCCCAGGTTTGAATCTCCACCCTACCAAAAATCTGAATTGGGTACCCAAAATCCAATTTATAATGTTGGTATGGGCAAGGTCGGATGCGACCCTCAGGTGACTTTGATGGTGTAGAACCCCCTTTTTGTGGTATCTTAGACCAAGGCGGCCTTGCAAGGGGTTTTTCGCTTAAAAAAAAAAAAATCTATAAATATAAACATGAATTAGCTTAAAAAAATAATGAATACTTAAAAATTATAATTAATTTTAAATATATAAGTTTAGATTCTTTACATTGTTATGGAGTTCTAGAAATATAAATATTATCTAAAGTAAGTTACTAGACTATAACCAACCCTTGCATGCTAGAAACAATTGGATTGCAAGTGCATATTTACAAAATTGAAGATTGTTTAGGATTAGTATATCCAATGACATAAAAAATAATTGAAGTTAAGAATATTTGAACAATAACTAGCATTCTACAACATAAGAACAATTGAAGTTAAGAAATAGATATGGTTCAATAAGAGAATTACCACTCACAACATAAGACCATGAGTTTAGTGCATATAACAAAATAAATTTTAGTGTTGGAATGAACAAAAATAACTTATAATAAAAGTCATACTATATTGTAAATCTTTGAAAGACTACGCAATGTTGACAATTTGTACCAATATAGGTCTAAAAAATCAATCTCTTACCAATCCAAAAATGGGTACCATTACCAATGAATTCTCAAACTTCCAAAGGCTACATAATTAATGTTGCTATGACCAGGCCAAGCTCCGTATTAGTCCTTTATCAACTTTGAAAAGTTCAAACTATATATAATTAAAAAAAAGTATAAAAAATTTGATACTAACAACTTTGGAAACATCAAACTATGAAAAATAAAAAATTAATATAAGTAAAACCTACGATTTTAAAATATATTCACCTGTAGAATTTACAATTTATAAAAAAAATAACAAATAAAAATTTGTAGTCGATATAAAATTAAAACTTTAATTTATGCTTTCAAATTCCAAATATGGTATATAGACCTTAAAAATATAGGCCTATACGAAAACATAAAAATGCTAAGGAGTGGAAAGTTTTATGGTTTGGAAATCTTTTTCATCCTTGTGTATTGAAAATATGCTCAATTTTTTTTTTAGGTTTTAGAGGAGCATTACAGAGGATGCATATGAGCGTTACAAAGAAGTTGGATGCCTGACCAAGTTGTAAAGCGGATTTGTGAAGCACTGTGCTACAATAGTTAGGTTGTGAAACAAATTGATGCATATTTTTAGGTTTTAGAGGAGCATTGCAGAGGAGGAAGATGAGCGTTGCAAACAATGTGGATGCCTAGTTGGGCAGCTTCGACCCCATTGCTGAAGAAGCTAATTCTGTGGAGGTAGATTTATTTGATTCTCGTGACCCCTCCTTTTCATTTAAATGGGAGGGATGGAATCCTGGTAAGCTCAAAGGTTGGACGAGTAGAACATACGGGGAGCACCCCATCCTCCCTAGTGCACCTTTGTATGCAAAAGTGGTCACTAGCATTAATGGAGGATCTGACACCCTCTTCGATATTTCTCCTATGTCGAACCAGATCCATATCCCCAATAGCTTGATTGATAATATACTGAAATATGGGTTGTGGAATCTTGTGGGAAAATTTCAAGGTAGGAGGCTGAATATTGATACTCTGAGGAGATGTGCTTTCGCAAGATGGAGACCTATCGATTCTCTTAAAATTATGTTCATATCAATAAATTTCTTCCTTATCAGGCTTAACTGTGAGGAGAATTCCAAGAGAATATTGGAAGGGGGTCTATGGTTTTTTTGGTAAACAAGGTTTATTTTTACATAAATGGGCCCCATATTTTAATCCCCTAATGTAGAGCATTAATATTGTCCCACTATGGGTCAAGCTATCAGATTTTACATTTTATTTCTTACATGAGAGAGTATTCTAAGCTATTGCCAAGAAAATTGAGGATTTTATTTTATTCGATCAAACTCCCAGTTCCAAATCTCGAATGCTCTATGTTAGAATGTGTGTGATGGTAGATATCGATGATTTTATAAGCTTTATTGATTTGATTTTTAACCTTGGCACCTAGGTTCAGAACATTGAATATGAAAATAAATCCCAAGTTTGTTAGGAGTGTGGTAAGGGAGGGCACCATAAGAGCATATACCCCTGCATCCTAAAGCTCTGAGTACTTTGGCAAGTCATAAGAAAAATAGTAATAAACTTAGTGAAAAGTGGGTGCCTAAGCAAAAACCTCAAAAATTGGAAGGAAAATATATGATTTATATTTCTTAAGTTGGGCTTAGTGAGGAATTATAGTAGAAAGTCCTTCTTCCATCAAACATGTTTGATGGAGAGGTGGAGTTGAATAGGATTCCTGCAAGGAGAAGGGAAGTGGGCCTAATAGTGGGGGATATTGTTCAACTTCTTAAATTTGGGGAGAGTAGAGAATATGTAAGTCCCTTTGACTGTGTTGACATGGATGATTCGACTCTTCAACATTTAATGGAAATATTTTTAGTTTCTTCAAAACCTATATTTGAGAAAGGTTCTCAAGGCTTGAAGACCAGAATTCATAGGAAATCTCGTATAGATGTAGGTATCAAAAGGAAAGTGGGGATACCTAGCAACAAAGCACTCAAAAAAAGGGAGATTAACTCTAAAATTGCTAAAGAAGTACAACCCCTTCTAATGGATAGTTTTGAGGCTCTACATCCCGAAGAGAATGAGGTTGTTCCAATCATGGAGACTTGGAAAAAATGTGTTTAGGAGTGTGGTCTAAAAAAATAATTTCTTTCTTTGGATGTTAGAAAAAGGTTGGCAATCCTCCCAAGACCTTGCCGATATAGGCTTCCAGCAAGTGATTTTTGGTTGTTTTTATTTTAGATGTTTGTATTCCAGATGTTATTGTTGTAGATTTTCTTGAGTTTTAAATGATATTCTTGGCTCTATGGTTCTTTAAGCACCCCTAGGTTCTAGTGGTGTGGTCTGGTTTTTATATTTTAAGGCCCTACTGGTGGGCAAGATCTTCAAATTTTAAAATTTGAATCTAAATGTAACTCTGGGTAGGATTTTTAAATTCTAATTTTAAATCTCAAATTTGACTGTTGTTTTAGGTGTGGGTTTCTCCTAGTTTGGCCCCATTTGCCAAATGGTTGTTTTATCATGATAATATCTTGTATTTTATTGATAGAAATTTGTATCTTATTTTCTAGGAGGTTGCTTCATTGAATTTTTGGGTTGGATTCGTGGAATCCAGCTCAATTTTTCTTCGATATATTATTGTTAGATCTAAGGTTTGGGGGTGCCTTTCAAAACCCTATTTGTAATAGGTTTAGGGACCCTTTAAAAACCCCTTCTACTACCAATAAAAAAATTCTAAGGAGTGGTTCTCACATAAAAAGAGACTACTCTATGTAGAATATGTAAAGCTTTTGACTTTATAAAGTGAATCTGTGAAATCCATTTAACCTGGTGTTAATTGACATGCAGATCATACACTAGATATTGTGTTTATGAGAAAATGATATTTTTTTTGTCTACATGAACTTGCTACAGATAAAAAATAATAGAAAATAAATTACAATTAGAATGACTAAAACATTGATTTGTAACATTTATTATAAATTTAAATTTTTGTACTTGACACTCCATAATACATAAGTTATTTTGCGGCTATCCTTTGTATATATATACATAGACAATAACTATAGTAACTTCTAAATTTATACATATTTTTTATTCATCATTCTTGGAAGTGAATAATTTAACCTAAAGAGATAAAGTATCTATTCATAATTATTATAAAAAATAAATTCATTTGTATAATAATGTAAATGCTCTTTTAAAAATAAATTAGTTTAGCTTTGCATATAATAAGCTTTACAAAGTTGTATTTTTAATGTCATATGCTTTCATGGTTTAAGTTTATGTTTTCCATAAACTCCATATACTATGAAGAATTTTTGATTTATTATAATATAATAAAGATTAATATGATAAACCTGGGCATAATTTCAAACATAGGAAAATTAATTATATATATATATATATATATATATATATATTATTAAAATCATTAAATTAAGTTTACTTAACAATTTGTAGACTACCATCCAAACTATCTCTAGCCGAGTTTTCTCAAATTAAAATTTGAGTATGAAAATATTTAGACAATGCTTCTGTTTGGTCTTTTAATTCTAATCAAATTTTTGAAATTTAGAAGTATGTCAAACAGTTATAATGGGTAGGTGATTTTGGTATAAAGAAAAAACATATGGTTAAGTGGGATTGGGTTGCTCTGAATAAGTCTAAAGGTGGGTTGGGGTTGATTGATTTACGTAAACAATGAATGAAACTAGCTGTCAAATGGATTTTGAAAAGTATTAATGGACAGGAGCCATTGAATCCTTTAGTTAGGCATAATATTTGCAATGTTGTTCCTAACAGATCTAAGTTTTGGTGTGGGCTACATTTATTTGATATTCCTTTTGGAACTTTTGATAGCAAGCCTTCAGGTTCAGATGTTTTTAGAAGCCTTTGAAAGGCTTGGTTACAGGTAAGATCTAAAGTTGAAGGTTGGTTTCAGTCTATTCATTCTCAAATGAGAATTTTAAATAATTATTCTATATGGTGAAATCTTAAGCATAACAATAATGTCCTAGCTCATGTACAAGGTTGTTTAGCTCGTAAATGGGCTCAAAAGGGAATTTTTTCTTTTAACCATATTTTATGTGTTGTTGGGTTAAAGTCTTGGGATTATTTAAAGCAGGAATTTAGTATTATGGACTCTCAATACAGGTTTTATTCCACCATATAGAATAGTTTTAGAAGGCTTATTAATCCTATTTTTGTTGATAATGAACAACAGGTTATTGATTATATTTGCTGGAAAGATGGATCCAAATTTTTGCAATCCAAACCTAAACAAACTTATATTATTCTTACTACTACAGATATTAATTTTTACCATATTAATCATAAATAGAGTATGGTCTAGACATCTTGAGCCTAAAAAGTGTTTTTTAGATGGCTATTGTTACATCACAGGTTGCCCATTGTGGCTGATCCTAGTATGGTTGTTATATGTTCTTTATGCTGTGTTTCGGATACCATTTCTCATATTTTCTTTGAATGTGTTTATGCTAAAGAGATTTGGTTTATGTTTTGTTCCAATATTAATGGCTAGGACTGCAGTTCTACTTTGGGTAAAATGCAAATATTTTATGGTCATATTCAACAGTTACATAAGTCTTATAATATGTTCTAGTTATTTCTTTCCACTAAGATTTTATGGATGATTTGGAAAGCTCGTAATGATGAACTCTTTCAACAACATTACAGGTTCCTTATTGAGTCTCATTTGAGATTCGTACGATTTAAAATAATTTTATAGGTTAATAGGTTGATATGTGGACTTGAAGATCGGTTACAGCCGAAGAAGATGCATGAAAATCTAATTCACATAAAGGATAATATTTGGACTACTAGTTTTTTATTTCATGACATTAAAGAGTCTGATTTCTTCCTTTGGTTTTGTAATTTTGTCACTATATGTAATGACTTGCATATTAAAAACAAGTTTAGTCATGATGGTCAGTCTTTATAGTAGTTGCTAAAAAAATTGTTGGTATTCCGACCTTATAATGCTCTTCTATATGTGACTTATTGTATTATGTTTTTGGTTTTTTATTTATAATATAAGTATCAGATGTTCAATTCAAAAAAAACATACTATTTAATATATTTATACATTTAATGTTTAAAAAAAAAATTATATTTTTATTGTATGCTTCCTTGTTATGTTTTATTAATTTATAAGTTATTTTAATTATATAAAAAATAACGCTAATTTCATAATAAAAATTGATTTTTTTTTAATAAAAATCAATGTCCTAAAACAGGCTAAAATGGTAGAATACTCTCTTTTTACATATGGACATATGCTGTAAAATAGTCTCCTTGAGAATTATTAGCACCAAAGGAATCTTCTTACCATTTTTACCTACGTTAAATGGACTACAAAAGTTCAGTTTTTTTGGGATGAATGTTTGAACTAGTAGATTATATAAAAGAAATACAGCTTTCCACCCTATAATATACATGCATTCACCAAGCCACGTTTTAAAATATTTCCGCTCAGTTCAACGCTGATGGATATAGCACTGGAAACACCAGACATAAGACGGTACAAATTTCGGACAATTTCATGGTATAGCTCACTGTAGCAAAATCATGCTGAAAAACAAAAAGCCTGTCCTGTGACGTCATGGATTACGTATGGATGTTCTAGATATAACATTCCACATTTAATGTAATGTCAACTACGTGTCAATTATTTGCTTTGTAGTTCAACTTCCGCAGTTCCGTATCGCACCAGTTTTCTTCAATTATGTGCCCTATTTTCACTTACTGCGCCATATATGTCGACGATGTGTTCGTCAAACCAATCGTCGTCCATTTTATGCTAAAAGATAAATTCGTCTTGCTTTAGCTTGCATCTCTCAATCATATTTTAACTCAATAAGAGTTAAAATTGAAAAGCACTTCTGATATGAATATTAAGGGTTTCGTTTTCCTTTAAACTAATTGAAGTCCAGAACATTGACGGTCAGCTGGTGGACAACTTAACCCGAGTTAGCATTGTCGTTTGAGGAGGACAAGCATAATTGTACACGTCAGAGATGATTTGTGTCTTTCGCGCCAGGAAGGATCCTAATACCTGTTCGCATAAATCAAAATAAAATTAAATAGACTACTCAAATGATGTCCAAATCATTAAGTCTGAACAAGTATAAATTAAATTAAAAGAGTATTTAGTAACGTAATACACAGCAACTTTCTAATTCTACCCATGAAAACTGGAGAAGTATATTTCAAACAATTTGTATATTGCACAATCTACGCAACCAGGCATCGAATTTGCGAGGGAATCTACTTCTAAAAGGAAACTAGGCGAGTGTTTCATATTTTCACAATATTTTATTAATATAATTTAAAAAATAATTTTATATTTAAATTTCTATGTGAAATGATTTTATAAAAGGTATTGTTTACCCGTATATATAACGTTCTTTAACTATATTATTGAATTATAATGTAAGAACATATTCTATAGGTTCATAACCTTAAACCTACAGTTAGGCTAACTCATGTTATACAAATAACTATTTTAACATCCAATAGTTGTGCTAGATGTTGTTTAAAATTAATTTTATGATATTACATCATAATCACATATCTTTAATATAATATTTTGAAAATATGAAAATTACAATTGTGAAGAACATTTGAAGAATTATAGATGGTTCAATAAGAGAATTACCACTCACAACACAAGACCATAAGTTTAGTACATATAAAAAAATAAATTTTAGTGTTGGAATGAACAAAATGAACTTATTATAAAAATCATACTATATTGTAAAGCTTTGAAATACTACGCAATGTTAACAATTTGTACCAGTATATATCTAAAAAAATCAATCCCTTACCAATTCAAGAATGGGTAATATTACCAATGAAGCCTCAAATTTCGAAAGGCTATGTAATTAATGCTGCTATGACCAGGTCAACCTCCATAGTAGTCCTTCATCAACTCTGAAAAGTTCAAACTATATAATTAAAAATGAGTCTAAAAAATTTTATACTAAGAACTTTGGAAACTTCAAACTATAAAAAATTAAAGATTAATATAACTAAAACCTATGATTTTTCAATATATTCACCTATAGAATTTACAATTTATATAAAATTTAACAAATAAAAATCTACAGTCGATATAAAATTAAAACTTTAATTTATGCTTTCAAATGCCAAATATGGTATACAACCCTTCAAAATCTAGGCCTATACGAAAACATAAAAATGCTAAGGAGTGGAAATTTATATGGTGTGGAAATATTTTTCATCCTTGTGTATTGAAAAGATGCTCATTTTTTTTTAGGTTTCAGATGAGCATTGCAAAGGAGGTAGATGAACATTGCAGAGAAGGTGGATGTCTGGCCAAGTTGTAAAGCAGATCTATGAAGCACTATGCTATAGTAGTTAGGTTGTAAAGCATATTAGTGCAATTTTTTAGGTTTAAAAGGAGCATTGCAAAGGAAGCAGATGAGCATTGCAAAGAAGGTGGATTTTTGGTCAAGAAACTTCAACCCCATTGTTGAAGAAGCTAAGTATGTAAAGGCATATCTATTTGATTCTCGTGACTCCTCCTTTTCATTTGAATAGGAGGAGTGGGATCCTGGTAAGCTCAAAGGTGGGATGAGTAGAACCTAAGAGGAGTACCCCATTCTCCCTAGTGCATCTTCGTATGCAAAAGTAATTGTTGGCATTAATGCAGGATCTGATAGCCTCTTCAATATTTCCCATATGTTGAACCAGATACATATACCCTATAGCTTGATTGATAATATACTAAAATATGGGTTGTGGAATCTTGTGGAAAAATTCCAAGGTAAGAGGTCAGATATTAATACTCTTAGGAGATGGGCTTTGGCAAGATGCAGATATATCGTTTCTATTGAAATTATGGCCATCCCATAAAAAAAATTCTTTATTAGGCTCAACTATGAGGAGGATTCCTAGAAAATCTTGGAAGGGGGTTCATGGTTTTTGGCAAATGAGGTTTATTTTTGTATAAATGGGCCTCAATTTTTAATCTCCTAACATAGAGCATTAATATTATCCCATTATGGGTCAAGCTACCAGACTTCCCACTTCATTTCTGGCATGAGAGCATCTTCCAAGCTATTGCAAAGACAATTGGGGATTTTATTTCCTTTAATAAAACTACCAGTTCCAAATATCGAATGCTCTATGTTAGAATATGTGTGATGGTAGATATCGAAAAGGATTTTCCAAGCTTTATTGAGATATTTACTAACCTTTGCTCCTAGTTTTAGAATATTGAATATGAAAATAAATCCTAAGTTTTCCAGGAGTGTGGTAAGAGAGGGTACCATAAGAGCATATACCCCCTGCATACTAAAGTTCTAAGTACTTTGGAAATTCATAAGGAAAATAGAAAGAAGCTCAGTGAAAATGGGTGCCTAAGTGAAATCCTCAAAAATTGAAAGGAAAATATCTAATTTCTATTTCTCAAGTTGGGCTTGGTCAGGAATTACAGGAGGAAGCCCTTCTTCCATCAAACACGTTTTATGGAGAGGTGGATTTGGACAAGGTTTCTATGAAGAGAAGGGAAATGAACCTAGTAGTAGGGGATATTGTTCAACTTCATAAATTTGGGGAGAGTGGAGAAGAGGTAAGTCCCTTTTACTATCTTGACATGGATAATTTGAATCTTCAAAAGTAAATTGAAAGCTCTCTAGCCTCTTCAAAACCTATGTTTGAGAAAGGATCTCAAGGTCCAAAGACTAGAAGTCACAAGAAGACTCGTATTTATGTAGGGATTGAAAGGAAAGTGGGAAGACCTAGCAATAGAGCACTTAATAAAAGGGATATTGCCTCTAAAATTGCTAACAGAGTACAACCCCTTCTAATGAATATTTTTGAGGCTCTACATATTGGAGATAATGAGGTTGTTCAAATCATGGATACTTGGAACAAATGTGTTGAAGAGTGTGGTATAAAAGAAGGATTTATTTCTTTGAGGGTAAAAAATGTTGGCATACCTCTAAAGACCTCGCTGGGATAGGCTTCCAACAAGTGATTTTTGGTTGTTTTTATTTCAGTTATTTTTTAGGCCATATGTTGTTGTAGATCTACTCTAGTTTTAAATAGGATTCTTGGCTCTTTGGTTCTTTGAGCACCCCTAGGTTCCAGTGGTGAGGTTTGGTTACCAAATTTAAGGCCCTAGTGGTGGGCGAGATCTTCAAATTTTGAACTTTGAATTTAAATGCAGCTATGGGTAGGATTTTCAAATTCTAATTTTAAATCTCGAATTTAAATATCGTTTTAAGTGTGGGTTTCTCCTAGTTTAGCCCATTTTTCTAGTTTATTATTTTATCATGATAATATTTTGTATTTTCTTGATAAAAATATGTAGCTTATTTGCTAGGAGGTTGCTTCATTGGATTTTTAGGTTGGATTCATGGAATCTAGCTCAATTTTTCTTGATATCTTATTGTTAGATCTAAGGTTTGGGGGTGCCTTTCAAAACCCTATTTGTAATAGGTTCGGGGACCCTTTAAAAATCCATTCTATTACCAATAAAAAAAATTATAAGGAGTGGTTCTCACATAAAAAATACACTACTCTACATAGAATATGTAAATATTTAGACTTTATAAAATGTATCTATCAAATGCATTTAACCTGGTATTAATTTACATGCAGATCATACAATAAATATTGTGTTTATGTGGAAATGATATTTTTTTATCCGCATGAACTTGCTACAGATCTAAAATAATAGAAAAAAATTACAATTAGAATGATTTAAACATTGACTTGTAACATTTATTCTATATTTAAATGGTTGTACTTGAAACAATAAAAATAACAACACCTTCTAAAGTTATACATATTTTTTATTCATTCTTCTTTGAAGTGAATAATTTACCCTAAAGAGATAAAGTATCTATTCAAAATTATTATAAAAAAAAAAAAATCATTTGTATAATAATGTAAATGCTCTTTTAAAAATAAATTAGTTTAGTTTTGCATATGATAAGCTTTACAAAGATGTATTTTTAATGTGATATGCTTTCATGGTTTGTTTTTATGTTTTCCTAAACTCCACATAAAATATACTATGAACAAATTTTGATTGATTATAATCTAATAAATGTTGATATAATAGACCTGGGCATAATTTCAGACATAGGAAAACTATTTTTTTTATATAGATTTTTTTATTAAAAGAATTAAACTAAGTTTACTTAAAAAATTGTAGACTACCATCCAAACCATCTCTATTTGATTTTTCTCAAATTAAAACTTGAGTATGTAAATATTTACACTATTGTTAGATATTTATTATTATATCTTTTAAAAATAAAAAAAATATGAAGCATTAAAACGTGGTATTAAAATTTATGATAGAAATATAACTTAAAACTTCATAGGACCATAAATTCATATAATATTTTGAAAAATCTATCCTCACTCTCAACATAAAAATCATGAAATTTTAAGCGTGTGATAAATTCAAGAAAATATGGGATTTAAACTATAGCAAGAAAATTGTGTGAGCAATCAACACATAAAAAGGCAAAAAATTCAATGTTGATAAATTTATTAGATTATAAAATTGATAAATGAATGACAATATGTATTAGAACGACTATGCCATAACCACCATGCATTTAACTATTGGTTTAGAATGAATGAAATAACTTCTTCACATTAAAGTTCCTCTTTTGTACATATATAGGTATAATAGGGTGTCTATTGGTTTTCTCAAGATATCTTTGGTGCTTCACATTCTCTTCAAATATATTATGAGCAAATAACATATTAATTATCTAACAGCCCCCCTTACTACATTTTTTGTGAAGTTTCTAGGCTCTTGGTTTTGGATCTTGACTTCGAGTCTAGGATCTAACTTTGAGGTGCTACTCTTGAATCTTAAGTAGCATTTGGAACCAATATCCCATCTGCATACTATGGTAATGTAGTTATTATTGTCACTAGTCTAGGTCTACTATACTAAACATTATTTGGTCCTTGGATAGTATACCTAGGTGAGGTAGGGTAACCAATTGTAGTTTGTGTGACTTATACAAATTGAAATTTTGCATATGGACTATAAAATACCTTAGGAAAAATGAAGTAAATATGTTGGATACCTTAACTAACAATCGAATGAGAAAAATGGGTAGCCCATAGAGAATTATTTTGGTGATCCTTTCATATCAGCATAGCTCTTCTAACTATCGATGACTTACTTAAGCCTTCATTTGATAATCCCAAGATCTTATTCTAAGACTTGGTTTACCCTCCTAGTTTGACCATCAAATTTTAGATGATATGCAAAACTTATACCAATTGTAACTTCCCAAATCTAACAATCTCAGGAGAGAGAATTTTTTTTAACATGGTTATGACTCACAAAAGATATACTAGATAATATCATAGAGGCTTCACCACATTTTGTGTTATAGATGCTACAAACATCTCTTGAGGGGATAAGAGTCATCACTATCTTGTAGTTTATTGGGGCTAACCTTGTACACTGCCCATACAGCTTAAAGGATATCTTGACCATAAATTTAGGATAACTTGACCACAACATATAGATTAACCCTATATTTATAATTCAATAAAAGGGATGCCAATTCCTTAACTTAGCTAAGCATTTCTAAGTGAGTACTTAGATGTAAAACCTCTTCGTTTACTCATCACACCATGAGCATAACTATGATGCTCTTATCTCCAACTCTATGATATTTTAATTAAGGCGACTATCATTATGTGTGAAATATTTCACATAAAACCCCAACAATACTTCGGGGTTCCATCACCAATACTTATATGGAAAAAGGATTTAAGCTACACAACCTAAATCATTCCCAAATAAATCTATATATTTGGATCCACTTTGAAAGTCATTCATCAAAGCGCCCACTGCAAATCCCTCAAACATTACTATACCACAACATCCTTAGTTTCTACCAGTCTGGATATCTATAGTGAATTTCCCAAATGACACAAATTTTAAACATTTTTGGCTCTTGGAAGGAATTATTATATTTTTACTCCATATTCATTCTCAAACCTATAATAGGTCTTCCTCATGTTTTCTCTCATATTTTCTCCTCTAGGGTTGGTATAGAAAGGAGATATAGGCACCCCTTGCATGATCATTCTCCTTAAATCACCTATTTTGGAAAATACATTTCTCCATCTCCTAAAATAATGCTGCCAAAGAAAGAGGCTATCAAGTTAGATAATGGTTGAATTAGAGATTATTTGATGCAGCTTCTTCATCTCCCAAAATCATGCTCACAAAGAAAAATGCTATCAGGTTTGCTAATTTCGAAGGCCATAGATGTACGACCTTTTATCTGTCCACTATGTAGTGCTTGAAACTGGATTATTCATTGTCACTCACAAGGAAATAAGTAAAATATGCATAGGCCCACAAGCTTAGGACAACACAATTTATCCCAGAGTTACATATTTGCATGTATGTGAGGGTAGGGATTTGAACTTGGGACCTCCCTTTTCCTAGGAGTTTTTACACAACCCACTTCTTACAACTCCCCCCACATCACCGAATTTTCTTACACACATTTACTATGTGGATTGAATCGATATTGACATCCTTACCTTTAGACCACACTCACGAAGATAATACATTGTTAAAAGAATAGTCTATTAGAGTACATCAAGGAAGGAATATCCCACGGAACATAGCATGAAGAAAACATGCACTACAATCATCCAAGATCATAATCTATCCATTATTGATGTTGATTTTAATAAAGTACATATTTTTAATGTATTGCCTCAGGAACAGGGTTGAATTTGAAAAAAAAATTACCTTTCAGTGGAAATTTTTTAAAAGGGTTAAATTTTTTTATTGATTTTAAAATTTTATTTGCCTTTTAATTTTTTTAAGTATTTGTTGGTTTATGATCTTTAAATCAATAAAAATATTGATGGTGTGCATAATTTTTTTGTAAACCAATACCTCTATTATGGTTCTTATAATCAAATTATCATTGATATATGTTGTTTGGTCACTTCTTAGAACTATTTATTAAATGGATTTGGTTTCATTCCTTCGTTCACCAATAATTGTCTTTTTTTTAAATCCTTGAAAATGGTTTATAATAATAGTTTTAAGGCAGTTAATCACATATTTTAAATATATAAAACCACAAAAATATGAACAAATTTTCAATATTACTTTCTATTAATTATGACAAATCAAACGTTACATAACATTCTTGTTCTATTGAATCCATTTGTTTAAAATTTAAATAGTAAAACTACCATATGTTGAGCAAATAAATATGAAGGAAAGAATAATATAGTTAAAATTCTTGCATGCTAGAAACACTTGGATTACAAGTGCATATTTACAAAATTGAAGATTGTTTAGGATTAGTACATCTAATGACATAAAAAATAATTGAAGTTAAGAATATTTGAACAATAACTAGCATTCTATAATCCTAAAGAACAATTGAAGTTAAGAATATTTGAACAATAACTAGCATTCTACAATCCTAAAGAACAATTGAAGTTAAGAATATTTGAACAATAACTAGCATTCTACAATCCTAAAGAACAATTGAAGTTAAGAAATAGATATGGTTCAATAAGAGAATTACCACTCACAACATAAGACCATGAGTTTAGTGCATCTAACAAAATAAATTTTAGTGTTGGAATGAAGAAAAATAACTTATAATAAAATTCATACTATATTGTAAAGCTTTGAAAGACTACGCAATGTTGACAATTTGTACCAATATAGGTCTAAAAAATCAATCTCTTACCAATCCAAGAATGGGTACAATTACCAATGAATTCTCAAATGAAACAATCTCGCAATAACAATCTCGCAAATTAAATACAGAAATGAAACAATCTTACAATAACACAGAATCACAAGCCTCTTCGAGGGGATAACCTCCTTCAATATTTTATTAGCTTGCAAAAATATGAATTCGTACATGGCTTTATATATTTAAAAAAAAAAAAAAACTTCATGCAACCATACCTAAAGGCTCAAGAATTGGCTTAAGTGCAAAATGACAATCGAGCTAGAATCTCCTACCTAACATTCATTATAATCCTGATAAAACGGTTGCATGAGATGGTACCACTTGACTAAATACCTTACTTGCCACATATATTACAAAGTGTTACAAAATAATATTATAATGGAATTCCCCCGTTGAGAGTGGGTCATTACATAAATAAATAAATGAGAATCACAAAATGATGTTAGGACCACAACGATCATTGAACAAATCACATCTAACCAGAAACTAACTCCTCGTAATTTATGTTTTTATTTCATTGTGGGCCTATAATAAATTATTGGATTTCTATAAATCTATTATCGATGCACTGCCATCTTGTCCAGAGAAACCTTACTTCCACATAACTTCCAGATTCTAACAAATAAATTCGATGAGTCTCAATTCTTCTCTAACAGTTTAAGACTTGAATCGTTCAAGCTTTACCATCCTTCACACAATTAATGCAAATTTCTTAGTGATGGATATTCATTAAACCAATTAATGCAAATTTCTTAGTATGGATATTCATTAAACAAGCACCACTTTTTATTACCGACCAACTTTATACCAATCCCAATTAAATTGGAAGACATTGGAATAGTCATTTCAAATCCATAAATCAACTTAAATGTATATAAAAGGTTTCGGTTGGAGATTTATTACACAGTTCGATTTTCTGAGAATTAAAACTATATATATATATATATATATATATATATATATATAATTTGCAGGTAATTCGTTTCCGTAAGGATCTCACTTTTTTAACATAAACCTTATATCAAAGCTTCTGGGCAATAACATGAAAACTAATTCTAGCTCTAAAGTTTACTTTTGCATTGTCTTAAGCTTAACCCGCCCGAGAAAACATTCTTATCAAGATAAATATTAGGCACAGTACGCTCTCAACAATATAACTACCTTTCATGTTTTTATACTTATGCACCTACACAATTTCTTTTATACTAAGCACAATGGTTTTTCTATTTCAATTGATATGTAAAACTCCACTAACGCGTTATATGATAAACTCATCCCACATCATTTCAGGTTTCGGCATTTGGTTTAAGACGTGAATTTCCAGAGGTTATAATTTAGGAATAATTGAAACAAAGAAACTCTATTTCGGAAGTTGGTTTATAAAATAAAAAACCCAGAATTCCTCATAATAAATTGTATTTCCTTTCTTCATTAATATAGTTTACATACAGCTAAACAAATGGTCAAGGAGCAGTTTGATTCCATACTACGATAATTCACAAAATACATTAAAATATGAATACCGATGGCAAACCGCAACGTGCTTCAGGCTAATACAACACGTTTGTTCTACCGCTTTTCTTTTATTTTCACCAGCGGACTCAACATAATTACATGCTACACAATGATTACTTAAAGGCTTAGACTACCCCAACAAATCTGGACAAGAAAAGTTCTTATTTCAACTTCTCACCGTATCACTTCCGGAAGAAATCGGCTTAAAGTTATGTTACAGTACTTATACCTACCAATCTCCTTGCTTATCCATACCCTCATGCTATGGCTGGCAGTGCCAGATGAGTGCAGTCAACTACGTTTATATCCAATAAACAGTGCAGTCAACTACGTTTTTATCCATATTTTCTAGATAAAAGCATTACCAACAAACAGTGCAGTCAACTACGTTTCCTTAATAGCCATACCATCCCTGTATATATCTAAAATTTTCATTTTGCTAAGCAGTAAAAGAAATATATTTTCTATTTCATAGATTCAATAGAAAAATCCAGGGCTAGAACGGTATATAATTAATTTTGTTAAGTCAAGCTAGTCTTCGTGCTTTCCGCAATCGAATACTCTCTTCTTCTGCTTCTTCTCCACGGCACTCAAGTACAGATAATCTCCTTCTAACATTTTTGCTCCACACAGTCACACTCTCCCTTCCCTGAGACCATAGAAAAAAACATGGGATGGCTTTTTTAAAAGTAATCATGATTGATCACACATGGTTATCTCCACTTTTGGCGAGCGTCTCGTCTGTTTACATATGCATTGCAACAATAAATAAATAAATAATTAAATAAATAAATATATATATATATATATATATATATATATATATATATATATATTAATATTATATATATATTTCACTATAAATATATAAAAATCTTTTGCTCCTAAAACATAAAGCAAAAGATACATATTTCTTTGTTTGTTGTAGTTTCCTTGGCATTTTGAGGTTTTATAGGTATAAAAGAAATAGTCAAGCTGCTCATAGAGGATGAAATAAAGCAAATAATCAAGCTTCTCATTAATTAAATATATATGACACAAATAGAAGATAAATGCATTTGCATGTAATCGTGTTGAAGAAAAATTTTGATAATTGAGCGTACTGTAAGGTTATTGTTATGAACTATGTCCCTTTATGATATTAGATTTTCAAAGAATATTTCGTTTTCATGGTGGTTTAAAAAAAAGTTTGTTTCCTTAAAATTGAAGTTTTAGTTGAGAAATGATGTCTTTATATTGCGGAATTTCTAATAGTTTTTTTCCTACATTTTAAATATATGCAGACATTAGACAGAAAATTACATCGCTGCGCATACATTCAAGGTTAATACAGAAACATAGAAGAAGTTACTTCGTGGCTTGCAATACTCCGTGGCTTGCAATCACATTTATAATACTTACCATTGATTTTAAATAGGATACGTTATAATCATACTGTGTGAAACATTTTTTTTTTCGAAAATAATGGTGAGGGTTTTAAAAAGCTCCCACAACTTGATACAATACTCCGGTATAATAGTAGTAAAACAGAAACCCTTAAGGACAACGAAAACCACAAACAGCTATAAAGTAATAGACCACCCATAACAACCAAAAAAATAAAAATACCAGACACAAAATGTGACTTACACCTGGGCCAAGAGCTCCATCACGAGACGAACACCTGGACCAACCAGGCCGGAAAACCACAGAGCAAAAATACATTAACGATTACAATTTGTTTATTGAATCTTATTCCTATAAGAAAAAATAGGATGCTAGAGTAATCCTTTGTTCGTCTGTGGACAATTAAAAAACGTAAACATTCCTAAGATTTGGTCTCAGTCAGTAAGAATGAGAGATTTATAGCGGCTCCCACAGGTGGAAAGGATCGTCGTAATGTGTCATAGAATATTCGCTGTGCTTGTGTGACAAGCTACTGCTGGGATACACGTTCTGATCACCCATGATGAGTTGGGATTCAATTTTATCATCTTTCGCGCACAATCTTTCAAGATCTGCTTGTGTTGTTGCCAACTGCGACTCCAACTCTTCAACTCGCTTCTGCAGTTGGTCCACTATACCTTTACAACCGTGGACGGGATTCATCAATGAATACGTTTACCTAATTATTAGAAACCAAAACAATAGAAAAGCGTTGTAATTAATTACTTGAATCATTTTGAGGATATGGCTGGTTCCAAACACACTATGGACGACTGCAAACTTATTCGGATCACATGATGGAAAATGTGGAGAAAGACACAATTTTGGGTACATTTCTTATGTCGGATCTTGCATACTGCGCAGGCTTGAGTTGCCATCTTTCCTCTGGGCATATTTGTTCTTTCAATAAGGAATCGAGAGTAGCAGATAGCCTGATTATATAAATGGTTTTCAGGAGAGAGGAGAGGGTGGCTGCAGCTTCTGCGAATTGAGACTATTGGTCCACACTTAAGTAAACTGCAGCTTCTGCGAATTGAGCTGTCCGCGTATTGTTCCGAGTTTTATGCTACCGACCATTGCACTTGTCTTCCAGTTCAAACTGATCGGATTTCTTTCTATAAGCTGTTTGTAAGGTGGCCTGTAACGTGACCTATCAATTCCGGAATTTCCAAATTTTTATGCAAAAAAATACCCAGTACTCTTGAGGCAATTTTCGTTTGCTACGTCTCAGACGTCCACGTCAAATTTACTATATTTGGATTTCAAACGTTGAATTTAAAGTTGAAAACCGAGGCCACACTTAAATTTCACTTTCCAATTTTGAATTTGAAGTTCAAAATCAAGGCTGAGGATGCATGTAAAAGCAGTATTAAAGGGGAAATATAATTCCTATTATGTCATTGTAAACAATCTGTACAAGATATTATGCATCCCACTAGGGTTAAGGTTCCCGGTAAGGAGTCATACATTTTAAAATTATAGAGCATAGGGTCCCAAAGATAAAACATCATCCTATATTTTTTGAAAATTTGAAAAATAGATTATATTTATAGAAGTTATATTACAAAGAAAAATGAGTTGGAAAGAAAACATGGGAGAAAGAAAATCCTCTTCCAATTTCTTTTGGCTTAAAAATAACTTATAAAAACATTATATAGGTGTGTTTGTTGAAAACATCACTTAAGGCCATCATAACGCAATTATCTATACACATCAACACTATCATAGTTGAATTCTATTTTTTCACATTCATATAAATTTCGTAGACCATCTATCTATCTTCGTGTTAATTGAAGTCATTATTGCCAACTTGAACATGTATGACATATCTATTGTTTTGTGGGATGGAGGATTATTTTCTCTTAATCTAGACATACTCAATAAAATATATATGGCTATGTGTGTTTTGGTTTTAAAAACCACACACCTTGACCTCTCTGAGTCTACTGGTAATAATATCATATAGTAGAGAAATAGTAGCCTGAGGATGAAGACACAAGAGCCTATGAAAAACAACCAAGACAATTGCTTGTCCAACTTGAAACTAGGACAACTTGTCATTTATTTTCTTCTTAGTCATTGCTCCATGGCCTAACTGTGATAAATTCAATAGAATCACTATCTGCTCTTCCTATTGTACTATATGCTTGTACCACTTCTTTCATCCCTTGGATTATTTGTTACCAACTTATCTTATTTTTCATCTAAGAGTCCACATATTACACTTCCTCCAATTATTTTCCCCATTTCGCTAAATAATTAGACACCCTATTTCCCTCTCGCATAATATGTGTAATAAAAACATCTTGGAAATGTAATATCCCCATTTTGGCTTGTCAGCAGTGTCGATGCACTCAAGTGTTGTTTGGACATTGCAGGGATGTTGATTGTTTTTAGATGTCAGTTTTCGAAAGTCATTATGTACTTTGATGATGGACTTACTATTTTTAGTAAGCTAGTGGCTAGGGTTTTTGATCATTCAAACAGTGGATTGGTGTTCTATGCATAATTGGGTATCCAAATGTATCTTTAGTTGTTATTTTTGAGTCCGTTTGGATACTGGAGCAGGAGACTTACTATTTTTAGTAAGTCAGTTAGGGTTGGTATTTTGAGAAACGAAAAATGTACATTTTTCATCTATGATGAAAAGGGTATCCATTTCTACCATTTTATTGGTGATTGGATGTTGGGAGCCTGATTATTTTAATTTTTGAAGTTAATTAATATTATATTTAAATGTAATATTTAAATATATTAAAGTTGGGCTTATATTTTTGATTAAAAGGGGACTTATGAGTACTCGTTTTAAAGGGGAAGAAATAAAGATTTGATTGGAAAGATTATTTTATCATTTTTAATTACTTTTGTCATCTTGGGAAGTGGGACGCTCATTTTGGCTCTTAAGTTATGAAATAAATGTATTTCTTTTATCCCACATTCATCAAACATGAGGATCATCCAACTTGAATAAAGAATAAAAGGGAATTGAGGAGGCATAAGGAAACATCTTTTTGCTATTGAATCCTCTTTGTCTTGAGGAGAGCTTGTAGGTTTGTAGGAGCTTCCAATTTTTAGCTTTGCTTGTGACGAAAACCACAGCAGAGGATATCATTATTGGGAGTGAAAAGACCTCCTCACTTTGGTAGTTGCATTCTCAATCTATGGGAATGACTTGAGCAGATTGGGATATAGATTTTCAATGTTTTTGTGACTTGGTAATGAGTTGAAGGCCATTTTAAGAAGACATTACTTGCAGCTCCTTTCCACCACAATACCGCACCATTTAGGGGTGCAAAGACCTCAATTCTTTAGTGAATACTTGTTTGCTTTGGAGAGAATTACCTTGGGAGGTTGCCTATAGCCCTACTATACCATTTCTAAGAGATTTGAGTGAGCATTGAAGCAAATTTTGGTTAATATGATGTTGGTCGTATAGTACCAAGCTAAATGTATGCTTTGAGGAAGGACGTGAGGTTTAGGGTAGTCAATTCTCTTGTTCTTTGCTCATTATCTCGCTTGCTTCTTGAAAAACTCCAAAAAAGATATTCAAAATTGTATTGCACATCTTGTAGAACTTTGTATTTCAAAATTTATGAGCTTAAACTTAGATTTTCTGTAGCTGATATGTTTTTCCAACTTTATATCAGACATCAATAAATTTGGGTATTTTTATTCCCAGCTCTATTCCTTCATTGGGTTTATATTTTAATTTTGGTATCTTGATTGTATCCTAATTTCATAGCATTTGGAATAGTGGTTTGTAAGTTATGGATCATTTACAGACTGTTGCACTCTGTTTTCTGAGTATGCATGACAAGTGTTTTTCAGAATGACTTATTGAAAATCTTAAGTGAATGAGATCCTTTAGAGGTAGGGGTTTGTATATTGAATGATTATATGTATTTCACACCAACAAAACTCAGAATATTACAAATAAACAAATATTAAAGTGCAAACACAAACAATTACATAAGGGGAGCAATTTTATAGTTGTCTCAGTTGGGGTGGGACACTACATTGGTATGATAGCAAGGTTTAGCATTGCTCGTCTGTTTGGGTATCCACTTTGCTACTACAATGTCAAATTTTCTACCTATAATTATAGAGTTGCATGATCAATTTATTCAAGAATGGACCAATAACAGTATGAAATTCAAATAATTAATGTCACTTTGGGATTATATGGACATGAGAATGAGGCAACAACCAAATGGTGATGAGAAAATGAACCTTCTTGAAAATATGAACAAAGAATCAACTCTCATTTATGATAGGGTTGAAAATTTAGAGGTTATTGAATAAGGATGCAAATCAAGAATTGCAGATGATGGTGCAAAAAATGCTTCATCACATGAAATGTGTTCATATGTACCACCATAATTTCCTATGGTCATGCATGCACATAATAATGTGACATTGATCACAAGATTCATGATATGGAAGCTGATTTGGACTCGAACAAGGATATAGGAAATGGTGGTGGAACTGCAGTTTTAGGATTGCATACACCTAGCAATGAGGGTTTTGAGCACAGATGCGATGACTTGACTGTAGATGCAGATTCATATTTTGACATACCATTTGGATTCTCTACAACCGTTATTGGACATGTAGCCACTACTGGTTTGGCTACAGTTGTTGTCCATTCAGTAGAGTCAGATGTGTATGTTGGTTATGATGGTGTTGTCATAGATTCTAGAGCAACTTTTCCTGATGATTATGTTACTTATTCTTAACTTGTGCATGAAATTTTTTTTGAGCATCAGGTTAGTCATGGTGATATTGGTATTGATAGGTATATTGTAGGTGATGATACGTTTGTTGATTGAGAGCATGATGGTACAGATGGTGTTGGATTTGGTCTTCAAACCAAATCTATGGTGAACAATGCATAGATTAATATACCTATGGATGATTCACAGTGTGTTTTTACAAGGGGAGTTCATTCTGAGGATCATGGTTATTATGACGATATTGAGCAGCATGGTTCCCTTACATCAGTCGACACTTATGAGCGCAGTCCTGGCATTGGCATTGGGTTAGTGAATCATCTCATTGTACCATGGGATCTTGGTGTGTTGACACCTGGTGGTGACCTTGTACCAGAGGGAGATGTTTCTCCTTCTAGTGATATTGCTGTCCCAAATTCATAGCATGGGTTAGGCATAGAGGGAATTATTAGAGATGAGCACCCGGTCAGTACAGTTGAGATAGACTTGTTTTCAAAGTAGTGCCAAGTAGTTGTTGTACTAGTTGACCACCAGATTGAGGATTCATGCACTTGTTCTTATTCTAGCCCATTAGTTCATGATGATGCTTTTCATGACATAGTTGACGAAGACCCTAGTTCAGAGATAGAGTCAATTATTGTTGATAGTGAGTCTCTACATGTTGAGAGTGGTCATAGTTTTCTTGATGGGTATGCTAATTTGGGTGATAAGTCAGAAGAGTATGCAGTTGAGGACTCTGAGGTTGAGCCAGATTCAATTTTCACTTCAATTCATGATACTGGAGAGTGCAGTGTGAACAGAGGATCTAAATCTATTCTTCTTACTGGAGGAGATAGTTTAGGGATACATATGTGTGACATCGACTGTGAGCATAGTTATGATGTAGCGCATAGTTGGAGAGATCATCTGTAGGTCTTAGAGGATATGGTTTCTCAAGATTTGTCACATCTTGATCATGCTCATTCATTTGTGGAGGACCTCCGTCATTCAACTAAAATTAGGGAGAGAAAGCAAGAATTGATTGATGACCCATCTATTTCTAGGATGCATACTCTTACACATGCTTTGTAGAAAATCAAGTCTGATTATTTACAGTTATTATCAGATCAGGACGTGGCTGTCGAGTTCACTCGAAGGACTTTTTAGAGATTAGCAGAGAGAGAGCAGGAATTGGATGAGATGAGTTTGTAATTGTCTTTAGATCACTACTCTCTTGATCAGGTGAGGGCTTAGTTACCTATTATAGATACTACACAATATTCGGAGTGGGTGATAGAGAGCACTATGATTCAAAAATTGGTGGAGGATATACATGATATTGGGTGTGATGAGGAGTTACATAGCATTGGCAGAGTTTCCCCTTCCACTCAATAGGATCAGTATGAGCATGGTGTGGATGATGGTGTTTCCCCTTGGTAGGATGCCATTCCAATTGTAGTTGATTCCATGACTCTTTCCTCATGTGACGAGGATGATGGTGAATTTGGTGGTATTTTTATGGATCGCATTATGTGTTATGCTCACCAGTTCACTTTCAACCCATATATTAATGAGTGGATTTCATTTTTGTTGACACATGGTCATGGAATGAAATATTGTGACGGTGGGTTGTTTCCTTCTTTTGAGTATGAGGTGTTTCCTTCTCTAGAAGGAAATATGGTTTTATATAGGGATGGTGGACTGTTTCAATGGGATAACACTTTTTTAGATATTGAGTTTGAGATTAGTAGATTTACACCTGTATGTATATTTTTCCAATCGGATTCTTCAGATAGTTATGATGTTTATGTGTTGGATTATGGTCTGCTCCTTGGTGTGATGTGCGATAGTGATTAGTTACACATCTGGGATCTAGGGAGTTATCAGTGGTGTTTATTCTATCCCACTAAGTCGATAGTTGCTATGTCTTCTAGGCTCTACTTTTGCCCATGGTATCTGAGAGGTATGTATCCACGGGAGACAGTGGTCGGTAGAGGTTGCACTATGATGTTACTTTTTTAGCTGGTTTGTGGCAGGAGTTAGTTTAGATTTTCAGATGGGACTCTACTACTAGGTTGTAGATCGAAAACCATTGGACTCCATTCTTATCTCTTTTGGTTGATTGGAGAGAGATTCTAGTCAAGGCATAAATACCTTGGTTATCGAGAGATGATGGAGAGCTAATTATTGATTTTCTTCAACATACCATCCTTGTTAGGCTCTTCTGTTCACACAGAGATCTCATTTTAGACTGGGTTTATTCTTTTGACACATGGAGTTATGGTATCATCATGGTGTCTTTGGACTTTGATGGCAGATGTATCCCTAGGAGAAATTTTTCAGGATGGATAATGTTGATATGCATATTTATCAGTTGAGGGAGTCTGATCGGTATTCTTGTTGGACCATTTTGGTGAGATCAGTAGAGTGTTGTGATACCTTAATGAACATATTATTTTATTGGATGCCCTTGATCAGTTTGGATAGTGTCATTGCAGGGATGGATCATGTCGAGTTGGTTATCCTTGAGCCCCCTTAGGATTTTGAGCACATTCTAGATAGGCACACTAGTTTTTATTTTGTGAATGAAATTAATTTTGATATATAGTAGTGGGATGTGCAATTTGAGCAAATGGAATTTACTGTTGTGATCAAAGTGGTGCAGTGTCAGCATGGTAGATCTGACATGACAGTAATCTGGGATTCAAGGATCACATGGTATTCATTCTTGAGAATGATGTGTGATGAGTTTGGATTTCTTGAGGACAAGCAATATCGAGGATGGAGGACTATAATATCCCCATTTTTGCTTATCGGTAGTGTGGATGCACTCAGGTGTTTTTTGGACATTGCAGGGATGTTGATTATTTTTAGATGCCAATTTTTGGAAGTCATTTTGTACTTTGATGATGGACTTATTATTTTTAGTAAGTTAGTGGCTAGGGTTTTTGACAATGTAGACAGTGGATTGGTGTTCTATGTAGAATTGGGTATCCAGATGTATCTTCAGTTGTCATTTTTGAGTCTGTTTGGACACTAGAGCAGGAGACTTACTATTTTTAGTAAGTCAGTTAGGGTTGGTATTGTAGGAAACAAAAAAGGTACGTTTGTCATATATGATGAAAAGGGTATCTATTTCTACCATTTTATTGGTAATTGGATGTTGGGATCCTGATTATTTTAATGCCTGAAGTTAATTAATATTATATTTAAATGTAATATTTAAATATATTAAAGTTGGGCTTATATTTTTTATTAAAAGGGACCTTGTGAGTACTCATTTTAAAGGGGAAGAAATAAATATTTGATTGGAAATATTATTTTATCATTTTTAATTACTTTTGTCACCTTGGGAAGTGGGACACTCATTTTGGCTCTTAAGTTATGAAATTAATGTATTTCTTTTATCCCACATTCATAAAACATGAGGATCGCCCAACTTGAAGAAAGAATAAAAGGGTGTTGAGGAGGCATAAGGAGACATATTTTTGTTATTGAATTCTCTGTCTTGAGGAGAGCTTACAGGTTTGCAGGAGCTTCCAATTTCCAGCTTTGCTTGTGATGAAAACCATAGTAGAGGATGTCATTATCGGGAGTGAAATACCTCCTCACTTTGGCAGTTGCATTATCAATATATGGGAATGACTTGAGCATATTGGGATACATATTTTTAGTTTTTTTGTGACTTGGTGATGAGTTGAAGACCATTTTCAGAAAAAATTACTTGCATCTTATTTCCACCATAGTTTCGCACCATTTAGGGGTGCAAAGACCTTGATTCTTCAGTGAATACTTGCTTTATTTGGAGAGCATTACCTTAGGAGGTTTCCTATAGCCCTATTGTACAATTTCAAAGATATTTGAGTGAAAATTGAAGCAGATTTTGGTTAATATGATGTTGGTTGTATAGTACCAATTTGAACGTATGCTTTGAGGAAGGACATGAGGTTTAGGGTAGTCATTTCTCTTGTTATTTTCTCATTCCCTCACTCGCTTCTTAAACAACTCCAAAAGGAGTCTTCAAAATTGTATTGCACATCTTGCAAAACTTTTTATTTCAAAAGTTATGAGCTTAAACCTAGATTTTTTGTAGCTGATATGTGTTTCCAACTTTATATCAGTCATCAATAAATTTGGGTATTTTCATTCTTATCTCTATTCCTTCATTGGGTTTGTATGTTAATGTTGTTATCTTGCTTGTATCTGAATTTCATAGCATTTGGAATAGTGGTTTGTCAGTTATGGATCATTTACAATATTCTGCACTATCTTTTTTGAGTATGCATAAAAAGTGTTTTTCAGAATGAATTATTGAAAATATTAAGTGAATGAGATCCTTTGAAGGTAGGGGTTTGTATATTGAATGATTATATGTATTTCACACCAACAAAACTTAGAATATTCCAAATCAACAAATATTAAAGTGTAAACACAAACAATTACATAAGAGGAGTAGTTTTATGTTGTCTCAATTGGGGTGGGACACTACAATAAAACCTTAAAATTCTTTTGAATTGCTTCCACCTTCCTTTTCTCCCCAATTTCCAGCACTTGAAAGGGTCTTATTAGATCCAATATTCTAGGCCATACCTAAGAGTCTATATGTATCCATAGCTTATTTAAATGTAGATTTACAACTATCATTGATGCTGACAAGATTGCTTGTCCTTTTGGTTTATTATTTGTTGTCTCCCCCATACCTTCTACTCTCTAGTACACCTGTTCTCCTCTCGAATTTTGTATGATAATATCAAAATAAGATTTTCTAGGGTTTTTAGTAGAATCTCCATATTTTTTAGCCTTCACCCACTCCCTGGGAGGTGGTCTCCATTCTATATTATTCAAGGATATCTCACCTATGCATTTAACCCTTAGTTTTTTTTATTTTACCATTAGTTCAAAGCTCCTTAGAATAGACACTTCCCCTAATTATTTGTTTGTTTTCTTATGTAATATAATAGATAGTGTTTCTATTACCTTACTCATAATCCTCTCCCATACTTGCCCCCTTATTCTATGCTCTGATATAAATATACATGCATTTTATTCTAGCCATAACATCCACCATATGAAATAGGTCCCAAATTCCATACTATTTTCATTTTTTTTAGTTTTAAAGTTGTACTATTTCCATTTTTCATAAACACTTTCATGGCTCTCAAATATTTCCCAATGCTATCTCATCTGCCTCCACCACTTGGTCCATATGTCTTTGGCAAAAATATAACAATAAGAAAAAATAGAGTTGTACATACCAAATAGATGAGGATTTGACATGAGTTGTCCACTTATTATTCCATTTTTAATGCTACCGACCATTGCACTTGTCTTCTAGTTCAAACTAGATTAAAATTCTTTGTATAAAATATTTGTAAAGTGACATGTAACATGACCTATTGACTCTAGAATTTCCAATTTTTTTTGCAAATCAATACCCAATTCTCTTGGGTCAGTTTATGTTTGCTATGTCTCAACTTCCCTTGTCAAATTTACTATATTTTACTTTTAAACATTGAATTAAAGTTAAAAACCGAGGCCACACTTAAATTTCACTTTCAAAATTTGAATTTAATGCTCAAAATCAAGGGGTAACCTCCAAGGCTGATGATGCATGTAAAAGCAATATTAAAATGGAAATAAAATTCCTATTATGTTATTGTAAATAATTTTTACAAGATATTATGCATCCCACCAGGGTTAACAGTTCTTGTAAGGAGCTATACAATTTAAAATTATAGAGCATAGGGTCCCAAATGTAAAACATCATCCTATTTTTTGGAAATTTGAAAAATAGATTATATTTAAAAAAGTTATATTACAAAGTAAATTGATTTGGACAGGAAACAAGGGAGAAATAAAATCCTCCTCCAATCTCTTCTAGCTCAAAAATTACCCATAGAAACATTATATAGGTATGTTTGTTGAAAACATCTCCTTAGACCACCATAATGCAATTATCTATACACATTAATACTACCATAGTTGAATTCTAATTTTTCTTATTCATTTGAATTTCATAGACCATCCATCTATCTTCATGTTGTTTTGAAGTCATTATTGGCATATTGAACATGTTTGACATATCTGTTATTCTTTAGTATGAGGGCTTATTTTCTCTTGATCTACACATACTCAATAAAATATCTATGGCTATGTGTTTTGTTTTTAATAACCATACACCTTGACCACTCTGAGCTTATTTTTAGTAATGTCATATAGTAGAGAAACAATAGCCTGATGATAAAGACACAAGAGCCTATGGAAAACAAATAAGAAAATTGCTTACCCAACTTGACACTAGGACAACTTATAATTTATTTTCTTCTTGGTCATTGCTCCATGACCTAACTGTGATAAATTTATTAAAATAACTATTTTCTCTTCCTATTCTACTATCTTCTTGTATCAGCTCTTACATCCCTTGGATTCTTTGGTACCAGCTTATCTAGTTTTCCATATGAGAGTCCACATATTATCTTTCCTCCAATTATTTTCCCAATTTTACTAAATAATAGGATACCCTATTTCCCTCTCGCTTGATATGTGTAATAAAAACATCTTGGAAAACCTTAAAAATATTATGAACTACTTCCATATTTCTTCTCTCCCTAATTTCTAGCACTTGAAAGGGTCTTATTAGATCCAATATTCTATCCCATATCTAAGAGTTTATCTCTATCCATAGCTTATGTAAATGCAAATTTGTAGCTATCATTAACATTGACAAGATCACCTATCCTTCTGGTTTATTATTTGTTGTCTCCTCATACCTTCTACTCTCTAGTACACCTGTTCTCCTTTCCAATTATGTATGATAATATCAAAATTAACTTTTCTAGGGTTTATAGTAGAATCCCCATCTGTGTTAGCCTTCACCCACTCTTTGGGAGCTGGTCTCCACTATATTATTCTAAGAGATCTCACCTACGCACCCAACCCTTAGTTATTTTCTTTTACCATTATCTCAAAGCTCCTTAGAATAGTCACTTCCTCCATTTCTATGTTTTTTTAATCTTGGAATCTAATAGATAGTGTTTCCATTACCTTACTCATAATCATCTCTCGTAATTTCCCCCTTATTCCGTGCTCTGATCTAAATATGCATGCATTTTTTTCTAGCCATAACTACCACCATATGAAACTAAGTCCCAACTTCCATACTATTTTAATTGTTTTAGTTTTAAAGTTGCACTATTTCTATTTCTCATAAATGCTTTCATGGCTCCCAAATATTTCCCAACACTGTCTCATCTGCCTCAATCAACTGGTCCATATGTCTTTGGTAAAATTATAACGATAAGAAAAATTAGAGTTGTACAAACTAGAGAGACGAGGATTTCACATGAGTTATCCACTTATTATTTCATGTTTTGTGTTATTGACCATTGCACTTGTCTTCCAGTTCAAACTAGATCAAAATTATTTCTATAAATTATTTGTAAAGTGACATGTAACATGACCTATCAATTCTGGAATTTCCAAATTTTTATGCAAATAAAAACCCAGTCCTCTTGGGGTAATTTTTGTTTGCTGCGTCTCAACCATCCATGTCAAATTTACTATATTTTTCTTTTAAACATTGAATATAAAGTTAAAATCAAGTCCATGCATAAATTTTACTTTCAAATTTTGAATTTAAATTTCAAAATCAAGGCGTACCCTCCAAGGTTGAGGATGCATGTAAAAGCAGTATTAAAGTGGAAATAAAATTCCTATTTTGTTATTGTCCATTGCTCCATGGCGTAACTATGATAGATTCATTAGAATCATTATATTCTCTTCATATTATTCTATCTACTTGTACCACCTCTCACATCCCTTCGATTTTTTGGCACAATATTTTCTAGAATTTCCTTCTAAGAGAACACATATTTCCCTTCCTCCAATTATTTTCCCCTTTTTGCTAAATAATTTGCCACTCTATTTCCTTCTCACTTAATATGTGTAATAAAACCATCTTTAAAAACCTTCCAAATATTTTGAACTACTTCCACCTTCCTTCTCTCTCCAATTATCAACACCTGAAAGGGTCTTATCGGATACAAGATTCTAGCCCATACCTAAGAGTCTGTCTCTATCCATAGCTTATATAAAAATAGATTTTCAGCTATCATTGATACTAGTAAGATTGCTTGTCCTTTTGGTTAATTATTTGTTGTCTTTATCATTCCTTCTACTCTATAGTACATGTGTTCTCCTTTCCAAATCTGTATGATAATGTCAAAACTAGATTTTCTAGGGTTTTTAGTAGAAGCACCATATGTGTTAGCCTTCATCCACTCTATGGGAGGTGGTCGCCACTCTCTAGGAGGTGGTAGCCACTCTATTTTATTCAATAAGATCTCACCTATGCATCCAACCCTTAGTTGTTTTTATTTTACCATTATTCCAAGACTCCTTAGATTAGTCACTTCCCCTTTTCTATGTTTATTTCCTCCTGTAATCTAATAGATAGTTTTTCATTACCTTACTCATAATTCTCTCCCATACTTGCTCTATTATTTCATGCTCTAATATAAATATGCATGCATTTTCTTCTATCTATAATTGCCACCATATGAAACTAGGTCCCAACTTCCATGCCATTTTCATTTTTTTAATCTTAAAACTACACTATTTCTAATTCTCATATAATCTTTCATAGCTCCCAAATATTTCCCAATGCTATCTCATCTACCTCTATCAACCAATCCATATATCTTATAGATTTCCAACTTGCTTCCTCCCCATCTAAGTATATCACTCTTATAACAATTCTAAATTGGGTATCTTTGGAGATGTCTCCATAATTTTTTGGTTAGTTCCTCTATCCCCTTCATTACCCATTTTCAAGTATGTTTACATTGTAGTAAATCTAGTACATTTTGATTCCATGATTTCGTATAGTAAGAGGTTTCCCACCATCCTACCTTTTGAAGCTCTTATTTCCAATTTTCTATCTCTGGAAATGTTTAAATAATTGTTTGGAATTGATTCCATGAATCCTCCTAAAATAGAACATCATTTCCATCCCCTAACTACCAATATAGGTATGGTTTTATTAACTCCTAGTACTGGGTAGTATTTGGCTTGTAATAGTCTACTCCATAAGCCCCAGCAACTATAATCCATCTCTAGTATAGCTTCCCTGCTAGTATCATGCTACTTTAGGATGTTGATTTTATCCCCAATCCTCCTTGTTTTTTTGGTTGGCATATATTCTCTTACCCAACTAGCGCTAATTTTTGCTCTCCCCTTGCACCTTACCACATAAATATTCTTGTTTGATTTTTAATATCTTTTAGAATTCTCTTTGGATCCTAAAGTATGGAAAATTTATAAACTAGTTGGGCTTGTAGGACAACTTTAATCATTGTAAGAATTTCTCCCAAGATTAGTCATTTGTGTGTCCAGTTGCTCAACTTAGCTTGTAGTCTATTAGTCAACCCTTTCCACTCCTTGATTTTTATTTTCTTTATATATACATGTACTCCTAAATACTTTATGAGTAAAGGAGTTTCCATGAAGTTTAATAATTGTATAGTTTTTTCTCTCACCCTCTTCGTTGTATTGAAAAAACTATTTCAGACTTTTTTCATTAATTTTTTTTCTCAATAGCTTGAGTATAACCATCTAAAACTTCTTTTATGTTTCTTGCTACTAGGATATTGGCTTAACTAATAAGAGTAGTATCATCCATAAACTAGAGGTGATTTATCTCAATCTAAGAACTTACTTTTAAAC
The DNA here is from genome assembly GCA_028583015.1 of Wollemia nobilis. Classification (NCBI taxonomy): domain Eukaryota; kingdom Viridiplantae; phylum Streptophyta; class Pinopsida; order Araucariales; family Araucariaceae; genus Wollemia; species Wollemia nobilis. Next base: position 6,317,006 of record JAQPPZ010017107.1, on the reverse strand, counting down.
CCCTTAGCCTCCCCTCTTGTCTCCCTTTTTATGATAGTCTCCCTAGAACCTCTACATAAAGGATAAAAAAATAAGGAAAAAGAGGGTCCCTTTACCTCATCCTATTTCCTACTATGAACATGGTAGAGGGATTTCCATTTACCAAAACTAATAATGATGTAGTCTATGTACATGTTTTTACCCAATCCCTCGTGCCCTCTACAAATCCCATTTTTTCTAAAATCCTTTGCATAAGGGACCAGTCTACTCTATCATAAGCTTTAGAAATATCTAATTTAATAAACATACCTAGGTCCTTTTTCTTAGATATTATGTGTATTACCTTCTAGACCACTACTATTACATCTAGAATTTTTCTACCTTCAACAAAAGCACCTTCCTCACTTGAAATTAGATTTGGTAAAAAAGTTTTTAACCTCTCTACCATAAGATTTATTAATATATTTTAAAATACATTACTTATTGAAATAGACCTATAATTATTAATTATATTACTAGGTGGGCCCTTAGGAATTAAAGTGATAAAACTATGATTCAAGGCTTTTAATATTTGCTTACTATATCTGATTTTCTCCAATGCCTCCACCACTAGTTGGCCCACAATTTCCCAAAAATTTTGATAAAATTTAATGGGGAATCCATATGCTCATGGGGTCTTTCCTAATTGCATTTTTATATGATTTGCAATTTTTCTTACATAAAAATTTCCTCCATAAATAATTTATTATGTTTAGGTTTGACTAATTTCAGAATTACCTCTTGTATCTTCTCTTGTCATGTCGCATTCAAATTTTTATTGCTACTAAAAAGAGTATGAATGTACTAATTTTCTATAGTTTTCATTTCACTTCCATTGGTTTTTACTTGACCTGTCATATTTATAATATGTGCAATTCTATTATGTTGTATTCTAGTTGTTGTTGTATTATGAAAGAAAGATGTGTTTTGATCCCCCTTCTTTAACAATGTAACTCTGGCTATTTTTCTCCAATAGATATCTTCTTGTTCCTCAAAATATTCTTATCTTCTAATAATTTTTGCCTCACATTGCAAAAAATATTTCATAATAGTTCCTTGTCTTATCTCCTAAGCAATCTTCTCCTTTTGATCCTTTATTTTATTCTTTTGGATTCTAGTGAGTTTCTTCTTGTATTTACTCCACTCCATTAGTTGGGACCCTACATATTTCAGTTTCTTTTGGATTTTGAATTGGGTTGTCCCAAATCTTGGTTTTCCTAATTCCCACCATTCCTTTATGTGGTCTTCAACTCCTCATATTTCAGCCACTATAGCTCAAATTTAAAATTTCTTGCAACTTTATGATTATCTTCTTCTATGGTAAGGCTTACTAGAAAATGATTTGAAGAAAGACTATTCATGACCCTCACTTGATGCATGGTATGCATGTGTAATTCCTCTCCCATGAAGAAACAATCCAAGCAATGTTTGACTCTCCCCTTCCTTTCTTCTATTTATCTAGGTCATGGAGCTATCCAAAGTTGGGAATGTCTATTATATTCATTTGACATATTATTACTAAAAATAATCTATCATTTTTCTCCAACATGCCTTTGAATACTTTTTGTTCCTCTATTATAAGGTTTGTATTGAAGTATCCTCCTATAATCCATTGGTCCTTCATGTATTTGTATCTAAAATTTTGAATGGCTGCCCATTGATCCCTTTGTAATCTAACTGTCTGTGCTCCATACAAATTAACTATAGTCTAATTTTTCCTATTTTCTCAATTTTGTAACTGAACGATCAACACCCCTCTCATGGAGGCCCTCATATCACTAGGAATAGTTGGTTATTATACATAGTGGTCAATCCTAATTTTTATTGTGTTGATTGAGTAAGGATATCTCCTTTTTGCAATATATTCCTATTTATTTTTTGTAATTATTTTCGTTAAATTTTTGTTTCTTGTAAAAAATTATATATGGACTCATATCTACGATAATGTTTTTAACTGCCTTTTTTTTAGGGTGAATACCTAAACCCCTCATATTTCAAGTAATTAATATCATTAAGAATTGGGAGAGAAAAAACCGACCATCAATTTTTCCTTTTCATTTTGGCTCAAATTTCTTCCTTGTTCCTCCATATTTCCCTTGTTTGACTTCCTCCCTACAAATTGATACGGTTTTTGTTTTTTATCCACTTGATGAATTCCTAAAGTTGGTTTGTATTTGTTCTAATTTCTTTCTTCCATATCTATTTCATATGTTAAGACTATTCCCTACTCTATTTTACCTTATATGGTCTCCCTCATGGGTTGAATATCCTCTTTCATGTGAGAGGTTGTGTATGGTTCTACTCCTTCCTTGTTCCATGAAATTAGATTGGAGTATTGTATATTATCAACTAGTGTAACTTGTTGAGTATCCTCCTCTAATACTTCCATTTGAAAATCCTCTTCTATTTCCAAGCTTCCTAGTTGTTTGAATATTCCATATCTATTGTTTGTTCTTCCCAATTTTCTTCTCATTTGTGACTACTTTGTTAATTTCTTCTATTTGATCTTTTGATTTCTTTTTGGAAGTCCTTGGAGTCTATTGGGCCTTTCCCTTCCTTCTAATTTACCTTTTGCTAAAGATATTGTCTCACCATGTTAATATTTGCTTTTGTCCTTTCATATTCAAATTGATGATCCTTAACTATTGGGCAAATTCTAGCTAGATGAGCATGGCACAACTGACATCTGAATGGAATAACCTCATAATATAGTTTTTGGAACCAAATAATCCCCATATTTTTAGATCTATCTTTTTTGGAAGAGGTTTAATTGTAGGGACTTAACAATAAGGTACACATGTATTCACAAAATATGTTACAATATATAGGCAACAAGCCTATGAGGAATATTTGACAATTGTCATAATCTCCACTCCAAGTGTCATGTAAAAGACACATAAATCCAATTGGAAATAAGACAAGTGATAGAACTAAAAGAAGGCATAGTACACATTAAAATAATATTCTAACATTACCCATTAATGTGCACTATCCTAACTATAGAAAAAAATAAGTCAACATTAGATAACATTCCCCCTCAATGTTGACTACTATTACATACATAGAGCAATTTTATAAACTGAGAAAATGTATTTTTCTCAAGTTATTTGGTGAAGATGTTAGCAAATTGATATTGAGTTGGTACAAAATCCATGTGTATAATGTCTTCTTGGAGTATTTATCTAATAAATTGATTATGGATCTTAATGTGCTTTGCTCTGGCATGGAAAACTGGATTCTTTATCATCTTGATAGTACTTTGGTTGTCACAATATATATATATATATATATATATATATATGTGTGTGTGTGTGTGTGTGTGTGTGTCTATGTGTTGGACCATCTATGAATAACCCAATATCCTAAAGTAATTACCTCAACCAAATTACCTCCTCATTTTTCTCAACTACTGCTCTATATTCAGCCTCTACTGAAGATAATAAAATTGTGTTCTGCTTCTTTGTGCTCCATGAAATAGATCCCTAACCCAACTGAAAATAATAACCTGATGTGGATATTATAGTTTTAGGACAACTACCCCAATCTAAATCTGTGTACCCAATCAAAAACAATATCACATGATGTGTAAATAAGACCATGATGTGGGGTGGCCTCAAGTAATCTCAAATATATCTTAGATGTTATCCAATGGCTCTTCTTAGGATCCTACATGAATCTAGAAATAAGGCCAACTGAATAGGAAATATTTGATCTAGTTGAAGTTAAGTAGATCAAATTTCCAACTAGCTACCTGTAAAGGGTGCCATCAACCCTTTCTTCATCATCACTATTTACCAATTTCAATCTAGTTTCCATGGTATTGAGGGAGGTCTTACACTCCTCCATGTGAAACCTATCCAAAATATACTGAATGTATTTAGCTTGTGAGATAAAAATCTTACCAAAATGTTGCCATACCTCTATGCCTAAGCAAGTGGAGGAGGCCTAAGTATATCATCTCAAAATTTTTGCATAAGTCTTCCTTGAGAAATCTTATTCCTTTTGTGTCATCACCTATAATGAGAAGATCATTTACATACAATGTAGCCAAAATGATGCAATTCCTCTAATTTTTCACATAGAGAGGAAATTTTTCTATAGATCTAGTGAAACAAAGGTTGATGAAATTTGGAGTCAATATTTGCATACCAAGCTCAAGGTGATTGCTTCAACACATATAGAGATTTCTTCAATCTAAGGACTTTATTTTATTGGCCTTCAACTGTATACACTGGTGGTTGGTTCACATACACTTCCTCCTTCAAGTTTCCATTGAGAAATGCACTTTTGACATCCATATGATATATAGGCTAGTGATTTTGAGCTGCTAGAGCAATAACTATGTGGATTGTAGTCATCTTTTCCATAGGATAAAAAGTATCCTCATAATCAATTCCCTATTGTTGCTTATAGCCTTGAGCTACCAGCCGAGCCTTGTAGCGATCTAGTGAACCATATGCTTTATACTTTACCTTGTACTTCCATTTTGTGCAAATTATATATTTACCTTGGGATAAATAAACTATCTCCTAAGTGTAATTCCTTTTAATGGAATCCAATTCTTGATCCATGGCAAGAACCCATTTAGGATCACCAAGTGCTTCTTTGACATTAGAAGTTTTGGGTTTGCTAAGGAATTTGGTCATAAGGGCATAATTCACTTGGTGTCTTAGCGCTAAAGGGCTTTTACCTGTATAAGTGGACAAATGACTTTGGGATTCATCTATGGTGGCTTGAACCCACTTAGGTAAAGGATTGGATGATGTTGCTTGATAATTATATGGAGGAGTAGAAGGAGATGGAGGACATGAATCATTTAAGGAGAGTTCTTCATGTGGAGGAATTTCTTGATTTATGAGTGAAGAGGAAGTACTAAGTGATATTGTAGGTATCAAGGGGGTAATTTTTTCATTAGTTAATTCAAAAGTGGGGGCCATAGGAGGATTTTATGGAGGATAATTATGAGAGGTAACATCCCTAGAGAAAAATATCCTCTTGGAAATAGGTTCATACAACTTATAAGCATTGGCACTATCAGTATAGCTAAAAAAGATGCATTTTTTACTCGTATCATCAAACTTCTTCCTTTTCTTATGAGGAATGTGAGCATAGGCATCACATCCAAAGACTTTTAAATGCCCTACATAGGGCATATTTCCACTCCATTCTTCTTTAGGTGTTCTAGCATGTAATTTTTTAGTGTATGACCTATTTGTCAAGTATGCAGCACTAAGAACAACTTCTCCCCAAAATGAGTTAGGCAATGTAGCAGCAAGTAACATTTATTTTGCCCTATTTGTGATTGTTAAATTTATCCTTTCAACTACTCCATTTTTTTATGGGGTAGGAGTTGTGAACTTCCTAATTATCCCATGGTACTTACAAAAATTGACTAATTATTTGGAGTTATATTCTCCACCATTATTTGATCTCAAGGTGGAGATTTGGTAGCCAATTTCTCTCTCAACAAGTTCTATGAATTCCTTGAACTTATCAAGAGCTTACCATTTGTACTGAATTAGGTAGATCCATTGAAGAACATAAGCTTATACTGAGAGGGGGGATGAATAGTATAAGATCACTTTTTACTTTTCTTTCTCAAACAATATTAATCAATATAATAAATGGAAATATCAATAGCAATAACCACAACAATGCACAAATAATCACACACAATAAAGAAACAAATTTTAATGTGGTTCACCCAATGTGGGCTACCTCCACATAGAAAATATTTCTTCTAAATATTTTTCAAATAATCTTTTGGGAATCCTTCCCAATTACAATGTTTATGGACCTCTGTCCAAAGGATATTTTGATCCCCTAATATCAAGTTCATGGATATCTTACATAGGATAACTCTTTCCCCTTATGGTTAGGCTAGTGATATTCTAGAAGACTTTGTCTCTCTACTGCACTAATTGGTGGGTCTCTCTTCAATTTTCCTAGTTGTTGGATCTTTATCCACTAATACTTTGTCCTCTATACTCTATCACCCCCAAAGCTCTGTATCAATACTTTACTAAACACAGTTCAATCATTCTAGCACAACTCTGCTTAATATCTTGCACTAAACATAGTACATTCAGTCTAGTATAATTCTGCTCAGTATGTCCACACATAACCTACTCAATTATGCTCAATAGGTCCACACATAACCTACTCTAATATGCTCAATAGGTCCACATAGAACCTACTCAAATATGCTCAATAGGTCCACACAGAACCTACCCAAATATGCTCAACAAGTCCACACAGAACCTACTCAAATCTGCTAAAAAGGTTCACACAGAACCTGCTCAAATATTCTCAATAGGTCCACATAGAACCTGCTCAAATTTGCTCAAAATTTTCACTCAAAACTTGTCCAAATCTGGTCAACAAGCTCACTCAATACTTGTCCAAATCTGCTCAACAAGATCACTCAGAACATGTCCAAATCTGCTCAACAAGCTCACTCATAACTTGCCCAAATTTTCTCAATAAGTCCTCTCTAGGACTTTCTCAAATCTACATAGCAATATTCCACAAAATCTTACACAAAATCAGTCCACAAGACTTCTCAAAGAATTGTCTCAAATCTACTTAACAAGCTCACATAGGACTTGTCTAGTCTCATAGAATCATAAAGAGAATTGTTAGAGACTCAACATGTTCTATACTCAGTGCTTAATCAATATCTCAATTCAATATTATAGAAGCATAAAGAGAATTGTTAGAGACTCAATATGTTCTATACTCAAATCCAAATCTCAACTCAAATCAATCTCATAGAAGCATAAATATAATTGTTAGAGACTCAATATGGTTTATCCTCAAATCTCAATTTCAAATCAAATCAATATTATAGAAGCATAAATATAATTGTTAGAGACTCAATATGTTCTATACTCAAATCCCAATCTCAACTCAAATCAATATCATAGAAGCATAAAGAGAATTTTTAGTCACTCGATATTTTCTATTCTTATGACGTCGAACTCAAACCCATTTCGAACCTTTTCATGATAAAATATATGACGTCGATGGACATGGCGGGAAAAATCTTTTATTTAATTTTAAAATTTAAATTTTAATTTTAAATAAATTAAAATTTAAACTAAACCTTTAAAATTAAATTTCTACATCACCGGGGCACCTTTTTCGATGAAACAAAAAGCCATCTTGGATTTTAATAAAAACCCATTTCAAATTTGGCATCCATGGTTTTAAATAAAACCTTTCCTTGCCTTCCTTGGTTTTCATAAAAACCTTTTGCTAATTTTCCCTTGAAGCTCCTTTTGAAACCAAATGCCATGCATCCCTTCTTTAACCTTTGATCAAAACCTTTGCTTCTCATGAAGCTCTTTGTGGAGCAAAATCATAGTGCTTACTTACATAGGTCCTTTTGACATCAATGACAAATTTTATCTTAAAGACTCAAAATGTCCAAAAATCTTCCACTTTGTCATTGATGGTAACCCATATTCATTTTACTAAAACATGGCCTTCTTTTTTGCTCCCTATGGGTCTCTTCTCCCCCTGGCTCAATGCTCTCTCAAGCATCAAATCTCTTCTTATACCAAATCTCTCCCAAATACATAAATCTCTCCCTATTTGACATCAATGGCAAAGGGTCACCTTTGGGGCTCAGGGCTAAGAATGAGCCTCTCAGATTAGCCCGTCCCCCACCTCCACATGAGGTGGTTAATTTTGGGGTGGGAGTATTTATACTCCCTGAAAGCACTGCTCTTTGTTTTTATCTTTTCCTCTTCTTTTCTAATTTTTATGAATCCTCTCACTTTTCTTTACAAGTCATCATCCTTGTTCCTATCATCACTTATGTTCATATTCCTATTCTTGTTTTCATCCATGTTCCTATTCCCATTCCTGTTTCTATTCTCATCCATGTTCTTGTTCCTATTCCTATTCCTGTTCTCATCCATGTTCTTGTTCCTGTTCTTTTTCTTCTCTATGTTATTGTTCCTGTTCATGCTTTATTTTGAAATATTTGATCTACACCATTTTGCTATGTGACCATAATTATTGCACTTATAACACTTAATATTATTATTACTTGGAGATGCAACTATCTTAGAACTTCTCCTAGTGAAGCCATATCCTCTTCTGTCATGAACCCTATAATTAATTACCTTATGACCAAACTCATTACATGAGTAGCAATATCCATGAAAAATTTGTCCTTTCCCATATTCCTATCTTTCATGTGTCTTGAACTATAAATCCACATGTCCAAACTTATGACATGAAAAAAATCTTCCATTAAAGAAACCTTGCCTAGACCCCATTGGTATCTTAGTATCTTCTACCTATTTCCTATTCCATCTATTTCTAACTTGAGCATTGTTCCTTTCCTTGTTGAACTTTCTATTTTTCAACTTATCCTTAGAGGTCCCACTCTCTCTTTTACTTACTTATTTTGAATCTTCTTATTTTTTGGTGTTTGAGCTTGAATCTCATTTTTTTTCTTCTTGTTTCCCTTATTCTTCTTTAGAATTAAGTCTTGTTGTGGTGACCGATGACTTTTGTGCATTGATAGTCCTTTCCAAGGTCTTTGAATTTTTCTCAAACTTATGTAGCTTTTCCTTAGAACCTTTTAATTCCAACCTTAGTGAAACTATATCATTATCTAATATTTCACACTCTAGATCTTTTATTTTTTATTTTTTGGCCATACCTTCTTCAATTTTTCTTGTCTCTTCAACTTTGATTTTGAAGTTAGTGAGTTTCTATAGAAACCTTGCTTTTTCTTTCTCATATTCTTGAGCTTGAATCGTTAATCCTACGTTCTCCTATTTTAGTTCTTCAAGAGTACTCATAAGCCTTTCACATTCTATCTCTTTTTCCTTTGACTGTTTAATCATACCTTCTTCAACTTCTTGCTTGTTTAACCTTATCTCTCAAGTAAGAGATATCTTGTAGAAGCTTTGTCTTACATTTCTCATCTTCTTGTATTTGAGCCTTTAATTCTAAATTCTCTCTTTTCAATTCAATAAGATCCTTAAGAGTGGCTTCCCCTATTTCTTTTTCTGAAGCATCTTATTTTTATTCTATTACTGAAAGTAGATTTTATTCTTCATACCTATTTTTATTGTCCCTGTTATCCTTTCTTGAACCGATCTCTAGGATTTCATTTTCGAGAATATTATCTTCATATTCACTTTTACTAAACCCATTACAATATATTGCGTTATGGCCAAGTTTACCACAAACAAAACATTATTGTGGACAATAAGTTGCATCATGACCTACGTTCCCACATCTGGTACAAAAATTTATCAGTCTAGATATTTCTCTATTACTTGATTCATCTATTGAATCTATTTCCATGTGTCCTCCCAACACAACAATATTAAACTCATCTTTATTTTTTTTTATGACCATAGATGTTCTTTTATTATTGTGTGTCATGCTTCTACTCTTGCTTTTCTTTGCCATTTGTGTTCTTGTAGGATATTCCTTCAATTTGTTAAACTTATTTCGAAGGAACCGACTCTGATACCAATTAAAGAACACAAGCTTATACTGAGAGGGGGGGTTAACAGTATAAGACCACTTTTTTATTTTCTTTCCCAAACAATATTAATAAATATAATCAATGGCAATATCAATAGAAATAACCACAACAATTCATAAATATTCACACATAATAGAGACACAGAATTTAACGTGGACCCAATGTGGGCTACCTCCATAGAGAAAATATTTCTCAAGTAATATTTTGTGAATCCTTCCCAATTACAATATTTATGGACCTCTGTTGAAAGGATATGTTGATCCCCTAATCTCAAGTTCGTGGATATCTTCCACAGGAGAATTCTTTCCCCTTCTACTCTGGCTAGTGATCTTCTAGAAGACTCTATCTATCTGTTGCACTGACTAGTGGATCTCTCTCCACTTGAAGACTCTTCACTTAGATCTATCTTTAATTTTCTTGGCTTTTGGATCTCTATCCACTGATACTTTATCCTCTGTACTATGCCACCTCCAAAGATCTGTCTCAATACTATACTAAACATAGTTTAGTCGGTCTAGCACAAATCTACTCAATATCTTGCACTAAACACAATACATTCGATCTAGTACAATTTTACTCAATAGGTCCACACAGAACCTACTCAAATATTCTCAATAGATCCACACATAACCTACTCAATTTTTCTCAATAGGTCCACATAGAACCTAATAAAATTTGCTCAACATGTCCACACAAAACCTGCTCAACAGGTCCACACAGAACCTACTCAACAGGTCCACATAGAACCTGCTCAAATTTGCTCAACAGGTCCACACAGAACCTGCTCAAATGTACTCAAAAGGTCTACATAAAACTTGCTCAATATGCTCAAAAATCTCACTCAGAACTTGTCCAAATATGCTCAACAATATCACTCAGAACTTGTCCAAATATGCTCAATAAGTCCTCTTTAGGACTTGTTCAAACATGCATAGCAACAACACAAAAGCTTACTTACAATTAGTCCACAAGCCTTCTCAAATACTTATCTCACATTTTCTTAAAAAGCTCACATAGAACTTGTCCAATCTCATAGAATCATAAAGAGAATTGTTAGAGACTCAATATGTTCTATACTCAATGCTTAATCAATATCTCAATTCAATATTATAGAAGCATAAAGAGAATTGTTAGAGACTCAATATGTTCTATACTCAAATCTCAATATTAACTCAAATCAATCTCATATAAGCATAAAGAGAATTGTTAGAGACTCAATATGTTCTATTCTCAAATATAAATTTCAACTCAAGTCAATATTATAGAAGCATAAATAGAATTGATAGAGACTCAATATTTTCTATACTCAAATCCCAATCTCAACTCAAATCAATCTCATAGAAGCATAAAGATAATTGTTAGAGACTCAATATGTTCTATTCTCAAATCTCAATCTCAACTCAAATCATATATAGAATATTTTGTTTCAAGGAACTTGAACAACCACATGCATCCACTTGACTAGGCTCAAACAACTCTACTCAACCAAATACCTCAAGGAACAACCCTTTCTCATAGAACCTAGTCAAAGCATGTATCAACCAACTCAAAATATTTCCAATAATGCTCAACCACAAATCTCACATAACAAAGATACTCATGTTCTTTTCTAACTCAGTTTCAAGTTCTTTGCACAACCAATGGGCTTCAACAACAATGCTTATAAAACAAGGTTTAATAACAACTCTCAATCCAAAAAACCTTGAAGCATTTAAAAAATAACTTTCGAAAAGGAAACTACAATCAATCCTTTTCACTCCAAAGGTATTTTATAATCAACCACCATAATCAATCAATAGGAGAATGTGCCCATACCTTTTATGAATATGAATAAGCCTCTTTAGAAATCTGCCACAATCACAATATTCTTTTGCCAATCCTCACAAGGGTTAGAAGATCACAAAATAATCAACATTACTCCACTTCACAATAATATTCACCAAGGCTTTTAATTAGAAAACCTTCTTAATAATTAATGCACAACTTCCTTATCACTCCTAAAACCACTTGGACCATAAATAAAATAAATCAAAAAATTGCATAACCTTGTCACTCCAAAAACCACTTATACCTAAAATAAATCAAAACATTGCATAACCTTGTCACTCCAAAAACCACTTATACCATAAAATAACTCAAATATTTTATATCCGTCATTTCAACACTTTTGCACTTAAAAAATAATAATCACAAAGCCTTCTTAGGAAATATCCCACATTAATCAAATATCAAACCTTAGCCATATGCAAAAATTAAATCCACTATACTCTCTATGAAATTCGATGCTTAACACAACATTAGAAAATTCAAAATATTTCATGCACCCAAAAATTTTAGTGATCGAATTATGGCATACCTTGCAAAATGGCTTCGATTGGTTTCGACCCTGTGTTCCTCCTCGTCATGAGGCTTTAAGTCTTTGAGACTTATATTTATGTCCTATCCACCTATACCTTGAAACTTGCTCCCATGTTCCACATGTAGTGCACAAATGAAATCGAAAGGGGGGAATCGACAATTGTGAAGGAGGGGATAATCGAATGTGGAAAATATTTCTTGTCTCCTACTTGGTTGATAAAATCAACCCCTTTAAATATTTGAACCTTTGCATGATAAAATATATGACGTCGACGGACATGACAAGAAAAATCTTTGATTTAATTTTAAAATTTAAATTTAAATTTAAATTTTAAATAAATTAAAATTTAAACTAAACCTTTAAAATTAAATTTCTCCATCACCGGAGCACCTTTTTCGATGAAACGAAAATCCAACTTGGGTTTTAAGAAAAACCCATTTCAAATCTGCCATACATGGTTTTAAATAAAACCATTCCTTGCCTTCCTTGTTTTCATAAAAACCTTTTGCTAATCTTCCCTTGAAGCTCCTTTTGAAAGCAAATACCATGCATCCCTTCTTGAACCTTTTATCAAAACCTTTGCTTCTCTTGAAGCTCTTTGTGGAGAAAAATCATAGTGCTTACTTACATAGGTCCTTTTGATATCAATGACAACTTTTATCTTAGGGACTCAAAATGTCCAACATCCATACCTTGCTACTGTAATCATCAATGAAGGTGATGTAGTATCTAGCCCCAGTATAATATTGAACAGACATTGACCCATAAATGTTTGAATGAACCAATTGCAATGGTCTATTGGCCATTTTTCTAACTTAAAAGGCTATCTCTGATATTTTGAAATAACACATGGCTCACAAAAATATATATACTCCTTAAGATGTGCAAGTCCTTTTACCAAAGCTTTCCTTGCCATCATTTGAATATTATGAAAATTTAAATGCCTCATTCGTTCATGCCACATGTACTCCAAAGAAAAATTAGTTTTTATAGGCAAAGAGTTTTTAGTTACGGATTTGGTAAGGAGTTAGTAAACACCATCCTTTTTTATTCCCATGGCTTTGATAGTGTCATTTGGTTCCTAAATGTAGCACTTTTCTTTTTCAAAATAGACAGTATAATCCCTATCTGTAAGTTTCCCAATAGATAAAAGGTTCCTATTAATACAAGGTACATACAAGACATTTGTTGCAATAACATTATTGCCATCAAAAAAAGCAAGTGGTACCTCTCCAACACCTTCAATGGCAAGGACACTTTCATCACAAAAAGTAATGAATTGATTATAAGTAGGTTGAACCTTGGTCAACCAATATTGAATTCCTATCATGTGCTTTTCTACACCAAAATCAATATACCAATAATCTTTATCTTCAACATTAAATTGGTTTGTTGTATATAATGTGTTGAGATTATTATCTTGTGTAACCCTTTGATATCTTTATCTTTGATATAAATTAGTGACATTATGATTCCATTTGCCACAATAGTCACACCCTTGTTGATTATTATTTTAAGACCCTCTATTAGGATTACCCCTTAAGTAGGTCTTATTTGCCATCTTGGTTGTTGATTATACTACTATGGCTATTAGTGATGTGGCTGCTACTAGTACTACTAACATGGTTGTTGGCACTATTGACATGGTTGTTGTGGATATCTCTAATGTCATTGATATGTGGTTGACATGAACGACAAATATTTGGAGGACTTGGAGCTTTACAATTATTCTATAAGGGTTTTAAATATTTTTTGCCAAGCTTTCACTTTATAATATTTCTTTTGTTGTAAGCGCCCGATCCAGCAGCTCCACGAACTCAAGGAGGAATTTTGGTGTGGAGATCTTGGTTGTATATCAAAGGTAATCTAGTTTTACATAAAGTAATATATGTATGTTGAGGAGATACACATATTATTTTCTATGCATAGGATGTGTAGGTGGAGAAGACGGAGAACTATATTGAACTGTTGTCATTTCATTATATTTATCAACAAGAATATTCATCGATCCATTTTGGAATAAACAACGAATCTCACTTAACTATCAAAAGTAGTTGATTGGACTAGATTTCTTCAACGATATTTCTAGCTCTATAGCACAAATCTATGCATCTACATGTGGAACTTAGCATCACATAAAGTTCAAGATTTGATTCTAGGTTGATCTAGTCCCTTGTTTCCTTATGCAATGAACATACTTAGGATGTTGTGTATGATGATATTATGGTTGGAAAAACATAAAATAGAAACCATAATGAGAATGGATAAAAATTTATTTTAGCAAGCACCTAATATGATGCAATTGATCCCTCAGTTCACCCATAGGGTGGTCTAGCTACAACTCGAGATGGCGTCTTGACACTATTGGATTGTTTATTAGTTGGAACATCTCTAGAGGCCCTTCAGAATATCTTGTATAAGTTTAAGTGTTTGACAGTGCACAAGAAAGAGAACGTGAGAATGAAATATTGTATCCTGGTGTTTTTGGTGGTGGATGTCAAGGTTGGATAAGCCAAAGAACTAGAACTTCTGGTAGGGGACATGGAATTAAAGACACATGTGCTTTGCATACAACAAGGCTTTCATGTGAGGCTTTAGTAGATTTCTAGTTTACACTAGGAGAGAAAATCCAAATCTCTTTATTATGTATGAAAGAGGAGAACTTTATTCGAAGACTTATATTCAGGTTTGATAGCAAAATGTTTTTGTATATATTGTAGAATAAATGTACTATGTGAGTTCAAGGAATTGAAGGAACTGAAGTGCACAATATAGGAACCCCATTGTACTATTTGGTTTTGTATTGCAGATACAACATTTTAGTATGAGGTTTCAGAGAGTATAGTGTAAGCTAACTAAAATGAATACTTTTCTAAAGTTGGAGGAATATACCAGAATTTTGAGTGGGTTGTAGGAACAGGGGCTCCTCTATCAGTGGCCATCCTGTACAAAATGGATAAATTGTTTACTCTTGGTGATGCATGAATACAGGCTCATGAAGATGGCATGGCTCATAATTTACTGCACGTTGAATTGTCAATAGGAATGACCTCCTGGTGTAGGAACTGGCACGACTAAAAGCTCAACTGCTCTCTATTTTTGAAGTGCTTTATTTTATTCTATTGTGATGGGATTTATATTAACGGTGTCCATAATCTCTTTGATATGAGATTAATTTTTTTGTAATACATTATTATAGCCCATTGTGGCCATTTTAGAGAATCTTACAATCATTGTGATCATTTTTAGGTAATGGTGTAGCTGTGGATAGGCCCTAGATGAAGAATTCTAAGCGTGACATGACAAGTTTGAAGTTCACATGCTCTTCTAGATCATGAACAACCTAAATTATAGTTAGTGGTAGATGAATTCACTTCTATATGTGTCTTATCGATGATAAAAGTTTTTAGGCTTTTGTAGCATCGTTCATGGACTTTTGTGACCAAATAATGTGCTACAATTTTCTCATTCAGCCCCATCCCACTTTGGTTACTGTTACCTTTATTAGTATAAGAATTCCAATGGAGCTAGAGAAAATTTGTGGCATATTGGTACTATTGATTGTGTTTAACCTCTAACAAACATATGGCAGTTAAATCCTCGACTATAGTGAGGCCCCATGGAGGTGTGATACGAAGTTGTGAACCATTTTTAGAGTTCTCAAGTTAAGTGGTTGTATGGATGAAGATTTCACTTTGATATGCACTATTTAGATCACTTTTTTTAGCTGATATATTGTAGACCACCTATGAAGAAGCACTTTGGTGACCCTAAATCATGTATGAATGGTAGTGATTCTCCACATTGGTTCCACCTTAATGATATGTTTATATATAGCACTTATGCCTACCATGTGGTCTAGCAATCATGTTGTAGTTGCACTTGTATATTGGACCTGTTCCACCATATTGTGATCAGCAAAAAATAAGTCGATGTGTCATGTGGTCAATTCTTGCAAAGGAGGAAAGCTTCTCTATCGAGTGTGATCCATTTCCCAGTATCGAGATTTTTCTTAGTCTATCATCATAAACGAGTTCGAGTTCATGTTCGCTCATTAAGGAGGTAGAGGCAGTAACAAGATTGTGTGGCATCTACATAATATTTGGGAGTAGTAAAATTTTCTATAAAAATCAAAGGCGATAGCTGAGATGAAGGTGAGATTTAGATGGAGTTTTTTGAGGGTGGTGTAATAGGTTTCAAATCTCATGTTAAAGCAGAGCTACAAGGTTGTGGTGGTTGCAACGAAATTAAACATTCCTTCAGAATTTCTTTGGTTCCAAACTTGTGTG
This sequence comes from Wollemia nobilis, assembly GCA_028583015.1. Lineage (NCBI taxonomy): Eukaryota > Viridiplantae > Streptophyta > Pinopsida > Araucariales > Araucariaceae > Wollemia > Wollemia nobilis. Next base: position 6,300,823 of record JAQPPZ010017107.1, on the reverse strand, counting down.
ACTTTCTCCATATATTATCACTATGCAAAAGGGCTTGCAAGCTTTTGTGAAAGTGAAATCCAGGCTATGACAATGATAGGATGATCAATTTTGTGATGGTGGTGAATCAAAGCAACCAAAGTAGAAACTTGTATTTTGTACTATGGCATCTCATGTTGTAGGGTTATGCATGTGGTTGTACCCAATGATCATCATTAAACCAAATTGGCTCTTCTAGTCTAGAAAATTATAGATGATCTTTGAATTCGGTGGGTGCACATGTAGAGCTATCAAAAACCATCGAATATTTCTCTCGTGGCTCTTCTATTTTCCTAATACAACACTATTTTATTTTTGAGTGTTTTTTATCCTTTTTTTGTGATGTTGATGTAACGGTGAAACTATCATCACCAAATTTTTCCATCCTAAGTGGGCCCCCATGAGAATTCATAGCCATCGAGATTCAATGGTGGTGTGATTTTTCCCATTGAGCACATAGTTCGATGAACATATCCAAATATTGTTTTTGCATTTTTGTTCTATTTTTAGGATTTTATCATGAGGAATTTTTTTTTGTCATGCGAAAGTTTCAATCTGGAGCATTTTGAAACATAGACCCGCCACATGTCCCACATCCCACAATGAATATGGAGCCCTTTTCTATCTGTGATACTTGTGCTTGCATAGCTCCACCGCCACTTCCCTCCTTTCCTGAGAAGGTCAAAATTTACTTACTTTCATGATGTATATCTTAAAATTATGGGGAAATATAGTTTTTTAATTTTTTTATTGTATTCGTAAAAAAGCAAAGGGATGCATAGTTATTGTATTATTATCTCACTTTTAGTGGGAAGGAAAAATTAATATATGACCTCATTGGCTATTTTTTATTTTTCCACATGGAGAGTGGATGGCCCACAGGGACCATATAATTTCTCCTACGAGATAAGATTTTCTTGTGAGGAAAAATGGAGAAGACTATTGTTTTTCCTGTAGATGAATGCCAAATTGAAACCCAATAATAGGGGTATTTATAGTCATCGAAATGAGTTTTTTGAGCCAGAAACATTGGTGGTGTCTAATTTTTATTTTGAGGTAGTTTAACCTATATTTTTTGACCTCAAATATGTTGTATCATGGAGTGCATTCTCGGTTGAACCTAACTCTCCCAAAATATTTGTATGTGATCCTAGTATCTAGTCATCTTCTCTATAGCAATTAGAGGATGCAACATCTAGTTACCCATGCATTCTGGTAAGATTAGGAGGTCACCATAAGGACACATTTGATAGCTTCATTGTTGGATTTTCATTTTTTATTCTCTTTCTTAAGTTGTTTTTCCACACAATTTGGACCTTGTTATCAGTCCATTGTGTCTGTATAGATGGACACCACATAAATGTGCTTGTGGGATCAATTTTGGACTACCCTTGCCATTGTGGTGCTTCTTTTTCTACACTATCTTCACACTCTCATTTTATACAATACTTTAGTTTTAGAGGATTTCTTTAATTATTTTTGTATGGTTCACAACCTTGCTCATTATCACAAGCACCATTATTGGAGTGGGAGACATTCAGTTCAGCGATAAGATTCTCTATTTTTTTGAGATATCTCATGGATCCTTTGTAGGCTTATTTATGGAATTTATGTAGGGACTTAAAAATAAGTCACACATGTATTCACAAAATATGTTACAATATATAGGCATCAAGCCTATGAGGGAGATTTGACAAGTGTCATAATATCCACTCCAAGTGTCATGCATAAGACACATAAATCCAACTCAAACTGGAAATAAGACAAGTGGTAGAACTAAAGGAAGGCATAGTGCACATTAAAATAACATTCTAACATTACTAAGGTCCATTTCTATATAAATCCTACCAAACATTGTCGATCCTCCTAAAAAAATTTCTCTTGATCTACCTTGATAATGACTTGGTAAGTTTCCTATTGCCTCGAGTACCTCTTTTCATAATTCAAGGGGAAGGTAAAATAATCTTATCTATATTGGTACTATAGTCAGTTCAACCCTCAAGTTGAACCCCTTATTCCATGGTTGCAATAATAGTCCCATTGGCCCATGATGACACGACCCTCCCTCAAATATGTTTTGTTGATCTACCATTGATGTGAAACGTATAGAAAAATGCCATTTGGGAGAGTTAAATTTTTGTATTCTCCTTAGATGTACCATTTTTTCCTTATCAATGTGTGTAGTAGGTGCATAGATGGTATGAAACCCATAAATTTACCTATTAGATTGTGTTTTGTATTATAAACAATATCCTTAGATATCCAGTCCTTTGCTATTTCCAATACTAGTATTTCTTTTGCTTGTGGTAAAAATCCATTCACCCTTCCAAGCAAACAATCCTCTTTTTTCTTATCCATGGCATTTATGATTTTCCTTTCTTGTGTTTGATAGTTATTAAAGCTATATTGGGTTCCACATAGCTTATCTTGGTATGAGATTCCTTATTTTGGAGGATATGGTACTAAAGTACCTATGACCCCCATTATTGGTTGTGATCCTTATTGTTGAAAGACTCTCCGACAATATTTATATTCTCTGATGGTATTTTTTTGCAATAAAATATTCTCCAACCCTATTCCCTATCCTCTAAAATCCTAGTTTGATTCCCCAACAAAACATCACCCTATTACATGAAAGTTAATTTTTATTTTATTAAATAAACTGTAGAGCATCATAAAAATAATAGGAAAGTTTCTTAAAAGAGGATGGATGAGGAAGAGGATTGAAATACATGAAAATAATTTATAGAGTCTAGATATTGTGAAGAGTAGGGTAACGAGGACATAAACTTTATAGACTCTAAGAAGGGTCTAATGGGCAAGGTAAACAGGATAAAGACTTTATAGAGTCAAGAAAGGGTGGAGGTGATGAAAAGATTATTGAAATACATGGAAATGCCTTTTAGAGTTATGTTATATTTAATATGTTATTTAATGACTTAAATATTATTATAAATATAAAGTAATAAAGTTAAAGGATAAATAGTTTAAATGTGTATGAGACCATAGGTTAAATGAGATGACCTTCATAGAGGAGTTATTTATCTAATATATGTTTGTCCAAGCAAAATCTTGTTATCAAAATGTGGTGTAGGATTGTAGACCCACTAGGTTCTAATCTCTAACCTCCTATTCAAAGTTTTATTGTATTACCATTAGACCCATTTAAGTTGAACCATAAACTTTCTAAATCAATCTTAATTTTTTTCTCCTTAGATTTGCTTCAAAATTTTATCATTCATGTAGCATGGGACCCTTTCCTAATATCCAATAAAATTTTCATGGCTAATTCTAAGAAATATTTAACACTAGAATTATATCTCTTGGTTCATTCTATTGAATTTAAGAGAGGTTTATAAGTGATGAATAAATAAAAAAAGCTAACTTATCTCATAATAATGTTTTGTTATCTATACCTTTAGTACTTTCTTGTAACTAGTTTTTTAATTGTCTATATGGGATTGATATGTGCAAATTTTCAATTACATCATGACCACATAGTGGTATTATACAAACTTGCTAATTATGCATATATCACATGGTAAGATTTAGATCTCCTCCTTCAAGGTCAAGAAAGTTAATCATTAAGCAATTGCCATTTGTTGTACTTGTATATTTTTTAAATATTTTAATTTTTATGTTTTTAAAAATATTTTACTTGCTAATATTATCAATCTATTTAGATTTATTAGTTTTTAATTGATCATAATGAATATTTATTTACTTGAATTGATCTAGTAAAATATCTACTAACTATTTATCTTCTTGTGAAAGTAAAGTTGTGTTACTCCTTATTGAAACAATTCTAACAAATATCTTGGTTTATTTATTTTATGTGAAATAATATTATTTACTACATTATAATGGAAGTTTAGTATAAACATTCTAAAACATTTTATAGCCATAGTGCTTCATAATGTATTGAGGTTATTGTTATTTATTGAACTTTTGATGTGGAAATAGATTTTTTTTTAATTTTATTCTCTATAATATATGCTATAAGACCACTACAAATATGGTTTATTTTCAAATATTTATTAAATTAACCCTATTTGAATATGAAAATCATACCAAATACAATATTTTTTGTTGTTATATAGTGAATTCCATGATTCATATCCTATTTATGTATTAAAGAATTGTTTTTGCTAGTGTCATCATGTAGATTTGACATAAATATGAAGAATTTACTGTACTAGAAAAGTTATATGTAGCATAATAGTTGTATGACATAGTATATTATAAGTCAATATTCAAAACTGTATTCCATCATTAACACCACTTTTATATTCTCTACTCTTTTTTCATATTCTATTAGGTTTATCACTTCCTTAGACTTTTTTTTAATTGTTTTATAATTTTTTGAGCATATGATAAATATAACATCAAGAGATTGACATGCCTCCATGGCAATAAAGTAGTGCTATAAACTAGATATAATTATCTACAATTTATTGATCATCATTTGCTTGAATTTTTGTATCACACAAATATTATTAGCTTTAAAATCAAATCACCCGCATAATGATAAATATTTAAAATTTGGTTATTTTCCATTTTAAATTACAATAATGGTTGATATTAGATTGATACAACTAGATTACCTAATTTCAAATCATAATTTTTTTATATATAGATTGTGGATCTCCAATGGATGGACTTAAAATATGACAAACAAACTTGTACTCAAACTCTAATAGATGGAATCAAACCATGTACATACCACTGAGTGTGGATTGCAAAATAGGTGTGTACCATAGAGTGTAGATTACAAAATAGGTGATGAGCATCAGAAATGCTCATATTTTTGTATGATTTTTAATGGTTTTTGTGTGACAGTATAGTAAGAGTTGTATTTTTTTATGAATTATTACGTATCTATTTAATAAAATTATGTGCATTATCTAATTTGTGTGTGAAGTGTGTTTTGTATAGATATTTGCTAATTTTGTCATATTTTGATCATTCAAGGTCATACGTGGACCTGGTATGCTTCTGCTTCAATGATTCTAAGGCATATTGGAAGGTGCCTTACTCTTTAGGTAGGTGCCTTACTCTACAAGTAGGTGATTTACTCTAAAGGTAGGCATATTACTCCTCAGGTAGGTACCTTACTCTTCAGGTAGGTGACTTACTCTAGAGGTAGGTGCCTTACTGTAGAGGTAGGTGCCTTACTCTAGAGGTAGGTTCCTTACTCTACAAGTAGAAACCTTAATCTACAAGTAGGCACCTTACTCTAAAAGTAGGCACCTTACTCAAGAGGTAGGCATATTACTCTACAATGAGGCACCTTACTCTAGAGGTAGGCATCTTACTCTACAAGGATGCCCCTTACTCTTTAGGTAGGTACCTTACTCTAGAGGTAGGCACCTTACTATTAGGTGCCTTACTCTATAAGTAGGCACATTAATATTCAGTTAGGCATCTCATTCTTTAGGTAGACACCTTACTCTTCAGGTAGGTGCCTTGATGTTAAGCGATTTGATCCTATGGTTGAAAGAGGTCCTATTGACAATGGTAAACCGTTGACTCCACGTCATGCAGGCTATTATTGGAAGACTACCGAATGTATGAGTTTTCCCATCTGTATTAGAAAAAATGCATAACCATTTGATAAAGTAAAACATGGGCAACACAAAGATCAAACCTAAAAATATCCTATCCCCAAGAAAAGACAAAAATATGGTTTAACTATTTTTATCATATGCTTGTTATAGTAACTAAACTATCTTAGTTTAGACTATAACTAGGCCTTTTGTTGTCACAACATAGTAACATGAAGTTCTATGTGTGTTATATAAACACACAAAATTCTCTAAGAGAGAAGACAATTATTTAAGAGTGTTTATGTATGTAAGCATTGTACTATTATATTAATAAAAGTGCTCGAGAGTTCTTTCATTCGCGTTTTACCTTCGTAACTAGCTAGGTGAAAGCTTCTAGGACCTAGACCCACTCCATGATAGTATTCCTCCCCTAATTTATATTACTTTCTATAATAATTCATTTATTTTAGTGTGCTACATCTTTTATTTCCACAATTGTGATTTACTACTTTCCTTTATTTTCCAAGTATGGTGTGGTGTGATTTATTTTCCGTACTTTTATCTATGCATGATTTAATTGGTGTGGATGAATCAACAATATTTCACAAAACTCATCCCAACAATAGGTTTAGTGGACTCATATCAGTATGGTGTTGCAATTAACCTTGAACGTGATACTTCGTAAGTTTACAATTTCTTTGGTTGGACAATTTAAATGAGTAGGCTGTGACAAAAATAGGACCATATATAACTAGTGTTTTTACCTTAATATTTTGGCACCATTACTGGGGAAGTTCCAATAATAGATTAATTGCAATACCTTAAATATTCCATCTAACTTTGCATCAGTCCATTGAGTAAAAAAACACCTGATGATCATTTCATAAAATAGAACCAACAGAAAAACCTGAGTCAACTAAATTTTTTGAATTTGAGTTATATTCTCTTCAATCACCATTGGTAGTGCACTAAAGTGAACACCCCATATTTGTACAAAGCTCTTCCTCATGCAATTGGCCAAAAAAAGAGTTGATTATTCAAAATCCTCTATTTCAAATGACACCTTCTAAAGAGGATTTGTTGTGGAAAGCCATAGAGGATAAAACCATAACACTAGCTGACTTACAAGATCTCATACAAAAATTTTAGAACAACTTAAAGGCTATAGAATCTGCATTAGAGACCACATTTCCTAAAAAAATAGTTCAATAAGAGACTTTGACTGGTTTTAGCTTCCCTATAGAAGAAGGTACAGGAGATACCAAAATGAAAAACATATCCCCTACTCATATTCCTACCTTCAGAGGTTTCCCTATACAAGATACTAACTTTTTTTATTCATGTTCGGTATTTTGTATAGGTTTGTAGATTACAAATCGAACGCCCAGAAGTTGAAGCTTTTCCCTTCAACACTAGATGACTCAGGCCTATGTTGTTTCATCGTCTTGGGAAACAAATAGATTTCCATCTTGGATTAAATTAAAAATCTCTTCCTATAGCAGTACCAAGGCTTCGGTAGAGCACGAGACTCCAAGGAGGATATTTTGAGCATGACGTAGAAGGAGGATGAATCCTTGGAGGAATACTAGAAATGATTCAACTTTAATATATAGATATCCCTCATATGAAGCTAGGTGACAAGTCCCTTAGGAGTATTTTATTGATGGAACTTAACAATGAATCACTTGAAGCACTCAACTTAATCTTTGGAGGTGATGTTTACCAGCACCCGATGGAAGAAATCCAACAGCTGTGTCGAAACTACTCACAAAGAAGAGTTAAAACAAATTTTAGGATCATGAAAGCAATCACTTCAGTCACAAATATGGATATAGGCAATATACTAGAGAATTTGAATATTGAAATGCTCTCCTCTCTAGCATTATAGTTGGACATTTTGCTACTAGAGAAAAAAAGCAAGAGAACGAAGCTGCATTAGCCTACTTCTACCTAAAATGTAGATGGAAGCATGTAGGAAATGCATACCCAGAGATTAAAGTTAGAGTGTGCATTTTTTACCAGCAAAATATCAAGGAGGATTTTGAAGTCACCAAATCTTATTTTATGGGTAATTGAAGGAACTAAAAGCAACCCCCTATGGGGAGTATGCTAGCTGGAACACCACCATATGGAGGAGGACCTTACATGCCTCAATGGAAATCTCAACTACCCAATATGTGATTGTGAGTACTACCACCATGGATGAACGTACCTCCAAGGGCCTCATTTTCCAACAAATGAAGAACATGGACTTATACTGAGAGGGGAGGTGAACATTATAAGACTTAACCAATTAATAATTTTAACTTTAGATAGCAGTGGCATCACCACAACATTAATAAAAAAAAATAGAAAGCATCACACATTGAAGACCCATTTTTAACGTGGTTCACCCAAAATGGTTGGGCTACGTCCACAAAACTTTTCTCTAAAAATTTCCTCAAATTTCTTTGGGAATCCTTCCCAATTACAATATTTATGAGCCTCAACCCAAAGGAGATACCTTCCCCTAATCAGAATTTATGAGCCTCTGCTCAAAGGAGATACCTTCCCCTCTGCTCTAGAAATGATCCCTCGGAAGATCAACTGCCTCTACCTCTTGCCAGCACATGGAACTCCTTTCCACCGAAGACCTCTTGTCCTCAATGCTTAGCCTAAGAGACCTTTGCATTCTATGATCACATCCACAGTAGCTCAGCAACCTGTACCAAACATAGTCAGTTGTTCTAGTACAAGTATTCCTCTGTCTGTCAAATCTGTCCAACGCTTAAGCTTGAACAAATCAATCCTCTGCACACAAGCCTTCTCAAAGACTTGCCAAATCTGTCCTTAGGTTCTTCTCAAATAACTAGTGCACCTCTATCCTCAAGTTCTCTGATAGAACTATCAAACTCAGCTCACAAGTCCTCTGCTAGGACCTGTCCAAATCTGCTCACAAGTCCCCATCGAAACCTGTCCAAGACTGCTCACAAGTCCCCATCAAAACCTGTCCAAAACTCAGCAAGCTCACCAAGGAAAAAAAATTTCTTAGTAGGAAATCACAAGGTGAATTTTTAGAGACCCAATGTGATTTGTCAAACTCATAGAAGCATAAAGAGAATTTTTAGAGACTCAATATGTTCTATACTCAACTCCCAATCTCAAAACTCAACTCAAATCAACTCAACTCAAACTCAATCTCAAATCTGAAAACTCAACTCAAAACACAACCTTGAAGCATTTCACAATCAACATTAGAAAAGGAAACAAGTAGAACTCCTTTTCTCTCCAATATTGTTTGAACAAAAAGCATCCACCAACTCAAATCAACAAGAGCGCACACAAATTTTCAAATCATCAACAAAGGAGTAAGCCCAACACTTTAACCAAGTAAAGAATAGCTTGATTATTACCAATTTAATGAAAGCAAATATCAATCTCAAAGCTGCCCACTTAAGGTTTCACAACTTCACACAAGAAGCAATTTTAACCTTAAAACATCATGCTTTCATTTCCATAATCAACCAAAAGCACTCTCAACATTACAAGAAAAATTTATCCCTTATACACCTTATTTCTCCCTTATAGTCTTATAAAAAATAAAATTTATTTCTCATAAGAATGAAATAAGATATTTCAAACAACACCTTCAAAAGAATATTTTATCAAAATAAAACAAGATTTAAACTCCTTATAACTCCTAAGCTGTTTTTCCCTCTAATAAACTTCCTCCATCCACAAAATACACTTAGCAAAAATTAATTTCAAAAATACCTTGGCCAACATCAAAAACCGTGCTATGGAGAAATTGTGCACGAATTCTAACATCACCTATTGCGTCCACTTCACAATGAAAAACCCTTTCGCGTTATTCAAACGCAGAACCTCCCATTCGGGTAGCGTGCCAACAGCCTAGTCGCTACCGGTGCGCCAAAGGTGCCCGATGAGGTTTAAACCTCACGCTATTAGCCTTGTTCCTTCTATGCCAGGGATTAAATAAAACAACAGTGCCTCCCTTTCTTCTGACGTGAACACAAAGACAAAAACCTTACGACAAATTTACGACAAACGACGAAGACATAGTCGATCAGTAGGTTTATGAAAACGAAGACACAATAAGAGAAGAAATCCAAATAGCAGATCACAAAATCACAGTGAGCAACTCTTTTCAAAATAAGGATGGTATAATTCTTGATTTTCATTGAGGGAGATTTATATGCATTTTTACCATAAGCTCTTGACGTCGACGAGGAGTTTAACATGTCGGCGAAGGTCTTGGATAGCACCCACAATCTTAAAACATAGCGCCATGGGTTAGGAGAACCCATTGCAAACAATAATTTAATATTTATTTAAAAATAATTAAAGGGAACCTTAACAAGGTTTTTAATTATTTAAATAAATACTTCCTCCTGGACTCAAATGCATTAAACTAATTGTTGGCAATTTTGGGTACTTTGGGTTCATTGCATTTGCTCAAGTGAATAAGTTATCATTGATGTCAAGAATCTTTTGAAGGAATTTGATTTGATGTCAAATAATTTTTTTTGATGAAGTTTACGGCATGACAGTTTCAAAGGTCTTTTGCAAACCCCAAGCTGACAGGTTCGAAAGAAAGTAAGTTGGAAAATTGTCGCGATATCGCGACATGTCGCATTTTTGCAACTTAAGAAGGAGAGAGAAAGATTTTTAGAAAAGTGTCATGATATCGTGACATGTCGCATTTTCACGACTTAAGCAGGAGAGAGAGATTTTTTTTTAAAAGTGTCGCGATATCACGACATGTCGCAGTTTCGTGACTCAAAGAGGAGAGAGAACGAATGGAGTCAGAAATGTCGCGATTTCGTGACATATTGCAAGGAATGTTGTACGGATGAAAAAGTGTCATGATTTCATGACATGTTGCAGGAGAGAGAGTTCGAAAGAAAAAGTGTCACGATTTCACGACATAATGCAGAAGAGAGAGTCCGTAGTGTGAATTGTCACAATTTCGTGACAAGTTCAAAGAGAGAGAAAGTAACACGAAATGTGTCACAATTTCGTGATATGCTGCAAAACTCAAAGTGAGAATTGTCATGATTTCATGACATGTAACAAAGGAAAGAGTCTAAAAATGAGAACTGTCGCAATTTCATGACAAGTTGCAGAGAAGACATACGGAAGCTGAAAGCATCACGATTTCACAACAGGCTGCAAAGAAAATGTACGAAAGTTGATAGCATCGTGATTTCGTGACAGGTTGAAGAGAAAGTAAATAGATGTAGAAAGTGTCACAATTTTGCGACAAATTGAGATGGCAGCGTTCGGTTGGAGAAAGTGTTGTGATTTCACGAAAGAAATAGAATGCAGGTCTTATATAGGAGAAGTGTCACAATATCGCGATGGAGTAAAGACAAAGTCTGCAGAGGAAGAAGCATCATGATTTTGTGACAATTTCAATAAGGAAGAGCTCAAAGGCGAAAGCATCATGATTTCATGACATGTTTCATTTTCACGGGCGTAAGGCAGAGAAAAGAACAAGGCAACGAAAGTGTCACGATTTCGTGACATGTTCCGTTTTTGCTAGGGCAAGCAGATAAAAGTGCAAGGAAGTGAAAGTGTCATGATTTCACGACATGTATTTTCATTACAGAAGCTTCAGAAGAGTTACAGAGACAATGAAGCCGACAAAGTCAAATTTTAGCCAACGAAGATTAGGGTTTGCATTTGTTATAACAACCGACTAAGATTAAAGTTTTCATCATGAAAATTTTGTTATAAAAGGAGGGTTGTTTAGAGAGTTGAGGGTCGATGAATGTGTGGTTAAAGTGCATTGTTCGCAGATAGTGCGCAGAGCAAGAAGTTCGATCGATGAGATGCAAGTGCAAATTCTATCATAGTGTGTAGAGTGCATTTTGTTGAATCATTCTAAGTGTGAAAGATCGCAAAGGAAGCAGAGTGTGCGAATATGATGTCATTTTGATTGTGCAAAGGTGAAAAGGTTGAAGTTTGATAAAGTATGGTTGTGATTGTGCAAAGAGAGCAAAGGTTGCAGAGAGCACAAGGGCAAAGACAAATGTGAAGTGTTGCTACTTAAGGACAGAGGTGCATTGGTTCTTTGAGAAGAACCTAAGGACAGATTTGGCAAGTCTTTGAGAAGGCGTGTGTGCAAAGGATTGATCTATTCAAGCGTTGGATAGATCTAACAGGCAGAGGAAGACTTGTGCTAGACCGATTGATTGTGTTTGGTACAAGTTGCTGAGTTACTATGGACATGATCATAGAAGGCAGAGGTCTCTTAGACTAAGCATTGAGGACAGGAGGTCTTCGATGGAAAGGAGTTCCATGTTCTGGTAGGAGGTAGAGACAATTGATCTTCTGAGGGATCATTTCCAGAGCAAAGGGGAAGGTATCTCCTTTGAGCAAGAGGCTCATAAATTTAGATTGGGGGAAGGTATCTCCTTTGAGAAAAGGCTCATAAATTTAGATTAGCAGAAGGTATCTCCTTTGAGAAGAGGCTCATAAATTTTGTAATTGGAAAGGATTCCCAAAGAAATTTGAGATAAATTTTAGAGAAAAGTTTTATGGACGTAGCCCAGCCATTCTGGGTGAACCACGTAAAAATTGGTGTCACTTTGTGGATGATATTGTGCATTGTTTTGATATTTTTGTGGGTATATTGCTTTACTGTTTTGTAATATAAAGGAAAAAGTAAAAAGAGGTCTTATACTGTTCACCTCCCCTCTCAGTGTAAGCTTGTGTTCTTCAATTGGTATTAGAGCGGGTGCCTTCGAAAATTTTAATAGCTTGAAGGAAAATCTAGTAAAGAACACAATGGATTATTCAAGTGGCAATGCAAGATGGGTTAGATTTTGGTCTTTGGAGTGCAAGGATGAAGGTTCATCTAATGGCACTTGGTAATGAGGTATGGGAAGTAATTGAATATGAGTACACTATTCCTGTACATGGTCCAAATACTAAAGAATAAATACTCCTACATCACATCAATTCAAAAGCAATGAATGCAATCTTGAAAGGCTTACAGAAAGCATATCTCACCAAAGTGATTCACTGCAAGACAGCTAGTGAAATGTGGAAAGCAGTTGCAGGTGGTTCATACGAGTGATACAAATGTCAGAAAGGCCAAGTTGAGACACTTCAAAGGTATGTTTGAACAACTCTATATGAATGATGATGAAAATATTAGTGACTACATGCTTCGTATGGATGAGGTTGTTAACTCCATGAAAGAATTAGGTCTTGAGCTTGCTGAAAATGATGTTTGTGATAAGATTTTAAGATCTCTTCCTAATAGATTTAGTGAAAATATTTCTGCTATTGAGGAAGCTAAATATTTGGATAAGTTGAAAAATTATGAGCTCCATAGTATACTTGTAGCATTTGAGTTGAGAACTCAAGTGAAGGTTGACGTCAAGAAAGAGGCAGCTTTCAAGGCTACCAAGAAATCCAAGGGTAAACAGCTTCAAGATAGTGATGAGTCTTCTAGTGATGAAGAGGCATATTATAGCAAGAAAGGCAAATTCTATAGAAAGCATAAAAGCGTGAAAAATATAATATGTTTCAATTGTGGAAATTTTTTTCATTATGCTACTGACTATACTATTCCCAAGAATGAAAGTGATGAAGATAAACAGGATTCTAAGAGCAAGGATTCTGAAAAGTACAAGCAACACAAGAAGAACAAATATGAGCACAGCAATCAAGGAAAGAGGTATTATCACAAGCACAAGAAGAGTTTCTATCTAGACAAATCAAGTAAGTGTTCTAGTAGTGATAGTGAAAGTTCTTCAAGTGATAATGAAAATGAGATGTTGTTCATATCAAAAAAGAGGAAGAACCGAAACATAGATTCATTATCATGAAATGTCTTAGATGTGGAAATTTTGGTCACCTTGAGGATGATTGTACAAATAATGATTTGGTTTCCAGTATGTATGAGGATGCTTCAGAAAACTATAAGGAAGATGCATGTATGGTTTTTGAAAAAGGTAGCATCTCTAGTGATAAGAAATCTAAAAAAGACTTTGATGATTCAGAAAGCAAACAAATAAAGGATCATGAAAGTGAACATAGTAGTGCTCTTAGTGCTTTGAAAAAGGAAAGAAAGAAGAATGCTAGACTCAAGGATAAGTTAGATTAATGTTGTATGGAGAGATATGATCTTATAGAAAATCTTGATTTCTCTATAGCTAAGATGCAAGAACTCAAGGATGAGTTAGAGTCTAAGGTTCTTGAGTATAGTGAGTTAGAACAGAAAATGGCTTCTTTGAAAGAAGAAACTAAAGAGTACAAGGATAAGCTTTACAAGTTTTAAGATAGCTCCAAAAGGGTTAAATCTCTCATCAAAGGTCAAAAAAAGACAACAGATAAAATAGGTCTTGGTTTTGGTAAGAAAGGCAAGGAACAGGTTGGGGAATCTAGTAAGAGATTCCAAAAGGAAGAGAGTTCTGATGAGGAAAGTATTTCAAATCATGTGTCCTTGAATGATAGATGTGCAAAAATAGAAAATAGAATTCAGAATGAGAATAAGAAGTTTTCAGGACCCAAGAGGTCGAATAAAGGAAAATTTCACGATAGATGTTTTGCGTGTCACAGGTTTGGTCACATGGCTTCACATTGCATGGCTTAAGTGAAGAAGTTAAACGACAATTTTAGAAGCTCTAGTTTTTTCCAAGGGTATTGCTACTCTAGTCAATAGTTTGGGCACAAGGCAGTCTATTGCAAGGTTAATTACAGAAATAGGTTTGGTCAGAACGGGTTTGGTCAGAACAGGTTTGGCCAGAACAGGTGGATTCAAAGATCAGGTTTACCTTAGAGAAACAACATCGTCAAGTGTTTCAAGTGCACCTCTTCAATTAGGTGGCTTACTCTTCAAGTAGGTGCCTTACTCTTTAGGTAGGCACATTACTCTTCAGGTAGGTACCTTGATGTTAAGCACTTTGATCATGTAGTTGAAAGAGGTATTGTTGACCATGGTAAACCATTGACTCCACATCACGTAGGCTATCCTTAGAAGACTACCAAACATATGAGCTATCCCAACCATATTAGAAGAAATGCATAACAATTTTATGAAGCATAACATGGGAAACATAGAGATCGAACCTAAAAATATTCTATCCCTAGGAAAAGACAAAAACATGGTTTAACTATTTTTATCATACGCCTATTATAGTAACTAAACTATATTAGTTTATACTGTAACCAAGACTTTTGTTGTAACAAAACTATCACAGGAAGTTATGTGTGTGTTATATAAACACACAGACTTCTTTGAGAGAGAAGGTAATTCTTTAATAGTGTTGATGTATGTAAGCATTGTATTGAAATATTAAAAAAAGTACTCAAGAATTATTCCATTCACATTTTACCTTTGTAATTAGTCGGGTGGAAGCTGGTGGAGCCTAGGCCCACTCCAATATAGTATTCCTCCCCTACTTTCTATTTATTTCTAGATTAGTTAATTTATTTCAATGTGCTGCATCTTTTATTTTTGAGAGTGTGATGTATTACTTTCATTTTTTTTCCAAGTATGGTGTGGTGTGATATATCTTCCTGTACTTTTATTTATGCATGATTAAATTGGTGTGGATGAATCAACGATATTTCACAATGCTCCTCCCAACAATAGGTTTAGTGGACTCATCTTAGAATGGTTTTGTAAAAAACCTTGAACATGGTATTTCATAATTTTACGAGTTCCCTATTTTGACAATTTAAATGAGTGGGCTATGATAGAAATATGACCATATTTAACTAGTTTTTTTGCCCCAATAACAAGTACAATCTAAAGAGTGTATATTAAAAAAAGGTATAAAACATAAAGTACAAATTATGGAATGACTTTGAACCATATAGTGTAGATTATATAATGATTATAGACCATGGAATGCCTAGCAGTAGAAACAAATCAAATTTAAAGGGGAAGTCATAACCACCTTGTAAATTATTTAAGGTAATGACATTAAGTTTTATGACGTGACATGGTTGCATGGTGGTATTGCATAGTCATATTTAGGATTTTATTAGACATCTCTTCATAGAGGTTGTGGGTGCTAGCAAACATCTCTCCTTAGAGGTTGCCTCATTTGTAATCCCATATTTATATTAATAAACTAGTACTTATTATTTTATAAAATTTTATCTTTTTTACTTTTATTTTTACATAGCAAAAAAGCCATTATATGTGGACAATTTTGATGAGTGGTATTAGAGTAGTATCTTTGTAGGTGTATTATTCCAAATACAAGATCAAGCTATCAAAAAATGGATGTTACGACTGCAACCCATATGATTACCTATTCAATCATTTCAAATGGTTTATATGGTGAACAACATTGAGATAATAAATATTTTTAAATAGATGCTAGATGAATCCCTTAAAAAGTAGCAAAATCAAATGTTAGATCAAATTTTCTAGATTCTTTAAAGACTTCCATCTGCTAGCATTGTAGCATAACCATTCAATGCCAAAAAAAACCATTCAAATATAGGTGATATTTGATATTCCTATATTTGAAGGAAGAATCTATAGAAATATGATGGAGAATTGGTTGGACCAACTATCCACATACTTTTTTGTCAATATCTTGTATGACAAAGAGAATATCACTTTTTTCCCTATTAAAGGCTTAATACCATTCTAGAATTGGTGGTAAGCATACAATTAGAACAAAGAATATGTAGAAGACCTTACATAGGATAAGTTTTTGAATGTAGTAAAGAATGAATAATACCTAATAGGCACCTAAGAATATCTATATATGCAATATAAAAAACTATTTCAAGGTTAAGAAGAGTATGTTTAAGAATATATCGATGTTTTTCATTCACAATCTACAAAACTTGACATCCAAGATATCAAGATGCATCATGTTTTCAAGCATTGTAGTGGATTACATTGCCACATAAGGGAGTACATGGACTTATTTGAGTTTAGTACCTTAGATAAGCGTACAAATTTACCATCAAGATTCAATAGAAGTACAAACTCAAAATTAAAAAAGGAAATGGCTCAAATAATAAGAACCAAAATACCAAGTATTAGTCCAAGAAAGGAAAAATTAATTTTCAAAAACAACAAGACACAGGAGATCAACAACAAAATAAAAGCTATAAGTAAAAAAAGAGTCATAAGACAATAGGTTCTAGAAGAATAATATTTTGAAATGGTGTCACTACCATAAGAGAAGATAACATTCTAGAGAAGAGTGTATTAATTTTAGCCTCTATATGCTAAGACATATCTATATACATCCACAAAACGTACATGTCCCCTAGCCAAGGATAAAGGTAAGAATATCATGGAGGCAAAACCACATGTGACTATTGCTATCTCTACTTCACAAATAAAAATAGAGGATCATCCTAATAAGGATAAATTTTTCCACTCATCATTCTAGGTAAAATGTAAGCCTTTATATTTCATTACTGATAGTAAGAGCTAATGAATTTGATCTGTGTTGATACTATAAAGGTTCTAAATTTATCTATGAAGCCTCGCCCATAATATTATAATATTGTATGGTTGAATCAAGGTAGAAATATCTATGTCACTCAATAGTTTCTTCTCTCTTATGCCATCAAGCCAATTTTTATGTGATGTGATTCCATTAGTTATTTATAATGTGCTCCTTGTCTATTCATACATGTGGTATAGAAACAGTGTGTATGTGTCTATTAGGACCCCATCCTAATATTATTTTTGTAATTATTATAATATTATGTAATGACCTAATTTCAATGTGGGCACCCCTTTATAATATTATCTTGTAATACTTTGTAATGGTATGTGGCAAGTAATATACCTAGATAAGTGGGGCCATTTCATGTAACCATTATCAACAATGTAACCAATATTTGGTAGAAAATTCTATATCAAGGGGTGTTTTGAATGTAATCCAAATCTTGAGAATTATGTTAGGGTTGCATGAAGTGTATATTTAAAATACATGGATCCATGAACAAATTTATATTTTTGTAAATTAATGAAAGTATTCAAGGAGGTTTCCCCTCCAAAGAGGCCTACAATTCTGAGTTGCTTTATGAGATTGTTTCATTCCTGCACTTAATTTTTATATTAGAATAGTTTATGTTTTAAGTATTTATGTTTCTTTACAATATTTGTGTAAGTGATTTTATTATTAATAGTAGGTTTCTAACAAGTGGTATCAGAGCATTTTCTAGAGATGAGTTCCATTGCAAATACAATAGTACTTACCCCTTCATTGCAAATTTTAGGTATACATTTTTGTGTTTCCTAATTTTTGCTTGTGCTTTATCTTAAAAAGAAAAAACAAAAAAAACTTTCCTTTTTCTACAATAGTTATTAGGTTAGAAATGATGTGTTAGTGGTTTTAAAATTTCATAGAGGAGTTGTTCTTATTGGCTAGTAGATATTTCCCATAAAACATCTAATGAAGTGAGGGGTGATCAACATCCAATACCAAAGCCTTATACAACACCCATCTATGTAATTGAGCTTCCATATATATTTGGGTATATCAGAAGACCACCTAGGATTAGGAGAAACCTTTAGCCCTATAAATATTTCTTGGTCTTGTATTAACCATAGTACATCAAACACAATATCCAAAAATATCATCTTCCCATATTGTCAAAGAGACAAGTAGTGTGCTCAAGGGTATGCACGGAATCCTCATTGAGTAGTGGTCTAATATTTTTATTTTATATATTGTTCATCACTATTGTATAATAGAGGGCCTATGGGTATTGCATACACCTTGTCTTAGCATACCCTAGTTTTGTTAAAATTTTAACTTGCAAAAACTTTCCTCCTTTTTGAATGTTTAACCTAAAACCAAAAATCATCCCATAAATATTGAGCATATGGATGAGACTTCCCTATCACAAAAATACTATTTGTAATTGATGAAAAAAATGATGAACATAAAAAAAATAATTTAGATAGTTTGTCTATGTTATTATTATTTGGGTATCACTTTAGTCTAAAAATAGCAATAGAAGTACCAACTAGAGATTATCAACAAATGTTTGGAGATCTACCTTCGATGATTTTCCTCTTATCATCCTACATAATGGGTGAATTTGCTTCCCTTGGTTGAGTGGTGCCATAACTTTTCCTATTACATTGCGACCAAGGTCACTCATTTTGAAGAAACTTATGGATTGTCTCCATCAATAGCCTCCTCCTACATTTTAGTTAGCTCTAAGGTCCATGTCATTAGCACTACACATTCAACATGTCAAATTTATCCATAAAATAAAGATGAACTTGGAAGTGGTGTAGAACCGGATGTGCCAATAAACTGATCAACTTTATTCTAAGTGTAGCTTTGACATTTTTATATGGTCTTACTACACTTACAACCATATAAATAGTCATCACTTTATATTTGCATGTGATAAAAATTCATCACCCAATATTATGTCCCCTACCAAGTCTTATAGTGGATTGGTGCAACAACCTACAAATTGGCCCTACCATATACATCTAAGCTTCATACTATCTTTCACGTATCCTTTATTAAGAAATTTGTGGTTAATCATATATAGGTTCAAAATGATTTACTTTAACTAGATGAAGAGGGTTATATCCTACTCAAGCCAAATAATTGTTCGACCATAGGATATGCACTCTTCACAACCACGTAATCACTAAGGTTCTTATTTAGTAGTATGGTCTACAATCAAAATATGCTACATGATATTATCTCCAACAACTACCACACCATTTTCCTCATCTATAGCTTTAAGGATAAATATTTTTGAAGGTGACAGACATGATAGGACCCCATCCTAATATTATTTTTATAATTCTCATATGATTATGTAAGGATCCATTTCCAATATTGGGACACCTTTATAATGTTATTTTTTTTTTTTGAATTTACATGGTGGAATCGGTAGCCGCCAAGAATCCAGGTAGGCTTTCCAGCTTTTATGGCCGCCATAGTATTCTACGCTGTCCACCCCAGAATCCGCCATACAGATATTCATGCAGTTCGCCCCTATAACCACCATGCCACAATCATTTTAAACCTTTTACACCACTGAAAGCACAAATAAAGGGACAAGCTTTCAGTCCGGGAAGGCCCGAGATTTGAACCTTGGACCTCTGCCCCCCTTATGGGGTTTGGATGAACCAATTGGTCTACACCTCGAACCTAACACCTTTATAATGTTATTTTGTAATAATTTTTAATTGTATGTGGTATGTAAGGCACTTAGACTAGTGTGGATATTTCATGCAACCATTTTCAAGAATATAACCAATGTTTGGTAAAATATTCTAGCTTGAGTAGCATTTTTACATGTAAGTCAAATCTTGAGCATTAGGTTAGGGCTGCATGAATTGTATTATTTAAAGACATGGATCCATGAATAAATATTTATTTTACAAATAAATCAAATGATTGAATATGGTTGCACCCTCGAAGAGGCCTGTGATTATGAGTTACTTTGTGAGATTGTTTCATTTTTGCACTTAATTTTTGTATTTCAATAGTTTGTATTTCAAGTATTTATGTTTATTTACAATATTTATGTGAGTGAGTTTATTTTTAATAGTAGGTTCCTAGTTGTAATAACCCACATTACCAACAAAATTTAAGATATAATTTTTTTTTACATATCTAACATGTCAAGTTACAACCAAGTATATTTATATCAACAACATGTAGGGTATTAAGTAACCGAGAGGATTACGACATGGTCAGTACCAACTCTCATGATAGGAGTGATCAAATCCTATCCAAACTTACATCCCATCATTATATGTATTATCCCTTGGTTTAACTGTTTCTCCCTCTTCTTTTCTTAGGAAGTTTAGTTACGTAATCAACTGAATGTCATTTTGATCTTACTTCTTAATTCCATTATTTGCAGTGGAATATCATGGATGTATTATTAAAATAATACATAAATATTACTTTATTCACATCAATACTTTCACTTGATTTAAAGTATAAACCATTACATCATAACAAAAGATACATCCATTGAAAATACAAAGGCATCAATAATTATAATCTCAAGAATAATCATAATCCATTTTAATCCATGGAATATTTTTTGTTAACAAAATATTTCATCATTTAAAATTCTACTAATTATATTATAAGAATGTAAATACATAATTTCATTAGGAATCAAATATAATTTTAATTCTTTCATCAAGTTCAATATCTGTTATCTATGTAGACAACATCATACTAGAGAGTAAATACAACATCCATGCATATCAAAAATTACAAACAATAGATAGAAGTACATAACATATACCCTAGGAACCCTCACGAAGAATAAAACCAGCCTCCAAAATTTGTTTCTCCTCTCATTTCATAAAATTAAAATTTCATGAATACAAGTATAGAAAGGCATCCCATGGATCCTTTTCTAAATCAAATATGCAATTAAAGGAACCAATATGTTCCTTGTGTAAATCATGATACAAATAAGAAAATGCCACATTTCCTTTCTCTAATCCACCAATACAATACATAATAATATCACCAAATATTAGATCTACATGTTTATGAATGATCATTGGTTTCATATTAAGGATAAATTTCATCAATTTCCAATAGGTAACACCATAATTCCCTCGAGAAAAAACCCACATTCATTCTCCAACCTAAATACCATTATTCCATTAAATCAATATGATCTAGTAATTATCTAAGGTTTCATAACATATGGAGAGATCCCATACTCTCTCCAAGATTAGATCCCATACCTAATATTTCCACATTCATTCACATTTTTCAACTTATCAAATTCCTATATTATAGTTCTCATAATACATCAATAGGGTCATCCTATGATCCCCGTAGTTTGGCAATTAATTTATTTAATAATCAATTCATATGGTTATACTAGAGTCCCTATGAATTTTTTCCTTTAATCTATCAAGTGAGATTACTTCTTCTTGTCTTGTAACCTATCAAATAAGGTTACCTCATAGTCAAACATACATCATTTTGTAATCTATTACACAACTCCATTAATCAACCCTGTAATCTATTACACAAGATTACAAACCACCCTTATACACAATATTACATCTTTGAACTTAAATTAACCTTGTAATATATCGCACAATATTACATATTTAAACTCAATTTTAACTTGTAACTAACCTTGTAATCTATCACAAAATATTACATTTTTATGCTTGATTTGACCTTGTAATATATCACACAATATTACATATTTAAACTTAAATTAACTTTTGTAATATATTTCACAAGATTACATATTTAAAATTAAATTAACTTTTGTAATATATCGCACAAGATTACATATTTAAACATAAATTAGCCTTGTAATCTATCACACAAGATTACATATTTAAGTATAATTTTACATTGTAATCTATCACACAATATTACATCTTTAAAAATTAATTAACTTTTGTAATCTATAGCACAAAATTACATCTTTAAACTTAAATTAACTTTTGTAATCTATCGCACAAGACTATATATTAAAAATTAAATTAACCTTGTAATATATCACACAAGATTACATCTTTAAAATAAAATTGACCTTGTAATATATCACACAAGATAATATGACTTTACTATAGTTCCTACCAATTTGAACCAACATTCATACATCCCATTAAGGAATTATAAATGATTGTCAAATTTATCTCCTAAATTTGATCTCAAGATTTCATTTGTTTTATAAAAAGGTATTGTAATTATAGCCATAAATCATTTAACTTTTACCCAAGGTTCTCACATCTAAATAGATATAGGAGCTCTATTTTAAATTCTAAAAAGTATGCGTAACTATATAGCTAAATCTGGTCATATTACTTTTTAAAATTGTGTATCAATATTTGGGTCACTGACTATAATTCTTATTCCAATTTCCCACACCAACCATTATCCATTCATATTAATTCAATTGTATAGCAAGTACTTGCAATGCTTTTAATGAAGCAATGCATGTTGGGTCTTTAGGGGAGCCAAATATTTCCTTAATATTCTACCTTTATTTAAAAGTTTTTTATGGAAACACATTGCAGTTAGTGCCTCTAATGGGGAAGGGTAAATCTAGTAGTAGACCAATCATAATTAAGCATACACCAAAACCAAACATTAATGTCATTCAACCAGGCATCAACACCATTCAACTAACACAAGATCATCCTTAATGGACATTTGGGTATAGGTATCTTTTCCTTCACAAAGGATCCAAGCCTACCACATATATAATGTGGGATACCTCGTCCTACTGAATGGGATAAAATTTTAATCTTACACACATGGTGGCTAAGGTGAACAACTTAAAATTTTATAAGATCAACCACCACAACGTTATTCATTGCATGGGGGAGTATGTCCTCCTGATGCATAAACTCAATTTTTGGAGGTGCCAAAATATTATAATAGAGGAAATGAAGACAAAACAATCTATTCATATGAAAATTTCATTATCCCACCTGTGTGCTATACACGGATAGAGAGCAAAATTACCTTGGAAGCCTTGTTACCAAACAATTTCAATGGAAGGCTTACAAAATGAAAGAGCTTCAAGGATGCATCTCAAAAACTAACAAAACTCTAGTGATAATAGAGGTTATCCTTTTGACAAATTCTATCATTCAATGCCCTCTCAATGAGATGCATGATCTTGTATTTCAGATCATAATTGCTTAAATCACCAAGAGTTTTGAGTAGGATATAATTAAAGGGTACATACCAGATATACTAGAGCATCATTACAATACATAGATAGTATATCTATGATGAATACTACGAAGAATCTACAATACCTATGTGTAGGATTGATTCAAGATCCATCTTCCTCTATCAAAAATTATGCAATAGAGGGTTGATAAAGCTATATAATGCTTCAAGAGGGGTGATGGTGTTTATTTATTTTATTCCCTAACATTAATATGTTTTTCCGAGATCAACACCAACATAGCACCTTTTTTGCAGTGAATAACTCAAGTTTCTAGTATGGATTTCCAAGGGTTGCATTATCATACATCCGACATTGGAAAGAAGGATATCATCAAGATTCTGATGTAAAACTAAAATATACCCTATATGGAGTTGATCCCAAGCCCAAATGGAGTCTGTAATATCCTATTTTTTTAGCTTATTGGTGAACTAAAAGTACTTACAGGTAATTGAATTATACCTCGGTTAGGGTGTAAACCAAATCCAATTTAGACAAGGTTTAATCATGGCAAAAAAAGAGATTGCTTTGATGTGATCTCACCATAAATAAAATGATAAAAAAATCCCTAAACACCCATTATGAGTTATCCTAATAGATATGGTAGGGCCTTATTGATCCACATCATAGAAGACCAATGTCACAAAATATGAATGGTTCAGTCAGATGTCACAAAATGCAAATTCACATGAAGTTATACATCCCACACTTATGATGTTGTGGGGGAAATATTGTATAAAATCATCTACATGCAATATAAATGATAGCCTTCAATCGGTGGTTGATGCAATGACCAAACGTATTCATCAATATCCTACCTTGATTGAGGCTTGCATAGCCTATGGATTTTTTATTAAAATGAGATATTCACTGGTCAAAATAGATTTGATTCTATGTCCAAAAATATATTAAAGCTAGAATACCTTTCCAGACCAGTTTAAGGAAACAAATTTTTAAATATATATAAGTTTTCCTTTACTTAACCCCATTAATATAGCTCTGAGTCGATCCATACATGAGATGCATGATGGAATTTATTAATAAGCCTTAAATAAAATCTCAGAGAGATTAAAGAAAAACTCTTGCTAAGTTAGGCCTTAATTACATTCCAAACATGCTGAATCGAAATTTGAATCCATGCAACTGGGATTGTTGAGAAATTAAATCATAATAGGAGATAATGAGAAGGCCTAAAGTGTAACAAGTAGAGCATAGAAATACATAACATGATAAATATATAGAAGAACTTGAAATATAGCTTCTTTCTCAAAGTGTCTAGAATATCTCTTGCTCCCTCCTTTGTGACTGCTTTTCATAGTGCCTTCCACTCATATTGGCCCAAATGCCTTAAAGTTTAGTACTCTCCTAAAGCCTTCTAGTTTCTGATCTACCAAGGTAGTGAGCATACTCCCTAGGCTCAATATTTCCTACTTCATTCCCTTTATTGTCTTTCCTTTTATATTTTTTCCTAGATCTTCCTCCCTTATCAGTAAGAGAGTGGATTTATTAATAAAATACTAAAAGTGAACCTTTTTGGAGTTCACCCAAATAGTAAGATTCCATTTTTAGCATTTAAAAATTAGGGAAAAGACAGGATAAGGTAAGGTGGGAGTACTTTGCTCATTTTTGGCCTTCCCTTTTTCTCTAGTGCAACTACAAAGTCTGCACCATTACTATTGGGAAGGAATCATGTGAAATGTAGAATAGTTCACCCACTAGTCAAATGTGTACATTTTTGTCATTGAATCATGACCTTTCTTTTTGGGCCCAATTTAAAATTGGATAAATCTTTGTGGACACTTAATTGTAATAAATTAGGTGTATCCTAATAAGTTACTTTTATAAAGATAATTTCCCCATATTAATATTTTTTCAAAAGTCTTATTTTATTTTTCCAAAACCTTACCAAAATCCCAATTGTATTCAAAAATTTCCAAATTAACCTAATAGAGTTGAATTAGTTTTTAATTAGGTATTTTATAGAATAATTAGGGTTTACTATCCCCTAGGTTTTATCAATTAGACCCTTTTATTAATGCTTGGCAACATTAGTAAGGTTTGGTCAATGTTAAAATTCAAGTATTAATTGATCCTTTGTATCAATTAATGTTTTCTAGGAAGTCCAATGGGTGGGCTGTGACATACTCCCCCCTTGGATTAAACATAGTCCCTTGTGTTTATTGTTATTTCCTAGCTTAGTTAATGCAAAAATCAATAAAAATAGTATTAGTCTTTTACAAATCAGATAGAATAATCATCCTTTGCCTTATTTCTAGTGTCTTGATCCTGATGGTAAGCAACATCTTCTATCCATGAGAGTACTTGGACCTGCAAAAGTATAAACTATTAGAAATACCATATTATTAAATCAATAAAACATCTATGTTGCATCAATAATAAATATTTAAAACATCATCAATACATAAATTTCATCATGAAAACAAAGCACCAAAGCATCTATCATAGTATAGTCAATGATAGTAGAGTATTGCAACAAGATAACTCTGGAATATTCCCATAGAGATGACATGGATTCATGTTTTTAATAATAAACTAGACATATATGTCTAACTAAATATATAAACAAATCTCACAAAGGAGTATCATACTATGCCTTGATAGTTCCTTTTTATGATTTAACATAATATACATATGTGTCATAAAAGACAAAGTCATATTTTCATACTTCTTCCTTAAATATAGCCATATATCTTGAAACCATATTGGCAAACCTATTTTCCACCATCATTGCATCACTCTTGATGTCCCCTGGTACTCATTTTTTATCAGTCTATTGCAAGATTTATATCTCAAGAGACACAAATATCAAGTGCAATCCTCAAAATAGCCTAAGGTACACCACTTAAGACCCATAAAATATGGAGGGTTCACTTAGCTATTCCACTTTGATTCACCAGTGATTCTATAGTGTGAGGAGAATAAATTGAACAAGTGTAGTATTTGAGTAACAAAATCCAGTAGCAATGATCGCCTTTACTATTCTTATGATGCCATATTGATATTCATGGTCACACTTACCCCTTGTAAGGTACCATGCAAAAAGTTTCATATTTATTTCCATGTATACCAATCATACTATCACTCATCGATAGTACCTATGACCACACTTACCCCATGTAAGGTGTCATGACAATCATACTATCACTTATCTATAGTACCTATGGCCACACTTACTCCATATAAGGTATCATAACAATTATACTATCACTCATATATAATACCTATGACCACACTTACTCCATGTAAGGTTTCATAACAATCATACTATCATTCATCGATAGTACCTATGACTACACTTACTCCATGTAAGGTGTCATAATAATAATACTATCACTCATAGATAGTACCTATGACCACACTTACTCCATGTAAGGTGTCATACCAATCATTAGAACATGATTTATTCTATGTTAAGAGGGGATACCACACTTTTCTTTAAGAATAAATTCCTCATCTATACCTCCTAAGAGTGTTCTCATATTAAAAAATTTCATGTCTAACCTTGCTCTTTTAAGTTAGTTTTAAATATTAACTAGAATAAGATTCTTTTTCATTAAGTTTTTTAGATTCATACACAGATGCATCCTTAAATACCTCTTCTTACCCTTTAAGACATTTTTCACCTAATATCTAGTCACTACAGATGGCATTCAAGTGGTCAACATGTCGGATAGGGTACTTAGTCCAAGCTTACCAGTTGAGGAACTTCCAAAAGCTACCTGTTATTTGAAACCTTCTAAGCCACTACTCAGAACAAGAAAAATACAAAGATTCAAGTATTCCAAACCATCCAATCCAACTCTTAACGAGAGCTAAAATTTAAATCACTCATTGTATAAATATTTCAAAGAATATAAGTCTATATATATATATACATATATATGTGTATGTATGTATGTATGTATGTATTACATAAGAAAAAAACCCCCTTGGGTTACAATTATCATCCTTACAATTTATAAAGGGTGGCTTTCAGCTAGAGAAGGTGGTGGGGTAGTTGTTCCAGTGGCTACTTGACCTCTAACCTGGGTCATTCTATAAATTTATCATGTGGTTATTCCTCGTCCACATTGTTTTTAGATGTATGCAAGGTGCTATTACAAAAACCTCAATCATGGTTATTTATTTGATAATAATTTCAACTTTATGGTAAGTTGATTTTAGTTATCAACTCATCTCATCACTTGATGCAGTTTATAGTCCTTCCTACGTCATACAAGAAACTATTTCTTGGTATGCATATTTATTGGATTATTTACCATAAATGAGATACATGTTGGCCTTATGCAAGGGATTCTACGAGTTTCTTTAAATTCTAAGGGAAATTGATTTTCCAAGGATTATTCTTGTGATCACATACTTTCCAACAGCTCCTCTACTGCTAACTCTTGTAAAATTTCCTGACTAGGTTTGATATACCTATAGTCATTCCTTATCCCATCGCTACTTCAAATCTCTTAAAACTAGAACTCTATTATCTTTCATAAAAAATATAGGGCTCTCGGTGCTTCAAACAATTGTTGAAGTTTTATGTCCTAGTTTAACTGTGTGGAAAATTATACCACATGTATTATGTAGAGGGTAGTCCCCTATTTTAAATAGCGTAGCACACCCTATTATACTTGACCATCACTCGGGTGGTCAGGTGGCATACATTTCTATGGAGTTGAGATACTTGGATAGGTTGGTGAAGGCTCATGTGGTGGTTATAATTAGGATTTTACACCAAAATTTCTTGTTATAATATATCTCTGTTCAAATTTGGGTGATTTCCATGCTTAAATATGAAGTTTCACCATCCTTGCTCTCCTTTGCTATATCGGGATTTCATGCCATAATATGGTTCTAGTGATATGTGGATGGTCTCCATGTTCAATATAGGTTTAATAATTTCCTACACCATAGTATTTGGTTAAAAACCATGAGTGTATTGTAACAATGATCAAAAACGCAAATAAAGAAAATATTCTTTTGTTGACCTCATGGTCTTACCTAGACTCTTGCCTTGTTGCAAGGTAGTATTACCTTTAGCAATTTGAATTGGGGATCTTACCTTCCTTTCCATAGATAACATTTAGTATCAAATATTTTTAGAAAACTTTATGGCTAACATAGCTAACTTTACAATCAAGGGGTTACTTTAGCACAGTCTACATGTGCTTCTCTTAAATATGAATACTCAAATAAGTCTAAGGCTGCAATTCACAGAAATCAATGTGGTCAATGTCTACATGTAGGTAGGAGTGACCCACCTCCTATTAAGACCAGTAGGTAATCAAACATACTATGCTCTTGGGAATTCTCCTATCTATTTCAAAAAGAACACTCATTTTCCTTTATAGCTAAAGCTAGAATCGTGTTCGATCTCTTTCAACCAATACATTTGGTGTATGCCTTAAAGACTAAATGTCCTATCATGCAGATAGAAAATTAATCATTTGCAATGCTTAACTTCCTTCCCATATCACACAATGGGAGTTAAAGGGGTTATCACACAAACCCTCATAGACACTCAATGTCTACCATTTTATCTTACTTGCTCTATTTAATTATTAATATCCATGATATGAGATAAAATATAGGCTTTTACCCTATTCATAATTCTTGAACCTATTTTTCACACAAAAATTTAGTAAGAGTCTTAGCTTCGTACTACAAATATCAAGTATATTTTTAACGATCTCTTGGGTACTCCACAAGTTGTGGGAGGTTACCTCACTCTTCCATTATGATTCACTAGTTATTACAGGCATGGGAGAAAAAAATTTACACATTAGTAGCTTCTAAGAACTTATTTTTAACTTATCATGCATTTATCAGTTTAGAGTTCATCAAGAACCATTATAGGTTTACAAAAAAAGCCCTTCTCTTTGCTTGTCTAGACCTATCATAAGAGTCCATTAACAAGCCTGGGCTCTAATACCAACTGTAGCAACCCACATTACCAACCAAATCTGAGATAGATTATTTTTTTATATATCTAACATGTCAAGTTACAACCAAGTATGTTTAGATCAACATCATGCAGGGTAATAAGTAACCGAGAGGATTACGACATGGTTAGTGTCAACTCTAGTGATAGGAGTGATCAATTCCTATCCAATTTTACATCCCATCATTGCATGTATGATCCCTTGGTTTAACTGTTTCTCCCTCTTCTTTTCTTATGAAGTTTAGTTACTTAATCAACTAAATGTCATTTACATATTACTTCCTAATTCCATTATTTGTAGTGGAATATCATGCATGTATTGTTAAAACAATACATAAATATTAATTTATTCACATCAAGAATTTAACTTGATTTAAAGTATAAACCATTACATCATAATAAAAGATAAATCCATTGAAAATACAAAGGCATCAATAATTATAATCTCAAGAATAATCAGAATCTATTTTCATCCATGGAACATTACTTGTTAACAAAAAATTTCATCATATAACATTTCAGTAATTGCCTTATAAGAATGTAAGTACATCATTTCATTGGGAAGCAAATAGCATTTTACTTATTTCATCAAGTTCAATATCCATGATCTATCTAGACAACATCATACTATAGAGTAAATACAACATCCATGCATATCAACAATTTCAAACCATAAATAGAAGTACACAACATATACCCTAGGAACCCTCATGGAGAATAAACCCAACCTCCAAAATATGTTTCTTCTCTCATTTCATAAACTTAAATTGTCATGAATACAAGTATAGAAAGGCATCCCATAGATCCTTTTCTAAATAAAATATGCAATTAAAGGAACTAATTTGTTCCTTGTGCAAATCATGATGCAAATAAGGAAATGCCACATTTCCTTTCTCTAAGCCATTAATACAATACATAATAATCTCATAAATTCTTATATCTACATGTTTATGAATGATCATTGGTTTCATATTAAGGATAAATTTCATCAATTACCAAGAGGGAACCCCATAATTCCCTCGAGAATGAAACCCACATTCATTATCCAACCTAAATACCATTATTCCATTAAATCAATATGATTTGGTAATTATCTAAGGTTTCATAACATATGGAGAAATCTCATACTCTCTAAGATTAGATCCCATACCTAATATTTACACATTCATTCACCTTTTGACGGGGACCCAAAAAACACATTTTTGCAAACCCTACTTTTCATTAAAATCAACTGTAAATATACATCATAAATAAACAGCCCGTAGGCTTACAATAGCTAGTTCTCGGCTTAGCTTCGCACCACTTCTACACTCTGCGTGCAATCCCGATCCACCGTCCCGACAAATACAACAAACTAGGTTTTTATAGAGGCCCCGACCCTCTCACGCATCAACTCCCGCGCAAATGGGTTCACCAACCTGATTAAAAACATTTACACAAAAATTGGGACACCAACCCGATTAAATTCCCGCACTCCGCACGGTCCCTGCCACTGCTGACTCGGTCAGAATACCCTGCGTCCATCCTTTTCGTCTTCCATGCTTCTTGGTATTTGTCCACCATTTACTGCACCCTGGGTGCCACGTGTCATTCTGCAACAATTTTGAAAATACCGCCTCTATGGTTTCCCCGCCACCTCTTTCTCTTTCTCCCATGCCTTCTTCTCTCTTCGTCGCGATATCGCGACATGTCGCGATATTATGATGTTTCTGCCACCCAACGCTTCTTTCCCATTTTGGTCATGATATCACGACATGTCGCGATACCACGACCATTTTGCCTCCTGCTCCTCCGCTGAGAAACTCGTTGCGATATCGCGACCGTTCTGCCGCCTCGCCTCATCCTTCTGAAGACATCACAATTTTGCGACGTCATGAAATCGTGACATCACAATTTCGTTACCACTTTCTACTTTCTCCTCTGTCTCCGCCTTTACGTCACAATTTCACGATCGGTCCGCTTCTCTGCCTCTTCCTCCGCTTTGACGTCGTGATTTCACGATGTCATGAAATTGCGACGTCGTGATTTCACTACTCTTTCCTGCCTTCACCTCTGCTTCTGCCTTTTCGTCATGATTTCGTGACGGTCGTGATTTGGTGACATGTCACAAAATCGTGGCCCCTTCTGTGCCTTTTTCTCTCTCCTACAAACTGTCGTGATTTCGTGACATGTCACGAAATTGCAGCCCCTTCTATTGGACTTTCTCCTTGCCAATTTCTATCATGATTTCATGACATGTCACGAAATCATGACGGTTTTCTTCCTTAGCCGCTCCTTCAGTGCTGGCTTTCTCGCAACTCGATGCTTCTGCTGGAGGTGCTACCGGATGCTCCTACATCAGACACCCGGGGTAAGTGGAGAAGTGATCTTCACTTCCGCTTGGTCTGGTTGCTGCCTCCTGCAACACTTCCAAACCCTTCTCTACCTCAGCAGTCTGCTTTAACCCCGGCTCTCGGTCCATACTTCTGTCTTCTTCCAGACAGATTTCTCCACTGCTGCAAACTTCTTCTGCAGCCTGCTTTAACTCCTCCACTTGCATAGAAAAATTTGTGCCTTCTTCCGGGCAGGTCCCGGTACTGCTGCACTCTTCTACAGCCTTCTTCAACTTTTCCTTTCTTTCTCTTTCTTTCTTCTCGTCTTCTTTGCCACTCCTCTTGCTCCCGTAATTTTATCCCAAGCCATTCCTTTTGTAGGGCTTTTAATTGTCGTTGCAAAGCTAAGACTTCTTCCTCCGGCACCATATCTTCTTTGTTGTCCCATCTTCTTTGAGAATGCATTTTTCCTTAGCTTTTCTCACAAAGCTTTTACTGATCCGGTGTAGCTGCCTCACGTTCGGCGATCTGCTAACACGCTCGGGGACCTTAACTTTCTCTCTCAGAACCCTCTCATAGATCCTGACGTAAACTGCCTCATGACTGGTGGTCTGTTTACGCACTCAGGAACATTGGCTCTGATACCACTAACGGGGACCCAAAAAACACATTTCTGCAAACCCTACTTTTTATTAAAATCAACTATAAATATACATCAAAAATAAACAGCCCACAGGCTTACAATAGCTAGCTCTCGACTTAGCTTCACACAACTTCTACACTCTACGTGCAATCCCGATCCACCGTCCCGACAAATACAACAAACTAGGTTTTTATAGAGGCCCCGACCCTCTCACGCATCAACTCCCATGCAAATGGGTTCACCAACCTGATTAAAAACATTTACACAAAAATCAAGACACCAACCTGATTAAATTCTCGCACTTCGCATGGTCCCTGCCACTGCTGACTCGGTCAGAATACCCTGCGCGTCCATCCTTTTTGTCTTCCTCGCTTCTTGGTATCTGTTCGCCATTTACTACACCCTGGGTGCCACGTTTCATTCTTCAAAAATTTTGAAAACACCGCCTCCGTGGTTTCCTGCCACCTCTTTCTCTTTCTCCCGTGCCTTCTTCTCTCTCTGTTATATCACGACATGTTGCGATATCGTGACGTTTCTGCCACCCGACGCTTCTTTCCCATTTTGGTCACGATATCGCGACATGTCGCGATATCGTGACCATTTTGCCTCCTGCTCCGTTGAGAAACTCGTCACGATATCACGATCGTTCTGCTGCATCGCCTCATCCTTCTGAAGACGTCGTGATTTCACGACGTCACGATTTTGCTACCACTTTTTGCTTTCTCCTCTGCCTCCGCCTTTATGTCGCGATTTCGTGACCGGTTCACTTCTCTGCCTCTTCCTCCACTTTGATGTCATGATTTCATGATGTCACAAAATTACGACATCGCGATTTCGCTACTCTTTCCTGCCTTCACCTCTGCTTCTGCATTTTCGTCATGATTTCACGACATGTCATGAAATCGCGGCCCCTTCTGCGCCTTTTTCTCTCTCCTGCAAATTGTCACAATTTTGCGACATGTCACGAAATCGCGGCCCCTTCTGCTGGACTTTCTCCTTGCCAATTTTTGTCGCGATTTCATGACATGTCGCGAAATCGTGACGGTTTTCTTCCTTAGCCGCTCCTTCAGTGCTGGCTTTCCCGCAACTCGATGCTTCTACTGGAGGTGCTGCTGGATGCTCCTGCATCACCTTTTGAAACATAGCCAAATACTATATTATAGTTCTCATAATCCATGAACATGATCATCCTATGATGCCCCTAGTTTGGTCATTAATTTATTTCATGATCAATCCATATGGTTATACTAGAGTCCCTACGAATTTTTCCCTTTAATCTATCAAGAGATATTACTTATTATTGTCTTGTAACATATCAAACAAGGTTACCTCATAGTCAAACATACTTCATTTTGTAATCTATCATACAAATCCATAAATAACCCTTGTAATCTATCACACAAGATTACATCTTTAACCTTAGATTAGCTTTTGTAATCTATCGCACAAGATTACATCTTTAAACATAAATTCATCTTGTAATCGATCGTGCAATATTACATATTTAAACTCAAATTGACCTTGTAATCTATCACACAAGATTACATCTTTAAACTTAATTTGACCTTCTAATATATCATCCAAGATTTCATATTTAAACTTATATTAACTTTTGTAATTTATCGCACAATATTACATCTTTAAACTTAAATTAACTTTTATAATCTATCACACAAGATTACATCTTTAAATGTAAATTAAACTTGTAATCTATCACACAAGATTACATCTTTAAGCTTAATTTTACCTTGTAATTTATCACACTAGATTACATATTTAAACTTAAATTAATTTTTGTAATCAATCACACAATATATCATCTTTAAACTTAATTTAACCTCATAATCTATCACACAAGATTACATATTTAAACTTAATTTTATATTTTAATCTATCACACAAGATTACATATTTAAACTTAAATTATCTTTTGTAATCTATCGCACAAGATTACATCTTTAAACTTAAATTAAATTTTGTAATCTATCGCACAAGATTACATATTTAAACTTAAATTAAAATTGTAATATATCACACAAGATTACATATTTAAACTCAAATTGACCTTGTAATCTATCACACAAGATTATATGAGTTTACTATAGTTCCTACCAATTTGAACCAACATTCATATCTGTCCATTAAGGAATTATCAATGGTTGTCAAATTTATCCCCTAAATTTGACCTCAGGTTTTTCTTTATTTTCTACAAAGGTATCACATTTCTAGCCATAAATCATTTAACTTTTACCCAAGATCATCACATCCAAATAGATATAGGAGCTCTATTTTCAATTCTAAAAAACATTCCTAGCTATATAGCTAAATTTGGTCATCTTTATTTTTAAAACTGCATATCAATATTTGGGTCACTGACTATACTTCTTATTCCAATTTCTCACAGACTATACTTCTTATTCCAATTTCTCACACCAACCATTATCCGATCATATTAGTTCAATTGTATAGCAAGTACTTACAATGATTTTAATGAAGTAGTGCATGTTGTATCTTTAGGGAAGCCAACTCTTTCCTTAATCTGCATGTTGCATCTTTAGGGGAGCCAACTCTTTCCTTAATCTTCTATCTGCATGTTGCATCTTTAGGGGAGCCAACTCTTTCCTTAATCTTCTACATTTTAATAAAAGTTTTTTATGGAAACACACTGCAATCAGTGCTTTCAGTGGTGAAGGGAAACTCTAGCAGTAGACCAATCATAATTAAGCATACACCCAAACCAGGCATTAATGTTATTTAACTGGGCATCAGTGCCATTCAACCAACGTGATACCACCCTTAATGGAGATTTGGGTATGGGTAGCTTTTCCTTCATAAAAGGCTTCAAGCTTACCACATATATAATGTGGGATAACTCATCCTGCCAAATGGGACAAAATTTTAATCTTGCAGACACATGGCGGATAAGGTGAACAACGTAAAATTTGATATAGCAACATTATTCATTGCATGGGGAAATATTTCCTACCGATGCATAAAATCAATCTGTCGATGTGCCAAAATCTTACGATAGATGAAATAAAGATAAAATAATCTATTCATATAAAAATGTCATCATCCCACTTATGTACTATACACAGATAGAGAGCGTAATTCATCCTGGTAGCTTTGTTACCGATAAATTTCAATGGAAGGCTTACAAACGAAAAGAGCTCTAAGGATGCATCTCAAAAACTTAACAAAACTCTAGTGATAAGGGAGGTTATATTTTTGACAGCTCCTATCATTCAATGCCCTCTCAATGAGGTGCACGATCTTGAAATTTGGACCGTAACTGCTTAAATCACAGAGTTTTGAGTGACATCTAATCATAGGGGAAATACTAGGTATACCAGAGAACCATTATGATACACAGATAATCTATCTACGGTGAATACTAAGAAGGCTCCATAGTAACTATGCGCAGGGTCGATTCGAGATCCATATTCCTCTATTAGAGATTGTGTAGCACAAGGTTGAAAAATAGCTATCTAATATTTCCAAATAGGTGATGGTGGTTATTCATTTGATTTTCCCAATATTACTCTGTTCATCCTAGCTCAACACCATCATAGCACCTCTATTGCAACAAATAACTCAATGGTCCATTATATATTTACAAGGGTTGCATTATCAGATATCCAATACCGATAAGAAGGAAATCATCAAGATTCCGATGCAAGACTTAAATCTACCCTGTATGGAGTTGATACCAAGCCCAAATGGAGTCTGTAATCTCTATTTTTGTAGCTTATTGGTGAACCAAAAGTGCTTACAGGTAATTGAATCCCACCTCAGTTAGGGTGTAAACCAAGGCTAATTTAGACAAGGTTTAATCATGGTAAAAAAGAGTTCATTTCGATGTGAGCTCACCATAAATAAAATGGCAGATAGATCCCTAAACACCCATAATGGGTTATCCTTCGAGATATGGTAGGGCCTTTTTGACCAATCTCATAGAATATGAATGGTTCACTCAAATGTCACGGAATGTATATTCACATTAAGGTAGACATCCCACATTTATGATGTTGTGTATAAAACCGTCTACACATGATAGAAATGATATACTTCAATCGGTGGTTGAGGCGGTAACCAAATGTACCTATCGGTCTCCTGCCTTGATTGAGGCTTATGTAGCCTATGGAGTTTTTATTAAAACTAGATATTGACTAGTCAAAAAGGATTTCATTATCTGTTTAAAAACATATTAAAGTTAGAATACCTTGCCAGACTGGTTTAAGAAAAATAATTGGGAGTTTTTGCATGTCTTTTTTTATTTTCCCAAAACCATACCAAAATATTCAAAATTCTCCAAATTAATCTGGTAGAGTTTAATTAGTTTTTAGTTAAGGATTTTATAGAATAATTAGGGTTTACTATCGCCTAGGTTATATCAGTTAGACCCTTTTATTAATGCTTGGCAACATTAGTAAGGTTTGGTCAATGTTAAAATTCAAGTATTAATTGATCCTTTGGATTAGTTAATGTCTTCTAGGAAGTCCAATGGGTGGGTTGTGACAGTAACAGTGTCAAGACCCATCAAAGTCATCATCATCGTTAAGGACTAGTAATATAGGATACTAGAGGTAACTCCTTCTACCTATATCTCCCTCATTAGTTCCAAGAATTATAAAAGGATGATAAAAAATAAAAGTAGTTTGTTCTCTTATGATTGAACCTCAATCTACCAAGAATATAGTTTCTACTACCGTGACTACACAATCATCACAATAATAGCAGTAAATGGATAAGCTCATAATAGAATATGTTGATATCCTTAAATCACCTACCAAAGTGTAACTCAATTATGAGGTAAAACATTCTATTGGTTTGGTTCTTATTTATCCTTTACCTAGTGCCTCTGTTGATTATAGATTAGTTCTTAAAAATGATAGATCAAGAGTTAGGTTCAATAATTGACTAAAAAGAGCCATATCAAATTTCCAATACTTTCCAAGCCTTAGGAATTTGTCTCCAGGGATTTTCTCTCATGTTTACCTATTTTCAAGCATGGAAATGACTGTATTTCTATGATGGTTGATCACTTGTATAAAATAGCTATCATGATTACTTGTAAGAAAAATATTGTAACTGAAGAAACTGTAAAATAATGTTAGCCATGCATGGATTCATTTTGGTCTACCAAAATCTAATATCTCATACAAAATTCATTATCTCATACAAGAACAACAAGAAAACTATATGGGAGATAATGCACATAAAGCTCACCATATCCACAATATTCCATCCTCACATTGATAGATAAATAAAATTTATCAATAGGTTGATTGTGCATTTGTTACACATGTACAATTCAAACCTTCCTCAAATATAGGATGGGATCCTACCATACATCTATTAAGGATATAATAGGTGTTTGCAAAACTCTACCAAACACAACTATTTTTATGTATGTTTTAGTTTCCACCCTTTAAAACCCATGGACATGACTCTTTCAAAATTACCCATGGACTTCACATCACATAGGGAAAAAAGATACCAAAAAAGTAGTAAAGTTTGTGGAGCATATTCATCATATATAGTAGTAGGTTCATAACCTTATGGACTAGATGAATGTAAATTACAAGAAGCATTACCAACAACACATCCCACACTCTTTCAATATCAGAGATAAGATTTGGTTTAATTGTAGAAAGAATATCTTGTAGGTCCACACAAGAAAATAGAAGTCTATGCTATGGATCTTATACCATCATCAAGCGAGTGAGATAGGATGCCTTGAAGGTATATTAATTAACTTAGCTTGGTTTACATCATATTTTTAATATGGAGCTTATAAAACCATTTTACTTAGTTTTACTAGACACTTTCGTAATAGCAGAGAAGTTGGTGATTGAGGAACTCAACCCTAAAATTCTTGCATTGATAAAATATGATCTAATAGTTGATATTTGGACTAAAACCACTAGAAATAGTCCATTTAGATCTATAGATTAGTCTAAGCAAGTCAATTTAGTCACCAAGCCAAGTGGTTCACAAAGACCTAGATCAAAAAATAGTTTCAACACTTTACATCAAAGCTTGATGCAATGGGGACCATTGCTTCTCAAGGAGTTAGAATAATCCAAATAGATCACCTAGTTATTGTAGATATACTATACATATATAATAACTATACTATATATATTAGATATATGGACTTTAACTCTAATTTTGATTGATAAAATTAGACTCAATCTTTAGCAAATGGATGTGATCTATGTATATACCATAGAGTCTGGACTAATGAATAGATGTGGACCATAGAGTATGGATTTTATAATGGGTATAGACCATAGAGTATGAATTACAAAATGGGTATAGACCATGGATTCCAAATTATAGAATGAGTATGGACCATCGAGTGTATATTATAGAACAAATAAAGACCATGGAATGTCTGGTCGCAACAATGAACACTATTGACAAGGGATGCCATAATTATCATCTCAAAATACAAACCACCATAACCATTATTTAATTTATTTAATAAGGTAGTGCCATTAATGTTTAGGATAGGATATGGTTTCATGGTGGTATTGCATAGTTGCATTTGGGGTTTTATAGACATATCTCCATAGAGATTGTCTTTTTTGTAATACCATTTTTTGATTAATAAAATATGACTTCCTATTTTGCAATCTCTTCTCTTTCTTGCTTCTATTTTTACACATCAAACAATTTGTTTTCCGTGGATATTTTGGATCATAGTTACTAATAAAACCATATTATTTGATATAATTATCAGTTCTTAACTAATATCTAAAATATTTTTTTAATCTATACATTTCATTTTTAAAAATTTATAATAAGTCTTATTTTATTTTGAGTTCAAATCCTAAAACCAATTGTACATAAACTTCTTCTTTGATGAATCCATTTGAGCATGTTTACTTAATTTTCATTTGGTAAAATGTTTACTTATTATGAATTTCTAGTTTTAATACTATTTTTATTTAACCCCATCATTAAAATTGTGCTTATCTATTGATAGTTAGACTTTCTTTATAAATTTTTATTATCTCATTTCTATTTTTTTGTAAGTCCCCTTCATCTATATCAATTCTTTTCCTTTGAAGAGTTCAAATAATTCCCACAATTAATTCTTCTCAATTGTCCCATTCTCTTCTTCTAATCCTAATGTGGAATTGTTTTTTTTGTATATATTCTTAACAACTTGGATATGGTTGAAATTGTAAATACAAGATAAAAATAACCATTTGACCTTCTTGAAGTTTCATCCATAAATAAATCTATCTAATTATTTTCACTTTTATTGGAGGATTTGTATTTTTTGGATTTGCATTTATAGTTAAAGGTGATGATGGAGATTTTTATGGTGAATGCATACTACCACTATAATGTATATTACTAGTAGAAAGAGTGGAGGAGTGGTGTTATTTCATAAAGTGTATTATCATGGTCATTAGTTTTTCCTACAATGCATTTTACTAACATACACCTTTCACAAAATAAAATATCCCATGATCTAATCATGTGTATATGATTAGGACTGCAAAACTTGTATGCTTTACTCTTTTAGGAGTAGCCAACCAACAAATAAATTTACTATTTTACCTTAACTTCTTTGTATTGTATTTTTAAACATGTGCATATACCAATGAAACAAACACCACCATATGATCCATGTTGAGTCGTACACAATACAATACTTCTGTTGGAATGAAATATCTCACTTATAGTATGAAGAAGTCTGTATGAATATACAAAAATTTACACATGAAAATAATTTTCTGTCACATCTTCTTGTAACACATAACTTATTTTCTTAGTAATTTTTTGATATTGAACTCATTGTAACTCCCTTTTCATTAAGATGTGTAAGCCCTTATAAGACCCCTTTTGGTTTAATATAAAATACCTTTCAAACATTTGAGCTAAACTTCTGCCTTTCTCAAAACTTAGGTTTTTAATAAGATAAGCACTTCTTTTTAATGAAAGCTTTGAAATTTGATATGTAGCCAAATACATCAAACCTACTCTACAATAAATAGATTTGCACTTTCTTTGTATAATCATCTATAAATATCATAAGAGAAAGAGAATTACCAATAGTCAATGCATGTATAAAATTGAAGATATTTCAAGTGATTTAATTACAATGGTTTTCAAGATCATCATGGTTTTCTACCTAGATCTCTATTTTTTTTAATCTCTCAAAATGCATATCTAGAGTAAATATTATATTTTATTTTGATTGCAGTAAATCCTTAAACCATATTTATTTTATAAAAGCTAAAATCCTTTGAATTTTATGTTACCATATAATATATTCCATAACAATTTAAAAAACAATTGTGCTTACTATATGCATAGATTCACTAGAAATATTTAAACTACTACCATTAATTATCCACCATTTTTTTAACTATAAGGTTTGAAAGTTTTCTTATCCAAGTAATACAATATGATTTTTCTCAACCAACTAGCTTATACATAAAAGGTTATTTAAGAAATAGTAACCGCGCATTTTCATTATCATTTACCTCAAATTTCTTGGTATGCACAATCACTATATATTTATCAATAATTTTTATTTCTTTACTATTTTCAAGTATTAATTTTGTTTTTGCTCTTTTATAAATAGATAAATAAAATAACTATCTTAATATTTAAGCTTCTCTTCCATGTGTAAAGAAAAATATTAGTCCTTAAATGCTATCCTAGAGCCAAGATTATCTTTGTCAAGTGAACAAACTTTTAATGGTAATGTTGAACAGCCCTCTTGTCCACAAAAGCATAATTACAATATCTAGCATCATGGAGAGATTTTTCTATTAATATAGAACAATTTTATGATTTATCTTTTAAATTTTAAGATGTGTTCTTGTTACTTTTGTGCTTAAGTTTTATCATTTATTATAAAATCTTCTTGCAAAATTTTAGAATAATTATTTAACAAACATTCATGAGATATCAATGATCCATGAATTAATTTATTTTTAATTTTATTTAAATAATTTCTTTATTCTGTGACAATTAAATTTGATTTCTATTTTGTTATAACAAAATTTATTTTTTATTTTAAGAAAAAAACCCCTTGCGGGGCCGCCTTGGTCTAAGAGACCATGAACATGGGGTTCTACACCGTCAAAGTCACCGAGGGTCACACCCAGCCCTACCCACACCAATATTATCAATTGGATTTTGGGTACCCAATTCAGTTTTTTGGTAGGGTGGAGATTCGAACCTGGGACCTCCCTTGGAGGATTGCCCTCTCCTCTCCAACTCACATAAAACACCTAGGTTTATCTTTCAAAATTTTAAAAGTGAACAAATTTTATTTTATTTTTTCCTTTATAATAAAACCATAATGTATCTAAAGCTTCCATGGTATATTTTAGAACCATGATTCTTCATAGGATACTTACATCTATAGTAGTTTAGATTAGAAATATGAACAATTAATTATTTTACCTCATCTCACTCATATTGTTTTTATATTTTATTTTAACTATATTCCAATCTTAGGGATCATAAATAGCTTGTTCAAACTATATCCCATACGTCCTTATATTCCTTTAAGGTTTGAATGTTAATGGCTAAATATTCATGAGTATCATAAAATAAATGAACTACAAATGATGAATTCACATTTTCTATATACATATATACACAAACATACTAGATAAAATACAATTTGACATATAAATAATATATTACTACAATAATAAAATTATATCCACTAAAATATAAAAATATATAAATATAAAGATAGACAATATGCTAAACAAAAATATTACTTAAATAGGATCTGCTAGATGATTGCAATTGACAATAAATATAATTGATATAAAATAATAATATATTAATAATGATCTAAACATAGTAGAGGTTACTCAAATTCCCAATAATAATGATGCCACAACACTTATCTTGTAGGCCTTAGTGCCAACCTAGA
This sequence comes from Wollemia nobilis, assembly GCA_028583015.1. Lineage (NCBI taxonomy): Eukaryota > Viridiplantae > Streptophyta > Pinopsida > Araucariales > Araucariaceae > Wollemia > Wollemia nobilis. The sequence continues at coordinate 6,258,771 of JAQPPZ010017107.1, read as the reverse complement.
CATTTCACTATATAGGAAAATACCTTCCCTTCCTACTACATTAGACATCCTCATAAAACCAACTAGATCTATGGTTTCATGTCCCTTTTGGCACCACATCTAGTAGTTCCAATATAGATAAATAAATAGATCCATTTTACAAACCACATGTGTCACCACTAAATGAAAAAATATATAGAAGATATAATTTATATTCTATAACAAATATAAAATATCATCTTGATTTATTAAGCCACTAAATTGCTTCACCCCAACTAATTCTTACCTATTGTATATTTATATCAACCTTATAATTATTTTATGATAACCATTCAAGTGTTATTCCTCTATTTTAATCTTGTAATTCATAATATTGATACCCACCTTATTTCATTTGTTATCACTACTTAGACTTAGGCAATCCCTATCATACCTAAATTTTAGTTTGACTACTTTTACTATATGAAAATAGATTGTCTTATATCCTACACTACCATGCAATTCATCTCCTAAATATTTATACTGGTGTCAATATGGTAATAGAACTTGTATTAAAAAATATATTATATTTTTTGAAATAATAAAAAATATATTATATTTGGGGTTGTATTACAATGTAAAATGAGCTAGACAAGAAACAAGGGAAGAAGAAATTCCTCCTCCAATACCTCCTAGCTTAAAAATTATCCGTAAAAATAATATATAGGTGTGTTTGTTGATAACATCACCTAAGACCACCATAATACAATTATACATACACATCAACGCTACCATAGTTGAATTCAAATTTAATTCAGTCATCGAAATTTCATAGACCATCCATCTATCTTCATGATATTTTGAAGTTATTACTGGCATATTGAACATGTATTCTATCTAACTATACCACCTCTCGCATCGTTTGGATTCTTTAACATCAACTTATACAATTTTCCATCTAAGAGTTCACATATTTTCCTTCCTCCAATTATTTTTCCTATTTTTCTAAATAGTCTGCCACCATATTTCCCTCTCTCTTGATATGAGTAATAAGAAAATCTTGAAAAACCTTCTAAATATTTTGAACTGGTTCCACCTTCTTTCTCTCTCCAATTCCCAAAACTTGAAAGGGCCTTATTGTATCCAAGAATCCAATCCATACCTGAGATTCTATCTCTATCTATAGCTTACGTAAATGTATATTTGTAGCTATCATTGATTCTAACAAGATCACTTATCCTTCTGCTTCATTATTTGTTGTCTCTCCCATACCTTTTTCTCTCTAGTACACTTGTTCTCCTTTCCAATTTCATATGATAATACCAAAACCATATTTTCTAGGATTTTTAGTAGAAGTCTCGTCTGTGTTTGTCTTCATCCACTCTCTAGGAGATAACCTCCACTCTATTTTATTCAAGGAGATCTCATCTGCACAACCAACCCTTATTTTTTTTTATTTTACACTTATTCCAATGCTCCCTAAAATAGTCACTTCCTCCATTTCTATGTTTTTTTTCCTCCTATAATATAATTGATAGTGTTTCCATTAACTTACTCATAATCCTCTATTAAAATTACACCCTTGTTCTATGCTATGATATAAATATGTGTACTTTTGTTCTAGCCATAATTACCCCCATATGAAGCTAGATCCCAGCTTCCATGTCATTATCATTGTTCTTGTCTTAAGTATGAATTGTTTCCATTTCTCATAAAAGTTTTCCTAACTCTCAAAAAATTCCCAATGCTCTCTCATATACCTCCATCAACTGATCCATATATCTTTGGTAAAATAACACCTAAAAAAGAGGTTACTCAAGGTCTCCTCTACCTTTCTAATCATAACACATTTGGAAGGCCCGTAGAAACATTTTTTTCTCAGATTATCATATGTCAAGCACTTTCGATGGTTAATTAGCCATGAGAAAATATTAATTTTTATCCATACTTCCTTTTTCCATACAAATATCCATGGTAGTGGTGCTAGGGTAATCTCATATCCATAGACTACCTTGTATCCCTCCTTTACATTATAGATTCCCACTTACTTCCTCCCCATCCAAGTATATCCCTCTTAGAATCAACCTAAACTGGATATCTTTGGATATGTCTCCATTGTTTTTTGGTTAGTTCCTTTATCCCCCTCATTGGACATTCTTGGAGATTTTTCCATTATAGTAATTCTGACACATGTTGATTCTATTATTTCATATAGTAAGAAGCTTTCCACCACCCTACCTTTTGGATCTATCTTTGTTACTATCATGTATCCTATATTACATAATGAAATAGGCCTATAGTTATCAATTATTTCACTAGGTGGGCCTTTAGGAATTAAAGTGACAAAATTATGATTCAAGGATTTTAACATTTTCTTACTTTATATGATTTCCTCTAGTGCCTTCACCACTGCTTGGCCCACAATTTCCCAAAAATTTTGATAAAATTCAATAAGAAATCCATCTGGTCCTGCGGTATTTTTTATTTTCATTTTTATTATGATCTATGATGTTTCTTCTAAAGTAATTTCCTCCATTAATTATTTATTGGTTTAGGTTTGACTAATTGTGGAATTGCCTCTAGTATCTTCTTCTACCATGTAGCATTCAATTTTTCATTGCTATTGAAAAGAGTATGGAAGTATTGATTTGCTATAGTTTTCATTTCACTTCCACTTATTTTAACCAAACCCATCATATATGTAAGGCCTGTAATTTTATTATGTTATCTTCTAGTTATTGTTATCTTATGAAAAAAATTGTGTTTTGATCCCCCTCCTTTGACCACATAACGTTGGCCCTTTACCTCCAATAGATATCTTCTTATTCCTCCAAATATTCCTCTCTCCTAATAATTTTTGCATCATGTTGTAATAGATATTTTGTAATAGTTCCTTGTCTTATCTCCTGAGTAATCTTCTCCTTCTGATACTTGATTTTATTCTTTTGGATTCTAGTGATGTTGGAAATTTTGGGTACCTTGGGTACATTGCATTTGCTCAAGTGAATAAGTTTTCATTGATGTCAAGAAGTTGTTGAAGGAATTTGATTTGATGTAAAATAATTTGTTTTGATGAAGGTTCGGCATGACAGGTTCGAAAGAAAGTAAGTTGAAAAATGTCGCGATATCGTGACATGTCGCATTTTAGTGACTTAAGAAGGAGAGAGAAAGCTTTCTAGAAAAGTGTCACGATATCGTGACATGTCGCATTTTTGTGACTTACGCAGGCGAGAGAAATATTTTTATAAAAGTGTCACGATATCGCGACATGTCACAGTTTCACGACCCAAAGAGGAGAGGGAACGAACGGAGTCAGAAATGTCACGATTTCGTGAAATATTGCAAGGAAGGTTGAATGGACGAAAAAGTGTCATGATTTCATGACATGTTGCAGGAGAGAGAGTCCGAAAGAAAAAATGTTGCGATTTCGTGACATAATGCAGGAGAGAGAGTCCGGGAGAAAAAGTGTCATGATATCACGACATGTCGGGTTTTCATGACTCGAAGAAAAGAAAAGTTCTAAGGAGAAAAAGTGTCACGATTTCGAGACAAGTCAGAAGGCAAAGTGGAAGCAAGATAAGGTGTCGCGATTTCATGACATGTTGCAGATGAAAATGTTCCAAGTAAGAATTGTCGCAATTTCACGACATGCAGCAAAGGGAAGAGTCTGAAATGACAAGGATCGCGATTTCGTGACAGGATGCAAAGAAAACGTATAGAAGCTAGAAGTGTCACGATTTCGTGACAAATTTAAGGAGGAAGAGCTCAAAGGCAAAAGCATCATGATTTTGTGACATGTTCTATTTTCGCGAGAGTAAGGCAGAGAAAAACACAAGGCAACGAAAGTGTCACGATTTTGTGACATGTTCCATTTTCGCTAGTGCAAGCAGATAAGAGTGCAAGGAAGAGAAAGTGTCATGATTTTGTGACAGATTAAGATGGCAGTGTTCGGTTGGATAAAGTGTCACGATTTCACGACAAAAATAGAATGCAGGTCTTCTATAGGAGAAGTGTCATGATTTCATGACAAAAGCAGAGAGGAAGGCTATGAAGACAGAAGTGTCACGATTTTGCGACAAAAGCAGAAAGGAGGTCAACGAAGGGAGAAGTGTCACGATATCATGACAAAAGCAAAGTTGATGTTGACTAAGTTAGAAGTGTCATGATATCGTGACAAGAACGTGGTTGAAGTCGATAAAGGCTAAAGTGTCACGATATCTTGATAAAATCCAAAAGAAAGTGTATCGTTGCAAAGGTGTCATGATATCATGACATGTTGTAGTTTCATGGTAGAAGCTACAAAAGAGTTGCAGAGGCAGTGAGGTCGACAAAGTTAAATTTGGGCCGATGAAGATTAGGGTTTGCAGTCGACGTAGTTTAGGGTTGTGCAGCCAACTAAGATCAAGGTTTTGATCTTGAAAGTGTTAGTATAAAAGGAGGGTTGTTTGGAGAGTTGTGTGGTGATCGAATGCATTGTTGAAGTGTGAAGTTTGAAGAAAGTCCACGGGGCATAGAGAGCAATTCATGCCGAATCGAGCTAAGTGTGAAGCAAAGCACACAGAGAGCAGAAAAGCGCAAAGCTATTGGGTGCATTATTTCTACAACGTTCGGAGATAGTGCGCAGGCCCTAATGGTTTTGGACAAATTATTGAGAGGGATTGTTGGACAGATTTGAGCAAGCTTTTGTTGAGCTTGTGGAGTAGTTTGGGCAGGTTCTAGTGAGAAATTGCAAAGCAGATCTGAGACAAGTCTTGGTGAAGACTTGGGTGAAGATCAAGCAAGCTTTAGTGGAAGCTTGTGAACAACTTCTATGAACCAAATTTCAGGACCAGTTAAGTATAAATATTACTACAATTTTGAGGACATTTCTGCCATACTGAAGGACTGTGTTTGGTGCAGATCAGAGAAAGAGAACGAGGATATTTGTGCTAGATTGAAGGACTGTGTTCAGTGCAAATTCGAGGACCAACTTTGGAGGTGACAGAGTTGAGGACAGAGGTCTCCAGGCAGAGCAGGGAGGATAGGTGTCTTCTGTGGATAGAGTTCCATTTGCTAAGGGCAACAGAGGCAGAGGTATTCTAGAGGATCACCAATCAGAGCAGAGCTATGGGATTGGTGTCTCCTGTGGGTTGGTACTCACAAACTTGAGATTAGGGGATTGGTGTCTCCTTTGGGTTGGTGCCCATAAACATTGTAATCGGGAAAGGTATTCCTAGAATTTGGATTGATAAAATTTAGTAAAATATTTTATTCATGGACGTAGCCCAGCCATTCTAGGTGAACCATGTAAAAATTGGTGTCACTTTGTGGATGATATTATGCATTATTTTGATATTGATGTGGGTATATTGCTTTATTTTTTTTTAATATAAAGGAAAAAGAAAAAGAGGTCTTATATTGTTCACCCCCCCTCTCAGTATAAGCTTGTGTTCTTCAATTGGTATTAGAGCAGGTGCCTTCGAAAAGTTTAACAGCTTGAAGGAAAAGCTAATAAAGAACACAATGGATTTTTCAAGTGGTAATGCAGCACCTATTCTTGATGGGTCAGATTTTGGTCTTTGGAGTGCAAGGATGAAGGTTCATCTAATGGCACTTGGTAATGAGGTATGGGAAGTAATTTATGATGAGTACACTATTCCTGTACATGGTCCAAATACTAAAGAATAAATGCTACTAAAGCAATGAACGCAATCTTGAAAGGCTTACAGAAAGCAGATCTCACCAATGTAATTCACTACAAAACAGCTAATGAAATGTGGAAATAGCTGCAGGTGGTTCATACAGGTGATTCAAATGTCAGAAAGGCCAAGTTGAGACACTTCAAAGGTATGTTTGAATAACTCAAGATGAATGATGATGAAAATATTAGTGACTACATGCTTCGTATGGATGAGGTTGTTAACTCCATGAAAGACTTAGGTCTTGAGCTTGCTGAAAATGATGTTTGTGATAAAATTTTAAGATCTCTTCCAAATAGATTTAGTGAAAATATTTTTGCTATTGAGGAAGCTAAATATTTGGATAAATTGAAAAAGGATGAGCTCCATAGTATACTTGCAGCATTTGAGTTGAGAACTCAAGTGAAGGTTAATGTCAAGAAAGAGGCAGTCTTCAAGGCTACCAAGAAATCCAAGGGTAAACAGCTTCAAGAGAGTGATGAGTCTTCTAGTGATGAAGAGGCGTATTACGACAAGAAAGGCAAGTTCTCTAGAAAGCACAAAAGCATGAAAAATATAAGATGTTTCAATTGTGGAAAGTTTGGTCATTATGCTATATACTGTACTGTACCCAAGGATGAAAGTGATGAAGATAAACTGGATTCTAAAAGCAAGGATTCTAAGAAGCACAAGCATCATAGGAAAAATAGAGATGAGCACAACAATCAAGGAAAGAGGTATTCTCACAAGCACAAGAAGAGTTTCTACCTAGACAAAGCAAGTAAGTTTTCTAGTAGTGATAGTGAAAGTTCTTCAAGTGATAATGAAAATGAGATGTTGTTCATATCAAAAAAAGAGGAAGAACCGAAACATAGATTCATTATCATGAAATGTCTTAGATGTGGAAATTTTGGTCACCTTGAGGATGATTGCACAAATAATGATTTGGTTTCTAGTATGTATGAGGATGCTTGAGAAAACTATAAGGAAGATGCTTGTATGGTTTTTGAAAAAGGTAGCACCTCTAGTGATAAGAAATCTAAAAAAGGCTTTGATGATTCAGAAAGCAAACAAATAAAGGATCTTGAAAGTGAACTTACTAATGCTCTTAGTGTTTTGAAAAAGGAAAGAAAGAAGAATTCTAGACTTAAGGATAAGTTAGATGAATGTGGTATGGAGAGAGATGATCTTATAGAAAGTATTGACTTCTCTATGGCTAAGATACAAGAACTCAAGGATGAGTTAGAGTCTAAGGTTCTTGAGTATAGTGAGTTAGAACAGAAAATGGCTTCTTTGAAAGAGGAAACTAAATAGTACAAGGATAAGCTTTACAGGTTTCAAGATAGCTCCAAAAAGGTTAAGTCGCTCATCAAATATCAAAGAAAGACAATGAATAAAACAGGCCTTGGTTTTGTTAAGGAACAAGCTGGAGAGTCTAGTAAGAGACTCCAAAAGGAAGAGAGTTCTGATGAGGAAAGTATTTCAGATCATGAGTCCTTGAATGTTAAATGCACATAAATAGAAAACAAAATTCAGAATGAGAAGAAGTTTTCAAGACCCAAGAGGTCAAATAAAAGAAAATTTCATGATAGATGTTTTGCGTGTCACAGGTTTGGTCACATGGCTGCACATTGCATGGCTCAAGTGAAGAAGTTAAACGGAAATTTCAGAAGTGCTAGTTTCTTTCAAGGGTATTGCTACTCTTGTCAAAATTTTGGGCACAAGGCAATCTATTGCAAGATTAATTACAGGAACAGGTTTGATCAAAACAGGTTTGGTCAGAATAGGCAGATTCAAAGAATAGGTATGCCTAAAAGAAATGACATTGTTACTTGTTATAATTGTAACAATGAAGGTCACATAGCTAGACAGTGTAGAGCTAAACTTTGAAGGTACAATAACAGAAACAGTGGTATGAACAGGTCTAAGGATCAAGGCATGGATAAGAACAGGAATGATAATAGGAACAAGAATAGTGACAAGGACAAGAATATGGGCAAAGAGTTCAAGAGAAGGCTCGACAAGGAAATTATAGACGCTAATGATGATCAGTGCCTAATGGGAGTTTTAATCCCACCCCAAAATTAATCACATCATCAAGAGGTGGGGGAGGGACTAAGCTAAGAGACTCATTTTTAGTCCCGAGCCCCAAAGGTGACCCTTTGCCATTGATGACAAAGGGGGAGAGATATGAGTAAGTGGGAGAGCTTCAAGTGAAAAGGAAAGGTTCAAGTCAGGGGGAGAAAAACTTCAAAGGAATATTCTCAGTTGTGGACACAGTTTCTCAGTTGTTAGCACAATTGGTTTCAGTTTTGGCTCTTGAGACATGTTTTCAGTAAAGGTTTGCCATCAATGACAAAGGGGGAGATTGTTGGCAATTTTAGGTACCTTGGGTACATTGCATTTGCTCAAGTGAATAAGTTGTCATTGATGTCAAGAAGTTGTTGAAGGAATTTGATTTGATATAAAATAATTTGTTTTGATGAAGGTTCGGCATGACAGGTTCGAAAGAAAGTAAGTTGAAAAATGTCGTGATATCGTGACATGTCGCATTTTTGCGACTTAAGCAATAGAGAAGAAAGCTTTCTAGAAAAGTTTCATGATATCGCGACATGTTGCATTTTCATGACTTATGTAGGTGAGAAAAAGCTTTTTAGAAAAGTTTCGCGATATCGCGACATGTCACAGTTTCGCGACCCAAAGAGGAGAGAGAACGAACAGAGTTAGAAATGTCGTGATTTCACGACATATTGCAAGGAAGGTTGATCGGATGGAAAAGTGTCACAATTTCATGACATGTTGTAGGAGAGAGAGTCCGAAAGAAAAAATGTCATGATTTCATGACACAATACAGGAGAGAGAGTCCGGGAGAAAAAGTGTCACGATATCGCGACATGTCGGGTTTTCGCGACCCGAAGAAAAGAAAAGCGCTAAGGAGAAAAAGTGTCACGATTTCATGACAAGTCAGAAGACAAAGTGGAAGCAAGATAAAGTGTCACGATTTCGTGACATGCTGCAGATGAAAATGTTCCAAGTAAGAACTGTCACAATTTCATGACATGCAACAAAGGGAAGAGTCTGAAATGAGAAGCGTCACGATTTTGCGATAGGCTGCAAAGAAAACGTACGGAAGCTAGAAGTGTCACAATTTTGTGACAAATTTAAGGAGGAAGTGCTCAAAGTTGAAAGCATCACGATTTCGTGACATGTTATGTTTTCACGAGAGTAAGGCAGAGAAAAACACAAGGTAGCAAAAGTGTTGCAATTTCGTGACATGTTCTGTTTTTGCTAGTGCAAGCAGACAAGAGTGCAAGGAAGAGAAAGTGTCATGATTTCATGATAGATTGATATGGCAGCATTCAATTGGATAAAGTGTCATGATTTCACGACAGAAACAGAATGCAGGTCTTCTATAGGAGAAGTGTCATGATTTTGCGACAAAAGTAGAGAGGAAGGCTATGAAGACAGAAGTGTCGCAATTTCGTGATAAAAGCAAAAAGGAGGTCAACGAAGGGAGAAGTCTTGTGATATCATGAAAAAAGAAAAGTTGATGCTGACTAAGTCAGAAGTGTCACGATACCGCAACAAGAACATGGTTGAAGTCGACAAAGGCTGAAGTGTCGCGATATCGTGACAAAAGCCAAAAGAAAGTGTACGGTTGCAAAGGTGTCGTGATATCTTGACATGTTGTAGTTTCATGGTAGAAGCTACAAAAGAGTTGCAGAGGCAGTGAGGCCGAAAAAGTTAAATTTGGGCCAACGAAGATTAGGGTTTGCAGTCGATGTAGTTTAGGGTTGTGCAGCCAACTAAGATCAAGGTTTTGATCTTAAAAGTGTTAGTATAAAAGGAAGGTTGTTTGGAGAGTTGTGTGGTGATCGAATGTGTTGTTGAAGTGTGAATTTTGAAGAAAGTGTGCAAGTTAAGTCTGCGGGGCACAGAGAGCAAGTCATGCCGAATCGAGCTAAGTGCAAAGCAGAGCACATAGAGAGCAAAAAAATGCAAAGTTGTTGGGTGCATTGTTTTTGCGATGTTTGGAGATAATGTGTAGGCCTTGATGGTTTTGGACAAATCATTGAGAGGGATTGTTGGATAGATTTGAGCAAGCTTTTGTTGAGCTTGTGGAGCATTTTGGGTAGGTTCTAGTGATAACTTGCAAAGCAGATCTGAGACAAGTCTTGGTGAAGACTTGTGTGAAGATCAAGCAAGCTTTAGTGGAAGCTTGTGAACAACTTTTGTGAACCATATTTGAGGACCAGTTGAGGACAAATATTGCTATAGTTTTGAGGACATTTGTGCCAGACCGAAGGACTATGTTTGGTGTAGATCATAGAAATAGAACGAGGACATTTGTGCTAGATCGAAGGACTATGTTCAGTGCAAATTTGAGGACCAAATTTGGAGGTGATAGAGGTCTCCAGCCAGATCAGGGAGGACAGGTGTCTTCTATGGATAGAGTTCCATTTGCTAAGGGCAGCGGAGGGAGAGGTCTTTTAGAGGATCACTAGCCAGAGCAGAACTAGGGGATTGGTGTCTCCTGTGGGTTGGTACTCATGAACTCGAGATTAGGTGATTGGTGTCTCCTTTGGGTTGGTGCCCATAAACATTGTAATCAAGAAAGGTATTCCCAGAATTTGGATTGATAAAATTTAGTTAAAGATTTTATCCGTGGACGTAGCCCAACCATTCTGGGTGAACCACGTAAAAATTGGTGTCACTTTGTGGATGATATTGTGCATTGTTTTAATATTGTTGTGGGTATATTTCTTTACTATTTTGTAATATAAAGGAAAAAGAAAAAGAGGTCTTATACTGTTCACCCCCCCTCTCAGTATAAGCTTGTGTTCTTCAAGTGAGTTTCTTCTTGTGTTTACTCCACTCCATTTTGTTTCCTCACATATTTTAGTTGTTTGTGGAGTTTGAATTGGGTTGTCCCAAATATTGATCTCCCTAATTTCCAATATTCCTTTATGTGGTCCTCCAATTCCTCATATTTCAACCACCATAGCTCAAATTCAAAAGTTCCTAGAAATTTATGATTATCTTCTTCTATGGTAATGCTTACTAGAAAATGTTTTAAATAAAACCTATCCATGAACTTCACGTGATGTTTGGTATGTAGAAATAATTCCTCCCCCATGAAGAAATGATCCAAGTAAATATTTGATTGTCCAAGTCATGGAGTTGTCCACAGTTGGGATATGTATTAGATTCATTTGACATTTATTGTTGAAAATAAACTATATTTTTCTTCCAACATAGATCTATCTCCTTATTGTTAATCTATTATAGGATTTACATTGAAGTCTCCTCCCACAATCCATTGGTCCTCTAGGTAGTTCTCTTTGAAATTCTGGATGGCTACCTATTAATCCCTCTATAATCTGACTGTCTATGCTCCATAAAAATTGACTATAGTCCATTTTTATTTTCTATTTTCCTTATTTTGTAATCAAACCATCAACATCCATATCACGAAGGCTCCCTTATTTCTAGGAACATTTGTGGATTCCACATAGTGGCCAATCCACCCAATTTCCCCTATGTCTATTGAGTAAGGATCTCTCCTTTTTTCCATATCCTCCTATTTATTTATTTTGTAAGTCTTCTCCTTGCTTTTTTCTTTCCTATAAAAATATTATATCTGGACTCATATTACCTTTTGTATGGGGTGGTTTCCTAAACCCCTCATATTCCATGTAATTAAAATCATTGAGAATGGATAGAGAAAAAATCAACCATTGACTTTACCTATCTATTTTGACTCAAATTTCTTACTCGTTCCTTCATATTTTCCTTGTTTGACTTCCTTCCTACATATTGGTTTGGTTTTTATTTCTTCTCCACTTGATAAATCATTAAAGTAGGATTTTATTTATTCTTATTTCCTTCTTTCATATTTATTCCCTGAGTTAATTCTATTCCCTACTTTGATTTCCCTCCTATTGTCTCCCTCGTAGGTTGAATCTCCTCATCCATGAGAGAGGTGTTTGGTTATGCTCCTTGCTTATTCAATGACACTATATTGGAGTATTGTTCCTGATCCACCAGTATCACTTGCTAAGTATCCTCCTCTAATCCTTTCATTTTAAAACCCCCTTGTATTTCTAAACTTCCCAATTGTTTGAATATCTCATATCTATTATTTTTTCTTCCTAATTTTTCTCCTTGTCTCTAATTATTGTGTTGATTCTTTTATTTGATCTTCTGATAACTTTTGGAATCCCACAAAGTCTATTGGACCTTTCTCTTCATTTTATTTTACCTTTTTCTAAAAATATTGACCTACCATGTTAATATTTACTTTTATCCCCTCTTTTTCGAATTGATGACTTTTAACTGTTAGGAACATTCTAGCCAGATATCCATGAGCATGGTACACCCGACTTCTAATTGGAATAGCCTCATAATCTAGTTTTTGATGCCAAAAAATCCTTATTTTTAGGTCTATCGCTATTGGAAGAGGTTTACTGAGATCCATTTCTACACAAACCCTAGAAAATATTATCAATTCTCTTAAAAATATTTCTTTGTATCTATATTGATAATACCCAAGTAAGTTACCTATTGCCTCAAGTACCTCCTCTTTTCAAAATTCAAGGGGAAGGGAAACTAATATTATCACATATTGGTATTGCAGTTGATACCACCCTCAGGTCGAATTTCATATTCCATTGTTGTAGGAATAGTTTGACTAGCCCATGATGATATGACCCTCCTGAGGAACACAAGCTTATATTGAGAGGGGAGGTGAACAATATAAGATAAAACTTTTACTTTTCTTTCCAAAGTAGTATTATTCGATATTAAAAATTACAATAATGAAATAATGCATAGATCATCACACACATAAGAGACACAGATTTAACATGGTTCACCCAATGTGGGCTACGTCCATGGAGAAAATATTTCTTATAAATTTTCTCAACAAATATCTTGGGAACCAATTCCCTATTACAATGTTTATGGACACCAACCCAAAGGAGACACCAATCCCTTATGCTCAAGTTTGTGGACCTCTATCCATAGGAGACACCAATCCCCTTTGCTCTTGTTCATGGACCTCTATCCATAGGAGACACCAATCCCATTTTCTCTGGTCTATGGACCCCTATCCATAGGAGACACCAATCCCCTTTGCTCTAGTTTATGGACCTCTATCCACAGGAGACACCAATACCCTTTGATCTGGTTCGTGGACCTCTATCCATAGGAGACACCAATCCCCTTTGCTTTCATTCATGGAGCTCTATCCACATGAGACACCAATTCCCTTTGCTCTAGTTCGTGGAACTCTATCCATAGGAGACACTAATCCCCTTTGCTCTAGTTCATGGACCTCTATCCATAGGAGACACCAATCCCCTTTGCTCAAATATGCTTCAAGCCTACACATAAGACTTGCTCAAATATTCTTACCAAACTACTCAAATATACTCCAAGATTTCTCATAAGGCTTGCTCAAATATGCTTACCATAGTACTCAAATCTGCTCTAAGCCTTATCACAAGGCTTGCTCAAATATGCTCATCAAACTACTCAAATATGCTCCAAGACTTCTCACAAGGCTTGCTCAAATATTCTTACCAAAATATGCTCAAATATACTTCAAGCCTACACACAAGGCTTGCTCAAATATTCTTCAAGCCTACATACAAGGCTTGCTCAAATCTGCTCACCAAAATCTGCTCAACCTGCTCAAGGCCTTCTCAAATCTACCTCACCAAAATTTTCTCAAATATTCTCCAAGCCTACATGCAAGGCTTGCTCAAATATACTCCCAAAACCTGCTCAAACCTACTCAAAAATCTTTTCAAACCTGCTCATAACTATGGTCAAGCCTGCTCATGAATATTCTCAAACCTAATCATAACTCTGCTCAAAAATCCTCCTCAACCTGCTCATAAAACCTGCTCAACTCTATTCCAAACCTTGTATACAAAAATTGTTTATCTATCTTGCATAATGATGTCATCAAGTGCTTTATCTATTCTTCAATGTGCTTTCCTCAACTAAAGAAGTTTAGACATATTCTACCCAAAATTTGTTTAACCTCTTGAACATATAGAGAATGATATGCACTAACAAATGCTCAATATGTTCTTCATATTCATTAAGTCTATCACTTTCACATGTCTCACATTTATTACATTTTAAAGGTAGCTCTAGTCTAGCACTTGATAACTGACCTGGTATTTTTTGATTTGCAACTTCACTCCAAAACCAATCACAATGCACAAGTCCTTCTCATCTACTCACAAAATTAATCATGAACAATGCACAAGTCTATCATTTTTATATACTCCAAAATTCAATCCATGGTTTGATGCACAATATTGGCTTCAAATGATCTATAACTCTTGCATTTGAATTCCCAATATCACTCAAAATCAATGCCCCCCCCTAGTATTTTTTCTCAAAATTGATTTATAAATAATTCATAAATTTGTTTCCAATTTCAACCATAAACAATGCATAGGTTTACTCATATAATATTTCCCAATTTCAATCCAAGCAATGCTCAAACAATCAATCCTTATGCCTCCAAACATATGACTACTCAATATATTTTCTTCAACCAAAACCACCTTGAGAAGGAGTTAAATCACCATACCTCTAAAAACTGCCTTGATGATGATGTGCCTTCAAAAACTTGTCTCAAAATAATTTTCCTTTCTTTTGCCACTTCAAAAATAGGTTAGAAAATCTCCTTTTCTAACACTCTCAAAGTAAAGCCTTATCAAGAACTTTACAACCCCTTTTTATAATATGCCAAATACAAAATAACATAAATCACAATTACACCTTATTTCTCCTTTCTATGAAAAGCCAAATACAATACAATCAAAAATCACAATTACACCTTATTTCTCCTTTCTTTTGCATATCAAAATAATACTTTGAAAACACAACAATATCCCCTTAATTTCCTTTTTGAACTTTTCAAAATAAAACTCTATATCATAAATCCTTATTGCTCCCCTTTATAATATTTGCAAAATAAAGACTTTATAGCATACACCCTTATAACTCCTATTTGCAAAAATAAAAGACTTTATAACATGCACCCTTATGACTCCTATTTGCAAAAATAAAATATTTTATACCATATACCCTTATACCTCCTATTTGCCAAAATAAAAATATTTATACCATACACCCTTATAACTCCTTTTAAAAAATGATTAAAACATTTATAAATACCTCATATAAAAATTTTGTTGGCGCTGGTGTGAATTGACCCTCTGACCTCTAGCACCCAAATGCAGCTCATGACCACTTGGGATAACCAAGCGGATGGAACTTCAAATGTGCATCAATATTTTTGTCTTCTTTGTTGCACTTAAAAAAAATCAAATCAAAACTGGTATCGGTGAGCTTCAAACCGTGCACCTCCTCTCACGCAGTGACTTAGCACAAGTCCAACCACTACCTAGGCTACCTTGGTGGATGATGTCAAGGGGTAGATAAAAATATTAAGTTCACTTCCTTCTCTATTGCCAAGACTTTCATTGTACTCTTCCTCCTATTCACTATCGTTCACACTCCCTACGTCAGATCACTCTTCGAATTGCACGCACATATCTTTCAACATCAAACTATCACCAAAATGAATTATTATCACTCATATATATATGGATTTTGGACTTTATGAGGAAACATTGGCACTTATTAACTTTTCTTGTGGGTTTATGACATTTGCGCCTCTCCCTTAGACATCGGTGCTCATTTGAAATATTCAATATTTTATTGCCTTCATAAACTTTTGGTACCTCCTACTTTTTTAACCTTTTATATTATAATATTTCAAATATTATAATATTAATTCTTAACCTTTGTCTTTTGCTAATCAAACCTTTTTCTTTTTCTTATTCATTTGACCCATGTAACTTTAAAATCTTGTCCATATCTTTAATCCTTTGTCCCTTGCAACTTTAAACTCTCTTAATAATATTTAAATTTAAAATTTAAATATTATAACCCTTTGCTTGAATATTTTCTTTGCTTTGCTTTCACAACCATGGGGAATATTTTTGCCTTGACAACCATTGCACCTTTGACATCAAAATATTTTTGCCTCATGTATCCTTTGACATCAATGACAACAATATGCTCAATATTTCCAACAATATCCCCCTTTGTCATTGATGGCAACCCTACAAAAAAATATCTTTGACTGCAACTGGATTTCCAAATTGCTCCCCCTGAGAAGCTGCTCCCCCTCACTGAAATTCTCCCCCTTTGACATCAATGGCAAAGGGCTCCTTGGGGCTAAAAATAAAATACTTAGTGCAGCCCCCTCACCACCTCCTTTTCTTGAGGTGATTAATTATGGGATGGGAGTGAAACTCCCAAATTACTACGCTCTTCTTCTTTTTCAATATTTTTCCAAACTTTTGAAGTCATACCTCTTTGAACATTTTGAGCACCCTTTTTCTTGCTTGTCTTTGGAAGTTCTAGAAATTTTGTTCTACACCACTTTGCTCTATGCCCAAAATTATTGCAATTGTAACACCTGATGTTGTAGTCTTTGAAAGGTGCAAATGAATTCTTGGTGAAGCTATGATCATTCTTACCATAAACCCTACAATGTATAGCTTTATGACCAAAATTATTGCAATTGAAACACATGATGTTGTAGTCCTTGGAAAGTGCAAGTGACTTAAAATTTCTCTTGTTGAAGCCATAATCATTTTTATCATGAACCCTGCAATGTATAGCTTTATGACCAAAATGATTACATGAAAAATAATAACCTTGGAAGAGATATTCATCTTGCCTTGATCTCATGTTTCTTTCTTTGCTTTTCTTGTGATGGTCCCTGTTCCTTGATGATTCTTTGTTTGCTTCCTCTTTGATGCTACCACTTCTCAACTTATCAGTATAGGTCTTAGGCTCTTCTTCAAATACCTTCTTTGATGCTTCTATTTATTTTGATCTTGACTCCTCTTCTTGTACCTCTTGACTTTCCTCAAAGCCAAGTCCAGTCTTCATAAATGGAGATCTTTGTGTTTTGATAATATCATCCAAATATTTTGAGCTTTTCCTAAACTGATATATCTTATTATTAAAATTTTCAAGTCCCTTCCTTAGAATGACAACTTCATGTTCTAATATTTCACATTCTAGTTCTTTTACCTTTAATTGTTCAGCCATACCTTCTTCAACTTTCTTTGCCTCTTCAACCTTCACTTTTAAGTCTATGAGATCTTGTAGGAGCTTTGTCTTTGTTTCCTCATCCTCTTGAACTTGAGCCTTCAATTCTGAATTCTTCTTTCTAACCCTTTTCAATTCTCCAAGAGCAGCAATAAGTTCCTCTTCTATGTTAACCATGGTTTCTTCTTCATTTTTTGAATCTTTCTCTTTTTCTAGGTCTTTGATAATAGGAGCATCTTCATTCTCTTCTATGGCCAAAAATAGGATTTCCTCCTTTTCACTATCAGAGAAGCTTTCATCACTTTCACTGGAAGTATTGCTTTCTTCTTCAACATAAAAACTCTTCTTGTGCCTTTGAAAAATCTTCTTCTCATGCTTACCTTGACCATGCCCTTTTTTCTTTTCATAATAAAACTTTCTTTCCTTCTTTTTCTTGTAATCCTTTTCTTCTTCACTACTGCTACCTCTATTTTTTGGACAATTAGTTGCATAGTGACCAATGTTACCACAACTAAAATATTTCACAGTCTGCATACTTTTGTATTTTCTTGGACCCTTTTTATTTCTTCTCACAAATTTAGCCTCTTCTTCACTACTTGATTCATCACTTGATTCTTGTTCTTTATTCTTTTCCTTCTTTGAAGCTTTGAATGTTGCCTCTCTTTTTGATGTTTGTTCTTTTTCTATCCTCATCTCATAGGCTGTGAGAATTCCATGTAACTCATCCATGCTTAAAGTTTTGAGATCCTTCATCTCTTCTATTGTTGAAACCTTTGCATCATACCTCATAGGGAGTGACCTCAATATTTTCTAAACAATAGTAGATTCCTCAATATTTTCTCCAAGTCCACGAATAGTGTTGACAACCTCATCAACACGAAGTAGATACATAGCAATATCTTCATCATATTTCATCTTCAAGTCTTCAAAATTCCTTCTATGTGTTTGAAGTTTTGCCATTTTGACCTTGTCATCTCCTTCATATGTTCTCTGTAACTTATCCCACATTTATTTTGCTGAAGTACATTGCATGACCTTTACAAATTTTGATTCACATAACCCACTCAAAATTGCATTCATTGCCTTGGCATTATCTTCATATGGTTTCTTACCACTTGCATCTATAGGAGGAGTTGTAGATGGTGTGAATCCATTTTCAATGGATTGCCATGTATCATATCCATGTGCCATCAAATAAGTCTTCATCCTTACACTCCAGAAAGCATAGTTAGTCCCATAAAACAATGGAGCCTTATTTGATGAAAACCCTTCCTTATGAGCCATGTGTGTTCCTGTAAGATCTTCCTTCAAGTTGTTAGGCTTTCATGAAGGAACCCGCTCTGATACCAATTGAAGAACACAAGCTTATACTGAGAGGGAGGGTGAACAATATAAGATAAAACTTTTACTTTTCTTTCCAAAGTAGTATTATTCGATATTAACAATTGCAATAATGAAACAATGCACAGATCATCACACACATAAGAGACACATATTTAACATGGTTCACCCAATGTGGGCTACGTCCATGGAGAAAATATTTCTTATAAATTTTCTCAACAAATATCTTGGGAACCAATTCCCTATTACAATGTTTATGGGCACCAACCCAAAGGAGACACCAATCCCCTATGCTCAAGTTCATGGACCTCTATCCATAGGAGACACCAATCCCCTCTTATCTGGTTTGTGGACCTCTATCCATAGGAGACACCAATCCCCTTTTCTCTAGTTTATGGACCTCTATCCATAGGAGACACCAATCCCCTTTGCTCTAGTTTGTGGACCTCTATCCATAGGAGACACCAATCCCCTTTGCTCTTGTTTGTGGACCTCTATCCACAAGAGACACCAATCCCCTTTGCTCTAGTTCATGGACCTCTATCCATAAGAGACACCAATCCCCTTTGCTCTAGTTCATGGACCTCTATCCATAGGAACACCAATACCTTGCTCAAATCATGGACCTCACTCAGAACTACTCAAATTTGCTCTAGTTCATGGACCTTTATCACATAGGCTTGCTCAAATCTTCTCACCAAACTACTCAAATTTGCTCCAAGCCTTCTCATAAGGCTTGCTTAAATATTCTCATAAAACTACTCAAATCTTCTCCAAGCCTTCTCACAATGCTTTCTCAAATATACTTACCAAAACCTTCTCAAAACTTCTTTAAGCCTACACACAAGGCTTGCTCAAATATACTTCAAGCCTACATACAAGGCTTGCTCAAATATACTGACCAAAATATTCTCAATCTGCTCAAGGCCTACTTAAATATACCTTTTCTAAATCTTCTCAAATATATTTCCTATACACATAAGGCTTACTCAAATCTGCTCCTAAAACTTGCTCAAACTTGCTCACAACTCTACTCAAACCTGCTCACAACTCTACTCAAACCTACTCATAACTCTACTCAAACCTGCTCACAACTTTGCTCAAAGATCCTCCTCAACCTGCTCATAAAACCTGCTCAACTTTATTCTAAACCTTGTATACAAAAATTGTTTATCTATATTGCATAATGATGTCATCAAGTGCTTTATCTATTCTTCAATGTGCTTTCCTCAACTAAAGTAGTTTAGACATATTCTACCCAAAATTTGTTTAACCTCTTGAACATATAGAGAATGATATGCACTAACAAATGCTCAATATGTTCTTCACATTCATTAAGTCTATCACTTTCACATGTCTCACATTTATTACATTTTAAAGGTATCTCTAGTCTAGCACTTGATAACTGACCTAGTATTTGCTGATTTGCAACTTCACTCCAAAACCAATCACAATGCACAAGTCCTTCTCATCTACTCATAAAATCAATCATGAATAATGCACAAGTCTATCCTTTTTATATACTCCCAAATTCAATCATGATGATGCACAAATTGGCTTCACAAATTTGATCTATAACTCTTGCATTTTCATTTCCAATATCACTCAAAATCAATGCATAGATTTTCTCTCAAAACCGATTTATAACTTTCATCAATTTTTTTCCAATTTCAACTGTAATACTCATAAATATAATCTATAATCTTTCCCAATTTCAATCCAAGCAATGCTTAAGCAATCAATCCTTATGCCTCCAAACATATGACTACTCAATATATTTTCTTCAACCAAAACCACCTTGAGAAGGAGTTAAATCACCATACCTCTAAAAACTACCTTGATGATGATGTGCCTTCAAAAACCTATCTCAAAATAATTTTCCTTTATTTTGCCACTTCAAAAACAGGTTAGCAAATCTCCTTTTCTAACACTCTCAAAGTAAAGCCTTATCAAGAACTTTACAACCCCTTTTTATAATATGCCAAATACAAAATAACATAAATCACAATTACACCTTATTTCTCCTTTCTATGAAAAGCCAAATACAATACAATCAAAAATCACAATTACACCTTATTTCTCCTTTCTTTTGCATATCAAAATAATACTTTGAAAACACAACAATATCCCCTTAATTTCCTTTTTGAAATTTTCAAAATAAAACTCTATATCATAAATCCTTATTGCTCCCCTTTATAATATTTGCAAAATAAAGACTTTATAGCATACACCCTTATAACTCCTATTTGCAAAAATAAAAGACTTTATAACATGCACCCTTATGACTCCTATTTGCAAAAATAAAATATTTTATACCATATACCCTTATACCTCCTATTTGCCAAAATAAAAATCTTTATACCATACACCCTTATAACTCCTTTTCAAAAATGATTAAAACATTTATAAATACCTCATATAAAAATTTCTATGGTGCTGGTGTGAATTGACCCTCTGACCTCTAGCGCCCAAACACAGCTCATGACCACTTGGGATAACCAAGCGGATGGAACTTCAAATGTGCATCAACATTTTTGTCTTCTTCGTCATGCTTCTAAAAAAAATCAAATCAAAACTAGTGCCGGTGAGCTTCGAACCATGCACCTCCTCTCACGCAGTGACTTAGCACAAGTCCAACCACCACCTAGGCTACCCTGGCGGATGACGTCAAGGGGCAGATAAAAACATTAAGTTTTCTTCCTTCTTTGTTACCAAGACTTTCATTGTATTCTTCCTCCTATTCGCTATCGTTCGCACTCCCTGCGTCAGATCACTCTTCGAATTGCGTGCACATATCTTTCGACATTGAACTATCACAAAAATGAATTATTATCACTCATATATATGGATTTTGGACTTTATGAGGAAACATCGGTGCTTATTAACTTTTCTTGTGGGTTTATGACATTTGTGTCTCTCCCTTAGACGTCGGCGCTCATTTGAAATATTCAATATTTTATTGCCTTCATAAAATTTTGGTGCCTCCTACTTTTTAACCTTTTATATTATAATATTTCAAATATTATAATATTAATTCTTAACCTTTGTCTTTTGCTAATAAAACCTTTTTCTTTTTCTTATTCATTTGACCCATGTAACTTTAAACTCTTGTCCATATCTTTAATCCTTTGTCCCTTGCAACTTTAAACTCTCTTAATAATATTTAAATTTAAAATTTAAATATTATAACCCTTTGCTTGAATATTTTCTTTGCTTTGCTTTCACAACCATGGGGAATATTTTTGCCTTGACAACCATTGCACCTTTGATGTCAAAATATTTCTGCCTCATGTATCCTTTGACATCAATGACAACAATATGCTCAATATTTCCAACACCTCCTTCAAATGCTTTTTGTCGATTTGCCATTGATGTGAAGTCTATAGAAAAATACCCATTTGGAAGAGTTAGAATTTTATATTCTCCTTTGAAATACCATTGTTTCTTTATCCATGTGTGGAGGAAGAGCACAGAAGATCTAGAATCCATAAATTTACCTACCAGGTTGTGTTTTATCTTATAAACTATATCCTTAGTTATCCAGTCCTCTGCTATTTCCAATATTGGTATTGCTTTTGCTTGTGGTAAATATCCATTCACTCTTCTAGGCAAAGAATCCTCCTTTTTTCACTTTTCCATGTAGGTTATGATTATCCTTTCTTATTTTTGACAATCATTGAAGTTATTTTGGGTTTCACATAGCTTATCTCAACATGATATTCCTTGATTTGGAGGATCTAGGACTAAATTACCTATGTCCCCCATTCTTTGTCATGAGTCTTACTGTTGAAATATCCTCAAAAAGTACTGATCCTCTATGATGGTGTTTTTTGCATGAAAATATTCTCCAAACCTCTACCCTAGCCTCTAAAACCCTAGTTAGATTTTTTAGACCTCCATCATTCCTCTTGTTATTGTAATGTCACAAACCTTTGATATTACTCCTTTGAAACCCTTATATTCTATAATATTTTTGTATATTCATTATTCATAAATAAATCATATTCTTATGTGAAATATCATATTGGTTCCTTTTCCTATTCCACTACTCTAAAGCATAAATTCCAAAATTCACAAAAAAAAATAAGGTTTTCTTCCTTTTTATCACCAAGTCATATGCCTGAGAGTGTGGTCAAAGGGTTAAATGTCATGGCCATACCCAAACACATTTCATGATGTTATTTTCATATATTGAGCAACTCCTATTATTATTATTATTATTATACATTATCATTCATGGATATGGTACTATTGATGGACTCTATTTTGTAGGTACATGTCCCAAATAAATAAAATAGGAAATGATGGCAATGTGAATTATCATCGTGGTGGGGTATTCACTTTGATAGGGATGAAAAATGCCTTGGTAGAAAAAAACTCATCAACGACTTAAGGGTACATGGAAGCAATTTATTCATGTAGGTGCATTATGCATATGTGGTTGTATGTGATTGGGAGTAAATATTGATCACATTTCTTTGAATCTAAAAGTCTCCATCAACAAGGAAAGTGCCACGTTGCATGGAATCCATTCTAAACAAGTAGATGATAGCTTTTCATTATCATCCTATTGCTTGTAGAGAAGAAGTAATGAAGAAATATATGTATTTTGGTTTAAAGCATAATGTTAGGTTTAATTTTTTTTAAATGAAAATAAGTAAATAATAAATATACAAATTAAATATAATAAACTAAATAAAATGATTTTTATTTATTTCTATATTGCATATAAATAGTAAAAATATATATATGTTGATAAAATAATAATAATATAATAGATAAAATGATTTTTTTAAACGCATGTGTATTTTAATTGCACATTTATCCTTTAATAAAATTAAATAAAGGTCTAGGGTAGATATTTAATAAAAAATAAAGGAGAAAGTGAGCGAAAAGGCAACAAGAGAAATAGAAAACGAAAAGGAAGCAGGAGAAATAGGAGATGAAAATAGGAATCCCAACACCAACAAACCTAGAGGAGGTACCAAAGACAATCCTGGTCACACCAGTGACGGCAAAGACAATCCTAGCATAGGTAAGGGTTTGTCAAATAATTTGAGCAAGGATAGGCCACGCCATACTACAGAGAGAAAAATATTTCCTGCTTAGACCACCCAAATCAACTGGGAAGACATTTGTGCAGTCCAAGAAGAGGATTCCAGATCGATAAATTTGACCACCATAGGATATCAATACTAGGGATCAAAATTTGACCCAGAATCGTAGAGCTATGGACCTTTAATTCTAGAAAAAGGAGTCTTGGAAGTGGTAGGCAAACTACCAAACCCATCCCGATATTATGCACATATAGTAAACCAAAACCCTAATCTGAAGATAGGGCCCAAGATCGAGTTGCTTCCTTCCAATGGTAACCTTGATATCCCTTGTGAAATCATATCCAACATGATCAACCGCAACTCCAACTCGCTACTAATAAAATTACTTGGATCTCGGCTTGACATGGAGTCCATCTACAAATGGGCCAACACCCCTTAGAACCCGATCAGATCCATGGAGCTAGTATCCCTCCCTAGAGTATTTTCCTAATCCAACTAAATAACCCTATAGATTATTGATGGATTCTAACAGGTAGGCCATGGTTATTTGATCGAAGAGGTCTCTTCCTCTATAAATGGAGGGTGGACTTTGGCTCTGCTACACAGAGTATCAACTTTGCTCTAATCTAGATTCACCTTCCTAGCCTTCCAATCAAGTTTTGGCACAAAGACATTCTCTGTATCATAGTGAGAATCATTGGGGAACTGATCTCCTTCCATCCTCTAATATGGTCTACAACCTGCATGACCCAGGCTCATATGTACATCAATGCCAAATTGTACGTAGACCTTCCATATTTTATTAACCTCATCTCCAAGGTTTGTACTTTTTCTCATGATATTGAATATGAAACAAACCTACTTTTGGTAGCCTTTGTTCTAAACAAGGTCATCTAAAATCCTAGTGTTCTTCCAAGTCTCCAACCACATCCTCCTGAAAGAATCATTACTTCCCTAAAATTAGTCACCTCCTTGGTACTAATCCCAACCTCAACCCTCCTATATCCCCTTATACAACTGCCTGTCAAGATATGGACCCTCTAAAATTCCCCTAGCTAGACCCATCCCCCTTGTAGCCCATCCATCCCAGTGTCTAACCACTTCTCCCCCATGTCCTTCGATGACCATCCCTCATATCATTTTGAACATACCTTCAACTACCTAACTACATACACCACCTTCCCCTACCTCCCCCCATAGATCCTTGATATCCCCTAGTAGTCTCCCTCCCTCCTCTAACACCTCCCCCTAGTCCTCCCTTCCAATATCTGAGGAAACCTATGGTTGATGTGGGTTCAGTTAAAAATAGGGATCACCCCTCGGCTCAAGACATTAGAAATAGGTAAACCTTAGATAAAGTTGCAAATGGCATCCAACTCACTCTCAAAGGGTGTAGGCCCAAATGTTTTGCACCCATTTCTCCTAGGCTAATGGATCTGCACCTGAAAGATGGAGGGAAAATAAAATATCTACAACTCATATGATAAGTGCCTCTTTCGTACTCTCTTTTGTGTTTTTTTATTAATGGGGTAGGGTTCACCAGGAAACACTTGCTATGGTAGTTTCCATGCCTAGATGAAGTAGTATTTTGATGTGTTCTTTGTTTTAGGATCATACACCTAAGGTTAGGCCAAAATGCAATTTCTACCTAGCTATATGCAATTTGGTTTCAAATGAATACAAGGCATACAAACCTATCTAGAAAATGTTGTAAATTTTAACTAAGATGCAAAGGTTTTATCTATGCTAACATGTTCTATTTTGTATTTTGTATTTTGTGAAAGTTGTAATAAAGTCTATATTTTTAGAATTTTTCTATTTTTTGATTAAATACATATGCATCCATGATAGAAAATGTAGATCTAAGTATGAGAGAATAGGTTTTGAGCACTTACGTGACCCACATGTCTGATTTTTGATGAATTCAATTGTACAGTATGAAATCAGATGAATATAGGATGAAACTAGATGTACGATCTTGTCAGACCAAATCGGATGCATACGAATTTGTCTAAAACTTGCAATTACATAGCAGAACACTAAATTTTAAAATCAGAGATGGAGGATTTGAATAGGCCACAATATATCATGGTTTTTGACATTCAAATCCCCTCAGTTCTTTTAGCCAATAGCAGAGAAAATGGAAGATTGATTATTTTAATATGCAACATGTGATAATAAAGTAATAGATCTAGCAATAACAAAGAATTATAGTGTAATACTGAATAAAAATATAATAGAAATAAAATATGATATAATAGAAATAAAATAAAACCAACTATCTGATGCTTGAAATTTTGCCCCCAAAGGGACACATGTATAAATTTGTACACTATGCATGAAATCATACATAGTGTATGAAATCGTACGCAACTGCTTTAATCCAACGACTAGTTTTACAAAGCAGGATATCAGATTGAATGCAACAGGGATGAATTCAGACATAGCTAAATTGATAAAAATTATAGAAAAATTAATTTTAAATCAAATAAAACTAAACTAGATCTATGTATACTGATAGTGATTCCATGGTTGTATGCTCCTTGGATGATGATCTAACAGAGGTGTTTTCCACTATAACCTACAAAATGCTCCAAAAATACTTCTTTTCTTTAATATCTTCTTACAAATATCATCAACCAAACTGATTACTATGAGTCTAAGTTTTTAAATTGTTGCTTCATTTTGAGGAATAAGGTGGGTGGAAAAATTAGACTAGTTTGTTAGGCCAAATTAGATTTTTGGCTTGATTTGGATGAAATCTACTGTATCCAATTTTATCAGATTGTTTGATTTCATTGAGAATATGGTGATGCCCAGATAGGTTTAAAATCTAACTGGGTACTTAAATTAGGTGCACGTGTAATTTTGAAAAAATTGAACGCATCTGATTTTATCGAATACGTCTGATTTTGTCAGATCATCCTATTTTATCGAGAAAAGTGCAATTAAGTTATTTTTTATTTCATTGGCATGGATATTGAGAAAAGGAATTTTTAGGATGATTTACACATTATTAGGATATTTAGGATATCTTAATAACATTAATAATTTGGAAGTGTATCCAAATTTTGTGGCTACATTTTACCCTCTTTAGCGCATTTAGGAGCAATAAATGTGTTAAAGAAAAAGTAGTTAAAATATATGTTATATTGCAAAATAATTTAATTGTTGTTTATAGTTACTATCAAGCGTACCCCCTTTGAGTTTTTTTAAAAATTCGTAATTTATTTCAAAAATTAAAATTCGAAGTGAAAATGGGGTAAAATAGGGTATAAAATAGAAATTAGGGTAAAAAACCCTAATTCATTTTTTCTTTCAGTTTTAGTGAATTTTGCTCTAGAGAAAATAGGTAAAATGGCTACTACAGTGCATCGAGTAGACAAAGTTTGAGTCAAGAGTGATGGCAGCAGTAGGATTATCAGTGTAAATAATTATATCCTCTCTTGTTTGGATTTTTTGGTTGAATTTTTAAATTTTTGGATTTTTTTGATGTGGCCTACCATCACACGACCACAACGAAGAATTTGGATTGTCATAACAAAATCAGATGTTCGAATCATTGAAAATTATGTTCAAATTTGATAAATTCAAATGCTTTTTGATGAATTTGTATATACAATTTTGTATGTACTAGATCCTGATTTGCAAATTTGGATGTACAATTTTATCTTCGTGTGTTTGAATTTGTGTTTTATGTCTGAATTTACACATTAGGACTAAAATTGTAAAACTTTATCATTTTATTTTTGTTTGTGTAATTTTTGTGAATAATTTATTTTGTATTGAGGATCAATAAGGGTTGTGAGTGGTGACATATTGGTTTCGAGTATCGGGTTAGAGATATTCATGCAGATGAGAGATATTCATATTGTAGGGGGACTTAATCATGTGGCTGAAATGCCACATATAGAGGTTGACTATAGTATACTTACTACATTGGTTGAGCGTTGGTATCTGGGCTCATCTACTTTTTGGTTACCAATAGGGGAGATGGCCCCTACTTTAGAGGATGTATGGAGGATCCTTAAAGTATCCATTAGAGGACAGTATGTATATCAGTATTTGGCCCAAGGTTAGGCCATGCAAAATTTGATAGGAGATCCATATTTTGTTATTGAGCGGAGTGGAGTCAACATAGATTGACTCATTGCAGTAGATGGAGTATCTTCTTTGATAGTGGTATTGGTAGAGATAGTGGAAGAAATATTATTATATCACTACAGTGGTTGACACTTACCATAGGGATGGGCTGAGGTTGTGGCTAATATGCAAGACATCGACATGCAGTTCACTTGGGGTCCTTAAATTTTGTGCCACTTGTATCGTACCTTGTTCAAGATCATGTACAAGAAGGGCACTAGTTTGGTATTGACATCATTTATTTAGGTATAGTGCTGGTAGAACATTACAATGAGGAGACCCAGAGGGTTTCCTCTTCAGGATGTAGAGAATATATGGTTTTTAGTATTCTAATGGGGTCCATTGGATGGGCATTTATGGAGGAAATGTGTCCTAGAGAAGGCTATATGGACTATTGATGAGTTTACCACAACACGTATTTGCTGGTAACCTTGGATAGGGCACCGCATATGGGAGGATGATCAAGTAGACTTGGCTTGTATGAGGTGAGTACGATGGATCTGTATGGAGTGATGAGAGATAGATCTCCATCATGCTTATTAGGTACTACATCAGTTTGGTGTAGTATAGAGGATTCTAGAGATTCAGGATTTTACCTATTCTCAAGTTGTACGAGATTCAACGACCACTAGTGGGAGGTTGAATCTCACAAAATTTATGGAGGTGGATGAGGATGATGTAAATGTTACCCTAATATAGGGTTATGATGTAGGGGTTTTGGATGGATATTCCACTTGGTATGCTAATATTTATCCAGTGAGGCTCACTCAGGAGAGAGGCATAGCTATGCAGATACAAGAGGTATTTCTAGAGGTATCTAGGTAGTGCTCAACCAGGTCTATAGGGGAGGGATAGAGATATATTCCACCATAGAGAGAGGTTCCTCAGACACGAGGAGGGTTTCTATCATAGGGGGTTCAGATGTGAGGGAAGTTACGACCACATGGATTTTCTTAGTAGGCTCTCAGGATTGAGGGGTGAGGAGATGGTTCCAATAGGAAGAAGGCTCGTAGTAGGATGCTCCTTCACTAGGGTAGATAGTGCCTTCTGCTCAATGAGAGAATCATATTACCCCTATAAAAAATTCACTCAAAAAATGTGATACGACATAGATGGGAGATTCAAGAAGCGCAGGAGATGTGGTTGCTCTACAGATAGATAATGATAGTCTAAAGAGTCATATCACCATTCAGGTGAGTCATATTCAATAGTTAGAGAGACAAATCTCATAAGAATAGAGTCTTGTGAGCCAAGCTCAAGCTCAGTTGGTCAGGATTTAGAGACATGGGTCATTACAAAAGATAATATCATGATCACATCATATGAGGAGCATGGATTTCGATCAATCCTTAGGGAGTAGTATATTGTAGGGTGCCTTGATGGCAACACAGATAGAGGCTACCTTGGTAGCATGGTGGATGATGTTCTATCAGATTTTATATTTTTTAGGTTGTACCTGAATATCAGAGAGCTTAATTGCCTTCAAAGTTAGCTACTCCTAGTCATTCTAGATCAGCTTCAGTATCTAGGGCTCCTCGATTTTGTGAGCTTAGACCACATCCAAGTGATGACACCCAAATTTCTAGGGGTTCTATAGGATGATAAATTGAGCTAGCTTTTATGGTGTACCCCATAGTGATTGAATAGACCGATTTTATGATTATGGTATACCAATTTTATGATTATGTTTTATTTGATTTGTTTATGATGTTGGTGTGTGAATGTGTAATATAATTTATTTTTTATGATCTATATAATCATGCTTTTTTAATTCATTTTTTTATGGTTTTTGATGTTCATTTTCTCATGCTTTAATCAAGATATCATTGTAGAGAAGTAGAATGTAATTTAAAGTAATTGATGTTTGTAATGTAGTGTGATTGAATTGTTTGTAGAATAAAGAAAATTGTGTGAGGAAATATACCCTTACAATTTTGATCAATCAAAAATAATACCTCGAAGATGTGTGCTTGTCTATGACTGTTTATGGAGGTTGTTTTCTCGCTTTAGTTGTGAATTGGATCTTGTGTGAGGTTTTTTTATATTTCTAACCTCGAAGGGTTATGATCCAAAAGTATTTTGAGTTTGTTGATTGAAAGTAATGTAGTTAATGATAAGTAATGTGTGACTTTAATATTAGTTTTGTTTTAATCTTAAAATAGGATCTATGCAATGATAGTAGTCAAACATGATAAATTTGGATAAAGAACTTGTGCTAGGCATAAGGTTCCTAAAAATATTTTATTAGGATTGTCCCATGTCATCATCACAAAGTCAATTTTTAGTTGATATGAAAGAGAGTAATTATGTATGATCAAATGCAAGTTTTTTAAATGATAAGCAATCATGTAATGTAATTGACATATTTATACTAAATGATAAGTATATAAAAAAATGCAAGATTGACTGTTTTTAGGATCAATTGCATATGCTAATAGTCATACAAATACATGATGAGATAATGATGTATTATAATCAACTTTCAAGGATATTTTTTGTCATTTCGAATATGATTTCAAATTTATCAAGAACCAGTGTGTGGTTTGTGTATTCATTTTCCATATTAACCTTAATTATGATACAAAATATCTCTAGGATCAAATGTGTGTACTTATGAAGTTCATTTACCAATATTGAGTAAGGTAGTGATGCAAGCCAACTTTAAGAACCAATGTGTGTAAAAAATATGTATTCATTTACCATAATTGTATACATGCAGTTAGATTTATATACTAGGCAATACAAGCTACCAAAAGCTAGCTAATGCACATGCTAATATTGGTTTGTACAAAATAATATCACTAATGTAATAGAAATATCGCCACACATAAGGATACCACCATTTCCAATTAGGATTGATGCCACCTAACCTGTAATGAGGATCACCTCATAGTGTTCAAATAACTGATGAATTCCAATAATTCAAGGTCATTACCCCCTTATTTTATTTTGATTGCTTTGAGTAGGAATTCTTGTTTACTTTTATTTTTGAACAAGGGGATTTATTTTTTTTATAGTAAAAGGCATTTTGCTTTTGTTTTTTGGTTTTATTTCTTTCTTTATTTTTTCTAGGGATACTTGCTTTGATTACACAAAGATCAAGGGATTTTATTCGGATAGGGAGGAGCTTGTCCTTTTACCAATTCTCAGTATTCTAGACCATGTTCATAATAGGATAGCAATGGAAAAATTTCACTTAAGAAGCTAGGACTATTGTAGCATCATATTCACTTATGCAAAATTATTTTTAACATGTGTAAGTGAGTTTTGGTTCAAAAAGTGGTGAGATCAGTTTCCAAACTTCAAAATTTATTTAGTGGAGTACTAGTATTTTTGGTTCAAGAGATATATATTTTTTTTTTTATTGGTAGAAGGGGTGTTGAAAGGTCCCCGAACCTTGTACAAGAGGAATTACATGAATTCAAGCTTGACCGAGGTGGTCCAAGAAGAAAAGATTAAAGAGCGGGCAAACCTCCACACGAGGAAAGGTGTCACGAAATCGTGACCAAAATGGTGATGTCACGAAATCGCGACAAGATGCGCCGAAGCTGCCAAGAGAAGAAAGGAAGTCGTGAAATCGTGACAAGAAGCGCCGTTGGAGTCGAAGGAGGGAATAAGTCATGAAATCATGGAAAAAAGCAAGGTTGCTGCCCAAAGAGAGGAAGTGTCCCAATATCGCAACAAGTTGTTGGGTTGGAGCTGGAAGAGAGAAAGAGTCATGGAATCGTGACAAGAAATAAGATCACCTCCGAAGAGAAAAAGTGTCGTGATATCGTGACAATCTGGAAGACCGCATCCAAAGAGAAAAAGTGTCACGAAATCGTGACAATCTGGAAGACCGCTGCCAAAGAGAAAAAGTGTCGCGATATCGCGACAAGATGGAAGACCGCTGCCGAAGAGCAAAAGTGTCGTGATATCATGACATTATGGAAGACCGCAGCCAGAGAGAGAAAAAGTGTCACAAAATCGTGACAAGAAGGAAGACCGCTGCCAAAGAGAAAAAGTGTCACGATATCACGACAAACTGGAAGACCGCAGCCGAAGAGAAAAAAGTGTCGCAAAGTCGTGACAAGATGGAAAACTGCTG
This sequence comes from Wollemia nobilis, assembly GCA_028583015.1. Lineage (NCBI taxonomy): Eukaryota > Viridiplantae > Streptophyta > Pinopsida > Araucariales > Araucariaceae > Wollemia > Wollemia nobilis. Next base: position 6,227,374 of record JAQPPZ010017107.1, on the reverse strand, counting down.
CCAAGGAGAAAAAGTGTCATGAAATCGTGACAATTTGGAAGCCCGCAGCCGAAGAGAAAAAGTTTCATGAAATCACGACAATCTGGAAGACTATAGCCAAAGAAAAAAGTGTCGCGATATCACGACAATCTGGAAAACCGCAGTCGGAGAGAAAAAGTGTCGCGATATCGCGACAATCTGGAGGACCGCAGCCGAAGATAAAAGGTGTCGTGATATCGCGACAAAATGGAAGGTCGTCGTCGAGGAGAAAAAGTGTCACGATATCACGACAAAATGGAAGACCTCCGCCAAAGAGATATTTTTTTCAATAGTAAGAATCAAGATTTTATTAAAAATATGTATTTTGATGAGTGGTTCAATATAATTTTGAATTTATTTAAAGTAAACAAAAATTAACTATGAATTTTGACATCTGTCTAATGGAATAATACATTTTTGGATATTTTGAGTCCCTATGTCAAAGTTGTCATTGATTTCAAGATGCTAGTGATAACTCTTCTCTAGTTCAAGTGAAAATTTTAATGGAAGTCATAATGGGTCAAAATATATTCAGTGAACACCCAAGAGAATGGGTTAGAAAGTGGTTTTACTTCTTCCAAGGAAGCATTTATCGAAGACAACGAAAAGGTATAATATTATAATTATTATTATAATATTATTAAAGTGACTTTGAGAAAACCCAAATAAAATATTTATAATTTTGATTATAATATTTTATAAATAAAATGTTTTAAGTATTATTTATAAAACCCAAGGTTGGATTTAAGGCAAACGTTTCAAAGCTTGATGGAAATTTTATTTACCCAAACCTAAATTTGGGTTGGTTTTAAATTAAAGGCATTCAAAGCCTTTATAGCCGACGTCATGGAAGGAAGCATGGTGAATGCTAATGTTGATAATGCAATGGAGGAGCATATAAACATGCTCAAAGTCCTAAGTTTCAATTATCCTTACTCTCAATTTGATCTGATTGCATGTGAAGAGGAAACATAGGTCATGAGAACTGGTTTATGCAAAAATATGATTTGCTTAAGAGAACAAGTTTTGAGTTATTGGTACCAACCAGGTAGCGTGTCCTAGTGGCAAGTGGGAAAGAGCGAAGGTGGTGTTTGGCTGTAGGTTCTACATTCAAAATGCAAAGATTACACTCAAGGTAGTGTTGAGTGGAAGCGCTCAAGGTGCACACGTTTTGGCCAAAGCAAAGGAGAATGTGTGTATTTCAAGCATGTGATGCACTTTTTATTGCGAATAAGCGTGCTAGCTCATGCGATAGTTGAGGTCATAGTTAAGGAACTTGGTATGTGGGCAGAGTGAGGGTTTGATTCCCTCCGAATATGAGGTACTGATTTTTTATTTTAATTTTTATTAGTTGCCTAATGTTGGAGGAATAAGGATGAATAATTGATTATTATTTTTGAATATACATTAAGGCATAAATTTTATGGTGAATGATTGTTGAGGATTATTTTGGAGGGATTGGTATTTGAGAATTATTATTTTAGGATTAATAAGGAGTTTTAGTAAAGTATTGATTAAATTCTTATTAATACTTTTGAGCATTATTTTTGTATAAGGGTTTTTCTATTAAAAGAAGACTATGGTGAATGTTATTTTTGAGTTGGAGTAATAAGGTGTATTTTAGGTCATCACTTTGCATTGTGTTATTATTAAAGTCTTCTAACATTTATTGAGATTGGAAAAGAGAAATTTGTGAGTGTGGCAGATTCTTGAGATCAACTCCTTGTCAAGCAAAAAGGTATGAGCAAATTCTTCTTTGATTGTGTTGGTTGATTGGCTTTCTTGAAAATTAAGTTTGGAGTGAAAAGGATTTGATTAAGGTTTCATTGTAGAAAGTGTTTGATTTAATGCTTCAAGGTTTTCAAAAATTGAGAGTTGTGATTAAAACCTTCTTTGATAAGAATTATTGTTGAGACCATTGGTTGAGTGAAGTGTTTTGAGTTAATTCTTTAAGATTTTCTGAATTAAGAGTTGTGATTGAAATCTTGATTTATGACAATGGTTTTTGAAGTGAGTTGTTATGCAAAGAACTTGAAATAGGGTTTGAAAAGATCATTAGTATCATTGTTATGTGATATTTATTGTTGAGCATTGTTGGAAATATTTTGAGTTGGATTATACATGCTTGGACTAGGGTTTATGAGAAAAATTTGTTTTTGAGTTATTGGTTGAGTAGATTTGATTGAATCTAGTCAAGTGGATGTATGAGGTGATTGTTCAAGTTCCATGAAACAAACTATTCTATATTCTAATTTGAGTTGTAAAATAAATTGAGTTGTGATAATAGAATATATTGATTCTCTAGAAATTCTCTTTATGGTTCTATGATATTGAGTTGAGAAAGTGATTGAGTTTTGAGTATAGAACATATTGAGTCTCTAAAAATTCTCTTTATGCTTCTATGAGATTGATTTGAGTTGTGAAAGTGATTTAGAATTGAGTATAGAACATATTGAGTCTCTAACAATTCTCTTTATGTTTCTATGAGATTGGACAAGTTCTGTGTGGACTTGTTAAGCATATTTGAGGTAAGTCTTTGAGAAGACTTGTGGACTAATTTTATGTGAGCTTTTGTGGAAGCTTACAATATAGATTTTTTTAAGTCCTAGAGAGGACTTATTAAGCATATTTGGACAAGTTCTATGTGAGCTTGTTGAGTAGATTTGAGTAGGTTCTAAGTGGACTTGTTGAGCATATTTGAGCAGGTTTTGAGTGGACCTGATTGAGCAGATTTAAGTAGGTTATGAGTGGACCTGTTGAGCAGATTTGAGCAAGTTATGAGTGGAAATTTTGAGCAGATTTGAGCAGGTTATGAGTGGAATTGTTGAGCAGATTTGAGAAAGTTATGAGTGGACCTATTGAGATTATTTGTGCTAGATCAACTAGACTATGTTTATTACAGATTTGAGTGAACTTGTGCTAGACCGACTAGACTGTGTTTAGTACAAAAGTTGAGAAGATTTATGATAGACCAAATTAACTATGTTTAGTTCAAATTTGAGTGAGCTTGTTGAGCAGACTTGTGATAGACCAACTGGACAGTGTTTAGTACAATATTTGAGTAGAGTTGTGCTAGACCGATTGGACTATGTTTAGTACAAAATTGATATAGAGCTTTGTATGTGACAAAGTAGAGAGGACAGTAGTCTCCAATGGATAGAGATCCATTATCCAGGGTAGTGAGGACAGGTATTCTAAGTGGGGATAAGAGTATTTAGTGGAGAGAGATCCACAAGCCAGTGCAGGGGAGGTAGTAGTCTTCTAGAGGATCACCAGCTAGAGAAAAGGAGAAGTTATCCTATGGATAAATATCCACAAAATTGATTTAGGGGATCAACATCTCCTTTGGACAAGAGGTCCATAAACATTGTAATCAAGAAAGGATTCCCAAGATATTAATTGAGAAAGTTTTAGTAAAATATTTTCTCTATGGAGTAGCTCGCATTGGGTGAACCACGTAAATTATGGTGTCTCTATTGTGTGTGGTTTTGTGTACATTGCTTTGATTACTGCTATCTATACATTGCATAATATTGATTTGGAAAGAAAAGTAAAAATTCCTCTTATACTATTCACCCCCCCTCTTAGTATAATCTTATTTTCTTCAATTATTATCAGATCAGGTTCCTTTAGAAGATTTTGACAACTTAGAAGAAAATTGATCAAGAACACATTGGATTAAAAGTACCAAAGGGACGTGTCCTCATATAATACAACACCAATATTTTATGGAAGTGAATTCTTGTATTGGTGTATATTGATGAGATTTCACCTGATGGTACTTGGCAATAAATTTTGGGATGCAGTGGAACTTGGATATGATCCAACTATCAATCCTCCTATAGATAATAAAGGTAAGCTTCTAATGCATGCAAATTTAAGAGCTATGAATGCAATTATAAAAGGGTTGCGTAGATTAGAATCTATGAAGGTTATGGATTGTAAAACAACAAAAGAAATGTGGGAACTACTACATAACATATATGAAGGAGATAAAGGTGTAAGGAAAGCTAAGATCAAAAATATCAAACGAGAATTTAAAAATTTAAGAATGCGGGATGATGAAAATATTCATGACTATCTCAGTAAGATTGATGAACTTGTACATAATATGAGAGGAATTGGAATGAAGTTCGATGAATTTGATACTTGTGATAATATTTTGAGAACTCTTCCAAAAAGGTATAATGAAAAGGTCTCTGCTATAGAAACATCAATTGATAGTGATTGTTTGAAAACAAATTCTTTTCTTTGCATGCACACAACCTTTGAGATAAGAACAAAATATCCTCTCCCTCCAAAGGAGGCTGCATTTAAAGTGAACAAGGAAATAAAGGGTAAGAAGTCAGAATCAAGAAATGAGTCTTCTAGTGATGAAGAAGCCAATTATGGTAGAAGATATAAAGGTTTTGAAAAACCCATAGATCTAAGATCTGTTAATTTTTCAATTGTGTAAAGTATGGACATTTTGCAACAGATTGTAAAGAACCAAAGAACAACAATGGTGAAGAAAAACATGATTACAAGTATAGGGAATCAGAAAGATATAGGCATCAAAAGAAAAGCAAGGATGGACAAAACAGACAAGGAAATAAGTTCTTCCAAAGATAAAAGAGGAGCTACTATGCATATAATGCAAGTAAGTACTCAAATGATAGTGACGCTAGCTCTTCATATAATTATAGATATGAAGTCTGATTTATGATTGAATAAAAAGAACTAGTTAATAAAAAGACTCCAGTTATTCTCAGATATTTTAGATGTGGTAACTTTGGACATATTGAATATGATTGTACAAGGCATGGTTCTAGTTTCAGTGATGATGAATATGATAATACACTTGAAGGACTAGATGAGAATATTCTAATGGCTTTATAAGAAGAAGTAAGTGATCCTATAGAATATAAGCCAAAAGAAAATTGAGATATGGACAAAGGTAAACAAATAGAGGAATATTCATAAAAGGATGGTTATTATCTAAAGGGAGAACTTATCTATGCCCTTGACATAGTAAATAAGGTAAGGAAGCAACACTCTAAACCTAAAATTTAGTTTCAATAATGTGATGAAGAGAGAAGATTTCTCATAGAGGATTTAGAAAAATCAAAGGCTAAGGCAAAAAGGTTCAAAGATAAGTTAGAAGCAAATATCTTGGAATGTGAGAAGTTAGCACAAGAAGTGGTACTTCTAAAACGAGATTTAGAAGATTCCAAAATAAATATGAAAGGATTCAAGAATAGCTCAAATATTATGGATAATATAGTCAAGGTACAAATAATGCCAACAAACAAAACAGGTCCTAGTTTTTAACAAACTCAAAAGAAACATGAAGGAGAGTTAACTTCAAGTTCTAAAGAGGAAACTTCAGATGAAGATACTTCAGAAGAAGACAATGTAAAATAAAGTTAGACATCAGAGGAATAGTTGGACAATAGATAATTCAATAAAGACAGGAATAATACACAAAGAAGACACAGATGGAACAACAATCAAAATAGAAGACCAATGAGGTCAAAATAAGGAAGCTTCAATGGAATATGTTTTTCATGTCATAGGTTTGGGCACATGTCTTCATAATGTTGGACACATGAAAGATAGGAATATGAGAATGTACAACTTTTACATGGGTATTGCTACTCATGTAATCAATTTGGTCACAAGGCAATGAATTGCAGGGTTCATGAAAGAAGAGGATATGGCTTCACTAGGATAAATCCTAAAACATTTGCACCTCCAAGGAATAATATCATTAAGTAATATAAGTGTAATAATAGTGGTCACACAACAAAGTGGTGTAGAGAAGACATTCCAAAAATAGGTATGAGCAGAAACATGAACATGAACATGAACAAGAATAGGAACATAAATAGGAACATGGATATGAACAGAAAAATGAATAGGAACAATAATATGGATGTGAACAGGAATAGGAACAGGAACAGAAACATGAATATGGATGTGAACAAGAATAGTAATAGGAACAGGAACATGGATGTGAATAGGAACAGGAATAGGAATGATGACATGAATAGAAACAATCAGAGGAATCAGAAAATTCATAAAATAAGGGAAGAGGATAAATCTAAAGAACAATACATTTTGAGAGTAGAAATACTCCCACCCCAAAATTAACCACCTCAAAAGGATGTGGGGGAGGGGCTAAGATAAGATGCTCATTCTTAGCCTCGAGCCCCAAATGTGACCATTTGCCATTGATGTCAAATGGGGAGATATTTTTTTAATGGGGAGAGATTTGATATTTGAGAAAGCATTGAGCCAAGGGAAGCACAATAAAAAGAAAGGTCAAAGTTTTAGTAAAAATAATATGGGTTGCCATCAATGACAAAGGGGGAGATTGTTGGACATTTTGAGTCCCTAAGTCAAAGTTATCATTGATTTCAATATTTTAGTGATAGCTCTTCTCCAGTTCGAGTGGAAAGTTTAATGGAATTCATAATGGGTCAAAATATCTTCAGTGAACACCCAAGAGAATGGGTCAGAAAGTGGTTTTACTTCTTTCAAGGAAGCATTTATCCAAGACAACGAACAGGTATAATATTATAATTATTATTATAATATTATTAAAGTGACTGAGAAAACCCAAATAAAATATTTATAATTTTGATTATAATATTTTATAAATAAAAGTGTTTTAAGTATGATTTATAAAACCCAAGTTTGGGTTTAAGGCAAACGTTTCAAAGCTTGATGGCAATTTTATTTACCCAAACCTAAAGTTGGGTTGGTTTTAAATTAAAGGTATTTGAAGCCTTTACCGTCAAAGTCATGGAAGGAAGCATGGTGAGTGCCGACATCATTAATACAATGGAGGAGCATATAAATATGTCCAAAGTCCTTAGTTTCAATTATCCTTGCTCTCAATTTGATGTGATTGCATGAGAAGAGGAAAAAAAGCTCGTGAGAACTAGTTTATGCAAAAAAATTATTTTAAGAGAACAAGTGCTAAGGTATTGGCACCAACCAGCCAGTGTGTCCTAGTGGCAAATGGGCAAGAGCGAAGGTGATTTTTGGCTGCAGGTTCTACATTTGAAATGCAAGGACTACGCTCAAGGTAGTGTTGAGTGGAAGCGCTCAAGGCACACACGTTTTGACCAAAGCAAAGGAGAACACATGTATTTTAAGCACATGACACACTTTTGATTACGAAAGAGCGTGCTAGCTCGTGTAATGGTTGATACCATGGTTAAGGTTCTTGGTGCATGGGTAGAGTGAGGGTTCTATTCTTGTCGAAGATGAGAAATTAATTTTTTATTTTAATTTTTATTAGTTGTCTAATAATGGAGGAATAAGGGTGAATAATTGATTATTATTTTTGAATATACATCAAGGCATAAAGTTTATGGTGAATGATTGTTGAGGATTATTTTGGAGGGATTGGTATTTGATATTTATTATTTTAGGAGTAATAAGGAGTTTTAGTAAAGTCTTGATTAAATTCTTATCAAGACTTTTGAGCATTATTTTTGTATAAGGGTTTTTCTATTAAAAGAAGGCTATGTTGAATGTTATTTTTGAGTTGGAGTAATAAGGTGTATTTTGGGTCATCATTTTGCATTGTGTTACTATTAAATTCTTCTGACCCTTATTGAGATTGGAAAAATTTGTGTGTGGGAGATTTGTGAGATCAACTCCTTGTCAAACAAAAAGATATGAGCAAATTCTTCTTTGATTGTGTTGGTTGATTGGATTTCTTGAAAATAAAGGCTGGAGTGAAAATGATTTGATTAGAGTTTCCTTTTCAAAAGTGTTTGAGTTAATGCTTAAAGGTTTTCTAAAATTGAGAGTTGTGATTAAAACCTTGTTTGATAAGCATTGTTGTTGAGACCATTGGTTGAGTGAAGTATTTTGAGTTAATGCTTCAAGGTTTTCTGAATTAAGAGTTGTGATTAGAATCTTGATTTATGAGCATGGTTGTTGAAGTGAGTTTTTATGCAAAGAACTTGAACTAGGGTTTGAAAAGATCATGAGTATCATTGTTATGTGAGATTTGTTGTTGAGCATTGTTGGAAACATTTTGAGTTGGATGATACATGCTTGGACTAGGGTTTGTGAGCAATAGTTGTTTTTGAGTGATTAGTTGAGTAGATTTGATTGAACCTATTCAGGTGGATGTATGATATGATTTTTCAAGTTCCATGAAACAAACTATTATATACTCTGATTTGAGTTGTAAAATAAATTGAGTTGTGAAAATAGAACATATTAAGTCTCTAAAAATTCTCTTTATGCTTTTATGATATTGAGTTGAGAAAGTGATTGAGTTTTGAGTATAGAACATATTGAGTATCTAAAACTTCTCTTTATGTTTCTATGAGATTGATTTGAGTTGTGAAAGTGATTGAGCATTGATTATAGAACATATTGAGTCTCTAAAAATTCTCTTTATGTTTCTATGAGATTGGATAAGTTCTATGTGGACTTGTTAAGTAGATTTGAGACAAGTCTTTGATAAGCCTTGTGGACTGATTTTGTGTGAGTTTTTGTGGAATATTACAATACATATTTGGTTAAGTCCTAGAGAGGACTTATTGAGCATATTTGGATAAGTTATATGTGATCTTGTTGAGAATATTTGAGTAGGTTCTGAGTGGACCTATTGAGAAGATTTGAGTAGATTTCGAGTGGACCTGACTGAGCATATTTGAGTAGGTTCTAAGTGGAAATATTAAGCATATTTGAGTAGGTTATGAGTGGACATTTTGAGCATATTTGACCAGGTTTTGAGTGGACTTGTTGAGAATATTTGAGCAGGTTCTTAGTGGACCTGTTGAGCTAGTTTGTGCTAGACTGATTGGACTGTATTTAGTGCATATTTGAGTGGACTTGTGCTAGACCGACTGGATTGTGTTTAGTACAATATTTGAGCATATTTGTGCTAGACTGAATGAACTATGTTTAGTGCAAATTTGAGTGATATTTTTTAGTAGACTTGTGTTAGATCGACTGGACTGTGTTTAGTACAAGAGTTGAGTAGAGTTGTGCTAAATCGATTGTATTGTGTTTAGTACAAAATTAAGACAAATATTTGGAGGTGACATAAGATAGAGGATAGTAGTCTCCAATGGATAAATATCCATCATCCAAGGTAGTGAGTATAGGTCTTCTAAGTGTGGACAAGAGTCTTAAGTGGAAAGATATCCACAAGCCAGTGCAGTGGAGGTAGTAGTCTTCTAGAGGATCACCAGCCATAGCAGAGGAGAAGGAGTTCTCCTATGGATATATATCCACAAACCATATTTAGGGTATTAGCATCTCCTTTGGACATGAGGTCCATAAACATTGTAATCGAGAAAGGATTCCCAAGAGATTAACTGAGAAAGTTTTAGTAAAATATTTTCTTCATGGAGTAGCCCTCATTGGGTGAACCACATAAATTGTGGTGTCTCTATTGTGTGTGGTGTTGTGTACATTAATTTGGTTACTGCTATTGATATTACTATCTATACACTACATAATATTTATTTTGAAATAAAAGTAAAAAGTGCTCTTATACTGTTCACCTCTCGTCTCAGTATAAGCTTGTGTTCTTCATAAATGGATGTGACCATATGGCATATGTAATTGAGTTCCAATTTTATTTTGATAGAGTGATAGATAAATGTAACTAATTGATATAGGATTTTAAATACGATATTTTAAAGTACATGCAAGAAATATAATTACAAAGTATTTACAACTATATACATTGGTGATATTTCTTTATGCATAGTATCATTTTAGGTGCATTATATTCATGGGTTCCTAAAGTTGTCAATCGATATGCACCAGATCCAAATTTAGCAGTGATAATAAATGGTCCAAACAAATTTGGTTGAAATTTTCCTTTTAGATAATGTAGAGCATTTGTATTTTTTTTATTTTCTTTAATAAATAGATCACCAATCTCAAAATATCGAGTGTGGAATTTTTTAGAATATGATATTTTGAGTTTATCTTGATATGAGTGAAGGTATACAAGGTATTTATACACTTTTCATCTAGCAGTACCAATTTGCTTAATCGTCTAGAACAATATTCTTCTCCTACTTCAACATTTTGAAGTAAAATATCTAAATAAGGGACTTCAAGCTCAAAAGGAAATACAACTTCAATGCCAAATACTAAGATAAAATGTGAAGCACTAGTAGGAGTTTGAACACTAGTTTGATAAGCCCATAATATTGGAGATAGTTGGGTATGCCAATCTCATCATAATTTATTAACTAATATTTTTAATATTTTAATTAAAGTTTTATTGGATGCTTCAACTTGACCATTTCTATGTGGATAATACGAAGTAGACCATCTGTGCTGAATTTTATATTTTACACAAAGTTTTTTGATGTCTTTGTTTTTGAAACTTGTTCCATTATATGAAACAAGTGTGGATGGGATCCCAAATATACATATAATTTGATTAAAAATTAATTTTAAGACATGGTTTCTTGTACAAGAAGCTAATGGCATAGCTTCTACAAATTTTGTAAAATAATATTTTGCTGTAATAATAAATTTATGGCCATATGAAGAAATAGGATTGATTTTCCCAATAATTTCTAGGTCCCATTTTGATAAAGGGCAGGGGGAAGAACTATCTTGAAGCTCTTGGGAAGGATCATGGAAAAGGTTTGCATGCTTCTGACATTTGTCACATTTACATATATTCATGAGCATCATTTGCCATGGAAGGCCAAAAATATCCCATTCGTAGGAGATTTTTGGCTATGGAATCTCCATTAAAATTACCTCCACAAGATCCATCATGGATCTCATTTAGAGCTATTTTGTAATCATTAATATTGAAGTATTGTAAGAGGATGCCTTCGAAAGATATTTTATATAAAGTACCTCTGATAATTATGAAGCAAATAACTTGCTTGTGCAATGATCGTCAATGGTTTCTATCGAAGCAATCTAGGAATGATCCATATTGAATAAATCTGAGAATATCTCCATACCATGGTTCTAAAAATGGTTCTTCAATTGTGAAGACATCTAAATATTCTAGACATGATTTTCACGATGCGGGTTCTTGAAGTTGATGAATGATAATGGTAGCATGATCATAATCCAACTCCAAAGGGTTAAGAGAAGCAACTACTACCATAGCATTCGTAGAATGATTACTGGTGTGTGGGATGGATTCTATAGTAACCTTATCAAATAAAGAAATAAGTTTTAAAATGTATTCTTTATAGGGATGGATTTTATAATCTCGGGTTTGATAAATGTCATTGACTTGATTCACCACAAGTTATGAATCTCCAAAAATTGATAGTACTCTACTATTGAGGGTCAAGGCTACTCATAATCCAAGGATTAAAGCTTCATATTCTGTTGTATTATTTGTGCAAGCAAATTAGAGTTTGAATGATAATGGGATAAGTTGCTTTTAAAGGGATACCAATATGATAATTGTACATGTGCCACTCATACAATAGGTTCCATAAAAAAGTAAAGGCCATGATTCTAAGAAATTATTATCTAAATTAAGACATTCACTAGGGAATTCTATCATCAAAGGGTGAGTAGATTCAAGAGGAGCAACAACAATTTGATTTGCAATGACTTGCCCTTTAATGGATTTTTACCCAATAAAGGTTAGGTTAAAATAACTCAAAGTGAGAACCCATTTTGTTGCTTGTGCTAATATATAAGGCCTAATCATTAGATATCACAATGAATCAAATTTTATTATGACATAAGTCTTTTGGCTAAGCATGTAGTGATGCAGTTTTTGCGTAGAGAATATGATAGCTAAACAGAGCTTTTCTAAATGGGTGTAATGAATTTCATAACTTACTAAAGATCTACTTATATAGTAAATGGCCTGTTATTTCTTATCCTCATCATGTTGTGCTAGCATTGCTCCTAACACAAGTTCTGAGGAAAAAATATATAATATGAAAGGGTACTCTGGCCTAGGTGGAACAAGCACTAGTGGGGTAAGTAAATATGTCTTGAGGATTTGAAAAGATTATTGACATTCATTATCCCATAAGAAATGAGTATCTTTCTTAAGAAACCTAAGAAAGGGTTTACATTTATCTACTAGTTTATCAACAAAACAACAGATAGATTGCAACTTACCTTGTAGACTCCTAAGTTTTGTTAGGTTTTTAGGTGTGGCATATCAATGATATCCTTAATATTTGTAGGTTCTATTTCTATGCCATGCATAGAAACTATAAACCATAATAAATTACCTAAATTTACTCCAAACATGAATTTATTTGGATTTAATCAGACTTTATATTCTCAAAATATTGAAGAACACAAGCTTATACTGAGAGGGGGGGTGAATAGTATAAGACCTCTTTATAATTTTTCCATTATACTTCAAAACAATAAAGCAATATACCCAAAGAAATATCAAAGCAATGCACAATATCATTCACAAAGTGACACCAATTTTAATGTGGTTCACCCAGAATGGCTGGGCTACGTCCACAAAACTTTTCTCTAAAAGTTATCGCAAATTTTTTGGGAATCCTTCCCAATTACAATGTTTATGAGCCTCGGCCCAAAGGAGATACCTTCCCCCAATCAGAATTTATGAGCCTCTGCTCAAAGGAGATACCTTCCCCCAATCATAATTTATGAGCCTCTGCTCAAAGGAGATACCTTCCCCTCTACTCTGTAAATGATCCTTCAGAAGATCAACTGCCTCTACCTCTTGCCAGCACATGGAACTCATTTCCACCGAAGACATCCTATCCTCAATTCTTAGCCTAAGTAACCTCTACCTTCTATGATCACATCCATAGCAGCTCAGCAACTTGTACCAAACATAGTCAGTCGGTCTAGTACAAGTCTTCCTCTGTTTGTTAGATATTTCCAACTCTTGAACAAATCAATCCTCTACATACAAGCCTTCTCAAATACTTGCCAAATCTATCCTCATGTTCTTCTCATATAACCAATGCACCTCTGTCCTCAAGTTCTCTGATAGAACTATCAAACTCAACTCACAAGTCCTATGCTAGGACCTGTCCAAATCTACTCACAAGTCCCCACTGGAACCTGTCCAAAAATTGCTCACAAGTCCCCACCAGAACGTGTCCAAAAACTGCTCACAAGTCCCCACTGGAACCTATCCAAAAAATGCTCACAAGTCCCCACTAGAACCTATCCAAAAATTGCTCACAAGTCCCCACTGGAACCTGTCCAAAAACTCAGCAAGCTCACAAAGAAAAACTTTCTTAGTAGGAAATCATAAAGCGAATTGTTAGAGACCCAATGTGATTTGTCAAACTCATATAAGCATAAAGAGAATTGTTAGATACTCAATATGTTCTATACTCAAATCCCAATCTCAAAACTCAACTCAAATCAACTCAGCTCAATCTCAATCTCAAATCTAAAAACTCAACTTAATATCTGAAATGGATAGGATAGAATGTTTTCTTTCAAGAACATGAAACCCCAACAATTTCCAACTATGCAAAGAATCACATAACAATGATACTCATGTTCTTTTCACCATCAATTAGGGTTTCAACAACAATGCTTATCCAACAAGGTTTAGTCAACCAACACCATTCAACTCAAAATCAACTTTGAAGCATTCAACCAATCATCACAAGAAAAGGAAACAAGTAGAAATCCTTTTCCCTCCAAATATATTTGAACAAAATAGCCACCAACACAATATCACCAAATGCAAAGAATAACTTGCTCAAATCAACTCAATGGAGTAAGCCCAATATCATGAATCAAGTAAAGCAATAACTTGATCAAACAACCTCTATGGAAGCAACTCAACCATCAAACTCAAAACAGCCAACCAAGGGTTCCACCAACTCAATGCAAGTAGCTAGACTCACAAATATAAACCCTAGTGCACAAAGCTTCCACTATCTCAAACCAAAAATTATGCATTCACCAAAAACTCTCCTTAAGGATAACAATGCACAAGTTAGTCTTCAACAAACCAAAAAATAGGATTTACACCTAGCCAAAGGATACCTAGTAGAATACCTTTTCAATCCAACCTTATTTCAGAAAACATACACCAATCATACTCATAAGAAGAATGTGCCCATACCTTATTGGAGTAGAAGATAATTGAACCTTCAAGTTGTCACCACACACAACTCTCAAAATTCCAACCAAGTTAGGGTTAGAATAAAAAGAAATGAGCAATAATATAAACTTCCTTTATTACACCTTTTAGCTCCACTTCTTTAAACACAACCACCATAACATGCCAATAAATCAACAATCATAGACTCACACCTTATACCTCCATTTTTAATTTTAGCATAGCAAAGAATAATCTTTAAAATACATCCAAAGAAATATGCCCTTATTTCTCCTAAGCTTTTATTCAATGCTAATCACAAAATACAAAACTCATAAAATTTAATCACACCTTATAAATCGTTGTCCAAGAAACTTCAAATTTCATGGCATAAATATGTTTTAATAAAAACATGTGTTACTCTAGCAAAGCACTCCTGTAAGACTCGAAACGACGACCTCCGCCAATGCAGTGCCCAATAGCAGCCTTCGCTGCCACTAGCCCATGCGGGCTACGAAGTTCACAAGTGAACTTCCCTCCACTTCACCCTCAAAAAAACTCCCAAAGACTTTTCAACCGCATGTGCTTCTAAGTCTTCCTTCGATCGTAGCGAATATAGAGCACAAACACCGCAAATTGCATTCGGGGAATTTCGAATTCATTAGCCTTCCAACCTTAGGAGTTGGAGAATAAATAGTATCTTCGAAGACACCTTGACATTGACGGAAATAAATACCATTTTGAAATTAATCAAAAGTCTTTTCAAAAATGGTTTAAAAACCCTTAAATAATTTTAATAAATTAAGAATAAAAAAAGGTTTAAAAACCTTTAAGTATTTTTAATAAATTAAAAATAATTTCTCCCTTAATTAATTAATTAAAACCTTGAAGGGTTTTAAATAATAATTAAATAAATAATAAAGAGAACCTCCATTGGTTTTAATAAAAACCATTTAACTTGGTTTTAATAAAAACCCTATCCAACTTGGTTGTAATAAAAACCGGTTTGGTTTTAATGAAAAAACCCTTGCCAATGGAATCTCTCCGGATTCTCTTAAAAAAATTCTCTTGGAATCTTCCACATTTGAAACCAACACATCCTCTTAACATTAATGCCATTTCCTTTTGACATCAATGACAACTCATAGACAAGAAGCTAGGATCTCAAACCCAAAATTGCCAACAAATATATCAAGAACTTGTAAATCAGGGATATGATCTCCTTATTTTATGGATTGAGCTATGATGTCATCCATATAATCGTGTAGAATGTCATACATCATATCATGAAATACATATGCCATGGATCATTGGTAAGTTGCTCTTGCATTTTTTAGAATGAAGGACGTTACTTTCCAATAGCAAGTCCCCCAGGGTGTAATAAATATAGTTTTAGGTTGATCTTCTGGTGCTATACAAATTTGATTATATCTTAAAAATCCATCCATAAGTGATGAAATTCCACATCCTACTATGAAATTAATAATCTAATCTATATTAGGAAGGGAAAATTCATCTTTAGGACATGCAACATTGATGTCCCTAAAATTAGTGTAAACTTTGATTTTAGTAACCTCTTTTTTGGTTATGGGAAAAACATTGGATATCCAATCAAAATAATCTATAGTTTGAATGAAGTTTACATCCAAGAGTTTTTGTAATTCATTTTTAACCAATAAGGCTACTTTGGAATGCATTTTATTAAGTTTTTGTTTGACTGATTCAAGATCAGGATGAACCACTAAGTTGTGCATAACCATAGAAGGGTCTAGGCCTGGCATATCTACATATTTCCAAGTGAAGATGTCAGGATATTTTGTGGGAAGTTTTGTATATTTAATTTGTTCTTATTTATTAAAATTAGCCCTTATTTTAACCATACGGTAATTATCTTCTGCTTTGATATTAATTTTTAGAATGACCTCTATTTCAATATTTAGATATCTTTCAAAATTGGGAGGAGCGGGCGAACCACCCATTTCTTGAAGTTATTCTAGGGATAAGTTATCTAATTTCTCTTGTGTAATTGTATTAACTTGGTCTATACATGGGATAGTCCCATAGAATAAGAACCTATTTCTCATAATTTCTTCATGATAAATATCATCAAAGACATCTCCTTCTACACATTCATCTGAATTAGCTATTATTTCTGTGTACTACTAATAACATGTTGCAAGATAACTTGTAAGCTCTCTTACGTTTCTTTAGTTGTTCTTGTTTTTTTTCTAAATATTCCCATAGGTGATAAGATGATCTTTATAAAAAAGAAAAGGTTGAGTCTTTGTGGGAATATAGCCTACGCCACATCTAGCAGGCCATTTGTCTACCTCAAAATGTTCATGTATCCCATTCTCTAAGGGGTCTAAACCTTTACCTTTGTATCCCATATCACACATGATTTGTTTATATTTTATATATTTAGTAGAAAATAAGCATCAAGTGAAACCATCCTCATCATATATAAATCTCATTTACCTAATGTTAATTTTATCAAGAGCACACCAAACAAAAATGAAAGTAAAACTTTCAACATGATAGATGCTTCTTTCCTTCTATGGTAACCCAGTTGTACGTGGATATGGCGGTAATTGAGATAAGATAAGATAATCTTGTACATTATAATCACCCCATTTTGTGGGCTCCAATATAATGGATAAATATTGTAAAAAAGTATTCGTCAAAGGATATGATGTAGAGGGATTATCCCCATTAGAAGGTTTTGATGATTCAAAGGGAGGTGATGGTTCTGATTTGGGCAAAGAGGTATTAGAAGACTTAGGTTATAATGATGATATAGGAGGATAAATGGGAATGTTAATATATTCCACTATTGAACACATTTCAAATGGCCCGGGATCTCCATGAATAGTGACCAACTGATTCTTAAATTTAAATTTAAAACATTGATGCAAAGTAGAGGGGACTGCCCTTATGGCATTGATCCAAGGACGAGCCAAAAGTATGTTGTAATATGTTGGATAGGATAAAAAAAATATGGATGTGTCTAAAATCCTAGGACCAACTTGTAATGGAATAGGTATCACACCATAAGCCTCTTGTGTTTCATTATTGAAGGCTTTAATGATCATTTAGTTTTACCTTAAATATTCTTTCCTAAATCCAAATATTTTGAAGAAGTCATAAGTGCATATGTTTAGGGATGAGCCATTATTGATTACTCTTTTGACACAAACATCCCTAATTAATATTGTTAGATAAAGGAGATTATCTTTATACATGCTTTGGAGTAGAATGTATTTATTATGGAAATCAATATAGTCTATTCATGAGAGACTACAACATTGACTACAGTAGTTGGTTCTATATCCTAAGGTACCATAATTTTACATAGAGTGTTCATTAGTTATTCTCTGTGGATAGTTGAAGTTCTAAGAAGGTCTAAAATGGAAATACTAGCTATTGTATTAGCTAGTTGTTCATTGATATCAAATGGGGTCTTTTGTTGGGATCTAATTATATTATTTCCATTATGAGGTAATTTTAGAACAATAGGTGACTGATCAATATCCTTTTTTTAATATTGAGGTTGAGAGTTTTGTGTTTGGGCTTGCTATCAAGTAACAACTTCAATTGTACCAATAATGTTATTTGATCGAACAACTTGTGGCATTGTATTTGAACCTTATTTGATAGGAATAATTTGTTGTGGTGAAGGATGAGTAGTCATTATTCTTGTAAATGGTTCTTCTAGGGTTAGCAAATCAGTAATGTGCAAGATTGGCCCTGACTCATCTTCTGACTATTAGCATGTTGTGAGCTAATATCTATTTTAGATTCTAATTCACTTTATATTTAATCAAAGGATGATAATTATGGTTTTCTTCTTTGGAGTTGCTTAATTGTCATTTTGGATTGAGTAGGCACAAAAAAATTTTGTGGAGGTTGAGATGGTAAACAATTATCAATTATTCCCACATATCTTGTTGGATGAGGTGTATTTTTATAGTCTAGCTGATTTATAGATAGGGTTATGCATAGTGGTGAATATTCATAAATTAGGTGAATATTAGGACTTCCAAAATTAGAAATTGGTGAATATGAGATCCTTGAAGTTGGCCCATTCACCAAGAATTTTTAGGATCAATTTGTTCTTAGGCTCAATTCGCCACAATATATATCCAAACATAGGCATATTTGTACTTGCTGGAAATCTCTTTTTAAGCTTGATCTACTGGTGGTATTGTTATGAAGTTATAATATGATTTAATAGGCTAAAAGTGATCCAAAGATGAAATTACATTTTAGGGCTTCAAATACCCCATATTTTGGTGTGAAGATGCTCGATTTGATTTTCTTATAATTCTTCATGATTCACCTTGATTTTGATTAGGATTCACCATTTTTTTACAAGTACATTTTGAGTCCAACCCCTTATGCATAACCCTATTTATGGCTTCCTTGCCATGATTTGGCAATGGGTTTTGGAAAATATCCAAATTTTGATTTACATTTTGTGCCCGTTGTGGTTGTGTATTTGTTTGAGGATTTTTATTGGGTGAAGGACTTATCACTTCTAATTTTTCTTTATCAATTAAGTCTTGCACTAAATGTTTTAATTTTATACAAGTGTTTGTTGGATTTCCATCAACTTGGTGGTAGTCATAATGTTGATCGGGTCTATACCAAGGTTGAGAAGGGTCAGGTTGACATACCTATGGTAATTTTATTAGACCTCTTTCTACTAGTTGTGGTAAGACTGTTGTCAAGGATTGATTCAATATTATATAATTTTATAATGGATATTTTTGTAGTGCCTTCAATACAAATTGTTTTTTGGTATCTGTTGTATTAACATTCTGAGAGGGACTATTATCCGTGATCCCATCACCTACCACGTGTTTTTTTTTGTATTGATTTTTAGGTGATTTTTCTTCATATTTATTTTATAAATTATCCTCTCCTAATTACGGCTTCCTCTAACCTTATTTCTAGATCTATAACGTGGTCAAAGAATGCCATAGTAGCTATATCTAATTCATAAGACAATTGTTCTCGTAAATTTCCAATAAATATGTCTAGCATTTATCTTGTAGGTAAAGCAAAATATAATTTTCCCAATAGTTTCCTCCAACGAGCTAGGAATTCTCCAAAAATATCTTCTTTCCCTTGTATAAGGTTGTATATGTTCTTTATTGTAGCATGCCTTTCTATGTAAGCACCAAATTGATGTACAAAAATTTTTGTGGTTTCTTCAAAATTTCTTAAGGAATGTGTTTGCAACTGATAATACCACTCTAATGCCATTCCTCCTAAACTTTTTAGGAACATATTTAGCAATAGCATGTCATCATAAGCGATGTCATGACATGTTATCCTAAACATACAAAGATGTTTTATGGAATATTTTTTTCCTTTATAGATCGAAAGAATCAGTATAGGTTACTATTTAGGGTATGGCCTAGCAGCGACTAAAGGATTCAATGGATGATTGCACACATCTCAATATAGCTATATGTAGGATTATATGGATTCATTTGATCTAACCATGAAGCTAATTGCTTTACTATAACTTCAAGATGATGTGGTGGATAATTGTTTTTATTTTGGTTTATTATGTTGCCATGTGGTGGATAATGAGTTTGTTGTGTTGCCATATAAGAATTTGCAATGGGAATACTATTATGCATAAGGTTCAAAGTATGAGGAGGATATTGAATTTTATAGGGAATTGTGTTTTGTTGAACATTTGGTCAAGGATAACTTGGAACTTGTGTATTTTTATTTTTTTGAGAAGAATTCAAGGCAAATACATGTTGAAAATATTAAGAAAGCAAAGTACGGTTATTAGAAGAAGATGTTTGATTTTGATTGGAAGTGGTTGTAGTAGTTGAACCTACGGGTTGTTGTTGTGGTTGTTTAGGTACCTATTCTTGAGAATTATCTTTTGGAGGAGGTACATTCTTAGTATTATCTAAAGAGAGATCATTATCATTAGTATGTTGTAATGAAGTATTCATGTATATTCCAGGTTGTGGGTGAAGTCAAAATTCTTCTTCTAAGGCTTCTTCCATCGAAAAATCACCCTTTGCAAGTTGATCTTCTATTTCCAACACATTAGTAATAGTTGTTCAATTTTGGTTTAAGAAATCACAAAAATGTTGCATGGACTAAAAATGAATGCTTCCTCGAGGTCCTAGTTTTGGGTCCACATCGTTGATGGTTTCATATTCTTAACTTTGTCCTATTTGATGTTCTTGTTCTTCTTCTATTTTATATTTTGCATTAGGGTCAATATATAGCTCATATTCAAAGCCAGTTACCACTTGTTTACCACTTCTCAAATGTTTATGCATATTTCCTAGCGATGCTAATAGGATTTATTTTTTCTTTTATTGTTTTTGTTATTTTAAGAAAACAATTTATCATGCTTTAACCCCAATATTTACAATTTTTTTGAAAATGGCATTAAATGGTTTCAATATTATCCAAATATCCCATGTTGTAATTAGTGTACTCTAAATATTCTAGGCTCATGGAGTGTTCTTCCTCAAAATAGAAATCATCTACTAAGAGTTGAATGAAGTGAACAAATGTAAATTCCTTAGTCTCTAAGTTAACAGGTTGGACTTGTAACTCGTAATAATACTCTTGAAATAAGATTACCCTAGGTGATTTATGAAATCTTTTTATTTGTTATAGGATTACTTCGTTATTTTCCAAGTATGCTAAGAGTCTATGGAAGTTTAAGAATTCCTCCAGGTAATTATCTCAAGGATAAATGTTTATGTGGATACTATCTCATTTATCTGAAATCCAACACTCACAACCTATTTTTATTTCAAAGTAAGGAGAGTAGAAGCTAGGTCCTAAGGCTCTAGCAACATCAATTCTCCTAATTTCTCTAATTTACTATGATTTATTTTCAATGATGCCAAAGTGTTGCCAAAAATCTACTTGATGTTATGTTCCATCGCATTCATAGAAAATATTAACCTCTTGTTCAATAAGTGTTCTCCTAAGATCTATGAAGAAGAATTCATTAAGTCTGTTTTCTGCCATTACTGAGAATTTTTTTGTTTGTTTTTTTATTTGTAAAGACAAATAGAATTTAATACTAATTTGTAGTTTACTTTGGGTTCACCAAAGAATGTAGGCCCAAAACTTTTACACCCCATTCTCCTAGGCTAATGGATCCATACCTAAAAGGGGGATGGAAAATGAAGGATCTACAACTCAGATGAGAAGTGCTTCTGTCGCACTCTCTTTGGTGTTTGTCTATAATTGTGCTGGGGTTCACTAGGAAACACTTGTTATGGTAGTTTCCATACCTAGGTGAAGTAGTAGTTTGATGTGTTCTTTATTTTAGGAGCATACACCTAGAGCTAGGAAAAAATGCAATTTCTACCTAGCTATATGCAATTTGGTTTCAAATGAATACAAAGTATACAAACCTATTTAGAAAAAACATTGTAAATTTTAACTAATATGCAAATTTTTTATCTATGCTAACATGTTCTCTTTTTGCATTTTGTGTTTTGTGAAAGTTGTAATAAATTTTATGTTTTTGGAAGTGTTTTGTTTTATGATTAAATACAGATGCATACAGGTTAAAAATGTAGGATAGAAAATATATATCTAAGTATGAGAGAATAGGTTTTGAGCACTTACTTGACCCAGATGTCTATTTTGTGATGAATTTGGCTATGCAGTATGAAATCAGATGCATACAAGATGAAACCAGACATACATTTTTGTTAGACAAAATTGGATGCATACGAATTTGTTTGAAACATGTAATTACACAACAAAACACTAAATTTTGAAATCAAGGATGGGGCATCTACATAGGCCATAGTATATCGTAGTTTGTGATAGTCAAATTCCCTCATTTCTTTTAGCCAACTATAGATAAAATAGAAGATTGATTATTTTAATATACAACATGTGATAATAAAGTAATATATTTAGCAATAATAGAGAATTACAGTCCAATACTGAAGTAAAATTGCTTGAAATTTTACCTCCAGAGGGACACAGATATGAATTTGTATGCTATGCATGAAATCATATGCAACATATGAAATCGTACGTAGCTAATTTTATCCAATGGCTAGTTCTGCAAAGCAGGATATCATATCAGATGCAACACGGATGAATTTAGACTCAGTTGAATTTATACAAATGATAGAAAAAATAATTATAAATTAAATAAAACTAGATCTATGTGTACTGAGAGTGATTCCATGGTTGTATTATCCTTGGATGATGATCTAATAGCAGTGTTTTCCACTATAACCTACAAAAATGCTCCAAAACTCAATATTTTCTCTAAGATCTCCTTGCAAATATAATCAACCAAAATGATTACTATGATTCTAAGTGGTTAAATGGTTTTTTCAATTCAAGTAATTAGGTGGGTGGTGAAAATAAACTAGGTTTTTAGGCCAAAATATATTTTTGGCTTGATTTAGACAAAATCGATTGTATCCAATTTTATCAGATCATCTGATTTTATCGAGAATATGGCAATGCTCAAATTAGGTTTAAAATCCAACTAGGCACCTAAATTAGGTGCACATGTGATTTGGACAAAATTGGACGTGTCTGATTTTATCAGATATGTTCATTTTTGTTGGGATCATTCGATTTTATCAGGAAAAGTGTAATTAAGTTATTTTTATATTTCTTTTGGTAAAAATATCAAGATAGGGATTTTTGAGGGTGATTTACACATTATTTAGGATAATAAGGATGTCTTAATAATATTAATAATTTTGAAGTGTGTCCAAATTTTGTGCTACAAAGGGTCTTCTCAGCATTCAGAGACCCAAAAATAGAACAAAACAACCTTCCTCCCACTTGGAATAGGGAAGTGCACATTGTCAAGAGTTTCTAAATGAATATCCTCTCATGGAATGTGAGAGGCCTCAATGGATGAAATAAGCAATTCTTATTCAAGTTCATGATAAGAGAACATAGACCCACTATTCTTCTTCTCCAAGAAACCAAGCTTGATTCTCAAGATGTTTCTTGCATTTTCAATTACATTTGGAGAGACTTTACCTCCTATTTTAGTTTATCCAACAGACCATCAGGGGGATTGTTGTGTTTATGGGACTTGGAAAAAGTCAATAGTATGGTGTTATCTATAGCTGAGAGCTATATTAACATTTTGTTCTTCAACAAAGAGGATGGGTTCTAATGGGTCCTATCAAATGTTTATGCTCTGAATGATCCTTCTCGAAGGAATCTATTATGGAACTCTCTTAGCCAGTTAAAGGCCATTTTTTCTTGAAAATCCTAGATACTTGCTAGAGACTTCAACTCCCCTCTCTTCCCTTCTGACAAGAAAGGGGGATCTCCAATCACCAAGAGGTCCTATGAATGCTTTGCAAGCTTCGTAGACAATAATGAACTGATGGACATCAGTATTAGAGGGCCAAAATTTACTTGTAGAAACTATAGGAAGGGTGACCAACTAATCCAGATGCACATTTATTGTGTCCTCATTTCCACGAATGCCATCTCAAAATTTAGCAATGCAACCATGCGGTCTCTTCCCAGTATTAGCTCTGACCACAATCCCCTCTTGCTATATTATCATCCTCATGCTTCATCTTTCAAATACCCCTTCAGATTTGAATCCATATGGCTTCATGATCCTAATATAATATGATTAATATCCCAATGGTGGGCCCACCCCTTCCATGGATCCAAAATTTCTTAGGTAAGCAACAAACTATGACATGTGAAATACAATCTAAAATGATGGAACACAAAATTTTTTAGGAATATTTTTTAGAAGAAACAACAAATTCAATACCAACGTAGAGACATTGAAATCACTCTACAAAATAGAAAAACCTAACCCCACTCTTCAAGACTCTAAAAGGATCCTCCTCTATGAGTATCACAACATCCTCGAGATAAAATAAACCTTTTGGAAACAAAAGTCTAGGGTTACGTGGCTCAAGGAAGGCGACTCGAACACCAATTTTTTCCATACCATAGTAGTGAGGTACTAAGGAAATTATGGGATCAAGGAACTATTTCAGTAGGATGTCCAGGTAGTCACGAATATTCAAGAAATTAGATCTAAGGTAGTTCTTTTCTTTGAGGAGCTACTTGGCCCCTCTCCCATCTATGATCATAAAACCATTGAGGACCTTCTTCAAAACATCTCTAGGTCAGTCACCGCAGGCAAAAATCCAAATTTAATCAACGCCCTCACTACTGAAGAAATTAGGACTACTATTTTTCTATGCAAGGATGGAAAGCTTTAGGTCTGGATGACTTTCCCACCATTTTTTCAGCACTTCTGGTACATCCTAGGCCTAGACGTGGTCTCAGACAACTAGTAGATATAAAAATATAGGGATATACCATGGGACATTAACTCCACCTTATTAGCTTTCATCCCTAAAATTAACTAGGCCCACACCCTCTCTGAATTCCACCCCATAAGTCTATGCAATGTCCTATACAATATCCTCACCAAGGCCCTAGCTACTAGGCTCAAGATTATCCTTTCTTGCATCATAGACCCAAACCAAGGCAACTCCATCCATGGAATGCAAATCACTAACAACATTATCACCATCCATGAACTCATTTACTTCATCTCCTCGAGTGGCCAAGTAGGCTTCCTCCTGAAGCTCGATATGAACAAAGGCTTCGATAGAGTCTCTTGGGATTTCTTGTTTGTGATCCTCCACATATTTGTCTTCCATCCATTATGGAATGATATGATCAAAGGCTATGTTACCTCAAAAAAAATTATATCCTAGTCAACGGATCCCCGAAAATCTACTTCAAGAACTTTAAATGCCTCATGAAAGGAGACCTGATCTCCCCTTTCTTATTCATCATTGTTTTTGAAGCTCTTAGGAGGGCTCTTACCCATGCATACCTCGAATGGTCCATATCTAGCATAAAACATACTTCCTCTCTCTAGGCCATATCCCACTAGCAGTTTATTGATGACACCATTCTGGCTACCCGTGCCTCTATTCCACAATATCAACGCAACAATCCATCCTCCTCTCCTTCAACGTTGTCATGGGTCAAAAGGTAAATTTTAAGAAGATTAAAATCTATTTCATCGATACTTCGATGAGGCACCAAGTCCACATTTTTTCCATACTTGGTTGCTCCATTGACTCCTTCTCTGCCACCTACCTAGGTTTTCCTCTCATATAAGGCCATTCTAGAAAATCCTTATGGAACCCTATCATTGAGCGCATCCAAAACAATTTGGCTAGCTAGAAAGTGAGCCTCCTCAGTCAAGAAGGCAAAGCCACCTTAGTTAAATATACCCTTCAAAGCATCCATATCTTCTTCCTTTCCATATTCCATATCCCTGGTGAGTTTTGTAACCACATTGAGCAACTTAAAAGGAATTTTCTTTGATCATGATTCACCTAGTGTCTTGCAATCAGGTCTACTTCGAAAAGGAGTATGGTGGAATTAGGCTCTAGAATGTCCATAATGTGAACCTTGCTCTCATTGATAGGAAAGGCTGGTGTATCCTCATAAATAAAAACTCTTTGTGTGTTTCCAACATCAAGGTAAAATACCTCTAGCACAACCAAAATTTTTTGATGACACTAACACCATATGCAGATCTATAATTTGGAATTCAATCCATAGGATGAAGCATATCCTTTAGAATGGGATCAGGTGGAACCTAGAAAATAGTACCAAGATTAGATTTTTGTATGACCTCTAGTTGAAAAAATATGCACTTTAGAACTTTGAGAATCTTGTGTATCTTAGGTTGGTGATCAATGCCCTGTTTGGGCCAAAGGTGTGTAATTTATTCCTTCCTAAGAGCCTCTCTTGGAAACCCTTACTGGTTGATTTTCTCTCTAATGATAAAAATCAAGCCTCTATCAACCTATCTAACCTTCTCCATATTTGTGTCATTCTCTCCTACCTAATGGAATATTCCATCCTCTGCGATTCCACCTCAATTGGACTCTTCATCATAAAATTAGCTTATGCCCTCTTCGAGAACCTTGGTCCTCCTTCATTTCCCTCCAACCTCATTTTGAAGCCCCACCTTATCCCCAAGGTCAAATTCTTCCTTTGGATTGATGTCTAGGATAATATCCTCACTATCCCAAACTTCCATCATCATGACTTATCTCTTCCCAACCGTTGCTACCTGTGCCTTTCATATTGTGAGTCTACCCAACACATCTTCATTTCTTGTCCCTTCTCCTAATCTATTCTATCTTATTTGTTCTCCTTAGTTGGTATCTCCTGGGTACCACTCTTTTTGCTAAGTGATCTTTCTAATAAGTGGCCTAGTCCATTTAGAGGCCATTGATTGAAAATTTTTTGGTCCTTTTGCCTCCCCCACTTCCTGCGGGAATTTTGACATGAATGTAATGCTTTTGCATTCCAAGACTCTACCCATAGTGAGAAGTATGTCCTCTC
This sequence comes from Wollemia nobilis, assembly GCA_028583015.1. NCBI lineage: Eukaryota > Viridiplantae > Streptophyta > Pinopsida > Araucariales > Araucariaceae > Wollemia > Wollemia nobilis. Next base: position 6,200,928 of record JAQPPZ010017107.1, on the reverse strand, counting down.
TAAAATTTTAGCTACTACCACTAATAATGTGTTTATATCCTTGGGTGAGAGCGATCCTGAACCATTATGTGAATATTGTATTACATCTTCTCTTAGAATCCCTAAAAGCATGCACAAGCAGGTATCTCCCAAAGTTGATCACTCCCTTGTCAGGTGGACTCCTCCCCCCCAAAATTTCTCAAACTAAATTTTGACAATGCAAAAAAAGAAAATCCAAGAGCAGCTGGTTTGGGCAGTATCATTCGATATCATAAGGGAAATATCATCCTATCCTACACTGAGAATATAGGGCTCAATTCCAATTACTTCATTGAAGCTAGAGCTCTCTACTAAGGTGTTATCCTTATTCACAACTTGTAGGTTCCTATTGTTGTGGTGGAAGGTGATTCCAAAAATATCATCACCTACCTAATATTTGGAGCTTTTCCTGCCTCATGGAACATCTCCAATATGATCATAAAATTAAATCATCTAATTCTCTCCTTCTTGAACATAAGGTTGACCCACACCTACAAGGAAGGAAATCGTGCAACTGATCATTTAGCCAATATGGGAATCTCAGAGCATAACCTCACTATATGGAAATTGTCCTTCCCCCATACACTCATCAACACAAATTCTACTAAAGTCATCATCTAGTGATTCAAAGTGGTCCAGGTTAAAAAAATAGCTCCATTGGTTTCAATCCCATCGTCACCTCAATATGTTGATTGGTCAGTCTAGAGCCAAAGTGGAAAGGTTTCAACTTTACATTGTGAGCTCCAAGTTTTGTCATCTCTTATGCTAGGGATTTTTCATATCTACCACCCCCAGGTGGACCCCTCCAATCATTAGAAGGTTAGAAGGTTTCCAAGGGTCAGTCAATTATTAGTCTAGCCCACTAATACCACCCCCTGGTGGCACACTCATTAGTCCTCATACAAGTAGAACTAGGAGGACATCACCATTAAAAGTGTAATATTTGATAATCTCATCATCCTTTTGTTAAAATTTGGTAGGGGTACGCAGACCTTGGGAATGTTTACCTCTCTCACCCATGTTCCCATTTTGGTCATCGTCATAGTCCAAATTCTCATTGGTTTTCATGTTCATTTCCTCATCTTCAGCCAAACCTCACTGACTTGATGCTATCCCATCGATGTTTTTTGGGAAAGGTACTTTTTTTTATTTTGTCCTGCTAGCTTGTTTCCATTTTCAAGTTTCCTCCCTCATTTCTAGCAACCCCTTGACATTTTTTATCGCCATCCCCATCATGCATCTCTACCATATATACCTATCCAATGAGGATGTTCATCCCCTGCATCATATCCTAAATTGACCTACCTATTTAGTTAACCTTGGTGCCACCCCTATTTCCTTCCACCTAGCCCTACCCCTTGTTTGGTATGCCATTTCACCCGTGTCCCTTGGTTTTCATTCAATTTGGTTGACATGGAGCATGAGCCACCTCGGGTGGTGGATTTTTCTAGAGTCTTACTGTAGCTTTATTTCCATCTCCATCACCCTTTAATTTTCTCATAATCATCACCCCTCAAAATATATTTGTTGCCTTGAAGATTTCATTCTAACATGGCCAAAATTGATCCAACATCCCTTCAGCTTACTCCCCTAGTCGAAGATATTTTTAGAGACTATAGTCTCCTCAATTTTCTACAACTTTTCAATAGGAATAAGCCATATTTATCTATATATTTTGTTCACTCTTGGAATAGAGGACACATCATCCTCAAAGGAATGGGCTTCACTATCATGATGAATTTACTGACAGAAGTCATTGGCCTTCCCAATGACAATGAAATCATCAATCATGAAAAGCAGTCCCTCCAAGGAGAATTGGGTATGTTTAGGTATATAGTAGAGTCCCTCAGGAAGGATAAATGTGACATAGTGAGGAAAACTTTGATAAAATCATGGGACATGGTTATGGTGATGGTGTTGTAGTATTTTACCCTTGACAACCTGAACACTATTCTCCATAATTTTCATCTCATAAGCCTAAATAATCTCTAGGGAAAAATACAATTAACATCCTTGAGTACATGTTTCAGTATATGGAGAGGTCTATCATGAATGTGAAGAGGGGAATCTCCTCTCCCCCTCCACCAGGACCTCCACCTTGTTCTATTTAACTTCATGGTTGTGAAGCAGAACTACAAGGTAGTTGTGCCTCTCGGTATTGCTCTCATTACCATAGGACTTGGTAACATCATGGGAGAGGTTGGGGGAGACGTCCTGGTCACCCCTCCTACCAATTGCACTTTGGGATCTGTATCCAGGGTGGACAACACCTTGAGTTCCTAGAAATACAAACCTTAATGTTACCCCCTTTGGGCTAAGGCAGGGTGTAGCAAACAAAAGGTCCCTATTATCATCGATAATTTTTTGAATGAATATCTATCCTTCCAATCCAAGAAGGAAAAGCTGATGAGAAGAACAATTCCCAACGAGGGGACCTCTACTCAAGCTCCCTTGTTGATATCTTGAGTGACAAATTATCTAAATTTTTCTGATCATGGGCACATCCAAGAGATCCAAAATATCATTAAAGCACTTGTTCAGGCATCCAATACCATACTTACCTCTTGGTTAGGGCAGACTCCCTCTTCGAGGAATACAAAGATTAGTATGAGCTCCTTCAGGAATTCAAAGGCCTAGTGGGAGAGAGACCTACGGGAAATGGCTAGGGACCAAATGTTTAATTAGGGATGTAGGTTTTTTCTCGACTTTGGGGGTCTTCCCTTTGTGGATTTTTTGTTTTGACCCTGATGTGGGTTTCTTGGGTTTCATAGTTTACCACTGCGTGGGAATTTTTTGGTTCTCAGGCCCTGCCCCTACGTGGGCTATTTTTTGATTTTTTGTTGCTACTCCTGAGTGGGATATTTTTGGTGTTCAAGCCCTACCCTATGTGGGATTCTGGGATGGTTTTCTACCTTTACAATAGCTTCTCTAGGGTGGTAGTAGAATTCTCCTAGGCTTCATAGCTAGGATTTTCTTTCTTGTGGGTTTTTGTCTCTTTGGAGCTTCTAGAAATAGATTGACTGATGTAAAAGGTTACGAGACCCTTTCAAAACCCCTTTTCACCAATTAAAAATAAAATAAAATAAATAAAAGTATTGTGAGACGTTCATCTGGCTAAGTGAATGTGCTAGTTGGTAGTCTGCATTGCAGTATATGTGCTCATTGCATTAATTAAGTTTTTCTATATAACAAAGTAAATTTCCTAGTGGGGAAGATCGAGAAAAAAAGAAGATGAAGAAAAGCTCAGGAGGGAGACCAAGAGAAAATATTACATTACAAAATGCAGCATCACCAGGTTGGTTTTCTATTATTTGAGTTGTATATTCCATGTTCTTTTTATGATATGAAATTTAAATGCTTGTTCTAGTAAAATTGAGGTTTGTAGGTTTGGTAAGAATGTAATTAGACTATTATATTTTGTAGAAAAGAAAAATATTAAGTCTTCATTTATTTAGATGTATGATTCTTAGTGGTAAAAGAAATTGCATTGAAAATAAGATGACAAAAAACATAATAGGTTATGTTAGTTCTTTTTTTCTCATCTTCAATTAAGATTCCTTTGTAAAAATATTTTAGCCTGTGTATACATTGTTTGACCTTCACTTCGATGTATGAGCATTTGCATTCTCATGGAATTCATTTTCTTTTGTTTACTTGTTACCTAGTCTGCACCATTTTTTTGGATGAATACGTGAGTTTGATAGATATTGAAGCATCCATCTATCTTACCTTATAAGCCCAACAAATTTAACTAATTTTTAACTGATTTTAATTACCTCACTAGATATTACAATTGTTTTGATATTTTTTGATTGGATATTTATGTGTTAATATTTGAAAGTATTTCCTAGTTGGTTAGCTATTCCAAAATATTTATATATTTCAAATTTTCTAAATATTAGTGTGATCAACCTTTTTGTCCATTAAATATTTTTAAGCTCTCTTTATGTCTTTCTTTGTAAACTTTACCTTGCTTTTAATTCATACTTTCTTCGTTGTTATTGAAATATCCAAATAATTGCAATTGATCAGCAAGTGTTTAATTGATTGTCATATAGGGTAGCAACCTTTAATTTTTGAACACCCTATTTAGTGGAATATGTAGGGTTGAAATTGCTTTGAAGAATTTTGATTGAATAGAAGAAAAAGAGATCAACTTATAATGAGATAAAGTGTAGTTTATTTTCATTGACAATGTCATTCTTTGTATAAAATAATTATATAAAAAAAACTAATTTAGAATGTGTTTTGGAATGGTTACATCATTTTAAATAATGCATTTAGACTGCAATCATCAATAATCCATTATGGTCACTATCACCTTGAGAAACGCAAGTTGATGTGGATTCGCATATGAGGAAGGTTTTGAACACCGAAACACAAAATTTGGTTGTAATTCTTTATTTAAAACAAAAATTGTTCATTTTATTCAATGTAATAAATATTTATTTGTAAGGTAGAACCTGATGTAGTAGCATCCAACAGTGTAAAGGCAATCCTACAGCACCAAAAATAATAATTTGTAATTTCTCTTTCATTTGTAGGTTTCTTTAATTTTTTTATAGTCCATGGTGACACTTAAGAAGTATAAGTCAGCCAGAAGTCAAAAAAGGCAAAAATCGGGAAGTGGCAGTTTTTAGGAAATAAACCTAAATGGACACTTATGGATTTGAAAATTTACCCAAATTATGGCAATTAAAAAATTATACTTTTGGTGAAAGAATCACCCTAATACCTTGAACGGTTTGAGAGCTATTAAAGTTTTCGTCATGAGAAATTTTTCGAGCTTAAAAATGAAATATGAAGAGAGGCCATTTTTTAGGGATGAAATTGACCTCAATGTATGATATATTGATTTAGGCCAATGATATATTACAATAGTCAATCGGGTCAATGAGTCAAAAGTTATGGCTTTGAAAAGTAAAACCGTTAATTTTTTGTATGCAATTAATGAGGTCTTTGAGAATGGTTTTTATGGATGAGCACCATGGGATGATCATCTAGATCATTGTACGAGTAGTACAATGGTGGCCCTTGTATGAAATTGTCAAATAGAGAATCTTGGTGAGAGATCTACAATACTCTAAGATAATATTCTAAAGTGGTCTGGTATGGGCCAATCCACCATATTATTTGTAATTTTATCAAGTGGTATCATGATTAGTGCTAGGTGAATGGCATGACCTTAATTTCCTATAGTTCTAGATATTAATCTAGATGCATGGTCACCAATTAAGTGTTATAGCATTTACTGTAAACACCCTTACATGTTATTTAGGAATATATGAGTAAATTTAAACATAAGTTTCCACATGTAAAAGAGGATAGTTATGTATCCACCCTCTAGTTTTATGGGCCCTAGAGGATAACCCCAAACCATGATTCTAGATTCACCAGAATAGAAGGTGAGAAGGATAGAATCACTAAAGGTGCCTCCTATGAGAGTCGACCAGCACCATCCACTTGGGAGGCAAACTCCAATGGTCATAATCCCAAAAGTGGTATTCAATGCTATGTACTGATTACTAATGGGTGCAAAATAAAGATCAAAAATAAAAAAATTTACCCCTATCAAACCATATTCCTTGTTTGCCAAACCTATAAGTGAGTTTAGATCGTTACAACTAGTGTGTGTTTGATTGGGTTGTCACATTTGGTATCATAGCCTAGGTTGTAAATTCCTAGGTCATAGGGCTCAGGAAATTCTATCTTACACCTTAAGAAAATTATGAACCTTTAAAACTAATATAGATATTTTGTATTCGGGATAAAATGGCTCCAATTCTTAGAGGTGGATCCTATAATAAATCTACATCTTCTAGTCAAGAGGAAGTACCCATTCATTTGTTAAGGGAAAGAAAATTAAATGAGATAGAGGAATATGTTAGATAAGAAGAAAACTTAACTATGTTATTTCAAATATAGCAAGAACATATGCAATAACAAAACGAAGAAATGGAACACTACGATTTGATGAAAAAACAACAAAAAATGTTAGAATCCTTGGTTAAACAAGTCAATGATAAAAATCCTAAAACTAGGCCTACGAGAAATTTTGATAGACAAGTAGATTTTAGTAGGACTCGAGTAGAGGTAGAACTGGCCAAAGATATGAAAAATGTAAAAAATTCAAAATTTGATGGGAAATAAGATGGAGATGTTGCAGATAGATGGTTAAGTGAGATAGAGACTTACTTTTCTATGGACTTATCATCCAAGTCCCAAACTACTTGGGCTACCTTAAACTTGGTTGATATAGCTTTAGAGTTGTGGAATACCTTCAAGGAGGGGAAGAAAACTTTAGCTTTTGATGAGTATATGATATAGGAAATGCAAATACAAGATGCAATATGTGCAAGTTGTGATATCTATATGATAATGGTACCATATTATACAAGAAAATAAGAAGATAAACTTTTGTAATAACTAAGAAATATACCATTAATGAATACTTACAAAAATAGTATAATACAATATAATGGAGGATATGAATACTCTATAAACTGATATAAAAGAAACTACATTGTATCACACTACTAATCTATACCAAGAAATCTCTATATAATCTCTCCCTTTTACTTTACTCACTATAAGACCTTTATATAGGATGATAGGTTCCTTGGCCCTTACTCTACCTTTGACTCTATCCTATGACTTATGTACATGTGGACTACATGCACATTTACATCATTGTACATTCTAACACTTGTGAATTTATTACATGCTAAATTAACTACTCAACTTTACTCCAAATTAAACTCCTACTCTAGTAATGTACCAAAGGTGGTACATTGATATGTACCCAATAATATAATATATTCTCTAACACCCCCTTGTATTACATTATTTGGGTATTGAAGACTTTAGTCTTCAATATGGATCTTTGATCTTTAGATATCCTTCTACTTGATTCGGTTCTTCTTCTTCTTCAACTTTAGCATTAGATTCATTCTTTGTGATTTCTTCATTATACTCTATGTTTGTATATTGTTGAGTATTTTTATCTTGTTCTTTTCTACCATGTTTTCTCTTCCTCTTTAATTTTTGCATTTGTAGTAGGGAAATATCTACTTCATGATGAGTTAGTCTACCATCACAATAAAATTGACTTGGATTTAGAGATTCATTACTAGTATTTACTTTTATTTATTTCATTCCTTGAAAGAACTCAAAAGTGATTAATGACAAATAGAACATTAAGCACTCTTTTGAGGAAATAATAATCACATTTTGAGTGTTCCACCAAGTCCTAAATATAGTTTCATGAATATATCCAATTAATATTGTAAAGTTCTCTTTCTTTGCTTCCTTCAAAAATAAGGAGAATATTTATTTCAACTCTATAGATAAGAGTTTGAATCCAAAGAATTTCTTTATAAAATTTTATGAATAGAACCTAAGTTCATGAAATAACACATTGTTATTTTCATCGAACGTATTCTTAATTATTTTCTCCATCTAACTTTGAATAATAAACATTTTGATGTTTCTGTATTTTATTACCTTTGGATTTGGCTTCCCTATTTTTGGGTATGTGAACTACTTTGATAAAATATTTCTATGACTTATATTTTGTTGGACCCTTATGTCTACCTAGTGATTAGAATATATTATAATATTTGGTAATATTCAACCTTTTGAATTTTTTTTGTATCTAACATTAATGAACTCTTATTTCACCTTATCTATCCTAATGAACTATGTAATTATTAATTTAAAGTTCTTTATGGTTGGATTTATGTTGTCTCCTTTAGTATGATTATGATACAAATGTAAGTAAATAATTCTAACTTCTTTAAGTAAATAATTAACTTCTCTTGTACCCCTTAATATCCAATAGTTTAATATTTATAAATTCAAATAATCTATGTTTGATGTAGTATACCTTATAACTCCCTAATTTTGGAATATTGGAAATTAATAATATTTGCAATAGTAAGATTTATTTTCCAAGTAGAAACCCTTATATCTACTATGAATTTCACTAAAGTTATTTGAAATACTATGGATATGAGCTCCTCTAATTTGCTTTCAAATATATTAAGGATGATTTTTTCTCGACTGTAAATGATAAATGAACTCAATTATATGATATACCCCTTATTACTCATTTAATGAAAGAAATGTTACTTAACATAGAGCCTTACCTTATATAAATTGTACTTCCTTGAGAAATGGGATTTTTACTTCCTTGATGGTTAAAGTATGATAGTGACAGTGTGTTTAATGCTCCTTTGAATCCTTGACTTTGTGCCTTACACCTTGAATATGCTCTCAACCAAATCTTAATTCCTCCCTTACTTAATGCTCACTAAAATTTCTACCTCATGCTCTAATTTGAGCACCTATAAGTATGTTTCATGTTCCTGACACAGGTGCAAAGTGTCATATGTGTTTCTCTTTTGTGTGAGCATTTTTAATAGGCACTAAGTCCTTTATGTATCAACCATGTGGTGTATTCATTGTTGGTGGTCATGTTCCTTGATGGATGTTGGATTTAGGATAGAGTCATAATTATTATGCTTTGTAACCCTCAAATAATATTATTAATACTTAATTAGTGGATGTTACCTTTCCTTGAGAACTGAATGTACATTAGGGAATATATGGGTGCCTTAGTTGAATGTGCCAAGTGGCACTCTATTATTTTGCATGGAAGACTATTCAACATCTCATTTCCTTTGTATATATTCTACCAATGAATACCCTTCATATTCTTGTCTAAAAATAATTTCTTTCCAAGTGGTTGATGATGCTTGTGAGGATGGCTCCAGCTAAGAAAATTCTCAAGTGTTGTAATGGGGATTCTATGGTGGTTATTGATATGTATATTGGTTGATGATACATACAAGTTAACCCTTGGTAATACACCTTCCTTACACCTTTCACTTTGTTGTAATATGTTGTCCTTTGTGGAATAGAATTTTTACCTTACATATCCCTTGTTCATTGTAGGTTGTCATCACCTTATGTGATGGACGAAAGTGTGTTATAACACCTTAATGGGTTGTCTTCCAAGTCTTATGGGTGTATCTATACTCAAGAACCCATCGACGGATGTCAAGTCCTTCAAATGGCTTGTTCCTTAAGTACTTTTGCTAGTGCTTATCCTTTGTAAATAATGAATGGTAATCCCATTTGTGATGGCTTCTCTTCAAGAACTTTTGCTAGTGCTAATGGTGGCAACTTGTAGATAGAATGATAGGCTACATAGAGTGTCCTTAAGACACTTATATTTTTCTTCCTTTTATGTAACAGAAGACCTTGAATAACAACCTATAATACCTCCTTATTTGCACTTGAAATCTGAGACTCTCCTAGTCTCATTTTGTAGCTCTCTTTACTAGTTTTGATGGTGGCTTTCTTCTCCACACCTTGGAGAAATATAACCCTATAATTTGGGTTCTCTAAGCCATAATAAGTTTTTGGTTTTTTGCATTGAATAGTGTCTCTAGAAACTTTGATAGTATGTAGACTTTGTACTCTTGATCTTAACTTTAACTTAACAATCAATGCACATAATAATCCATTGAGAGTAACTAGTTTAATGAACAACTAGAGTAGTGCAATGCATCAATAATATTACTAATATTGATCCCACCTTATTACTCTTATAAATAAACTCTCAAAGTATTTTTAAATATGCACTTAATTTTCATTGCAACTTAAAATATTTAATGCACCTTAGAACTCTTTAAGAACAATTAGTATAGTGTAATATTGATCTCACCTTACTTCTTCTTCAAATGAATCTTAAATTATGCACTACTAAATTCTCCTAAATGCACTGTAATTTATGTAACTTAATATAATCTTCTTTGCTGTAACTAGATAATAGGAAGATGTTATTTTTTATTTTGTCAAAATATTTCTAAATTCTATTCTAATGTGTAGGTATAAATATTAAAAGAAACTACCTTCTACACTCCCTTTGAAGATTAAAATATCCAACATTCTCTTTGTAAATTATTAAAAATATAATATGGTGCTTAATGGAACTTGATAACGAATTAATTTAAAGTTCAACTAATGAACCTGTTTGTACCCAAGTTGTTTACCTTAACAAATTATGTAAATGAAGGGTTGTAGGGTTACTAAATTCAGCTTATTGCTATATTTTACTATATGGAATTTGCAGTTGTTCTTAGCTATCCAAAATAGCTCCTTGAATCACCTATATGTAGTTCTAATAACCCTCTAACTTTCTACCCTTGAAACTATAGTAGGTGGTTTGATTAATCTTCAAGATGGAATCTTTAACTTCTAAAGTTTTACAACTTAGTAATTGTATCGCTCCAAATTTTTCGCATCCTTACCTTCAGGCTATAGGATCCGTGCCCGGAAGGAGGATGGGAAAAGGATGGGACAATACCTCGGACTGAGAGGCCCTTTGACGGTCCCGCCTCTCGGGGGAGGGGTATTAAGGTGATTTTTTGATGGATGGTGGGGTTCACCAGGAAACGTTTAGTGGCAGTTTCCATGCCTAGGTTGGGAATGAGTTTAATGTGTTCAATTTTAGCTTTAAACATCCAAGTCCTAGGTTTGGCCAAATGAATCTAAGTTGTTCTATTATGAAAATGCAAATTAAATGAATACAGGAAACAGATTTGAACAGAAAATAGAGAGAATAAGCTAGATTAAAGAGCCATACCTGATCCGGATGTCTGATGGAGGTTCTAATTTTTGAAGCAGTCAAGATCGTCTGGAATTTGACAGAATCGTCTCCGATCTGACAGGATCGTCTGAGATCTGACGAATTCGTCAGACGAATTCATCAGAGACCTGCAATCAGAGAAATAGATACAAAATACAAAAAATGCAGCTATGCCAATAGAGGGCAATGATGTAGAATGATATCAATAATATTAAACTGATAATTATAGACAAAAATATGAGTGCGTTACAATGATTTAATGACTAATCATGATTTTATGATGCATACAAGCTACATGGGTGAACTCCAAGATGCAGAATAATAAGGAATAACCATAAGATTAACTAAATGCAGAATAATGCAGCAAAAAAGAGTGAAGAAATGCAAACTCTGGGCACTGATTGCCCCCAATGTTGACTGCAATCAAAATCATCTCGGATTGGTACGAAATCGTCTCGAATTGGACAAGATCATCTACGATGATCTGAGCTTGCTCCGGCTGAAGAATAACAAAGTTCTTGCAAGAAAATTCGAAAAGGGACAAAGGCAAACAATAGTCTAGGATATTCTAATGCATGTAAAACTCGAAGTGCAAAAAAATTCAGCCAGGGGGATGTCAATGGGAGGGCCTAAGATTAAATAGGCATAGGAAAGAGGTTGGGAGGTTGGAGATCATCCCAATTTGGGAGATCTCCAATGGGGGAAGTCTCTAACGGCGCAGACACGCTTTTGCCCCAGTTAGAGACGTCGTTGAAACAGAAGCTAATTATGAAAAATCAGTTTTGGGACGAAATCGTCTGGACGTTCTGCTCCAGACGAAATCGTCCAATCTGAGGCGATATCGTCTGATCGAAGACGATATCGTCCAACGGAAGAAACAAACTCTAAAAATGGCACGAAAAATGAGGAAACAGGTAGCAGTGCGTTTTGGAGCGGTTTTGGGGTTAAAATTTGAATTTGAATTATTACTAAGGTAATTTTAATTATTTGCTAAGGTTTATTGTGCCAATTTTAGGGTGCTACATTTTGCCCCCTCTTTAGCGAATTTTTCAAGGAAAATGCGTTAAAGATGAGTTCTTCTCGATCTACGAGAAAGCAAAAATTTATTCCCATTTTTAGGCGACGATTCTTGGTCGAATCGTACGATAGCTTACTATGGTGCCCCCTCCGTGTTTTTACCCAAATCGAACGTTTGAGGTAAAAACGCGAAAAAGAAAAATTTTTAAAATGTTGTTAATTGTTTTTGAATAAAATTAAGAAAAATAGGGAAAAACCCTAATTCATTTTTACTATTCATTTTCATTTTTTGGTTTCTAGAGCTCTGCAAACAAGATGGTCGAGACAGCGCACAGATCGACAGAGGTCCGGCGCGGGCTACGGGTAAGAGTCTAAACTTAGTTTAGAATGCTTGAATTTTGATTTTCTATGCTTTTTAGATTAATTTTAAATGATTTTTGAGCATCGCGGCCATTTTTGGGCCGTCGACGTCGTCGGGACGAAATCGTCTCGATTTCGTCGAAATCGTCTCGATATCGCCGATTTCGTCCAGGGGCGAAATCGGCAAAATGGGGACGATTTCATAAAAGAAGGGACGATTTCGGCTTGCGAAATCGGAGACGAATTTGCTCAAATTTTGGACGATATCGTCCAATAGTGGACGATATCATCATTTATGAAATTGAACTTGTTTTACTTGCATTTTTAATCACTGTTTTATTAATGATTTTTATTGTTTTGTTGTTTATGTTGCAAAGAGGATTACTAAAGAGCAGAGAATGGAAATACGATGGGTTGAGGGATGACTTGGCCACTCTATCTTAGGTAGAGCGAGATCGGTTGGCTCAAGTCGGCTTGCAGCATGTGGCAGATATGCCACAGGTGTCTACAGACATGGGGCTATTGATAGCCCTAGCGGAGAGGTGGTATCCGGGTTCTTCCTATTTTTGGTTACCGATAGGGGAGATGACTCCCACATTGGAGGATGTATGGAGGATTTTGAGGATCCCCATACAAGGATAGATAATTACTCCCATGGCCAATCAGGGCCACACGATGATGCGACTGTGTGGAGATCCGAGCTTCGCCCTGGAGAAGGGCGGAGTGAACATCGAGTCGCTATGCCAGATGCCTGGGGCATCTAGACTGACATAGGTTTTGGCTGGGGTGGTAGGTGGTCTCCTTGCTATGCCATCAGAGTGGATGCAGAGTACCATGGCTACTGATAGATGTGGTCTACGACATGAGAGACCATGGGTATAGGTTTGCTTGGGGGAGTTTTGTACTATGCTGATTGTATAGGATCCTGCATGGGGTCGTATACAAGGGCGGCCGATGTCTGGTTATGACATCACTACTGCAGGTTTGGTGCTGGGAGCACATCATGGTGCAGAGGCCGATAGGGCTCCCACTAATAGGGATTGATGGGGAGAGGCCCCGAGCTTTCTACTGGTGGCTCCAGAGAGGGTCACAGCGATGGATAGATCTGCCAATGTCCTAGAGACTACTTGACGACCTTGTCTCCGACCAGATCACCTGGAGGCCTTGGAGAGATCATCCAGGGTGGGCCGAGGATGGACAGGAGTTGGCTCACGTTAGGCGAACCTATTGGCTAAGGATGGAGAGGGGAGAGGTGGAGCTCCACCGCTACGACCGAGTTTTGAGGCAGTTCGGTCTACAGCAGGGGATCCCATCTCTCAAAGACTACGAGTTTTCTCGGACCATCCGGGATAACACTACAGTTAGCGGGGCTCCAGATATGCAGCGCTTCTAGAGTCAGGACGCAGATGACGCCCCGATCCAGCCAGTGGATGGGGACGACATAGGGGTAGCCGACGGCTATGATGCCTGGTACACAGGCATCCGCCCTCCTCGGATGACGAGGGCTTAGGGTCCGATTCACGCAGTTGTGCGTCGAATGGGGAGGCGATGCCAGGCGGCCATTGAGGTGGCACAGGGTCACGGAGGGAGAGAGCAGAGGAGGCCACAGGCTCAGCAGAGGCCACGACAGCGGGAGAGGAGGGAGGATAGACCCCCTTCTCCATGGAGAGAGAGGCCACCATCGCCCGATAAGGGCAAGGGTGTGGACATAGGAGAGAGTAGTGAGATGGCTACTCTCTAGGAAGAGACTATCCATCTCCAGGCATAGGTGCAGACTTTACAGGATGAGGCTACATGCCACCGAGCTGAGGCTACACAGCTCAGAGATGAGGTTGCACGCCTCAGAGCATGGAGCGGAGGAGCGAGCACTCAGGAGCTGGCACGGTCGATTGCTCAGACCATGTTCTATCAGGGTATCTACTTCCAGATGGTGCCAAAGGGCCAGAGGGTACAACTGCCAGCCGACATTGCAGATCCGATCAGGGTTGGGTCATCGAGGACTGCATCCCGATCGACGACTAGGACTCGCAGTACCACACATACTGCGATGGGGCCACCTCGTCCACCTCAAGGCGGGGGAGGAGATGAGGCTGAGAGCTCGAGGGGTTCTCGAGGCTAGGCTACTGCACTGCACAGACTATATATATGATTGAGAGGATTGAGTATGCCAAGATGTAGATTGTGGCATACCAATCTAGTTTTGATATGATGTACATATATTTTGGATATATATATATATATATATATATAATATTTTTGATCATATGACTTGTCTTATGCGTTTGTATGATGCTTTAATGTTTTGGTGTGATTGATTTGATGATTCATGTAATTATGTCGTTTGGAAATATTATGGTTTGAATGTCATGTTTTTTTAAAATTTAAATGAAATAATCTGATGTAAACAAATTGGTTGTTTGTGATGTGATAATTTGATAAAAATAAAAGGGGACTTTTAACAATAATTTCAAAGGACATTGTCGCTATTATAGACCATTTCATGGAGTCGCCGCTCACTCGGTCGTCAAGCTAATCCCAAGTATAGAAATATTGTTAAAAAGTAAAAGAGTGCTTAAGAGACTGTCTTAAGACTTTGTTGTGATGATGCAAGTGATGATGATGATGATGATGATTTGTTTTCAGATTTCCATGAAAATATTATGCATGAAATATTTTAAAATGATTTTTGCTAGGCATAAATTCCTAAGAGTGATAAAATTGTTGAATAATTCCCTAGGAATTATACCATCATTGCAAAATTGAAGTTTGACATAATGACATAAAATAGAATAAGTGTTTGTTTGTTTTAAAGCATAATTGTGTAACATAATGATTTAAGTCATATGTTTTGATGTTTTTAAATAAATGGGAAATAAAATTAGTACAATGGTTTGCGCTAGGCATAGAATATTTAGGTATAGACTTATACCATCATCGCGAAATCCAAAGAAGAAAATAATATAATAGTTTTATTGCATGGTTGATTTTTTAATTTTTGAAAATAGTCAGAAAATATGAAGATGAGGACTTGCGCTAGGCATAAAATTCCAATTTTGGTTTTGGAACTATACCATCATCGCGAAAGTCAAAAGTTATATATAAATGTAACTTTATTGCATGTTTTTGAAAATGATTTTGATTTTTGATAATGCATATAGTTGTCTTTATACTAAACAACTGTTCTTCAAAGAAAAAAATGAATTTATTCCAAACAATTTGCAAAAATATTTCAAAGTATCTTAAAGACAAAAGTTAGATTTATAAGGAATCCCATGTGCATATGTGAGTTCATTACCAATCTTGATTTATCATAATGATACACAAAATCTCTCAAATACAAATGTGTGTGCAATTGCATTGTTCATTTACCAGTTTTGAGCAAGATAATTTGATACAAGTGATTTGAATGAACCAAATAAGTGTTCATTAACCATGACTTAGATGCATATAACCGTACCAGACTACTATGTAGGTCGGGTTATCAAGAGCTAGCTAATCCATAAGCAGACAGAGGTCTGTACAAAATAAGGTCGCTAATGTGACAGACATATCACCACGCTAGGAGTTACCCAAGGCCAAGCGGGTTGGGCACAAACCACTTGTTATGGGGCTTACCTCACAGTTTTTGAATAATTGAGAATTCCAGGGATTCAAGCTCATCAACCCTTCTTTTCTTTTCAATGGGTAGGGAAAGGGATTTTATTGCTTTTGCTTTTGCTTTCTTTGCTGTCTTTTTCTTTTTTCTTTTTTTGTACTTTTGTATTTTAGCTTGATATTTGAGATAATGCTGAAATAACTTTTTCTTTTTCTCTTTTTCTTGAACTTTGCTTTTCTTCCTATGCTAGGGATACTTGCTCGGATTAGCTGTAGAGCAAGGGATTTTTATTCCGGGTAGGGGTGAGCTTGTCCTTTTGTCAATTCTCAAAGATTCTAGACCATGTGCATGATAGGATAGCAGGGAAAACTTTTCGCTCAAGAAACCACTTCTACTATGTAGCATAGCATGGAAATTACAAATATAATCATTTTATTGTGAAAGGATATGCTTGGTTTAAGTAAATAACAAGATCAATTCTCTATGCTCAAACTTTATTTAATTGAATTTTGTGGACTTTGATATAAGAGAGATTAGTAATCATGCCAGATAAAATCAAGATATTTATTTTTGTGTTTGTGATAGTGAGGGATTCCAAATAAATGCTAATTTATCCAAAATAATTTGAAAATATAACTGCAATACTTTAAGAAGAAATATATACAACAAATATTTTTGAAGATTTTGCTAATTTTGATTGTTTTTAGATATTTTATATTTTTCTTATTAGTTTTGAGAGATTTGAGAGAATAAATAATATTGTTGTTTTTGAAATTTTTATATGTTTTATTAAAATGAAAACAACATGCAAAATAATATATACAATATACAAGGTTATTTTAATATAGCATGTCTAAGGTTGCTTCAAAATCAAAGGAGGTTTTGAAGGATAATTTGGTTGTGGTGAAGGTAAGAACAAAAGGTGATGAATAAAAGGTAGCGATAACAAAAGCTTTGTTATAATGTAGAATAATGTAGCAAAAGATTTGACTTTTATATGTATGAAATTGATCATATTACAAAATAAAATATCAGAAGGATAAGAAGGTTCTTCATTCTTATCACTATCTTCCAAGTCTTGATAAGATGGAGGGAGCATATGTGAAATATATGCATGGGTGTTATTTGGTAAACAAGGATGATCATATATGGATGAAGAAAAGTGATGGATAGAAGGTAATTGTGACAATGGAGAATGTATAGAACTTGATGTTTCTTGAATTTCATTGTTAAAAGATTTTATAATAACATTTGATTCATTAAGATCTTCTTCCTTTATTTTGAGTTTTTGGAATAATTGATAAGTGCATAAATTAAGAGAGGAGCCATTATCTACCATGATAGTTTTAACAAGTATTTCTTTACTAGATCCTGTAATGTAAAGATAGGAGTCTTCTTGTGGAGTAGAGGAAGGAATCTCCTCATCATAGAATGAAATATGGTTAACCTCAAGAGGGTTTACACCATTAATTATGTTCTTAGAGAAAATATGATGAGGAACAAATTGTTGGCTAGGTATCTTGAACAAAGTTTCCTTATGAGAACTTTGTAATACTTCTAAAAGGGATATCTTTGCTTGAGGATTAATCACTTGTTGTTGGCTATCAAAGTGGATTTCAGATTGAGATTTTGATTCTAAAGATGAGCTTTCTATGCTTACATTCCATTTTGGATCATTCTCTAGAGCCAAAGATAGTTTTGAAGGTTGGTCAAATGAGGAATCCATATCTTGAATATCAGATTGAGTTGATTGAACTTGAGGTTGCTCATTTGTAGTTTTTGTTACAATATTAATAATATCATCATGATGGGACACATTAACATGCAATATTTGATTGGTTTCTTGTTGTTGATAATTGAATAGGGGTTCTTGGGAGATCCCCATGTCTTGATTGATTATTGGTATTTGTTGTGTAGGAGTTTGATTGTTTACTGGAGATTTATAATCAGTTGTAGATTGTAATTCCTTTATATTAAAAAGACCCTCATCAATCAAATCTTGAATTGCACATCTTAAATCTTTACAATTTTGTGTCATATGTCCATCTACTCTATGATATTCACAATGTAGCTCAGGTTTAAACCAATCTGCTGTGGTATCAAGTTGTCTTATGGAAGGGAGTTCAATCCTATTTGTGTCAAGTAAATACTTGAGAATTATATCCATTGGTTGATTGAGCTTAGTAAATTTACGTGATGAAGGTTTTCGAGAGGTTTTTGATACGTGCCTTAGGAATTCAATCATAAAAGGGCCTAATGGTTTCTCACCTCTACTTTCTTTATTATGGGTAGAATGATGACAGGAAGATTGCGAAGTAGGAGGTGAGTGCATGGTAGAATTGGAAGAATAAGTATTTTCTTGTTGAAATGAATGTGTTGTATTGAAAGAAGAATATTGAAATGGTGGAGGAGGATTGTATGTGGATCGATAGACATAATATGGATATATGGGAGAATAGATAATATCATTATGAAGAGGATTGGCAAAGGGATTGTCCTATTGGGGTAAGGATGAAAAATGAGAAAAGTGTGATGGAGGTGGTGTTGAATAGGGATGAGGTTGGTCATAATCAACAAATGTATTTAGCTGAATTCTTCCAACATTACTGATGGGCTCATATTGATTTGAGTAAAAACTCATGGTTTCTTTAGTACTTCTAAAAGTAATATTTAGTATCTACTATTTAGAATTGAATCTAAAACATACAAACTTGAAATGATGATTTTGCTACTTTTTTTTTTTGTATATATATATATATATATATATATTTGTTTTTTTATATTTTTGAATCAGAAAGATGCCTATGTTATTCACGTCGGGTTCACCAAAATGTATCGCTCCAAATTTTTCGCATCCTTACCTTCAAGCTATAGGATCCGTGCCCGGAAGGAGGATGGGAAAAGGATGGGACAATACCTCGGACTGAGAGGCCCTTTGAAGGTCCCGCCTCTCGGGGGAGGGGTATTAAGGTGATTTTTCGATGGATGGTGGGGTTCACCAGGAAACGTTTAGTGGCAGTTTCCACGCCTAGGTTGGGAATGAGTTTAATGTGTTCAATTTTAGCTTTAAACATCCAAGTCCTAGGTTTGGCCAAATGAATCTAAGTTGTTCTATTATGAAAATGCAAATTAAATGAATACAAGAAATAGAACAACAAATAGAGAATAAGCTAGATTAAAGAGCCATACCTGATCCGGATGTCTGATGGAGGTTCTAATTTTTGAAGCAGTCAAGATCATCTGGAATTTGACAGAATCATCTCCGATCTGACAGGATCATCTGAGATCTGATGAATTCATCAGACGAATTTGTCAAAGACCTACAATCAGAGAAATAGAGACAAACTACAGAAAATGCAGCTATGCCAACAGAGGGCAATGATGTAGAATGATATCAATAATATTAAACTGATAATTATAGACAAAAATATGAGTGTGTTACAATGATTTAATGACTAATCATGATTTTATGATGCATACAAGCTACATGGGTGAACTCCAAGATGTAGAATAATAAGGAATAACCATAAGATTAACTAAATGCAGAATAATGCAACAAAAAAGAGTGAAGAAATGCAAACTCTGGGCACTGATTGCCCCCAATGTTGACTGCAATCGAAATCGTCTCGGATTGGTACGAAATCGTCTCGAATTGGACAGGATCATCTGTGACGATCTGAGCTTGCTCCGGCTGAAGAATAACAAAGTTCCTACAAGAAAATTCAAAAAGGGACAAAGGCAAACAATAGTCTAGGATATTCTAATGCATGTAAAACTTGAAGTGCAAAAAAATTCAGCCAGGGGGATGTCAAGGGGAGGGCCTAAGATTAAATAGGCATAGGAAAGAGGTTGGGAGGTTGGAGATCATCCCAATTTGGGAGATCTCCAATGGGGGAAGTCTCTAACGACACAGACACGCTTTTGCCCCGGTTAGAGACGCCGTTGAAATAGAAGCTAATTATGAAAAATCAGTTTTGGGACGAAATCGGTTGGACATTCTGCTCCAGACGAAATCGTCCAATCTGAGGCGATATCATCTGATCGGAGACGATATCGTCCAACGGACGAAACAAACTCTAAAAATGGCACGAAAAATGAGGAAACGGGCAGCAAGCGGTTTTGGAGCGGTTTTGGGGTTAAAATTTGAATTTGAATTATTACTAAGGTAATTTTAATTATTTGCTAAGGTTTACTGTGCCAATTTTAGGGTTCTACAGTAATGATATCCTAATTGCTACCCTTTCACAGTCAATTTATACACTAAAATGTTATCCTTGAAACTCAAAAATTTGGTAGTGAACTTCTCCCAACTCACAGTTGATTTTTCCTTCAAAAACCCTTCAGTATTCTTTTGTAGAAACATCTGACCCCTACCTCTGAATGACCCTTCTAGCCCTCAAAGGAAATATTTAAATATTTTAGGTTTGGTAGTAATTTTTTGATCCTTTCTCCTTCAATCTCCTTGTCAAATTCTAAAATCTAGGCCCTCTTCTCAAGAATCTAAAAATATTGAGGTCTTCAAGTTTACCAATCTCATTCAAAATTTGGCAAACTTCTTGTCAATTCCTTCTCCTTTGGTCTTGTTTTTAGATAGCGATAATTATTACAAGTTCTTCCTTTATCAAGAACTTATCCTTGGTGGAAAATTTCTCCAATGATTTCTCCTAAGAACTCCTTTAATGGCCTTCTTTGAATATCCTATAATAAGGCTCACCAAGCCTTATTATTATTTCTCCTTGAGACCAATTCTCTAGGGTTTTAACTATTGTAGCTTATTTCGTCTTCCCAATGAAACCATTATCTTAATATTTTATTATGGAATTATTGGCATTGATATCTTCTTTTTGTATCTTTGAATTTAGCTACTTCATGAATTTGGAATAGGACCTTGCTAGTCATTCTTCACTTTTGCAATATGTAGGCTTCAATGGAGATCATCAACCTCTAATATTCCAAAATTAGGAGTTATTTAATTGGTCCTTATAAGCATCTCTTCAACCTCATTAGGGTGAAGTTTTCAATTTGCACTAATGATGACTAATCTTCTATCTTCATCAAGACTCTTTACTAGAGTCTTCTTATATCTCTCAAATCTGTAATAAGGCTTCTATGGAATTTTATCCTTCTAAACTCTACAACTCTAAAATATCTAGTAATGGGATCATTTATTCAAGCCTCTAAATATTCGTTCTTCCTATTTTTTCTTCTAGTGCTATATTTATTCTAAAGAATATATTCTTCCTAGCTATTTTATAGGAAGCTTCCTAACTCACTCTGAATCTCCTTTTCCTCCAAAAATGTATTAGGATTGTAATGGAAGAAACTATAAATCTAGATATGATGAATCTTAACTAGTTGATTTTTCAATCTAGAGGAATCCATGTTGAGTCCTAGTCTTCACAAGTTTTTTTTCAACACTATGGAAAGACTCTAGCCAAATGTAATCTCAAAATTTTTATAAAATAGTTTATTGGATTTCTCTCAATCTTTCTTTGTGGCTCTTCCTATTTCCTATTGATCTACCATGTGCTCTTATACCATTGTTATCTTTTTATGAGTATATGATATAGGAAATGCAACCAAAAAATGTAAGATATGTAATATATTATACTTATATAATAATGGCACTATAATATGCAAGAAAATAAGGAGATAAACTTCTGTAATAACTCATAAATATTCCATTAATGAATTCTTATAAAAGTATTACAATATAGTATAATTGAGGGTATGAACACTCCATAAATTAATATAAATGAACTACTTTGTATCACACTACTAATATATACTAAGCACTCTCTATATTATCTCTCTCTTTTGCTTTACTCACTATAAGGCCTTTATATAGGAAGATAAGTTCCTTGGCCCTTCCTCTACCTTTGACTCTATCCTATGACTTATGTACATATGTGCTACATGTAAATTTACATCATTGCATATTCTAACACTTATGCATTTATTACATGCTAAAGTAATTACTTAACTTTACTCTAAAGTAAACTCCTACTCTAGTAATGTACCAAATATGGTACATTGATATGTACCCAATAATGTAATATATATTCTAAAAAAAAATTTGAGATTTCAATTTAAAATGGGATAAGTTTGTAGAAGAATTTAAGAAGAGATTCCTAACTAAAAAGTTCTATGTTGAAAAGTTTGAATAATTTTCCACTTTACAACAGGAATCCATGTCTGTAAAGAAATATTATCAAAAGTTTGTTAAGCTACTCAAATACATCTTGGAGTATGAAAATAATAAGCATTCAAAGGTGTAGAAATTCATTTTAGGGGTTTGTACTAGAATAAAAACTATCATAAATTTACTTAATCCAAAAAATTTGTAAAAAACTTATGAATTGGCACGACAAGAAGAAACTAATAAGAAAATAAAAAATCTTACTTTAACTACCATAAGATGTCTGAAAAGAAGGGTAAGCATAGGATTAGAAAGAGTGTTGGCTTTCTGATATGGGATAGGTATCAAAAAAATAAGTTCATATGGGTAAATAAGGATAAGCCCAAGGTTGAAAACAAAAATAATGATAGATCTTACACATAAAGGAATAGGAGGGACCATCTAGGAAAGAATAAGCCTACATTTTAGAATACAAATGGCAAGCCTACACCAGAGAATAGGGATACATAAAACAAATCAAAAACTAAGGCTCCTAAACTTCTGTGGAGTACCACATTATGCAAATAAAAATCCTTAGAGAGTCAATCAAAAGAAATCATTAGATTATTAGCCTCATTGAATTTATACTACAATAGGTAATTCCAACTTAGATGACCAAGCTACACATAAAAGCTAAAATATTTGATAAAAATGTGAATATTTTGGTTGATAGTGGTGCAACAGATAGTTTTATTTCTTTAAATTTAGCCAATGATATACCGGTAAAACCTATATTTTTGGTAAATGAGTGGAAGGTAGAGTATGGGTCAAGGTAAACCTTTTTTGTTAACCAATTTCTATTTGATGCTTGTATATGTCTACCTAATTGTAGAATATATTGGCATATCTATGTTTCTTCTTTACATTCATTTGATGTTATCCTAGGAATGGATTGGCTAAAAGCCCATAAAGCTCTTATTTATTTCCAAGAAAGGTGGATAGAGTTCACTGAAGAACCTAATAAATGAAGAAAGATCCACTATGATCGGAGTGCTTTTTGACCACATCTACTATCTATATTACAACTTAAGAAAATAATTTAAAGACATGGGGTAGTTTATGTAGTCAAAACAAATAAAAATGAAGAGATTGAAGCTAATATGGAACTTTACTAGAATTATTTTATGTTGGAAGAGTTAAGGATGTTTTTCCTAAACATTTACCTAGAATTCCTTCACAATGAGAGTTTGAATTCTCCATTGAACTCATACCAAGAGCTAAACATGTTTCTAGATCATCCTATTGGATGACTCCAATTGAGATACAAGAATTAAAAGTACAAACTCAAGATTTGCTTCAAACAGATTTGATTAAGATAAGTGTGTCACCTTGAGGAGCCCCTGTATTATTTATGAAAATGAAGGATGGATCCTTAAAGGCTATGTATTGATTATAGAATGCTTAATAAAGTAACTATAAAAAAAAGATACTCCTTATCTAGAATTGATGATCTATTTGATTAGCTGAAAGGGGCTACTATCTTCTCAAAAATTGATCTTAGATCCAACTATCACCAGTTAATAATCAGAGAACAAGATGCTCATAAAATAGATTTTAAGATAAAGTATGAGCATTACAAATTCATATTTTTACCCTTTGGGTTAACAGATGACTTGACAACTTTTATGAATATTATGAATAGTGTATTTTATCAACAACTACACCATTTTGTACTCATATTTTAGATGATATCTTTATCTACTCATATACTTAATAATATCATGATCATCACATGAGAATTGTTCTAGAAACACTAAGGAAGAATCATCTATATGGAAAAATTTCTAATGTGAGTTTTACACCTCGTAAGTCCAATACTTAGGGCATGCCATATTTGTTGATGGAATTGCCATTATTCCTAAGAAAATTAAAGCAATAATTAATTGGAATGTACCCACAACTATGCCAAAAATACATATTTTTATGGGAATGGTAGAATACTATAGATGTTTTGTAAATAATTTCTCAAAGATTGCATGTCCAATCAGTAATTTGCAAAGAAAAGAAAAAACTTTCAAATGGATAGAACAATGTGAAGAAGCTTTCAAAATGCTTAAGGATTGAAAACCACCATAGTTTTGAAAATACCTAATCCCTCAAAAAATTTTACAGTTTGCACTCATGCCTCTACTAAAGGTTTGGGTGGGATTTTGACTCAAAATGAAGCAATCATAGCCTACGAGTCTCAAAAGATTATAAATAATGAACTCAACTATGCTAATTATGATTTGGATTTAGAAATTATCATTCATGCACTTAAAATTTGGAGATATTATTTGTTGTAGAAACCCTTTGAATTAGAGATATATCATTAGATTTTGAAATACATTTTCACTCAACCGCTTTTAAATGCAAGACAACATTAGTGTATGGAATTCCTAGTCATGTATGACTTTAGAATTTATTACATTAAGAGGAAGAAAATGTTGGGACTGAACAAAAGGTATTATTTTATTTACAAGTTATCTTACAATATATAAGCATCAAGCTTAGGAGGGAGATATGACAAGTGTCATAAGCTCCACTCCAAGTGTCTTTCAGAAGACACCACTCCAACTTAAACTGAAGATAGGGAAAAGTGGCAGAAGACAAATGTCAACCTGTCAATTATAGGCATAGTGCACAATATAACAATAATATTCTAACATTACCCATTAATGTGCACTATCCTAAAAAGATAAATCAGCATTAGATAACATTCCCCCTTAATGTTGATTGTTTTTACATAGATATAGCAAATTGCTAAACTGAGAAAACTTGTCTTTCCCAAGTGACTTGGTGAAGATGTCTGCCACTTGATATTGAGTTGGTACATACTCCATGTGTATAATGTCTTCTTGGACCATTTCTCTGATGAAGTGATGATGGATCTCAATGTGCTTTGTTCTAGCATGGAAAACTGGATTCTTGGTCATCTTGATGGTACTTTGATTGTCACAATATATATGTTGGACCATGTATGAATAGCCCAATATCCTGAATTAATTACCTCAACCATATTGCCTCCTTAGTTGCCTCAACTTCTGCTCTATATTCTGCTTTCGCTGAAGATAGTGAAACCGTGTGCTGCTTCTTTGTGCTCCATGAAATAGATTCGTGGCCTAATTGAAAGCAATAACATGATGTAGATCTTCTAGTTTCAAGACAACTGGACCAATTTGAGTCTATGTATCCAATCAAAGAAAAATTATCACTTGATTTATACATAAGCCCATGATGAGGTGTGCCCTTTAGGAATCTCACAATCCTCTTAGCTGCTATCCAATGACTCTTCTTAGGATCCTGCATGAATCTGGAAATAAGGCCAATTGAATAGCAAATATCTACTCTAGTTGAAGTTAAGTAGATCAAACTTCCAACTAGTTGCCTGTAAATTTTACCATCAACCCTTTCTTTTTCATCATTATTTAGCAATTTCAATCTAGTTTCCATGGGATTTAGAGAGGGCTTACACTCCTCCATGCGAAACCTCTCCAAAATAGACTGAATGTACTTAGCCTGTGAGATAAAAATCTTACTAGGCTATTGTTATACCTCTATTCCTAAGCAATAGTGGAGGAGGCCTAAATATGTCATCTCAAAGTTCTTGCATAAGTCCTCTTTGAGCAACCTTATTCCTTCTATGTCATCACCTGTAATGAGGAGATCATCCACATACAATGTAATCAAAATGATGCGGTTCCTCCAATGTTTCACATAGAGAGTAGATTTTGCTGCAAATCTAGTGAAGCCAAGGTTGAGGAAATAGGAGTCAATATTTGCATACCAAGCTCGGGGTTCTTGCTTCAACCCATATAGAGCTTTCTTTAATCTAAGGACTTTATTGTTTTGGCCTTCAACTATGTACCCTGGTGGTTGTTTCACATACACTTCCTCATTCAAATGACCATTTAGAAATGTACTTTTGAAATCCATTTGATATATTGGCCAATGTTTTTGAGCTGCCATAGCAATAATTGTCCTGATTGTAGTCATCTTAGCCACAGGAGCAAAGGTCTCCTCATAATCAATTCCCTCTTGTTGCTTATAGCCTTCAGCTACTAGGTGAGCCTTATAGCGATCTAGTGAGCCATCTACTTTATATTTTGCCTTGTATACCCATTTTGTGCCTATGGTATATTTTCCTTTGGGTAAATCAACTAAATCCCAAGTGTGATTTCTTTCAATGGAATCCAATTCCTGATCCATGGCATGAACCCATTTAGGATCACCAAGTGCTTCTTTGACATTAGAAGGTTCAGGTTGGCTAAGGACTTTGGCCATTAGGGCATAATTCACTTGGTGTCTTAGGGCTGAAGACCTTTTACCTGTATAGGTGAGCAAATGATTTTGTGCTTCATCTATTGTGGCTTGAACCCACTTGGGTAAAGGATTGGATGTTGTTACTTGATAATTAGGAGGAGGAGATGGAGGACATGGATTATTTGTAGGAAGTTCTTCTTGTGGATGAATTTCTTGATTTATGAGTGAAGAAGAAGAACTATATGATATTGTATGCATGAATGGAACAACTATTTCATTAGTTATTTCTAAGGTGGGGGTTTTAGGAGGATTAGATGGAGGATACTCATGAAAGGTAACATCCCTAGATAAAATGATTATTTTTGGAAATAGGCTCATATAATTTATATGCATTGGCACTATCACTATAGCCAACAAAGATGCATTTTTGGCTCTTATCATCAAACTTATTCCTTTTCTTAAGAGGAATATGAGCATAGGCATCACATCCAAATATTCTCAAATGGACCACATAGAGCGTCCTTCCACTCCATGCTTCTTCAGGTTTTCTTTCATGTAAGGCCTTTGTGTATGACCTATTAGTCAAGTATGCAGCAATAAGAACAGCTTCTCCCCAAAATGAGTTAGGTAATATAGCAACATTTAACATTGATTTTGCCCTATTTGTGATTGTTTGATTCATCCTCTCAGCAACTCCATTTTTTTGTGGGGTATAAGGGGTTGTGAATTGCCTCCTTATCCCATGATACTTACAAAAATTAAATAATTCATTGGAGACATATTCTCCACCATTATCTGATCTTAAGGTGGAGATTTGATAGCCACTTTATCTTTCAACAAGTGCGATGAATTATTTAAACTTATCAAGGGCTTGCCACTTATATTGAATTAGGTAGATCCATACCTTTCTACTATAATCATCAATGAAAGTGATGTAGTATTTTGCCCCAGTATAAGATTGAATAGACATTGGCCCACAAATGTCTGAATGAATCAATTACAAAGGTCTATTAGCTCTCCATGCCTTTCCTATTTCAAATGGTTGCCTATGGTGTTTGGCTATTACACATGGCTCACAAAAACATTTTGACTCCTTAAGATGTGGGAGTCCTTTAACTAATCCTTTTGTAGCCATCATTTGAAGATTATTAAAATTTAAATGTTCCAATATTTCATGCCATATGTACTCCAAAGATAAAGTAGTTGTTGTATGCAAAGATGTTTATGTTACAGATTTTGTAAGGAGGTAGTAAACACCATCCTTTTTCACTCACATGGCCTTGACATTGCCATTGGGTTCCTTAATGTAGCATTTTTATTTTTCAAAATAGACATTATAGCCCTTATCTGTAAGTTGTCCAATAGAAATAAGACTCCTTTTAAGACCAGACACATACAAAACATCTATTGCAGGAACATTCTTACCATCATGCAAAGTAAATGGTACCTCCCCATCACCTTCAATGGGTAGAGCACTTTCATCACCAAAAGTAATGAATTGATTTGATGTGGGCTGAACCTTGGTCAACAAAAGGTATTATTTTATTTACAAGTTATCTTACAATATGTAAGCATCAAGCTTAGGAGGGAGATATGACAAGTGTCATAAGCTCCACTCCAAGTGTCTTTCAGAAGACACCACTCCAACTTAAACTGAAGATAGGGACAAGTGGCAGAAGACAAATGTGAACCTGTCAATTATAGGCATAGTGCACATTATAACAATAATATTTTAACAAAAAATAAGATAGTGGATACCTTAAGTCAAAGAAAGCACATAGTTTTTATTTATATTTGTCATGTAGGTTTATTTGATAGGGTTAGAAAATATCAAGGGGATAACTATTGCAATAAATATCGAGCACGGGTTGATCTAGAACCCAAAAAGGGCAAGAGATTAATTATTAAGGATGGCATATTGTTCTTTTGAGATAGGCTTGTTATTCTTGAAATAGTAGGGTTAAGAAACCTTATTTTATAAGAATCTCATTGTACTCCTTATTCTACACATCATGGAGAGGCTAAAATATAGGAAAACATGAGGAAAACCTTTTATTAGCCAAGAATGAAATGAGATGTCAATAATTTTATGGATAGATGTATCGAGTCCGAGAGATTAAAATCTAATCATATATACCCAATAGGAAAAATTTACCCTCATGGCATTCCAAAATAAAAATAGTAAGTCATTTCAATGGATTTCATCGTTGGACTACCCAGGACCCAGTTTCAACATGATGTAATTCTAGTTGTTATCAACAAATTGACCAAGGTAACTCAATTTATTCTATGAAATGTTAGGTATGATGCACCCACCATAGCTAGTAAATTTTGTAGGTAGATTGTGTGACTACATGTGTTCCCTAAAGTCATTATTTTAGATCAAGATCCTAAATTTACCTCAAAATTTTGGTAAATTTTACATCTATCCTTAGGTATGAATCATCTAGAGATATATGATCAAATAAAAAGAGTTAATAAATTCCTTGAGAACATGCTATGCATGTATTAAATTGACCAAAAAACTAAATGGGAAGAATATCTCCACTTTGATGGAATTTGCTTATAACAAAAGCCATCATGCTTCCTTGGGGATGGCTCCTTTTGAGGCCCTATATGGGAGATGATTAGGGTTATGCATAAGGGGTTGGACTTGAAATGTAATTGTAAAAAATGGTGAATCCTAATTGAAATCAAGGTGAATTAAGGTGAATCCTAAGCAAATCAAATCAATCATCTTCACACCAAAATTTGGGACATTTGAAGCCCTAAAAAGTAAGTTCATTTTTGGGGAAATTTTGACCTATTAAATTATATTATAACTTCATAAAAATACCACCATTAGATCAAGCTTGAAAAGATATTTCAAACGAGTATAAATATGCCTATGTTTGGATATATATTATGGTGAATTGACCTTAAGAAAAAATTGGTCCCAAAAAATTTAGGTGAATGGGTCGACATCGAGGGTCCTCATATTCACCAATTTTCAATTTTGTAAATCCTAATATTCACCCAATTTATGAATATTCACTACTATGCATAACCCTAGATATGATGTATAACTCCTCTTTCTTGGTATAATCCAAAGGATCAAGTAGTGATCGAATTAGATACTATAAGGGAGATATAGGAATAATTGAAAATGATCTGCTAGTGATTCAAAGAATCCATGGATCGATAAAAGAGCTATGCTAACTTGAAAAGATCATCAAGAGAATTCTTTGTGGGAGATAGATTCTTTCTAAGGATGAGACCTAATAAGAGCTCCATAAAATAAATAAAACCTAATTTCAAAAAAAATTTCCCTTTTGAAATCATAGAAAATATCAATTTGGTGGCCGATAGACTTGTCCTTCCAACTATTCTATCAAAAATCCATGATGTCTTCCATATGTCCTTGCTTATGAAATATTGTTGTTGACCCATAATTTATCTAGAATGTGTCTAAATTGTATATGGTAGATCCCCTCACCATTGAATTTTACCCAGTTTGGATTTTATCTTGTCATACCAAGTGCTTAAGAAAAGAAATATAAACCAATGTAAGGTTGAATGGGACTAATTTTCAGAGAGGAATGCTACATGGGAGGATGTAGAATCTCATATTTTTATTCAAATGTATTTTGAAACACACAATATTGTATTTTAAACTAGAGGGGAAGAATATCATGGCCCTCCCAAAAAAATATTTCATGATGTTGCTATTTGCATATATTGAACATATCTTATTATTATTATTATTATTATGCTTTATCATTCATGGATATGGTATTACTGATGGTATCTATTTTGCAGGTATAGGTCCACAAGAAATAAAATGAGAAATTATGGTGGTGTGAATTATCACCGTGATGGGGTATTCACTTTGATAGGGATGAAAAAATCCCTAGTAGCGAAACACTCACCAACAACTTAAGGGTACATGGAAGCCCTTCATTCATGTAGGTGCATTATGTATATGTGGTTGTATGTTATTGGGAGTAAATAATGATTATATTTATTTGAATTTGAAAGTCTCCATCCACAAGGAAAGTGTCATGTTGCATGGGAGCCATTCTTAACAAGTAGATAGGGTTATGCATAGCGGCTATTTATAGCCAATTGGCTAAAATTAGGATTTTTGAAATTTGGAATTGGCTAATATTTAGGACCCTTGACCAAGGCCCATTAGCCAAAATTTTCTAAATGTAAATTTTCTGGTGGGATCGATTCGCCCCAATTTTATAATAATTTGACCATTTTAAGTTTAAATTTCCAACATTACCCCTAATAATAGCTAACCTTCTACATGTGTTTTTATACAATTCACCTAGATTTTGAAACTAATTCACCAAATTTCTATAAATACATTTTTGGGATTATCCCTTATGCATAACCCTACAAGTAGATGATAGCTTTCTGTTATCATCCTATTGTTTGTAGAGAAGACGTAATGGATAAATGTATGTGTTTTGGCTTAAATGATAATGTTAGATTAAAATTAAATTTTTAAATTAAAATAAATAAATAACAAATATATAAATAAAATAATAATATATTAAATAAAATGATTTTTATTTATTTATTATTTTGCATATAAACATTAATATATATATATATATATATGTTGATAAAATAATAATAATATAACCTAGGTGTTGTGGGTGAGTTGGAGAGGAGAGGGAAATCCTCCAAGGGAGGTCCCAGGTTTGAATCTCCACCCTACCAAAAAGTTGAATTGGGTACCCAAAATCCAATTGATAATGTTGGTGTGGGTAGGGTCAGGCGTAACTCTTGGGTGAATTTAACGGTGTAGAACCTCATATTCATGGTCTCTTAGACCAAGGCGACCCTGCAAGGGGTTTCTCGCTTATATAATAATCATAATAATAATATAATAATAAATAAAATAATTTTTAAGTGGATATATATATGTTGATTGCACTTTTCACCTTTAATAGAATTAAATACAGAAAAATATTTTGAGACCTCCATCTAGCTAAGGAAGAGGATGTGCTAGTTGGTTGTCTTCATGGCAGCATACATGTTCATTGCATTCCTTAATATTTTTTATATAACAGATTAAATTTCATAGTTGACGAGGTAGATAACAAAAAAATAAAATGAAGTAAAGCTTAGTGGGGAGACTGAGAGAAAATATTACATTGCAAATTGCAGCACCTCTAGGTTGGTTTTTAATTATTTGAGTTGTTTATTTCGTATTCTTTTTATGATGTGAAATATGATTGCTTGTTCTAGAAAATTTGAGATTAGTAGGTTGATAAGAATATGGTTAGACTATTATACTTTGTAGAAAATAAAAAGATTAATTCTTTATTATTTCGATGTATGATTCGTAGCGGTAAAAGAAATTCCATCTTTAATAATATGATAGAAAACATAATAGGTTATGTTAGTTCTCTGCTTCTCATCTTCAATCAATATTCCTATGTAAAAATATTTTAAAGGGTGTATTCATTATTTTGCCTTTGCATCAAAATATGAACATTTTAATGTTAGATTATATTACATAATTTGGATCATGTAAGAGTGTATTAAAAAATTATATTTATATTTTAATATTAGAGTATATTACATAATTTGGATAATGTAAATGTACCACCTTTGGTACATAACTAGAGTAGGAATTTACTTTAGAGTAAAGTTGGTTACTTTAAATATTGTAATATGCATAAGTGTCAATGTGCAAGTTGTAAATGTGCATGTAGTCCACATGTACATGAGTCTTAGGTAGAGTAAGGGATAAGGAATCTATATTCCTATATAAATGTCTCATAGTAAGTTATTATAGAGATCATAGTAAATATAGATAATGTGTGATATAGTTTAGTAGTATGGTACAATGTAGTCTTTTCATATTTATTCATGGAGTGTTCATGTCCTTGATTATATAGCATTGTGCTATTTTCATCACTTTTATTAATGGTATACTTCTAAGTTATTTGCAGATGTTCATATCATTATTTTCTTACATATTATTGTGCCATTAGTTTATAGTTATCTCAAATTAGTTATCTTGCATCTTGTGGTTGTTCTTCCTATAATATTATCCCATCAAAAGCTAAAAGTGGTATCAAAGCACATGGCATATTAGATAGGAATTAGGGAGAGCTACAAAGAGAGACTAAGAGGATTTCAAAAATCTTAGTTCCAAAATTTTTGAGATTACATTTGGCTAGAGTCTTTCCATAGGGTTTTAGAAAAACTCGTGAAGACCAGGACTCAACACAAATTCCACAAAGTTGATAAGTCAACTAGTGAAGATTAACTATATCTAGATTTAGAGTTTCTTCCATTACATTACTAATACTTTATTGTAGGAAAAAGAAGATTCAAAGTGAGTTGGGAATCGTTCTACAAAAGAACTAGGAAAAATATCTTCCTTAGAATCAATCCAGCAACAGAAGTAACAATCGAAAGAATGAAGATTTGGAGGCCTAAAGAAAAGGTCTGATTACTATATATTGCAAAATTGTAGAGTGTATAAGGAGAAAAGACCATAGGAGCCTTGTTATAAATTCAAGGGAGAAAAGAAGATTTCAGTGAAGAGTTTCAGTGAAGATAGGAGATTGGTGATCTCCAATGGAGAGTTAATATTTCAACTTGAATAAGATGAAGAGATCCTTAGAATGTCCTATTACAAAAATCCTAGATCTAGAATATTAGAGGTTGGTGATCTCCATTAAAGCCTACAAATTGTAGAAGTGAAGAAGGACTAGCAATGTCATGTTCTAGATTCCAGCAACAATAAATTTTAGATATCTAAGAGGAAGATCTCATTACCAACACTTCCATAGTATAATTTTTAAGGAAAGGTCTTATTTGGAATACCATAAGAGGTGCAATATTGAAGACCTTGGAGAGGTCTGAAGTAGAAATAATGGAGGCTTGGTGAGCCTCATTAAAGGATATTCAGAGAAGACCATTAAATAAGTTCTTAATAAAACTCATTGGATAAATTTACCACCAAGGATAAGTTCCCGATAAAAAAATATTTTAGGACGATTATCACCATTCGATAACAAGCCCAAAATGATATAGATTTGGCAAGGATATTACCATATATCAAAGTATATTGGTTAATACCTCAAGAATTTTAGATTCATGAGAAGAGGGCCTGGATTAAAGTCAAAATTTGACAAGGTTGAAGGAGAAAGAAGTCAAACATTACTACCAAACCTGAAATATTTTAAGACTACCTTTAAAGGCTAGAAGGCTCATTCAGAGATAGATTTTCATTGAATCTTAAGCAGAACATGAAAGGGTTATTGAGGGAAAACTTAGCTATGGTTTGGGGGAAATTCCCTATAATTTTTTTTAGTTTCAAGGAAAACATTCCAATGCAAAAATTGACTACAAAAGGGCAACAATTAGGATGACATTACTAGCTATAAAAATTCAGATTTCCAGGATACATCCTAAAGGAGAATCAAAGTCATCTACTACAGTTAAATTATAGCAATTTAGAGGTATTTTGGAGCTACAAAAATGTGAGTTAGAGAGATATTTAAGACAACCAAAAATAGCTACAAGTTCATCCAACTAAAGGGCGACAATTTGGTGAATTAAATCACCAAGCAATCCTTCATCTACAAATATCATTAAGGTAAGAAACTTGGATGCAAATAGGTTTATTAATTGAACTTTAAATTAATTTTTTATCAAGTTCCATTAAGCACCATATTAGATTTTTAAGAAGTTGCAAAGTGAAGGTTGCATATTATAGTCTTAAAAAGAGTGCAGAAGGAAGTTTTTTCTAAAGGTTTATACATGCACATTAAAATAGAAGTTAGATATATTTTGACAAAAGGAAAATATCATCTTCCTATTATTTAGTTATAGCAAAGAAGACTATATTAAGTTATAGATATTATAGTGCATTTAGGAGCAATTACTAGTGCATGATTTAAGGTTCATCTAAAGGAATAATAAGGTGATATTAATATTATACTATAATAATTGTTCTTAAAGAGTTTTAACGTGCACTAAGTATTTCAGTGAAGGTGAAAGATAGTGTAAATATTAATCTCTCAAGAACATCTTGTTTACATGATTATTAGCTTTAATTTATTGTTACTAAATTATCTAAGTGAAGGAGTTAGATACTAATGTGGTCTAATAAGAAAGGCAATAATATATTGCTCTCAAGGATTAGAGCAATTAGAGATTATATCTAATAAGTAAAGGAAAAGCTTCAAATCCATATACATTTTTTTTATCAAGATATACAATTAGGATGCATCGTATTATAGGATAAAATAACATCAAAAGAAGACAAGAAACTCTTAAAAAATCAGTGCAAAATAGAGTTTCTTATTTCTATTACATTGGTGCATTATATCCCTCCCAAAGAGGATGAAATATAGAGTGTATTAAGACACAAAATCATTAGGTATTTTGCGTCCACTATTGGTGAATTATTGAAGGAAAAATATGCAAACTTTGGGTAGAGAAGGTGTGCCAAACTAGGGCTCATAAGTGCCAGTTTCAAATATCTAGAAATACCATCTCAGTTGTGAAAGCAAGAGCCAATGAATGATGTTAACCTACAACAATATAAGGAAGATTTATACCCATTACATACCTATTGTAAAGCAAGGATAAAAACAACTATGAAATCTATGTAAAATCAAATTGAAGGATATAAAGTATTACCTCAATCAAGTGTATGCTTGCCAACTAGAAAGTGAGCCATAAAAACAACCAAGAGCATCAATCAATTGAAGATATATCATCTACAAAAAGGGTAATATCGGATTCATTATTGGAACCAACCTTGAAGAAATCATCACAAGAAAATGCAAGCTTGCACTCACTATCAAGAAGGAGAAAATAAATAGAGAAAATATTCAACAACTTGCAACCACTAGAGAAGGTATAAGGATAAAAAGAACATTGAGAATAATCTCGCATGCAAGTGCCACTTGGCACAATGTAAAGAGGTATTAAATATTTTAATAACTCCCATGTAGGAGCCCAATGAAGGATTAACACTTATATTGAAGCATTGAAGGAAGGATCCTAGTTAAGAATTAATGCCCACCTTGGAGTGTTGAGGGCATATACAATCATTACATCTTGGAGCATTGGAAACTAGGTTGTAATATCTACAAAGTAAATACTACATATTTGAAGTATTAGGAAGGCATTATAATGCCTCAAGTAATACACATAGGGGAGACGACATTTTTAAGAACATAGGCTAAAATATGCACTAACATTTAAGAGAGAATATCGAAGCAAAAGTACTCAATTTCAACAAGGATGTTCACTCACATAGATAGGTATAAGAAGAGATGATCGTGGTGACACAGTCATGAAATGAATATTATTGAATGCTCATATTCATACAATGAACACAATTCCTAGAGATCCTATGAAGAGAGTGAAGTCTTAAACAATTCTATGTGACTATAAAACATTATAAAAACCACTCTTTCCCACTCCTTTCTTGTAATATCTAACATGACTAAGCTACTAATCACTACATTATTCTATCATCTTGACATTCTATTCTACTATTTGCTTAACTAATAGATTGAAACCAAAATTAATTTTACTCCACAATGTAATGACCCTCCCAAAGCATGTTTCATGATGTTACTATTTGTATATGATGAACATCTATTTTGAATTATTATGCTTTATCATTCTTGGATATGGTGATACTTATGGCCTATATTTTGTAGGTACGAGTCCTCAAAGAATAAAATGGTAAATTATGGTAGTGTGAATTATCACTATAGTTGGGTATTCACTTTGATAGGGGTGAGAAATCCCTAGTAGCAAAACACCCACCAATGACTTAAGGGTACATGGAAGCCCTTCATTCATGTAGGTGCATCATGCATGTATGGTTGTATGTGATTTATAATAAATATTACTTGGATTTATTTTGATTTAAAAATCTTCAATGTTAATAAAAGTGCCTTGTTGCATGGGAGCTATTCCTAACAAGTAGATGATAGCTTTTCATTGTCATCCAACTTTATGCAAAGAAGAAATATTGGAGAAAAATATGTATTTAGATAAAGGTATACTATTATATTTGAATTCTTTTGGTTTAACTAAATAAAAATGAAAGGTACGAGGTGTAGATCAATTGGTTCATCCAAACCCCATAATGGGGGCAGAGGTACAAGGTTCAAATCTTAGGCCTCGCCGAACTGAAAACTTGTCCCTTTCTTGGTGCTTTTAGCGGCATAAAAGTTTTAAAATGATCGTGGCATGGTGGTTATAGGGGCAGACTGCACGAAGATCTATGTTGCAGCTTATAGGGCGGACATCGTAGAATATTGTGGTGGCCATAAAAATCTG
Organism: Wollemia nobilis; assembly: GCA_028583015.1. Classification (NCBI taxonomy): domain Eukaryota; kingdom Viridiplantae; phylum Streptophyta; class Pinopsida; order Araucariales; family Araucariaceae; genus Wollemia; species Wollemia nobilis. The sequence goes on along the minus strand of JAQPPZ010017107.1, from coordinate 6,164,544 downwards.
GATAGCCTACCCGGATTTGTGGTGGCTACCGATTCCACCATGTAAATTCAAAAAAAAAAAAAACAAAAAAAAAAACTAAATAAAAATGAATATATAATAAAAACATGAGCATAAATAATATGCTATGGTTAAGAAGCATTTTTCACTTTAATTAAAATTAATTTTAAACCTCCATATGGCATATGGAGTGGAAGTGTTAGTTGGTTGTTAGCATGATACCATACATGCTCATTTCCTCCATTGAAATCTTCTATATAAGTGAATGGATTACCAAATATTGGGAGGAAGAAAAATGATGGAGAAGAGTCCAGTAGGTATTTAGAAGATGACTGCATTTTATAGAGAGATATTACAAATTTTCTAGGTTGGATTATTTTTATTGATGTTTTATGTTTATGTTCTTTCTCTCCTTATACAAATACATAATAAAAAATATAGCAGAAAATCTATATGTGGTGATAGAACAAAAAATAAACTGTGTGTGATTTTGTTTGGACTACATATTGGTTAAATTTTTCTTATTTAGTATGAAATACTTTAATGGTAGATGGTTAATGAAGCCTTGAATAAGAATAGGGAGATTTTAACCTTAGTCTAAAAAAATATAGAATAATTATATGCTTAGTGTTATTTGTGTGCATCGAGTTCTACTAAATGATAAGTTTTAAGTTCATTAAATTTTTACCTCCTTGGTATTCACTATGTGCCTTTCATTGTCTACTAAAATTCTATCTTCTTGATGTTAAATATATTTCTCTAATTGATTAATGAAGTTTTCCCCTTTTGATGTTTAACTTGCACCACTCTATGATTACCAAATTTTTTCCTTCACAATGTTTAGTTGACGATGTTCATATATGTTTGTTGTTCACTTGAGTTATTTATTAACTTGCAAACCTGAATAATTTTGAACATCGGATAACCTTGACGTTGCTCTTAATTGAACTTCCATGTTAATCAATATTTTTCTTTAAGAATGTAATTTGTGTTATATCAAAGCTTTTTGGATGAGCTTTAAAATATTCTTAATATTCTTAAAATTATTATCATCATATATCTTAATTATATGCAATCCAAATTGGTTTACCTTGTGAATTACTTGGCTATCCTTCCTTGTTCTATTTTGGTTACCCTTTTATTTAATGTGTAATGTACAACATTATTTTGGGAATGAGCTGTGAATATTATAACCTCTTGTTTAATTTTCAATGTACAACATTATGTTGAAAATGAATAATACATATTATAAAGTGATAGTATGTTGTACAAACATATTTTTTAGGTTAAAACATAAGGGGGAACATTTTGTATGTTATTCTAACTCTTAAAAGTATCGTCATTACATTTAATGTAATAGAATTTGGTTGCAAATATGTTTTAGCTCGGGAAAATTATTAAATTTAGACTACATATGCATCCATAAGTTATTCTGATCTCTATCTCCTTGAGGAATGTGAAAGAGGAAAGTGAAAAGCTGAAATATGTGAGAGAAGGTATTGTTGGATTTGAAATTCTCTAAAATATCAAAAGTTAGATGTATTATTATGTTCAAACAAAGCTTAAGCTATATATTAAATGTAGCAACATTTATTTTATTTAAAATTAGATGACTTATTTATTTGTAGGGAGGAACAATTGATTTGTATGTCAGAATAATTCAAATGTTATAGGGTTTAGACAAAATTACATAATGAGAAAAGAATGGACTATATCAAAGTTGAAAACATATTAAATTTCCAAGCTTCTTATACTTTTAGGATGTATGACCATCATCATTTTCTTATGTTTTTTATTATTAAAATAAATAAATATTTTACTTACAATATGAATCAAAAGGAAATCCGATTAGACAAATGCATGCATGTACAAATGAATTCATGAAATATTCATAGATATTTTACTTTAATATAAAATTTATATATGTTGAATGATATATTATATCATGAATAGATTGGATAATGTAAATGTTTATAGATATTTTACTTTATTAATTTTTTTATATATGTTAAATTCTACATTATTTCATGAATAGATTCGATAAAGTAAATTAGATAAGAAAAAGGAATCTTATTTTTCTTTCTTTAAAATAAATAAAATAGTATGATTTATATTACCAATAATTTCTTGTCAATATTCATAGTTTCTTTTTAAATAATGTAGTGTTATATATATATATATATATATATATATATATATATATATATATATATATATGTTATTAAATAAATTCTATAGTTCCTTTTACTTAAAAATATAAAATAAACTTTATAGTTTCTTGTATTTTAAAAGCCTAATTTACCTTTAGAACCCTCGAAAAATTTAAATAACACTTGTATATAATATTAAACATACTAGTTAAATAGCCAAAAGAGATAAAATATTCACCATAAACTTATCCATTTAGATCATCAAGAAGGATGAATATAACCAAGTCGCCCAATATCATTGGATTATGTGTATCCAATCATTGGAGATTTATGGATTGCCACTAAGGACAGGTGGTATGGGATATCCATCTCGATCATTATACGAGCATAATAGTGGTGGCCTTTGTATGAAGTTAATAAATAGGGAATCTTGGTGAGATAAATATGACTCTAAGATAAGATTGTATGGTCATTTGGTATGGGACAAACCACTTCATTATTTGTAATTTCATAAAGAAAACCATGATAGGTGCAAGTGAATGGCATGATCTTAATTTCCCATGATGCTATATATTAATATAGATGCATGGTCACTAATTAAGCACTATAACATCTATGCTAAACACCCTTACATGATATTTAGGGATAGATGAGTAAAATTAAACTCAAGGTTCCACATGATAAGGGAGGGGAGTTATGCATCCACCCTCTAGGTATTATGGGCCCTAGAGGATAACCCCAAGCCATTATTCTAGATTCACTAGAATAGAGATTAATATGGATAGAATCACTAAAGGCACCTACAAGACCCAGACAATCTTGTCCACTTGGAAGGTTGGCTATAGTGGTAATAATCCCAAAAGTGGTATTCAATGCTATGTACTAATTACTAATGGGTGTAAAATAAAGATCAAACTTTGAAAATAAAAAAAATTTACCCCTATCAAACCATTTCCCTTGTTTTTCAATCCTATAAGTGAGTTTAGATCATTACAACTAGTGTGTATTTTTTTGGGTTGTTACAGTTGGTACCAAAGCCTAGGTTGTAATATTCCTTGATCATAGGGCCCAAGAACTTCCATAAATGAACTCTAACATTTTTCCCCAAGTAGACCAAGAACATTACACAACTCTTTTTGCAAAGAGAAATAATTGTCTAGGAATATTAAGTTGATCAAACACGTATTATGCATTGTTTTTACTAATCAATTAAGGGATAAAATCCTAGAGGGAATGGTCTCTTTTCAAAAAATAGAAACTTGACATAGACTCTTGTTATGATCAGGAGGAAATGGAAGACCTTGAAACTATAGTTAAATCATTCCAAGTACAAATGGAACAACTTATAACTAAAATTATGTTGCTAGTAAATAAAATAGAGCATCAACAAGAGATAATGGAATCACTTATTGATCAGAAACCTAGAAGGAAGAAGAATATAGGAAAGTTGAGAATAATATCTACAATAAAAATAAGAATAATTTGAAGCTCTTTATTTTGAAAATAAATGATCCAGATCATGAAGTTCTTAGAATTATGTTGAATATTTTCCATGTTATTCAGGAGGGGTTAACTCGGAAAGGAATTTACACTCTGGAAAAAATTTTGTGGGTTTTAATCTACTTTTAGACATATATGAGTGCTTTTGTGTTAATGTAATGTCATCCTATGGTTTTTTACCCATGGTATTGTAAAAATCCTTCTTATATTATATGTATATAAAGCGATACTTCTATTCAAGGATATGTATCAATGGCACCATGGTAAAGTAAAGGAGTGTAGAGTTGATCTATGGTATTTTCTAATGTCAAATCAAATCCACTATAGATCTGGTGTATGGCGTATCCAAGGCTACATTGTTCTCTGGAAAAAAAATTTCTGAAAGACGTCTATGGGTTGTGAAAGAGTAATGATTTGATGGTCAAAATCTATTTCAGAATAATATCTTTTGCCAGTTTGGAGGGCTTGTTGCGAACAATTTTTTAGGCAACACGATCTGACAAATCCTTTTTTTTTGTGATCCTAACTCGACGTAGGTGGACATTTTCAGGTCGTTTGGAGGGGTTGACGGTTTTTTGGACCCGTTTGGAGTTTTTTAAATTTTTGGTCTGTTTGAGGGATGTCGTTCCAATATTCCTCACCTGATCGAAATATGGCATTGTAAAATGGAATTTAATTGGTCGTGCAACTGCTTGAACCTACCTGTATGTTCCAAGGGCTCGTGTATTACTCAACAGATTGTAAAACCAAATCTGCATAATTTTGTGATGGTTCTAGTGATGGAGGATTTCTCGTACGTTGTGTCATTATTCATCAGTGACACGTCTCTTCATAGCATCCACATGCACTAGTGACCTATTTTCCTAACATGTTTGTGCTTGTAGTGTTCTCGTAAGCTGCATGGGAGGTCCAAGTCTAGGTTACGAGTATGACGTGGTCAGACTACAAACTGGCGGTATGATCGAGTTCGTCCTCGAGGTGGAACAAAACTAGTAGTGATGAGTACCGAGCGATGTCAAATTGCTCACCTTGTGTATTTACATCTGAGAGAGGCCATAATATTGGTGGAAAATTCAAAAGTGGACCAAATGAAAATGAGAATTGAATTCATATTACTCCATGAATTTTATTTTGAAAGTATTTTCCCTCATCATCTTCTTTAATTTAGAAAGCAAAGATAAAATAATAGGTGGTGGACCATGGTTTAGAGGAAGAAATGAGCTATATTTATGACCATTGATTGAGATTTTTTTGTGGAGATGGAAACTATTACAAGGGTTCTTGTATGGGTTAAACATTTTGGATATCCATATCAGCTTATCAATAATATTTTTTTGAATAATATTAGTAAAATATTAGTAAAATTACTTCTAGGAGAGACCAACTACTAGAAGAAAAAATATGTTGCATTTTCTAAGATAAATGTTGCCATGGACATTTCAAAATATTTTCCAAAATCCATTAATATTAAATCTAAATCAGAACTTGCTTATTTGCCTTAGGAGTATTTTCCCTTAAGGGCACAACATTGTAACAGGGTACCTCAAATTTTACCCTGATTTTTAAGTGCTTTACCCTTTACTCCTGGCTTATAACCAATCCAAATGGCTTCTGATTTGGTTGCCCAGATGGCAGAATTAGCACATGTTGTAAGCATACTTGTAGAAAAGGTAAATGATACTACACTAATCTACATAGTAAGTAGCCTTGCTGACAAGGTTAGCGACATTAGCATTCAAAATGCAACTAATGTTAAAATCTACAACAATGATCCTCACTCCAAAGCACGGTGTGAAGTGCCCATGTATGATGGCTCTCGAAAACTGGACGTCTTGAACAGTTGGATTCTTGATATGGAGTCCTGGTTTTCTTACACTCATACCTCGGATGAGGACAAGGTTCCCTTCGCCAAGCTCAAGCTTTCAGGTTTGGCTAAAGTGTTAATAGAACGCAAAAAGGGACATGATGAAATTACCACTTGGGATAAACTTGTAACACAATAAAAAAATTAAATAATAAAAATATCCTATATAATATTATAAAATTATAATATCATTAATCATAATAATTAAATATTCATAATCAAATCATAAAATTTAAACATAAATAGTTTGTATCTTACTCCTAAAAAAATAAATCAGATAGAGTGGGCACTACACATATATAAATTACCCTAATTATCTATCTAAATTTTATTTTTTTATAATCTTTATTTAAAAAAACTTCACTTCGTAGAACAAAATCTTATTAAATTCCTAAATAAAGACAACTTAAATACACTATAAAACAACATCATGCTAATTTTTTACACTTACCTTCTCAAGGCTTACAACCAATCCAATTGGTATGGCTTTTTCATAGTGGGGCTTTGATTTAGTTGGAAAAATATCACCCCCATATATAGGCCATCACATGTTTATATTAATTATCATAGAATACTTCACCAAGTGGGTGGAAGCTATTCTTCTTAAATCTGATGAATTCATCAGAAACCTGCAATCACAAAAACAAACGCAAAATACCAAATATGCAAGTGTAGAATGAAGGTATAATGGTGGAAATAACAACAAACATGCATAAATAATAGATTCTAATGATAAATAAGGAAATGCAGTAGATTTAATGATTGATTTTAACTTTATCATGCAATTATGCTAAATGAGGTGAACTCCAAGATGCATAAAACATAATAACTTAAAACAATGCAGAGATATGATATGAAAAATGCAAAAAAGCTAAGGAAATGCAAACTCTAAACTCGGATTGCCCTCAATCTGGACTACAGTCAGGATTGCCTCCAATCATACGAGATTGTCCAAAATCATCCAAGATCGTCCGCGATGATCCAAGCTAGCTTCGAATGAAAAACAGTAGAGTTCTTGCAATAAAAATACAAAAATACTAAATGCAAGCAATAATGCGAGGGAATAAGGAGCTAACTATGCAATGAAATCCTATCAACAAATGGGTTAGGGGTTCAGGAAGAATCAGGCAGGGGGAAGCAAAGGTTCCCCAAGGACATGTGAAAGTAGTTTTCTCTTGGTCTTCAGGTGCAACTTGTATCTGATTATAACCACTGAATCCATCAATAAAACATAAAAATTTCTTTCCAGCAAGGGTATCTAACACTTGGTCTATGAAAGGTAATGGGAAATGGTCCTTATGTGTTACCTTGTTTAACTCTCTATAATCCACACACACTCTAATTTTCCCATTTTTCTTTGGAACAATGACTAATGGAGAAACCCACTTACTATCTGAAATTGGGTAAATGAATCCTACATCTAAAAGTTTTTCAATTTCTTCTTTAACATATTTCAAAGCAGGATTCAGGAACCTTTGAGGTTATCTCACTGTTTTGACATCTTCAGTGTATATCCTATGTGTACACACATAAGGATGAATGCCAATCATGTCCTTATAATTCCAAGAAAAATCCTGAACATGTTTTTGTAGGACAACAAACAATTTGGTTTAGTGAAGCTTCCGCATCGGAGCTTAGACTACCGGAGCACTCTTTGGCAGTGATTTATTTTTTAATTTTAATCCTTCACATATTTTAAGACATCTCTATGAAATTAATCATGTGAAGACAATGAATTAGTTTGGATCTGTAATTTGCTTCCTTAATTATTTTTAATCTTTGGTACGAGTGTTGGGTTGAGATTTGTTTTTGGACCTGCAAGGTGGGATAATTTAAATTTTAGATGTTAAATTCACGTCTCCCTATTTTGAAATTATTGATGGAGGGATATCAATGTATGATTCAAAAATATTTTTTCACAATTTTTTTAATGAGAGATCAAGTAAAACAATTATTTGAGAAATACTAGCAAGAAATATAGAGAAGCTAATAGAAGAATCTCTAAAATAATCATGTCTACCAAAAGATATGGTTTTTACATATGTTAATTGAAATCAATTTGTTGAGATCCATTAAAAATTTATTTTATTCATACTAATATATGATGGAACACCAACCATGTAATTGTGAAGAGGCATGAAATTATTTTATTGGCTTAACTATGAGGTAAGCCCGATAACAGGTGGTTTGTGCCCAGCCCGCTTGGCCTTGGATAATTCCTAGCGTGGTGATATGTCTGTCACATTAGTGACCTCAAGTTGGGCTATAGTAGGTATAGAACTATCAAAATAAAAACCATTGTGTAACAACTCTTCAACGGAGACATCATGGAAAATATCTCCTTCCAACTCATCATCGGATTCAACAATCAATTCAGGGTAAGCTATGGATAGCATATTGCATGTAAAGGGATTATTCTTTGGACACAAAGAATCTTGCTTATCTAGATAATATTGATAACATATGAGTTGATCATCACCGTTAAAAGGGAAGGGTTGACCCTTACTAGGAAATAGGCCCCACATCGGGTGGGCCATGGTTCTACCTCGATAGGTTCTTTCATACCATTTTGGAAAGGTCCCAAGCCTTTCCCTTTATATCCCATTTTAAGCATTATAGGTTTAGCTTTAATATATTCGTTAGCAAAATAGCATCGAGCATATCCATCACAATGCGTCTTGATGTTTTAGGATATTCTTCCCCAATCATATCCTTTATAAATAAAAGCACAACTCCAGACTTGATAAGTACTTCCCTAAGTGGGATTAGTGCATAAAAGAATCTAGACAAAGAAAAATGATAGGAAGCATATGGATAGAGAAAAAAAAATCAATGGATAAAATTTTGAGTTATAAAAACTCAAGATGGAGGATGTGTTGGTGGATAAATATCAGTGGGTCATAGTCTTGAGAGTAAAATTAATAGGAGTGATAGATGAGGAATGGCTAAATATCTATAGGAAGGTAAGGAGCTCTATTAGATTATGCTTATTTGATTTATTATTGTTGAATGTATGGATAGATGCCATGACAAAGTTGTTATGGGAAAATTTGGGAGAACTATATCAGATAAATTCATTGGTAAATAAACTCTTTCTCTTAAAGAAGTTTTATTCTCTTAGGATGAATGATGGTGACTCCAATAATACTACATTGAAATTAGAGGATATAGTAGGAACATTGCTATATGAGGAAATGAGATGAAAATATTTTGAATATTATCATAAGAAGGATACCTTGGTTATGAGAGGTCATTCTTAAGAAAGAAGAAAAAATAAATCAAGAGAAAGGAGATCAAAATCTAGGGGAAAATTTGTTGTTCCTGGCTTCTAGAAGTGTGGTAAAACAAGGCATTAAAAAACAGATTGCATATCTAAAATTGTTGATGAAGGAATTTCTATAGAAATGAAGACCACAAATGAAGATTCAGGGGACTTGTTAGTAGCTGCATCATGCTCAAGTGAACACCATGACTCATGGTTGATTGACTCAAGTGCTTCTTTTCATATGAATCCTCATATGAAGGGGTTGTGTGAATATGAAAAGATAAATACAGGTAAAATATTCTTGGGAGATAATTCGACATTGAAAATAATAGGTTGGGGAAGATTCAAATTGAGGTTAAAATATGGAAGAGTTAAAACCCTTCCTGGTGTGCTGCATATTCCAGGTTTGGAAATAAATTTTATATCCATTAGTAAGTTGAATGATGCGGGTGTGACTGTGGAATTCAATAAGGATAGTTGTAATATTGTTCATGGATAATTAGTGTTGGAAAGGGAAGTTTGCATAGGAACTTTATTCAAACTTGAAGCTATAAATGTAAGTATTAATTGCAATAACTCTTTAGTTGTAGAGGAAATTAATATGATAGAAGAAGATCCAAGTATCCATGTAACAAAGACAATATTATGGTATCAACACATGGGGCACATTACTGAGAAAGGCTTTCAAATATTGAAAATTAAAGGTATGGTTGAGGGAATTTTTGATTGCCCACTAATTTTTTATTTTTGTGAGCACTATGTTTTTGGAAAGCAAACCAGAGTTAAGTTTCTAAGTAGTGCTACAAGATCTGAAGTAATATTGCATCTATTTCATAATGATGTGTTTGGACCTATAAAAGTACCATAATTAGGTAAATCCATCTATGTTATTACATTTATAGATGACTGTTAGGATTAATTAACAAATACGAGTAATAATATAATACAAAAATAAACATAGAAGAAATTATGCAATACACAATAGACACAGATATAATGTGGTTCACCCAAATTGGGCTACTCCACAGAGAAAATAACCAGGCCCTTTGTATTTCGTCTAGAAAACCCCTTTGTACATAGTCGCACACCTCATTATATTTTAGTCATTATACAAAATCCTCTTATAATAATGCATTACAATTTTAGGGTAAAAAACCCATCTAAAATCTACCATCCGATCTGTGACCTAATATCAAAAGGTCCAAATTTACATAGAGGAAAAATTATTTATTTTTAGCTTTGGGGGTGTTGCCCCCAAAACCCTCCCCAGGGCCTGGAGATAGTAGTAGGGGAGGCTAATGACCCCTATACACCCCCCATCTTTCACGTAGTGAGTCTAAATACGGCTGAAATAAAGGCCTCCAATTTAATCAGACTCCATAATCAACAATGAATTCTCAAGAAAGCCCTGGGTATAATTTTATGGTATAAATCTGATGTTTTCAATAAATTTAAATATTTTAAGTCTCTTGTAGAAAATGAGATAGAGAAAAGGATAAAAAAAATGATAATGGTGGTGATTATTTCTCTAATGAATTTGAGCATTTTTGAAAAATCGTGGAATAGAAAGGCATATAACAACTTCATATAATCCACAATAGAATGGAGTTGCAAAACGGATGAATAGAACATTGATAGATAAGGCTAGAAGCATGCTAAGTGGTACAAGGTTAGAAAATAAATTCTAAGCAAAAGCCATGTTAACTACTTGCTACCTCATCAATAGACCTCCTACCTTAGCTTTGGTGGATTAAAACTCCATAGGAGGTGTGGGCTGGTAAGAAACCCTCTCTCAGTCATATAAGATTTTTTGGTTGTGAAGCTTATATGTATGTCCCAAAAGAGAAAAAGACTAAGCTAGACTATAAATCTAAGAAATGCATATTTCTATATTATAGCCTAGTGTAAAAGGATAAAAGTTGTAGAATCTAGAAACATGAAAGATTACTTACAGTCATAATGTGATCTTTAGAGAAACAAAAGGGGTTCCAAAGTAGTAAATACAGCCAACCAAATATAGAGAAATAGTTCAGGTGAAACTGGAATAGGAGGAAGAACCTGTGGTAGAACCTAAATTACAGCATTAGGATCCCCATCCTAACATAACCTCATTATAATAAATAATTATTTATTAATTATTATTCTCATAATGAAACATCATATCCTTCCATAGTAACCTTAGAGTAGATATATAGGTTAGATATATATATTTGGAAGATCATCAAGGATTGAATAATAAAATATATCTTTAAAACCATTGGAGGGATCCCCTTATCAATGCAACAATGATTATCTTAATTTAGATGTTATTTTATTTATTTATTTATTAAATATTTTTCTAGAACCTTCAGGGTTCTACCATTTGGTATCAAAGCCTCTCTTTTTAGGGATGTGTTCTTCATCAACTGTTGATCTTAACTCATTCCATCATTTCCAATTATTTCTCATCACATTCTAGGAAGAAGAATCATGAAATTCATTTTGCTATAATATTACACTCCTTCTGTTTATGGAGGAAACATCCCATGAAATGAAATTCGATCAATTATGAAATTGGAAATCCACTGTGAAGTTGCGATGACCAAACTGTAAGGAATCACCTTTTAAAAACATCGTCTCTGATAAAAATATTGAATTTTTAGATCCTTAATAAGCTTTTTTGAATCTCTGCTGAACTTTGTAATCAACCAAGGATGAACGACAATTCAAAACAAATAAAATCTCCATCTGCTGAAGCAAGTGATGTTTTTTGACGACACCATAGAAATCTTATGAATTAAAAAGTAAAAATTAAATAAATTCTAAGGTTGTGATAATATCTGGCATTGTATTTTAATTTTTGATTGATATTCTCGATGTCGGGGTAGTGTTAAGAAAAAGTTTTAATTTTTGTTTGGGATTAAAATCCCACATCGATAGTGAAAAAGAAGCATAGTGTTTAAATACACCAAAGTGTAGGAGGTAAGTCATGACTTAGGTCACACTCCCTTCCATGCCTTGCATTAACCACTTGTTGTCATGTTTCATGCAACACTTATCCTTGTTTGACCAATCACCATCGTCACTCATCCTTAACCACTCCACCTCATGTCCTGTGTCACCTATGCCACACTCATGATCTCCCTCATGTTTCATGTCCCTCTTCACCTATACATTGCTCCTGATTCCCCCTCATAACTCTCTTAACCCTCCGTGCTACCCCTCATGCTTAGCCCTCCTCACCCTCTATGTTGTCCTCTTTTCATCACTTATCATTGACCTGCACCTAACTTCACCGCTTGTCATTGACCCACACCACTCCATACCGATGATGACCACTCTTGATAAATTTTAAATTTAAATTTCCGCTAACGACTACTTTCGCTCACTAACGACTGCTCTCACCCAATTTCAAATTCAAATTTCAAAAATAGGTGATCTTTGAGGTCCAAAACAGTTGATAAACCAATGACAAAAATTATATAATTTTTTAAAAAACTTATAAATTACATAAATTTTGTAAAAAATTTCAAAAAATTAATCACACTTGTCAAATAAGACTTACATTTTGCAAACCAACCCTAAAATGGCGATGGTAGGAGATCACATGATATTACCCTCAAGGAATTCATCTAGGAGATTCGCTAATGGATGGACCAAATTACTAAACATTTTTTACCAAGGTAGGAATTTGACCTAATAAAGGAAGTTGATCCTTTTCAATCCATAATGGGTGAAGATGAGGAATATGAGAAAGAAATGATCGAAACACCTAATCATAGCTAGGAATACAATGAGGTTGATGTACAAGAAGTGATTAATGCACCAAGCAAGGATGAAATAAAGATACACAAAGTGAAAAATGAAGGCCAAACATACACTCTACATGAATTATGCACAAGTTCCTCACCAACATTGAGTTCTCATCATTTCAGAAAGGAGGCACAAGAGTGAGGGTATCTTTATTTTCCCTTAATTTTACACAGGAATAACTGACTAAAGTAGATGCTCACCATCATCATGATTCTCCTAAGGATACTTCTACTATTCTTCCTAGAAAACCCCCACTAATGCTTCGACCCTTAATATATCCCTACCTCTAAAAAAGTGACATTAAAATTGTACAAGAAATTTTGCAAATTCTACTTGGAAAACAAGGGACAAAGCTCCTCATTTTGAGTTTTAAGGCCAAATATCCTTTTAAGGAGGGTGGCATGTTAGGATCCCATACTAACATAACCTCATTATAATTACTAATTATTTATTAATTATTATTCTCATAATGAAACATCATGTCCTTCCATAAGTAACCTTAGAGTAGATATATAGGTTAGATAGATATCTTCGAAAGATCATCGAGGATTGAATAATAAAATATATCTTTAAAACCATTGGAGGGACCCCCTTATCAATGCAATAGTGATTCTCTTAATTTATATGTTATTTTATTTATTTATTTATTAAATATTTTTCTAGAACCTTCAGGGTTCTACCACAGAGAGAGTCTAAAGAGGAATATTCAAAGGAAGCTAAAGATGCAAAACTTGGAACTCCAATTTTGAGGAGATCATATTGGGTGAAAAGACTCCTAGAAAGTTATAGCCCTTCAAATTTTTGTTCTCCATCTAATTTATTAGTTACTTATGAATAACCCAAGAATCTAAAGGAGATATTTCAATCATGTGATAATAAGTCTTGGAAAATGGCTATGGAAGAAGAAATTGAATCCCTAGATAAAAATAAGATATGAAAATTGGTGAAATTACCCCTTGGCAGAAAACCTATTGGTTATAAGTGGTTGTTCAATAAGAAGTACAATATAGAAGGAAATTTGGAGAAGTACAAATTTTGCCTGGTAACAAAAGGATTTTCTCAAGTTGAGGGAATTGACTTTAGTGATATTTTCTCTTGTGGCTAAATTAACATCAATTAGAGTTCTACTGGCTACTTTTTCTATGTTTGATTTTAAAATAGAACATATGGATGTAAAAAAAACTTTTCTACATGGTGAACTTGATGAAGATATATATATATATATATATATATATATATATATATATATATATATATATATATATATATATATATATATATATATATATATATTCATAACCAAAATTCTTCAGAGTAAAAGGTAAGGGGGACTTGGTATGCAAGTTGAAGAAGTCTCTTTACAAGTTGAAGCAGTATCCAAGGATGTGGAAGCAAGAATTTAACATGTTTATTTTAACACTTGGGTTTGGAAAAAGCAAAGCAGATCCATGTGTTTATTTCAAAAAGGAAGGTGAAAATTTTGTTATCATCATATTATATGTGGATGACATGCTATTAATTGGTAACATAATGAGATGATAAAGTTATTAAAATCTCAGTTATCTTCTAAATTTAACATGAAGGATTTGGGTGCTACAAAATTTATTTTTGGTATGAAAATAATAAGGGATAATGCAAAGAGAAAGTTGTTGTTAAATCAAAGGAAATATGTTGCTTTGATACTACATAGGTTTAGGATACGTGATTGTAAACCAGTATGTGCTCCATATCCGATTGATCAAAAGTTATCTACTAAAGAGAGTCCTAAGATGAGGAAATTGAAGAAATGCATCATGCTCCTTATTATAGTATTGTGGGTAGTCTGATGTATGCAATAGACTATACTAGACTTGATATTGCACATGTAGTGGCAGTAGTTAGCAAATATATGTCCAATCTAGGAAAGGAACATTGGAATTCTATGAAGAGGATCTTCAGATACTTGCATGGAACTACAATTTATGCTATTTGTTATAAAGAAAAATTTGGATACAATGATATTGTAAATCTACAAGGGTTTATGGATGTTGATTGGGCTAGAGATCTTGACAAGAGAATATCCATGAGTGCTTATACGTTCATGTTGTTTGGAGGGGCAATAAGTTGGATGAGTAAAAAATAATTAATTGTTGCTTTGTCCACTATAGAAGTAGAGTACATTGTAGTAACTCATACATGTAAATAAGCAATGTGGCTACAGAGGTTGTGTTAAACAATTGGTATTAAATAGAAGGCTGTGAAAATTAATAGTGATAGTCAAAGCATAATATTTTTAGTAAACAATCCTAGTTTTTATGATCGATCAAAACATACTGATATCAAATACCATTTTTTGAGAGAAATATTTGAAGAGAATAAGGTGATATTGGATAATTAAGAACACAAGCTTATACTGAGAGGGGGGGTGAATAGTATAAAACCAATTTTTACTTTTCTTTCCAATCAATATTATGCAATGTATAAATATCAATATCAATAGTAGTAATCAAAGAAATACACAAATAACCACACACAATAGAGACACCAATTTAACATGGTTCACCCAATGTGGGCTACTCCACGAAGAAAATATTTCACTAAATTTTTCTCAATCAATATCTTAGGAATACTTTCCCTATTACAATATTTATGGACCTCTATCCAAAGGAGACACCAATATCCTAATCAATTTCATGGATCTCTATCCACAAGAGACACCAATATCCTCTGCTCTAGCTGGTGATCTTCTAGAAGAATTGTTGTCTCCACTACACTAGCTAATGGATATTTATCCATTGAAGACTCATGTCCTCACTCAGAAGACCTATCCTCACTACCCTAGCTAATTGATCTCTATCCACTGAAGACTATTGTCCTCTATACTCTATCACCTTCAAAGCTTGCTCTCAGCTCTATCTCAAATCTACACTAAACGCAGTCCTTCAATATAGCACAAATGTATTCAATTTTTGTCTTTAATCTGGCATAAATCTATCCTTAAATATGCACCAAATTTTGTCCAAAAATTTGCACTAAACATAGTTCTTTGGTATAGAACAAATATATCCTTAATATCTATTCTCAAGCCTTAACACAAAGCTTGAATTAATCTCAAATCAACTCTACTAGATCTATCCAAAACATTAACTCAAGGTTTGAAAAAATCAATCAATAAAATCTACTCACAAGTCTTCTCAAAGACTTACCTCAAATATGTCTTGTAAGCTTTCACAAAATCTCACACTAATCTATCCATAAGTCCTCTCTAGAACTTGTCCAATCTACTCAACAAGTCCTCACTAGAACTTGTCCAATCTACTCAATAATCTCTGTCCTCAATTTTGTATTGTAAGCTTCCACAAAAGCTCACACCAATCTATCCACAAGTCTTTTCTAAGACTTACCTCAAATATTCTCAACAAGTCCTCACTAGAACTTGTTCAATATCATAGAAAAATATAGAGAATTTTTAGAGACTCAATATGCTTCACGTTCACTACAATGCTCAATCACATTCAATCTCTATTTTTATCACAAAAAAATATAGATAATTTTTAGAGACTCGATATGTTTCATACTTACACATCACTCAATATCTTTTTGAAATAAATTTAGAATATGGAACAATTTGTTTCACAAAACCTGAACTATCAATTGAACACATCCACTCAACTAAGCTCAATCACTTCCACTCAACCAATCACTTCAACAACAATGTTTATCAATTAATCCTCACATAACAATGATACTCATGATATTTGTGAACCCTAGTTCAAGTTTTTCACTCAACCAATCACTTCAACAAAAATGCTAATCAAACAATCCTTACATAACAATGATACTCATGATCTTGTAAACCCTAGTTCAAGATAGTTCATCACTTCACATAACAATGATACTCATGTTCTTTCAAACCCTAATCCAATCTTCAAATTCAACAACAAGGTATCTCAATCACCCAAAAATGAAGTATGCATTCACTCACTCTAAATCTCCAACAATGATTATCAAATAAGGTTTATAGCATTTACTTCCATTTTAGAAAACTCGTCACTCAACAAACCCACAAAGGAAAACTTAACAAAGTCATTTTCACTCCAATATTGTTTTCAAAAAATCTCAACCAATCAGTTATTTCAACCAAAGAAGAATGTACCCATATCTTTTACTTTATTACGAATAGACTTCAAAACTTTGTCTCAATTATAACCACTTTCCTTTCCAAGCACAAAGATTAGATGACAAGAATTATCACTCTAACACTTCAAAATATTTCTTCAATATAAAAAATAATACTCAAATATTCCTTATAATCTCCAACTTTAAAATAATATTCAATAACCTTCAATCTCAAAAATAAACTTTCCTTACTACCTTATAACTCCTTAATCACTTAAAATTCTACTCAAAATTCAAATTTTTACATTCCCATTTTAACTCCCCTAGACAACTTATAATCCAAATTAATTATGCAAAAAAATTAATTAACATAAACCCTTGGAAACAAAATAAATTATTTTTCCCTTTTTATTTTTCTCAAGCTAACTCAACCCAAACAATGCGCATACCTCTATTATATTGCCCAAAAGGCCTTTTCGGGATTTGAACCACCAATGGTTCTCCCCCAAGCACTTTCACAATGCTCGAGCCCACCAATTGGGCTGCATGACTCCACAAGAGCTAAAAGGCACAAATGTGCCTTTGACTTCCTTCTCCCTTTGAATAGCGCAAACACAACATAAACCCCCTTTAGGAAAATAGTGTGCACAAGATTTGAACCCGCACCAAGCATCCCGAATGCATCTAATGCAGCCCTTGGCTGCCAACTCAGCTATGAGGGGATTTGAGTAGATTTTGGAGGCCACTCACTCTTGTCCTCTTCTATGCTCGAACACCAATGAAAAAAATGCAAGTCTTTCCTTTGCACGAGCCAATAAACAATCGCATGGATGATTTTTCAAATGCCAAACTTTGGCATTATTTATATGCAAACTATATCATACTCCAACATCGACGAGTATTCAAATTTTAATTTGAATTCGAATATTAAAATATTAAATAAATATTTTAAATTAAACCTTAGCACCCATCATTATTTAAATTAAAATTTTAATCAAATATTAAAATATTTTAATTTAAATTAAATTTGCTTGTGGGTCTTTTTCACCTTGATCCTTGATCTTCTTAAACTTTATTTTTGATCTGAAATAATAATATAAATATTATTATTTAATTTAAACTTGATTCTCTTTCTTTTCATTATTTGAGCCCTCCTAGGTATATAATATTTAAAAATAACTATTATAACCTATTGCTTTTCAAGACCTTATTGCTTTTGGAATAAACACTTAATGTCCTCAAATATGATGAACATAGCACAAGAATACTTTCGACATCAATGACAATAAACACTCCTCAAAATTTCTAATAGAGAAAGTTGATACAGAGAATAATATTGTCGATTCATTAACAAAGGTTGTACCTTCTTAAAAAATTTCTTGGTGTAGAAGATATATGGGAATAATTGTCCTTGATAGTTGAAAATGACAATTATTAGCCCCTATAGAAAGTATTCAACAAGTGGGAGACTATTGAACTTATGTTGAATATGAAGAACACAAGCTTATACTGAAAGTGGGTGTGAATAGTATAAGATCACTTTTTACTTTTCTTTCCCAATCAATGTTATGCAATGTAAAGATAGCAATATCAATAGCAGTATTCAAAGCAATGCACAAACAATCACACACAATAGAGACACTGTAATTTACGTGGTTCACCCAATGTGGGCTACTCCATAGAGAAAATCTTTCACTAAAATTTTCTCAATCAATCTCTTCGGAATCCTTTCTCTATTACAATTTTTATGGACCTTTGTCCAAAGCAGATACCAATCCCCTTAATCAAGTTTGTGGATCTCTATCCATAGGAGAAATCCTTTCTCCTCTTGCTCTGGTTGGTGATATTCTAGAAGAAATGTGACCTCCACTACATTGGCTAATGGATATATATCTACTGAAGACTTTTTTCATCACTCAGAAGACCTGTCCTCACTGACCTGGCTAAGGTATCTCTATCCACTAGAGATTGTTGTCTTCTATACTCTGTCACATCCAAATATTGCACTCATATTTATATCAAATTTATACTAAACATAGTTTGTCAGTCTAGCACAAATCTATCCTCAATCTGCACCAAACTTTATCCTCAAATATGTTCTAAATACAATTCATCGGTCTAGCACAAATCTATCTTCAATATTTGTCTTTGGTATGGCATATATCTATCCTCAATCTGCACCAAAATCTATCCTCAAATATGTACTAAACACAATCCTTCAGTCTAGCACAAATCAATCCTCAATATCTATCCTCAAGCCTTAACTCAAAGCTTGACTAAATATCAAATCAAATCTACTGGATCTATCCCAAACCTTAACTCAAGGTTTGAAAAAATCAATCAATAAATTTTTTTGGATCTAAACCAAACCTTATCTCAAGGTTTGAACAAATCAATCAATCAACTCTACTATCAAATCTTCTCAAAGACTTGTCTCAAATCTACCTTGTAAGATTTCATAAAATATCACACCAATCAGTCTACAAGTCCTCTCTAGAAATTTTTCAATCTTCTCAATAAGTCCTCTCACGAACTTAACCAAATCTACTCTCAATTTGTATTGTAAGATTCTAGAAAATCTTACTCAAATCTATCCACAAGTCTTCTCAAAAACTTATCAAATCTTCTCAACAAGTCCACACTAGAACTTGTCCAACCTCACAAAAAGTGAATTGTTAGAGACTCAATATTTTCTATACTCATCACAAAGCTCAATCACTTTCAATCACTCTTTTAGAAACATACAGAGAATTTTTAGAGACTCAATATGCTTCAAATTAATACTCAATCACTTTCTCAAATCAATTCAAAATACAGAATAGCTTGTTTTATGAACTTGAACAATCACTTCACACATCCACTTGACCAAGCTCAACCAAATATACTCAACCAATCACTTAATGAAACAATACTTCCTTAAAAACTGTAGTCCAAGTATATAAACACCAACTCAAAATGTTTCCAACAATGCCCAAAAACCAATCTCACATAACAATGATACTCATGTTCTTTTCAAACCTTAGTTCAAGTTCTTGACTCAACAACTCACTTCAAAAACAATGCTTATAAAACAAGGTTTTAATAACAACTCTTTATTCTATAAAACCTTGAAGCATTAACTCAAACACACTCAAATGAAACCCTAATAAAGTCCTTTTTACTCCAAACTTATTTTCTAGAAAACCAATCACTCAACTTAACTATGGAAGAATGTGCTCATACCTTTTTCTTGATGATGAAGGAATCTCATAAATATGCCAAAACCAAAAACACTTCTTTACCAAGATCAAAGAAATTATAAGATTATAAATTCCCTTAGAAATATAGTGTAAATATCGAGACACACATACACCTTATCACTCCATCTTTAAGAAAACATTCATCAACATTTAAAAATAATAATTCACCAATTACACATCATAATATCCCAATTAAATAATATTCAATGCACTCTTCTTTTCAAAATAACTCAATGCAAGTTCTCTTTATCCTTTTATAACTTCAAAAAATCAATGTGACACAAACACTTTATAAATCTAGAACCTTAACTCTCCAAATTACCAAAAAATAATAATCAAATAAAAATATTTTTAAGCAACCCTTTTAACTCCCTAAGACCTCATGTCAAACTTTATGCAACACAAAATAATAATAAAAATTTATTACCTTTGCCTTGGTGTATTTTGAACTCACGACACAGCCTCAACCAGCACCCTATCTGTGGCTCCAACTGCCGCGTGAGCTAGGCGCTCACTTGGGGAGTAAAGAGCACCACATGCTCTATGAAGCTCCCCTCTTTGCATAGCAAAATGTGTGTCGTTTCCTTTGGCACTTCCAACATAAAAACAACCACAAAAACACGTTGTCACCATGTTTTGAACGCAGGTCACCTAGCTACCAAACACTGTAATCGTTACCCTCTTGCCACTAGGCCATGCTGCCCAGATGGATTTTGACTTTTGACACTTTTCGACTTTTGACACTTTTTGATTTTTCTCTATTCGCTGGAACATAAAACAAAAAATTCAGTTCTCTTTTTCTGCATGAGTTCTTCACCACAATTGCACGCATAAACGTACAAAAAAAAAGGATAATTTTAATTCCTCTAAGGCATGGGTTTTTATATTGATTTCCTCATTCACACATACACGTCGGCACTTCCAATTCCCTTCAAAATTTAGACGTCAACACTATGATTTTTCTTTGAACTTATTAATTTATAAATTATTTAATTTATTTTGAATTTAAATTTTATAAATTAATTCTTTAAAATCCTTTGGTTTTATTAAGGCCTTCTCTTATTGAAAAAATTTATATAAATAATATTTATTTATAAAATTTAAATTCAATTTGAATTTAAATAATTTATAAAATAAATATTAAAGCTTCCTTTAGCTTTGTAATAAGCTTCCTTGGGTTTTTATGAAAATTTTTTTATTTTAAACCTTCTAACTTATGTTTCCACATAATATTAAAAATATTATGAAGCCTTTTTTCCTTTAACCTCTGCATTGTTCCTCTTGAACTTTTGACATAATTAGTAGCTTATTAATGACAACTTTGTACTTTGACATCAATGACAACTTTGACTCAAAATGTACAACAATCTCCCTCTTTGTCACTGATGGCAACCCAAATTATTTTTACCGAATACCTGAACTTTCCTTTGTTTTGCTCCCCCTGGGACATTGCTCCCCCTGGCTCAATGCTCTCTCCTTTTTAATTAAATACCAAATCTCTCCCCTCACAAAAATCTCTCCCCCTTTGACATCAATGGAAAAGGTTCACCTTTTGGGATCGAGGCTAAGAATATGCCTCTTAGCTTAGCCCCTCCCCCACCTCCTCTTGATGTGGTTAATTCTGGGGTGGGAGTATTTCTACTCCCAGAAAGCATTGTTCTTTATTTTTATCCTCTTTCCTTCTTATCTAATCCTTCTGATTCCTCTAACTGTTTATTTACATGTCCATTTCTACATTCCTATCCTTCTTCCTATTCCTATTCCTGTTCTTGTTCATATCCATGTTTCTATTCTTTTTCATATTTGTGTTCCTATTCTTGTTCATATTCCTATTTTTGTTTGATTCTGGAATGTTTGCTCTACACCAATTTGTTGTGTGACCATCATTATTGCACTTATAACACTTAATGTTGTTATTCCTTAGAGGTACAAATATATTAGGATTTCTACTAGTGAAGCCATTTCTTTTGTCATAAACCCTGTAATTCATTACCTTGTGACCAAACTAATTACATGAGTAGCAATACCCATGGAAAAGTTGTTTGTTCCCATATTTTTGTCTTTCATGTGTCCTGCACTATGAAGCCATGTGCCCAAACCTGTGACATGAAAAACATCTTCCATTGAAGTTTCCTTTTCTTGACCTCATTGGTCTCTTAGTCTCTCTTGACCTATTCTAAATTTTGTTCCATTTGTATCTTTTTTGTGCATTGTTCTTGTTATTGTTGAACTTTTTTTTATCCAAATCATCCTCAGATGTCTCACTTTCTCTTAAACTATCTTATTCTATAGTTTTTTCTTCTAAATTTTCTTCTTCTAAAGTTTTCTCAGAACTTGAGGTTGACTTATCTTCTTATTTCTTTTGAGCTTGTTCAAAACCAAGACCTATTTTATTTGTTGACCTTTTTTGTACCTTGATCATCTTATCCACAATATTTGAACTCTTTCTAAACTTGTGTAGCTTACTCTTGGAGTTTTCTAAATATTCTCTCAATAGGGCCATTTCTTGTGCTAACTTTTCACATTCTAAGATCTTTGCTTCTAACTTATCCTTGAATTTATTTTTCTTAGCCTTTGATTTTTCTAGATCCTCTGTAAGCAGTATTCTATCTTCATAACATTATTGAAACTAAAACTCAAGTTTAGAGTTTTGCTTTCTTACCTTCTTTACTATTTCAATAGCATAGATAAGTTCTCCCTTGAGGTCATATCCATCCTTTTCTAAATATTCCTCTATTTGTTTACCTTTGTCCATATCATCATTTTCTTTTGGCTTGTCTTCTATAGGGTCATTTTATTCTTCTTCTAGTGCCATTAGAATATTCTCTTTTGGTCCTTCAAGTGCATCCTCATATTCATCATCACTAAAACTATAACCATTCCTTGTACAACTATCTTCAATATGTCCAAAGTTACCACATCTAAAACACTTGAGAATTACTAGTCATTTTCTTAACTTATTATTTTCTTCAATCATAAATAGGACTTCATCTCTATCATTATTTGAAAAACTAGCATCACTATCACTTGAGTACTTACTTGCCTTATCCACATAGTAGCTCCTATTTTGCATTGGAAAGAACTTATTTCCTTGCCTTCTTTGTCCATCATTGTTTTTCTTTTTATGTTTGTATCTTTATCATTCCCTGTTCATATGATCCTATTTTTCTTCATCATTGTTATTCTTAGATTTTTGACAGACAGTTGCATAATGACCATACTTTCCACAATTGAAACATTTAACAAATATTGTATATCTATATCTTCTTGAATCCTTAGTCCTTTTGCCATAATTTTCTTCTTCATCACTGGATGACTCACCCCCTGATTATGACTTCTTACCCTTTATCTTCTTGATTACTTTGAAGGTTGCTTCCTTCTGGGTAATAGGTTCTTTTGTTCTTAACTCAAAATTTGTAAGAATTCCAAGCAATATATCTCTTTTCAAAGAATCACCATCCTTTGACTCCTCTATAGTAGAAATGTTTTCACTAAATATTTTTGGAAGAGATCTTAAGACCTTATCACAAAAATCTAATTCATCAACCTTCATTCTAACTTCTTGCATAGCATTAACAACCTCATCAATTTGAAGTAGATAAGTACTAATGTTTTTCTTACTCTTAATTATTAACTCTTCAAATTGTACTTTGATATTTTGTATCTTTGCTTTCTTGACACCTTTATATCCTTCATATATATTTTGCAACTTATCCCACATTCCTTTTGCATCTTTACAATGCATAACTTTTATGGACTTTGTTCTAGGAAAACCTCTCAAAAGTGCATTCATTGCTTTTGAATTGTAATGTTGTATGATATTAGCTTCCCTATCTGTAGGTGGATCAACTGGTGTTATGTATCCATTTTCAACTCCTTCCCAAACTTCATTTCCAAGTGCCTTTAGGTAGATCTTCATTCTCAAACTTCAATATACATAATCACTTCCATCAAATATTGGTACTGAGATATCTGATTATTTATTCTTTGAATATATTGTCTTCTTGTAATATTTTCCTTCAAGTTGTTGAATAACACAAGTTTATACTGAGAGAGGGGGTGAACAGTATAAGACCACTTTTTACATTTTACTTCAATTCAACTTTCAATTCAATATTTTGCAGTGTATAAATAGCAGTATCAATAGTAGTATTCAAATTAATGCATAAAACACCATACATAATAGAGACACCACAATTTACGTGGTTTACCCAATGTGAGCTAATCCACAGATAAAATATTTTACTAAAACTTTCTCAATCAATCTCTTTGGGAATCCTTCCCAATTACAATGTTTATGTACCTTTGTCCAAGGAGATGTTGACCTCCTAATAACAAGTTCATGGATATCTTCCACAAGAGAACTCTTTCCCCTTCTACTCTGGCTAGTGATCTTCTAGAAGACTCTATCTCTCTGCTACCCTGACTTGTGGATCTATCTCCACTTGAAAACTCCTCACTCAAATATGTATTCAATTGTCCTGGCTACTGGATATCTATCCACTAAGACTTTGTCCTCTGTACTCTATCACCTCCAAAGATCTGTCAATAGGTTCACTTAGAACCTCATTAAATTTTATCAATAGGTTCACTCAGAACCTGCTCAAATATGCTCAATAGGCTCACTCATAACCTGTTAAAATATGCTCAATAGACTCACTCAGAACCTTATCAAATTTTCTCAATAAGTCCTCTCTAGGACTTTCTCAAATCTGCATAGCAAGATTTCACAAAAGCTTACTCAAAATTAGTCCACAAGCCTTCTCAAAGACTTACCTCAAATCAGCTTAACAAGCTCACACAGAACTTGTCCAATCTCATAGAATTATAAAGAGAATTGTTAGAAAATCAATATATTCTAAACTCAATGCTCAATCAATGTCTCAATTCAATCTCATAGAAGCATAAAGAGAATTTTTAGAGACTCAATATGTTCTATACTCAAATCCCAATCTCAACTCAAATCAACCTCAACTCAACTCAAATCAATCTCAACTCAAATCAATCTCAACTCAGCTCAATCTTATAGAAGCATAAAGAGAATTGTTAGAGACTCAATATGTTCTATTCACAAACTCAATTTCTTTCTCAACTCAATCTCAACTCAAATCAACTCAGATCTTTCTTATAGAAGCATAAAGAGAATTGTTAGAGACTCAATATGTTCTATTCACAAACTCAATTTCTTTCTCAACTCAAATTAGAATATAGAATAGTTTGTTTTATGGAACTTGAACAACCACTTCACACATTCACTTGACTAGGCTCAAACAACTCTACTCAACCAATCACCTCTAGGAACAACTCTTTCTCACAAACCCTAGTCCAAGCATAAATAAATAAACTCAAAATGTTTCCAACAATGCTCAACCACAAATATCACATAACAATATACTCATATTCTTTTCTATCTCAAGTTCAAGTTCTTTGCTCAACCAATGGGCTTCAAAAAAAATGCTTATGAAACAAGGTTTAATCACAACTCTCAAAATAGAAATCTTGAAGAATTAAACCAACACTTTTGAAAAGGAAACCACAATCAATCCTTTTCTCTCCAATGATATTTCAGAAATAAACCACCATAAACAATCAATAGAGAATATTTCCCATACCTTATTGATGCCAAGAAGTTGTCCATAAAATCTGCCACACTCAAAACAACTTTCCTTTCCAATGTCAATGAGGGTTAGTGGTCTTCAAAAAATAATCACAAAATAAAGCATAACCCAGTTTACACCTCTTTACTCCAACTCAATAATCACATCCACCAAAGATATATTCAATAACCCTCAAGCAAAATATTTTTATCAAGAATGTTTCAATAATTTAAAGCACTCTCCAAATAACATCTCAACAATGTACCAAAAAAGTAATAATCCTTATTACTCCTCAAACCACTTATACCCTAAAATTTATGCATAGATTTTAAAGTAACTTTTAGCACCCAATAAAAAAAAAAATTGTTTTAATTTTCTTTTACAACTTTAATGCATACCTTGGCATGAATTTCAAAATATCAAACACACCATATAAACCTTGGCAGCATGCACACGAAAAACCACAACCAATGCACTATTTCCCTTTTACACAATAAAAGAGAGTTCACAAGATTCAAACCTAAGTCCTACAGCTCCTACATCATAATAGACACTTATGCACCATGTGATCTAGCAGTCCACACAAAACCAAAAGTGCCTCACTCTCCTTTATCATCCATGAGATAGCCAACATAAAATAATTTTCTAATTTTCTCCTTTCTCAAACAAAATAAAGTGCACGCAATTTGAACACTCAACCACTTGCCTCCCAATGTCTTTGCGCTACTCGAGTTGCCAATAGGCCACACTACCCATGATGTCTTGGAATCGACCACACCTCAACTTATTCGTTGCCTCTGCATTTAAACATTTTACATACGAGCTCTTTTCACTTTCTAATAATCGCATTAACCACAAAAAAAAAGGATGAGGAATAATAAACCTTAGTCATCCTTTTATATAGTCTTCTCCCTCATATTTGACGATGTCGATGGATTACTTTTATTTTAATTTTAAAATTTAAATTTAAATTTTGAACTAAATATTTAACATTAAATATCTCCATAACTGGGGCACCTTTTTCGATGAAACGAAAAACCAACTTGGGTTTTAAGAAAACCCCATTTCAGATCTTCCATTCATGGTTTTAGATAAAACCTTTTATTTTTCCTGCCTTGGTTTTTACAAAAATATTTGCAATTTTCACAAAACATAGTGCATGCCATCATAGATCCTTTTGACATCAAATAACCTTTTAACATCAATGACAATATTTTAGTTTAGGGACTCAAAATTTCCAAAAATATACCCCTTTGTCATTGATGGCAACCCATATTCATTTACTAAAATATGACCTTATTTTCTGCTCCCACTAGGACTTTTCTCCCCCTGGCTCAATGCTCTTTCAAAAATAAAATCTCTCCCCATATCAAAACTTTCCTTAATATACACAAATATCTCCCCCTTTGACATCAATTTCAAAGGGTCACCTTTGGGGCTTGGGGCTAAGAATGAGCCTCTTAGCTTAGCCCCTACCCCACCTCCTCATGAGGTGGTTAATTATGGGGTGGGAGTATTTCTACTCCCCGAAAGCATTGCTCTTTACCTTTATCTTTCTCTCTTCCTTTCTAAGTTTTTTGAATCCTCTCACTGTTTCTTTCCAAGTAATCATCACTTTTGTTCCTGTTCTTATTCTTGTTCTCATCCATGTTATTGTTCCTATTTTTGTTCTCATCCAAGTTCTTGTTCCTATTCCTGTTCATGTTCCTATTTCTATTCATGTTGTTGTTCTCATCCATGTTCCTGTTCTTGTTCATACCTACTTTTGTAATATTTTCTCTACACCATATTATTGTGTGACCATCATTATTTCACTTATAACACTTAATGTTATTATTCCTTGGAGGTGCAAATGTCGTAGGATACCTCTTTGTGAAGCCAAATCTTCTTCTACCATGAACCCTACAATTCATTGCCTTGTGATTAAAACCATTGCATGAGTAGCAATATCCTTGAAAAAGCTATCCTTTTCCATATTCCTATATTTCATATGACCTAAATTGTGAAACCATGTGCCCAAACCTATGACATGAGAAGCATCTCCCATTGAAGGTCCCTTCCCTAAACCTCATTGGTCTTCTATTTTGATTGTTGTTCCATCTATATCTTCTTTGTGCATTGTTCCTATCTTTGTTGAACTCTCTATTTTCCAACTCATCCTCTGATGTCTCATTCCACATACAATATCATCTTCTAAAGTATCTTCTTCTGAAGTTTCTTCTTCATCAAGACTTGAAGTAGATTCTTTTTTTTGTTTCTTTCCAAAGCCAAGACCTGTTGAACATGATGTTCTTTGTTGTCCACAAATGAACTTATCCAAGTTCTTAGAGCTATTTTTGAAACTCTTCATCTTGATATTGGAGTCCTTTAAATATTTATTTAGAGTAGCCACTTCTTGTGCTAACTTCTCACATTCCAAAATATTTGCTTCCAAATTTTCTTTGAACTTATTTGCCTTAGCCTTTGACTTATCTAAGTCTTTTATGAGAAATAATATTTCTTCATCACATTATTGAAACTGATTTTCTATCTTAGAGTGTTGTTTTCTTACCTCATTTATTATGTCAAGGACATATATAAGTTCTCCCTTGATATCATAATCATTCTCTATTGAGTAATCCTCTATTTTTTTACCTTT
The DNA here is from genome assembly GCA_028583015.1 of Wollemia nobilis. Lineage (NCBI taxonomy): Eukaryota > Viridiplantae > Streptophyta > Pinopsida > Araucariales > Araucariaceae > Wollemia > Wollemia nobilis. The sequence goes on along the minus strand of JAQPPZ010017107.1, from coordinate 6,136,404 downwards.
ATCCTTATCATTACTTCCTTTTGTCTTATATTCTATAGGATCACTTACTTCATCTTCTAAAGCCATTAGAATATTATCATCTGGTCTTTCAAGTGCATCTTCCAAACCATCATCACTAAAACTATAGCCATATCTAGCGCAATCATCTTCAATATGTCCAAATTTACCACATTTAAAACATTCAAGAATAACTAGAGTCCTTTTCTATTTACCCATAAATAGGACTTCATCTCTATCATTGTCTGAAAACTAGTATCACTATCAAATGAGTACTTACTTGCATTATCTACATAGCAGCTTTTCTTTTGGCTTTGGAAGAACTTCTTTCCTTGTTTGTTCTATCCATCCTTGCCTTTCTTCTGGTACTTGTGTTTTTTTGATTCCCTATACTTGTGATCCTATTTTTCTTCATCACTGTTTTACTTTGGCTTTTTGCACTCTATTGCATAATGTCCATACTTTCCACAATTGAAGCACATAATAGATCTAACATCTATGAATATTTTGGAACCTTTGTCTCTCCTACCATAGTTAGATTCTTCATAACTATATGACTCATTGCTCGATTCTATCTGCTTTCCCTTTTCCTTTTTATCCACTTTGAAAGCAACTTTTTTCAAAGGAATAATATCTTTTTTTCTTATCTCAAAAGTAGTAAGCATGCCAAGCAAAGAATTCCTTGTCAAAGAATCACTATCAATTAATGTTTCTATAGCAGAAAGCTTTTCACTATACCTTTTTTGAAGATTTCTCAAGATCTTATCACAAGCATATAATTCATCAACCTTCATTCCAAGACCTCTCATATCGTGCACAAGTTCATCAATCTTATTGAGATAATCATGAATATTTTCATCATCTCTCATTCTTAATTTCTTAAATTCTCCTTTGATATTTTTGATCTTAGATTTCCTAACACCTTTATCACCCTCATATATGTCATGTAGTAGATCCCACATATCTTTTGTTGTTTTACAATCCATAACCTTCATATATTTTGACCTACCCAATCCTCTTATAATTGCATTTATAGCTCTTGAATTTGCATGCATTAGAATATTAGATTCCTTATCTATCGAAGGATTGACTACTGAATTATATCCAAGTTTCACTACATCTCAAACTTCATTTCCAAGTGCCATCAGGTAAAATCTCATCATCATACACCAATACAAGAAGTCACTTCCATAGAAGACTAGTATTGCATTATTTAAGGGTCCATCTCTTTGATCATTTTGATCCATTATGTTCTTAGACCGCTTTTCCTTCAAGTTTTCAAACTCTTATGAAGTAACCCGCTTCAATACTAATTGAATAACACAAGCTTATACTGAGAGGGGGGGTGAACAGTATAAGACCACTTTTTACTTTTTCCTTCAATTCAACTTTCAATTAAATATTATGTAGTGTATAGATAGTAGTATAAAAATAAAAAAATCAAAGAAATATACAAAAAACCATACACAATAGACACACCACAATTTACGTGGTTCACCCAACATGGGCTACTTCACGGAGAAAATATTTTACTAAAACTTTCTCAATCAATATCTTTGGGAATCCTTCTCAATTACAATGTTTATGGAAATCTGTCCAAAGGAGATGTTGATCTCTTAATCTCAAGTTCATGGATCTCTTCCACAAGAGAACTCTTTCCCCTTATACTATGGCTAGTGATCTTCTAGAAAACTTTGTCTCTCTACTGCTTTGACTTGTGGATCTCTCTCCACTTGAAGACTCCTCCCTTAGATTTATCTTCAATTTTCTTGGATGCTAGATTTTTTTTTTTTTTTTTTTTTTTTTAAATAAAGGGGTAAAAATTTATTGATAAAAAGTCTAGATTACAAATTACAGATGAGCCCCCACCCAGGACTCAAATAAGCAACAAGACAGGCTAAATCACCAGACAAGGTCAACTCCCAAAGAAAACCCAAAAAAAACAAACCACATTAAGCTTGAACATCCTTATGGATCAACTCCCGTAGGTGTTGAGAATCCCTAGACGGGAGACTCTCCCAATTATCAATACTCTGAGTATCCAATAGCTCAGAAGCCCTTTTGGCCAGGTAATCAACAACCCCATTCCATTCCCTTGGAATGTGCACAAAGGATATAAATTCGAACTCTTCACTCATTCTGAGAATCTGAATGGTCACAGAGGCCAACTGCCAATTAACATCCTCCACTCTTTTGCTGTTTAAAATATTAACCAAAATTTGAGAGTCAGACTCACAAAGAATCCTATGTCAGCCAAGAGAAAACCCCCTTTGCAAGGTATCAAGTATCGCCAGAGCTTCCATAAGATTGTTGGAGTGAACACCTTTATAAATGGAAAAGAAAAAACTAACCATGCTAGCAGAATCTCTCCCAACACCACCAATTCTAGCATGTCTAGGATTGCCCCTAGATGACCCATCAGTATTAATTTTTAAAACTCCTCTAGGGGGCAGTCTCCATCTACCCTCTCTCCTAACCTTCTTGCTAAGCTAAGGAATCCTACTACGGATAGAAGAATTCACACCAACCCCAACCAAACCAAGGGCCTGTCATACCTTCTCCTCCCTAGATCCCAAATGAGGGTCCACATCACATTTACTATGGATAGTTTCTTGAACCATACACAGGATCCTTTGCCAGATCTGTTGAATAGCCAAATGACTTCCCTCAAAAATGCATCAATTTCATTCGAGCCAAATCTGCCAGATGATGCAAGAAGGGCCCAAATTCCAAGCCACTTGGAGGAAGTGGGCCTTGGCTGGAGGTATGCCCAGACTACTCCAAAACTCCACCAGGGAGAGCACATGAAAACAAGGATGGTTCCAGGCACTCCACCAACGATGCCAAATGTCTCTGGCAAGGGAGCATTGGAAAAATAAATGAGAAGAGTCATCCTCATTCTTACCACAAAGGACACAAAAAGAGGGACCCTGAAATCCCCTCTTCCTCAAGTTATCCCAAGTGAGGCATTTATTACGAGCTACCGACCAGAGAAAAAAGTTACATTTCGACCAAGCAAATCTATTCCACACCTTTTTCCACCATGTGACAGGGAGACTCTCAAACTTTTGCTTATCAAGAACTTGATAACCATAGGCTACAGAGTAGGTTCCCTTGGGATTAGGGTTCCAAGCCAGAATGTCTTTATCCCTCAATGAAGAACAGTACCTCCCTACAAGAATAAGAGCAAGCACCTCTCTATCCACTAAGACTATGTCCTTTTTACCCTGTCACCTCCAAAGCTCTGTTAATAGGTTCAATCAGAACCTCCTCGAACCTACTCAATAGGTTCACTCAGAACTTGCTCAAATCTGATCAATAGGCTCACTTAGAACCTGCTCAAATTTTCTCAATAGGCTCACTCAGAACCTGCTCAAATCTGCTCAATAAGTCCTCTCTATGACTTTCTCAAATATGCATAGCAAGATTTCACAAAAGCTTACTCAAAATCAGTCCACAAGCCTTCTAAAAGACTTACCTCAAATCATCTTAACAAGCTCACACAGAACTTATCCAATCTCATAGAATCATAAAGAGAACTATTAGAGACTCAATATGTTCTAAACTCAATGCTCAATCAATATCTCAATTCAATATCATAGAATCATAAAGAGAATTGTTAGAGACTTAATATGTTCTATACTCAAATCCCAATCTCAACTCAACTCAAATCAATCTCAACTCAGCTCAATCTTATAGAAGCATAAAGAGAATTGTTAGAGACTCAATATGTTCTATTCACAAACTCAATTTCTTTCTCAACTCAATCTCAACTCAAATCAACTCAGCTCTTTCTTATAGAAGCATAAAGAGAATTGTTAGAGACTCAATATGTTCTATTCACAAACTCAATTTCTTTCTCAACTCAAATCAGAATATAGAATAGTTTGTTTTATGTAACTTGAAAAACCACTTCACACATTCACTTGACTCGTCTCAAACAACTCTACTCAACCAATCACCTCTAGGAACAACTCTTTCTCACAAACCCTAGTCCAAGCATGAAACAATCAACTCAAAATGTTTCCAACAATGCTCAACCACAAATCTCACATAACAATGATACTCATGTTCTTTTCTAACTCAAATTCAAGTTCTTTGCTCTACCAATGGGCTTCAACAACAATGCTTATAAAACAAGTTTTAATCACAACTCTCAAACCAAAAAACATTGAAGCATTAAACCAACATTTTAAAAAATGAAACCACAATAAATCCTTTTCTCTCCAATGATATTTCAAAACTCAACCACCATAAACAATCAATGGAGAATATTGCCTATACCTTATTGATGCCATGAAGTTGCCCATAACATCTGCCACACTCAACACAACTTTCCTTTCCAATCTCAATGAGGGTTAGTGGTCTTCAAATAATAATCACAAAATAAATCATAGCCCAATTAATACCTTTTTACTCCAACTCAATAATCACATCCACCAAAGATATATTCAATAACCCTCAAGCAAAATATTTTTCTCCAATAATTAAAAGCACTCTCCAAATAACATCTCAACAATGTGCCAAATAAGTAATAATCCTTATTAATCCTCAAACCACTTATACCCTAAAATTTATGCACATATTTTAAACTAACTTTTAGCACCCAATAAAACAAAATTTTGTTTTAATTTTCTTTTACAACTTTAATGCATACCTTGGCACGGATTTCGAAATATCAAACACAGCATATAAACCTTGGCAACATGCACACAAAAAACCACAACCAGTACACTATTTCCCTTTTACACAGCAAAAGGGAGTTCACAGGATTCGAACCTGAGTCCTATGGCTCCTGTGTCCTAACAGAAACTTTCACACCACGTGAGCTAGCGCTCCACACAAGACCAAAAGTACCTCACTCTCCTTTATCCTCCATGCAATAGCCAACATAAAACAAATTTCTCCTTTCTCAAACAAAACAAAGTGCACATGATTCGAACACTCAACCACTTGCATCTCAATGCCTTTGTGCTGCTTGAGTTGCCAACAGGCCACACTGCCCACAATGTCTTGGAATCGACCACACCTCAACTTATTCACTGCCCTTGCCTTTAAACGTTTTTCACACGAGATCTTTTCACTTTATAATAATCGCATTAACCACAAGAGCAAGGATGAGGAATAATAAACCTTATTCATCATTTAATATAGTATTATTCTTCATATTCAACAACGTCGGTGGATTAATTTTATTTTAATTTTAAAATTTAAAATTAATATTTAAAATTAAATATCTCCATCACCAGGGCACCTTTTTCGATGAAACGAAAATCCAACTTGGATTTTAAGAAAAACCCATTTCATAACAACCATCCATAGTTTTAAATAAAACATTTTATTTTGTTTTCCTTGGTTTTCACAAAAATACTTTCCTTGCAATTTTTACAAAACATAGTGCATGCCATCATATATCCTTTTGACATCAATGACAACATTTTAGCTTAGGAACTCAAAATATCCAATAGCTATTAAACTCTTCTGAATAAACCCACTCTAATACCAATTGAAGAACACAAGCTTATACTGAGAGGGGGGTGAACAGTATAAGACCACTTTTTACTTTTCTTTCCCAATCAATATTATGCAATGTAAAGATAGCAATATTAATACCAGTATTCAAAGTAATACATAAATCATCACACATAATAGAGACACAACAATTTGCATGGTTCACCCAATGTGGAAATCCTTTCCCTATTACAATGTTTATGGACCTCTATCCAAAGGAGATACCAATCCCCTTAATCAAGTTCTTGGATCTCTATTCACAGGAGAACTCCTTTCTCCTCTTGCTCTAGCTGGTGATATTCTATAAGAATTGCTACCTCCACTACATTGGCTAATGGATCTCTATCCACTGAAGACTCTTATCCTCACTTAGAAGACCTATCCTCATTACCTTGGTTAATGGATCTCTATCCACTGGATACTATCATCCTCTATACTATGTCACCTTCAAATATTGCACTCATATCTATCTCAAATTTGTCCTCAATATATGTCTCTGGTCTGACATAAATCTATCCTCAATCTACACCAAACTCTATCCTCGAATTCATATAAAAAATAGTCCTTCGATCTAGCACAAATTATTCCTCAATCTCTATCCTCAAGCCTTAACTCAAATCTTGACTCAATCTCAAATCAACTTTGTTGGATTTGCCCAAACCCTTAACTCAAGGTTTGAAAAATCAATCAACCAACTCTGCTCTCAAGCCTTCTCAAAGACTTATCTCAAATATACCTTTTAATATTTCGTAAAATCTCACACCAATCAGTCTACAAGTCCTCTCTAGAACTTGTTCAATATGCTCAATAAATCCTATCAAGAACTTAACCAAATATACTCTCAATCTATATTGTAAGCTTGCACAAAATCTTACTCAAATCTATCCACAAGTCTTCTCAAAGACTTACCTCAAATATGCTCAAAAAGTCCACACTAGAACTTATCCAATATCACAGAAACATAAAGAGAATTGTTAGACACTCAATATATTATATACTCATCACAAAGCCCAATCACTTTTAATCACTATTTCATAAACATATAGAGAATTGTTAGAGACTCAATATGATTCAACTCAATACTCAATCAGTTTCTCAAATTAATTTAGAATATATAATAGTTTGTTTTATGAACTTGAAATAGTCATTCCTTACAAACCCTAGTCCAAGTATATAAACACCAACTCAAAATATTTCCAATAATGCCCAACAACCAATATTACATAACAATGATACTCATGTTCTCTTCAAACCTTAGTTCAAGTTCTTGACTCATCAAATCACTTCAACAACAATGCTTATAAAAAAAGGTTTTAATAACAACTCTTTATTCTAGAAAACCTTGAAGCATTAACTCAAATACACTCAAAGGAAACCCTAATAAAGTCATTTTTACTCCAAACTTATTTTCCAGAAAACCAATCACTCAACTTAACTATCGAAGAGTGTGCTCATACATTTTTCTTGATGATGGAGGAATCTCATAAATCTACCAAAACCACAAACACTTCTTTGCCAAGATCAAATAAATTATAATATGATAAACTCCTTCAGAAATACAATATAAATATCAAGACACACATACACCTTATCACTCCATATTTAAGAAAATATTCATCAACATTTATAAAAATAATTCACCACTTACACCTTATAATATCCCAATTAAAATAATATTCAATGCACTCTTCTTTTCAAAATAACTCAATGCAAGAAGTTCCCTTTATCCTTTTATAACTTCAACAAATCAATGTGACACAAACACTTTATAAAGCTAGCACCTTATTCCTCCAAATTACCAAAAAATAATAATCAAATAAAAATATTTTTAAGCAACCCTTTTAACTCCCTAAGACCTCATGTCAAACTTTAGGCAACACAAAATAATAATCAAAATTTATTACATTTGCCTTGGTGGGTTTTGAACTCACGATGCAGCCTCAACCAGTGCCCTAGCTATGACTCCAATTGTGGCACGAGATAGGCGCTCACTTGGGGACAAAAGATCACCATGTACTCTATGAAGCTCTCCTCTTTACCTAGCAAAATGTGCATCGTTTCCTTTGGTGCTTCCAACACAAAAATAACCACCAAAACATGTTGATGACACATTTTAAATGCAGGTCACCTAGCCCCAAAACACTCTAACTGTTGCCCTCTTTCCACTAGCCCATGCTGCCTAGATGGCTTTCGAATTTTGGTGCTTTTCAATTTATTTCTATTTGTTGGCACATAAAACAAAAAATTTGCTTCTCTTTTTTTGCATGAGTTCTTCAAAACAATTGCACACATAAACGTTCGAGCAAAAGGATAATTTTAATACCTCTAAGGCATGGGTTTTTATATTGATTTCCTCCTTCACACATACACGTCGGTGCTTCAAATGACCTTCAAACTTTAGACGTTGGCACTATGATTTTCCTTTGCAGGTCACCTAGCCCCCAAACACTCTAACTGTTGCCCTCTTTCCACTAGGCCATGCTGCCTAGATGGCTTTCGAATTTTGGTGCTTTTCAATTTATTTCTATTTGTTGGAACATAAAACAAAAAATTTGCTTCTCTTTTTTTGCATGAGTTCTTCAACACAATTGCACACATAAACGTTCGAGCAAAAGGATAATTTTAATACCTCTAAGGCATGGGTTTTTATATTGATTTCCTCCTTCACACATACACGTCGGTGCTTCAAATGACCTTCAAACTTTAGACGTTGGCACTATGATTTTCCTTTGCAGGTCACCTAGCCCCCAAACACTCTAACTGTTGCCCTCTTTCCACTAGGCCATGCTGCCTAGATGGCTTTCGAATTTTGGTGCTTTTCAATTTATTTCTATTTGTTGGCACATAAAACAAAAAATTTGCTTCTCTTTTTTTGCATGAGTTCTTCAACACAATTGCACACATAAACGTTCGAGCAAAAGGATAATTTTAATACCTCTAAGGCATGGGTTTTTATATTGATTTCCTCCTTCACACATACACGTCGGTGCTTCAAATGACCTTCAAACTTTAGACGTTGGCACTATGATTTTCCTTTGAACTTATTAATTTATAAATTCTTTTGAATTTAAATTTTATAAATTAATTCTTTAAAACCCTTTGGTTTTATTAAGGCCTTCTCTTATTAAAAAGCTTTATATAAATAATATTTATTTATAAAATTTAAATTCAGTTTGAATTTAAATATTTTATAAAATAAATATTAAACCTTCTTATTTTAAACCTTCTAACTTATGCTTCCACATAATATTAAAAGTATTATGAAGCATTTTTACCTTTAACCTATGCATTGTTCCTCTTGACCGTTTGACATCATCTGTAGTTTATGACAACTTCGTACGTTGACATCAATGACAATTTTGACTCAAAATGTCCAACATAATATTTTCCATATTATTCAAAAGGGGTTAAATCTGAAAGGACTTTACACTCCAAAATTTTTTTGGAGGGTTTTAATATATTTTTAGACCCATATGGATGTTTTTGGGTTAATGTAATGTCGGCCCATGGTATTGTAAAACCCCTTCTTGTGTTTTTGGTATATAAAGTAGCACTTGCATGAGGGTTTGGTAATGAATTGGCAAGAAATGTAAGTGCAAGCGAATAGCGAGTGAAAGGATATTATTGTATTGAAGACACTCAAGTTTATGCAATAAGAAAATATTATTTTTGGAAATTTCCTCAAAGGGTTTCCTATGATAAATTCTTGTGTAATATGTTCTTCTTCTTTGTTTTTCCTTTGATTTTGCAATTACTATTTTCTAGAATTTATTTATCAGGGTATTATTTCTCTTCAGAAGTGGGTATTGGTAAAAATATTAAAGGAAAACCTAGAGTTCCAAGGATGGATTTTTCATTTGTGGAGAACCACATTATTCCAATAAGTGTCCTCTAATAATAGATCGAAGAAAAGCAACAAAAAATTAGCCTTATGTGGCAACTCAAAATACAATTTTAGATGGACAAATCACAAGTACAGTTTCAAATCCTAACAAACAAACCACCTCTATGCCTTGAAAGGTTAAAATATTTTGATTAATAGTAGTTTAGTAGGTAGTTTTATTTATTCAAATTTAATTAGGGATATATCAAAAAGACCCAAATTTTGGTAAATGGGTGGAAGGTATAGTATGGGTCAGGATAAACCTTTTCTATTGACCAATTTCTATTCAAAACTTGCATATATCTACCTAGTGGAAAAACTTACATTCATTTAATGTTATCCTTGGAATGGATTGGCTAAAAGCACATAAGAGTCTCATTGATTTTTAGGAGATATGGGTAGAATTCACTAAAGAATATAATCAGTGGATAAGAATTCACTATGAGCGGTATACCTTTTGACCACATCTACTGTCTACATTATAACTTAAGAAAGCAATCAAAAAATCACCCAAATTGTCTGCATTGCTATTAGTTCCACATCTTAATTGTAACAACCCAAACAATTTTAACTCCCATAGTCTACATCTGGCTTATTTTGTTAACTCACCCAATATGTTCTTTATAGTCCCTTTCAACAAAATAAAAGCTTCTTCCATATTTCCACGATCTGGAAAGAATAAATATTTCTACAATAGCGACTACCTAGAGTCTTTTCTCGAATACAAGTTCAATGAATATACAACAAATTATTTCTAATTACAGATATACACTCTCAGACTGTTATTTTTTCTATTTGTTTGTCTCCTACGTTCGTCGGCCCATGCACGTGGCTTCAACTTCAATTTTAGTTTTGGATTTTCTAAATTCCATCATCACCAAATTAGGTATTTAAATGGGTCAAAATTTTGCTCAAATAATGAATGCATTTCTAAAAATACAACTGTACATACATGCAAACCATTTACAAAAAAAATCACAATAGAAATCACATTACATTATTTTGCTAAGCAAGTCTCATACAAGTAGTTTCACTATTATTCATTTTCTTTTTCCAAACATAGTAATAATGACTGTAAAATTTTGTAGTTTGATTTCATTTCAAATCAAATCATAAAAAGTCACACCCACATAATTAACTCATATTTTATTTTTTAAGTGAAAAACCCCTTGCGAGGCCGCCTTGGTCTGAGAGACCACGAACAGGGGGTTCTACACCGTCAAAGTCACCCGAGAGTCGCACCCGACCCTGCCCACACAAACATTATCAATTGGATTTTGGATACCCAATTTAGCTTTTTGGTAGGGTGGATATTTGAACCTAGGACATCTCTTGGAGTATTTCCCTATCCTATCCAACTCACCTACAACACTTGGGTCACAATTAACTCATATATTATTCATATAGTGAAACATATTTCTTTTCAATTCATTCATTTCCTAGATGGTAGAAAACCATTTTAAATAGTCAAAACAATTATTCCAACCTAGAAATTATTGTTAAGATATATTTTCTAATGTCCTCTCACTTTGTTCTCCTGTCTCCCATCCAATCCTTTGCTAACAAAAACATCATGGCCATTACTACTCATTATTACTCACTACCTTTACCATAACCTACTATGCCAGTAAAATTACTTTAGTCTTTCATTTTATTTATTTATATTATCTTATATATTTTTTAAATTGTTATATTATTAATATTCATATATCTGTATATAATATAAATATATTTATTTTTTTAATCTTCATTTAAATAATTTCTATTTTATTTCATAATCCAAAAGTAAACAAGTAAACAGTCAAACTATTCATCAAATTCATAATTAAGAATGACTCCCATGTTCATAGTACTTTTATTACCATATAGGATGTATGCATTACTCCACTATCTATCAATCCACAAGCACACATGCTCCAAACAAAACATATAATAATATAAATCAATCATGATGCTCCTCTATGACATGTGATTGTGTGAGCTTCCATTTACTCATGAGTTGAATCATCACTTCCCACATACCTTTTTTATTGACCATTTTAATTCACCGAATGCATATACCTGGTCTTGCATGCACAAAATTTATCAATAGTACCACATTTATACGAAAATATAAGTTTAAATCATCAATTTAATTGCTATCAAAGGCTATCCGAAGAGGGTCATTACATTTACATCTAATCATCTCATAATCAACCTCTAATCAAATATTGTAACTACCAATTAGAAACAACATAATCATCAATCAACTCCCAATCATCATATATTAAACTAGTAATTATTATCTTTTAACTAGCAATCAACATCACTTAACTCTTAATTGAGTTTCAATCACACCTTCACTAACTAGCAATTAGCCCCTCATAATTGATAATTAGGGTAGTTAACAATCAATTAGTACCCTTCAACTCTTTACAACTTGACACCCTATCCTTCCCCTAGGTGTCTACCTTTTCTTATATAGGTATCCCTTGGGATGACATTTGGATAAGGATGTTTTCAAGCAAGGAAATGCTACTCGAATTTCATTTAGAAGCTCTCTAAGGTACAAAAAATCTTATGGATATTCCTCATCTACTCAAGAAGTTTTTAGAGGAGGGAGGAAAATCAGGTATAATGATCTAAAGGGAGTGATACCTCCATAATATCTTAATCTTATCTTTCATTTATTATCACATTCATTTGCTTTTATCTTCATTGTGTTGTTCTTGTTCTTGTTTTTCCCTTAACAAGTACTTTGTATAGTATTGCTTTAAGATTTTTTTACAAGTTATTCTAGGAGCCTATGATAGATAGAAAACACAAAAAAATGCTTCAACAGATTGGAAGTTATATTAAGGTGCTCTACATTATTCTTGTGAACCAGTGTCATATTCTGCTACTGAAGTAAATGTGTAGTTTAAATCCAAATTCTTTGTCATTATGAATTTGTGGTCCTATGGTAAAATTATAGCCTAGGTGCAAATTTATCATCATGATAAATTTTCTATCCTACCATAATTTGCACTTTCTACAGTCTAATAATAATACTAGTTTGATATATCATCTTAGGTAGTTTTTATTCAGCTTTCCCCTCATATTTTTCCTTAAATATTTCCCTCATATTTTCCTTAAATATTTGTTGCATGAGTTCAGGTATTTTAGATTTTATTTTATTAAAATAATTTTAATGGTATCTCAAGGCTTGATCTATGGATGAAGATAGTCATTTTTTATAATCCAATAAGATAAGCCCTCAAAGTCTACTGACCTTATTTTTCTCCAATGTTGCATGTCTTTCACTATATTTTTGTAGGTTTAGCAACAAGATCATGTTACACTATTAGTTATCTACAAATGTAATATGAATTTGTGGCTCCATAGTAAATTTATGGATTGATAGTGAATTTGCATCTCAACAACAAATTTGTAGATCTTTGCTCCTTTGCATAGTCCTCAAAGCTAAAAGTGTTTGTTTCTAGCTAGATCTAAAAAGTTGACCTCAAAATGAATTGATCTTTGACTTTTTATTTCTTGTATTTTACTATATCAATTTTATTCTTAATTAGATGTTAAAAATAATTTCTTTCTTTTGAATTCTATTTTAGATTTAATTTTTATTTTAAAGTTAGATATAAAAAAGATCGTGTTTTTAGTTCTCCTTTAGATTTAATATTTTATTTTTATGTCAAATCTAAAGAATCTCTATTTTTAGTACTCTTTTAGATTTAATATTCACTTCTAATTTAGATCTAAAAGAAGAAACTTGTTTTTATTTCTCCTTTAGGTTTAATATTCATTTTTAAGTAAGATCTAGAGTCTTTGTTTTTGTTATCTTTTAGATTTAATCTGCTTAAGTTTGTCTTTGTCTTTGTCCCCTTTAATATCTAGTTCCACCTCTCATTAATTTTAAAAGGAATCCATATTTAGATCTCTTTTAGCTTTAATTGTAATTTTTGTTAAGCTTAAAAGAATTCCTTATCTTAAATTTCTTTTAACCTATTTCATAAAAATCTTAGAAGCACTCTTCTTTGAATTTCCTTTTAGATCTACCTAACTTTCTAGTTAGATTTAAGAGATATTTTTTTAAGATTATTTTAGATTTGATTCATCTCAAGTTGGTTTAAAAGGGAGTTTTAGGTTTCTTTTATCATTTTGGATATAACAATAATTCTTAGTTAGATTCCCTTAGGATTTTCTATTATCATTGAAAAGGTAATCTCAAATCTTGTGAGTTTCACTAAATGTAATTTGATATTATCACTTTTGCTTTGTAAATAAAAAAGAACCTTACATATTGTAAAATTCCATTTCTCCACTAAAATGAACTTGTCCCTTTTATTCTCCATTTTGGGAGTTACCTTAGATTTTGTAAAATCACTTTCTTTCCATTTTTATTGTAGGAATTAAAAGAACCCTAGTTAATTAAATCTTGTAATTCCATATTTTCATTGAAAGAATTTTAATCAATATGATTTTGTGCTTTCATAAAATAAAATTAATCTCTTTACTTTAGTTTGCAACTAAAAAAAATCTCCAATCAAATTTCTTTCATTTTGAATCTCTTATTTGGTCTTAAAAGAAATCATAGTCTCTAAATTCTTATAGTAATTTCATGTTTTAAAGAGAAGAATTATTAGTTAGGATTTCTTAGATTTAATACTTCTGGTTATCCATCTAAAGAAATATTAAAGATCTTGCATGTTTCCATAAATTTCATCTTAGCTAAGGCTTTTTCTTGAAAACTTGCATTTCTTTCATAGTTAAAAAGAAATATTAAAGATCTTGCATGTTTCCATTAATTTCATCTTAGCTAAGGCTTTTTCTTGTATACTTTCATCTAGCATTATTGATCTACATAACTATAATAATATTTTTTATGAATCAATTTTTATTTTTTTTTAATTTGTGGAAAACATCCCAAAAGGGATGCCACTTTCGGGTAAGACCCAAGGAGGCAGGGGTATCCATTCCGCCAAAAACACCTAGGACTCGGACCTGGCCTACCACCTTTGACATACTCAAGGAGCAAACAAACACACAAAACCAAATTAAAAAAAGTAAATAACAACAAAAATAATAAAATAAAATAAAAAACATGCTCCTTGAGTGTGTCAAAACCAAAAGCACAACCAAACACGCACAATAAGATAAAAGAAACCACAACACAAACCACATAGAAAAACACAAGAACCACATAACAAAACACAAACAAGACAAAAACAACAGACACACTACAAAGACATAACCCAAAAAAACATGAAAAATAAACACAACCAAAACCTAAAAAATAAAATAAAAATAAAAATAAAAATAAAAACAACCAACAACAGACAATAAACAAAAATAAAAAACATAGAAAACACTCACACATAAAAAAATGAAATAACACAAACAAAGAGAAACCCAAGAACAAGAACGAAAAAAAACACAAGAACAATAACAAAAAACATAAAAAAAAAAACAAAACAAAACAACAAAACACAAGAACAACAAAAAACAACACAAAGAACACAAAAACAAAACAAAACAAAAGAACCCACCCACCTTAAAAAACTAAACAAAGAAGACAAAAAAAAAAAAATAAACAAAACAATGACCTATCTAGACCAGAAGACTATTAATGCAAGAATCAACAGAGGAAACAAAATAAAGAATAGAATGAGCTAGGGAACTAAAAAAACTAAATGAACCAAAGAGAAACAAAAAAAAAAACAAGAAGAAACTAGGTACCTTCAGAACTGGAGCCATCCAAAGAAATGATAGAAAGAAGAGCTTCCCTAATTTGAGAAGCCCACCATATAGGAGGGTGGCCATAACAAGTAAGATCACCTTTGTCCAAAGCCCAATTAGCTAAAGCATCGACACTCTTGTTTTGATCTCTGACCACATGATTGTAATCAACTTTCAAAAATCCCATCCGGATTAACTGAATCTTCTCAATAATTCTTTTTATTCTCCAATCCACCTTATGATTCTTAGAAGGAGTCTTCAAGAGATTAATCATAAGTTGAGAGTCGGACTCAACTAACACCTTTTCCCATCCAACCTTAGTAGCCTCCTGAAGGCCTCTAAGGATACCATACCCCTGAGCAAGGTTATTGGAAAGAATACCCAAATTCTCAGCAAAAGTAAAAACCAGGGAGCCATCTGAAAGTCTACCAATTCCTCCCACATTGGCTTTTCCAGGGTTCCCTCTAGAGGCTCCATCGGTATTGACTTTTCCAAAATCCTTAGGAGGAGGTTGCCAATTTCTAGTCCTATCCATCTTACTAATACTCACATTCCCTTTAAGTTGGTTGCCCTTAGAAGGTTTAATCTTCAATATTTGCATCACTTGATCCCATCTTTGGTGGGAGTTTTGGGGGTGATTAAGGAGTTGATGGACTGATTCAACTAAGTTGGCTATGGTCTTTTGCCAAATATAGTGAATATCCTTCCTATCTTGATTAAAAATTTGGTTGTTCCTTTCATTCCAAATATTCCAAAGAAGAATGGTAGAACCCATCCAAACTAACTGCCTAATAAAATGATCAACACCCTCTTGATTAGGCCAATCCCTCCAAAGATGTTCAAAAGTGAAAAAATTGGACCACTATAAGCCAAGTAAAGTTGCCATTCTCCTCCATAGCTCAGAGGCTAAAGTACACTCAATAAAAATATGGTTGATATTTTCTACATTCTTTTCACACATTTCACATCTAAAAGGGCCATGAAAACCACGCTTCATAAGTTGCTCACCGGTAAGAACCCTACGATGCAATAAAATCCAATTAAAGAACCTCACCTTAGGCCGGAGCTTTTGAGCCTACAATTGAGAAAATATGTCGAGAAGAATGGTTGGGATTATTATGGCATAAGGTCAAATAACCTTGAGCAACTGAATACTCACCCTTAGTAGTGTTGTTCCATCCAAAACAATCTTTTTCATGGGACCAAGAGAGGGATCTCATATGAAGGATGCCTTGGATATCTTGTCTTTGCCTTTCTAGGATTTGAATAGGCCAGTCCTCAATAGGGATCCAATATCTACCAACCTTTGAATTACCGAGTATGGTACCGACGATAATTAGCCACCTTTATCCAATTAGCTTGGTGAAGCTCCTCCATCCAAGGCCTCCAATCGGGAAGCCGAGTTATCAAAGGCTTGTGACCATCCCAAGAATCTGTCCAAAAATTTGCATGTTGACCATTATGAATGATCCAAAATAATTTTTTCTTTATCAAATCCTCACCGGTCTTAAGAACTGCTAAAATGGGAGAACCTTTGGTAGGAAGTTGATAGCGAACAAGGTCTTCAGGACTTTTGTTCTGAGCATATTTAGCACGGAGATTATTGGCCCAAAGAGCATTGGGGTTATGCAACATCCTCCAATATAATTTAGCAACTAAAGCTTTGTTGTTATTAATTGAAGACCGGAATCCTAACCCCCCTTCACTCTTAGGAAGACATAAAGTATCCCATTTCACCAAGGCCCATTTTCTTTTCTCCTTAGTACCACTCCAAAGGAAACGATGACTGATTTGATCCAATTCTCGAAGAACAACCTTTGGGATATTCAAAATGAAAGAAACATAAATAGGAATAGCTTGAAGGACTGATTTTACCAAGGTGATTCTACCCCCAGAAGAAAGCCACTTGTTGGTCCACTTTCCAATTTTCTTCTTGACTTTGTCCAACAACCAATTCCAATCTTTATTTTTCTGCCTTTGAATATTTATGGGAATACCTAAATAAGTGATTGGAAGAGAGGTCTTCTTATATCTTAATTTATCCAAGACCATGGATTCCTGTCTAGCAGAGCGGTGAAAGAAAATAACTTTAGATTTGTCTTCATTGATCAAGCTGCCTGATAGCCTTAGAAAAATAGCTAATGATTTGCTTAATATTAGAAGCTTCCTTAGCTGTAGCTTTACCTAAAAGGGTAGAGTCATCCACAAATTGAAGATGAGAGATAGGTCTAGCTCCATGAGCAATGGTAACTCCCTCAAGGGTTTTGTTTTCCCTCTTTTTGGTTATAGTCCTACCCAAGCATTCAGACAAGAATGATGAATAAATAAGGGGATAGCGGGTCACCTTGCCTAATACCTCTAGAAGCTAGGAAAGACTGAGAAGGCCTACCATTGATAAGAACTAAGTAGGAAACTAAAGAGATACATCCCATAATCCAATCCATCCAATCCTTAGAGAAACCAAATTGCCTCAAAACTTTGATAAGGAAGTGCCAATCCACTCTGTCATAAGCTTTGGATAAGTCTAACCGGATGAACATAGAAGGAGAATTTTGCATATCCATGGAATGGATGGCTTCCTGAGCAAGAACTATCTCATCTACTATTTGACGTCCTTCCACATATCCCCCTTGCTCTGGGGAAATAATCTTATGCAAAAGAGGCTTCAACCTTTCTGCCATGATTTTAGTAATAATTTTGAGAAGAACATTACATAAAGCAATAGGTCTAAAAGTTGAGATATGATCAACCTCTTGAGCTTTTGGAACAAGAGTAATATAAGTTTTATTGATAACCTTCAAAATTTCTTTGGATTTCTTGGCTTCTTCCACCACCTCTAATAAATCAACATGAAGGATATCCCAAACTCTTGGTAGAACTCAATAGGAAAACCATCAGGACCTGGGGTTTTCCCTTTTTGCATTTTAAAAACTACTTGTTGAAGCTCATTGATAGTAACGAGAGTAGTCAAAATAGAGTTCTCCTCAGAAGTGATAAGAGAAGGGATTGCTTGAAGAACATTTTGTTGTGAAGGTGAGTCAAGAGGAGTAGCGATAAAAGATTGGAAAAGTAATCAACAACAATAGAGTTCATGCCATCCCAAGTATAAACAACATCTCCAGAATCTGATTTTAAGGAAGAAATAAAGTTGTGAGATCTTCGAGCTAGAAGAGATTTGTGGAAGAAATTTGTGTTTCGATCTCCTTCTTTGAGCCATTGAATTCTAGATTTTTGCTTCCATAAGATTTCTTCTCTTTTTTCCCATTCCTCTAAGCCGAGTTGTGAGTTTAATTTCATCTGCACTTCTCTTCTCTGTGAGGCCATCTAAACGGATTTTCTTATTCAAATTTTCAAGATGAGCAATAACTTCATGTTTTTTTTATGAACATCCCCAAACTCTTTCCAGTTCCAAGTCTTGATTTTGGATTTAATGTATTGCAGTCTTTTGGAAAAACAGAACATCTTAGTCCCATGCCTAGGTTTACCTTCCTTCCACCATTGTTGCACATGAGGTCTGAAGGAAATGTCTCTAAGCCACATTAATTGAAAACGAAAAGGAGAGAAACTCACATTGGTTTTCCACATTTCCACCATGGTGGCCAATGATCCGAACCAGACATTATTAAGAGTCTTCACTTTAGGAATGTGACCATGGATTAAGAAATTTTCAGAGAGCAAAAACCTATCCAATCTCTCCATTATACAAGCTAAGCCTTGCCTTCTGTTAGACCAAGTCATAAGGCCATTATCCGGTTGGATATCCACAAGATGGAGGTTTGCAATATATTCGCTCATGAGGTCAGTACTTTTGTCCAAATTTCTATTTCCCCCCTTTTCTCATCCAGAGAGAGGATGGTATTGAAATCTCCTCCGATCAAGATCCAAGCTTTAGGAAAATGAGAGATAATATGAGTAATATCCTTCCACTATCTTCTTTTTTCCTCCAAAGAAGTCGGGGCATAAACAATGTATGAGAGCATAATCTGGTTGGAATGTCTACTTTGAATAGCTATAGCCAACAAACCCCAACTGCCAACCATATGGTGAATAACTACCTCTTTTGGGTCCCAAAGACAAGCAATGCCACCCGAAGTCCCTTGGGAGCCGAGGGAAACCACTTTTCAGCTGGCCAAATTTTACTGGCAATTAAGTCCATATCCTCCATTGACATCTTTGTTTCTTGAAGGAAAACAAGATGTGGATGATTTATCTGAATCATTCTTCTAATTTCATTTTGTTTTGAAAGACTCCCTTTGAGTCCTCTAATATTCCAAGTGATGATCTTCATTAATACCAGGGCTAAAAATGTTGGGAAGGGCATTAATCTTACCTTCCTCTACAAGCTTTTCACCTTCTTTTACCATATGATATTGATTGGTCTTGCGACCTACTTTTTTATTAGAATCCATCTTCAATTTTTTTTTCCCTGTTTCTTGACTTATTCCAATTGAATCTGAGATGGCTTCTAACCTTGAAGAATGCTCATACACGACCAAAATTTTACTAGATGGTTCAATGGAGTCTATATTGGGACTGCATTATTTGAAGTTTTGACATTTGAAATATTGTTTTTCTTGTGTAAATTTTCTCCTTTTTTTCTGTTGAAAACCTTTGATTTGTTGGTTTGTCTCTGAGTTCTTTCCTTCATATTTAAATTGTGTTTCTAAGATTTCGGTTTCCATTATTTCCTCTTCCTCACTTGGGACATCATTTGTGGAAAGGATTTCAAACATATTAGCAAATGACTTTGATTGATCCTTCATTACTTGGTTTTTTTTAGTGTTCTTCTTCTTAGGTATTTGGAAACCTGCTTGAGTTTATATCTTCTTTCTTTTGATCAGGAATTTTATTTGGGCAAGCCTTGGCCAAATGACCATATTCATGGCAAATTCTACAACGAAAAGGAATGTTCTCATAGTCCACTACTTGCTCCCAAGTGTCTTCCCCAAATTGTAATGTGATCTTTTTAGGTAGGGGTTTGTCAAAATCCATTAAAACACAAATTCGAGCATAAATAATATGTTCAAAATTTTGAGTACAATCAGCGAGTCATCATAAAAGTTCCTAAAGAGTTTCCAATTGAAGAAAAAATAGTAGGATTCCAAAATTCAATAGGAATTTCAGAGTCTAACCCACACGGGAGCTATAGAAGGCATCTCTTCTTCGGCTTTAAATTTAGTATGCCAGGGCTTCATGAAAAGCCTTTCCCTTCCAAAAAACCAAGGACCCCCTTGAAAAGTTTTCTCTCTATCTTCATTGTTAGCAAATAAAACAAGAAAATAACCATTTGGATAAATAGAGATTTGTAACTCACCTTTAGTTTTCCAGCTTTTTGCAGCCCGGACTTTGAAAGCGGATAGACTCGGACGAAAACCCACGAACCGACAAATTAGTCCTCTTTTTTCCAAATCTTCAATGCCAGTCTGAATGTTACCCATATCAAGCTTAACAATAGGAGTTCCATCAGTTGCTTTAAGACATCTTGACTCCGTTTTCCTAGGATCAATCTTAGGCATTCTTAGAGGTTTATGAGAAGCCCTAATATTGATATTAGCATTGGGTGAGGCTGTCCACCATGAAGGGCATCCCTAAAATTCATTTTTGGGACCGAGTCTTCAAAATTCTTACCCTTGATAGGGGTTTTCACGAGTAGAATTATTTTGTGGGTGCACCTTAGCACCAGATTCACTTGAGATATGAGCCATTTTTTGATCAACTGCTTGAAACTTATTTCGTGGTCTCTTTAATCCTTGCCCTAGACGTCGTGGAAAGGTATGGTTTTCACTTTTCTTTTGTGCAACAAATTGGAAGCCGTTGTCACTCAAGTTCATAGTATGATCTGTTGAAAGACAAATTTCTAACCCATCTTGTATCCCCTGCAACATTTCCTGCTAAAATATTGAGCATAAACCACAAAAATATTGGCCGCTAGGGCCCGAAGGCCCTAAAAACCAACCTCTGGAGCTGCTTGCACTCAACCTAGATGAAACCCTCGCATAGCCGCTTGCCAAATATATCGTTCACACATATGGATGCGCTAGGATCTGTGTTGCTCCAAATGATATGAAAATTGGTGGAGACGTTCTAGGGTGTTTTAGGCATCTACCCTCAAAATTTCAGCTCAATCCGAGTTCGGATGAGTGAGATATGGCCAAAACGAGTTCGACAGTTTGGGCAGTCCTACGAAAAACGTCCTCTTTTATGAATCAAATTAAACTTGCATAGTGAACTTACTTGTTGTGAATGGTCTCTTTAATTTGGCATCTTAGATTTTATTTTCTACGCAAAAATGATTTTCACATCTTACATACATTTTATCAATTTTTAATTTAAAAAATGAATTCTTTAAGTTTGTATCTCTCCATGCATTTTGCTCACCTCATTTAATTAATAATATCAAATAACTTATTTTAATCCTAAAGCATAAAGCAAAAAGATATTTTTTTCCCTTGTATTTTCCATTGCATTTTGAGGTTTTGTAGGTATAAAAGAAACAATCAAGCTTCTCATTGATACTTGCATTCTGTACAACTGTCGAATGAGGAAAGATGAAATTGACAGAATCGTAACGATAAGAAAAAAATAGAGTTGTACAGACCAGACAGATGGGGATTTCACATGAGCTACCGACCATTGAACTTGGCTTCCAGTTCAAACTACCGACCATTGCTCGGTGATTCCGTGTTTTGTGCGACCGACCATTGCACTTGTCTTCAAACTAGATTTAAATTCTTTCTATAAGCTGTTTGTAAGGTGACCTGTAACGTGACCTATCAAGTCTGGAATTTCCAAATTTTTATGCACATCAATACCCAGTCCTATTGGGGCAATTTTTGTTTGCTACGTCTCCGCCGTCCACCTCAAATTACTATATTTGGCTTTCAAACTTGGAATTTAAGGTTAAAAACCGAGGCCACACTTATTTGTCTTTCAAAATTTTGAATTCGAAGTTCAAAATCATAGCTGGCCCTCTAAGGCTGAGGGTACATGTAGAAGCATTATGAAAGTGGAACATAATTCCTATTATGTCATTGTAAATAATTTGCACAAGAAATTATGCTCAGGTTTAGTATAAGGAGATATACGATTTAAAATTATAGAGCATCGGGTCCCAAAGATAAAACATCATCCTATTAAATAAAAGTTATTTTTTGTTTCATTAGATAAATCCCAGAGCATCATAGAAACAATAGGAAATTCCTTTCATAAATGTTTAAGGGAGATGGAGGAGGATTGAAAAACATGAAAATACCTTTTAGAGTCTAGAGAGGGTGGAGGACAGGGGAACCAGGACAAATACTTTGTAGAATTTAAGAAAGGATCCAAGAGGCAAGGGAAAGAGGATAAAGACTTTTTAGAGTCGAAAAAGGGGGAGGGGAGGGGATAAAGACTTTATAGAGTCAAGAAAGGGTGGAGGTGATGAAAAAACCTTTTCATAGCTATTTTGTATTTAATATGTTATTTAGGGATTTATATGCAATTATAAAGATAAAGTAATAAAGTTAAAGGACAAGTAATTTTTAATGTGTACCAGACTACAAGTTATATGAGATGATTTTTATAAAGGAGGTTAATTACCCAATATAAATTTATCCAAGTAAACTCGTGTTACCAAATATGGTATAGAATTCTAGACCCACTAGATTACAACCTTGAACCTCCTATTCAAATTTTTAAAGTATTACCATGAAGCCCACTCAAGTTGAACCATGAGATTACTAAATCAATCTTAAAATATTTCTCCTTACATTTGCTCCAAAATTTAATCATTCATGTGACATGAGACCCTTGCCTAGTATCAAATAGGAATGTCATGGCTTATTCTAAAAAATATATAAGAGTAGAGTTCATATCTCTTGGTTGCTTCTATTGAAAGAGAGGTTTACAAGTGATGAATGAATAAAAAATAGCTAACTTAGCTCATTTAATAGTTTTTTTTGTTATATTATCCTGTAGTGCTTCATTAAATTAGTTTTTTAATTGGCTATATGGGATTGATATGTGCATCATGTTAATTACATCATGACCACATAGTGGTATTATACAAACTTCATAATTATGCATATATCACATGGCAAGATTTAGGTTTCCTCCTTGAAGATCTAAAAAGTTAATCATTGAGCAATTACCATTTGTTGTACATTCTTGTATTTTTTAAAATATTTTAGTTTTATGTTTTTAAAATGTTTTATTTGTGAATACTATCAACCTATTTAGATTTTTTCTTTTTAATTGGTCACGACAAATATCTCTTTACTTGAATTGATCTAGTAAAATATCTACAAACTAAATATCTTCTTGCAAAAGTAATGTTGTGTTGCTCCTCATATAAACAATTCTAAAAAATATCTTGGTTTAATTCTTTTATGTAAAACAAGATTATTTACTACATGATAATGAAAGAATCAAAGTTTTAGTATCAATATTCTAAAATATTTTATAGCCATAGTGCTTGATAATATATTGAGGTTATTGTTATATATTCAAATTTTGATGTAGATATAGAAAAAAAAAATGCTTCTCTATAAGATGTGCTCTAAGACCACTACAATGATGGTTTATTTTCAAATATATATTAAATTAACCTAATTTAGATATGAAAATAAAACCAAATGTAAACTTTGTGTTTTGTTATATAGGAAATGCTATGCATTGTTGTCCTATTGATATATAAAGGAATAATTTTTGCTAGTATTTTCATGTAAATTTGACATAAATATAGAGAATATACTTTAATACAAAATTAATATATAGTATAATAGTTGTATGATATATTAGACTTTATTAGAATTTTTCTTTTTAAATCATCTTATGAGTTTTTGAACACATGATGAATATAACATCAAGAGGTTGACATACCTCCATGACAAGAAAGTAGTACTATAAACTAGAATTATTCATCTACAATCTGTCCATTATTCTTTTCTTAAATTCTTACAACATACAAATATTTTTACCTCTAAAAATATAATCAATGACATAATGATAAATATTTAAAATCAGGTTTTTTCACCTTTTCACATATAATATTGGTTGATATTGTTGGACATTTTGAGTTTATTTAGTTGTCATTGATATCAAGATGAAAAGTCGTCATTAATACTATGAAGCACATCATCAATAGAACCAGGAATAATGCATAGAGGTGAAGAGAAAGTTGGCAAATAATATTTTATGAAGGTTTATGGTAAACCCATGATGGAATATTAAAAGGTTTCATTATAACCATTATAGTTGGAAAAATAATATTTTATGAGGGTTCATGGTAAACCTACGATGGCAGAATATATTACATTTAAAGGTTTAAGTTTAAACCCAAAGTTAATGTTTATAAAAATCATTTATAAAATTTAAATTCCTTAGAATTTAAATAATTTATAAATTATAAAGGTGGGAGCGCTGACGTCGTCAAAAGTGGGAGCGTTGACGTCTAAGAAGCAAAGGGAGTTTTGTGTATAAATAAATGCAAAAGAGGCATTCGAAACTTACCCCTTGACATTATTTTTCATGCAACAAAAAAGAAATATTTTTGTGCATTTGTTATTCGTTGAGGAAGAAGACAAGAATTTTATTTATCTTTAGCGCCAGGTGGAAGAGATAATCATGAGAGCATATCTGCTAATTCACATAGGATATTGTGGTCTATTGGTAGTGCATGTTTTACGAAGGTGTTGGGAGTTGATAGGTACTCTATCGATTCGTGTGGAGTGGTGTGTATTGAATGCCAAGGGAATTTCATTTTTGCACATGGTTTTTTCTTGCCAGTTGAGGATAAAGAAGACAAAGAGTGCTTAGGATCTTAACCATGCGTCTAGCACACACGGAGGTCAAATCCATGGGTAGAGCACTTACGAATGCAAATATCGTGGGTTTGAAACCCATTAAGAGGTAAAGGTAATTTTTGATAATTAATTTTTTACCTAAGGTTTTTCTAAAGGATAATGTGGAGTAATAAGGGTTTGTGAAAAGTTGTGTGTTTGATTTACATTATTTTTGGAGTTATAAGGGTTTCATAAAGGTTGTTGCTTTGATAATTTATTTTTATTGTGGAGCAATAAGTATTAATGAGAAGTTGTTTTATTGATGAATGATTTACATCTTTGGAATTATAAAGAAAGTTGATTTGATTTTTATCAAAGTTTTTCTTACCATTAAAATAAATTAAAGAGGTTTAAGTTATTTTTTGGTGGATGTTAAGTTTATTTTATTTGGGAGTTTATAAGGTGTTATTGGATAAATATTTTATGTATGTTGATGGTTGTTTTTGAAATGTGGAGTGATAAGGTGTAATTGAGTATTTACATTATATTGTGAGAAATATTTATCTTCTAACCTCTTTGAGATTGGCATAGAAGTTGTTGTGGTTGTGGAATATTTATGAGATCCCTTCATCATCAAGAAAAATGTATGAGAACATTCTTCCATAGTTGAGTTGATTGATTGGTTTTCTGGAAAATAAGTTTGGAGTGAAAAGGACTTGATTAGGGTTTCCTTTTCGAGAGTGTTTGAATTAATGCTTCAAGGTTTTTTGGAATAAAGAGTTGTTAAAACCTTGTTTTGTAAGGATTTTTGTTGAAGCCATTAGTTGGTTGAACTTGAGTTAGAATTTGAAAATGACATGAGTATCATTGTTATGTGAAGATAGTTTTATAAGCATTGTTGTTGAAGTGAGTTGTGTAAAGAACTTGAACTATGGTTTGAAAAGAACATGAGATTTGTTGTTTAGTATTGTTAGAAACATTTTGAGTTGGTTGATATATACTTGGACTAGGGTTTGTGAGCAAAGGTTTTTTATTGAGTGATTGGTTGAGTAAAGTTGATTGAGCCTAGTCAAGTGGATGTGTGAAGTGATTGTTCAAGTTCCATAAAACAAACTATTCTATATTCTGATCTGAGTTGAAAAGTGATTAAGCATTGAGTATAGAACATATTGGGTCTCTAAAAATTCTCTCTATGTTTATATGAGATTTAGACAAGTTATGAGTGAGCTTGTTAAGCATATTTGGATAAGTTTTGAGTGAGCTTGTTGAGCATATTTGAACAAGTTTTGAGTGAGCTTGTTAAGAAAATTTGGACAAGTTTTGAGTGAGATTTTTGCACAGATTTGGACAAGTTCTGAGTGATCTTTTTGATCTAATTTGGACAAGTTCTAAGTGAGCTTGTTGACAAGAATTGAGCAAGTTCTGAGTGGACTTGTTGAGAATATTTGAGCAAGTTCTAAGTGGAGTTGTTGAGAAGATTTGAGCAAGTTCTAAGTGGACTTATTGAGAAAATTTGAGCAATTTTTGAGTGGACTTATTGAGCATATTGAACAATTTTTTAGTGGACTTGTTGAGCAGATTTGAGTAAGTTTTGAGTGGACTTGTGGAGCAGAGTTTGGTGTATATTTAAGGATAGGTTTGTACTAGACCAGATATAAATTTAGAGTATATTTGTGCTATATCGAAGGATTGTGTTTAGTACAGATTTGAGATAGAGCTTTGGAGGTGATAGAGAAGAGAGGACAGTAGTCTCTAGTGGATAGATATCCATCATCTAAGGTAGTGAGGATAGGTCTTCTAATTGGGGACAAGAGTCTTCAGTGGAGAGAGATCTACAAACCAGTGCAGTGGAGGTATAGTCTTCTAGAGGATCACCAGTAAGAGTAAAGGAGAAGGAGTTTGATTATGGATAGAGGTCCATGAACTTGATTTTGGGTATTAGCATTTTCTTTGGACAAAGATCCATAAAAATTGTAATAGGGAAAGGATTCCCAAGATATTGATCGAGAAAATTTTAGTGAAAGATTTTCTCTATGGAGTAGCCCATATTGGGTGAACCACATAAATTGTGGTGTCTCTATTGTGTATGGTGTTTTGAGAATTGCTTTATTACTATTGTTGATATTTCTATCTATTCATTGCATAATATTTATTGGGAAAAAAAAAGAAAAAGTGGTATTATACTATTCACCCCCCTCTCAATATAAGCTTGTGTTCTTCAATTGGTATCATAAAAGGTTTTTTCAGAAGATTTTAAATGCTTGAAGGAAAAGCTAAAAATAACATGGATCCTAAGGAGGTGCCCTCAAATAATTTAGCATCAGTATTTGATGGAAGTGACTATATGTATTGGAGTATGACGATGAAGATCTACCTAATGGTAATTGGCAATGAAATTTTGGAATCAATGGAATTTGGATACGATCCCTTAGGCAATCCTCCTACAGATAAGGAAGGTAAGCTTATACAACACTATAATTCAAAAGCAATGAATGCACTTGTGAGAGGTTTGTGTAGAATAGAGTCTAAAAAAGTTATGCATTGTCAAACTACAAAAGATATGTGGGATAAATTATAAAATACATATGAAGGAGATAAAAGTGTCAAGAAAGCAAAGATGCAAAATATCAAAGGAAAACTTGAAGCATTAAGAATGAATGAAGAGGAAAATATTAGTGCTTATCTAATTCAAATTGATGAGGTTTTTAATGATATGCAAGGGCTTGGAATGAAGATTAATGAATCTGATATTTGTGATAAAGTATTAAGATCTCTTCCAAAAAGATTTAGTGAACATGTTTCTGATATAGAAGTATCAATGGATGATGATACTTTGATAAGAGATAAATTGCTTGGTATGCTCACATCATTTGAGATGAGAACAAAATATCATATTCCCTAGAAGGAAGCAGCATTCAAAGCAATCAATAAGACAAAGGGTAAGAAGTCAGATTCAATAAATGAGTCATCCAGTGATGAAGAATCTAATTATAATAATAATACATAAATATTTGAGAATATTCAGAGACTTAAGATCTGCTAAGTGTTTCAATTGTGGAAAGTTTGAATATTTTACAACAGATTGTCAAGAACCAAAGAACAACAATATTAAATAAAAATAGGATCACAGGTATAGGGAATCAAAAAGATATAGGCACTAGAAGAAAATAAAGGATGGACAAAGCAAATAAGGAAATAAGTTCTTTCAAAGACAAAAGAGGAGCTACTATGTGGATAAGGCAAGTAAGTAGTCAAGTGATAGTGATGTTATTTTTTTAGTCAATGATAGAGATGAAGTCTTATTTATTATTGAAGAAAAAAAGCAAGTTAATAAAAGCACTCCAGTAGTTCTCAAATGTTTTAGATGTGGTAACTTTGGACATATTGAAGATAATTGTATAAGGGATGGTTATAGTTTCAGTGATGATGAATATGAGAATTCACTTGAAGGACCAAATGAAAATATTCTAATGGCTTTAGAAGAAGAAATAAGTGATCCTATATAAGACAAGCGAAAAGAAAATAAAATTTTGGACAAAGGTAAATAAATAGAGGAATATTCAGAAAAGGATGGTTATGATCTCAAGGGAGAACTTATCTATGCCCTTGACACGGTAAAGAAGGTAAGAAAGAAACACTCTAAACTTGAAATTCAATTTCAAGAATGTGATGAAGAGAGAAGATTGCTCATAGAGGATTTAGAAAAATCAAAGGCTAAGGCAAAAAGGTTCAAGGATAAGTTAGAAGCAAAGATCTTGGAATGTGATAAGTTAGCACAAGAAGTGGCACTACTAAAATAATATTTAGAAGTCTCCAAGATCAAGATGAAAGGGTTTAAAAATAGCTCAAATAACTTGGATAAGTTCATCAAGAAAAAAATACTACATCAAGAAAGATAGATCTTGGATTTGGACAAGTTCAAAAGAAATGGGAAGGAGAGTCAACTTCAATTTTTGGAGGAGAAGAAACTTCAGATGAAGATACTTTAGAAGAAGACAATGTAAAATAAAGTGATACATCTAAGTATAATTTGTACAATAGAGAGTTAAAAAAAATAGGAACAATGCACAAAGAAGATATAGATGGAACAATAATCATTATAGGAGACCAATGAGGTCAAGACAAGGAAAATTCAATGGAAGATGATTTTCATGTCACAGGTTTGGGCACATGGCTTCATAGTGTAGGACACATGAAAGATAAGAATATGGGAACATATAGCCTTTCCATGGGTATTGCTACTCATGTAATCAGTTTGGTCACAAGGTAATGAATTGCAAGGTTCATGATAGAAGAGGATATGGCTTCACCAGGAGAAATCCTAAGATATTTGCACCTCCAAGGAATAATAACATAAGTGTTATAAGTGAAATAATGATGGTCACATAGCAAATTGGTTTAGATCAGACATTCCAAAAATAGGTATGGACAAGAACATGAATAGGAATATGAATTATGAACAGGAACATGAATATGAATAGGAATAGGAATGTAGACATGGACAGGAACATGGACATGTATAGAAACAGTTAAAGGAATCATAAAATTTAGATAAGAAGAAAATAGGATAAAGGTAAAGAATAGTGCTTTCTAGGAGTATAAATACTCCCACCCTAGAATTAAAAAATAAGGTGGGGGAGAGGCTAAGCTAAGAGGCTCATTCTTAGCCCCAAGCCCCAAAGGTGACCCTTTGACATTGATGTCAAAGGAGGAGAGATTTGAGTAAGGGGGAGATATTTGATTTAAGAGAGCATTAAGCAAAGGGGAACAATGTCCCAGAGGGAGCAGAACAAAGGAAAAGTCAAGTTTTCAGTAAAATGAAATTGGGTTACCATTAATGACAAAGGAGGAGATTGTTGGATATTTTGAGCCTATTTAGTTGTCATTGATGTCAATATGAAAAATCGTCATTAATACTATGGAGCATATTATAAATAGCACCAGGAATAATGCAAAGAGTTAAAGAGAAAGTTTGCAAATAATATTTTATGAAGGTTTACGGTAAACCCATGGTGGAAGATTAAAAGGTTTCATTAAAATCATTATAGTTGGAAAAATAATATTTTATGAGGTTTCATGGTAAACCCACGGTGGCAAAATATATTACATTTAAAGGTTTAAGTTTAAACCCAAAGTTAATGTTTATAAAAATAATTTATAAAATTTTAATTCCTTAGAATTTAAATAATTTATAAATTATAAATATGGGAGCACCAACATTGTCAAAATTGGGAGCACCGACGTCTAAGAAGCAAAGGGGGTTTCGTGTATAAATAAATGTAAAAGATGCATTCAAAACTTACCCCTCGACATTATTTTTCATGTGAAAAAAGAGAAACATTTTTGTGCATTTGCTATTCGTTGAGGAAGAAGACAATAATTTTAATTGTCTTTAGCACCAGGTGGAAGAGAAGATTGTGAGAGCATATTGGTTGATTCGCATAGGACATTGTGGTCCATTAGTATCGCATGTTTTGTGAATGCGTTGGGAGTTGAGAGGCACATTATCAATTTGTGTGGAGTGGTGTGTCTTGAGCACTAAGGGAAGTTTATTTTTAGACGTGGCTTTTGCGTGCCAATCGAGGATAAAGAAGACAAAGAGTGCTTAGGCTCTTAACCATGCGTCTAGCGCACGTGGCAGTCAAAGCCATAGCTAGAGCACTCATGGAGGCAGAGATCGTGTGTTTGAAATCTATTAAGAGGTTAAGGTAATTTTTTATAATTAATTTTTTGCCTAAGGTTTTTTTAGAGGATAATGTGGAGTAATAAGGGTTTGTGAAAAGTTGTGTGTTTGATTTATATTATTGTTGGAGTTATAAGGGTTTGAGAAAGATTGTTGATTTGATAATTGATTTTTATTATGGAGTAATAAGGATTAATGAGAGGTTGTTTTATTGATGAATAATTTATATCTTTGGAATTATAAAGAAAGTTAATTTGATTTTTATCAAATCTTCTCTTGTCATTAAAAAAAATTAAAGATCTTTGAGTTTATTTTTGGTAGATGTTATGTTTATTTTAGTTGGGAGTTTATAAGGTGTTATTGGATAAATATTTTATGTATGTTGATGGTTTTTTTGAAAGGTGGAGTTGTAAGGTATAATTGAGTATTTACATTATATTGTGAGAAAAATTTATCTTCTAACATTTTTGAGATTGGCATAGAAGTTGTTGTGGTTGTGACAGATTTATGAGATCCCTTCATCATCAATAAAAAGGTATGAGCACATTCTTCCATAGTTTATTTGATTTATTGGTTTTCTAGAAAAAAAAATTGGAGTGAAAAGGACTTGATTAGGGTTTCCTTTTTTAGAGTGTTTGAGTTAATGCTTCAAGGCTTTTTGGAATAAAGAGTTGTTGTTAAAACCTTGTTTTATAAGCATTGTTGTTGAAGCCATTGGTTGGTTTAAGAACTTGAGTTAGGATTTGAAAATGACATGAGTATAATTGTTATGTGAAGATAGTTTAATAAGAAGTGTTGTTAAAGTGAGTTGTTGTGCAAAGAACTTGAACTATGGTTTGAAAAGAACATGAGTATCATTGTTATGTGAGATTTTTTGTTGAGTATTGTTGGAAATATTTTAAGTTGGTTGATATATACTTGGACTAGGTTTTGTGAGCAAATTTTGTTTTATTGAGTTATAGGTTGAGTAAAGTTGATTGAGCCTAGTCAAGTGGATGTGTGAAGTGATTGTTCAAGTTCCATAAAACAAACTATTTTATATTTTGATCTGAGTTGAAAAGTGATTGAGCATTGAGTATAGAACATATTGGGTCTCTAACAATTCTCTCTACATTTCTATGAGATTTGGACAAGTTTTGAGTGAGCTTGTTGAGCAATTTTAGACAAGTTATGAGTGAGCTTGTTGAGTAGATTTGGACAATTTTTGATTGAGCTTGTTGAGCAGGTTTGGACAAGTTCTGAGTGAGCTTGTTGACCATATTTGGAAAAGTTCTGAGTGAGCTTGTTGAGCATATTTGGACAAGTTCTGAGTGAGCTTGTTGAGTAGAATTGAGCAAGTTATGAGTGGACTTGTTGAGAAGATTTGAGCAAGTTCTGAGTGGACTTGCTAAGCATATTTGAGCAAGTTCTGAGTGGACTTGTTGAGCATATTTGAGCAAGTTTTGAGTGGACTTGTTGAGAATATTGAGCAAGTTCTAAGTGGACTTGTTGGGTAGATTTGAGCAAGTTTTGAGTGGACTTGTGGATCAAAGTTTAGTGCAGATTTGAGGACAAGTTTGTACCAGACCATAGATAGAGATAGAGCAAATTTGTGCTAGATAGAAGGACTATTTTTAGTATATATTTGAGACAGAGCTTTGGAGTCAAAAAATTAGAGAAGATAGTAGTCTCTAGTGGATAGAGATCCATCAACTAGGGCAGTGAGGATAGGTCTTCTGAGTGGGGATAAGAGTCTTCAATGGATAGAGATCCACAAGCCAATGTAGTAGAGGCAGTAGTCTTCTAGAGGATCACCAACTAGAGCAAAGGAGAAGGAGTTATCCTATGGATATATAACCATTAACTTGATTTAGGGGATTAGCATATCCTTTGGATAGATATCCATAAATAATGTAATAGGGAAAGGAATCCCAAGAGATTGATTAAGAAAATTTTAGTGAAATTTTTTCTTTGTGGAGTAGCCCTCATTGGGTGAACCACATAAATTGTGGTGTCTCTATTATGTATGGTGTTTTGTGCATTTCTTGATTATTTTTATTGATATTGCTATATGTTCATTACATAATATTGATTGGGAAAGAAAAATAAAAAGTGGTATTATACTATTCACCCCCCCTCTCAGTATAAGCTTGTGTTCTTCAGATATTAGTTTGATCTAAGAAGATTACATAATTTTAACTCATGAACTTTTGATGAATATATTGTGGATCTCCAATAGATGGACTTAAACTTTTACAAATAGAATTGGACTCAAACTCTAAAAAATGGAATCAAATGATGTACAAACCACTGAGTATGGATTGCAAAATAGATGTAGACCATGGAGTGTCCATTACAAAACAAGTACAAACCAAAGAGTGCAAATTATATAACAAGTATAAACCACAAAGTACCAATTATAGAATGAGTGTAGACCATGGAATTCTTGGTAGTAGTAATATATAAAATTGGTAGGAGAATTCATGACCACCCTATAATTCATTTAATAAGGAAATACCATTAATATTTGGTACATGACATGGTTACATAGTGGTATTCCATAGTTTTATTTAGGGTTTTATCAGACATCTCTTATTAGAGACTATGAGAGCTAGCAAAAATCTCTTATTAGAGACTATGAGAGCTAGCAAACATCTCTTATTAAATATTACCTCATTTGTAATCCTAATTTTAGACTAATAAACTATTAATTCTTATTTTGTAAAATTTTCTCTTTCACGCTTCTACTTTTACAAAGTAAAGAACCCATCGTCCCTAGATTTTTTAGATTAGTGGTATTAGAGTAGTATGTTTGAATTTGTATGATCCCAAATACAAGATAAGGCTATTAAAATCTTAGGTATTAGGCACACAACCCCTCCAAATGATCTTAGATGGTAAATATAATTGAGATAATAAATCCTTTCAAATAAATGGTGGATGAAGCTCTTGAAATATATAGGAATAAAATTTTGGATCACTTTGCCTAAATTATTTGATGACTACCATATGTTAGCATTGCAACATAACCATTCAATGTGAAAACACCATTCAAAGTCTAGATAAACTTTTATATTTCTATTTTTGAAGGAAGAATCAATACCAAAATGGTGGAGAATTGGCTTCATCAACTATTCACATATTTTTTTGATGGTGGCTTATATAACAAAGAGAAGATCATTGTATCCCTACTAAATACTTTAATACTAGTTTGGCATTGGTGATAAGCATACAAGCAAAATAATGAATATTTAGGAGACCCTATAATGGATGAGTTTGAGAAAGCAATCAAGAAGGAATAATACCCAGTAGGTATCAATGAAGATATATACATGCAATGACAACAACCATATGAATGTAAAGAAGAGTTGGTTCAAGAATATATCAATGTTTGTCATTCACTATATATAAAAATATGCATCCAATATATTAAGATGCATCAAGTTTTCAAACATTATAGTGAACTACACTAGTACATAAGGGAGGATATGGATTTCTTTGGGTTCAAGGTCTTGGATGAAGCATATAAATTTGTCATTAAGATAAAGTATAAGTACAAACTCAAAAAAAATAATGGATATGGTTCAAATGAAAAGAACCAAAATAGCAAGGGTAAACCCAAGAAAGGCAAAGGTGATTTCTAAAATCAACAAGACAAAGGAGGTTAACAATAAAATCAAAAATAGAATAAAAATAATGATTCACATGACAAAAAGCCCCAAAATAACAAGACTAGGAAATGGTGTCACTACCATAAGAGCAACTAACATTCTAGATAAGAGTGTCTTGAAATTCAGTCTCTATTTTTGAGACATATTTGTATACATTCATAGAAAGTACATGTCCCCTAGCAAAGGATAAAGGTAAGTATATCATGGAGTGTAAACCACATGCGACTGTTATTACCTCTACACCATAAATAAAAGTAGAGAATCCTCCTAAGAAGAAATAATTATTCCATTTACAATTTTAGGTAAATGTTAAGCCTTTACATTTCATTGTTGATAGTAGGAGCTAACAAAGTTGATCTGTATTGTACTATGAAGGATTTAAATTTGTTTATGAAGCTTCACCTATAGCCATATAACATTGTATGGGTGAATCAAGGTAGAAATATCCATGTCAATCAATAGTGTCTTTTCTCTTATGTCATGAAACCATTTAGAGATAAAATTTTATGTGATGATTCTATTAGATGTTTATTATGTGCTCCTTAGCTATCCATACATGTGGTATAGACATGTTGTATATAATTTAAGACCCCTCAAAATATTATCAACCTTAGGGACCAAAAATATAGGATACTAGATGTAACTCCTTCCACGTCTATCTCCCTTATCAATGGCAATAATTGCAAAAGGATGTTAAAAAATAAAGTATTTTCTTCTCTTATGATCAAACCTTAATCTACCAATAAGACAATTGCTACTACCATGACTACATAATTATCACAATACTAGTAATAAATGGACTAGAATATGTTAATATCCTTAAATAACCTACTAGAGTGTCACTCCATTACAATATAAAACACTCTATAAATTTGATTTCTAGTTCTCCTTTATCTAATGCCCGTGTTTATTTTAGATTAGTTCTTGAAAATGATGACATCAAGAGGTAGGTTCAAGAATTGACTAAAAATAGCCATATCAAGTTTTTAATATCTCCCATGCCTTAGGAATTTGTCTCCATGGATTTCTTCTCAAGTTTACTTATTTTCAATAATGGAAATGATTGTGTTGTTGTGATGGTTGAATGCTTTTCCAAAACTAGTATCATGATTACTTATGAGAAAAAATTTAACAATAAAAGAAAATAAAAAATAATATTGCAGTAATGTATGGCTTCATTTATGTCTACCAAAATCCACTATCTCATACAAGGACAACAAGTTTTTAATTATCTTCTTGAAAACTCTATGGGATATTATGCACACAAAGCTCACTGGATCCACAACATTCCACCCTTATACTGATGGACAAACAAAAGTTATCAATAGGTTGATCATGAATTTGCTGCATATGCACAATTTAATCCATCCTCAAACATAGGAGAGGAACCTAGCATACATATAGCATGGGTATAATAGGTATTTATACAAATATATGAAACACAAGATCTTTTATATGTATTGTTTTCCATCCTTTAACACCCATGGATCTGGCTCTTCTAATATCACCCATGGACTTCAGACTACATAGGGAAAAATATAAAAAAAAGTTAGAAAATTTTATCGAGTGTATTCAACATATATAGTAGTAGGTTCATAACATTTTATACTATATGAATACAAAATTCAAGAATAATCATGACCAACATCGCACCCCACACTCTTTTAATGTAGGAGATAAGTTTTGGTTGTGATTGTAGAAAGAATATCTTGTAGGTCCACACAAGAAAATTAGACCCCTATGCTATGGATCTTAACCATCACCAAGCAAGTGAGAGAGAATACATTCAAGCTAGATCTACCACCTTATCTTGGTTTTCATCCTATATTTAATGTTGAGCTTCTAAAACCATATTACTTGGCTTTTCTAGGCACTTCCATAGTAATAAAGAAATTGGTAATTGATGAGATCAACCCTAAAACTATTACATCGATTGAAGAGGATCGAATAATTGACACATGGACTAAAAATACTAGGATATAGTTGATATAGGTCTATAGAGTAGTCTAAGAAATTCAATTCAGTTACCAAGCCAAGTGGTTCATAACAAGCTAGATCAAAAAGAATTTTCAACACTTGGTGTCAAACTTGATGCAATAGAGACCATTGCTTCTTCAGGGAAATCAATAGATCCAAATAGATCACCTAATTATCATATATGAACTATATGTCTCCCATATATAGATCATATATCCAAATTGACAGATGGACTACAAATCAGGATTTGATGGATAAAATTAGACACAAAATTTGACAAATGGACTTGAACCACATATACACAATAAAGCATGGACTAATGAACTAGTGTGGACCACAAAGTATGGAGTTTAGAATGGGTATAGACCAAGAAGTGTGAATTATAAAATAGGTATAGGCCATGGAGTGTAGATATAAAATTATTATC
Organism: Wollemia nobilis; assembly: GCA_028583015.1. Classification (NCBI taxonomy): domain Eukaryota; kingdom Viridiplantae; phylum Streptophyta; class Pinopsida; order Araucariales; family Araucariaceae; genus Wollemia; species Wollemia nobilis. The sequence continues at coordinate 6,099,803 of JAQPPZ010017107.1, read as the reverse complement.
GACCATCGAGTGTAGATTATAGAAAAAATAAAGAGCATGGAATAGCTTGGTAGCAACAACAAATAAAATTGGTAGGGGAAGTCACAACTACCATCTCAAAACTTAGACCATCATAGCCATACTTTAGTTTACTTAAGAAGGTAGTGGTATTGAGTTTTGGGATAGGATATAGTTACATTGTGGTATTGCATAGTTGAATTTCAGATTTTAGTTGAAATATCTCCTAAGATATCACCTTCTTCCACCCATATTGGTCTAATCCTAGCCATTTATCCACCTTAATCCATGCCTCCTACCTAGATTTAATGTCCACCCTCCATCACGTTTTAATCTTGACTGCACAAATTGTGTTTTTGAAACCCTAGCGTGCCCTAGATAAGATTATAAATAGGAGTCATTTTGATGGCTCAACCCCTAAGCAATTCATGCCCTAAAGTTTTCCTTATTTTTTTTAAGTCCTAAAGCATCCAAGCATTTTTTATATCTCCCCTCGATCACCGTAGCCTCCTCATCTTCTCGTGCCTACTTTGCTAAACTAGATCTAGTTTTGTAAATTTTATTCTAGTTCTCAAGCACCTCTAGGCAAATCTTGTTACTCATGAGCACCTCTAGGAACCTTCCCTCCATTTTCGAGCATCTTTGGGTGCTTTATGCCATCCTTGAGTGCCTCTAGGTATTTCTTGATTTTTTTGAGCATCGAAGGGTGTCTCAAACCCTAGTTCTACTAACTAGCGAACCCGTAGGTGTTGTTAGGGCATCTGCACACCTATTTCCTACAACGATGACTATAGATCAAAAAACGATAAGTTCACAAGGTAAATTTATTTATTATTTTTATTTTAATATTCTTAGATTTGCTTATAGCTTCATTTTTGCAATTAGAGTTAGTAATTTTCTTATTGAGGGTCTCACATAGTGGAGCCCTCGCAGATATTATTGACCTTCTATTGTTGTTTGTTATTTTCAAGTTTAGGCATCAAGTTCATTGGAAGTTATTGAAGCATTAGAATGGTCTGGTCAATGGATATATAAATTTCACTCTCCTCTATTGAGATCGATCGAGTGTGAAGACACCACCCTAATATGTTGGCTAGGGTTTTTAAGAACCCTAGTATATTGAGATTATTGTATTGAACAATAAAGCTTTGTAAAAACCCCAATATGGGGTATATTTGGTTGTAATATCAAAAATACACCTGGCAATAAAAATTAAATTTATTTCTATGCAATCACATGTGTTTATTTTGCTTTAATTGTTCATTTATTTAATTTTAGTTATTTGGTGTTGTTCAATTTTGTATCTACAAATAGCAATCATGGTGGGACCCCCTAAGGGTTTATTACTTTGATTTATCTCGTGATCTAATTTTTTATTTTCTATTTTATCTTGTAGGTTTTCAGAAGCATGGATCGCACAATTTTCGTAGAATATGGATTCTGGAACAACACAAAAGTTATAGAAGGTGCACAGAAGCCCTATAGCATTCATGGGACATTCAATAAATGCTCAAGTATGTTTTCCAGTTGTCATAGGTGCCCAGGTGCATTTCATAGAGAAGAGAAAAAACATGTAGGCTCTTATGTAAGCTTACCTTGAAACCCTAATATTTTTTTACGTATTTTTACATTTTATATTTTTAGGTTTCTTTCAGATATTGGATTAAAAAGAAGATAAAAATATATATATTAGAAAAAATAATTCTAGTGTGCATTTAGGCATCAATTCAGTGGTTGTTACATATAGTTGCATTTACACATAACACATTTCAATTTTAAAATAATCAATGCTTTCTAGTGTGCTGCATCTTTTTTCTGCATATGAAATATTAAAAGCATAAAGTAGTGTGCATATTAGGGTTAGAAATTTCTATTTTTATTAATCTAAGTAGGAATAGCATTTAAAATACCAAAATAACCCTCGCATTTGGTGATTCAAGGTGAAGGAGTAGACGAACCCTCCTTTGTTTAGAGAGAGGTATTAAGCGGTGTACTCTAATTTCTTTGGGAAAATATGTATATTGATGTTGGATTCTGATTTAGATTGATGAAAGTAGTTATTTTTTTACATTTTATGAGCACAATAGAAATTTGAAAAATTTTAAAAAGGAACTATGCACACTGCATGTTACACTTTTAATAGTAATGGTTGGATTTCATCACCAACCATTGCTTGAGATCTGATGATGGTGGGTTTCATCTCCATCCACCAATATATGTCCCTAGACACCATAGGTTACCCCTAAGTAAACTTGCTGAATTTTATCACCACTAAGAATATTGAAGAACACAAGCTTATACTGAGAGGGGGGGTGAATAGTATAAGATAAAACTTTTCCTTTCAAACCAATAATTGTAATAATGTGAATGCAATAATAAATCAATGCACAATTTCCATACACATAAGAGATAATATTTTTATGTGGAAACACCCTTTCAGGAGAAAACCATGGTAAACTATTGCTTATATTTTCTTCAACAAATTTTATGGGCACCAACCCATAGGAGACACCAATCCCCTAGTACAATTTCATGGGCACCAACCCATATGAGACACCAATCCTTTATACAATTTTATGGATACCAATCCATAGGATACACCAATCCCCTTCTGAAATTTTATGGACACCAATCCATAGGAGACACCAATCCCCTATACAATTTTGTGGGCACCAACCCATATGAGACACTAATGAGGATGAACAAACATGAACAAAAAATACCCAAGGTGTTAAATCAGATTATTTTAATCATGCCAGCCCAAAGGGGCAAAAATTACAATGCCAAAATTATTCAATATTGGCACCCAATCCTAGACCGAAGATCCTATTTCTAGATCCAAAATCCCCTTTTAAAGTCTACTTTTTTTCCACCCAACTGGCGGTTGAAAAAATTTTAAATTCTACTTTCCCGCCCAACTAGCAGCTGACAAAATTTTTATTTCTACTTTTCCACACAACTAGCGGCTGACAAAATTTTAAATTCTACTTTTCCACCCAATTAGTGGCTGACAAAATTTTAAATTCTACTTTCCCGTCCAACTGGCGGTAGAAAATTTAAATTCTACTTTCCCGCACAACTGGTGGCTGACAAAATTTTAAATTCTACTTTCCCGCCCAATTGGTGGCTGAAAATTTAAATTCTACTTTCCCACCCAACTAGCGGTTGACAAACACAAAGGCAAAGCACTAAAAGAAAATTAATTTTTTTTTATTGATGCAATATTGCTTTGTTGCCACTGGATGCTTCTGCATCAGACACCCAGGGTAAGTTTGAGAAATGACCTCAGCTGTTGGAGGAAAACCAAGGTGGTCAACCTCAAACTTGGACAGCCAAGTTGAATCTTCTATATGCCTTCCCTTCCATTTCACCAGATATTCTTCATACTATCTATTTATTTCACTTCTGCTGATGTAGGTATCTAGGATTTCCTCTATCTCTTCTATCGCTAGAGCCGATGTCGGAACACTCCACAACTCTACAACTATTTCCTTAGAACTATCACCTTCATGATACTCTACCAAATCAGAAATATTGAACATGAGTGATATGTTCAATCCACTCAACTCCACTTCATATGCATTTCCTAAATCTCTTTTTTGTACGATCATGCATGGTCCAAACTTATTCATTTTTAGCTTGTTATATATTTTAGTAGGAAACCTCTCCTTTCTCAGGTGCACCATGACTTGATCACCAACATGAAACTCCTTAAATCTCCTTTTCTAATCAGCTTTTATCTTGTACTGAGTGTTCATCTTATTGATGTGTTGTTTTACTTCTTCATGCAAATCCTTCAGGTGCTCTACAAAGTTCTCAGCTTCAACACTATTTGTTTCTCCCCTATCCAACATCCTCAACTCAGAAGAATTTCTTGGACTACTCCCATATACAATCTAGAATGATGATTTACTAGTACTCCTGTTGATAGAATTGTTATAAGCAACTTCTTCCTCTGGTAAAATTGTAGGCAGCAAATCCACCTCCCAGAGAAAGAAGATGATTTGCTAAAATTTTGACTTTTTTGGAGATGATTTGCTCCAGTTTTGTGAAACCATATGGTAGGGATAAAATCATACATAATATCATACAACTGAAGTGGTAAACCATACATAGGAGTGGTAAATAATACAAGGCACATCGAAATGCAATCAGATGCAAAGGAAATGTAATTTTGGGATGAAATATCGCATGGATATGCTAATCTAAGGTGTAAACTTAGTAAAAGGCCAAAATAATGTATTTAGTTGTAATTGGGCAGTTGTGAATAACATATTATCTCAGGAACCACTTTGGAACAACCTAGGAAATATTATATAAGACCCCATTTTTGAATTTATGGGTTTGGCTACTAGTTTATTGGTTCATAGTTGCTAGGATAGAGAGTTAGCCATATTTTTGAGTTATTGCTATAGTATGGATAGATTTTCCACATTGTACTAAGTTGATCACCATTAATAATAAATAACATACATTGTGGATGATAGTGTACGATCCTGTGTGTATGGTTGATGCATTGTGGATTATTATTGTGTGATTGAGTTTCTTCCTTACTGTCATATGTTAGTTTTAGTCTTCATTACATGCTGTGAGCAGATTGCTACTAGTGGGAATCATGGAGAATGATCTAGGAGCATGAGGAAATTTTCAAGGATGTATTGAAGTAGACCGTATGATTTTTGGGTGTAATTTCTTGAATGGAATAACTTATAATCTCGGATTAGATGCTTTGCTTGTGTGTGGAATTATCTTGTTTGGAATGTTAAAAACTTAAAAAACTTTCCAAGAAGAGAGATTGGAGTAGAAGAGCATTGCAAATACTATATTGTTGTACCTTTGTATCGTACATATCGTACATCATACAAATTGTACACAAAATCCTTACTTGATTTGGTAAAATAGACGATTGATAAAAACTTGCCCGATTTGGTAGTTTTGGTAATCAACTTGAACGATTATAAAACTGTGTACGACAGCCTCCAAAATAACATTTGTTAGTTTTTTTGAGTGCAATATCGTACCATATTTGCCACTGTACGATCTCAGATCATACAATGTATGTGTGGAAGGTCGCACAAGAGATTGACAGTCCGTACAAGGGTAGTTTGGGTACTTAGAAGATTGTTCGATTTGGTACTTAAGATCAAGCTCATCCTAGGTATTATTCTAACCACTGAAAGATACCTCCATATCAAGAATAATCCACCACTGTGTTACATTTTGTGCCATTTCTGAGGAGGAAAAATTGTTGAAAGGTGTACGATTTGGGAGGAAGCGAAGAAAAGCAAGATCGTACATGGTACGCAAAATCATACATAGTACGCTTTTACGAAGAGTTGTACGCTTTTGGATACATTTTTATTATAGATAATCAAGTGGAGCAATCGGTGATATGTTGAAGGAATGATATCAACAGAGGATTTTGGATGCCTATTGAGATGGATTGTAGCCAACAAGGTGGAGAGATTACCAGGGCCACTTCACAAGAGAGAGGCATCCTCATGATGGTACTTTGGGCATCATTTTTAGTCCCATGATAGGCATGGTAATATTTCATGTAGAAGAGGAGGACAGAGGTCATGGAGGAGACAAGGCCATTGGCGAACACATTTGAATAGAACACCACCAAGGTATAGAGCGACAAGAATGGCACACATCACTACCTCATAGAGGGAGTTGAGGAGTGAAGTACATGTACCACAATAGGAAGAACACCTGAGTAGTGGATAGGAAGAATGCTAAGTGGAATTGAAAAATATGGTATTTGTACAGCATGGAGCAGAAGAATTTAGGAAATGGTGGAACTATGAGAAGAATAAATCTCATCCGTGGAAGAAACAGTTTGAAAATGCACATGTGGTAGTCATTGCATAGATTTCACCATTTCATAAGACATTTTTTGAGAACTATCTTCTCCAGATAGTTTAGGCTTATGATGCATCAACAAGGATGGCCTACGTCAATGTAGGTAGGAGATCACTAAAGTTTGAAGTGTCGACAGAGGCATTCAGGAAAACTTTTGGGCTACCAATAGAGGGTATGGAGATAGTAAATAAACTGGTATACCCTATTGAAGCATACTACCTGGTCACTACTTTGATGACTATCAAATCACTGACAGAGGCTAATATTTTTGGTGCAGGGACACATGGAATAAAATAGAGCCACTTATGAGATGAACATTGGGCTTGCACAATGAACATATTCATGGCTCGACTGTTAGGGCACATAAAAATGGTTGAGATACCTATGTGGATGGCCCAGTATGTAGAAGGAATTACCCAGGGGATTTCATATGATTGGGGTGCCTATATGGAGTGAAAAATGCATGAATCATTGACAAAGATATTGAAGAACTTTTGGATGGCCTTTCAGGCTATTTGTTTGCTTCTCAATGTAGTGATGGAAGCAGGGATGACATTTCCAGGGTTGATGCAACCTAGGGAGATTAGGCCAGATAAACCAACTATATTGAAATGGGTAAATACTGTACCCATATCCAAGGTGAATTCAAAGAAACCACAAACACAGAGTGAGTGACACAAGAGTGAAGCTCAAGAATATACTTCTCTATATAAGGATGTCGATGTACATCATCAAAGGAAATGCCCAAGATGGTTGGAGCCAGAATTGGAACAATTGGCACTTGCTAGAAGGTAGCAAGAGAAGCCTCTCAAGAAAGAAATGGAGAGTATTCTGATTCAGATCATGACGAGAATATAAAGAGAGAGGATGATAGGAAAACCAGCTCCAGAAGTATGGAGAACGAAAGAGTCATATTCAAAAGCGACGGATCTGGATGAAGTGTATTGGGCAGAGGCAAAGAAAATAGTACGCTCACCAAAACTTTTCTCTCAATATGAGAATATGGATGCCTCTAAATTATTTAGAGTATTTGAGGTAGGGCACGATGGAGTTGCCACTACCCAAGAGGAAGCAGTAGCAGAGCCGAAGAAGAAGACACGATATATATTTGTATCAGGAGGTAGCATACATGAAGTATTGGAGAAGGAAGTACCACAAGAAAGCGAAGCACTTGTTGCCCCAAAGGTCACAATGGAGGATGCATAGCAACTACAGGAGGAAAGAGTGGCATAAGAGTAATAAATGGAGGGTAAGGGGGAATGCTAAGATAATATGGAGGAGCCACAGGGACAGTACAAGCAACAATCTCAAGAAGAGATCATAAACATTGTAGATAACGAGGGGGAGGACGAACAAGAGAAATAATCTCCACCTTGAGAAAATATTGATACCAAGAGAGAACTTAGAGATCTTGGAGGAAGCTCTAGCCACCTTAGAGAAGAAGACAAACTGAGGACTCTTTAGAGGAAGAACGATGTGGAATTCAATCCAGTTATCTCTTGGAGATACCACAGTTCGAAATAAATACGATGAAATAGGAGGCATGAGGTGTAGAGGATAAAGTGGAGCACTTATTTAGTCAATTATGCCATGTGATTAATATTTCAAGAATAGAATTTTGTATTGGCCATGTAAGAGAATTGGCACTTTAGGAACAATAAGTGTCTCTCGAGTTGGAGCGTATAACAGAATTTGTGATTAGTGCAGAGCGGATAAATAAGACAAAAGATATCCACGCACAATATCCATGAAGGTTACCCAGGGAAGAGGTAACAATTATGTTGGAAAGATAATACTTGCCAGGATATATGGTCACAAACTATAGGAGGGACCCAAGGATTTACCTGGATAGAGTGAGTCATCCAACCTGCACAACCAATACGGTAGATGTGGAGTATAGATGAGTTGCCATAGGTGTGTCCATTACTCTATGGAAGTTGAACTTCCTAACTCATTGGATAGAGTGGTTGAGCATTGGGTTGACATAAATCCATTGACTCAAGGAGGTGCAAGTAGAGGAGACTGCATCCACTCAAAAGGAATTGGCCACAATGGAGGAAGAACTACAAAAAAGTAGGGCAATGATAGAAGAAAATATAAGGAAGTTGGAGGAGGATTTGTCAAGTTTTAGAACAGAGTCTAAAGCCAATATTACAATGCTTGAGTAAGAGAAGTGACAGATCACTCAGACGACAGAAGATAGGATCAAGGAGTTAGAGGCACAACTCAAAACAAATGATGAGCAGATGTTAGCTCAGTTGGTCGAGAAATATAAGCAAATATCTATACAGTCCAAGAAGATAGATAAATTGATGATGGATGGAAAGAAGCTCAATGATATGGTCTCAGACAAGCAAGCTCAAATAAGGACCAATGAAGAATAGATACAATATCTCGAAGCTGACATCGAGCATCACTTGAAAATGATTGATGAGAAGAATGAAGATCTTCAAGCGGCTGCTAGAGCAAAGGCTCATTGGAAATATGCATTGTCAAATAGTGCCTCCAACCGAGAGAAACAAGTGATGGACTTCATGAAATCCATTGAGGAAAATTCCAACCTTCACGGAGCCAAAGCCATCGAGATGGGGAGCTACGCATCCAAGCTAAAAAATGAGAGAGAAATGTACAAGACCCAAGTCAAGGACTTGGAGGCTAAGGTAGCTCGATTGGAAACATTACAGAAGAAGCAAGACGAGTCGTCGAGGATGCTGACTCAAATAAAGGGGAGGGTAGATGTAGGCAGCAAATCCACCTCCTAGAGAAAGAAGAAGTGATTTGCTAAAGTTTTGACTATTTTGGAGATGATTTGCTCTAGTTTTGTGAAATCATACAGTAGGGGGAAAACCATACATAATACCGTATAACTGAAGTGGCAAACCGTACAGAGTAGTGTCAAAATCATACAAGGCACACCAAAATGCAATGAGATGCAAAGGAAATGTAATTTTAGGATGAAATATCACATGGATTTGCTAATCTAAGGTGTAAACTTAGGAAAAGGCCAAAATAATGTATTCAATTGTAATTGGGTAGTTGTGAATAATGGATTGTCTTAGGAACCACTTTGGAATGGCCTTGACAACGTTATATAAGGCCCCATTTTCAAATTTAGGGGTCTAGCTACTAGTTTACTGGTTCATAGTTGCTAGGATAGAGAGTTAGCCATATTTCTGAGTTATTGCTATATTATGGATAGATTTTCCACATTGTACTTAGTTTACCACCATTAATAATAAAGAATAGATGTTGTGCATGATAGTGTACGATCATGTGTGTATGTTTGATGCATTATGGATGATTATTATGTGATTGAGTTTCTTCCTTACTGTCATATGTTAGTTTTAGGCTTCATTGCAGGTTGTGAGTAGATTGCTATTGGTGAGAATAATGGAGAATGATATAGGAGAATGAGGAAATTTTTAAGGATGTATTGAAGTATATTGTATGATTTTTGGACTTAATTGCTTGAATGGAATCACATAATCCCAGATTGGATGCTTTGCTTGTGTGTGGAATCATCTTGTTTGAACTGTTAAAACCTTACAAAACCTTTCAAAGAGAAATATTGGAGTAGAATATTGTTTCAAATACTATCTTGTTGTACCATTGGATAGTATAGATCGTACATCGTACAAATCGCATACAGAATCCTTACCCGATTTCTCTTACCCGATTTGGCAGTTTTGATAATCGGCTTGAAATATTATAAAAATGTGTATGACAGCCTCCAAAACATCATCCATAAGTTTTTTTTAGTGTAATATCATGCCATATTTGCCACTGTATTATCTCAGATCATACAGTGTATGTGTGGAAGGTCGTATAAGAGATTGATAGTCCGTATGAGGGTAGTTCGGGTACTTGGAAGATTGTTCGATTTGGTACTTAAGATCAAGCTCATCCTAGGGATTATTCTAACCATAAAAATATACCTCCCCATCGGTAATACTCCACCACTGTGTTACAAAATTTATATCCCATCCCTTGGTCTTATCTCCTACTAGGCATCTCAATAGGTTACCCAAGCTTCTGGTCACCACTTTTGTCTGTCCATCATTCTGTGGACGGCATGCAGAACTAAAATTCAAATATATCTTAAATTTCTTCCATAAGTTCTTCCAAAAATTCCCAAAAAACTTTGTGTCTCTATCGAAGACTATACTCTTTGACAGACCGTGAATTCATACCACTTCCTTTAAAAAAAATCCAACATGAACTGCAATACTGGTTTTCTAGCAAGGAATAAAATGTGCCATCTTTGAAAACCTATAAATTACCACAAATATGGAGTCATTTCCCCTTTGTGTCCTTGGCAGGCCAAGAACAAATTCCATGTTGATGTCCTCCTAGGGTCTCTTTGGTATAGGCAATGGTTGATATAACCCGGTGTTCTGCCTCACACCCTTGGCCATCTGGCATATTTTACAACTTTGTATAAACTTATTCACATCTTGAAATAATTATGGCCAATAGTAGTTCTCATTCACCAAGGTAATGGTCTTGTCTCTATCAAAATGTCCATCCAATCCTCCACTATGCTTCTCTTTGACAAAATTCTTCCTCATTGAACTCCTAGGAATGCACAACTAGTTCCCCTTAAACAACATTCCATCTTCGATTATAAAATCTAACCACTTAGTCCTATCCAGAGTAACTGGTGTTGTACAAGATCTCAAATCTTCAAAAAAATTTAGATCTTCAAGGTATAAACTCTTAAGTTATTCAAACCCCACAACTTCCACTCTCATTATTGTCAGCAAACTTTGCCTTATACTTAAGGCATCAACAACTCAGTTTGACTTCCCACTCCTATGCTTCAGCACAAAGGTATAGCTCTATAAAAACTCAACCCATTTTAAGTGCCTATGATTCAATTTCCCTTGGCTGATAATATATAGTAAATCCCAATGATTAGTATACAAAATAAACTCCTTTGGCAACAAATAGTGTCTCCACTTCTTTAGAGCCTGAACTATAGCATAAAACTCCTGATCATAGACATAATATTTCTTCCTAGCATCATTAAGATTTTCACTAAAGTAGGCAATAGGCTTACCTTCCTAACTCAATATAGCTCCTATGGCACTACCACTAGCATCACAATATACCTAAAAAACCTTATTAAAATATGGAAGTGCCAACACAGGTTGCTCAGTGACCTTCTTCAACAACTCAAAGCTCCTATCAGCTCCTAAGGTCCACTTAAAGTCTTTCTTATCTCCTCTCATTGTTTCAATTAGAGGTGCACAAATACTACTGAAATTTCTAATAAAATTTATGTAAAAAATTGATAGACCATGAAATGATCTTACCTTAGTTATGCTCCTTGGGTTAGGCCAATCAATGATAGCCCTTATCTTATTTGGATCAATCTTCAGACCTTCATTTGAGGTGAAAAATCCTAAGTACACCAACTCCTTCTTCACAAAACTACACTTCTTAAAATTTATTAGTAGATGTTCCTCACTCAGCTTCTCCAGAACTCTTCTAATGTTCCTTGGATATTCCTCCAAGGTCTTGTTGAAAATTAGAATGTCATCCAAATAGACAATGAAAATATTTCCCATAAACTCCTTTAATACTTAATTCATAAGCCTCATGAATGTGTTAGCTGCATTGGTTAGCCCAAATGGCATGACCAACCACTCATATAAACCCTATTTGGTCTTGAAAGCTATCTTCCACTTGTCTCCTTCTTTGATGTGAATCTAATGGTACCCACTCTTCAGATCAATATTTATAAAATACTTGGACCCACTTAGACAGTCCATTATGTCATCCATCCTTGGCAATGGAAACCTATACTTGATGGTGATCTTGTTAATAGCTCTAGAATATATGCACATTATCCACTCTCCATACTTCTTTGGTGTTAGTACTATAGACACTACACATGGACTTAGGATTTCCCTAATTAGTCCCTTCTCCAGTAGCTCCTGAACTTACCTATTCAGTTCCTCATTCTCCACATGAGTCATCCTATGGATAGCCTTGTTTGGAAAACTAGCTCCTGGTATCAAATCAATATGATGGCTAATATTTCTCATGGGTGGCAAACCCTCTGGCACATTATCAGATATACTATTTTAGAAGTCTTCCAATAGACCTGAGACTTCTACAAGGACATCTTTGCTTGGTTCTTCTCTAACTATAGGAATTAATGCATAGCACACATGCTCATGCTTCAAATCATTTAGAAATTTCCTACCATCAACCAAACAAATTATTGCACTATTACATACCCTTTCATCCATATCCTTTAGTGGATTTAGTCTATGGTGCATTCCATTTTTTAGGGAGTAAGTGTTGGTATGTCCATCATGGACTGCACAGTGATCAAACTGCCATGGTCTTCCTAACAACATATGGCAAACATCCATAGGCTAGATATCACACAAGACCTCATCCTTGTATCTCCCAATATTAAACTTGACTAATCATTATTCATTGAAAAATACCCTATGGTCCTTATGCAACCATGCAATATGGTATGGATGCGGATGTCTCCTCCTCTCTAGTTATAACTTAGTAACCATTTATTTAGAGACCAAGTTATCAGTACTGTCATTATCTATAATAACATTGCAGACCTTACCTAAAAATTTACACCTTGTATAGAATAGTCTCTTCCTCTGGTCTAATTCCTTCTTCTCATTCAACAAGGTTCTCCTTGTGACCATAACTTCTCTCTATGGATCCTCAGAGTACTCTGATTCAGCTCCTTCATCTGTAATAGCATCTCTGACATTACTCGTTGGCCTCCTATTTGGATTCTCTTTGGTGTTGTGGACACTCATATGCTCGATGTCCTTCTCCATAATTGAAGCAGGTTCCACAAAACCCTCTTCCTCCATTTCCTTAGCCATATCTACCTCTTTCTCTTAGGTAGTTATTTTTTTGACCACGGGATCTATAATCATTATCTCCCTTATGATCCTGACTACTGCTAGCTTCTTCTTTCTTCTCATCTTGTCCTCCATATTTTCTTCCACCAGTTCTTTCTCCATGACCTCTTCCTTTTTGTTTACCCTCAAACCTTTTTTTCAACTTCTCTTCAATTTTTAGAGCAAACTGGTAAGCATCCTCAATGGTGCTCATCCTAACCAGACTCAGCTCTTCCTGAACACTGGTTCTCAACCCATTTATGTAATGAGCTACCTTCTCCTTGTTAGCCTCATAATGGATGGTTCAGATCAAGATCTTGTAGAACTCCTCGATGTATTTTGTGATAGGCTTTCTTGACTGTCACAAAATTTGCATATTCTTCAACAGATCCAACTCATAATCTACTAGAATAAAATACCTCTTCAGCTTTTCCACCATTTATTACCATCTGGTGATCCTCTCTTTTTCCCTTATATTTTTTTCAAGTTTTACTCTTTTCCACCAAATTCTAGCATGACCCTTCAGTTTGGTCTTAGCAAACTCGACCCAGTTAGGATCTTCAACCTATTCATATTCAAAATATTCTTCCAAGTCATTGATCTAGTAAATCAACTCCTCTGGATTAATATTTCTTGAGTATATAGAAACCTCTATCTTTGGCCTCTTCCCAATATATGATATGGCTTTATACAACCTCGCTTGGGCAGGATCTACTGACTCTTCTTCTTCTTCAAACTAGTCTTCCTCTTCTTCAGCTTCATATTCAGTCTTTTCCTCTCTTCTTGGATCAAACCCTCTATGCAGCTCTTCTTATAATGCCTAGACTTGCCTTTGCAAAGCTCAAAAATCCTCTGTTAGCACTATGACATTATTGTAATTACCTCAATTCCTTCTTGGGGGCATATTTCTTCGGCTTCTCCAAACCCAAACCATAGATCCTAGTGTAAACTGCCTCACAATCGGTGATTTTCTTACACACTCAAGAACTCCCAATCTGATACCACTTGATGAGGATGAACAAATACAAACAAAAAAATGCCAAGGGATTAAATCATAATTATTTTAATCATGCCATCCCAAAGGGATAGAAATTACAATGCTAGACTTGTTCAATATTTGCGCCCAAACCCAGATCGAAGATCCTCTTTCCATATCCAAAATCCCCTTTTAAAATATACTATTTTTCCACCCAACTAGCGGCTGACAAAATTTTAAATTATACTTTACCACCCAACTGGCGGCTGATAAAATTTTAATTTCTACTTTCCCGCCCAACTAGAAGCTGATAAAATTTTAAATTCTACTTTCTCACCCAACTAGCAACTGAAAAAAATTTAAATTCTACTTTCTTGCCCAACTGGTGGCTAAAAATTTAAATTCTACTTTCCTTCCCAAGTGGCGGCTAGCAAAATTTTAAATTCTTCTTTCCCATCCAATTGGTGGCTGAAAATTTAAATTCTACTTTCCCACCCAACTAGCAGTAAACAAACACAAAGGCAAAACACAAAAAAAAAAATCATTTTTTTTTGTTGATGCAAGATTGTTTTAATGTCACTGGATGCTCTTGCATCAGATACAAATCCCCTATACAATTTCATTGACACTAATCCATAGGAGACACCAATCCCATTCTATAAGTTTATGGACACCAATCCACATGAGACACCAATCCCCTATACAAGTTTATGGACACCAATCCATAGGATACACCAATCCCCTATACAAGTTTGTGGGCACCAACCCATAGGAGACACCAACCCCCTATACAAGTTTGTGGGCACCAACCCATAGGAGACACCAGTCCCCTAGATGTTGGAAATATTGAGAATATTGAGTTGTCATTAATGTCAAAGGTTACATGAGGCATATATAGTTGAATAATAAAGAGAGCAATATATTCAAGGCATAAATATTCTTTACAGGTTTGATAGCAAGATTTAAAGGTAAGGCAAGGTACTCCTAGCAAGGAAATTATTTTTGAGCACGGTAGAATAGTTTTCAAAGAAAAACACTCTTCATGGTTATTCTAGCAAGAAAAAGACAAGACCTTATTTGGTAGAGAAATATTTCAATTGCAAAAGACAAAAGGTTAAAAGTTTAAATTATAATATTTAAATCTTTTATATTTAAATTATTATAATAAAATAAAAGTTTAAAAAGAAAAGGCACCAATTAAAATTCAAATTGTGGAAATAAAATAAAGCGTCGACGTCTTCATAAAAATTCAAATTGCATATTTAAGGAGGATAAATAAATTATTTATTAAGGTTAATAATGATGCATGATTCACACCATTCGATTTTCATTTGTTGAGGGCAGAGAGAAGAAAAAATAGTGCGCATAGTTCAAAGTAGGGCCAAATATTTAAAAAGGAGGTAGCACATGAGATATCACAACTAGGTGGCTAGCCCAGGTGGTAGGTAGACCTTGTACAAGGTGTTGGAAGACAAGAGGTTACGAGTTCAAGGTACGATGGGTTTGTTTTGTTTGGATTTTTTTTAAATAAAGAATTATTTGCGAAAGAAGAAATCAAGTAGGAGTTTACGCATTGTGGTCTTGTGTGGGAAGCTAGCCCACACGGTAGCCTAGCTTACACTAGGGCACAGGACAACAAGAGGTGGCAAGTATAATTCATGGTAGTAGCACTTTGGTAAGGGCAAAATTTTGATTAAAATATTTTGCATGGTATAAAGTATGCATAGTGCTCATTTGCATTAGGGAGACATAAGTTTTATTTGGATTGGTTGAATTTTTGCATAATTGGTTGAAATCAAAGGTTTTGTATGAGTGATTATATTTTAGATTTTGTGTGTGTGACTTGATAAGGTTGAAAATATTTTTGAAAAGTAAGAGGTATAAGGTGTATAAAGTTGAATTTTGCACATTGGGTTAAAAGAGTGATATAAGGTACATGGTGGAGTATTGAAAATTATTTGTTTGTGAAAGTAGGAGTTATAAGGTGTTATTGTGGTTTAATTATTGTTTGTATTTTTGCATGGTGAAAGAAAATTTGAAGGGTTTGGTTCTTTGTTAAAAAGCTTTATTTTTGGGAAATCAAAAGGAGCTATAAAAGCATTATCTTCAATATTTTTGAGCACATATTTTGAGAAAGGATTTAGAGATCTACTAATAATTTTTGAAGTGGCACATTATTTTTGAGATAGGATTTGAGGGTACATCTTCATCAAACCAAGTTAAGAGATATGGAGATCTATTTTCTTCGATAAGGTGTTTTGGTTGAGAAAATGTTTTTGATGTCAAAGAAGAAGATATAAGGATTAAGTTCATGTGCATTATTGGAAATATATGTACTTTGATTTGAGAACAAATTTTGTGCATTATTGTTAAATGAATTTGGAAGCATATGTGCTATGGTTTAAGAATAATTTTGCATCATTGTTGAATGAAATGGTGAAGCATTTGGGCATTGGTGTTGACTGATATTGGGAATAAAAATTTAAGATTTATAGATCAGATTTGTGAAGCCAATGTGTGCATTTTCATGATTGATTTTGTGAGTAGATGAAAAGTACTTGTGCATTGTAGTTTGTTTTGAAGTGAAGTTGCAAATAAGAAAATACCAGATCAATTATCAAATGCTATACTAGAGCTACCTTTAGAATGCAAGAAATGTGAGACATGTGAAAGCGACAAGACTCAATGAATGTGAAGAACATATTGAGCATTTGTTTAGTGCATATCATTCTCTATATGTTCAAGAGGTTAAATTTTTTTTGGGTAGAATATGTCTAAACTACTTTAGTTAAAAAAAGCATAATTGAAGATTAGATAAAGTACTTGATGACATCATTATGCAAGATCTGGAAATAGATGCACATTGTTTTGTATGTAATATTTGGAGAGTTGAGAATAGGTTTTGATGAGCAAATTTGAGTATGTATTTTGAGCAGATTTGTGTATGTGTTTTGAGCAGATTTGAGTATGTTTTTCGAGTATATTTGAGTATGTATTTTGAGTAGCTTTGATTATGTGTTATGAGTAGATTTGAGCATGTGTTATGAGCATATTTGAGCATGTGTTTTGAGAAGATTTGAGTGTGTGTTTTGAGTAGATTTGAATATGTGTTTTGAGCATATTTGAGTGTGTTATGAGTAGATTTAAGCATGTGTTATGAGCAGTTTTGAGAAGATATTTGTGTAGTATTCAGAGCAGGTTTAAGAGCTAATTTGGAAAAGCCTTGTGAGTAGGATTGGTGTATATTTAAGCAATGTTGAGCATATTGTTGAGAAGAATTATGAGTAGGTTTGGTGTAAATTTAAGTAGAGTTGAGCAGTTTTTTGAGCAAAATTGAGCAAGATTTATGAGTAAGATTGGGGTAGTTTTGAGTAAAGTTGTGATCAGGATTTGGAGTAGACCATAGTAGAGAAGATATATTTTTCCTATGGATAGAGGTCCATGAACCAGAGTAGAGGGGATAGAGTTATCTTGTGAATTTCATGAACCAGAGCAGAGGAGATAGAGTTCTCTTGTGGATAGAGGTCCACAAACCAGAGTAGAGGAGATAGATTTCTCCTATGGATAGAGGTCCATGAACTAGATCAGAGGGGATAGAGTTATCTTGTAGATAGCAGTCCACAAACAAGAGTAGAGGGCATAGAGTTTTCCTATGGATAGAGGTCCATGAACCAGAGTAGAGGGGATATATTTCTCCTGTGGATAAAGGTCCACGAACTAGAGTAGAGGGGATAAATTTCTCCTATGGATAGATTTCCATGAACCATATCAAAGGGTATAGATTTATCCTATGGATAGAGGTCCACAAACCAGAGTAGAGGGGATAGAGTTCTCCTATATATAGAGTTCCACAAACCCGAGCAAAGGAGATTGGTGTCTCCTATGGATTGGTGTCCACAAAACCAGAAGTAGAGGGGATAGGTGTCTCCTATGGAGTGGTCTCTACAAAACCTAAAGTAGATGGGATTGGTATCTTCTATGGAGTGGTGTATATAAAACCATATTTGAGGAGATTGGTGTCTCCTGTGGAGTGGTATCCACAAACTTGAGCATAGGGGATTTGTGTCTCCATTGGGTTGGTGCCCATAAACATTGTAATAGGAAATTGGTTCCACAGATATTGGTTGAGAAAATTTATAAGAAATATTTTATTTGTGGACGTATCCAATATTAGGTGAAACATATTAAATCTGTGTCTCTCATGTATGTGATGATTTGTGCATTGTTTCATTTACTGCATTGATATTATTTCTATTATTATTTTTAAATAAAAGTAAAAATTTTGTCTTATATTGTTCACCCCCCTATCAGTATAATATTGTGTTCTTCAATATGTATCAGATCCAGTTTCTTCAAGTAAGCCTAACATCTTGAAGGAAGATCTTATAGAAACACAAATGTCTAATCGCGAAGGATTTTAAACACACAAAGCTCCATTGTTTGATGGGACTAATTATGCTTTCTAGAGTGTGAGGATGAAGATATTTTTGATGGCATTGGGATTTGATACATGAAATTCATTAGATAATGGATATACACCACCTATAACTCCTCCCATAGATATAAGTGGTAATAAACTATATGAAAATAATGCCAAAGAAATGAATGAAAATTTAAGTGGATTACAGGATTTTGAGTTTGTAAAAGTCATGCACAACAAAATAGCAAAATAAATGTGGGATAAACTACATAATACATATGAAGGAGATGACAAGGTTAAGTTGCAAAAACTTCAAACTCACAGAAGGAAGTTTGAAGACTTGAAGATGAGAGATGAGGAAAATATTGCTAGATACTTACTTTGTATTGATGATATTGTTAATACCATTCAATAACTTGGATAAAATATTGAGGATTCTACTATTGTTCAGAAAAATTTAAGATCACTTCCCATGAGGTATGATGCAAAGGCTTTTTCAATAGAAGAAATGAAGGATCTAGTATCTTTGAGCTACATGGGATTCTCACAGTTTATGATATCATAAATAATAAGGATCAAGCATCCAAAATGGAGGCAACATTCAAAGCTTCAAATAATGCAAATGATAAAGAACCAGAATCAAATGATGAGTCAAGCAGTGGTGAAGAAGCTAACTTCGTAAGAAGAAATAAGAAGGGCTCAATAAAACATAAAGATATGAATATTATGAAATTTTTTAATTGTGGTAACTTTAGTCACTATGCATATAATTATCCACAAGCTGGAAGTAGTAGTAGTGAAGAGAAACAAGATTTTAAGAACAAGGAAGAAAGAAATTTTAGGTATGAAAATAAAAATAGGTATGGTCAAGAAAAGCATGAGAAGAAGATTTTTCAAAGGCACAAGAAGATTTTCTATGTTGAAGAAGCAAGCAGTGCTTCAATTTATAGTTATAAAATTTTCTCAAATAGTGAAAAAGAAGAGATTCTATTTTTGGCAATAGAAGAGTAAGAGGACACTCCTATTGAATACTAAGCAGAAGATGTTCCTGACCAAGTAGAAGAAAAATAAGATGCTCCTATAGTTGAAGACCTAGAGGAAGGTTCAGAAAAATAATAAGACATAATTGACCTAGAAGATGAACTTATTGTTTCTCTTAAAGATTTGAAAAGAGTTAGAAAGAATAACTTAATATTGAAGGATCAAGTACAAGATGATGAGAAAACAAAGGCAAAGTTTCTACAAGATCTCACTAATTTAAGAGTTAAGGTTGAAGAAGTAAGAAGAGTTGAAGAAGGTATGGCTGAACAGTTAAAAGCAAAAGAAATTGAATGTGAAAGTATAGAACATGAAGCTGATATTCTAAGGAAGGAACTTGAAAAATTCAATAATAAGATATATCAATTTAGGAAAATATCAAAATATTTTGATGATATTATCAAAATACAAAGACTTGGCTTTGTGGAAAGTCAAGAAGTACAAAAAGAGGAGACAAGATCAAAGAAAATAGAAAACATAAAAAAAGGTATATGAAGAGTAATCTAAGATCTATACTGGTGAATTGAGAAATGGAAACATCAATAAGGAATAAAACAATGCACAATCAAGGAACAAAGACCATCACAAGAAAATCCAAGAAAGAAGTATGTGATCATATCCTCCAAGGCAATATGAATACTACTTCCAAGGTTATTATTACTCATGTAATAATTTTGGTCATAAACCTATACATTTTAGGATTCATGTAAAATATGATTATGGATTCACAAAGAGAAATTTTAGGTCATATGCACCTTCCAAGAATTACAACAGTATATGTTACAATTGCAGTAATTTTGGACATAAGACAAAGTGTTGTAGAACAAAATTTCAAGAACTTCCAAAGACTAGTAAGAAGAATAGGGATGCTCAAAAATGATAAAAAGCATATGACTACAAGAGTGGGGAAAAATAATATTGAAAAGGAAGAAGAGCATTGTAAGTTGCAAGTAGCTTTACTCCCATACCAAAATCGTTCACCTCAATAAAGGAGGTGGTGTGGAGGCTATGCTAAAATGTCTTATTTTTAGCCCCATGGAGACCTTTACCATTGATGTCCAAGGGGGGGAGAAGTTAGTAAGGGGAATATATT
The DNA here is from genome assembly GCA_028583015.1 of Wollemia nobilis. NCBI lineage: Eukaryota > Viridiplantae > Streptophyta > Pinopsida > Araucariales > Araucariaceae > Wollemia > Wollemia nobilis. Next base: position 6,079,527 of record JAQPPZ010017107.1, on the reverse strand, counting down.
TTAGTAAGGGGGAGCAACTTCTTAAGAGAAGCAGTTTTGGTATCCAATTGCACTAAAAATATATTTTGTTTGAAAGGGTTTCCATCAATGATAAAGGAGGATATTGTTGGAAATATTGAGCATATTGAGTTTTCATTGATGTCAAAGGTTACATGAGGCAGATATAATTGAATAATAAAGATAGCATGGTATTCAAGGCACATAACTTCTTCACATGTTTGATAGCAAGATTCAAAGGTAAGGCAAGGTACTCCTAGCAAGGAAATTATTTTTGAGCAAGGTACAATAGTTGTCAAAGCAAAACATTCTCTATGGTTATGTTAGCAAGAAAAAGACAAGGCTTTATTTTGTTGAAAAAGATACCAATTGCAAAATATAAAAAGTTAAAAGTTTAAATTATAATATTTGAATATTTTAGATTTAAATTATTATAATAAAATAAAAGTTAAAAAATAAAAGGTGTCAATTCAAATTCAAATGGTGGAAATAAAATAAAGCACCGATGTCTTCACGAATTACACATTTAAGGAGGAAAAATAAATTATTTTCCAAGATTAAGAATGATGTACGATTCACACCATTTGATTTTCATTCATTGAGAGCAGATAGAAGAAAATATAGTGCATGCATTTCAAAGTAGGGGTAAGTATTTAAAAATGCGGTAGCGCACAAGATATTCCAAATATGCGGCTAGCCCAGGAGATAGGCAAACCCTGCATAAGGTGTTGGCAAACAAGAGGTTATGGGTTCAAGGCAAGGTGGGTGCTTGAATTTTTTTTGAAGAAAGAGATATCTACGAAAGAAGACATCAAGTAGGATTTTATGCATTATGGTCTTGTGTGGGCAGCTAGCCCATACGGTAGCCTAGCTTGTTCCAGGACACGGGCCACCAAGAGGTGGCAGGTTCAATTTGTGGTGGCAACACTTTAGTAAGGACAAAATTTTGATTAAAATATTTTGCATGGTATAAAGTATGCATAGCGCTCATTTGCATTAGGGAGACATAAGGTTTATTTGGATTGGTTGAATTTTTGCATGATTGATTGAAATCAAAGGTACTGTGTGAGTGATTATATTTCATATTTTGTGTGTGTGACTTGATAAGGTTGAAAATATTTTTGAAAAGTAGGAGGTATAAGGTGTATAAAGTTGAATTAATATTGTAATTTGCACATTGGGTTATTGAGTGATATAAGGTACATGGTGGAGTATTAAAATTTATTTTTTTGTGAAAGTAGAAGTTATAAGGTGTTATTATGGTTTAATTTTTGTTTCTATTTTGCAATGGTGAAATAAAAATTTAAGGGTTTGGTTCTTTGCTAAAAATCTTTATTTTTGGGAAATTAAAAGGAGATATAAAAGCATTATATTCAAGATTTTTGAGAACAAGTTTTGAGAAAGGATTTAGAGATCTACTAATAATTTTTGAAGTGGCACATTATTTTTGAGATAGGATTTGAGGGTACATCTTCATAAAAGCAAGTTAAGAGGTATGGTGATCTATTTTCTTCCATAAGGTTTTCTGGTTGAGAAAACATTTTTGATGTCATAAGGACGAGATATAAGGATTAAGTTCATGTGCATTATTGGAAATATATGTACTTTGATTTGAGAACAAAAGTTGTACATTATTGTTAAATAAATTTGGAAGCATATGTGCTAAGGTTTCAGAATAATTTTGCATCATTTTTGAATGAATTGGTGAAGCATTTGAGTATTTGTGTTGATTGATATTGGTAATGAAAATATAAAATTTATAGATCATATTTAAAGCCAATGTGTGCATTTTCATGATTGATTTTGTGAGTAGATGAAAAGTACTTTTGTATTATAATTTGTTTTGAATTGAAGTTGTAAATCAAAAAATACCATGTTAGTTATCAAATGCTAGACTATAGCTACCTTTATAATGCAAGAAATGTGAGACATGTGAAAGCGACAAGACTTAATGAATGTGAAGAACATATTGAGCATTGTTTTAGTGCATATCATTCTCTATATGTTCAAGAGGTTAAACGAATTCTAGGTAGAATTTGTCTAAACTACTTTAGTTAAAAAAATCACAATTGAATATTAGATAAAGTACTTGATGACATAATTATGCAATATCTAGAAATAGATGAACATTGTTTTGTATGCAAGGTTTGGAGAGTTGAGAACAAGTTTTGATGAGCAGATTTGAGTATGTGTTTTGATTAGATTTGAGTATATGTTTTGATCATATTTGAGTATGTGTTATGATTATATTTGAGCATGTGTTATGAGAATAATTAAGCATGTATTTTGAGCATATTTGAGTATGTGTTTTGAGTAGATTTGAGTATGCGTTTTGAGAAAATTTAAGTATGTGTTATGAGTATATTTGAGCATGTGTTATGAACAATTTTGAGAAGATATTAGGGTAGTATTGAGAGCATTTTTGCAACTAAATTTGGATAAGACTTGTGAGTAGGCTTGGTGCATATTTGAGCAAATTTGAGAAGGTTGTTGAGAATAATTGGGTAAGCCTTGTGAGTAGACTCAGTGTACATTTGAGCAGAGTTGAGTAGGTTGTTGAACATATTTGAGCAAGCTCGAGGTAGTTTTGAGTAAAGTTGTGAGCAGGTTGTGGAGAAGACACCAATTTATCAATGATAATATCAATAGTAGTAAACTTAAAAGTAAATGTTGGATAATATATCAATGGAAATATCAATAGTAGTAATCAAAGCAATGCACAAATCATCACACATAAGAGAGACACCAATTTAATGTGGTTATCCCAACGTGGGCTACTCCATGGAGAAAATGTTTCACTAAAATTTTCACAAAAAATCTCTTGGGAATACTTCCCTATTACAATATTTATGGACCTCTATCCAAATGAGATACCAGTCCCCTAATCAAGTTCATGGACACAAATCCACAGGAGAACTATTTCCCCTTTGTTGGTTTGTGGATCTCTATCCATAGGATAAATATTTCTCCTTTGCTGGTTCGTGGATCTCTATCCATAGGATAACTATTTCTCCTCTACTGGTTCATATATTTATATCTACAAGAGAACACTTTCTTCTCTGCTCTAGTTGGTGATCTTATAGAAGACTACTACCTCCACTACACTAGCTTGTGGATCTTTCTCTATATAAGACCTTTGTCCTCACTCATAAGACCTTTGTCCTCACTACCCTGGCTAATATATCTCTATCCACTAGAGACTACTATCCTATGCTCTGTCACCTCTAAAGCTTACTCTTAGCTCTGCTCAATATCTATCTCAAAAATGTACTAAACACTATCCTTGGTCTAGCACAAATCTACCCTAAAAGTTGTACCAAAATTTGTCCTTAAATCTATCCTCAAGCTTTAACACAAAGCTTGATCAAATCACAAATCAACTCTACTCAGATCTACCCCAAACCTTAACACAAATATTGAACAAATTCATCAATCAATTTTTCTCTCAAGTCTTCTCAAAGACGTCTCTCAAATATGTCCACAAGTCCACTCAAGAACTTGTCCAATATGTTCAACAAGTCTTCACAAAGACTTACCTCAAATCTGATCTACAAGTCTTCACCAAGACTTTACTTAAGTTTTTCCAACAAGTTCTCTTAAGAACTTGTCCAATCTTCTCAACAAGTATTCACCAAGACTTACCTCAAATTTGATCTATAAGTCTTCACCAATACTTACCTTAAATCTGTCCAACAATTTCTCTCAAGAACTTGTCCATCTCCTCAACAAGTCTTATTCAATACTTGCTTAACTCTGTCATTAAGCTTTCATAGAAGCTTACTCAAATATGTCGTTAAGTCCACTCTAGGACTTACTTAAATATACCCACAAGCTTTCACAAAATCTTATTCAAATCACTGCAAAACTTGCATACATAACTCAATCTCTTTCAAAAAAACTCTTCAATCACACAAACAAGTCTCACTAAGAATATTGTTTAAACATAGAAAATTATAGAGAATAATAAGAGACTTAATATGTTTCACACTCACAAATCACTCTATCACTTTCAAACTCACTCTCAAATTAATTTAGAATAAAGGATAATTTATTTCACAAAAATTTAACTATCAATCCAAAGCTTTCAATCAATAATTCTCAATCAACCTCACTCAAACATCCGCTCAATGAAATACAACTTTCTTACAAAACCTAACCAAGTGTTTCACTATACTTCCAGCAACTCACACTATGGAACTCAAATCTTGACTCAAGATGATTCCAATGTCACATCACAATGATACTCATGTTCTTTCATAAATCCTAGTTCAATATAGTTCTCAATTTTACATAACAATGATACTCAGGTTCTTTCACAAACTCTAGTTCAAGATAGTTCTCAATTTCACATAACAATGATACTCATGTTCTTTCACAAACCCTAGTTCAAGATAGTTCTCAATTTCACATAATAATGATACTCATGTTCTTTCAACATCCACAAATCATGCACATGAAAACTCACTCAAACATTTCCAACAATGTTTATCAAACAATCCTTTTCACTCCAACTTTGCATTTCACAAAATTCAAATAAAAAATATTCCACTCATAAGGATGATGCGCCCATACCTTTTTTTTGACGGAGATATATCTTCAAAACCTGTCTTAATCACAATCAAATCCTCTTTTCCAATTTCAAGGTTAGATAGTAACAACCTATCTCAAAAATCTCCATAAAATATTCTCCCCAATAATTATTTCACCATACAAAAATATCAAATCTCAAGTACACCTTATAATCTCCTTACACCTTCAATGCAATAACTTTTCTTTTTATAATGCAAGAATTACAAATATTAAATATATATTTTACACATTTTATCTTCTCACTTTCAAAACGTAAATCAACAATTTCATTATAGCAAAACATACACAATAATTTCCTTTATGCACCTTATTTCTCCTCTCAAAAATAATTATCACAATGTAGCTTTATTTCAAAATACAAAATACAATTTTCCTTGCATACCTTATCACTCCTACCTTATAAAATAAATTCTAACCACCAAAAATTAAAATAAAATATTTTAATTTTCTTATACCTTATATCTCCCTTAGCAAAATCACAAACTACCTTTTAAATCTCACAAAACCTTTTAATGTAGATTTTTGAATTTCAAAAATATTTGGAAAATTAAATTATGAAATGCATACCTTTCATTTTAATTCTATCCCAAAAAAATATTTCTAGAAAAATTCGAACACACAACCTCACCTTATCTAAACCCTATCCCAAAGCTAGGCAACCAGTTGGGCTATGCACACACACGAAATCAAAGAGTTCATGAACCCCCTTTTGTTCCTTGTCTCTTCTCACACTTAACATGAATGAAAATTATTTCCCTTTGCAAAATACAATTACGTGAATCGAACCCATGATCTTGCCCTCACAATGCCCTAGATTTACCTCAACTACCACCTACAGTAATTACGATAGTGGAACCTCTTTTTGACTTCCACAATTTTCACAACCTGCTCCCTATTTTCCTTTTGCAAAGCATGAAACCTCCTTTCTCACTTAGCAAAGCAATGCACAAAATATCATATATTTCAATTGCATAGCATAGAATTCGATAGCATAGGTGAGGGGAGTAAAATGAAAATCATTTTCCCCTTTTTATACATGTTTTCCTTTGCACTTAACTCATTGGCCCAAATTCGAATTTCGAATTTTGAATTTAAATTTAAATTTAAATTTTGAATTTAAATTTAAATTTAAATTTTAAAACCTTTGAATACTTTTGCACCTTTGGTTTACATAAATTAAAATTTTAACCATAGGTTAAAATATTTTAATTTAAATTGATTAAATTTAATCCTTTAAAAATTGCACAATGGGTTTTTTCAAGGAAATATTATTTTAATAATTCCTTGGACCTTGTTTTCTTCATCTCATCCTTTTTTCTGAAATATTATAATATTATTATATCTTTTAATCATGCTCCTCCTTCATTGGGTCTTCAATATTTTAGGCCTCTTTTAGGCATATAATATTTAAAATAAATACCATATCCTATTTCTTTTAATCACTTCCTTACCTTTTGGAAAAACAACTTGATGACATTAATGATGACAAAACTTGGATATCAACCTCTTGACATCAATGACAACAAAACTTGCTCAAATTTCCAATAATATTCCCCTTTGTCATTGATGGCAATCCTTTTTGCTTTAACCATTTCTTTTACCTTTTTCAGTTCTGCTCCCCCTGACTAAATGCTCTCTCCCTTTGTCATCAATGGCAAAGGGCCACCTTTGGGGCTTGGGGCTAAAGATAAGACTCTTAGCTCAACCTCCTCCCCACCTCCTCTCCTTGAGGTGGTTAATTTTGGGGTGGTAGTATCTCTACTCCCAACATACACTGATCCTTTCCTTTGTCCACCTTCTTCCTCAAATGATCCCTTTAATTTCTCTGAATATTTTTACTCTAGCTTGTTTTTGGAAATTTTGTTCTACACTACTTAGCCATATGCCCAACATTATTGCACTTAAAATAATTAATATTTTGATTCCTTTAAGGTGCAAATATCTTTTAGTTCCTACTGGTGAAGCCATATTCATTCCTGTCATGAACCTTACAAGTAACTACCTTATGACCAAACTAATTACAAGAGTGACAATACCCTTGAAAGAAATGCCCATTTATAAAATTTCTATTTGTGAAACCATGTCCTTATATTTCATGTGTCCTATACTACATAGCCTTGTGTCCAAACCTATGATATGAGAAGAAACATCCATTGAAGAAACCTTACCTTGATCCTAGTGGTCTCTTAGTCTCTTCTTCCCTGTGATATTTCTTGTTCCATATGTTCCTTATTTGCGCACTATTCCTTTCCTTGTTTAACTTTCTATTGTTCAACTTATCCTCAGAAGTCTCACTTTCTCTTACACTCTCTTATTCTAAATATTCTTCTTCTTTGGAGCTTGAGATTGACTCCTTTCCTTGTTCTCTATATTCCTCTTCAAAACCAAGTCTTTTTTTGTTTGATTAAGATCTTTGTACCTTGATAATATTATCCAAGGTCTTTGAGCTTCTCCCAAACCTGTGTAGATTTTATGTAGACCCTTTTACTTTCTTCCTTAGTGAAGCTACCTCATGCTCTAATATTTCAAATTCTAAAACCTCTGCTTCTAACTTTTCTTTAAATTTTCTTGTCTTGGCTATTGAGTTGGTTAGATCTTCTATAAGCTTTCCTTTCATCACATTATTAAAATTGAAGCTTGAGTTTTGAGTTCTGCTTTATTACCTTCAATAATTTCTTAAGAGCATAAATAAGCTCACCTTCAAGATCAACTTCTCCTTCCTCTTCATTTTGTATTCTTTATCTTTTAGATCATCTTCATTCCTTTCTGATTTATCTTCAATAGAAGCACTTCCTTATTATTCTATTTTCATTAGAATACTTTCTTCTTATGGACCTTTAAGAGCATCTTCAAATTCATCTTCATTGAAACTAAACCCATTCCTTGTGCAATGATCTTCAATATGAGCAAAGTTACCACAGCTAAAATACTTGAGAATTATTGGTTTTATTTTTACCTTTTTTTAACATCTTTTTTTTTTACTTTTAGAAATAGAATTTCTTATTCTTAATTATCTGAGGACCTTTCATCACTAACTCTTACCTATCTTATCTACATAAAAAATCTTCTTATGAATTTGGAAAATATTCTTTGCTTACCTATCATGTCCATCCTTACTTTTGTAAAAACTATCCCCTGCTCTATCACCTCCAAAGCTTACTTTTAGCTTTGCTCAACCTCCATATCAAATATACACTAAACACTTTCCTTGGTGTAGCACAAATATGCTCATAAGTCTGTCTCTGGTCTGGTATAAATCTACCCTCAAATCTACACCAAAATCTGTCCTTAAATTTGTCCTCAAGACTTAACAAAAATATTGATCAAATCACAAATTAACTCTACTCAATTCTACCCCAAGCCTTAACACAAATCTTGAACAAATCAATCAATCAATTCTACTCTCAAGTCTTCTCAAATACTTATCTCAAATTTGTCCACAAATCCACTCAAGAACTTGTCCAATCTATTCAACAAGTCTTCACTAATACTTACCTCAAATATACTCTACAAGTATTCACCAGGACTTACATTAAATCCATCCAAAAATTTCTCTCAAGAACTTGTTCAATCTACTCAAAAAGTCTTCACCAAAACTTACCTCAAATCTTCTCTACAATTCTTCACCAAGACTTACCTTAAATTTGTCCAACAAGTTCTCTTAATAACTTATTCAATCTGCTCAACAAGGCTTCTCCAAGACATGCTTAAATTTTTCCTTAAGATTTCATAAAATCTTACTTAAATTTGTCCTTAAGTCCACTCTAGGACTTACTCAAATATGCCCACAAGCTTTCACAAAATATTATTCAAATCACTACAAAACTTGCATACAAAATTCAACTTAATATCTTTCATAAAACCTCTTCAATCACACAAAAAATTCTCACTCAGAATCTTGTTTAACCATAGAAACATATAGATAATGGTAAGAGACTAAATATGTTTCACACTCAAAAATAACTCTATCACTTTCAAACTCACTCTCAAATCAATTTAGAATAAAGGATAATTTGTTTCACAAAACTTGAACTATCACTCCAAAGATTTCAATCAATAAACCTCACTCAAACATCCGCTCAATGAAACACAACTTGCTTATAAACCCTAACCAAGTGTTTCACTATACTTCCAATAACTCACACTATGGAACTCAAACCTTGACTCAAGATGATTCCAATATCACATAACAATGATACTCATGTTCTTTTACAAATCCTAGTTCAATATAGTTCTCAATTTCACATAACAATGATACTCATGTTCTTTCACAAATCCTAGTTCAATATAGTTCTCAATTTCACATAACAATGATACTCATGTTCTTTCACAAACCCTAGTTCAAGATAGTTCTAAATTTCACATAATAATTATACTTATGTTCTTTCAATATCCACAAATCATGCAAATGAAAACTCACTCAAACATTTCCAACAATGCTCATCAAATAATCAATTTCACTCCAACTTTGCATTTCACAACATTCAAATCAACAATATTTCACTCATAAGGATAATGTGCCCATACCTTTTGTTTTTATGGAGATATGTCTTCAAAACCTATCTTAATCACAATCAAATACTCTTTGCCAATTTCAAGGTTAGATAGTAACAACCTATCTCAAAAATCTCCACACAAATATTCTCCCCAATAATTATTTCACCATACAAAAATATCAAATCTCAAGTACACCTTATAATCTCCTTACACCTCCAATGAAATAAATTATATTTTTATAATGCAAGAATGATGGGGGACGGGAAAAATCGCACCTACTTCAATCCCAAATTTTCTTCTATTAATCTAAAAAATCTCATTTACAGAACATCAACAGCCCGCAGGCTTTACAATAACCATCGCTCAGCTTGGTTTTCTCTACCACACTCTACGTACGATCTCCAATCCACCACCCTTCCTATTACAATGACTGGGTTTTTATAGAGGCCCCAACCCTCTGAAACATCAATCCCAAAAATTGAAGCACCAACTCGATTTATGACTCCACTCCGCATGGCCCCTGTCACTATTGTCTGATCGTCGCTTCCTTCTGTTCACTCTACGCGACCCATCCTTTTTGTTTCCTGTGCTTCTTGGTACTCGCCCGCTTTAACTGCACCTTGGTGCCATGTGTCATCCTTGCTCCACAACCACCACCTGACCTCTGTTGTCTTCTTCCTCCAGCTGCACTATAGTAGGGGTCGCGATATCGTGACATCTTCCTTTCACTGCCCCTCTCTTTCTTTTCCGATCGCGATATCGCGACATGTCACGATATCGCGACATAATTTCCTTGTGTCCTCGTTTCTATTTTTGTGTCGCGATATCGCGACATGTCACAATATCGTGACCTTTGCCTTTGGCTGCCCCTTGCCTGCCTGTTCTGGTCATGATTTTGTGACCTATCACAAAATCATGACACTTCCACTGCCTCCCCTTTGTTGCTGCTCTGATGTCACGATTTCACGACAGTCACGATTTCACGACGTGTCACAAAATCATGACACATCCACTACCTTCCCTTTGTTGCTGCTCCAATGTCACAATTTCATGACAGTCATGATTTCCTAACGTGTCGCAAAATCGTGACACATCCACTGCCTCCCCTTTGTTGCTTCCTTGTCGTGATTTCACGACAGTCGCAATTTCATGACATGTCATGAAATCATGACAATCCCGTAGGTGCCTTCCCATGGATTCTTTCTTGTCACAATTTCACGACAGTCATGATTTTGTGACATGTCATGATTTTGCGACAGTCACGATTTCACATGTCACAAAATCGCGATGATTCCAACAGTGACTTCTCTCCAGCTGCCTCCGTTGCGATTTCGTGACATGTCGTGAAATCGTGACCTTTTCTCCACTGCGCCTTCTTTCCCCACTTTGTGTCGCGATATCGCGACACTTTTCCTGTCGCGATATCATGACATATTTTTCTCCTTGCCTTCTGCTTCTTCTTCTATCGCGATTTTGTGACACGTCATGAAATCGTGACGTCTTTCCTCCTTAGCCAACTTTTCAGAAGTGGCCCTCCTGCCATTGGATGCTTCTGCATCAGGTGTTGCTGGATGCTCCTGCATCAAAGAATTACAAATATCAAAAATATATTTTACACCTTTTATCTCCTCACTTTCAAAACATAAATCAACAATTTCATTATAGCAAAACATAGACAAATATTTTCTTTATGCACCTTATTTCTCCTCTCAAAAATAATTATCACAATGTAATTTTTTTTCAAAACAAAAATACAATTTTCCTTGCATACCTTATCACTCATACCTTATAAAATATATTCCAACCACCAAAAATTAAAATAAAATATTTTAATTTTCTTATACCTTATATCTCCCTTAACAAACTCACAAAATGCCTTTTAAATCTCATGAAACCCTTTAATATAGATTTTTGAATATCAAAAACCTTTGTAAAATTAAATCATGAAATGCATACCTTTTATTTTAATTCTACCCCAAAAAATGTTTCTAGTGAAATTTGAACACACAACCTCACCTTACCAAAACCCTAGTCGAAAGCTAGACCACCAGTTGGGCTATGCACCCACACAAAATCAAAGAGCACACGAACCCCCTTTTGTTCCTTGTCTCTTCTCACACTTAGCACAAATGAAAATGATTTCCCTTTGCAAAATACAATTGCGTGAATCGAACCCATGATATTGCCCTCACAATGTCCTAGCTTTGCCTCAACTAACACCTATGCTAACGATATCGATGGAATCACTTTTTGACTTCCATTATTTTCACAACTTGCTCCCTGTTTTCCTTTTGCAAAACATGAAACCTCCTTTCTCATTTAGCAAAGTAGTGCACAAAAAATCATATATTTTATTTTCTTAGCATGGCATTCGATAGCAAAGGGTAAAATGAAAAAAAATTCCCCTTTTTATACACGTTTTCCATTGCACTTAACTCGTCAACCCAAATTTGAATTTTGAATTTCGAATTTAAATTTTAAAACCTTTGAACACTTTGGCACCTTTGATTTATTGAAATTAAAATTTTAACCATAGGTTAAAATATTTTAATTTAAATTAATTAAATTTAATCCTTTAAAAATTGCTCAATGGGTATTTTCAAGGAAATATTATTTTAATAATTCCTTGGACCTCGTTTTCTTCACCTCATCCTTTTTCCCAAAATATTATAATATTATTATTTCTTTTTAAACCTGCTCCTCCTTCCTTGGGTCTTCAATATTTTAGGCCTCTTTTAGGCATATAATATTTAAAATAAATATTATATCCTATTTCATTTAATCACTTCCTTATATTTTTGAAAAACAACCTGATGATATTAATGACGATGAAACTTGGACATCAACCTGTTGAAATCAATGACAACAAAACATGCTCAAATTTCCAACAAAGGGGATAGAGTTCTCCTATGGATAGAGGTCCACATACCAGATCAAAGGGGATAGAGTTCTCTTGTGTATGAAGATCCATGAACCAGATCAGAAGGGATAGATTTCTCCTATGGATAGAGGTCCATGAACCAGAGTAGAGGGTATAGAGTTCTCCTATAGATAGAGGTCCATGAAATAGAGTAGAGGGGATAGAGTTATCCTCTAGATATAGGTCCATGAACTAGAGTAGAGGGGATAGATTTCTCCTGTGGATAGAGGTCCACAAACCAGAGCAAAGGGGGTTGGTGTCTCCTGTGGAGTGGTATCCGCAAAACTAGAAGTAGAGGGGATTGGTGTCTCCTATGTAGTGGTGTCCATAAAACCTGAATCAGAGGGAATCGATGTCTCTTATGGAGTGGTTTCCATAAAACCAGATCTAATGGGATTGGTGTCTCCTATGGAGTGGTGTCCACAAACTTGAGCATAGGAAATTTGTATCTCCATTGGGTTGGTGCCCATGAAAATTATAATAGGGAATTGGTTCCCAAGATATTGGTTGAGAAAATTTATAAGAAATATTTTTCTCCATGGACGTATTCCACATTGGGTGAACCACATTAAATCTGTGTCTCTCGTGTGTGATGATTTGTGCATTGTTTCATTTAATGCATTGATATTATTGTTGTTATCATTTTGAAATAAAAGTAAAAGATTGGTCTTATATTATTCACCCTCCCTCTCATTATAAGTTTGTGTTCTTTGCTAGAGGCACCAACCTCTTCTTTGAAGATACCAACCCTCTACTCACAAATTTGGTCCAAACCTTTGCTTAAATTTGCTCCCAAATCTGATCACAAATACTGCTCAAATCTACTCCCAAATATGATCACAAACACTGCTCAAATCTGCTCCAAAATATTATCAATATTTCTCTTTCCCTTCTCTTGATTTCTTCAACTAAAAGTAATTCAGATATATTGTACCCAAAATTCTTTTAACTTCATGAACATATAGAGGATGATATGCACTAGTGTAGAAAGACTTAAATGGCCAATGTGTTCTTCACATTTATTAAGTCTATCACTTTCACATATTTCACATTTATTACATTTTAAAGGTATCCCAAGTCTAGCACTAGATAACTTATTTGTGTATTGAATTGGAGATGATAATACCTTGCTTTTATTCCATTGTCATGTACAACTGTTCTTATTCTTGAGATGGCTGAATTGTCCTTTTTAATTGAATGCTTGGGTGAATATGTGCAATTAATCCTCTTACTCTATTCTTTAATACCTTGACTTGTTCAAATCTATGCCCTTCAAATCTGTCTCAATAATGATGATCTTTATTTTGTATGTGCTTTCCAAATTTTCCTTAACAATGATGATCTTCTTTTGAAAATTACAAAATAAAACTTTATTAACAAAAAATGACTCCTTATATCTCCCTTTTAAAAAATACAAAATAAAACTTTGCTAACAAAAAATAAATCCTTATATCTCCCTTTAATCAAATTTAATTAAAACATTTTCTTGTACATAAAAATTTTAGCAGGCTACTAAGGGGTTTTGACTATTGGGCCTCTAGTATCATAGCACCCTAACATGAGCTCGTGACCAAATGAGCTAACCCTGTGGATGAAACTAAAAGGTCTAATAAAATATTTGAAGCCTTTCATTGCATTATCTCAAACAACAATCGTAGAGCAAAAATAGGTTGTTAAGGAGATTCAACCCTCGAACCTTTTGTACCATAGTGCCCTAACGTGGGCTTGTAACCAACTGGGATAATCCACCAATTGATATTAAAGAGCACAATAAAATATTTGAACATTTGTACCTTGCACATCAATTGCACAATAGGCCATGGAGGAGATTCAAACTTTGGATCTTTTGCATCGTAGTTCCCTAATGTGAGGTAGTAACTGACTGGGCTAACCTAATGATTGAGATTAAAAGGGCATAATATAATATATGAATCCTCCTTTAGATCACTGTTATACCACCAAAAATGACTCATTCTATCTTTGTACGCTCATCTCTGGGACATCCTCCCCCATATTCAACTCTTTGTGCCTTTATATTGAAAAGATAAGAAAGAAGTATGTGATCATATCCTCCAAGTCAACGTGAATATTACTTCCAAGGTTATTGTTATTCATGTAATAATTTTGGCCATAAATCTATACATTGCAAGGTTCATGAAAAATATGATTATGGATTCACCAAGAGAAATTTTAGGTCATATGGACCTTCCAAAAATTACAACATCGGATGTTACAATTGTAATAATTTTAGGTATAAGACAAATTGATGTAGAACAAAATATTAGGAAATTCCAAAGACTAGCAAGAAGAACGGGGATGCTCAAAAGGATTAAAAGGGTGTTGCTACAACAGTGTAAAAAAACAAGATTGAAAAGGAAGAAGATCTTTGTAAGTTGGGAGTAGCTTTAATCCCATCCCAAAATTGATCACCTCAAGAAAGAAGGTGGTGTTGGGGCTATGCTAAAATGTCTTATTTTTAGCCCCATGGAGCCCTTTGCTATTGATGTAAAAGTGGGGGAGAATTCGGTAAGGGGGAGATATTTCAGTAAGGGGGACCAGCTTCTCAGGAGGAGTAGTTTTGGTATCCTGTTGCACTAGAAGAATATTTTTTTTTGAAAGGGTTGTCATCAATGACAAAGGGGGAGATTGTTGGAAATATTGAGCATATTGAGTTGTCATTGACTTCAACGGTTACATGAGGTAGATATAGTTGAATACTAAAGAAAGCATGGTATTCAAGGTACATATATTCTTCACAGGTTTGATAGCAAGATTCAAAGGTAAGGCAAGGTACTCCTAGCAAGGAAATTATTTTTGAGCAAGGTACAATAGTTTTCAAAGCAAAACATTCTCCATGGTTATGTTAGCAAGAAAAATATAAGGCTTTATTTGGTTGAAAAAAATCTCAATTGCAAAAGACAAAAGGTTAAAAGTTTAAATTATAATATCTAAATATTTTAGATTTAAATTATTATAATAAAATAAAATTTAAAAAAGAAAGTGTCAATTCAAATTCAAATGGTGGAAATAATGTTAGAATATATTTCAATATTTCTTTCATTAGTTAATTCAATCCTAACGATCTTATATTGTTAGAATTGATTAATTTAGGCTAGTTGTTATTTTGTTACAACTGCGCCTATATTGGTCTCGGGTGGTTCCACAACCTCCGGACTAATCCTGGCCCTAATGTATTATTTATACTTCATCAAATAATTGAATTGTCGTTCCGCTTCTCACATGGTATCAGAGCTTACCACCACTCTCTCTCCGCCACTCTCATTTTTTAAATGATCTTGTAGTAGCGTGAGAAAGAAGCAGCTGAGGAAGAGTTTTTTTTTTATTGGAGGCGATTTTTTGAGGCTGAGCTTTTTGGTAGCGAAGCTGAGAAAACTTGGTTTTATTTTTCGAGGCAATTATTTCAATTTTTGGAATTCAAAGAAGCACGGTCGACGGATCAAAGAAGCACGGTCGAAGGTCAAACGAGGCAAAGAAGGGTCGAAGATCGAAGCGGAGTTCGAAGGCTCGCGACGAAGCTCGGCGGCCAACACCAAGGCCGCTTAGCCAAGCGCGAGAGGAGAGCTCGCGACCTCTCGGGTGGGAATCCCCGAGAGGAGATACTCCTCTACGGAGGAGAAACCCTCTTAAACTCCTAACGGAGTCACTGCGCCCTCGATGTGGGACATTGAGTCCTAAAATACAAATGCTCGGATCTGTGAATACGTCGTCACCTGCATCAACTGCATAAACCAAGACGTATTTTTCCTTACTTTTGAGGCCGGTAGATCAAACATCTGCAAATTTTCTTGGAGAATGAGGTAAAATCCGAGTCATTTCATTGGATTGAAATTTCATTTTAGCTCTCGGATCTTTCCTCAAAGCATTTTTTTCCTCCCGGACGGCGTCAATGGAAAAATTAGACAGACATTTTTGAGCAGTTTTCTCCACTTGGTTTGGTTGCAAACTATTCTATTCTTCCTCTGTGATCTCTGTGCATCATTTTGATACATCTATGGCAAGTTTTTGGTTGAAAAAAATGATTTTGTTCACCCGCCACCCGAGCGCCACCCTGCTGCCACCGGTGCTCCGCTCCCGAGCTACACCGGCTGCCGCTCCTCTTCACCGCTCGAGCTCCACTTGAGCTCCGCTCGAGGTGGCAGAGCAGCCGCGCGTTCTTCAAAAGGTGCGTCAAAGTTGTTTAAGGAGGAGGGCACCGAGAATAGTTCTCGGATCAGCCCACTGGCTCACCGGTTGTGAGCCGAGTGGTAAGGGCTCTGGGAGCCCTCAGGTCACGGGTTCGAGTCCCGTCGACCCCCCCCGCTCAAAGGTATAATTTTTTTTTATTTATTAAAGTTTTTTTTTAATATTCTCTAATCAAAGTTAAATTAAATATAATTTTAATTTATTTTATCATAGTTTAAAGGTTATTTTTTTTAAATATATATTTTTTTTACTATGTAGAATAAAGTTATTTTTTTTAACTTTGATTATAAAAGAATGTTTTAAAATGCTTTATAAAGGAAAATTTTAAAGGGGGGAGTGATTTTTTTTTCGAAAAATCAAGGGGGGATTGAGAGTAATTTTTTGAAAAAGCAAAGTTTGGCATTATTGTAAAGGTGCATTTTCGGCTGCGCCTGACACCTAGTGGGTTATTTATGTGGGCACTTTTATGTTGTATGTTGCATTTTTTCCTTCTTTTGCACTACATCATTTAAGTTAAAATCAAACACTCCCTAAGTCCCCAGAATAATTAAAACCCATCCGTGCAATTTATTGCACTACAACGTTCGGTATTTGTGATACCTCTGGCCAACACTTACAGGTAAAGCTGTCATGATTGCGCTACTATATCTGCCACCTAATATAGCTGCCACAATGACGTCTGAGCTTGTTCTCTATTAATCGTCGAGGAGAGATAAGTTTGCCATTTTGCTATTTTTTACTCCATCCACTACCCCAATCACTCTCATGTTTAGGCTTAAATCCAGATGAAAGTTCGGATATCCAAAGTGTTTAGGGGAAGTTACGCCCCATGCATGAGGATTGAAGGCTTTCTAAGGTCGGTGCCATCAACGAGGTGATTCCCTTTTAGTACCGCCTAAGTACCACGTATCGTATAATCATTAAAATTACCTACAGTCTCCCTCACGTAAGGGCGGGTAATTTTTTTGGTTTTTCAAAATACCTATAGTCTCCCTCACGTAAGGGCGGGTATTTTGTATGGTATAATGGCCTGGAATTAAGGTATATCGAAGGGGTGACCATTTGGTGTTATAAGGAACCTTCACAATGTCTGCAAAACTAATGACTGATGCTCATCAGTTATTGAAAGGTCCAAATTATACACCATGGAAAAACAAAATGAAGGCAATCCTAGAGATGGATGATCTTTGGGAAATTGTGTCTGGAACAATAGTAAGACCTTCATCTTCAGTTGGAGCCACAACTCCATCTGCTGATCAGAAAGACTTTGACAAGAAAGATAGCAAAGCAAAGGTGCTCATTTTGCTTGTTGTTTCTGATGAAGTTCAACCTCATATTGTTGACTGTCCAAATAGTAAAGCGGCATGGGATGCCCTTAAAACTATATATGAAGGGAAGAATGACTCCACCATTCTATTTCTTCAGTCTCAATTACACAGTCTAAGCATGAAACAAGGAGAGACGGTTGAAAACTTTCTTTGCAGAGTGTCTGAGTTGAAAGGAAAATTGAATTCCTTAGCAACACCAGTTGATGATAAGCTCCTTACCTCAGTGGTAATGAGAGCTCTTCCAGATTCTTTTAGAGTGTTGATTACCTCACTTCATGTATCACAGAGACAAGTTACCTATGTTGAGTTGGTAAATATGCTTCAAGAAGAGGAGGCACGCCAACTACAATGAGATGATTCTTCTAACACTGCCCTATACACCAACAGGAAGGGGCAAAACAAGAAGAAGGGTAATTTTTAGAAGGGAGGTAGTTCTCAAAAGGATTCAAAAGGGAAACAAACTCAACCTCAATAGAAAAAGAGATATTGCAAGATCTGTGACAAAGAAGGTCATGATACAAATAGATGTTGGCATAAGAATAAACAATCAAAATAGAAAGGCCAGAACAAACCACAAAAGAACAAACAACAGCAAGTGAATGTTGTTGTTGAGGAATCTAACATGGATTCTGAAAGAGCACACAAAGTGCTCATGACTACCATAGTATCCAAGCAGATGGATCCTATTTGGTATGTCGATTCTGGAGCCAGTAAACACATGATTGGTGACAAATCATGGTTTGAGTCTTTTGAGGCCAAAGAGGGCAAACCTGTCACTATTGCCGATGATAAAACCTACAAGGTTCAGGGAGAAGGAATAATTTTTGTTACTCTTCCTGATGGCAAGTGCCATATTGAGAAGGTTCTCTATGTTCCAGGATTGGCGAACAACTTGTTGTCAGTCACACAAATTCTGGACAAAAATATGGTTGTAAACTTTAGTGTTGAGGGGGGCAAGAAGTGTTGTTCTATCA
The DNA here is from genome assembly GCA_028583015.1 of Wollemia nobilis. Lineage (NCBI taxonomy): Eukaryota > Viridiplantae > Streptophyta > Pinopsida > Araucariales > Araucariaceae > Wollemia > Wollemia nobilis. Next base: position 6,061,018 of record JAQPPZ010017107.1, on the reverse strand, counting down.
CCAGGAGGGGTAAGAACATTGCAACCACTTCATATAAGCATGGCTTATTTGCCCTAGATACTATCTCTTCTCCAGATGTAGCCATGATTGTCTCTACAAAGGAGGCAACTTCCCTATGGCACAAGAGATATGGACATATGAGTTCTGGTTACTTACTTGAGTTAAGTAAGTATGAAATGGTAAAGGGTCTTCCTTCCCTTTCTACCACATTGCCAGTTTGCTCTGACTGCTTGGCAGGAAAGCAACATAGAGTGCCTTTTGAAAGGAGCTCTACAAGAGCAAAGAAACCTCTGGAGTTGGTTCACACCGATCTGTGCGGTCCTTTAACTCCCAATAGTTGTGGGGGTAAGAGGTATTTTTAGTTATTCATGGATGATTACTCATGAAAGATGTGGGTATTCTTTCTTCAACTAAAATCTGAAGCATTTGGCTTCTTTCAGCAATTCAAGAAATCTGTTGAAAAGGAGTCAGGGACTTCTATAAAGACCCTCCGCTCAGATCGAGGGGGGAGTTCACCTCTAAAGAATTTTTTGAGTTCTTAACTAAAAATGGGATCACACGACAGTTGACTACTGCTTATACTCCTCAGCAAAATGGAGTTGCTGAAAGGAGAAACCGTTCCATCATGGAAATGGTTCGTTGCATGCTCACAGGAGCTAGAATTGGGCAACAATATTGGGCAGAAGCTGTCACCATAGTAGTATATCTATTGAATAGGGCACCCACTAAGGCCCTACAAGGAATGACTCCATAGGAAGCATGGAGTGGCAGGAAACCCTCCATCTCTCATCTACGCATTTTTGGTTGTAAAGCATTCATGCACATACCGAAAGAAAAGAGGAAGAAGCTAGATGAGAAAACATTGAAGTGCATTCTTCTTGGGTATGATGAGCACTCCAAGGGTTATCGATTGATTGATCCTTTAACCAAGAAGATACACATCAGTAGAGATGTAGTTTTTGATGAGGCTTTCACATCATAAAACACATCAGATGTATACCTAGACCTTGTGGAAACTAAGGTTGAGAAGTCTCCTTCATCCAAGGTTGGAGGTCCTTCTTCATCTTCTTCATCACCATAGAAGAAGAATCCAAAGTGGTATACAAGTACAATTAGAGACTCTAAGCTATCCACTCCACCAGACTTGACATTGGATAGGCCTCGTACTCGTAGCATGGCTCGATAGGAGAAAGCTGCAACAGAGATTACTGGGGTTGATGATCTGTGTCAATATTTTGAGGAACTTTCTGTAGATCCAGAGAGAGATACAGAAGATATGGATATTGATGATGATAGGGTGTTTATGTCCTCAATAGATGAACTTGAACCTGCATCAGTGCAAGATGCTCTTGGTGAGCCTCAGTGGAAGGCCGCTATGGATGCAGAGTATAAGTCTCTGATGAAAAACAAAACTTGGAAGCTTGTCGATCTGCCATACGAAAAGAAGCCCATAGGCTGCAAATGGGTGTATAAAGTCAAGTACAAGGTATATGGGACAATAGATAAGCATAAGGCCCGACTTGTGGCAAAGGGCTATGCTCAAAGAGAAGGCATTGACTACGAGGAAACTTTTGCACCTACTGCTCGGATGACAACCATTCGAGTTCTTTGTGCTATGGCAACACAGTATGGGTGGAAAGTGCACCAAATGGATGTCAAGAGTGCCTTTCTAAATGGTGATCTCCAAGAGGAAGTCTACATGACTCAACCAAAAGGATTTGAAGTGGAAGGCCAACAGCAAAAAGTTTGCAAATTGGTCAAATCCTTATATGGTTTGAAACAGGCCCCTCGGGCTTGGTACATAAAAATGGATAATCACCTACTACAACATGGATTTAAGAGATGTCCGTCGGATGCAAACCTCTATTTCAAGAAGCAAGGCTCTAAAATAGTGTTGCTTGTACTCTATGTTGATGATCTGCTCATAACAGGGAGTTCAAAAACAATGATCTCTTCTGTCAAACAGGATTTGAGCGAATATTTTGAAATGACAGATCTCGGACTTCTCCATTACTGTCTTGGTCTAGAAGTGAACCAGAAGGAGCACTACATCAAAGTGTCCCAGAAAAAATATGCCAAGACACTACTAGAAAAATATCGCATGACTGACTACAAGCCGATGGCAACACCAATGGAAACAGGACTTCAGTTATCACGATATGACAAATCACCTCAGGTAGATGCTACTCTCTATCATCAGCTGATTGGGAGTCTCATATATCTGACCAACACTAGGCCAGATATCGTATTTGCTATCAACTATCTTTCGAGGTTCATGCAGGAACCTAAGACTACACACTGGAAAGCAGCAAAGCGAGTTCTTCACTATGTCCGTGGCACAATGGAATATGGCCTAGAATACAAGAAGAACAACAAATTCTTCTTACAGGGATACACGGACTCCGACTATGCCGGATCATATGATGATCGTAAATCAACTTCAGGATATTTGTTTCATCTTGGATCTGGTCCTGTCTCTTGGCACAACAAGAAGCAACAGGTGGTTGCTATCTCATCAACAGAGGCAGAATATCGTGCTGCACGTGAAGCTGTGTGCGAAGTGATATGGTTGCGTCGCATCCTGACAAGTATGGGTCTTCCATAAAAATCTCCAATACACTTGTTCTACGACAACATGGGTGTTTTGAATCTTGTTAAGAATCCAGTGCATCATGAGAAAATGAAGCACATTGATACACAATGCCACTTCATTCGAGACGAAGTACCAAAGCACCGAATCCAGCTTCAGTACATCTCCACCAATGCTCAAGTTGCAGACATATTCACTAAGGCACTTGCACGTGTCAAATTTGAATTGTTTCACAGCTCTCTATGTATTTCAAAATAATGGGGGGATGATAGTATAGCTAGTAGTTATATGTTTCCTAAAATATTGTAATATGGGGGGATGTTAGAATATATTTCAATATTTCTTTCATTAGTTAATTCAATCCTAACGATCTTATATTGTTAGAATTGATTAATTTAGGCTAGTTGTTATTTTGTTACAACTGCGCCTATATTGGTCTCGGGTGGTTCCACAACCTCCGGACTAATCCTGGCCCTAATGTATTATTTATACTTCATCAAATAATTGAATTGTCGTTCCGCTTCTCACAAATAAAATAAAGCACCGATGTCTTCACAAATTGCACATTTAAGGAGGAAAAATAAATCATTTTCTAAAGTTAAGAATGATGCATGATTCACACTATTTTATTTTTTTTCATTGAGGGAAAATAGAAGAAAATATAGTGCACACAGTTCAAATTAGGGGTAAAGATTTAAAAATGATGTAGCACACGAGATATCCCAACTGGGTGCTAGCCCAGGCAGAAGGCAGACCTTGTGCATGTTGGTAGATGACAGGTTACGGGTTCAATTCATGGTGGGTTCATTTCTCTTGAAGTTTTGTTCAATAAATAAATATCTACTAAAGAAGACGTCAAGTAGGAGTTTGCACATTGTGGTCTTGTGTAGCCTAGCTTGCACTAGGATGCAGGCCAACAAGAGGTGGTGGGTTCAATTTATGGTGGTAACACCTTGGTAAAGGTAAAATTTTGATTAAAATATTTTGCATGGTGTAAAGTATGCATAGTGCTCGTTTGCATTAGGAAGATATAAGGTTTATTTGGATTGGTTGAATTTTTGCATGATTGGTTGAAATCAAAGGTAATGTGTTATTAATTATATTTCAGCTTCTATGTGTGTGACTTGATAAGGTTGAAAATATTTTTGAAAAGTAGGAGGTATAAGGTGTATAAATTTGAATTAATATTGTAATTTGCACATTGGGTTATTGAGTGATATAAGGTACATGGTGGAGTATTGAAAATTATTTGTTTGTGAAAGTAGGAGTTATAAGGTGTTATTGTGGTTTAATTATTGTTTGTATTTTTGCATGGTGAAAGAAATTTTGAAGGGTTTGGTTCTTTGTTAAAAATATTTATTTTTGGGTTATTAAAGTAGCTATAAAAGCATTATATTCAATATTTTTAAGCACATATTTTTAGAAAGGATTTAGAGATCTACTAATCATTTTTGAAGTGGCACATTATTTTTGAGATAGGATTTAAGGGTACATCATCATCAAAGCAAGTTAAAAGGTATGGTGATCTATTTTCTTTCGTAAGGTTTTTTGGTTGATCAAACATCTTTGATGTCATAAGGAGGATATATAAGGATTAAGTTCATGTGCATTGTTGGAAATATATGTACTTTTATTTGAGAACAAAAGTTGTACATTATTGTTAAATAAATTTGGAAGCATATGTGCTGGGGTTTGAGAATAATTGTGCATCATTTTTGTATTAATTGGTGAAGAATGTGGGCATTGGTTTTGAGTGATAATGGGAATGAAAATGCAAGATTTATAGATAATATTTGTGAAGCCAATGTGTGCATTTTCATGTGTGATTTTATGAGTAGATGAAGAGTACTTGTGCATTGTAATTTTTTGAAGTGAAATTGCAAATCAGCAAATACCAGGTCAGTTGTCAAATGCTAGACTAGAGCTACCTTTAGAATGCAAGATATGTGAGACATGTGAAAGTGATAAGACTTAATGAATGTGAAGAAAACATTGAGCATTTGTTTATTGCATATAATTATCTATATGTTCAAGAGGTTAAACGAATTCTGGGTAGAATATGTCTAAACTAATTTAGTTTAAAATAAGCACAATTAAATATTATATAAAGCACTTGATGACATCATTATGCAAGATATGGAAATAGATGAACATTGTTTTATATGCAAGTTTTGGAGAGTTGAGAATATGTTTTGATGAGTAGATTTGAGTGTGTTTTGAGAATATTTGAGTATGTGTTTTGAGTATATTTGAGTATGTGTTTTGAGCAGATTTAAGTATGTGTTATGAGAATATTTGAGCATGTGTTATGAGCAGAATTGAGCATGTTTTTTTCGCATATTTGAGTATGTGTTTTGAGCAGATTTGAGTATGTGTTTTGAGCATATTTGAGTGTGTGTTATGGACAGATTTGAGCATGTGTTATGAGAAATTTTGAGCAAATATTTGGGTAGTATTGAGAGCAAGTTTGCAAGCTGATTTGGATAAGCCTTGTGAGTAGGCTTGGTGTAGATTTCAGTAGATTTGATTAGGTTGTTCAGTAGAATTGAGTAAGCCTTATGAGTAGGATTGGTGTATATTTGAATAGATTTGAGCAGGTTATTGAGTAGAATTGAGCAAGCTCAAGGTAGTTTTGAGTAAATTTGTGAGAAGGCTTTGGAGAAGACCAAAGTAGAGGGGATAGAGTTCTCCTATGGATAGAGTTCTGGGCTCTTGTGGATAGATATACATGAACCAAAGTAGAGGGGATAGAGTTCTCCTATGGATAAAGGTCCATAAACCAGGGTAGAGGGGATAGAGTTCTCTAGTGGATAGAGGTCCAAAAACCAGAGTAGAGGGGATAGAGTTCTCCAGTGGATAGAGGTCCAAGAACTAGATTATAGGGGATAGAGTTCTCCTATGGATAGAGGTCAATGAACCAAAGTAGAGGAGATAGAGTTATCCTATGGATGGAGGTACACAAACCAAAATAAAGGGGATAGAGCTATCCTATGGATAGAGGTCCATGAACCAAAATAGATGATATAGAGTTCTCTTATGGATATAGATCCACAAACTAGAGTAAATGGGATAGATTTATCCTATGTATAGAGTTCCACAAACTATATTATAGGGGATAGATTTATATTGTGGATAGAGGTACACAAACCAGAGCAAAGGGGATTGGTGTATTTTGTGGAGTGGTGTCCACAAAACCAGAAGCAGATTGGATTGGTGTCTCCTATGGATTGGTGTCCAAAAAACCTAAAGGAGAGGGTATTGGTGTCTCCTATGCAGTGGTATCCACAAAACCATAGCTGAGGGGATTTGTGTCTCATATGGAGTGGTGTATACAAACTTGAGCATAGGGGATTTGTGTCTCCATTGGGTTGGTACCCATAAAAATTATAATAGGAAATTGGTTCCCAAGAGATTGGTTGATAAAATTTATAAGAAATATTTTCTCCATGGATGTAGTCCACATTAGGTGAACCACGTTAAATATGTGTCCCTTATGTGTGTGATGATTTATGCATTGTTTCATTTACTACATTGATATTATTTTTGTTATCATTTTGAAATAAAAGTAAAATTTTGGTCTTATATTGTCCACCCCCCTCTCAGTATAAGCTTGTGTTCTTCACTAGAGACACTAACCTCATATTTTAAGATACCAACCTCTACTCACAAATATGGTCTAAAACTATGCTTAAATTTACTCATAAATATGATCATAGACACTACTCAAATATGCTTCCAAATATGATCACAAACACTGCTCAAATATGCTCCAAAATATGATAAATATTTCTCTCTTTCCCTTCTCTTAAGGTTGCTTTCTTAAAATAAAATTAATTCAAACATATTCATGAACATATAGAGGATGATATGCACTAGTGTAGAAAGCTTCAAATGGCCAATATGTTCTTCACATTCATTAAGTTTGTCACTTCCACATATTTCACATTTATTACATTTTAAAGGTATCCCAAGTCTAGCACTAGATAACTTACTTGTGTGTTGAATTGGAGATGCTAATACCTTGCTTTTCTTCCACTATCATGTGCACCTTTTCTTCTTCTTGAGATGGTTGAATTGTCCTTCCTTTTTAATTGAATGCTTGGGTGAATATGTGCACTTAATCCTCTTACTCTATTCTTTGATGCCTTGACTTGTTCAAATCTGTGCCCTCCAAATCTGCCTCAATAATGATGATCTTCCTTTTGTATGTGCTTTCCAAATCTGCCTTAATAATGATGATCTTCTTTTGAAACTTACAAAATAAAACTTTATTAACAACAAAATGACTCCTTATATCTCCCTTTTAAAACTTACAAAATAAAACTTTATTAACAACAAAATGACTCCTTATATCTCCCTTTAATCAAATTTAATTAAAACTTTACCTTGCACAACAAAACTTTAGTAGGCCATCGAGGGGATTTGACCCTTGGACCTCTAGTAGCATAGCGCCCTAATGTGAGCTCATGACCAACTGAGCTAACCCAGTGGATGAAACTAAAGGGCCCAATAAAATATTTGAAGCCTTCGTTGCGCTATCTTAAACAACAATCGCACAACAAAAATAGGCCATCGAGGAGATTCAACCCTCGAACCTTCTGCACCGTAGCACCCTAACATAGGCTTGTAACCAACTGGGCTAACCCACCAGTTGAGATTAAAGAGCACAATAAAATATTTGAACCTTTCGTACCTTGCACATCAATCACACAATAAAAATAGACCATCGAGGAGATTTGAACTTTGGACCTTCTACATCGTAGTGCCTTAACACGAGCTAGTAATTAACTGGGCTAATTGAACGATTGGGATTAAAAGGACATAATAGAATATTTGAAGCCTCCTTTATATCACTACTATGCCATCGAAAATGAATCCTTCTATCTTTGTGCACTCCTCTCTAGGACGTCCTCCCTTCTCTTCAACTCTTTGCTCAATCTTATATCGAAGGATATTCAAATTTGTCTTGCTCACCACAAAATGAATTATTGGCCTCATATTAATATGCTTTCACTTTTACTATTTATGCCCAAGGAGGTTGGCCCATGCATATTAAACCTTTGAATTTCAAATTCACTTTTATATGGTGCTCAAGTCGGCCCACTCTCTTTTAAAACTCTTTTATATTATAATATTTAAATCTATGATTTAAATATTATAATATTTGAATATTTAAACTTTTATTCAAAATATATTTAAATATTTTGATTTAAATATAAACCTTCCACTTTAATATTTAAATATTTCATTTAAATATTAAAGCATATAATTAAATCACCCTTGAATATATCTTCCTTGACATCAATGAAAACATTAAATCACCCTTGAAGATATATGCCTTGACATCAATGACAACTCAATAATTCTAACAATCTCCCCCTTTGTCATTGATGGCAACCCTGCAAAGAAATTATCCTTTACTAAAATAGGATCACAAGCTGCTCCCCCTGACAAGCTACTCCCCCTTACTAAAATTCTCCCCCTTTGACATCAATGGCAAAGGCTCCTCGAGGTTGAAAGATAAGACACTTGACAACGCCCCCTTACTCCCTGCTCTAACTAAGATAATCAATGATGAGATGGGAGTGAAACTCCCAAATTACTATGCTCCTCTTCTTGTTCTATTTTATTTCTCCAAACTTTGGAGGTCATATTCTTTTGAACAGTTTGACCATCCTCCTTCTTACTTGATTTCGGAAGTTCAGGGAACACTGTTCTACACCATCTAGCTGTATGCCCAAAATTATTACATTTGTAACAAATGATGTTGTAGTCCATGAGAGGTGCAAATGAATTGAAATTCCTCTTGGTGAAGCAAAAATAATTCTTAGCATGAACCCTACAATGTACAGCTTTATGACCAAAATGGTTACATGAGAAACAATAACCATGGAAGAAATATTGAAACCTATCTGATTGCCTTGGAGGATATGGCCGCATGGTTCTCTCATTGCTGTTTCTATGATGGTCCTTGGTCCATGATGATGCTTTGTTTTCTTCCTTCTTGATGCTTCCACTTCTCAACACATCAGCATAGGTCTTAGGCTCTTCTTTAATTATTTTATTTGATGCCTTTGTTCCTTTTGAGCTTGACTCCCCATTTTTTTCTTTTGACTTTCTTCAAAACCAAGTCCAGTATTTATAACCAAAGATCTCTGTGCTTTGATAATATCATCCATGATTTTTGTGCTTTTCTCAAACTTATGTAGCTTATCATTAGATTCTTCCACTTCCTTCCTTATAGAGACAACCTCATGTTCCAATTTTTCACATTCCAACTCTTTTGCCTTTAACTGCTCACCCATACCTTCTTCAATTTGCTTTACCTCTTTAACTTTCAAGTCAATGAGTTCTTGCAAAAAAATTTACCTTTGTCTCCTCATCCTCTTGTACTTGAGTCTTCAATCTTGAGTTCTTCTTTCTAAGCCTTTTCAACTCTTCAAGAGCAACAACAAGTTCCTCTTCTATGTCAACTATGGCTTCCTCTTCATTTTTTGGATCTCTCTCTTTTTCTTGGTTTTCTTCAACAAGAGCATCTTCTTTCTCCTCTATAGCCAAAAATAGGATTTCTTCTCTTTCACTATCGGAGAGGCTTTCATCACTGCTGGAAGAATTGCTTGCTTCCTCAACATAAAGACTCTTCTTGTGCCTTTGAAATATCTTCTTCTCATGCTTGCTTTGATCGTGCCTATTTTTCTTTTCATGATAAAATTTTTTTTCTTTCTTTTTCTTGTATTCCTTTTCTTCTTCATTGCTACTACTTCCATATTATGGGCAATTAGATGCATAGTGACCAATGTTACCACAATTAAAACATTTCATAGTATGCATACCTTTGTATTTTCTTGGACCCTTCTTATTTCTTCGCACAAAGTTAGCTTCTTCTTTGTTACTCGATTCTTCACTTGACTCTGGTTCTTTATTCTTTGTCTTCTTTGAAGCTTTAAACGTGGTCTCCCATTTGGATGTTTGATCTTTTTCAGTCCTCATCTCATAGGTTGTGAGAATTCTATGTAGCTCATCCATGCTTAAGGTTTTAAGATCCTTCATTTCTTCAATCGTTGAGACCTTTGCATCAAACCTCATGGGAAGTGACCTTAATATTTTTTGAACAATCTTAGAGTCTTCAATATTTTCTCCAAGTCCATGAATGGTGTTGACAACTTCATCAACGTGGAGTAGATATTTGGCAATATCTTCCTCATATTTCATCTTCAAATATTCAAACTTCCTCCTATGGGTTTGAAGTTTTGCCATTTTAACCTTGTCATCTCCTTCATATGTTCTTTGTAACTTGTCCCAAATTTCTTTTTCTTGAGGTGCATTGCATGACTTTCACAAACTCTGATTCACATAACCCACTTAATATTGCATTCATTTCCCTGGCATTATTTTCAAATGGTTTCTTGCCATCTCGATTCGTGGGAGGGGTATCAGGTGGTGTGAACCCATCCTCAACGGATTGCCATATATCATAGCCATGTGCCATCAAATAAGTCTACATCCTCACACTCCAAAAAGCATAGTTAGTTCCATCAAACAATGGAGCCCTATTTGATGAAAAACCTTCTTGGTAAGCCATGTGTGTTCTTGTAAGATCTTCCTTCAAGATGTTAGGCTTTCATGAAGGAACCCACTCTGATACCAATTGAAGAACACAAGCTTATATTGAGAGGAGGGGAGTGAATAGTATAAGATAAAAAATTTCCTTTCAAACCAATAACTGCAATAATATGAATGCAATAATAAATCAATGCATAATTTCCATACACATAAGAGACAATGCTTTTATGTGGAAACACCCTTTCGAGATAAAACCATGGTAAAATATTGCTTATATTTTCTTCAAAAAATTTCATGGGCACCAACCCATAGGAGACACCAATCCCCTAGTACAATTTTGTGGGCACCAACCCACAGGAGACACCAATCCCCTATACAAGTTTATGGACACAAATCCACAGGAGACACCAATCCCCTTCTTCAAGTTTGTGGACACCAATCCATAGGAGACACCAATCCCCTATACAATTTCATGGGCACCAACCCACAGGAGACACCAATCCACAAGAGATACCAATCCCCTTCTACAAGTTCATGGGCACCAATCCACAGGAGACACCAATCCCCTATACAAGTTCATGGACACCAATCCATAAGAGACACCAATCCCCTATACAATTTCATGGGCACCAACCCACAAGAGACACCAATATCCTATACAAGTTTGTGGGCACCAACCCATAGGAGACACCAATATTCTAGAGGCACAACCTCAACTTTGAATGCACCAATCTCTGCTCACAAATATGGTCCAAAACTCTACTCAAGTATAATACTAAATCTGATCACAAACACTGCTCAAATATGCTCCCAAATATGATCATAAATACTCCTCAAATCTACTCCAAAATCTGATCAATAATTCTCCCTTTCCCTTCTCTTGAGTTTGCTTTCTTCAACTAAAAGCAATTTAGACATATTCTACCCAAAATTATTTTAACTTCATGAACATATAGAGGATGATATGCACTAGTGTAGAAAGCTTCAAATGACCAATGTGTTCTTCACATTCATTAAGTTTATCGCTTCCACATATTTCACATTTATTACATTTTAAAGATATCCCAAGTCTAGCACTAGATAACTTGCGTGTTGAATTGGAGATGCTAATACCTTGCTTTTCTTCCACTATCATGTGCACCTTTTCTTCTTCTTGAGATGGCTGAATTGTCCTTCCTTTTTAATTGAATGCTTGGGTGAATATGTGCACTTAATACTCTTACTCTATTCTTTGATGCCTTGACTTGTTCAAATTTATGCCCTCCAAATCTGCCTCAATAATGATGATCTTCCTTTTGTATGTGCTTTCCAAATCTGCCTTGACATTGATGATCTTCTTCTGAAACTTACAAAAATAAAACTTTATTAACAACAAAATGACTCCTTATATCTCCCTTTTAAAACTTACAAAATAAAAATTTATTAACAAAAATGACTCCTTATATCTCCCTTTAATAAAATTTAATTAAAAACTTTACCTTGCACAATAAAACTTTAGCAGGCCATTGAGGGGATTTGACCCTTGGACCTCTAGTAGCGTAGCACCCTAATGTGATCTCATGACCAACTGAGCTAACCCAGCAGATGAAACTAAAGGGCCCAATAAAATATTTGAAGCCTTCATTGCGCTATCTCGAACAACAATCGCATAATAAAAATAGGCCATCGAGGAGATTCAACCTCGAACCTTCTACAACCCAACACCCTAATGCAGGTTTCTAATTTATTAGGCTAACCCACTAGTTGAGATTAAAGAGCACAATAAAATATTTTAACCTTCCATACCTTGCACATCAATCACACAACAAAAATAGGCCATCAAGGAGATTCAAACTTTGCACATTCTGCACCATAGTGCCCTAATGCGGGCTACTGGTCTAACCCAATGGTTGATATTAAAAGGGCACAATAGAATATTTGAAGCCTCCTTTTGATCACTGCTATGCCACTAAAAATTACTCCTTCTATCTTTGTGCACTCATCTCCGGGACATCCTCCCCCATCTTCAACTCTCTACTCCTTTATATCGAAGGATATACAAATTTGTCTTGCTCTCCAAAAATGAATTATTGGCCTCATATTAATATGCTTTATTTTTGCTATTTGCACCCAAGGAGGTTGGCCCATGCATATTAACCTTTGAATTTCAAATTCACTTTTATGTGGTGCTCAAGTCGGCCCACTCTCTTTTAAAACTCTTTTATATTATAATATTTAAATCTATGATTTAAATATTATAATATTTGAATATTTAAAATTTTATTCAAAATATATTTAAATCCTTTGATTTAAATATAAATCTTCCACTTTAATATTTAAATATTAAAGCATATAATTAAATCACCCTTGAAGATATCTACCTTGACATCAATGACAACATTAAATCACCCTTGAAGATATCTACCTTTGACATTAATGACAACTCAACATTTCTAACAAATATCATTTCCCTTTCCTAGCCATAGTATTCACCCATTGTAATTTCAAATTAGTACATTCAAACACACAAAATCAAAATTAAAATTTAAAAAATGAAAAAAAATTAAAGGAGATAATTAATGAATGAGGTAAGACATAATTGTTAAACATAGCATTGGTTGTCTTCACTTGATTTCTGTGAATTTCCATTTTTACATTTCCTTTATAGCACATTTTGCATTTGGTTTAGTAGCTTATGTTCTTAACAAAAATAAAAATAAAAATAAACCAAAATAATATATCTATGGATTGTTCATCTTTATTTCCTACCATTTCTATGGTAATCCCATCAGTGTGGTTCAGATAGGTTGCACAGATTTATTTGTTGGCCCATAACACATTGTTTCGGGTACTAATGTCCCACACAGATACACCTCCACATCTCTTTTGCAAACCAAATCATGTTCATCCACAATTTACCATAACAATACCCACATAGACATGGCCCAAGTAGAATATTTCTACAAATTAGCTAATTATGTCTTACAACCCCTCCATAATATCCCGGATCAAGATCTTTCTTTACAAGAAGAACTTATTCCTTCCTAGCCATCTAGATTCATACAAATGTACACTAACCCTCTTTTTGAGGTATCAGTTGCACCTTCATTCTATTTTTCCATTCACCAATCATCATGTGCTCCTAGCACTTCATATGTATCCACCTATACCAACCACTTTTATGAAGTACAAGTCAATGTTGCTTCACAAGTGCCCATTTTATCTGATAAAGTTGCAATTCCCATTTCCACTTATCTCCCCATCCACATAATCTATTCCATATTCATCCATGCCTTCCAATGATGATATGTAAATTAATGAAGCATGGGAATATTTGAAAAATTTGCTTAAGAAGTGGTAGAGCATTCAATAGAAAGTTCAAGTGAACCCTAGGCCTCAACCAATTTCCACTCCACCCATATTCATCACATAAATTCAATATTGGGCACCATAATATTCAATGGTTTCCATACATATACCTCCATCCACCCATACCAATTCCATTCTCATAGGCCAACCCAACCAAAATCCTCATGCATTGTACCCTCTTCAATAGTCACCATCATTTCTCAATCAATATCATCATCATCAATTCCAATCCACTCTACCTATCTGTCATCATATTGTCACTCCACAATATCTTTCCACCCCTTCATAGAATCAACAAATGATTCAAGGCTTTCAAATTATTTGGGAAGACCCTAAAATTAAGGTTATGCAACAATAGATTGATAATTTGATAAAACATACTCCTAGTTACAATAACCAGAAGCTAACCTTACATCAATTAATAAATTAACAAACTCACCCTTAGGTACCATCATGGCCATATTCATTAGACTTCATGGTACCAAGGTTTGATAAGTTCAAAGGGACTGAGGAACCTAAAGAGAACATGAGCACATTTGTGCACTCCTGCTTTAGAATTCAAAATGATAATACTCTCATGCTCCGTATATTTCCTCAAACATTGGGGGAGATGCCATAGAGTTCTATAACAAATTGCCCAATCATATTATTTATACTTTCGAATAATTGGTTGACCAATTCTTTGAATGATTTGCCCTTAATTTAAGAAATAAATTTGCATTATCCGATATTTATGGTTTAAGACAACATGATGATGAGTCTATCTATGATTTTGACAACCATTGGTGGGCCATCATAACCAAATTGCCATTCACCCTACCAATGGAAAAACTTATTAATCTATTCACTAAGAGCTACCTCAAATCCATTTATTGAATGCTTCAATTGTAAACATATCTCTCATTTGAGGAAGCTCTTGCCCAGGCTAGTGTCATTTAAGAGATAAAAATACAAGAGGGTATACTTAAGCCAAGAAATAAGGAATGGCAAAACAAGGGCCAAAACAAAAAGCAATTATTTTGGCCAAACCAAATCAACACAAGCCAATCCGACCAATCAAGCCAATCACGTCAATCAAGTGGTCATGAGCCAATCGGCAATGGATCAACAATAGCCAATGCAACAACCACCGTAATAAATTACCTGTCATGTGGTGCCCTTAGTAACCCAATCTATGGAAAACATAGTACCAACTATAGAGAATTGTTAACATCGATAATCTATTCGATAAAATTATCAATACATCCCTCTATATGAATCTTATGCTTCCATATTTCGAAGGTTGTATGACACCAATAGACTTTCTTTTCCTAAGGTCAAATTAGATGATCCCACTAGATGTAAAAACTACAAGGAATATTTATTTTTCCCTTATCATAGATAAAATGGGTATGAAATAAATAATTGTCGTGTGTTTAAGGATATAGTATAATATCTCATTGACATGGGGACCATCAAGCTTGACAACCTCCTAGCTCAACAAAACCAAAATCTTGGTATATTCTAAACACCACTTCCTCATCACGAGGACGTACAATCCACAATGGGTGGGAGTAACATCAAGACACTTCCCAATCAAGTTAACCATATTTAATAGTATCGAGGTTTTGTAGGTGCCATTCATGTGGTAACCCAAGGTTAACAATGAAAAAATGCACATCAATAATCCGTTCAACAACCCATGAACTCACAAGAAAGAGAGTCTCAACCTATTCCATCACCCCCCATACAAATTTCCCTAAATCCTTCTCCACAAATCCACATTTCCAATTATTCTAATCTGTAAAGTCATCCCATCAATCACCCCCAAAGACCATTTATTTCTCTGATAGCTAGTTAACCACGCGTTTAAAATTAGCTTCATTAAAACTGTCTATTTATGACCATTCAAAAATATCCCCAACATCATGAGGCATTAATGGATATTCTAAAATCCATAGAAATCCAATCTCAATATTCTAATTCCTTTAATAACTTTGTAGGGATTATTCAAACATGCATGGACCTTTCCATCACATTTTATAACTTTGATATTAAATCAATATTATCATAATCAGTGGACCCTCCATTGCATATAATGGCTAAAATTAACAAGAATCCATTTAAAAGAGTCTTAATTGATACTGGATTCTCCATTAACATCATCACCATATCTTCCCTCCATCATCTCAATATTCTTCCATCTCACATAACCAAATTTACATTCACATTGAAAGCATTTAACGATGCTCTCTACTCTATAGTTGGCACTATTGTTTTACCCATAGAAATAGAGGTAAAAATGTTGTATACCTTATTCCACATCTTCGAAATATCTATGGTTTATAATGTACTCCTTGGAAGACCTTGGATGAGGGAAATGAGATGTGTGCCTTCCATATTACATCAATGTCTAAAATACGTACACTAAGAGCAAGTACATTTCATACTAACGTATGTTGAGCCATTTAAGTATTGCAACTTCATATCAAATTCTTATGAATCCATGCTTTATTATACCCACATTTTCCTCATGTCATCCACCACATCATCAATCACTTCATCCAATCCTTTATCAAAAGCCCCCATTCCTAAGGAGATTCCCATCACCAATTCCAACCAAGCATCTAATTCTACACCTTCAGTATCATCATAATTGACTACATGTACATGTGGTCTAAACCAATCCATACCATCCACATCATCATCCCCTTCATTGGTCATAAAATTTCCTTCACAACCAAATCCACCTTCATTAGCCAATATTTCACAAGTCAAATTGTCAAACTATGAGATGCCTATATCTTCCTCATTGTTTGATCCATTAGCCAACCACAAGCCTCCCATGTCCACTTCATCTTCATCATCCTAGGTTAAGGTCCAACTCACCAACCATAGTATTAGTGAATATGTGGTCCAAGACATCATAATCACGTGGCTCAATATATCAACTACCAAGGATTTTGGTTGCCCATGTGACCCACATTTATCTATAGGAGCAGTATACAATATGGGTCTGGTGCCTAATAGCATAAATTTTGTGTATGGGGAGATACAATATTTATATAATACTACTCCCCAAAAGAACCCAAACAACCACTACTTACCAATATCCAACAAATTATGGATTTTCCATCCCGCTATTTTTACAAAAATAATTGGTAAATATATGGCTTAGGCCAATATGAATAGGGAGTGTCTTAGCTTATTTATGTCCCATATCAATAAGTGAACGACCATTTAGGTCTAGGTTATCACCCACTTACCATCATATCTTCTTTTGAAAAAGCCTTCCAAAGTCTTAATATGAATTAAGAAGAATACCTCCATCCCAATGACTCTGACGAGGAAATATATGAAAAATTTAACCTCATGTTGATAGCTTCTGATGAATTTTATGAAGAATCAGAGCCCACCATTCCCCACACTAAACAAGATGAGTTTTATCTCAGAATATTCCCCATCCATGAGCCCATATTTCACTTGCTTCTTCCATAAGAGTGAGCTAAACCTATCGGTGAACCACCACCTCCATCTCATTAATCAATCTCATCAGTCAAAATTGTAGCATATGTATATAATGCAAAAAAGATAAAAACATATAACAAACAAAAACATTTTATTTTTCTGCATTTCATGTATATATATTTATTTAAGTGTATTTTTGTGTTTCTCATGACTTTTCATGTTTACCAAGGTCCTAGCATTGGTTCTTAGGATCTATCCATCTTGTACATTTCACTTCCTCCATTTTCCTTTAAATCAACAAGAATCCTACTAACTTATTCACCCCACTTCATAATCCATACGATTTGTCAAAGCTAATTCCAATTGACATGAGTCTTATTGATATGTATAGGATTTCCTCACCACCATATTTTTTGAATTTGTCCTATTCAAGGAATTATTAAGAGCTTAATCCAACTACATTCCTCCATCCCCTCCACCTTCACCTCCACCTTCACCTCCATCTTCACCTTCACCTTCACCTTCACCTTCACCTTTGAATCCCAAGGTTTTCTAGGTAGATATAGATGAGGATAATTTAGAAGAGTTTGATGACATATTAGATGACATTTATCTGATCCCTATGCCCCATCAACTTAATGAAGGTTCTCATATGTCAATTGAAGATACCATCGATGTGAACCTTAGTTCAGATAAAGACAATCCCCAAATTGTCAGAATAGGCAAAATCTTATCCAAATATAAACAAGAGAAATTGATTGCTCTCCTCAAGAGGAAAAGAGAATTTTTGCATGGTCCTATAAAGACATGCCTGGTCTTGACCCTAAGTTGGTTGTTCATAATCTTACCTTGCACCCTGATGCTAAGCTAGTCAAACAAAAACTTAGAAGGATGCATCCTACCATTGCCCTCTTGGTCAAAGAAGAGATTCAAAAACTATTAGATGTGGGTTCCATTGTACCCATTGATTATCCTGAGTGGCTGTCAAACATGGTACCCATTCTTAAACCTAACGAGGTGATATGCATTTACAGTGAATTTCAAGATCTTAACAAAGTGTATCCTAAGGATAATTTTCCTCTTCCAAATATTGATACTCTTGTCGACACCTGTGTTGTCCATGAAATTATTTCTCTCATGGATGGTTTATTAGGATACAACCAAATTTAAATAAATCCTAATGACCAAAACAAAACAACATTCACCACACCTTGGGGAAATTTTTGTTACAACGTGATGCTCTTTGGCCTTAAAAATGCAGGTGCCACTTATCAATGTGCCATGACACACATATTCCATGATTACATGCATAAGATCATAAAATACTATGTGGATGATCTCTTGGTAAAATCCAAAACTTGATAAGAGCACATTGGTGTATTGGATAAATTTTTTGACCAACATATAGAGCATAATGTAAGGTTGAACCCCAAGAAATGTGTCTTTGGTGTTACCTATGGTAAACTATTAGGGCTCATTGTCTCCAAAAGAGGCATTGAGGTGGACCCAAACAAGGTCAAGGCTATCATAGAGATGTTTCCCCCAACAAATTTAAAGAAATTACATAGTTTACAAGGAAAGATTCAATCGATATATTGTTTTATTACATAAATTTCTGATAAATGCAGGCCATTCAATCACCTGCTTTGGTGAGTAAAAATTATGTCTCGAAAAACAATCATTTATCTTCCATAAATTATCAATCCGATAAGTTTATAAACTTATGAGTGTCATGCATAGTATATGCCTGCAGTGTGGGGGAATGAATCCTTATGTACCTTATTTAGTTTGGTGGGGGATGTTTGTGCATTTTGATTTCAGCCAAACCAAATAAAACTAAGTGCAAAAAATTAAATAAATAAATTACAACTAAAATTAAAGTGTTGGAAATAAAAGTGCAGAAATAAAATACACGAAAATAGACACATAGAACTAAATTAAAAGAAAGGAGGAAATAGAATAATAATTGTAATATATAGAAAATAAATACATAAATAAAATAGGGGAGGACTACTATAGGGAGTGGGCCCAAGCTCTTGCAGATAGTCCGCTCGACTAATTACGTAGAGCTTGCTTTAAGAAAGTAAGAGGAATTGCACTCTTAATAAATTATACAAAAAATAATATAAAATAACTTCTGTGTAAATTGATTCTCCCCTTCATTCATTTGGCTTGCATATTTATATAAAGCACAGCTAGATCATGTTATAATAGTAAATCAATATATTTTAATCACATAACGTGATTACTTACAATTGGTTTCTACACAAATTTTATTCTGCTATTTCAAAGTATGTCTATTCACCATAAGGCTAAATATAAAAATCCTTAGGTGTAAATAACAAACACATCCTAAAAATAATGCTTTAAGAGCTTTACAAAGTCAATCGACCAATTGGTTAATAATAAAAATACTTTATTCTATTTTAATAATAATACATGATTAAAATATTTCTCCTTTGTCTTCATGTGCAACAACCTCCTTAGCCCCTTGGTCAACTGGTCAAATATGAATTGGTCATATTAAGCGTCTCCAATGTATGGTAGTAAGGCACCTACCTCCTCCTCATGGTGCCTACCTATTTACTAGGTCAGAGTAAGGCACCAGAGTAAGGCACCGGAGTAAGGCACCAAAGTAAGGTGCCATAGTAAGGCACTAGATTAAGGTGCCAAAGTAAGGTACCATAGTAAGACACCTACTCCATATACCTTAGACTCATTGAAGTAGAAGCATGCTAGGTCCAATTGGGATGTAGACTGGAAAACACCATATTAGTAGCAAAATTTGCATTTATACACAGTTTCCACTAAAAACACCAGTCAAGCATAATACTGGATTTTCTATCAATTATATGCATGTTATATAAAAATACATCTCACATGCTAATTAAACCAGTAATGATGCCCCTTAAAAGTGTATATAAAATGAGCATTTCTAGTGCTCATCATCCCCCCATGCCTAAATATTGTCACGTCCTCATGACAACAACCCTTGGAATAATTTTTTTTAATGGCCTTCAGCATCTCTATTTTTTTTCTTCATTAAGCATTATTTTTTTTCGAGTGCTGCTATTTTTCTTCCATTGAGCACTGCTATTTTTTTTTCTTCCATTGAGCACTATTTTTTTTCCTCCATTGAGCGTGGATATTTTTATTTCATTAAGCACTGCATTGCATTGATTTGGATACATGTTTCCATGTAATTGTTAAAAGCAACAAATTGCAAACCTGTTGAATTCCAAGTGTTGAAGTCAGTCGCTTGAAATATTTTTCTAGTCCACTATTTTCTTTGACACTCCACCTTACATATTTCTCATGTTGCAACAATGAAAAAATGCCAAATCTATTCGCGTGAATGCCATAACTCTTCTTTTTATTTATTTATTTTTTAATTGTTCTTGGCATAATAAAATTTTTCCATATCCGAGACATGTCATGTGACTGAACTCTACTAGGATATTTTGACAAAGAATTTATGGGGGCATCTAGGTATTAGCATATAAATGATTTTTAAAAAACCTGTACACATAATTAATGAAAAACTCAACACATGCTTGGGTGAATTTCATAGATTCTAATATGTATAATGTTGGTGGTGTGAAAATGTCTTCATGCTACCTATAATCTTGGTGCACCAGAAAATGAGATTGTTGTGACGTTGGTGCTCCTAGAGAATTTTTATTTTATTATTTTATTTTTCTTTGGTTACTTTCATACTCCACATCACTAATAATCTTAGTTGTTCTTTCTTTGAGCGTTGATTGAACAACAACCCTCAACAATCAATGAAGACATTATTTTCCATGAGCATGAAAATATAGAAAATGATGCATTTTTAAATTTCCACTGATGAATATTTTCTACGCAACTTTGAAAAGGTAAAATATAAAATATAAAATTTTGTGCCCATTTGTATTTCTAGAAGAGAACAAAAAATAGACCATGGAATTCTTTCTATGGTGTTCTCCTCAAGAAAATAATGATGAAGTCCAATTATTCTACATGAGTCATGCACCACCTTTCCTGGAAAATAGGGGAATTATTTTTATGAAAGTGAGTGCCATATCCTTGATGAAAAGAGGCAGGGGAACTTTGTTGTACATACAACTGCACTGTATGCATTCTTTTTGTAGGTGTGGATTTTAACAAGTCCAGCATTGCAACCATAATTTACTACTTGTTATTTATTTATTTATTTTTATTTTTATTTTTATTTTTTATAAACTTGCCAGATATCTAGGTTCACCCATATCCTCCCCCACTTAAATTGGTGATGCCCTCGTAACCAGTAATAGGTCCCTCTATGCAATAGGTTTTCAGCCCTCTAAATGTCAGGTCCCATACTGATGAACAACATGCACCCCCATCCCAGGGAGAAGAAGTTTGGTACTTCTTGAATAAGTTTGGTATAAGCCTTCTAATATATATTTTTTAAACTTCTCACACAATTTTAAGCATCTCTATCGATGAGAATCTAGGCACCTAGAAATACATGATATTAGGGCACCTCCTTGAGCATCAAGGTGCCCAAAAACCCATGAGATCAAGGCACTTTCTTATGCATCGAGGCACCATCTTACTATTGAGAAGTCAATAGTCATTGATGTGTCTACTATTGCAAATTTTATCAAGCCCTCCAAAATGTTTCTTGTGTTGCATCAAAATCTAATTCATCTAAGCACATAGGTGGGTACCTCTTCCCTTTATAGGAAATTAACACCCACATCCATGCCCATATGGGGACTATCTCCTCCAAATGGAAATAGTCAAGTTTCTACCTCCTAAAAAAATGTGCAAGTTCATGGATGCTGAGCCAATTTAGGCCTTGTCTCCCAAGATGCCTATTTTTCATACAATCAGGCCATTTCACCTGCAAAAGAAATTGAGAAAAACTAAAATGTAGTTCAATGCAATTTGTGCCTGTTATGCCTTAGCTCTCAGGATACCTGCAGCTTGCATGTGGGCACTTTACCTACAACACACAAAAGTAGGAAAAACATGAATCATGACATTCGATCCTATTAGGCCCTAGCTCTTAGGATACCTACAACTTGCATGCGGTTCATGATTTATTGCAAAGCAAAAGAAATTTTATGCTAAGCAAGACATGTTCCATGCGGTTTTTTTTTCAACTATGATTAAGTGCCTCCATTTTTGGACATTGAGAGTCAATTGAGGAGCAAGGTGCCTTATTGAGTAAGGTGCTTGCTTGGTGCCTATTGGAGTAAGGTGCCTCCTTGAGTAAGGCACCTTCTTGGTGCCTACTTGAGTTAGGTGCATGATTGAGTAAGGTGCCTGCTTTACGCCTACTTGATTAAGGCACCTGCTTGGCACCTACTTGAGTAAGGTTCCTACTTGAGTAAGGCTCCTACCTTGAGAGTAAGGTGCCTACCTTAGGAGTAAGGCATCTGAATCAATAGTAAGGCATCTCCCTCAATAGAAAATTGCCTCCCTCAAGAGTAAGGCACCTTCCTGAAGATTAAGGTACTCCTAAAAAATATTGATGTGGTATGGGGTCTCCCCTATGTCGATGTAACTTCATGTATTCACTTCACAATATCTTCACTAACATATCCTTATTTGTTTATATTGCACTTCATGTTGTCCAGCATAACATAAAAAAACCTAAACTAAAGGCGTTAAAATAAAATTCTAATTACTTGTTTTTTTCATCTATTCTGCCATGACCAGAACAAATCTTGGCTCATTTTTTTCATCATTTGCATCGAAGAACAGAAAGTCAACTACAACAATTTGAGCTGGTGATTTTAAAATTAGGTGGCCAAGATGGAGAACTATCACTGATCCATCCTAGGAATTTGGTTGAATGTGTTGTGTATTGGAACATATTTTCTTTTCCACATAATGAAATGCTATCGTAAAAACTGTAATATTGGAATTATGCATTAAAAATTAGAGGTCATGCAAGCCAGGTAACTATGTAGCTTGGTGTGCAAAAATTTATGTCTCATGTACCACTATGAAAGAATTTATGATAGTCAACAGCTTTGAACTTTTGAAACACCCAACTCTTCATGAACAACACATGTAAAAAGTATTTTAATCCTGCTTTGACGTATCTCGAGAGTGTGGAACTCTTTGAATGCTTTGGAGTGATAAATATTTGTGCATTATTATTTTATCACCATGTGATCTTGAATACATCACTCTTTTCAATTGATTTTATACCACCTTGATACATATGTGTCTAAATCAAAATGATCTCCCACTCTGAATTATTTCCTTCATAGGTAAAATTAGAGCAACACTACGATCCTCTATTTCCTAGAGTGAGGATAAATAAATCCATTCACCATCATCTACAACATGTATTAGGTGTTCATATGTGAAATTTTCATGAGACATGTCATTGAGATTTTTTGGACACTACGAGCTTCATTCATATTATTTATCGTGCTCAAGCACCATGTGGCCTTCTTGTAGATATTTGACATCTGATTACTTCCAGGCTCCTCCCCTATTTTATTTAGCTATCGATTGGAGATTTCTCATTTCCCTTCTAGACCAAGCTGGTCCTCGGGAAAGAGGATACTCTCTTTCAACAAGTAGCAAAAATAAAACTCTATTTTTTAATTGCTCTTAATCTTGGAGCCTTTTCAACAAAAGATTTTTTTTTTCTCATGAACACTGTAAATAGCGTTCATTGTGTTGTTGGTGGCAATGATGAAGGTGGGGTCCCCCCATGCCTACATTTGAACTAGTCTTCTAAAAATCATCTCCTTCTTGATAAACTAGTTTGATACGCTATAGCATGAGAAGAGTATTTTCCTTCATGGCCTCACAACCAAACTCTTTCAACATAATGGCAAAATATGCAAGCTGGAAAATGACTATCTATGGGCTAGCAACCTGAAGAAAACATGGCATAACAGTATATTAAAAATACATGCTAGTTTATGATTCACCAGGTCACCTTAAGCACAAGTGAAGAGCATACTCCATAACAAGATGTTCTCTTTAAATTATGATCTATCATTTTTCTTGCATAATTAAAAGATTTTGCCAATATGTTGCAAAGCATCAAGCTTGTAAAAAAATTTAATTGTTAAAACCAAGCTTCTAGAGGAATAATTTCCCAATGGTTTCTGTATAAAAATACATCCCTAAATATTTTCAACTATATCATACCTGGGTTGTGCTATTTCTTTGATCTCTTGAAACCATTCAGAATATGATGGAAATCCTTCATTGCCTAATTTTCTACAAAAAAATCAACAACACAATTTATTCCTACCTCTATACTTAATATGGTACATCAGGTTCATTCCCGTATTTACCTAAGAAGCTAGTAAATTTAAACTGTTGCCTATGGTATTTGGCTCTGATTGTGTCAAAAACTATTTTGGCCTTGTAAAAATATCCTTGGTGGACTCATGCTTCTTAGGCAGAAAATCTACAGGTAATTTTAAATGGGTTTTTTATCTGATCTATAAATCATAACACTATAGTTTTGACACTCCCCGAAAACGATGCCAAAATGGTGAGCAAAAATTATGTCTCAAAAAATAATCATTTCTCTTCCATAAATTATCAATTCGGTAAGTCCGTAAACTTATGAGTGTCATGCACAGTATATGCCTGTAGTGTGGGGAATGAATCCTTTTGTACCTTATTTAGTTTGGTGGGGGATGTTTGTGCATTTTGATTTTAGCCAAACCAAATAAAACTAAGTGTAAAAAATTAAATAAATAAATTACAACTAAAATTAAAGTGTTGGAAATAAAAGTGCGGAAATAAAATGTAGGAAAATAAACACACAGAACTAAATTAAAAGAAAGCAGGAAATAAAACAATAAATCTAATCTACAAAAAATAAATATAAAAATAAAACATGGGAGGACTACTACAAGGAGTGGGCCCAAGATCCCACAGATAGTCCGCCCGACTAATTACATAGAGCTTAATTGATTTTCCCCTTCATTCATTTGGCCTGCATCTTTATATAAAGCACAGCAAAATCTCGTTATAATAACAAATCAATCTCTTTTAATCACATAATGTGACTAGTTACAATTGGTTTCTACACATTTTATTTTGCTATTTTAAAGTATGTCCGTTCACCATAAGGATAAATATAAAAATCCTTAGGTGTACGTAACAAACACATCCTTAAATTAATGCATCCTAAAAATAATGCTTTAAGAGCTTTACAAAGTCAACCGACCAATCGATTAATAATAAAAATACTTTATTCTATTTTAATAATAATGCATGATTAAAATATTTCTCCTTTGTCTTCACATGCAACAACCTTCTTAGCCCCTTGGTCAATCTGATCAAATATGGCTTGGTCATATTAAGTGTCTCCAATGTATGGCAGTAAGGCACCTACCTCCTCCTCACGGTGCCTACCTTTTGACTGGGTTAGAGTAAGGTGCCATAGTAAGGTGTCAGAGTAAGGCACCAGAGTAAGGTGCCAGAGTAAGGCACCGAAGTAAGGCACTAGAGTAAGGTGCCATAGTAAGGTGCCAAAGTAAGGCACCTACTCCATATACCTTAGAATCATTGAAGTAGAAGCATGCCAAGTCCAATTGGGATGTAGACTAGAAAACACCATATTAGTAGCAAAACCTGCATTTATACACAGTTTCCACTAAAAACATTAGTCAAGCATAATACCATATTTTCTATCAATTATATGCATAATTTATATAAAAATACATCTCACATTCTCATTAAACCATGAATGATGCCCCCTTAAAAGTGTATATAAAATGAGCATTTTTGGTGCTCATCAGCTACAAAAGGAGGTGTCATTCTTTTGGATAGATAAGTGTTAGAAAGACTTTGATGACATTAAGAAATATCTACCTTATCCGCTAGTCTTAGCTTCTCCTTTTCTAGGGGTCCCTATTTGTCTTTATGTCTTAGAAATGGACTTTGCATTAGGGACAATGCTTGCACAAAATAATGAAGAAAATCAAGAGCAAGTTGTCTATTACATTAGTCGAACATTGGTAAGTTATGAAACTAGATACGCTTATGTAGAAAAATTGTGCTTAGAAGTAGTTTTTACCATTAAGAAACTCAAACATTACATACTTAGCCACACCACATATGTCATAGCTAGAGAAAATTCTCTGCATTATATGATATATCACACTTATAATAATATCTGCACTGCTAAATGGATAATGTTTTTTACTAAATTCAACCTTGAGTTCATTAGCCAAAAATCCAATAAAGGTTAGGTCATAGTCAATCAGCACTCCACTACCTAGTGATCATCCCTTGATTTTTGATCTCCCAGATGATTCGATATTCAATGTCACCAAACAAGAAGAAGATATCATTCTAAAGGAAGACATCAATATCACACTATTATTTTATGGCTCCAAGTGCGAGAAAGGTCAAGGTGTTGGAGTCATGTTTCATATACCCTAGGGGGTACCTATCCTCTTACCATTCAAACTAGACTTCCAATACACAAACAACACTATAATAGTATGAAGCCTTAATATTAGGCCTTCAATTAGCTATAACTATGCACATAAAGCATATCAAAATATTTTGTGATTCTCAACTAGTTGTCAAGCTAATTAATGAATAATACCGATGCAAACAACCTACTATTAAACTTTATCACGAAGTAGATATGAAATTGCTATCTAAGTTTGATTGGTATGAAATCGATAATTTGCCACATTTGACTAATAGATTTGCAAATGTGATGGCCTCTCTTGTATCATTGATTCCAAAAGATTCAGGATAGGTACAACCTCTAATTATCATAACAATCTCTAAATCTATAATTGTTCATGTTGAATCTAAGGATGAAAAGGATGTTTGCATTATCTAATCGGATTCATATGAGCCTTGCTCAAGCCAAATAGTATCTTTTCTTAATTTTAAAACACTCCCATCTAACATGTCTCAAATTGCTAAACATACATTCAAGAAAATAGCAACTCATTTTGTTCTCTTGGAGGACATATTGTATAAACATGGTTTTTATTGAATCCTCCTTCGATGTCTTGAGGATATTGAGGCACAAAGAGCCATATATGAATCTCATGAGGGTGCTTGTGGTGGTCATTTTAGTGTGATGTCCATCACAAAGTGTATTCTATGCATGGGTTATTATTGGCCCACCATGGAATGAGACTATTGCATTTATGTCAAACATTGTAAGCAATATCAAGAGCATGCTAATTTAACTCATGTACCATCACAAGCATTACAACCTATTCAAAGCCTTTGTCTCTTTCACAATGGGGTATTGATTTAATTGGTAAAATCTTACCTCCTTCCTCAAGACAATATTCATTCATCATTGCACCCATTGAATACTTCACAAAGTGGATTGAGGTAAATCCTTTAACCAATACAGTAGGACCTAGAATTGTGAATTTTTTACTTCATCATATCATTTTTTGTTTTGGTATTCCCTCAAAAATCATCTTCGACAATGGTAAGTCTTTCAAGAACAAGGATTTTTGTGTGAGACAAGCAAATTCTCCTCAAGATCGAAGAATGCTCCACAATGATCAATCACACACAAAATATTAAAACCCACAACACCAATATTAAGTGGTAAAACCCTACTTCAAATGAAGAAGGGAAACATCCACTATGAATCTCACTATATTACTAAATGATTCAACAGTATAATAATGCTTCAGTGTTATGTAAAATTATGCATCAACATGATATGACAAGATGTAGTAGACAACACCCCTATTTAAAGAGAAGCTTTTCTACTAAAACCTTAAAAATACCCTAATATTATCACAATATTATCTTGAAATGTGTGACAAATCTTATCACAATCTTATCTTGATATGTGTGACAAATATTATCACAATATTATCTTGAGATGCATGACAAGTGGCATATATCAAATATTAAAAATTGATTGGTTACTTTTTAATATTTTCTAGAAAAGGGGAAATAAATTTTTCCCACAAAATAAATATTCTTATCACCCTTATTTTATTTATTAATTGGGTGGGAATATTTTTACATAAAATAGAATTATTTTCTAATTCAAATATTATTCTTTAGACTTTATATTTTAGTCTAAGAATAATTTACACAATGTTGCATTACATATTCCAACACTCCCCTTTAATACAATATTGGGGAAATAAATTATGAAACAAAGATACATTCTCCAACTAAATATACAAACAGAGATGAGAATAAAATGAGTAATATAGTTACAATGAGCTTCTATGGCCAATAATGGTCTACAATAAGGCACCAATATAAAATAGGCCAAAATGAGACTGCAAGACCCCAATGGAGTAGCTTCAGATACAAGCAGCTTACAAATCCATCCATCAACCACAAATGGTTGCAAATGACAAGAATAAAATATCACAAGGGTGTCTTCAGTAAGCCTGTAAAATCCCAAACGAAAGTACTTGCAAGCTATAAGAAGCTCAACATAAGATCAGTTAGATACATCATCATAAATATACTCACCACAACATATATGAATATTCAAATATGATAACAAAACTGATCTAACAAATAGTGAACTATAAGCCATCACAAAAATATGCCAATCAATACTTATAGTCACATGCTATATAGTTGATCAAAAAATATCATGTACAAAGTTGCATAAAGCAAACAAGGAGTACCATGATAATGCAAACTCTAAAGTACCATGTACAAAAGTAGCACAAGGCTAACAAAAAAAATACCATGTACAAGAGTTGCATAAGGTATATGAAAATAATAAAGTGTGCACATCGATTGCATAAATCCAACCATAAAATATTATGTACAAAAGTAGCATAAATGCTAACAAGAAAGTACCATGATAAACCAATTGTATAATGCCAACTACATAAAAACATGTACAAAGTTGCACGAGGCAACAAGAAAGTACCATGTAAAATATTTGCATAAAGCAATTGCATCATATACCATAATTGCACAATGCCATCTACAAAGTAACATGTACAAAAGTTGCACAAGGAAAACAAGAAAGTACCATGTTCAAAAGAGATGCAAAAAGAAATTATACCACCAAAGATCAACTCATATATCTAGCACAAAACACCTCATAAGGATGAATTTTTCATCACACAAGTGTAACTACACTTCATTCCCCCTTGAGGATAACTTCACCAAACCAAGTGAGTCCCTCATATTACAAAACTTCTCCTTGGGAAGAGGTTTGGTGAACAAATTAGTAGAATTAGAAGATGATGGGCAATACTCCAACTGAATAGTCCCATACAATACCTTCTCTTTGATAAAGTGGGCTTGGATTTCAACATGCTTTGTACTTTGATGCATTACAGGATTTTATCCAAGGCAATAGCTAATTGATTATCGAACAACAAACATGAAGGACCAAATTGCTCAAAGTCAATTTCCTTCATGAGGATATGAAGCCAAATCGCTTCCTGTGCAGCTGTTGTTATAGCCTTATACTTCACTTCCGTTATATAAAGAGAAATTGTATCTTAGTTCTTGGAATACCAAGAGATAGCTGCAGACCCAATACTAAAAAAATATGTTGTGGTAGACTTTCTATCTATTCTATCCCCTCCAAAATTAGAATCAGGATAGCTGAAAAGAGCAAAGGAAGGAAGCCTAGAATAATTGAGTGCCAAATGTCTAGTACCTGAAAGGTACTTCAGAATCTTCTTGGTATATTTTAAGTGCTCAATATAAGATTTATGCATGAACCTAGCCATCATACCAACTATAAAATCAATATTTGGCCTTGTGATGGTAACATAAAGAAGACTACCAATGAGCTACCTATACAATGTAGCATCAGCCAACTGATATTCTGAACTTACTTTCAACCTAACCCCTATAGAAATAGGAATGGAAGTAGGATTGCCATCCTCCAAATCAAACCTCTTAAGAAGATCTTAAATATACTTGGATTGACTCAAAAATGTACAATCCTCGTGCTGATAAACTTGCATGCCAAGATAGTAGTGTAGAAGACCAAGGTCATTCATTTCATACTCTAAATTTAATTTGGAGATGAAATCAAAAATGGCCTCATTCTCATTTCCAGTCATAACAAGATCATCAACAAATATATCAATTAAAATTACCAAGTTATCCTTCATAAGAACGTATTTATATGTATCTTAATAGCATTTATCAAAATCGAGAGACAAGAAGTAACCTGAAATCTTCATGTACCATGCTCTAGGTGCTTACTTCAGACCGTGCAAGGTTTTCTTTAGTTTACACACAAGTTTTTCCTTACCTTATACAACAAATCCTTGTGGTTGACTCATGTAGATATCCACATCCAAATCACCATTTAGAAAGGTATTTTTCACATCAAGCTAAAAAAACTGCCAACCTTGAGCAATAGCAATAGCAATGAGAACCTGAATGGTGGGCATTTTGGCAACTGGTGCAAAGGTTTCATCATATTCAATTCCATGTTTTTGAGCATAACCCTTAGCAACCAATCTAGCCTTATAATTTTCTATCTCTCCATTAGAATTGTACTTGATTCTATAGACCCACTTATTCCCAATAACATTTCTCTTATTAGGATAAGGCACTATATCCCAAGTTTTATTCTTTAGAAGAGAATCCATCTCAACCTTCATGGCATCAACCCAAAAAGAGTGTTGTGAATCTTCTTGGTAAGAAGTAGGCTTATGATCTTTCTCTATCTTAGCTAAAAGAGACATGTTAAGGTTCATACTTCTAGTTATCCTTTGGCTATCTGAATTTTGCTCTTTAGGACCCCTAGAATGATCCAACAACTTGGTCCTTTTGACATAAGGCCCACACTTTTCTAACTTAAGAAGGTATTCATTGAATTTTACACATCTTGAAACAAATACAATGTGTGAAGAAGGTGAGTATAACCTGTATCCCCTATGTTATGCATCATAGCCAACAAAGATGTATTTTTGAGATTTTTGGTCCAATTTCTTCCTCTTTTCTGAAGGAATATATGAAAATGCATCACATCCAAAAACTCTTAAGTGTGATAAATTAGGCTTCTTACCATTCCAAACCTTATAATGAGTCTTCCCCTAAACTGATTTTGAAGCACACCTGTTAAGAATGTAGATTGTTGCACTGGCTGCTTCACCCCAAATAACTTGAGGTAAGTGGTCACCAAGCATGCATCTTACCATCTCCATGATTGTCCTATTTTTCCTCTCTGCAACACCATTTTGTTGAGGAGTGTATGGACAAGTAAACTGCATTTTGATCCATGAGAAGAACAAAACTCATTGAAATAATTGCTATTGTACTCCCCTCCATTGTCACTTCTAATAATTTTGATCTTTGCTCCCTTTTAATTTTCTACCAAAGCTTTGAACTCCTTGAATGTATCAAAACAATCTGATTTATTCTTAATTAGATACCCAAAGATCATTCTTCAATAATCATCTATAAAGGTGAGAATATAGGATGCACCACCAAGTGATCTAACATGTAATGGACCCATAATATATGTATGAATGAGTTGAATAATTTGTGTGGCCCTTTTTGACTTTTTATTTATAAACTTTTGTTTGCTCACCTTGCCTAAGATGCATGTTTCACACAAACCATGAATAGGTGAAATTTTAGGCAAGCCTTCAACAAAATTTTTGGACTTCATCATTTGAATATTTTGATAGTTTGTATGGCCTAACCTTAAGTTCCAAAGCTTGCTACTAGGAGAAACATTAGTTTCTAAACACACTTTAGGAGGAGCATCACCTAACACAAATATTATTCTTCACATAACCTGTAATGATTGGTAGCATGCCTTTCCTAATGCTCCATGAAGTTGCATTGAACTCAATAGTGTGACCACTTCTAGCAACTTGGAAAACTGAAATTACATTTCTCCTAAGGTTAGGCACATATAGGACATTATCAAGTAATTTCCCTTAAATTACAACATTACCAACACCTTCTACTTGAAATCTAGTATTATCACCAATCACAAATGAATATGAAGAGTGCTTATGAAATTCCATAAACTTATCCTTTTCAAAACACATATGGTTAGTGCATCCAAAATATAACACCCATTCATTAGAAGTAGATGAATCAATGGAGTAGAGGGCACAAACGAAGGCATTTTTATTAGAATTTTTCTTTACATTGTTGTTATTTTTCTTACCTTGCCAAACCATTTTTTATGTCCTTGTCCCTTAGCATTTTATTGCTCTTCCTTTTCTGCAATCTTCTTCTTCTTGAAATAATTTTATTCCTTTTGGCCTTTCTTGCCACAAAATTTGCAAGTGAAATCAACTCTAGGCTTGTTGGGTTGGAAATTTTGATTTTTCCTTCCCTTGTATTTCTTCTTGAAGGAAGCCTTAGTGGCACTCAAGGCAAAATTCTTGTCCTTGAAAACTTGACCATTCACTTTTTCTCTATTAAGAGACTCTTCATGTTGAATCAATAATTGTGAAATAGTGTTGAGAGGAATGCCATACTCTTCTTGCTATAGCATAGTCTCAATAATGGTGATAAAATTCTTGAAATTTCTTGAAAAGTTCCTCAAAATGATATAGCTTAAGAGCTTCTCACTTATCCAATCACAATTACAAGCCAATAGTTGAGTTCTCATGTCTTTCATATTTGAGAGGAAGATCAAGGCACATTCTTCTTCACCTTGCATAGTGCTAAGAATTTTGAACAATAAAGTGAATTTCCTTGATGTGTTGGACCCTATATAGACTTGTTTTAGCAAATTCCATGCATCTTTAGCATGCTCAAAATGGCTTATAGTGAGAAATATATCATCAATCACACTATTGATAATCATGGAAAGTGCAAGGTGAATCTTGTTTTTATATGTATCAAGTTCCCTTACCTGGATTGGGATTGCTTCATCTCCATTCACAATGGGCCATAACTTTCTTGCTTGAAATTCAGCCCTTATCCTTGGTTCCCATATTCCAAGGATGTGCTTAGGTGTGAAGGATATTCCATGATCAACCATTCTAGAAAGTGAACTTAATCAAAACATAAGATGCATTGACAAAAGAAATAAATGGTGCAATAAGAAAGTAGATAAACATACTTGCATATATAAAAAAAACATAAATTTCAAGTAATCTACTTTTCAATCATCAAATATAATCATCATGAAAGATAAACATCATGAAAGATCATCAAAATTAAGCATTATCAAGAGAGATAAGCATTATCATGAAAGATAATAAACATCATCATGAACTACTATAACCATATTGCAATAAACAACTATAACCATATTGCAATTGAATAAAGGAAATAAACCAAGATCAACTTACAATAGATTAACTTGCAATAAGAAGGTAACTAACCATAACAATCATCTTGCAACAAAATAAACTAACTTGAATTGAACCATAAAACATTTGTTAAATATTAGATAGTCAATAAGTTAGTAATTTAGTGTTCATTTTAAGGTTTTGCTATAGCCTAATGAATTGCCAATTCATCTCACCCAAGGTCAACCAAGCTAC
Organism: Wollemia nobilis; assembly: GCA_028583015.1. Classification (NCBI taxonomy): domain Eukaryota; kingdom Viridiplantae; phylum Streptophyta; class Pinopsida; order Araucariales; family Araucariaceae; genus Wollemia; species Wollemia nobilis. Next base: position 6,027,649 of record JAQPPZ010017107.1, on the reverse strand, counting down.
CCAAAAGGGTACAGGTACGAGGACCCGAAAAGGACTTCTACCAATAGAGCGGATTCTTTTGGATTCAATAGGTGTTTATCAAATATAAATTGTGTTGCAAGATTAAGTAAATTTTAATCAAATACTAAAGTTGTGGTTAGTAAGTTGATTCATTTTTAACCTTCTTGATTAATATGAAAAATAGTAAATTGTAAGTTACTTGGTTAGTAGATTGTTTAGTAGCAATTTAGTAAGTTAGTAGTTAGATTAGTTGAAATGCAAAATAGTCAAAACACAAATACTCTCTCTCTCTCTCTCTCTCTCTCTCTCTCTCTCTCTCTCCATTCTCTTTTACTTTTATTATGAGAGATACAAGTTACATTTTTACATTATGATTCAAGCAAATGCTTGAGAGAGATTAGAAGAAATTAATAAAAATAGGGGGAAGATAGTGAAAACGTTGATCCAAAATTGCCTTGCATACTCCAAAACATACTTGGATAACCTTGCAAAACAAGCAAACTCACAAACAACCATTTTTAATGTGAGAAAAAAAAAAACTATAAGGTCTAAATTATTTGACAATTTGACTAAAAATTTGCCAAAAATTACATAAAAAGATTCTAGTTGCATTATACAATAATAAAAAATGCATTTCAATTTATGCAAAAAAAAAAAAAAATGATTATTAGGTCTTAAAATAAAATAAACGATTGTATTTTTATTAAAAAAATAGAATAATAAATGACTGTTTTTTTATTAAATGATTGGTTTTTTTATTAAAAAAAATAGAATAATAAAAAATTACTTTTTTTTTATTAAATGACTTTTTTTTTATTAAAAAATAGGGTAATAAAAAAAGACTTTTTTTTATTAAATGACTGTTTTTTTATTAAAAAACAGAATAATAAAAAAAAAATCAGACTATACAGCAAAATGGGCGGGGGGCCATTTGGCCCGCAAATTAAAAAAAAAATGCCTCAGATTTATTTTTCACCAAAATAGGGCAATTAATATATGGAAATGGGGTTTTTGGACCTTTCGGACGCAACCATGGGATCCATTTGGCTCCAAAACCCTTCCAACAAAAGCTCAATGCCAAAAATTTATAGATTTAAAATGAAAACACCATTTGCAAAAGATCTAACAACTAGATAAAAAAAAACACACAATAAATCTATAAACCCTAATGGTAGATTTGCAAAATGAATTTACCCAAATATCAAATGCATAAAATACTCAAATATCAAATGCATGCATTAAAATAATATATATATATATATATATATACCTTAATGGGTTTTTCACCTCAAAGGATTGAAGACATTTGATGGAGATCCCAACTGCTCTGATACCAAATGTGAGACAAGAAAAGTCTCCCCAAGATTGAAAAATACTCCACAGTGATCAATCACACACAAAAGAGAAAAACCCACAACACCAATATTAAGTGGTAAAACCCTACTTCAAATGAAGAAGGGAAACATCCAATATGAAGCTCACTATATTACTCAATGATTCAACAGTACAAGAATGCTTCAATGTTATGCAACAATATGTATCAACATGATATGACAATATGTAGTAGACAACACCCCTATTTAAAGAAAAGTTTTTCTACTACAACCCTAAAATTACCCTAATCTTATCTTGAGATGTGTAACAAATCTTATCACAATCTTATCTTGAGATGTGTGACAAGTGGCATCTATCAAATATTAAAAAGTGATTGGTTAATTTTTAATATTTGCTAGAAAAAGGGAAATAAATTTTTCCCACATTAAATATTCCTAGCACCCTTATTTTATTTATGAATTGGGTGGGAATATTTTTACATAAAATAGAATTATTTTCTAATTCAAATATTATTCTTTATACTTTATATTTTAATCTAAGAATAATTTACACAATGTTGCATTACATATTCCAATAGTTTGAGAACTTTGTGAGAAATAAAACATCCAACATAGTTTATCAACTCCTTATTACCCACAAGAAAATGGACACGTCGAGGCTACCAACAAGACCTTAATTGCTATTCTCAAGAAACTGGTTAATGAAAATCATAGAGATTGTCATACTACTATTCCCTTGGTATTATGGGTTTATTGAACAAGCATACACACACCTACTAGGGCAACACCATTTTCATTGGTTTATGGAGCCAAAGTAATCATGCCTCTTGAGCTTGAGATCTCCTTGCAAATTTCTTTGCAAGAATTCATATATGATGATACCGCTAGACAAGCACATCTTAACCAACTCACACTTCTTGATGAGAGGTGATTCAATGCTTTAGAGAATTTACAAGTTTATCAAAACCACCTAAAGCGTGCTCATAATGCCAAAGTTCATCTATCTCAATTCTAAGTAGGATATCTGGTCCTTAAAGAGAATCAACAAAATACCAATGCATTATCTCATCTTTGTGATAAATTCATGGTTAATTGGTTAGGTCCATACATTGTTACTCAAAAAGTGGGTAAAGGTACTTATAGGCTTTCTAGTCTAGAGGGAAAGGAAGAGCCTAAACCACTTAATGTTATACACTTGAGAGCATTCTATGCTTAATTATATTTATATATATGTATATATACATGGCTAATACATAAAAATATTGCACTACATTTGCACATATTTCATGTAACAACAATTGTATTCATACACTCCATTTCATAAAATTGTATTTCATAAATTCCATCCACATTTCACATCTCATGTTAGGGATCATTTATTTAATTCAAGATTTTAATTATTCCAATAAGGTCATGTTGCCTTAATCAGGGGCACCTTCACAACATCATTCACATCATTCCACCAATAAAATTTTATTTTGCCTCCATATATCCATAATTTCTAGGTATTTTTTATCACTTAGCCACTCCTAGTATTTTAAGAAAACCATAAAGACATGTTGAGTTCTTTTTAGGACCATTACACATCTTCACTAAGAAAATATTGAGTTCTAGGAATTGAATCCAAAACATTCTTTAGCCTATCACAATTTCACATCTTAAAAACATATTGTGTCAAAGAGAGATGACACCATAATTGGTTTGAACCTCAAAGTGAAAAGGGTAGTCCTTTCTTGCTCCATCATGTAACATAGTCCACAAAAATAGTGGTTTTCACCACTATCATAGTTACTTCCAAATTCAAAAGATATAGTAGTAAGGATAGGGTACAATTCTCATCACACTTAGGTTGAGAATATGATTCCCCAAAGCTCTAAATATTTCATCACACACCATTGATCATTGGGTTGTAAGGATCATACTACATTTCCAGTCATATGGTTAATTAGTCATCCCCAAAACTGGAGATATCAAAATTCTTGGACTATGGAGCTAGTCTCCACCGAAGCTATAGATGCTTGAATGGCAATGGATTACACTCATGCATGGTGACATGTCTCTTTTAAAGAGACCTCTAACCACACATACGGACAAGCTAGCTTCTTGGTCTCATCCATAACATGTCACACCCAATTTACTCAAGATGATTTAATGAACTCTCTTGAACACACATTGGTTCTAGATTACCTAGATTCATTACCATACTTATGATTTGGTAAATGAATTCATTGCACACACATTTGATCCTAGAGGGATTAGGCAATTTTAGTGAGTTTGTTTGATGCCACTAGTATGTCTGAGACTCTACAAAACAATCAATTTTCCATATCATCATCCATATGTTCTTCCATATCAATATCGATATCTTCTACCATGTCAACATTCATGTCAGTTCATGAGTATTTCACCCAACATATCACCAAATTTGGTGTCCCTGATTAAACAACAATTATAAAACATGGCCAAGAAAAATCTAAACCATAAATTATCATTAGAACACATGCATTCCTACACCATATTATATATCATCCATATAGATTCACCATATCATATGCATTAGTCATCCATATAAAATTGCATTCTACAAAAAGCATATACATAAGAGCATTCACACAAAAAAATAACATAAAAGTAAAAGCCATGTATATATATATATATATATATATATATATATATATATATATATATATATATATATATATATATATCGCATATACAATGAGTGCCCAAAGGATACATACAATGGAGTACCAAGGCTCATATACCAAAAATTGCATCTAAGCACTAAGCTAATGCCTATGAGAGGACCCCTGTGACCCTGAAGAAACCCTATAACTAGAACTATGCCTAGAATCACTCGGCCTAACTAACTCAAATATGGATGAGGATGGTGTTTCTAAAAGCCCAATATCATGCTCCATAAATTGATCCTCCAAAGCCCAGACATATCCCTCTCGATTATGAAGGTAATGTACATCATACCTCTACCTATGATGCCCCTCTAGAAAATATTCCTAGAGCCTTGCGATCCTATCGTTGTCTCTACCTACTACCAGTCATACCTCTATCTCCATACAAAACTAAGCTACCTTCACCTTTAAAATTACCTCTCTACCACGTAGCCAAGCTATCTCTACATCTTGATCCACTATAATAGCATCTCACTCCACTACTTGTTGCTCTAGCCTCGCTTAATAATCCTCAATCTAACTAGAAGCTCCATCCAGAATATCATCTATATCCTTCATATTCCCTCCATCTTTCCAAACTCAAGAACCTACTCTGCAATATCCTCTCCATCTCCTCCATACTTCAAAACTTGCTCTACCAACCTCCTAGTCTTCCTTCTCCTATTGCTAGCCTAGAGACACCTCCGATGCTTAGGAGCCTCCTTGGATCCCTCAACCTCATTCCCATATCCCTCTCCACCATCTACCACTAGAATTGGTACCCATGGTGGTTGAGTCATGAACCATGCATCATACTCCTTCATAGTCCCTGCATCAACCACATCGAGGAGATTGATCTCCTCCTCATCCTCTAGGATGACCCTCCATACCTTGATGCACGGTAACCTTATCTCATCTTGATGCCTCCTATATAACAATGGCTCATCATGAACCCCTACCTCAAGTTGAACTACCACAACACCCATGGAAACTGTATTAGCTCTACCTTCTTCATGCACCTCGCAACCACCCATCTAGCCTACTACCCTCGCTACATATTCTCTCCACTACCTATACACATGGCACCCTGCCATGGCCTCCATATCACCTGAGTTATTGTCAGTCCAACCCATAGATCCCTATAACAATGCCTCTTCTGATTAGGATGGCTCAACTGTACCGTCTCCACTACTGGCCACCTCATAGCATTGGGTTGCTTCCTATCCCATCCCCTCACTGGTAAGCCCACAGATCAAGCCACATTGAAGTGCTCCCAACCCTAGCATTGTAGTAGTACACTACAACCTAGTCCCTAAAAATTTTACCTCTTCACCTCATATATCTCCTGGTATAATTGCACCAATAAATTAGGAGCCCATGCATATACCTGTGGTGTAACGAGCATGTCACACACCAACCCTATAAGGTTCTAGGGAAACCAACATTCAGTATTTTTTGGGGCCACTATTTTGGCCAATACGAATATCACCAAAGTGGGAAGGTCATCCAACTTCTCGTTCACATACATGAACAATTAAATAATCCCTCCACTCATCACCTCCACATCCTTCCATCCATATCCAAAAATGCATCTCAACTCAATAGTCTTGTTATTTCCAACCTCAACATGCAATCCCTCCATCAATAACTTGAGGATGCGGTAAATATCCTCAAGTGTCATAATCATATCTTCGATAGAGAGTTGAAATTTCCCCCTATCTGGATCCCACCTCTCTATTAAGGCTAAAAGGTATCCCTCATCATCCCTCACCACATCTATCTAAGCTGTCCCTACCAATCCCATTACCTCCAACCAATCCAAATGCTCACTCTGCAATGTCTTTCTCATCCCAGGAACAAGAGGTGAGAATCAATGTTGAGCCTCCAAAATATATAGCTACAACACAACACAAAATATTAATGTTAATACATGTACATTACTCAAAAAAACAAAGTAAAAGTTTTTCACAAATATAAAGTAAGGTCAAAAGAACTTACCTTGGCAAAATGCACACCTACATCGTGCCCTGCATCCACTCCCTCCACCACCATAGATTTTGTATCTCACCAAGCACTCACTCCACTCCACTCACTCCACTTCACTCCTTTAGACTTAGTTTTTAGAAATTTGTGGATGCATAAATGAGCCTGGTTCCCCCTCTGTAGGTTGTATATAGCTATTTTAGGTGCACTAAAATATCCATGGTCATATTATGGTGCATTGAATCACCCACATGTGTTTTTAAACACACCAAAATCTAGCCAGAATTTGCACAGGAAACAAGCGCCTGCCAGCGTTTGGCATCAAAATTGACAAAAGACCAAAATCAATCCCAAAAGGTAGCTTACCTCCACCAAATAACTTCAAATTGCATCCTTGCATAAATTTCATCACAATAACATGTTTAGTGAAGGTTCCAACTAATTTGGATGCATAATTTTTGTTTGTAACCAAAAAGGCATAAAATTGCTTATCAATCTAAAAAATGCTTCAAAAATGATCCAAATTTCTCATCCTTAATTCTTCACGCTCATACCATTTTCATTCATCTATCATGAAATTTGCACATTTTCCAAGTTTACCAATAATTTCAAGTGCACCTCCTATCTAGTGGTCTATTCTATCCCCTTGGATATTGCAACGATTTGCATGCATGCAATTCAGTAAGATGAATAAACTATATAAGGACACTTGGCCATTTTTCATCATCCAATAATTTGTTGTTCAAAAACAAAATCACTTTTGGTACTTCACTTTTATAGTAAGACTATGCCAAGACCAATTTTCTCAATAGATATCATTTATGGCTTAGTTCTTGGGGCTTGAAAAATTCATGAAATCACATTTCATCACTTCCTATTATCTTGATAGTCATCATGGCAATTGGTCTTAGCTAGGGTGATTGGTTCTAACCATAGGAATTACCTGACAATCACTAGTTGGCCCTATGAAGTTGAATATTTTTATTTTTGCATCTTCATATTTGCATATCAATGACACCAGAAGGCTCATTATTCAACAACATTGAATCACCCAAAATTTGGGACAACCACATTTGGTTTTGAATTTCCCACAATGGGATACATCTTACATGATCATGGAATCTACACTTGGCAAAAGTTCCTTTCTCTATTAGGGCAAAAACAAATTCAATCACATGCATCTCCCACCAACCCCATTCCACCATTAGGGTAAAAACAAAATCATTTTACATCATTCATATCACCCACAATTACACCATACATCCATACAATTATTTGCACTCATTTTTTAATTGAATCATCAGATTCATCTATAAAATCATTCACTAATTGAGGGGGTAAGCTACACAATCAAAAATTATTTTATCTCCAAGCTCATGTCCACATCTCAACAAATTTGCTTCACCATCAAGCCAAAATAGGTGTCTCATATTTTTGCATCGCATTGTGTTTCATGCAACATGGTTCAAAGAGGACATCTGTAGACACCAAAATCTAGCCACTTATCATCCGTACAGGTTTTCCCACCATTTTTACCCATTATTTACATATATTTATGTATATTTGTTTAATATATTTAAATATAAATACTTTATATTATATTTTATATATATTTTATATATGTGTGTGTGTGTGTAAATTAATCTATGCCACCCATCTTGGTCTAATCCTAGTCATTCCTATGCCTTAATCTATGCCACCTGCCCAGATTTAATCTCCACCCTCCATTTTTTAGTCTTAATCACACAAATTGTGTTTTTAAAACCCTAATGTGCCCTAGGGAAGATTATAAATAGGATTCATTTTGATGGCTCAACCCCTAAGCAATTTGTTCCCTCAATTTTTCCCTAAGTTTTTGAAGTCCTCAAGCATCCAAGCATTTTTTCCATCTCCTCTCGCTCATCGTAGCCTCCACATCCACCACCGCCTACTTTGTTGAACCAAATATGCTTCTATAGATTTTATTCTAGTTCTTGAGCACCTATGGGCATCTCCTATTACTTTCGAGCACCTCTAGGCATCTTCCCTCCATTCCTGAGAACCTCTAGGCTTTTTTTGCTATTTTTGAGCTTTTGCAGGAATCTCAAACCCTAGTTATGCTGACTAGCAAATCCACGAGTGTCACTAAGGCATCTGCACACCTGTTTCCTACAACAATGACTACAGATCATAAAGTAACAAGTTCACAAGGTAAATTTATTTATTTTGTTTACTTTAATATTCTTATATTTTCTTATAGCTTCATTTCTACAACTAGGTTTAGTAGTTTTCTCATTGAGGACCTTACATAGTGGATCCCTCGTATATATTATTGACCTTCTATTATTGTTTATTGTTTGCAGGTTTAGGGATCAAGTTCATTGTAAGTTGTTGAAGCATTGTAGTGGTCCGATTAAGGGCTATATAAAGCCCACTCACCTCTATTAGGATTGATTGAGCATGAAGACACCACCCCAATTTATTGGCTAGGGTGTCGGAGAACCCTAGCATATTGAGATTATTGTATTGAACTATAAAGCTTTGTAAAAACCCCAATTTAGGGTATATTTGGTTGTAATATTAGAAATCCACTTGGCAATAAAAATCAAATTTATTTCTATGCAATCACATGTATTTATTTTGCTTTAATTTTTAATTTATTTAAGTTTAGTTATTTGGTTTTGTTTAATTTTGTATCTATAGGCATAATTATAAATTTCTAACTAATATCTAAGACCTTGTTTTATTCCACATATTTCCTTTCAAAATTTGTATACTGAGCCTTATTTTATTTTGAGTTCAAATCCTAATACCTAATATACATAAACTCCTTTGACGAATCCATTTGAGAATGTTTACTTAATTTTCATTTGGTAAACTCTCTACTTATTATGAATTGCTAGTTTTAATACCAGGATTATGCATAAGGGGCTAGACTCAAAATGTACTTGTAAAAAAATGGTGAATCCTAATCGAAATCATGATGAATCAGGGCGAATCCTAAGCAAATCAAATCAATCATCTTCATACCAAAATTTAGGGCATTTGAATCCCTAAAAAGTATGATCATATTTGGGGCAAATTTTAACCTATTAAATCACCTTATAACTTCATAAACACACCACCAATATTTTAGTCTTGAAAAGCACTTTCCAACGAGTACAAATATTCCTATGTTTGAATATATTATGGTAAATTGACCCTAAGAAAAAATTGATCCTAAAACTTTTAGGCGAATGGGCCGACATTGAGGATCCTCATAGTTGCCAATTTTTAAATTTGGAAATCCTAATATTCACCCAATTTATGAATATTCACTACTGTGCATAACCATGTTTGATACTATTTTTATTGAATCCCATCATGAAATGTGTATATATCTATTGCTAACTAGACTTGCTTTATGGATTTTAATTATCTCATCTCTAATAGTTTTATACATCCATTTCTTCTGTATCAGTTCTTTTCCTTTCAAGAGTTCAAATAATTCTCACATTTAATTATTCCTAATTATCCCATTCTCTTCTTCTAATGTTTATGTGGAATTGGTATTTTTTCTATTATTCTTAACAACTTTGCAAGGATGAACTTTTGAATACAAGATAAAATTAACCATTTTACCTTCTTGATTTTTCATCCACAAATAAATTTATGTAATCATTTTCACATTTCTCGGAGGATTTGTATTTTTGGACTTGCAGATACAATTAATGTTGATGATGGAGGGTTTAATGGTGAATTCATGCTACCAGTAGAATGTATATAACTAGTAGAAATAGTGGAGTGGTGTTATTTCATAAGTGATTATCATGGTCATTATTTTTTCGTACAATACATTTTACTATCATACTCCATTTACTAAATAAAAAATCCCATGATTTAATCATATTTATATGTTTAGGATTGCAAAACTTGTATGCTTAAATATTTTAGGAGTATCCAAAAAAACAATTATTTAGTATTTTATGAAAAATCTTTGTATTATATTTTTAAACATATGCATATACCAATGTAACAAACACTCCCAAATATCCCACATTTGGTCTTCCATAATACTATAATTCTATTGCAATGAATATCTCACTTACAGTGTGCAGAAGTGAGTATGAATACATCAATTTACCTACATAAAATTAATTTTCTATCATATTTTATTGTAACACGTAACTTATTTTCTTATCAATTGTTTAATATTAAACTTATTTTAAGTCTCTTTTCATTAAAATGTGTAGGTCCTTCTAATAATCCATTTGATTTAATATAACATAAATACAAAATTCTCCCTCTATCAAACCCTAGATTTTTAATAAGATAACCATTTCCTTTTTTAATGAAAGATTTTAAATTTAATAGGTAGTCGAATACATTAATATTACTCTATATTAAATAGACTTACAAATTCTCTATGTAGTAATCTATAAATATTATAAGAAAGGAAATTACCAATAATTTGTGTATGTATAAAATTGAAGATATGTCAAGCGATTTAATTGCAATAGTTTCAAAGATCATCATGGTTTTCCACCTAGATCTCTATCTTTTTTTATCTCTCAAAATGCATATCTAGAGTAAACATTATCTTTTATTTTGATTGTAGCAAATTCTCAACCCATATTTTCTATGTATAAAAAACTACAATGCTTTGAATTTCTTGTTACTATATAATATATTCCATAACCATTTATTATAATTATTTATTTCTTTAAAATATTTGATATACTTAAAATGACATATTTGATTATTGTCTCTCTAGTCCAACATGCACCTAGAAGATGGTCATTATAATTTAGCATAAACACAAAATTAAAACATCAGTGTAGCATATCAACCATATGATTGTAACAACCCCAACAATCTAAATAAGGGGTTGCTATAATTTTTTTTATTTAGGAAACACAAACAACACTAAAACTAGCATATATGTTAAGTTAATCTATTAATTGTTTACAACAAATATTCCAATTTATTAAGGGTTACATCATACTCTATACTCTACATAAGTTCATATGTGTAGGTGTAGTATGTGTACCACATATTTATCCATCTCATATTTCTAATGAGCTAACTTATTACCTTTAGTAAAATCAAAGGTATACACTGATATCCATACCATACACAAGTCTATCCATGTATGTATGTTATGTGTACTGTGAGTTAAGCTATCCATCTCATCTTCATGATAAACTATCTTAACTCCAATGTAACCAATGATTTTCCTTAGTTACCATCACCCTAAGGGGTCTTAATCCCTTAGGTCCTTTCCAAGTTCACCCTAAGAGATCCTACTCTCCTAGGTCCTTTCTAAGTTCCAAAAAGAAAAACTTAATTTTAGCTAATTAAACAAAGCAAGAAACAATATCCATCAAGCATCTAATTTAAAAAAATATGTAAAAACACTAACAAGATATGCATTCAAAGAAATATCAAAGAGAAATAAAAATATACTTGTAACACATTATATATCCTATAAAAAACCCTTATGGGAAAACCTAACCTCAACTATTTTTTTATTGCATAAGTTTGGTCTTCACTAATACAAGGGATCCCATAATCCTTTCTCCCAAACATATGCCAATACAATGCGTAAGAACTCATAGTTCCCATGACTTTACCGTGAATTGCTCTTTTAATCCACATAACAAATTCCACAATCCCTTCTCTAGGAGTAGCTCCTTCCTCCTAGTCTATTAGAGGAGTAGTACCCTTCCCTAAAAGGGTCTAATGTATAACATCAGTACTATATTTTTACATAGGAATCCTTCCATTTAGTTTCACTAAGAGCCCATACTCTTAACTAAGCAACCATCGAATTGCAACTATACAAATTTAATTAAAACATTCCACCATCTACTGTCTAGTTGATCTCATAAGAATTCATTTTTCTATTATTATATCTTATTCAATTAAAAGAGTTATTTCAACAACACAACTAGATCATAAAACATCTTTAATCAAATCCTTCCAAAAGCCATTATTTCAAATAACTAAGGACTCACTCCTTAATTAAGCAAATAATTAATTTCCCTTTTTATTTAAAATAATCAAAGTCTCATACCTTTAATTATCTAAATAAACTATATTTTCTTTATTTAAAATAATCAATGTCCTATACCTTTAATTTTCCAAATAAACTATGGTTCCTTTATTTAGAATAATCAAAGTCTCATACCTTTAATTATCTAAATAAACTATGTGTCCTTTATTTCAAATAATAAAAATCCCATACCTTTAATTATCCAAATAAATAATGGTTCCTTTATTTAGAATAATCAAAGTCTTGTACCTTTAATTATCCAAATAAACTATGCTATATTCATTCTATCATAATCTGTGACTTTTCCAATATAAACTATGTTATCTTTCATAAAATATAATCCATAACTTTTCCTATATAAACTATGTTATCTTCTATAAAACATAATCCATAACATTTCCAATATAAGCTATGTTATCTTCCATATAACATAATACGTAACTTTCAATATAAACTATTTTATCTTCCATAAAACATAATCCATAACTTTTCCAATATAAACTATGTTATCTTCTATACAACATAATCCATAACTTTTCCAATATAAACTATGTTATCTTCCATACAACATAATCCATAAATTTTCCAATATAAACTATGTTATCTTCCATACAACATAATCTGTAACTTTTTCAATATAAACTATGTTATCTTCCATACAACATAATCCATAACTTTTCCAATATAAACTATGTTATCTTCCATACAACATAATCCATAACTTTTAATATAAACTATGTTATTTACCTTTCAACATAATCTATAGCTTTTCCAATATAATAATTTGTTTTCATTACTCTTTCAAATGAATACCGCAAATGCATATTATAACCAATATAATAAACTATTTTCATTACTCTTTCAAATGAATACCGCAAATGCATATTATAACCAATATAATAATTTGTTTTCATTACTCTTTCATATCAATGTTGTAAATGCATATTATAACCAATATAATAATCTATTTTCATTACTCTTTCAATTGAATATCGCAAATTTTTATTATAACCAATATGATAATCTATTTTCATTACTCTTTCATCACTAAAGTATGAGGATATGGCTGGTTCCAAACACACTATGCATGACTACAAACGTGTGTAGATCACTTGATGGAAAATGTGGAGTGAAGACACATTTTTAGGTACATTTCTTACGTTACTTTTTGCATACTACATATGCTTGAGTTGTAATATTTCTTTTGGGTATATCTGTAGTAGATAGCCTAATTATATAGCTATATCTTCTACAAATTAAGATTATTGGTCCACACTTAGGTGAACTATTTTAGTTAGTTCTCAAATACAATTTGACTGTGGTTCGTCTTCACACTTACATGCATTTTTTACAACTGTCTAATGAGAAAAGATCAATCTGATAGAATCGTAAGGATAAGAAAAATAAGTTGTACAAATAAGAGAAATGGGGATTTCACATGAGGTCTCTAGATATTATTCAGTGTCTTGTGCTACCAACCATTGCACTTATATTCCAATTCAAACTAGATTGAAATCCTTTCAATAAGTTGTTTATAAGGTGAGCTGTAACGTGACCTATCAAGTCTAAAATTTCCAAATTTTTATGAACATCAATATCCAGTACTCTAGGGGAAATTTTTGTTTGCTATGTCTCCAACGTCCGCATCAAATTTACTATATTTGACTTTCAAACTTTGAATTTGAGGTTAAAAACCAAGGCCACACTTATTTTATTTTCAAATTTTGAATTCAAAGTTCAAAATCAAGGTAGACCCTCTAAGGCCAAGGATTCATGTTAAAGCAATATTAAAGTGGAATATATTTCCTATTATATCATTGTAAACAATTTCTATAAGATATTATGCATTCCACTAGGGCTAAGGTTTCATGTGAGATATACAATTTAAAATTATAGATCATAGGGTCCCAAAGATATAACATCATCTTATTACATGAAAATAATTTTTTTTATTTTATTAAATAAATTGTAGAGCATCATATAAACAATAGAAAAGTTATTTCATAAATGCTTAAGAGAGGATGGAAGAGGATTTAAATACATGGAAATACTTTGTAGAGACTAAGAAATGATCCAAGAGGTAAGGGAAAAAGGATAAAGACTTCTTACAGTGAAAAAGGGTCGAGGTGGTAGGGATAGGTGAAGGATAAAGAGAATAAATACTTTATAGAGTCAAGAAAGGGTGGAGGTGATGAAAATAACATTGAAATAGATGGAAAGTCCTTTTTATAGCTATGTTGTATATAATATATTATTTAAGGATTTATATAAAATTATTAACCCAAAGCAATAAAGTTAAAGAACAAGTAGTTTTCAATGTGTACGAGACCACAAACTATATGAGATAATTTTTATAGAGGAGGTTATTTATCTAATATATATTTTTCAAGCAAAATATTGTTACCAAATATGGTATAGGATTCTAGACCCACTATATTCTAACCTTGAACCTCATATTCTAAATTTTAAAGTATTATCATTAGGTCCACTCAAGTTGAACCATGAGCTTACTAAATCAATATTAAAAAAATTATCCTTTCATTTGCTCCGAAATTAATCATTCATTGTGGCATGAGACCCTTGCCTAATATCCAATAGGAATGCCATGGATAATTCTAAAAAATCTATAATAGTAGAGTTAATATTTCATGGTTCCTTCCATTTAAAGAGAGGTTTACAAGTGATGAATAGATAACAAAAGCTAACTTAACTCATATAATAATTTTTTGTTATATAAACCTATAGTGCTTTCTTGTAATTAGTTTTTTTAATTGGCTATATGGTATTGATATGTATATCATGTTAATTACATCTTGATAGCATAGTGGTATTATACAAACTTCGTAATTATGCATATATCACATGGCAAGATTTAGCCCTTTTCCTTGAATGTCGAAAAAGTTAATCATTGAGCAATTGTCATTTGTTGTACTTTCTTGTAATTTTTTAAATATTTTAATTTTTAGGTTTCTAAAATGTTTTACTTGTGAATACTATCAACCTGTTTAGATTTTTTACTTTTTAATTGATCATAACAAATATCTCTTTACTTGAATTGATCTAGTAAAATATCTACTAACTAACTATCTTCTTGCAAAAGTAAAGTTGTGTTTCCCCTTATCGAAACAATTCTAACAAATAACTTGGTTTGTTTATTTTATGTGAAACAAGATTATTTACTACATGATAATGGAAGAATCATTTTTTTAGTATAAATATTCTAAAACACTTTATAGCCAGAGTGCTTGATAATGTATTGAGGTTATTGTTATATATTCAATTTTTAATGTAGAAATAGAATTGTTTTGTTTTCTTCTCTATAATATGTGTTGTAATACCACTACAAATATGATTTATTTTCAAATATTTTTTAAATTAACTCAATTTGATTATGAAAATCAAACAAAATACAAACTTTTTTCATTGTTATATAGTGAATGCCATGATTTTTTGTTCTATTGATGTATCAAAAATTTATTTTTTCTAGTGTCTTCATGTAAATTTAACATAAATATGGAGAATGTACTTTACTACAAAAGTGATACCTAGCATAATAGTTGTATGATATATTACACTATAAATCAATCTTCAAATTTTTTTCCTATTATTAACACCACTTTGATATTATCTACTCTTTTCTTATCTACACTATTAGATTTATCACTTATTTAGAATTTTTCTTTTTAAATAATCTTATAAGTTTTTTAGCATATGATGAATATAACGTCGAGAGGTTGACATACCTCCATGGCAAGAAAGTTGTGTTATAAACTAGAATTCGTTATCTACAATCTCTCCATCATCATTCAATTGAATTATTCTAACATACAAATATTATTACCTATAAAATAAAATTACTGACATAATGATAAATATTTAAAATCAAGTTATTTTCTC
This sequence comes from Wollemia nobilis, assembly GCA_028583015.1. Taxonomy (NCBI): domain Eukaryota; kingdom Viridiplantae; phylum Streptophyta; class Pinopsida; order Araucariales; family Araucariaceae; genus Wollemia; species Wollemia nobilis. Next base: position 6,011,753 of record JAQPPZ010017107.1, on the reverse strand, counting down.
TTTTCACATATAATATTGGTTTATATTAGTTTTATCTATGTAGACTACCTGGTTTTAAATCATGGATTTCTGATAAATAGATTATGGATCTCCAATGGATGGATTAAAAATTTGACAAACATAATTGGAATCAAACTCTAAAAAAAGGAATCAAATGATGTACAAACCACTAAGTTTGGATTGTAAAATAGGTGTATACCATGAAGTGTGGATTACAAAGTAAGTACAAGCTAAAGAGTGTAAATTACATAACAAGTATAAACTACAAAGTACCAATTATAGAATGAGTATGGACCATAGAGTGTAGATTATAGAATGAGCATAGACCATGGAATTATTGGTAGTAGCAATAGATAAAATTGGTAGGGAAATTCATAACCAGCTCATAATTCATTTATGAAGGAAACGATATTAAGGTTTGGTATATGACATGATTACATGGTTGTATTGCATAGTTGTATTTGGGGTTTTATCAGACATCTCTTATTAGCGACTATGGGAGCTGCCAAATATCTCTTCTTAAATATTATGTCCTTTGTAATCCTATTTTAAACTAATAAACTAATAATTCATGTTTTTTTTAATTTTATCTTTCATGCTTCTTCTTTTACATAGCAAATAATTCATTGTCCCTGGATATTTTGGATTAGTGGTATTAGAGTAGTATGTTTGTAGTTGTATGATCCCAAATATGTGATCAAGCTATCAAAAGCTTAGGTGTTAGGCACACATCCCTCTAATTACCTACCTAGTCATTTCAAATGATATTATATGGTGAATAACATTGAGATAATAAATGCTTTAAAATATATGGTGGATGAAGCTTTTGAAATATAGAAGAATCAAATATTGGACCATTTTGCCTAGATTCTTTAATGGCTACCATATGCTAGAATTACAATATAACCATTCAATGCCCAAACACCATTCACATTTTAGATAAACTTTGATATTCCTATCTTTGAAGTAATAATCGATGTAAATATGGTGGAGAATTGGATTGATCAACTATTCAAAAAATATTTTTGATAGCGGCATCTATGACAAAGAGAATATCATTGTTTCCTTACTAAATGTTTTAATACTAGTTTGAAATCAATGGTAAGCATACAAGCAAAACGATGAAGATGTTGAAGACATTGTAATGGACGAGTTTGAGAAGTACAAGGATGCTATCAATAATATCAAAACTAGAAGCAAAAGAAATAATTACAAGACAACAAGCCCTAGAAGAACAAGACTAGGAAATGGTGTGAGTACCATTAGGGCAGTGAAGGTGAGCAGTAGTGTTAGGGCAGTTTTGAATAGTGGATAAATAGTGCAAATAAAAATGGAGTAGTTTTGGGTCTAAGCAGTGTTAGGGCAATGAAGGCAACAAACAGTGCTAGGGTAGTGTTGAGTAGTGGCTAAGTAGTGCAAACAATAATGGAGCAATGGTAGGGCTGAGCAATATTAGGGTAGTAAAAATGAATAGTTGTGTGAGGGCAATGTTGATCAATGGCTGAGTAGTGAAAACAAACAATAGTGGAGTAGTGTTAGGGTAGGAGTGAAGGAAAAAATAAAAGAGATATAAAAATTAATTATTTCCATGAATTTTTAAATTGGCATAAAGTGATGAGAGTTAAGAATGGATGCAATGGATGTGATATGTGGTATTTCTCCTACTTAGTGGAATTTTAAATATGAGGTGACCTAGAATCTACTTTCCAATGAATGTGATAGTGATCAATGTGATTCTACTTCTAATGGTGATGTGATGGGACCTATTGCAGTCATGTGTAACAAAGCTAGGACCCCCCCAAACCTTGACCTTGATCCAAATCTTAGCCAATTGAGAACCTCTTTTGCAGAGAATGTTCATAAAAATATAGGGTTTTCTTCCCCAGTTGTTTCATCTATCCTCTTATTTGCATCATATTCTCTTATCCTAAACCAAAGAGTTTTAAAAATTCTAGAGCCTCTCATGAATTCCTTTGTATCCATGGAATCACCTTCTCTCATTAGCAAGTTTTTCAACTACCATTTTCACATGGAGTCAATTCAAAAGTGGGCTACTTCTAAATGGCTCTCTCAAGGAAATATGTAGCTCATAGCCCTCCCTAGAGGTTTTTGTTAGATAAAACTAAACAATCCTTCTGATATGAGTCATTTTCTTATCGGGGGTCATGGTTCTACTGTAGGAGAAACCTTTTCCTAAGAAGGTGGGGTATTGATTTCGACCTGGAAACCCAAATTATTAAATACGTAATAATCTAGGTGAGATTATTAGGTATCCCTAGTTATTTCTAGCATGAGGAAGTATTACTAGGTATTTCTCAAGGCATTGAATACCTGGTCACATTTGATCTAGCTACTAAAGCCAAATTGATAATGATATATGCATGTATGTGTTATGGACAATATTTAATATGAGTTATCAACTTTAGTGGAATTAGTCTTAAAATCATGTAGTAGGTACCAAGTTATTGAGTATGAGAACAAACCCATATTTTGTTTAAAATTCAAAACTCAAGGTAATCTCAAACCCTAGTACTCATATTTAAAGTAGAATAAAGTGGCCCCTAGAGCCCCTAGAAGAGAATGACATTGCCCAAGAAAATTTCTTACAAGCTTAATGAAGTCTCCTCCTCGAAGGATTATTTCTACCAAGAATCCTTATGCTGCTATTTCAAAAGGCAAAGAAGTCATGTCAAACTCCTCACCCAATGATCCTCCTCAGGTATGTCCATTATTCCTAGATCCAAATCCATTTCATTACTTATCTTCTGAGGATTTTGATATCCTTGCTAATTAGGCTTCTTCCCTTTCTTATCCATCTAAGGTAGATTTGTTTCCCTTATCTTTCGATTCTCTTTCTCTCTTGGGTTTTAATTCCCCTTCTAAAGAGAAGGCTTACCCATATACTAAGCATATGCCTTTACCCACACCTCCTAAAATCCTTTCCAAAGTCCCCTGTGACCCTAAACCTTTCATTAACTCTCCTTCCTTAGGACATTTCCCTTCTAAGGTTAGTTACCTCTCTTTCCTTATCAGGGCTTCTTCCCCTTGCAAACTTCCCCTTCTAGAGCCCTAACATTTAGCTCCCAAAAGCTATCACTCATAACTAAAATAATGTTTCTGCTAATGTGGGAGGTGGTAGTAAAAATGGATGTCCTTATTCCCAAGATATAAGAAGAAAGAAATCCAATGAGAAAATTACAAATAGATCCCAATCCACATTATGTCCAACCTTCCAAGAGGAGGTCATCATTGAGTCACATGAGGAGGTGGATAATAGAATCAAACCTCTCCTATATCATAGAAATTGGAATACATCATACCTTAACATATCCAAATTAATATTATTTAATGGAATATAAGAGGTCTTAATGGCCTCTCAAAGCAAATATTGGTTGCAACCATGAAAAAAGATCATAAACCCTAAATCCTCCTTCAAGAAACAAAAATTAAAGAAATAAATCTTGAAAAGATATCCAAATTCATCTGGAAAAGAGTAATATTTTTGGCCAACCCTACTATGGATCCTTTTGGGTGCCTCTTATGTCTATGTAAACCTCACTAGGTTGAAATAAGATTGATTTCTGCTTCTAACAGGTTCACCAATATTCTCTTATTTTACAAATATACCCATATAAAATGGTTTTTAATAAATGTCTATGCTCCAAATACTCCTTCATATAGAGCCCTGCCATGGAAATATTTAAGTAAAATAAGGATAATTTTATCCAATGAGGCTTGGAATATAGTTGGATATTTTAATTCCCCTCTATTTTAGTTTGACAAAAAAGGAGGCACCCAAATTTCATCATCAAGTATGCAAGAATTTTAAAAAAATTCAATGATAATGAGCTCATGGATGTCATTCTCAAAGGTTCTAAATTTACTTGGAGCAATAGAAGAATTGGAAATTAGCTCATCCAACTTAGACTTGAAAAAAAATTTCTCTCCCAATAAGCCTTCACTCTATTTGGGGATGCCAACCATTGGTCCCTCCCTAAGATTGAATCTGATCACAATCTACTCATGTTTGAAGGGCTCCAACATTATCCTTTTAATACTCCCTTCATATTTGAATCAATGTGGATCCAACACCCAAATATTCAAAACCTCATTTCTGAATGGTGGAGCAAGTAATTTTTGGGTCCCATCATTTCTCAAATATAAAAAAGCTAATGTACATTAAGACCAACCTAAATATGTGTAATAGGGAAGTATTTGGAGATATCTATAAAAGAGAAGAATATTCAAAATCATATTCTACAAATTGAGGCTTGCATCCAGAATGGAGAAGATTCTAAGTCTCTCAAGTGTCATGAAAGACAATTGTTGTCTGAATTTCATAATATATTTGCCATGGAATAAGTATTTTGGTGCCAAAAGGGCTTACTGATTAAATTTAGGTAACTCTAATATAAAATTATTTCATGCTTATACTCTTTGACACCACATTTTCAAAAAAATTAATGAGGTATCTAGAGTTGATGGTTCAATTTCAAGAGACATCTATGAAATTAGATCCCTAGTTGTAAGTCACTTTGATAATATTTTGCTTCAAGATACTTACCTCCTTGTAAGTCCTAATCAGATGTTTCCTAACATCCCAAACCTTATCACTAATGATGTTAATGATTGACTTATTAGTCCTTTCTTTGATCAATAAATTAGAAAGGTTGTCTTTTTAATGAAGGGGGATAAAGCACCTGATCCCAATGGTTTCCTCCATGCTTCTTCTAAGCCTTTTGGAACATTGTAGGTCTAAATATTTGCAAAACCATCCAAGAGATACAACGTACCAATTTCAATCTAAAAGATGTAAATTTTACTTTTCTAGCTTTGGTTCCCAAAATATCAATAGGGAAGTCCATATTTGGTTATCATCCAATAATCCTATGCAATGTGTTGTATAAAATATTTTCCAAATATATTGTCACCTAATTAATTTGTATCCTCCCTATCATCATTGACTCATGTTAGAGAAACTTTTTCAAAGGGAGTAAAATCACTGATGTCATTATAATTATCCATGAGGTCATTCATTCAATCCAAAAAAGCAAAAGAACAAACTTTCTCCCTAAGTTGAATATGAATAAAGATTTTGATTAGGTGTCTTGGAATTTTTTGATTGACACAATTTTGGCTTTCATGAGAATTGGATAAATTTGATCAAGCAATACATTTCTTTTACAATATTGTCTATTCTTGTAAACAAAGTTCTAATAGGCTATTTCTGTAGCTTGAGGGGGCTACACCAAGGTGATCCTCTTTCACTCATTTTCATTATTATATTTAAATACCTTGGTATATATCTAAAGGTGGCTTGTTCTGATGATCTTATTTCTAGTATAAAGGTGTCCTCTTCTTCTACCTTGGTTAATCATTAGCAATTTATGGATAACACCATTTTAGCCAATGCCTCCTCAATTCCTCAATACAATTCAATTAAGTCTATCCATTCATTGTTTGAGATGTTTGTTGGCCAAAAAATAAATTTTACTAAAATTTTCCTTTATTTCTTTAACACCTCGAATAGAATGTAGCTCAAAATAGCCCAAATACTAGGATTCTCCATATCCAATTTCCCTACTACTTACCTTTGTCTTCTTCTATTTTTTGGGCCCCCCAAAGATAGCATGTGGAACCCTATCCTTGAAATAATCTAGATAAATATCAATGGTTGGAAGGAAGTCTTATTGAGTCTGGATGGTAAGTTGACCCTAGTTCATGCTTACCTCCAAAGTACCCAAATTTATTTCTTATCTTTTTTCAAAATTCCTCCATCCATTTACCCCAAAATTGAATATCTCCAAAGAAACTCCCTTTCGTTCGATTCTAAAAATAAGCATAGGTTCCCCTTAGTATCTTGGGATAAAGTTTGTTCCAAAAATTTGCAAGGGGGATTAGATATCAGAAGAGTTAACCAAATGAATCTAGCTCTCCTTACCAAATTGGGGTGGAGACTAATTTATAAAAAATATGTTATCTAGGAAGATATCCTCTGAGGAAAGTACCTTCACCATAATGATTTTCTTCATGATGAAATCCTCCCTTTTGGTTCTACCATTTGGAACTCAATTCTAAAAAGTAAACATATTGTTAAAGTAGGAATTGGTTGGTAGCTTAAAAAAGGTAATAACATTAATTTTGGGAACAATTTTTAGCTCTGTGATACCCCATTGAATCAATACCAAGACCTAATTCCAATAAATCCAATAATTGATCACCTCTTTGTTCCTAGGGTATTTGACTTCATAATTGATGATGGCCATAGATGACAATGGAAGCTTGTCCCTATTCAATGCCTCTTAAGAGATCAAATCTAGGCTACAAAATACTTATCCAATATTATTATAATGCATTTTATTCCTACTATTCCTCTTGATGATAAATTTATTTGGAAACAAACCCAAAGTGGTATGTTCAGTGTCAAATATGCCTACTTTATCAGTGACCACCGTCATGTGCACTTTTTCCATACTAAATAAGTTTTGGTCAAACATATCATTCCCAAAATGTTGATATTTTATTGGCTTGTTATTCAAAATAGAATTCTAACTCTTGATAATCTTCAAGCCAAAGGTCTTGTTATCCCTAATTATTGTTATTTGTGCAAGTGTAATCTTGAGACTATTCATCACCTATTAGCTATTCTCCATTTTAATTTTTCTTTTTAAAATATCAGCTAGGCCCAACCTCACTCCATCCTTGACCTCTGCCTCCAATGGCCTAATCCTTTTACTTGTTTAAGGCTGAAAGGTATTTGGTCTTTCATACTTTCCCACTATCTTTGGCCATTTGGAACAAAAGAAATAATATAGTTTTCCACAATTCCTCCGAATATTGTTCTTCCATTGGGAATCTCATCTTATATTTTACCTTGCAAAACTCTTCTATTGTACCAAAAATTATGCTACCACATTGAAGATGGAAGTGGATATTTTAATATCTTTAGGTCATCTTCCCCTTCAATATCCATTCCTCAAACCTCCGATGAATAGATATCAATTTTTTTGGGAGCCTCCTCCTTCAACTTAGATCAAATTAAATTTTGATGGAGTAGTGAAAGGGAATCCGAGGAGAGTGGGAGCAAGAGGTCTATTTTGTGATATCATGGGCAACATATTATTGTTTTTTTCTAAAAATATAGGAATCAAAACGAATAATTTCATGAAGGTAAGAGCACATTTTTATGGTATAAACCTTTTTGCTAATTACTCTTGCTAAAATGTAATTAATAGATGGGGACTCTCTTAATCTTATTAATCAACTCAAAAATGAGATCCAGTCCAAGTGGAGGACCCAAAACCTCATTGAATAAAATAAGAGACTCATCCAAAGGAGGATCAAAAACTTTATTTATCACATCTACCACAAAGGTAATTGGGCTCCTAACGTGATGGCCAATATTGGGATCTCTTAGGAAGACATTTCAATGTGGAATTCCAAATTCCCTCAAGGCATCCTTCTTGCTCATGCAAAAGACATCAGATCCAATTAGCAAATTGGTTCCCAAGTTAATTTGTGCACTATAAGGTCCTCCTATCCTCTTATAGAAATTCCACCATGATTAATTTGAGGGTTTCTCCACCTACGTGTTATCCTTTAGAGAACTAGTGTGTTGGGTTTCTAGATGAAGAACACAAGATTATACTGAGAGGGTGGTGAATAGTATAACACAACTAATAACTTTCTTTCTAAATAAATATCAATTAATGTCCTTAATTACAATAACCAAATATAGAAGTGTGCATTAATAACTCAGATAGTAGTAGTAAGCAAGAGCACAAGTCACCACACACAATTGAGACACAAGATTTAATGTGGTTCCCCCAATGTGGGGTACTCCACCAGATAATCTCCTTATAATATTTCACACATAAATAAGATCCTTATCCAATACAATGATTTCTTTGATCTGCTCAAAGCTAGGCAATAACAAGTTCACGCAAAACTTGTCCAAATATGAATAACAAGCTCATACATAACTTGTCTAGAATTTAATAACAAGTTCACACAGAACTTGTCCAAATCTAAATAACAAGCTCACATAGAACTTGTCCAAAACTAAATAACAATCTCACAGAGGACTTTTCGAAAACTACTCCAACAAGCTCACCAAGAACTTGTCCAAATATGCTCCAACAAGCTCACCAAGAACTCATCCAAGTCTTCTCTAGAAAGATCACCAAGAACTTGCCCAAAATATGCTCCAACAAGATCACCAAGAACTTGTCCAAATATGCTCTAGCAAGATCACCAAGAACTTGCCCAAATATGCTCTAGCAAGCTCACCAAGAACTTGCTCAAATTTTTCCATAAATCTATCCACAAATCTGTCCCAAAACTATCCACAAAGCTATCCACAAAGTTGTCCCAAAACTATCCACAAAGTTATCCCAAAATTGTCCACAAAGGCCTTCTCAAACACTCAATCAATCATGCACAAGTAGCACTCAAATATTATCCACAAAACTATCAAGGTAAAGCTAAAATATGAACTCAACAATGAATGGAAATGTACTCTTCAATGGATGACAACAATGATCCACAATGATCTCAACTCAAATCAAATCAAATCAACTCATAGAATTATAAAGAGAATTGTTAGAGACTTAATATGTTCTAAGCTCAATATCAACTCAAATCAACTCAAATCAATCTCAACTCAACTCAAGTCAACTCATAGAAGCATAAAGAGAATTGTTAGAGACTCAATATGTTCTAATATCAATCTCAACTCAAATCAGAATTATGGAATAATTTGTTTCATGGAACTTGACCAATCACCTCACACAATTACTTGACTAGGCTCAATCAACTCAACTCAACCAATCACCACAAGGAACTACTCTTTCTCACAAAAACCCTAGTCCAAGTATGTATCAACCAACTCAAATGTTTCCAATAATTCTCAACCATAAATCTCACATAACAATGATACTCATGTTCTTTTCTAATTCTTTCACAACCAATGGGATTCAACAACTATGCTTATAAAATAATGTTTAAACACAACTCTCAAACCAGAAAACCTTGAAGCATTCAACCAACCACTTTTGAAAAGGAAACCACAATCAATCCTTTTTCCTCCAATTATATTTCATAAATCAACCACCATAAATAATCAATAGAAGAATGTGCCCATACCTTTTTTATGCCAAGAATTTTTCCATAAAATCTACCACACTAAACACAACTTTTCTTTCCAATCTAATAAGGGTTAGTGGACTTCAAATAATAATCACAAGATACAAATTTTTACTTCAACTTAATAAACACATCCACCAAAGTCCTTTTAAATAAAAACCTTATCAAAAATAATAATCAATAAGGCTCTCAAAAATATTTTATAACAACTCCTTATTTCTCCTAAATCTTCATTTTCAATTTCATGAATATCAAAATAAATCAAAAACTCATCCACCTTTGAAATAATAATCACAACCCTTATAAAAATAAAGTTTAATTAAAAACTTTAATTATTCCTTAACCACCTTATAACTCCTATCCTAGGGCATCAACGAAATTAGTTAGAGCAAAATGTAATTACCCCCTCAAGGGGATTTGAACCCCCAACTTGCATACACTATGAGCGCCATAGCCACGGCTAAGGTTGCCACACGAGCTAGCCGCTCATTTGAAATGAAAATGCATGACGTGCCTTAAGTCCTTCTTCTCTTCCATGCAAACCAAAAGTGCTTTGAGTGTTTTCCTTACAATACCTTTGAATTCAGTCAAGGAGATTCAAACCTTGACGTAAAGCGCTACCACACACCTTAACAAAAATCCAATTGCCAATGCGCCACTCTGCCCACAATGTCTTGGGCTTTCGACCAACCTTGGATTTATCCATTGTCTCCCTTTTCAAAATGATTTTTGCATGATCTCTCTTTGAATGCTTAGCCAATGAATAACATAAGCAAGGATTAATTTCAAACGAACCTTAGGTTCCCCCTTTATATAGTCTTCTCCTCATTTTTGATGATGTCAGTGTATTATTGATTTTCCCTCTTTATTTAGATGTTGGCGCTAACTTTAATTTTAATTTTAAAATTTAAACAAAATATTTAAAATTAAATATATCCATCATCGGGGCACCTTTTTCGATGAAACAAAAGGTCAACCTAGTTTCTAAGAAAAATTCATTTCAAATCTGCCATCCATAGTTTTAAATAAAACCTTTTATTTTTTCTGCCTTGGTTTTCACAAAAACCCTAAATTTATCCATGCTTTCCAAAATATCATATGCCCATCAAAACTCAATTTGATCCATATGACATCAATGATTCATGTGACATCAATGACAACATAAAATAACTCAAATTGTCAACAATCTCCCTCTTTGTCATTGATGGCAACACCTCTAAAGCAAAAACCATAATCACTGCAAAAACCATCTCTGAGAATCAAAGTTGCTCCTCTTGACTCAATAATCTCTATGGAGGCTGCTCCCCCTAACTCAATACTCTCTTTGGAGGCTGCTCCTCCTAACTCAATGCTCTCCCCCTTACTCAAATCTCTCCCCCTTTGACATCAATGGAAAAATGAACACCTATGGGGATAAAATATATGACTCTTAAGCATAGCCCCCTCACCACCTTCTCTCTTGAGGTGATTAATTTTGGGTTGGGAGTACTTTTACTCCCATATCACATTGTTTATTTCCTCTATCAACTTCCTTCCATGTTTTTTTTGATATCCTTCTATTGATGAATTACTTGATCTTCTTTTCTAGAACTTTTTTGACCTTCTTTAGTTGAACCTGTTTGACCTTATTGCCTTAAACCTATTTGGAATTGAGTCCTACACTATTTTACAATATTCCTAAAGTTATTACAATTAAAACACTTGATATTGTAGCCTTTGGATGGTGCCCATGTCTTGAATTCATTCTTAAAATAATTTCCATATCCATTCCTTTCCTGAACCCTGTATTGTGAAGCTCTATTTTCATGACCATTATGACCATGAATTTTGAATTGTGAAGCTCTAAAACCAAAACCATGTTGCTCATTTCCTTTGCACTAAAAAGCTCTATGACCAATCCTATTACATGAGAAGCAATGCCCCTGAAAACCATACCTTCTTCCTTTGAGGTTTCTTCTAGCAAAATCAAACTTCTTTGATCCATATACCCTGTAGTGTATAGCCCTGTGTCCAAATCCATTACAAGAAAAAAAATGTTCCTTAAAATCCCTTTGTTCATGCCTTGGTTCCTCATATCTTTCTTGACCATTATCCTTATGATAATTTTCAACTTGTGCATTGCATCCTTGAACCTTCTTTGTAGCATCTAAAACCTATTCCTTAGTTTCTTCCTTGCTTTCCTCTTCAAGAATTTCTTTTTCTTTTGAAATTGATTCACCTATCTCAAAACAAGATCCAAACTGAATATTTGGAGCCATAGGAACTTTAGAAATTTCCTCACAAATCTTAGGTGCTTCCTTGATTTCATCTTTTAGAACTTTCTTTCATTTTGAGTGTGATTCTCCAAACTTGAAATATGATATCTTTGGTGCTTTGGAATATTCATATTCTTTTTATTTATTTGTGTCAAGTAGCAACTTGGCATCCATCTCTATAGCCTTTGAAACAATTGTTTCCTTCTTAGTGAAAATATCTTGACCTTTTGAGTCATGCGATGGATCAAATTTCTCAAGTAAGGAATATTTTAATTCTTTCAGATTCTCTTTAACCTCTTGTAGTTGCTCATGGATAACATTGAAGTATTCCTTTATATCAACTGAGACATTATCCTCTTGCTTAACTTCTTCTATTTGGAGTGAATGTTCTTCTTCTACTTCTCTTATTCCATAGAAAAAACCTTCTTCATATTCACTGTCACTAATATCATTATAATATTCTATAGCAAACAAACTCTCAAGATTTCTTTGACCATACATGTTTCTTTGATGTGTCATATCATCTTCACTATCACTGAAACCATTACAATATCTTGATCTATGATCTCTTTGACCACACACAAAGTACTGCTCTATTTTACCTTCTATTCCTAGGAACAAATGTTCTTCCTTTTCATCATATTATTTGTCTCTATCACTATGATCTGAGCTATCACTTGCTTCTACAATGTAGTAATATTTCTTTGCCTTACAAAAAATCTTCTCATACCTATTTTTCTTGTATCTATCATCTTTGTCATGTTTATGCTTTCCATCTATTTTCTTATTTGACCCTATTTTTCATAATCACTATTTTCTTCATGTGGACACTTGTATGCATAGTGACCAAGATCACCACACTTGTAGCATCTAAATTTCCTTATATCCCTAAAATTCCTTGAGTCCTTATTCCTTTTGATGAAGTTAGCTTCCTCATCATTATCTGGAACTAGATCTATATCTAAAAATTTCCCTTTATATTTTTTGAAGCCTTGAATGCAATCTCTTTTATTGGAACCTAATGCTTACTTACCCTCATCTCATAAGATGTAAGAGTTCCTTGCAATTCTTCCATTGTTAGCTTGTTGATATCCATTGTCTCTTCTATTGTTGAAACCCTACAATCATATTTCATGGAAAGTGATCTCAAAACATTTTGAGTAACTTTTGATTCTTTCATCTCAAAACCTAGGCCTCTCATGGTGTTATTAATCTCATCAACACAAAGTAAAAACTTTGCAATATCTTGAGAATCTTCCATTTTCAATTCCTCAAATATTTTTCTATGAATTTGTAGTTTTGCCAACTTTACCTTATAATCTCCTTCATAAGTATTCTGCAACTTGGTCCACATCTCATTAGCTGAATTACATACCATGAACTTTGTAAAATTTGTCTCATGAAGCCCACTCAAAATACAATTCATTGCTCTTGCATTGATCTCAACCAATTTCATGATAGTCTTATCTCCTCGGGATCACCTTCAACTCTATACTATTTTCAACCATTTTCCATACCTCATATCCTTGTGATATCAAGTAGTTATTCATCCTCATCCTCTAGAAAGCATAATTGTTACCATAAAATAATGGAGCCTTATTTGTAGATGATTCATTATGTGAAGCCATCTGTGTTCTTGTAGAATTTACCCTCAATTTGTTAGATTTTATGAAGGAACCTGCTCTGATACCAATTGAAGAACATAAGCTTATACTAAGAGGGGAGAGTGAATAGTATAATACCACTTTTTACTTTCTTTCCAAATCAATATCAATTAATGTCCTTAATTGCAATAACCAAATATAGTAGTGTGCATTAATAACTCGGATAGCAGTAGTAAACAAGAGCACAAATCACCACACACAATTGAGACACAAGATTTAATGTGGTTCCCCAATGTGGTGTACTCCCCTAGATAATCTCCTTATAATATTTCACACATAAATAAGGATCCTTATCTAATACAATGATTTATTTGATCTGCTCAAAACTAGGCAATAACAAGTTCACACAGAACTTGTCCAAATCTGAATAACAATCTCACACAAAACTTGACCAAAACTGAATAACAAACTCACACAGAAATTGTCCAAAACTGCTCCAACAAGCTCACCAAGAACTTGTCCAAATATGCTCCAACAAGCTAACCAATAAATTGTCCAAATCTGCTCTAGCAAGCTCACCAAGAACTTGCCCAAAATCTGCTCCAACAAGCTCACCAAAAACTTTTCCAAATCTGCTCTATAAAGCTCACAAAGAACTTGCCCAAATATACTCTAGCAATCTCACCAAGAACTTACTCAAATATGTTCACAAATCTATCCCAAAACTATCCACAAATCTGTCCAAAAAGTTTTCCCAAAACTATCCACAAAGTTATCCCAAAATTATCCACAAAGGCCTTCTCAAAGGCTCAATCAATCATGCACAAGTAGCACTCAAATATCATCCACAAATATATCAAGGAAAATCTCAAATATGAACTCAACAATGAATGGCAATGTACTCTTCAATGGATGACAACAATGATCCACAATGATCTCAACTCAAATCAACTCATAGAAGCATAAAGAGAATTGTTAGAGACTCAATATGTTCTAAGCTCAATATCAACTCAACTCAACTCAAATCAATCTCAACTCAACTCAAGTCAAATCATAGAAGCATAAAGAGAATTGTTAGAGACTCAATATGTTCTAATATCAATCTCAACTCAAATCAGAATTATGGAATAGTTTGTTTCATGGAACTTGACCAATCACCTCACACAATAACTTGACTAGGCTCAATCAACTCAACTCAACCAATCACCACAAGGGACTACTCTCACAAAAACCCTAGTCCAAGCATGTATCAACCAAATCAAATGATTCCAACAATGCTCAACCATAAATCTCACATAACAATGATACTCATGTTTTTTCTAATTCTTTCACAACCAATGGGCTTCAACAACTATGCTTATAAAACAAGGTTTAAACACAACTCTAAACCAAAAAACCTTGAAGCATTCAGCCAACCACTTTCGAAAATAAAACTACAATCAATCATTTTCCCTCCAATGATATTTCAGAAATCAACCACCATATATAATCAATAGGAGAATGTGCCCATACCTTTTTTATGCCAATAAGTTGTCCATAAAATCAGCCACACTAAACACAACTTTCATTTCCAATCTCAATAAGGGTTAGTGGACTTCAAATAATAATCATAATATAATCATAACTCAATTTACACCTTTTTACTCCAACTTAATAAACACATCCACCAAAGTCCCTTTAAATAGAAACCTTATCAAAAATAATAATCAATAAGGCTCTCAAAAATATTTTATAACAACTCCTTATTTCTCCTAAATCTTCATTTTCAATTTCATGAATATCAAAATAAATCAACAACTCATCCACATCTAAAATAATAATCACAGCCCTTATAAAAATAAAGTTTAATTAAAAACTTTAATTATTCCTTAACCACCTTATAACTTCTATCCTAGGGCATCAAAGAAATTAATTAGAGCAAAATGTAATTACCTCCTCAAGGGGATTCGAACCCCCAACTTGCACACATCGTGAGTGCCTTAGCCATGGATAAGGTTTCCACATAAGCTAGCCACTCGTTCAAAAGGAAAAGGCATGACGTGCCTTAAGTCCTTCCTCCCTTCCACACAAACCAAAAGTGCTTCGAGCACTTTCCTTCCAATACCTTCGAATGCAGTTAAGGAGATTCGAACCTTGATGTAAAGTACCGCCACACACCTTAACAAAAATCCAATTACCAATGCTCCACTCTACCCACAATGTCTTGGGCTTTCGACCAACCTTCGATTTGTTCATTGTCTCCCTTTTTAAAATGATTTTCGCATGAGCTCTTTTTGGATGCTTAGCCAACGAATAAAATGAGCAAGGATTAATTTCAAATGAACCTTAGGTTCCCCCTTTATATAGTCTTCTCCTAATTTTTTATGATGTCGGTGCATTATTGATTTTCCCTCTTTTTTTAGATGTCGGCGCTAACTTTAATTTTAATTTTAAAATTTAAATTTAAATTTTAAATAATTAAAATTTAAACTAAATATTTAAAATTAAAAAACTCCATCATCGGGGCACCTTTTTCGATGAAACAAAAGTTCAACCTGGTTTTTAATAAAAACCCATTTCAAATCTGCCATTCATAGTTATAAATAAAACCTTTTATTTTGCCTGCCTTGGTTTTCACAAAAACTTTGAATTTATCCATGCTTTCCAAAATATCATATGCCCATCAAAACTCAATGTGATCCATATGACACCAGTGATTCATGTGACATCAATGACAACATAAAATAACTTAAATTTCCAACACTAGCGGTGGCATTGGCCTTTGGTTTGTTTCTTTCCTTTACATGCATGTGTCTCTGTTTATCTTCTAGTGGAGCAGATCATATCCTAATTTTTGCTTTGTAAATATTATCTTTGTCGACTATCTCTTTTGTTCTAAGTTTACAATTTAAGGTTAGGGAATCCTTCTCAAAACCCTTTTGTTTTTATATCATTAAAAAAACTAACATTCTAGAGAAGAGTGCCTTGAAATTGAGTCTCTATTTATTGATACATAGTTGTATACATCCATAAAAAGTACATATCCCCTAGCCAAGGATAACAGTAAGCATATCATGGAGTGTAAACCACATGTGACTATTCTTACCTCTACATCATAAATCAAATTAAAGGATCTTCCTAAGGAGGAATAATTATTTTACTAACAATTCTAGGTAAATTGTAAGCCCTTACATTTAATATTTTATAATAAGAGCCAATGAATTTGATCTATCTTGATACTATGAAGTATCTAAATTTATTTGTGAAGCTTCACCTATAGACACATAATATTATATGGTTGAATCAAAATAGAAATATCCATGTTAGTCAATAGTGTCTTCTCTCTTATGCCATCAAACCATTCAAAAATTAGTTTTATATGATATAATTATATTATATGTTTATCATGTGTTCATTAGCTATCCATACATGTGGTTTAGATATGGTGTGTATTAGCTAAGACCTCTCAAAAAAATTTCAACCTTGGGAAAAAACAATATAGGATACTACAGGTAACTCCTTCCACATCTATCTCCCTCAACAATGTAGAGAATTTTAAAAGGATGTTAAAAAACATATTTTATTATCTTATTATAAAATCTCAATCTACCAAGAAGACAATTGATACTACCATGACTACACAATTACCACAATAATAGTAGAAAATGGACTAGATCATAATAGAATATGTTAATATCCTTAAATCACCTACTAGAGTGTCACTCCTTTATGAGATAAAATATTCTATCAATCTGATGTTTTTTTCTCCTTTATCTAATGCCCATGTTTATTTTATATTAGTTCTTGAAAATTATGAGATCAAGAGTTAGGTTTAAGAATTGACTAAAAAGAGTCATATCAAATTGATAATACCTGAAAACCTTTGAAATCTATCTCCATGGATTTCACCTTCCAAGCCTTAGGGATTTATCTCCATGGATTCTCTCTCAAGTTTACCTATTTTTTAGCATGGAAATGATTGTGTTTTTGTTATGGTTGAATGATTTTCAAAAGCTATCATGATTACTTGTGAGAAAAATATTACAATAAAAAAACTAAAAAATAATATTTCAGTCATGTATGGCTTCAGTTTTGTCTACCAAAATCCATTGTTCCATACAAGGAGAATAAATTTTAAGTATCTTCTTGAACACTTTATGGGAAATAATGCACACAAAGCTTATCGGATCTAGAATATTTCATCCATATAATGGACAAACCAAAGTTATCAATAGGTTGATCATGCATTTGTTGCATATGCACAATTTAAACCATCCTCAAACATAGGATTAAATCCTAGCATACGTCTAGCATGGGTATAATATGTCTTTCCATAACTCTATAAAATACAACCCCTTTTATGTGTATTTTGCTTTCCATCCTTAAGCACCCATGGATGTGGCTCTTTCAATATCACCCACGGACTTCATGCCAAATAGGAAAAAAAGTCAATAAAATTTATTAAGTATATTAAACATATATAGTAGTAGGTTCACAACCTTTTAGACTATATGAATGCAAAACACAATAAGCATCATGAAAACCATCACACCCCACACTTTCAATGTGGGAGATATGTTTTGGTTGTGATTGTAGAAATAATATCTTTTCGGTACACACAAGAAAATCAAACCCCTATGCTATCAATATTATACCATCGCCAAGCGATATAGAATATCTTCAAGCTAGATCTACCACCTTTGATTTGTTTTCAACTTATATTTAATTTTGAGCTTCTAAAACAATATTACTTGGCTATGCTACACTTTCATAGTAGTAGATAAATTGGTAATTGAAGAGCTCAATTCTAAAACTTACATCGATAGAAGAGGATCAAATAGTTGATACATGGAATAAAACCACTAGGATATAGTTGATATAGGTCTATAGTATAGTCTAAGAAAGTCAATTTAGTCACCAAACCAAGTGGTTCAGAACAAACTAGATCAAAGAGGAGTTTCAATACTTGGTGTCAAAAATTGATGCAATAGAGACCATTCCTTATCAAGGGAAATCAACTGATTCAAATATATCACCTAATTATCATATATAAACTATATATATCCAATAGATATATTATAAATCTTTGATAAATGGAATATGACTCAAGCTTTTATGGATAAAATTATTAGTTTTTGGTGATGTATGTTAATGGAGATGCAACTATAAGATGTAAAATATGCAAGGTATGGTAAGTATATGATAATGGTACTTAAATATGTAATAAAATAAGAGAATAGATTTATGCAATAACTAAATAAAATACCATTAATGAAAGCTAACAAAAATATAATAATGCAATATAATGGAGGACTATGAAAACTCCAGAAGTTTTACAATAAAGATCTACATTGTACCTACTCACTACTCTATAGTAACTTTATGTCTCACACAAACTTTTCTATCTCTATGTATCTATATCTCCTTATATAGCACAAGGTACATATATAGGAATATAAGTTCCTTGGCCTTTACTCTACCTATTCCTATGATTTATGTACATGTGGACCACATGTACATTTATATCATTGAACATTCTAACACTTGTGTATTTAATACTTCTTCCCCAAGTAAATACTTAACATAAGATAAACTCTTAATCTAATAATGTACCCAAGGTGGTACATTGACATGTTCCAAATAATGAAATATACTCTAACACCCCAAATGTATTACATTATTTGGGTATTGAAGACATTAGTCTTCAATATGGATTTTCATCCTTAAAATATTCTTTTGTTGGATCTGGTTCTTCCACTTCTTTCATGTTGTATTTGTCTTTTAGATGATCTTCAACTTGGTTTGGACCTTTTTCTTTGTTTGATTTAGTATTTGTACTCTCTTCATTATATTCTCTATTTATATCCTGATGAGTATCTTTGCCTTGTTTTCTCCTATTATGCTTTCTCTTCCTCCTTCATTTATGCATTATACTAGAGGAATATCTTCTTCATGATGAGTTATTTTATCATCACAATAATATTGATTAGGATTGCTATTTTGCTTTATGTTTTGAGCATGTGCAAAAATAATTAATGATAGATATATCATTAAACATTCTTCTGATGTGAGTAGAACTATTTTTTGTGTATTCCACCAGGCTCTGAAAAGGACTTCATGAAGATATCCAATTAATGTTACAAAATTGCCTTCTTTTGCTTCTTTGAGAAATAATGAGAATCTTTCTTTTTCACTAGTGGACATAAGCTTGTATCCTTCAAAAGTGTCTATTAAGTTTTGAGAGTAAAATTCTACCTCCTGAAATAATTCCTTACCATTAAATTTATTTCTTAATTTCCCATCCATTATTTTAATATTAATCAATAGAGTTCTTCTAGCACTTTAATATTTTGATATATTATTTGTAGTAGTCTACCTTATGACTCCCTGGTTTAGATTTTATGATCAAAATACTAACTTTTAAGTATGGTCTGTAATTTTTTATATGTAGTATTCTTTTTACCTCCCTAATATTTTAATTAAGGGTTTTATAGAATACTATCTTTCTCAAGTAAATTGAGTATATGATCAAACTTGATAAAACCTCTTCAATTCTTAGGTTTTGTAGGATTCCTTATATCTCCCAAGTGATTTAATTAATCTAAAATTTTGATAAAGTGCTTGATAGTAAACTTAGATTTTAGGTTTACTTTGAGTTAAATCCCTTTTGACTCCCTAATGGTTTGATGTTCAACTCCTAATTTCCTTTCTCCTTATGCACTTTTCAATTTGATAAAGTTCTCTATGGTTAGATTTCTTTTGTCCCTTTAATGTGACTATAGGATAAGTATAAGTAAATAATTCCAAATATTTTCAAGCTTTAATGCCACTTTGACTCCTTTTCAAATCCTTTGGATATTCACTCTTAAACGCACCTTGATCTTGCTCTTAATCCAACTTAGACGTCCCTTGACTTATCTACATTCAATGCACTCTTAAAATGTGCTTCCTCCTCTTTGTGAACGTTCTTAATTCTACCAGCTATAAATATGTCTTCCTTATATTTAAATGATATCCAAGTGACATGATGTGTTACCAAGATCCTTTTGTCTCCTCTTTCAATGGCACTAGTCTTTGAATAGCATTAGACCACACGACGTATGTTGAATACCTTCTTGGAATTTAAGACTATGATGGAAGGTATTACTCAGATGAGCACCATTCTCTTGAGCATTAGAGATAATAGGGTGAATATTCCCTTAATATCGAGTGGAATAAGATGTTTGGGATTTGCATTGCAAGTGGTACTCAAGTTTCATACATGTAGATCTCCTTTCAATATTTCTTTCTTTATGTACTTCTTGCCTACAAATAAATTTAGTAACTTGTCTTCTACACCTTCTTTCCAATCAAACAGTACATGACATATGTTGAATACCTTCTTGGGAGTTAAGACTATGATAGAAGGTATTACTCAAATGATAACCTTTATCTTGAGTATTAAAGATAATAGGGTGAATATGCCCTTTGTGTTAAGTGGAACAAGATGTTTGTGCTTTGCATTTTAAGTGGTACTCAAGTTTCATGCATGTATATCTCCTTACAATGTATCTTTATTTATGTACTTCTTTCTCGCAAACACCTTTAGTAACTTGGATCCAAATAAGATGTATCAAGGTTTCTACAATGGAAGTTCTATGGCTCTGTGGTGATGGATTTAGGTGATTTTTTTAGTTGGTATTTCATCTAAGTTGAACCTAGAGTAATGCACCTTGTAAATACATCTTTAGCATTATGTCTTCTTTGTTTATATACAATCCACTTTATGTAAACCTTGATATGATATCCTTCTTACATGGATATGTGTTGGATAACAAGCTCCTTACATTGGCTTAATACTTGTAGGTAATTACTATTGTGTGCACTTGATTTAGTGGTGAATATAGTGCCTTTAAGACATCTTGAGACTTGATTGATGTTTGTTGTGAGTATTACGTTATTTGGTCTAATGTATGTGTCACTTTATGAAAGTGAAATGTGTCAAAAGAGAGAGGAGTATGAAGAGTCACATTGACATGTGGCATGTTGAGATCTTGTCTTAATGACAAGAATGTGAAAGGTTGCATTTCCTAGATTTGTAGGGGAGAGCAACAGTTTGAGGATTGAAAAGTCATGTATTGTATTATATTGGATATAACTCTCTATTCTTGTATCATATCATGAATATGGAAGAATAATACATGAAGATATCTCTTTTGTGATATATTTGTGTCAATATCTTATGTCTATCTTTCATGTGTGATCTTAATGTGTTTATTTATGTTTCAATGCATAATATTGTGATCCTGGTTATGTTTTTTAACATGAAATAGTATAATTTTCCAACAGGGTATCAGAGCTATGGAGGAAGCTATGTAGAAAATAATGTTGAGAGAGCTATCGATAAAACCAAAGAACTAGAAAGCTAAGGAAAACTAGTGAACCAATTTGTTTTAGAGAGCAAAGTGTTTGCATAATTTTTAGGGACAATCGTCACCATCTGACGACATGCCCATTTGATCTGTTGAAGGTAAGGATATTTATGTGAGATTAGAGTGACACAACAGAAGAAGAAAATAGCCAAACATAAAAACAAAAATATAGGTTGAAAACAGAGAAAGGGAACAACAAAAAAAAGAAAAAAAAATTGAGAGGTGCAAAAAAATAAAGACTTCCCAAGAGGTTGAAAAACATCAAATGGTTAACTATGGAGTTTTTTTTTTAAATGTTAAAAAACATCAAGTCACATTAAAAATTGCATCTACCAAAAATGTAAAGTAGAATCTGCCATGTAGAGAAGAGAATATATTGAATGAGCAATGGAGGAGCACCATTCAGAGCCACCAAATGAGCCAAGGAGGAAGTGCAAGAATTTTTAAGAGCCAAGAAATCCAAATAAAGAGAAAACCCAACAAGATTTTGAGTGAAAAAAGTCTAGATAAAGAGATGTCGAAGTGTCAAAGAAGAGGTAGAGAATATTAGCTCCAATTTAATGTTGAAATACAGGTAGAAGTGACATAGGAATCAAGAAGAAGAGAGGGTGTTGAAATCCATTCAAATAAATATCACCATTATTTTGAAGTCGAACGATCATCAAATGGAATTCTAAGCATCAAATTTGAGCACCATTAAATGAAGCCAAAGATATGTTTGAGTGTCAATAAATGGAGTAAATTTTAAGCGTTCAAGCAATTCATCACGAGCTTGCATATAGGTGTATTGGACCAGAGTCTACTATATGATATTAAGAAAGAAAGTAATTTCATCATCACCAATAAAACTTGATTATTGAATAGAAGATTGTACTTTTGACGCTGAATAAAATATTATTTTGATATACAATAATGTCAAAGGAGATTAGGTCGATCACATTCGAATCCCCATGACCTGTCATTAGAAAACATCAAACAATAAAATATTACAATATTTTTTGAATAGAATATTAACATGTGACATGTTGAGAGCTTGTCTTAATGAAAAGAATGTGAAAGGTTTAATTTCTCAAATTTTTAGGGGGGAGCAATAGTTTGAGGACTAAAAATTCATGTATTGTATTATATTGGAGATAACTCTCCATTGTTGGATCATACCATGAATATGGAATAATAATACATGAAGATCTCTCTTTTGTGATATATTTTTGTGTCAATATATTATGTCTATCTTTCATGTGTGATATTAATGTGTTTATTTATGTTTCAATGCATAATATTGTGATCATGGTTATGTTTTGTTAACATTAAATAGTCTCAGGTTCCAAAAATATCAACCTTCTATTGGATATCTTCTCTTACTCAGAAGCTACCCCTTTACTAGATGGAATGACCACTTAAAAATTATGTATTGATGGTCGTTGTAATACCTTTTAGATGTTATATCGTTTGTCCTTATCTTGTTGTTCTAAAGGACAAGAATAGTATTCTTTACAATGTAAATAGTTAAGATAGTGTACCTTAACTTGCACCAAGTTTTTAGACTAAATGTTCCTTTTTTCAAGTTCTCTAACTTCTCTAAAAATGTGGCTTTTTGAAATAAAATCATGTTGCCTTCCTTACTAGACAACACTAACCTTTTAACTCACTTTGCTTAGTAACAATGAATCCAATATCTGCACCATGCAACTAATATTCTTTTGAGAGGTTTAAATTTGCACTAATATTCACTTTATATGAAATTCTTAGTGCAATAATGAACTCTCAAAGTAACTCGAAGTATGCACTAATTTTTACTATAACTAAAAATACTTAGTACATCTTAAGAAAATATTTAATAACAACTAGTATAGTGTAATGTTGATCTCACCTTATTACTCCAACAAATGAACCTTAAATCATGCACTAGTAATTGCTCCTTATAATCTCTACAACTTAATGAAGTCTTCTTTTCTATAACTAGATAATAGGAAGATGATATTTTTCTTTTTTTCAAAATATATATAAATCCTATTTTAATGTGTAGGTATATAAACCTTAAAATAAAATTCTTATGCACTCCCTTGAATACTTTAAAATACAACATTCTCCTTGCATATTTAACTCTAGTATGGTGCTTAATGAAACTTAATAATGAACTAACTTAATATTCAGTTATGAACCTATTGCACCAAAGTTGCTTACCTTAACAAACTATGTAGATGAAGGATTGTTTCCTTTTACTGGATGGACTTGTAGCTCTTTCTTACTATCCAAAATAGCTTTTTATATCACCTATTTATAGCTATGAAACCCTCTAATTTGCTTCCCTGGAACTGTAGTAGGTGACTTCAACTCTCCTTCAAAATGCACTCTATATATCTGAAGTTTGATCCTACCCAACTTGTTACTTTCTTTCTATCCTAAAATCTAAAAGAATTTAGATTGTAAAGTAGTCAATATCTCTGCTAAAATGTTATTCTTGAATCTCAAAAATTTGGTAGGGAACTCCAAATTGTAGTTGATATTTTCCTTCAAGAACCCTTCAATATTCAATTGTATATTCAACAAACCCCTATCTCCTTTCTCTGAATGAGCCTTCTAGCCTTCAAATGTAATCTTCAAATCTTCCAGTGATGTTTGGCTCCTTTCTCCTTTAGTCTCCTTGTCAAATTATGACTTCAATCTACATCTTCTTCTCAATAATATTAAAGTCTTGAGGTCTTAACCAATCTCCTCCATAATTTGATAAGCTTATTGCCCAATCTATCTCTTTTTGGTCTTATTATCGGATGGTGACAATTGTCCCAAAATATTACTTTATCAAGAACTGCTACTTGGTGGTAAATTTCTCCAATGAGTTATCCTAGGAACTCCTTCAATGAGGCTCACCAAGCCTTCTCCTTATTTCTCCTTAAGACCTCTTCTCTAGGGTCTTCTCTCTCACATCTTCTATGGTCTTTCCAATGGGACATTTCCTTCAACCTTCTACTATGCGACTGTTGGAAAGGAGATCTTCTTCATGGATCTCTAAAATATGCTACTATTGGAATCTAGAATGGGACTTGTTGCTTGTCTTTATTTAGACTTCTATCTTCCTGAACTAAACGTTTTTCAATGGGACATATTATAGGTATTTACTATCTTATTGATAAATAAACCCTAACATGCATAAAAACATTTTCATGCATGTTAAGTCTTCAATGATAAATTAAACTTAACATGCATGAAAATATGATAGAAAATTTGATATAATTCTCTATAAATACTCATATAAGAAAGCTCACGAAAATTACAATACTCCTATCATGGAGTTTGCAGCTCCTCCTTGATATCAAAATAGAGCTACATTGTGACTACTATTACTCAAATCTATGCACTCCAAAACTCCCTCTTAAACACTCACAATGATGTCTTTATATAGAAATATAGATTCCTTATATCTCACTCAACCCTAAGACTCATGTACATGTGGATTACATGCACATTTACATCATTGCACATTCTAACACTTGTGCATTTATTAAATTAATCTAATAAACTATATATATCCTAATATATTCCTACTCTAAATATGTACCCATGAAGGTACACTAATAAAGAACCAAATGATGTAATATATTTCAATAGAACTAAATTGACTTTTAGGGATAACTCATAATTCACATGATGTTGTGGCCCTCATAATGGACCTAGATAATTTAATAGAAATAGAAAGGTACTCTATAATAGAACCAATCAACCCAAATGCAGGATTGAATTAAGTAGAATAAAAGAAGGATGAATCATATGAAGACAATGTATATGACATCTTAGGTTTATAAGGGGATTATAAGGAAAGGTAAATTTCAAAGACATCCAAAATAATGCAATCCAAAAGCAATATTCCTACACTGCTAAAGAAAATAGGCTTATAAAAAATTATATTATCCAACCATAACAAGAGCACAACAGAAGGATATGGTAAATATCTATGGAGAACCGACACAAAAGGTGGTTGAGCTACATATCTCAAGGTAGTATTATTACAGATTTTGGAGAGCTAAAGAAAGCTTTATTGATGTTTGATCAACTAAATTTTGTTGGAACAACTTTGCACGTCACATAATTCAATTTGATGCATAGCTCAAATTCCAAATTAGCATACAAGCAACCATTTCTTGGCTTAAGTAAGGTTAATTTGTTCCCTTTCACCTGTCGATGTGCTTAGAAGGATTGGTATTGTATAAATCTATAGTGGACCCATTGATGTGGGAGTGATTACAACAGACAAAGGAATAAGAAGATAATTCAAACTTAGTTTCCATTAATAATAAAATCCTATAAATGGATATTACAAGATATGTAACAGTTAAGGTTGCATTCAATGATAACAGTATACCTTAATCCTTATAATAACAAACAATTAAAAATAAACAACTATCATTTATTAAATTACACACCTAATCCCTATCATTCCTCCCCACTGAAGAAGCATTGGTCTCTAATGTGTACAAAGGTGGAAGATAAAAAAGAAAAACAACCAGGAGTATCAGGTACAATCAAAAATGTACTCCTATTACAAAATATGAAGACTACAATAAAAAAATATGTACATGTCTTCATAAAACCAAAATATGGTATTGGATCTGAATCAAGCTTAGAAAATGCTCTCCAACAACTGTAAACACTACTATGTCGATGGACAACTGAAATGGGTCCCTCAAAACAGTAGAAGAAAGTAGCAATTGATGGTACAATGAAGATGTCAGAGAAAATGCCTCGAACAAAATGCTAAAATATGCCAAGCAAAAAAATTGAATGTCGTCAATAGGAAATTTTTAGTTTTAAGAAAATAAGGATACTAATTAATGGCACGAACGTGCATTGAAAGAAAGGTGACCCGACTGTGGCATGCATTAAAAATAAATGATATTCTTCAAGGATATCATCGTTGGTCAGAACAAAATCTTTAGAAGCTTCTTGAAGCATGTCTACATGGATTTCGTGAAGTTTTCCAATGATTTCATGAAGTTGAGCAATGAGATCTTCATTGAGATCTTCGGCAGGTAGTTGAAGCATATCTACAATATTTTTTTGAAGTTTTGCAATGAGGACAAGAAGTTGGGCATTGACCTCATCACGTGACATATTTGTACTCAACATCATTCTAGAAAAAATAGAATCATATGATGAACAAAAAATGAGTATGGAATGAATGAATGTTTGTGATTATCATTAAATGTGAGGTAGAGAGAGGGATGAAACCGTAAAATAGAATCAACAATTTTGAAAGAAGCCTGTAATAAAAATATCTAAAATAAAAGTAACTTCTCCACAAAAATATCTACAAAGGTGTTCTCATTCCTCGTATGAACCAAAATCAGCCTAGGGAAAGAGGATACTAGCCTGTAACTCGTAACTTGCTCTGATACCAATTATGTGAGATCTATTACAACATATTAAGGAATAAGAAGATAATCCAACTTTGTTTCCATTAACAACATAAGACTATAATAGGAATTAGAAGACATGTAATAGATAAGGTTGCATTCAATAATAACATTGCACCTTAATCCTTAGAAAAACCAACAATTATAAATAAACAACTATCATTTATTAAATTATACACCTAATTCCTATCACCCATAAGCCAATTATTCCATCATAACCCAATAAATTTTTTATGCTATGGGTATACCATACAATGAGAATGACTTAGGAATATTATAAATCAAAAGGAGGATAGTCTAGAAGGTAGAATTCATCAAAGAATTTTTAATTTTGTTGCATAGGTTGTTAGACTTAGCAATATTTAAAAGTGTGATAATCATTGATTTTTCATTGACATTTGAGATGAGTCTATCCAAGGATTTATTATAACATATAGGAGGAAACCTAGCACAAGATCACATGATTACCCCATGTACATAAAAATGGTCTCTTTTTAAGTAGAAAATCTCTAGACCTACCACATTGATAAATATCAAGAAAAGAAGATCATACAGCTATTCAGATAGATATAACTAATTGGTTAAAGGATGAACAAGAACCAATTAGTAGTGAGCCACACATAAGTGGCTTTAAATAAGTATAGTTGTCACACATGGGGAACTAACACAATTTACAAAACAACTACATTTCATTATATTATTTGGCTAGCCACATGTTCCAACAAGAAAATCTGAAGAATCTAGGACCCCCATAAGAAAAATGACCCTCTACCAAAGAATGCTCCTAATTGCATCCTAAAATAGTGACTAACATGCATCTTGAAAATATATATCTAAAAATATGGGATATGGTACATAGAATTATGCACATTGAGAAAGTAATTAGCCACTCATACACCAAAAAAGAATTACCATTGCAAAATTTCAATGTTGATTTTCAAGTAGCCTGAGAAGATGGCACAGGTTCAAAGTCAAGCTAATGTTAGAACCCTGATAGAAGTTACAATCTCTAATATGGATATCAAAGAGAAAAAGGATAAATTTGGCACCATATAGTAGGGTTATTGTAGATTCAAGTGTAAAAGCTAAATCCAAGCACAACTAGCATATAGGGATATACAACAATTTTGTGTAAATAAGCCATCAAGTAAACAAAAGTTGCATACTAGCTATAAATAATAAGGAAGTTGGTTAGAAGGGATAGCAAGGAAAGCTTTAAAAATATGTAGGGTACATCACATAATTCAATTAAGTTCAATATGAAATGTTGCTTCTTGAAAATTGAATACAATTAGGATTAATAACATAAGCTAGAATGATGATATCTTCAATAAAAAGGGTCAAAAAAAGAGAATTACCCTCCTAGTAACCACTCACTCTTGATGAATAATTTTTTTTTGAGGGTGTATGGTGGATAGGTTTTATTAAAATAAGGAAATGAATAATATCTCTTTGCAAAAGTTGTAGTCAAGTCTGAAGATCCCTACATCTAGAAGAGGTAAGATCATACACGAGAAAAATGATCAATAATAGCCTTCCCAGTGTTAGCTAAATATAGCATGTTAATTGATGGTAGTCCAAGAACCATCCCAATGTTAGCTAAAACCATTTTTGTGTTAACGTATATTAAGTTGGTGCTTTTTGGAATTGGTCCTCCATTTATAATGCTTGCACTCTTCTTGACCTGCGAAGAAATCCAGTAGCAATAGCCACAACCCACTAGTACTTGATTTTTACCCTTTCTCAATGACATATGAAAGGTATCAAAATGGAAATATCCAGGGATATATGAGGAAAAGAAGAAATTTTTTGATTCAAATGGTCAATCAAGTTAATATTAAAAAAATTTATTTCTCATTAGGTCTAACAAACTAAGATGATCATTTTTAAATCTATGTTTAAGGCATGGAGTCTGCCAAGATAGAGTAGAGAAAAGAGAAGGAATAATTAGAAAATATCCATTAATGAAATGGGATATGCTTCACCCCTTTTAGTATCTTTCTTTTTGAAGCCAACATAGCAGATTAAAAGATAGTTTAATGACAAAGCAAGCACCCAAGCAAATATCAGATAATGATAGGGAGGATTGAAAGTATGTGATGTATACGTATGAATTTCCCATATTTTCACCTCTTCCTCTCTTACCAACATATTCACCTTCTAATCATACACATTATTCACACTACATCCCCTCCACCAATCATACTTTTCCCTCTCATAACATCTTATTGATCCCATAGCGCAACAAAAAATTCAGCCTATTCTTTCTTTTGTAAAACAACTGTAGTCATATAAATGCGTGAAATCAATGCTCTCAATATCTCAATGATGAAAGCAGATGCCAAAAAACATCATTATGACACCACAAGATGCTTTGAAATGTGTATGCTAAAATCATGTAGTACTCAAAAGTATAATTTAAAAAGGTAGAAAACATACCAAATTGGTAATTGTATGTTGCACTAACAAGATGATGAAAGCAAGTGCATATTGCATTAATGTGAATATCATGGCATCAAGCTTTGATTGGCTGAAAAAAAGGAGAAATAAAAATAACTAGGGTTGTGAAATGAGCAACAAGATCTGAATATTTGGTGTCAAATCTAATAAAAGCTAGTTCAAAATGTAATCCAACTGGCAACAACATTGACAAAGGGATATAAAAGAATCATAGGGCTATCTAATGCATGATTTTTTTGCGATAACTCTACGAAACCATGAGTATTGTTCAAGCAATGGATAATCATATGGAATACAAATACTCAAAGGAGATCTACCTATGCGATTTTACAAAGAAGAAAGCAATGAAATAAAGAAAACATTCAAGAACCTAGAATATTTGCCTAATATAGCCTACATAGGTGAACATTCACCTAAAGCTACTCCTTTGGATCTAGAATAGTGTTCAATTATAGAAAAATATGATCATGATATTTTTAGTTTTATTAGAGGTTCCTATACATAGATATATTTGTTTTATCTTATTTCTTTTCTCTTACCCATATTCACCTTACCTTCATGAAACCTCACCTTGTCTACCTATATATCTCACCACCCATAGCAATCACTCCATTTCCTAGCATATTTTACCTTCTCACACTTTATCATTTACTTATTCTTTTCCTACACCCTTTTCCTCCCTAGTCATATCCTTGACCTCCAAGATTCCATAAATCTTAGCCTTGTCTTCCTATGGTACTTTTCTTCCTTAGTATGTTGCAATGCACCACACATTTGTTGGAAATTTAAGTATGTTGTGTTGTCATTGATGTCAAAAGGTTTAATGTCCTAAGCTGATGGAAATATTTGTGAGAATATTCTTCATGGTGGAATATGAGGTATAAGGCAGCAAGAAGAAAGGAATTCCTCTCCATGGTGTTTGAGAAATAATTTATAAGTCTATTTGATTTACCTTGATGGTAATTTTACAAAGGTTAATAATTATTTATGGTGGTAAATGTTTCTCCTTAAATAAAAGGCCCAAAAGGATTTTTAATTTTTAAATTATAATATTTAAATCCATAGGATTTAAATTATTATAATTAAATATAATATATTTTTTGAAGCATCATGTGATTTTCAAAGCGTCAATATCAAAGTTTAATACTATCGAAAGCATATTAATATTGCAAAGGTTGAGGGAGAAATGGTAGTTTGATCATCTATTAAATCTAGCGCCTCGTTCGTCGATGGATTCGTGGCAGGGAAATGTGGAAAATATTATTTTTTAGAGTTTGAGGTAGGCATAAAATAAGGAGTAGAGGCTTCGTCTTCACATCCCATCTGAGCGAATAGACCAGACAGTTGTGGTCATAGTGCTAGAGTATAGCAGCTGACAAATCTCGTGTTTGAGATGTGATGAAGGTAGTGGAATATTTTACATCATGGTTTTTTTTTGCATGATGGAAGGTGTGTTAAAGGAATGGAAGTATACCTTTGATTTTGTATGGGTGGCTAGCCCACGTGATGGCCTAGTCGTGGCTAGGGCATGGGGCCAGTAGGCAACACGGGTTCGATTCTTGGTGAGACGCAGCAACAAAGTTTTTCTTTAAATTGATTTATACTAAAGTCCAAATTTTATAATGTATGCACCTATCATAGGGAGTCATAAGGAGTTTTTGTGATGATTTTATTTTTGCAATAAAAGGGGTTATGAAATTTTTTTTCTTGTGCAAGAATTAAGTAGAGTTGTTTTCTAGTGCTTTGGAGGATATTTTTAAAGTGGTGATTTATTTATCTTTTGGAAATGCATTAATGACAAGTAGGAGATATAAGGTGTAAATGAAATATTTTGCTTATGCAAGGTTAAGAGTTATAAGGTGTAAAAAGTGGTTTGAATTTTATGTGTACCTCTTACATCGTGTAAATAATTTTTGTGGGGTTGTGTTAAATGTTAATGCATTTTTCTTGAGATCAAAATAAGGGTCCTAAAGCATATTTTTAGATTTCATTGAGCATATTTTGGAAGGAATATTCATGTGGATGTTTTGAAATAGATTGTTGCTATATAATTCTTGAAGTGGCACAAGAAGAATTTTTGTTTTGTGAGACAGGTTTTAATGGCATATCTTCATTAAATAAAATAAGAGGTATGGACACATCATTCCTTGTTTAAAGTATTTTGTTGAAGTAAATGTTTTGGAACATAACGTGGAGATAAAATGATTGTTTGATAAGCATTGTTGAAAATATTTGAATTAGGTTTTGAAATATACATTGTGCATCCTTGTTGAAAGAAAGTGGAAACACTTGTGTTAGGGTTTGTGAGAAAGTTGTACTTTATTGGTTGAATTATTGTGTGAAACTCTTGAGCATTGGTTTTTAGTGATATTGAAAGTGAATGTGTAAACATTAGAAATCAGTTTTGTGAAATCAAGTGTGTGCATCAAGAAGATAGGTGTCATATGCTAGACTAGATCCATATTTAAAAAAGTAATAAATGTGAGACATGTGAAAGTGACAGACTTAATGATTGAGTAGAACATATTGAGCTATTTTCAAGTGCATATCATTCTCTATTTATTCCAAAGGCTAAACAAATTTTGAGTAGAATATATTTTATTTTAAGAAAGCATTTCTGAAAAATATATAAACTTTGCTTGTGTGCAAGGTTTGGAAATATTTGGTACAATTTTGTGAGTAGTATTGAGGACAGATTAGAGAAAGTCTTTTGAGAAGGCTTGAGGATATATTTGAGCAAGTCTTTTGAGAAGACTTAAGGGTAAATTTGAGCAAGTATTTGAGAAGTCTTGAGGGTATATTTGAGAAAGTATTTTGAGAAGGCTTGAGGATAGATTTTAGAAAGTCTTTGATAAGGCTTGAGGGTATATTTGAGCAAGTATTTGAGAAGGCTTGAAGGTAGATTTTAAAAAGACCTTGAGAAGGCTTGAGGACAAATTTGAGAGCAAATTTTATCAATATTTGTGTTAAGGCTTGGGGACAAGTTTTTGAGTAGATTTTAGTACATATTTATGAGCAAAGTTTGGTGTAGATTTGTGAGTAGAGTTAGAGTAGATTTGTGCTAGACTTGGAATAAAATATAGCACATATTTGAGATAGATTTGATAGTAGGCATTGGATATGATAGAGCAAAGAGGATTGAAGAACACAAGCTTATATTGAGAGGGGGGGTGAACAGTATACGACCACTTTTTACTTTTTCCTTCAATTCAACTTTCAATTCAATATTATGCAGTGTATAGATAGCAGTATCAAAATCCGTAATAAAAACACCATCCACAAAGAGACACAACAATTTACATGGTTCACCCAATGTGGGCTACTCCATGGATAAAATCTTTCACTAAATTTTATCAAATCAAATTCTGGGAATACCTTTCCCAATTACAATGTTTATAGGCACCAACCCAAAGGAGACACCAATCCCCTAGATCTGCTCTGGCTAGTGATCCTCTAGAATACCTCTACCTCCTCTGCCCTTAGCAAATGGAACTCTATCCATAGAAGACACCTGTCTTCCTTGCTCTGGCTGAAGACCTCTGTCCTCAAATCTGTCACCTCCAAAGCTGGTCCTTGAATTTGCACTAAACACAGTCCTTCGGTCTAGCATAAATGTCCTTGTTCGTCTTTTCTCTGAACTACACCAAACATAGTCCTTCGATCTAGCACAAATGACCTCGAATCTGCACCAATCTCTGTCCTCAACTGGTCCTCAAATTTGGTTCACAAAAGTGGTTCACAAGCTTTCACTAAAGCTTGCTTGATCTTCACCCAAGTCTTCACCAAGACTTGTCTCAGATCTACTCTGCAAGTTCTCACTAGAACCTGCCCAGACTGCTTCACTAGCTCAAGAAAAACTTGCTCAAACCTGTGTAACAATCCCTCTCAATGATTTGTCCAAAACCATCAAGCCTATGCACTATCATCGAACATCACAAAAATGATGCACCCAACAACTTTGCGCTTTTCTGCTCTCTATGCGCAAATACAGCAGCACTGTCTTCGCATTCTACTCTCAGCAATCGAACTTCTTCCCTACACTCTATCTATGAATGTCACACTTCGAACGCACAATAAAATTGATACTTTTACTCTTCGAATATCCCTCCTTTTATACTAATACTTTCAAGATGAAAACCTTGATCTTAGTCAACTGACCCTGATCTTTAGTCGGCTGCATAACTCTGTACTTTGTCGACTGCAAACGTCAGTTCACATTTAACTTTGTTGGTTATAACTGCTTCTGTAGTTCTGAAGGAACTGTCGTGAAACTACAACATATCATGATATTGCGACACCTTTGCCTCCGTACACTTTCTTTTGGTTTTTGTCATGATATCGCGACACTACAGCCTTTGTCATCTTTAACTACATTCTTGTCACGATATCGTGACACTTCTCCCTTCGTTGACCTCCTTTCTACTTCTGTCGCAAAATCATGACACTTTAGCCTGTGTAGACTTTGTCTTCACTTATGTCACAAAATCGTGACACTTTTGTCTTCATGGCCTTCCTTTCTGCTTTTGTCATGAAATCATGACACTTCACCTATGGAAGACATGCTTTCAATTTTTGTCACGAAATCGCAACACTTTCTCTATCTGTACGCTGCCATCTCAAATTGTTGTGAAATCACGACACTTTCACTTCCTTGCACTCTTGTCTGCTTGCACTAGCAAAAAATGGAACATGTCACAAAATCATGACACTTTCACTGCCTTGTTTTTTTCTCTACCTTACGCCCGCGAAAATAGAACATGTCGCAAAATCGTGACACTTTCGCCTTCGAGCTCTTCCTTCTTGAATTCATCACAAACTCGCGACGCTTCTTCTGTTGAAGACTTGCTTACTGTCTTTGTCATGAAATCGTGAAACTTTCTGCATCCATAAGCTTTCTCTTCAACCTGTCATAAAATCGTGACACTTTCTGCATCTGTATGACTTCTTTTCAGCCTGTCGCAAAATCATGATGCTTTCAACTTATGCACATCTTCTTTGCAACCTATCACAAAATCACAATAGTTCTCATTTCAGACTCTTCCCTTTGTTGCATGTCGTGAAATCATGACAGTTCTCACTTGGAACATTTTCACCTATAGCATGTCATGAAATCGTGACACTTTATCTTGCTTCCACTTTGTCTTTTGACTTGTCACGAAATCGTGACACTTTTTCTCCTTAGCGCTTTTCTTTTCTTTGGGTCACGAAAACCCAACATGTCATGAAATCATGACATATTTTCTCCTGGACTCTCTCTCTTGCATTATGTCACAAAATCGTGACACTTTTTCTCCCGGACTCTCTTTCCTGCATTATGTCACGAAATCGTGACACTTTTTCGTCCGTTCAACCTACTTTGGAATATGTCGCAAAATCGTGACATTTCTAACTCAAACATTCTCTCTCTTCTTTGAGTCACGAAATTGCAACATGTCGTGATGTCATGACACTTTTCTAGAAAGCTTTTTCTCGCCTGCTTAAGTCATGAAAATGCGACATGTCACAATATCGCGACATTTTTCTAACTTACTTGCTTTTTGAACTTGTCATGCCAAAACCTTCATCAAAACAAATTCTTTTACATCAAATCAAATTCCTTTAAAAGCTTCTTGAAATCAATGACAACTTATACACTTGAGCAAAGGCAATATACCCAAGGTACCCAAAATTGCCAACAATCTCCCCCTTTGTCATTGATGGCAAACCTTTATTGAAAACACGTCTTAGGAGCCAAAACTAAAACCAACTATGCTAACAACTGAGAAACTGCCTTTGAGGTTTTGCTCCCCCTGAATTGAAGTTTTCCTCTTCACTTGAAGCTCCCCCCCTTACTCATATTTCTTCCCCTTTGTCATCAATGGCAAAGGGTCACCTTTGGGGCTCGGGACTAAGAATGAGCCTCTTAGCTTAGTCCCTCCCCCACCTCCTAAAGAGGTGATTAATTCTGGGGTGGGAGTAAAACTCCCATTAGGCATTGATCATCATCAGTGTCTATAACTTCTTTTTCAGGTCTTCTCTTAACCTCTTTGTCTATCTTCCTATCCTTGTCATTTTTCTTGTTCTTGTTCTCATCCCTGTTCTTGTCCATGCCTTGATCCTTGGACCTGTTCATACCACTATTTCTGTTCCTGTACCTTGGAAGATCAGCTCTACATTGTCTAGTTGTGTGACCTTCATTGTTGCACTTATAACAAGTAACAATGTTATTTCTTTTAGGCATACCTATTCTTTGAATCTGCCAGTTCTACCTAAACCTGTTCTAATTAAACCTATTCTGGCCGAGCCTATTATTTACCTCACAATAGATTGCCTTGTGCCTGAACTGTTGACAAGAGTAGCAATACCCTCGAAAGAAATTAGCGCTTCTAAAATTGTCGTTCACCTTCTTCACTTGAGCCATACAATGTGCAACCACGTAACACGCAAAACATCTGCCATGAAATTTACCTTTATTCGACCTCTTGGGTCTTGAAAACTTCTTATTTTCATTCTGAATTTCATTTTCTATTTCTACGCATCTATCATCCAAGGACTCATAATCTGAATTACTTTCCTCATCAGAACTCTCTTCCTTTTGGAGTCTCTTACTAGACTCTCCAGCTTGTTCCTTGACAAAACCAAGGCCTGTTTTATCCGTTGTCTTTCTTTGACCTTTGATGAGTGACTTAACCCTTTTGGAGCTATCTTGAAATCTATAAAGCTTATCCTTGTACTCTTTAGTTTTCTCTTTCAAAGAAGCCATTTTTTGTTCTAACTCACTATACTCAAGAACCTTAGACTCTAACTCATCCTTGAATTCTTGTGTCTTAGCCATAGAGACGTCAAGACTTTCTATAAGATCATCTCTCTCCATACAACATTCATCTAACTTATCCTTGAGTCTAGCATTCTTCTTTCTTTCCTTTTTCAAAACACTAAGAGCGTTAGTAAGTTCACTTTTTAGATCCTTTATTTGTTTGCTTTCCGAATCATCAAACCCTTTTTCAGATTTCCTATCACTAGAGGTGCTACCTTTTTCAAAAACCATACATGCATCTTCCTTATAGTTTTCTGAAGCATCCTCATACATACTAGAAACCAAATTATTATTTGTGCAATCATCCTCAAGGTGACCAAAATTTCCACATCTAAGAAATTTCATGATAATGAATCTATGTTTCGGTTCTTCCTCTTTTTCTGATATGAACAACATCTCATTTTTAGTATCACTTGAAGAAATTTCACTATCACTACTAGAACACTTGCTTGCTTTGTCTAGGTATAAACTCTTCTTGTGCTTCTGAGAATACCTCTTTCCTTGATTGTTGCGCTCATATTTGTTTTTCCTGTGTTGCTTGTGCTTTTCAAAATCCTTGCTTTTAGAATCATGTATATCTTCATCACTTTCGTTCTTGGGAACAGTACAGTCAGTAGCATAATGACCAAACTTTCCACAATTGAAACATCTTATATTTTTCATGCTTTTGTGCTTTCTAGAGAACTTGCCTTTCTTGTCGTAATATGCCTCTTCATCACCTGGAAGACTCATCACTCTCTTGAAGTCGTTTACCCTTGGATTTCTTGGTAGCCTTGAAAGTCTGTCTCTTTCTTGACATCAACCTTCACTTGAGTTCTCAACTCAAATGCTGCAAGTATACTATGGAGCTCATCCTTTTTCAACTTATCCAAATCTTTAGCTTCCTCAATAGTAGAAATATTTTCACTAAATCTATTAGGAGGAGATCTTAAAATCTTATCACAAACATCATTTTCAGCAAGCTCAAGACCTAAGTCTTTCATGGAGTTAACAACCTCATCCATACGAAGCATGTAGTCACTAATATTTTCATCATCATTCATCTTGAGTTGTTCAAACATACCTTTGAAGTGTCTCAACTTAGCCTTTCAAACATTTACATCACCTGTGTGAACCACCTACAACTGTTTCCACATTTCACTAGTTGTCTTGCAGTGAATCACCTTGGTAAGATCTGCCTTCTATAAACCTTTCAGGATTGCATTCATTGCTTTTGAGTTGTTGTGATGTAGGAACCTGTCTTCTTTAGTATAAGGACCATGTTCAAAAATGGTATACTCGTCTTCAATCACTTCCCAAACCTCATTCCCAAGTGCCATTAGTTGAACCTTCATCCTTGCACTCCAAATACCAAAATCTGATCCATCAAGAATAAGTGCTGCATTGCCACTTGAATAATCCATTGTGTTCTTTACTGGATTTTCCTTCAAGTTGTTAAACTTTTTGAAGGCACCTACTCTGATACTAATTGAACACAAGTTTATACTGAGAGGGGGGGTGAACAGTATACGACCACTTTTTACTTTTTCCTTCAATTCAACTTTCAATTCAATATTATGCAGTGTATAGATAGTAGTATCAAAAGCCATAATAAAAACACCATCCACAAAGAGACACAAAAATTTACGTGGTTCACCCAATGTGGGCTACTCCACAGATAAAATATTTCACTAAATTTTATCAAATCAAATTTTGTGAATACCTTTCCTGATTACAATGGTTATGGGCACCAACCCAAAGGAGACACCAATCCCCTAGCTCTGCTCTAGCTGGTGATCCTCTATAATACCTCTACCTCCTCTGCCCTTAGCAAATGGAACTCTATCCATATAAGACACCTGTCTTCCCTGATCTGGCTGGAGACCTCTTTCCTTAAATCTGTCACCTCCAAAGCTGGTCCTTGAATTTGCACTAAACATAGTCCTTCGGTCTAGCACAAAAATCCTCGTTCATATTTTCTCTGATCTGCACCAAACACAGTCCTTTAGTCTAGCACAAATGACCTTGAATTTGCACCAATCTCTGTCCTCAACTGGTCCTTAAATCTAGTTCATAAAAGTGGTTCACAAGCTTTCACTAAAGCTTGCTTGATCTTCACCCAAGTCTTCACCAAGACTTGTCTTAGATCTGCTCTGCAAGTTCTCACTAGAACCTACCCAGACTGCTTCACTAGCTCAAGAAAAACTTTCTCAAACCTGTGTAACAATCCTTCTCAAAGACTTTTCCAAAACCATCAAGCCTATGCACTATCATTGAACGTCGCAAAAATGATGCACCCAATAGCTTTGTGTTTTTTTGTGCTTTGTGCGCAAATACAGCAGCACTGTCTTCGCACTCTGCTCTCAGCGATCGAACTTCTTCCCTGCACTCTATCTATGAATGTCGCACTTCAAATGCACACTAAAATTAATACTTTTACTCTTCGAATAGCCCTCCTTTTATACTAATACTTTCAAGATGAAAACCTTGATCTTAGTCGGCTGACCCTGATCTTTAGTCGACTGCATAACTCTGTACTTTGTCGACTACAAACATCGGTTCACATTTAACTTTGTTGGTTATAACTGATTCTATAGTTCTATAGAAACTGTGACAAAACTACAACATGTCGTAATATTGTGACACCTTTGCCTCCATACACTTTCTTTTGGCTTTTGTCGTGATATCATGACACTACAGCCTTTGTCAACTTTAACTACGTTCTTGTCGTGATATCACGACACTTCTCCCTTCGTCGACCTCCTTTCTGCTTTTGTCATGAAATCATGACACTTTAGCCTCTGTAGACTTCATCTTCACTTCTGTCATGAAATTGTGACACTTTTGTCTTCATGGCCTTCCTTTTTGCTTTTGTCATGAAATCACGACACTTCACCTATGGAAGACATGCTTTCAATTTTTGTCGTGAAATCGTGACACTTTCTTCATCCGTACGTTGCCATCTCAAACTGTCACAAAATCGTGACACTTTCACTTCCTTGCACTCTTGTCTTCTTGCACTAGCAAAAAATGGAACATGTCGTGAAATCATGACACTTTCGCTGCCTTATGTTTTTCTCTACCTTATGCCCACGAAAATGGAACATTTTGCAAAATCACGACGCTTTTGCCTTTGAGATCTTCCTTCTTGAATTCATCATGAAATCATGACGCTTCTTTTTTTGAATACTTTCTTATTGTCTCTGTCATGAAATCGTGACACTTTCTGCATCCATAAGCTTTCTCTTCAACCTATCGCAAAATCGTGACACTTTTTGCATCCGTACAACTTCTTTTCAGCCTGTCGCAAAATCGCGACGCTTTCAGATTTTGTACTTCTTTGCAACCTATCGTGAAATCATGACGGTTCTCATTTCAGACTCTTCCCTTTGTTGCATGTCACAAAATCGTTACAGTTCTCACTTGGAACATTTTCACCTACAGAATGTTGCAAAATCGTAACACTTTATCTTGCTTCCACTTTGTCTTCTGACTTGTCGCAAAATCGTGACACTTTTTCTCCTTAGCGCTTTTATTTTCTTTCGATCATGAAAACCCGACATGTCATGAAATCTCTCCTGCATTATGTCGTGAAATCGTGACACTTTTTCTCTCAGACTCTCTCTCCTGCATTATATCGTGAAATCGTGACACTTTTTCTCTCAGACTCTCTTTCCTGCATTATGTCACGAAATCGCAACACTTTTTCGTCCGTTCAACCTACTTTGTAATATGTCGCGAAATCGTGACATTTCTGACTCGAACATTCTCTCTCTTCTTTGAGTCATGAAACTGTGACATGTCATGATATCGCGATATTTTTCTAGAAATATTTTTCTCGCCTGCTTAAGTCACGAAAATGCGACATGTCGCGATATCACGACATTTTTCTAACTTACTTGCTTTTCGAACTTGTCATGCCGAAACCTTCATCAAAACAAATTCTTTTACATCAAATCAAATTCCTTTAAAAGCTTCTTGACATCAATGACAACTTATACACTTGAGCAAAGGCAATATACCCAAGGTACCCAAAATTGCCAACAAGGATAGCAGTCTCTAGTAGATAGACATCCATAAGCTAGAGCAGTGGGATAAAAATTCTTATAGAATATCACATCTAGTGCAGAGGGGATAGATTTATCCTATGGAAAGAGACCCATAAACTAGAGTAAAGGGAAAAATTTATCCTATGGAGAGAGATCCATAAACCAAAGTAGAGGGGATAGAGTTCTCTTATGGAGAGAT
Organism: Wollemia nobilis; assembly: GCA_028583015.1. Taxonomy (NCBI): domain Eukaryota; kingdom Viridiplantae; phylum Streptophyta; class Pinopsida; order Araucariales; family Araucariaceae; genus Wollemia; species Wollemia nobilis. The sequence goes on along the minus strand of JAQPPZ010017107.1, from coordinate 5,971,466 downwards.
ATCCACAAACCATAATAGAGGGGATAGAGTTTTCATGTGGAGAGAGATCCATAAACTAGAGCAAGGGGAAAGAGTTCTCTTATGGAGTGTGATTCATGAACCAGATAAGAAGATAGAGTTCTTCTATGGAGAGAGATCTACAAACTAGTTAAGGAGATATAATTCTTTTGGATCAAGCTCCACGAACCAAAGAAAAGAGGAAATAGTTCTCTTATGAAGAGAGATCCACAAGTCAAAGCATGGGGGATTGGTGTCACCTTTGGATAGAGGTCCATAAACATTGTAATAGGGAATTGATTCCCAAGATATTTATTGAGAAAAATTAGTAGAAATATTTTCTCCATGGAGTAGCCCACATTGGGTGAACCATGTTAAATTTGTGTCTCTTTTGTGTGTGATGATTTGTTCATTAATTTGAATATTGTTATTGATATTGTCATTGATAATATTGGATAATATTGTTTGGAAAATAAAAGTAAAATTTTATCTTATATTTTTCACCCCCCCTCTAATTATAATCTTGTGTTATTCAATTGGTATCAGAGTGGGTTTCTTCGAAAGAGTCTAACAGCTTGAAGGAAGAAGTTACAAGAACATAGATGGCATCTCAAAATGGATATTTATCAAATAAGGCACCATTATTTGATGAGAACAATTATGCTTTTTGGATCATAAGAATGAGGACTTACTTTATGGCACAAGGATATGAGATATGGCAAGCAGTTGAGGATGGGTTCACACCTACAGCTAATCCTCCCACAAATAAGGATGGTAATATCTTACATGTAAATAATGCCAAGGCTATGAATGTAATATTAAGTGGATTACGTGAAGAAAAAATTGTGAAAGTTATGCATTGCAAATCAGTGAAAGAGATTTGGGAAAATTTGAAGGAAATCTATGAGGGAAATAAAAATGTCAAGATAGCAAAACTACAAAACCACAAGAAATTTTTTGAAGATTTGAAGATGAATTATGAGGAAGATATTGCTACATACTTACTTCTTGTGGATGATATTGTTAATACCATGCATGGACTTGGATTTGAAATTGAAGAATCCAATGTTTCTTAAAAAGTTTTAAGGTCACTTCCCACAAGGTATGATGGAAAAGTTTCAACTATAGAAGAGATGAAAGATATTGAGCATTTGACTATGGATGAGTTACATGGAATTCTCAAAGCTTATGATATAATAATAGTAAAGGATACCATATCCAAGAAAGATGTAGCCTTCATATAATCAAATAAGACAAATTTTAAGAAGCTAGAATCAAGTGGACATTCAAGCAGTGATGAAGAATCTAACTATGGTAGAAAAATCAAGGACTCAAGAAAGCACAAAGGTATGAAAACAATGAAATATTTTAATTGTGAAAAGTTTGGTCACTATTCATCTAATTGTCTAAAAGCTGGAAGCAGCAGCAATGAAGAAAAATAGGATCATAATGAAAAGGAAGGAGTAAAATCCAAGTATGAAAAGAAAAATAGGTATGGTCAAAACAAGCATTAAAATAGATTCTTTCAAAGGCACAAGAAGAGTTTCTATGTTGATAAGGGAATCAAGGCTTGAAGTGATAGTGATGGAATATCCTTAGATAGTGAAGAAGAAGAAGTTCTATTTTTAGTAATAGAAGAGAAATAAAATGCTCCTATTAAAGGTAAAGTTGAAAAATATGAAGATGCTCTTAAAGACCAAGAAGTAGAAAAGGATTCAAAAAATGAAGAGGAAGGCACAATAGATCTAGAAGCAGAACTTATTGCTGCTCTTAAAGAATTTAAAAAGGTTAGAAAGCAAAATTTAAAATTCAAGGCTCAAGTTCAAGAATGTGATGAAGAAAAAGAAAAGCTTATACAAGACCTGACAAACTCAATAGATAATACAAGGAGATTTAAAAAATTTAGAGGTAAAAGTATTAGAATGTGAAAATTAGAACATGATGTAGTTTCACTAAGGATGAAAGTGAAAGTGTCTAAGGACAAGCTATAGGTTTGGGAAAAGTTCAAAGACTTTGGACAAGATTATCAATGCACAAATATCTTGATCTATCAAAATAAGACTTGGTTTTGAAGGAAAGGAAAACAAGAAGAAGGGTTAAGCTCAAGCTCAAAATAAAAAAATTCAGAGAAAGAGGGTGAATAAGAAATTGAGACTTATGAAGATGATTTGAAGAATAAAAGCTTCACTAAGAAATGAAAAAATGCACAAATAAGTTACATGGATCATCACAAAGAAGAAAGGACTAAGAGACCAATGGGTTCGAGGAAATATTTCTTCAAAGGATGTTGCTTTTCATGTAACAAGTTTTATCACAAGGTTATGCATTGCAGGACTCATGAAAATAAGGAAAATGGTTTTACCAAGAAAAACTTTAAAATGGACATCTCTTTCAAAGGTATTGCTACTCTTGTAATCAATTTGGTCACAAAGCTATCCAATGTAGGGTTCATGACAAAAAAGACTATGGCTTCACCAGGAGGAAATTCAAGACATTTGTACCTTCTATGAACCACAACATTAAGTATTACAAGTGCAATAATATAGGGCATAAGACCAAGTGGTGCATAAAAAAAAAATTAGATCTTTAAAAAATAAGCAATAACAGGGACACTTAAAATAATTAAAAGGGTATGTTTAGAAAGAAGGTTGACAAAGAAAAATAACATTGTATGCTGGGAGTAGAGATAATCCCACCCCAAAATTAATCACCTCAAGGAGAGGAGGTGGGGAGGGGGTTGATCTAAGAGTCTTATCTTTAGTACCAAAGGAGTCCCTTTGCCATTGATGTCAAAGGGGGAGAGATTTGAGTAAGGGGAGAGTGTTCAGTCAAGGGGAGTATTTTTTTAGGGGGATCTAATTTGGAATCAAATGGTTTTGAAAAAGGAATTTTTATAAAAGTTTTAGAAAAGGGTTACCATCAATGAAAAAGGGGGATATTATTGGAAATTTGAGCATGTTGTGTTGTCATTGATATCAAAAGGTTTAATTTCCTAAGTTGATGAAAATATTTGTGAAAATATTCTTCATGGTGGCACATGAGGTATAAGGTAGCAAGAAGAAAATAATTCCTCTCCATGGTGTGTGAGAAAGAAAATATAAGTCTATACGATTTACCTTGATGGTAATTTTGCAAAGGTTAATAACTATTTATGGTAGCAAAATTTTCTCCTTAAATAAAAGGCTCAAAAGGATTTTTAATATTTAAATTTTAATATTTAAATCCATAGGATTTAAATTATTATAATTAAATTTATATATTTTTTGAAGCACAAAATGTGATTTTCAAAGCGTCTACGTCTAAGGTTAATGCTATCGAAAGTATATTAATATTACAAAGGTTGAGAGGGAAAAGGTAGTTCGATCATTGATTAAATCTAGCGCCTTGTTTGTCGATCGATTCATGATAGGGAAAGGTGGAAAACATTCTTTTTTGGAGTTTGAGGCAAGTGTAAAATAAGGAGCAAAGGCTCCATCTTCACATCCCATGCGAGCGGGTATCCCAGACGGTTATGGTCACAGTGCTAGAGCATAGCAGCAGATAAGTCTCATTTTCAATATTTGACAAAGGTAGTGGAAGGTTTTACATCATGGTTTTTGTTTTACATGGTGGAAGGCATGTTAAAGGAAGGGAAGTGTCCCTTTGATTTCATGTGGGTGGCTAGCCCATGCGGTGGCCTAGCCATGGCTAGGGTGTGGGACCAGCAGGCAGCACGGGTTTGATTCTCGATGGCTAGCAGTAGCAATTTATTTTTAAATTGATTTATGTCGAAGTCCAAAGTTTATAAGATATGCACCTAGCCTAGGGAGTCATAAGGAATTTTTGTGATGATTTTATTTTTGCAATAAAATGGGTTATAAAATATTTTTTCTTGTGCAAGAATTAAGTGGAGTTGTTTGTTAGTGCTTTGGAGGATATTTTTGAAGTGGTGATTTAATGCATTAATGACAAGTAGGATATATAAGGTGTAAATGAAATATTTTTTTTATGCAAGGTTAAGAGTCATAAGATGTAAAAAGTGGTTTGAATTTTATGTATACCTCTTGCATCGTGAAAAGAATTTTTGTGGGGTTGTGTTGAATCTTAATGCATTTTCCTTAAGATCAAAAGAAGGGTCCTAGAGCATCTTTTTAGATTTTATTGAGCACATTTTGGAAGAAATATTCATGTGGATGTTTTGAAATAGACTGTTGCTATCTAACCCTTGAAGTATCACAAGAAGAATTGGTTTTTTGCGAGACAAGTTTTAGTGGCATATCTTCATCAAAGAAAATAAGAGGTATGGGCACATCATTCCTTGTTTAAAGTTTTTTTTTGAAGTGAATGTTTTAGAACATATGGAGGAGAGAAAAGGATTGTTTGATAAGCATTATTGGAAATATTTGAGTTAGGTTTTGAAATCTACATTGTGCATTCTTGTTGAAATAAAGTGGAAACACATGTGTTAGGGTTTGTGAGCAAGTTGTGCTTCATTGGTTGAATTATTGTGTGAAACTCTTGAGCATTGGTTTTGAGTGATATTGAAAGTGAATGTGCAAACATTAGAAATTATATTTGTGAAAGCAAGTGTGTGCATCAAGAATATAGGTGTCATATGCTAGATTAGATATATCTTTTAAAGAGCAATATATGTAAGACATGTGAAAGCAACAAACTTAATGATTGAGTAGAACATATTGAGCTATTTGCAAGTTCATATCATTCTCTATATGTTCCAGATATTAAACGAATTCTGAGTAGAATAATTTTGTTTTAAGAAAGCATTTTTGAAAAATATATAAGCTTTGCTTGTGTGCAAGATTTGGAAATATTTGGTACAGTTTTGTGAGCGATATTGAGGAAGGATTAGAACAAGTCTTTTGAGAAGCCTTGAGGACATATTTAAGCAATTCTTTGAGAAGTCTTGAGGGTAGATTTGAGAAAGTATTTTGAGAAGGCTTGAGGAGATATTTGAGCAAGTCTTTGAGAAGGCTTGAGGGAAGATTTGAGCAAGTCTTTGAGAAGTCTTAAAGGTAGATTTGAGCAAGACCTTGAGAAGGCTTGAGGACAGATTTGAGAGAAGATTTGATCAAGATTTGTGTTAAGGCTTGGGGATAGATTTATGAGCAAAGTTTGGTATAGATTTTTGAGTAGATTTTGGTTTATATTTGTGAGCATCGTTAGAGCATATTTGTGCTAGACTTGGGATAGAATTTAGTGTAGATTTGAGATAGATTTGAGAGTATGTTTTGGAGGTGATAGAGCAAAGAGGACATTAGTATCTAGTGGATAGAGATCCATCAGCTAGATAAAGGGGAAAGATTTTTCCTATGGAGATATATCCACAAGCTAGAGCAGTGGGGGTAAAATTCTTCTAGAAGATCATATCCAGAGCAGAGGGGATATATTTTTCCTATGGAAAGAGATCTAGGAACTAGAGCAAGGGGAAAGATTTATCTTGTGGAGAGAGATCCATGAACAAAAGCATAGGGGATAGATTTATCCTATGGAGAGACATCCATGAACTAGAATAGAGGGGATAGATTTTTCCTTTGGAGAGAGATCCACAAACTAGAGCAAGGGCAAAGAGTTCTCTTGTGGAGTGTTATCTACGAACCAACTGGGAAGATAGAGTTATTCTATGAAGAGAGATCCATGAACCATTTGAGGAGATAGAGTTCTCCTGGATAAAATTCCACAAAATAGATAAAAGGGGAAATAGTTCTCCTATGGAGAGAGATCCACAAATAAATCATAGGGGATTGATGACGCCTTTGGACATAGGTCCATAAACATTGTAATAGGGAATTAATTCCTAAGAAATTTTTTGAGAAAATTTAGTAGAAATATTTTCTCCATGAAGTAGCTCACATTGTGTGAACCACATTAAATTTGTGTCTCTCTTGTGTGTGATGATGTGTACATTGCTTTGATTACTGTTATTGATATTTCCTTTGATAATACTGGATAATATTGTTTGGAAAAGAAAAGTAAAATTTGGTCTTATACATGTTCAACCCCCCCTCTCAGTATAAGCTTGTGTTCTTCAATATTTTGTAGGAAAATGGGATAAATTTTGTATCAAGACTTATTTTGAGCTATGTTTTAGAGGCTCTATTGCAACTATAGGATCCATTAAACTCCCTTACATCTCCACTTTTACTACATTAATTTTTTTTTTTCTAAATTTTTTTTACTCTCTATAACTCTAAGTTTTGTTTCCTTTATTTTCCTCATATTAAATCAACTTATGTTCTAAGTACATTTCCTCTCAAGGTCTCTATTATCCCATACACAAAGTATACTAGGTTCTTAGTTTTACAAGTAAAAAACCTTGAAATTTACCAATAATGGAGGTAAATTTCACCACCTACATCTATAATATGGTCTTCTCCAAGTCATATAGTTATTTTTCTAAGGTAATTGCATAGTAAATTTCATGTAGCAACTCAAAATGCAACTAGATTAGCACTGGATGAAGCCCCTATAGCATATTTAGAGATAAAAGTAAGGTACAAAGTTATCCAAATGATTGTAGAGTGACACCAAGAGAAGAAATGTATGTGCCAAATCCAAAAATTAGGTAGGTAGGTACCATGACATTAATTATGAGCTTATTGAATAATAAAAATGTTAATACAATTAGATCCAACAAGACAAAGCAAAAGGTATAAAAATTTGGGTAAGCAAGAAATATGAATAGACATTTTAAATGTTGATATCAAAAAATACATATGAAAAATTTGGCATCTAGTTCTCTCCAAAAGAATAAGTTGATGAAGTATCTTAAGGTCCTGATGTTCAATATATGACATTTGATATTAAATCATAATAGAAGCCAAGTATTGAATGATGCCAGATGAACAAGGATGTTGATTTCTTCAAGGTAGAATCAAAATTTAACATAGCCTAAAAGAAAGGTATAGATATTCTAGCCTAAGAAATTTCATTTTTCATCCTACATCATATTATGCATAGCTTTCAAAGGCATTAGACTTTAGAGATAATGACATCATCAACAAGAGCATTAAAGCCCAGTAAGCCAAAATTAGGGTTGGATATAAAATAGGTCCAAGAAAGGAGATATAATAATAAAGCACTAAGGCTTAAGCAAAGAAACCCAGAGTTCAACACTATGCACAAAGTAAATATGGTTGTTGGAATCTTTAAGTAATGACATGATCAAGAGAGAAGAAAATATCCACCACCCTACAAGAAGAAATGCAAAATTCTACATGAAAAATAATAGTTGAATCAATACTCTGCCAATATAAACCATCCAATAGTAAGCAATATGTCCTCATGTCATTATCCTTTGCAAGAAAGCCTTTGAACTCATCCTAATCATAAAGATCATGCATGGCAATTAGTCACCAAGCATAATTATTGTTAACAGATCTTCCCAAATAAAACCTTATCACACAAGTTAGCAAAGCATGATGGAAATAGTTAAGCACATATGACATAAATGTGAAAACCACTTCCCATGCCTATTCTAATAAGCCTATAATAAATTCTATAGGTAATCATGATAAGCTAACTAAATGTATTGTAAAACTATATATATTTGAATGCAACTCATTTAGAGGGTCAACTCTTTAATGTTTATAATTGTATAATAAATGTGCTATACACATTTTGAATAAAGATTGGATTGTTATCTGACCTCTTTATTAACTTATTACAAAACATATGTGTATGCCAACTGAGTCATTAAGCATTTTTATTAAAGCTATGTGAATGGTTTATTCTATTGTAATTATTCTACTTTCTAGATTTTTCCTTGGATTGAAGGTTCATTAAATATTTAAAATCTTGATAATGCTTACTATTTGTTATGATTAAATTCTATGTCATAGAAAAATTAATTTGATCTGTTATGTAGTCTAGTTTGGTTTAGATTGTGAGACTCTCATACTTTGTGTCTCTTGATGTCTCTAAATCTATTTTATTTTAGCCCTTGTTTCTAAATTTATGTATCACTTACTTTAATTTGCAACCTCCATTTTAGTTAGTTTAGCTAGGATCATAGGAACCATCGTACTCTGGAGGTTGACTAAAAAACTCCTATTTTTGATTTATTCAATATTGGCTGAGATCTTGAGGGTGCAACTCATCCACTTAGGTAGATTTCAAACCAAGAGTTAATTGACCTTCAAAAAGGACACCTAGCTTTGAATATTGCCAAGCAAAACATGCATCATAACCAAGTTTTGGTAAGACCATTATGTGGTCATGATGTAATATAGGTGGGGCCAATTTCAATGTCATATAACCAATTAAAAATATATAAAAATAATATACTTATCTTGTAGATAAAAATACCTTCAATCACTCTCTAAACTTTTATACCTTTTAGGAAGGGCCTACACTTTTTTAATTCATAAATCAAGCTATATTTCATAACCATAAAATAATTTTCTCATGCTAATAATTAATAAGATATTATTTCCTTGGATTAATTATACTCATATATGAATGTGTTCTAACTATATATCAGTACTCAATACATTAAGAAGGGGAAAATCTCATGTATCAATTATCTAAGAACACTACAATATTGCATATATATATATATATGCAATGCATTGGAATAAGTATCCATTGGAGCAATGGTCAAACTATACAACATTAGATAATCCAACAAAAAGGATTATGAATGTTGTCAATCATCTAAAAAATATATCCATCAAAAAATAGTTATTTTAATACAAGAAGAAAAATTTAGTAGTGAGGGATTTAAAGATGCATTCAAAAAAAAAATAGAAGATGGGAGATTATCTAATAGTTTCTTCTATATAATCTTGTGGAGTTATTGCAAAATTATGGGACTAACACAAATGGGATGGACAATTGCTAAAAGGAATGAGTAATTAGGTTGCTAGTTTATTTTGTAGGAAATAACAAAATATCAAAGTTATATTTATAAATGTATATGCTCTGAATATAGATATATCTTATCAAAGATGTTGGAAATACCTCAACATAATTTTATCAAATACAATTATGATACATAATTGTCATATATGGATTCATAGAGGGACTTAAAAATAGTTTTATTTCCTTTAAAAGTAAGGGTTGTACTCCTAGCTTATCTGAATACATGTAATATTTTACTTCATTTTTCAATTCAAATGGATTTTGAGATGTTATTCCTTCTAGCTTTTGATATACATAGGGTGATAGATGCATTGGATAAACTCATATAACAAAATATTGAATAGCTTTTATTAGCTAATATATGGTTGCAAATAGAGTATACAATCTCTTGAATCTCTTTATTGGGAAAAATATTAGATCACAAACCTATATTTTTAAGATATGATTTACCCAGTAACAATCATCTAAATCCATTTTAATTTTAGCTTGTGTTTCTAATACCTTAATTTCTTCTAGATATTTATGTTACAATGAGATAAGTAAATTTTGAAGGATCATGTACATACATATTTGTTCAAAATATGAAACATCTAATTGGGAAAATGAACATTTAGAATTCTAAATATTTTGGTGACATGTTTAATTCAAAGGTAAAAATTGAATCCAAGCTCAACAATTTACAATAAATATTAGAAATCAATTGAAAGAAGTAGGATACACGTGTAAGAAAATAATTACTTTCTAATTTTCATAACATGTTGAAAAATGAGGAGTTATATTGGTTAAATAATTAGAGATAGATATATATAGTAAGGAGATACAAATATAGAATTCTTCAATGGTCATCAAAGTGTATTTATCTTTTTGTTGGATCAAAAATATTTCAACTATAGATGTAAAAAATATTGACAAAGAATAAAATATTAGGAAGAAAAAAATTAGTTATTTTAAAGATATTCTATCATTTTTAGCCAAGGTATAGAATCTTAGGATATTTTTTCTAAAATACTTTATTATTTATTATACAAGGACAAATAAAAGCTTGACAAGGGGAATCTCTACAAAGGAGATATAGGAGGTAATTTATTTTTCCACCCTCAAAAGAAACCTAGCCTCAATGGATTTCCTACATTTTTCTTTCAAAAAGTTTGGGATATATTGAAAAGTGATTAAAGAGACCAAGAAAAAAAATTTAATAAGTGAGACTCGTTTAGTTTTATTGCATTGGTTTCTAAGGAAGATAAGATGAATATTTTGATAATTTTCATCCAATAAGATATTTTAATATGATTTATCATATCATTTTAATAATTATGAAAAATACGTTGAAAAACATTCTAGATTGTGTTATCTCAAAGGAACATGTAATGATCTAGAAAACTAGCTACAAAAAAAACAAGAAATGTTTTTTTTATATTTTTTAACTATGAAGAGGAATTCATAATCCCCTAACTGACATTTGGTTTATCTATGGTTTTAATTTTACTAAGTTTCCCAACTTTTCCAATGAACTATATCTCACTCAATACCCTACACAAGTTTGTCTATGTAGGTACACTGTGTGTTATGTAAATAAGCTTATCCATCTCATTCTTCTTGATGAGATAAAATTATCACCTTTAGTACAATTGAAGTTATACACCCATCACCATACCATACACAAGTCCATTTGTGTAGGTATGTTATGTGTATTGTGAGTTAAGCTATCCATCTCATTTTTACGATAAGTTATCTTAACTTCGATGTAATAAATCAGTTTACTCAGTTAACATCTTCATAATAGGTCTTAGTCCCTTAGGTCCTTTCTATGTTCACCCTAAGGAAACTTAGTCTCTTAGATTACTTTTATGTTTAGAAAGAAGACAAGAATAGATCTATATATGTAATTAAACAAGAACAAAAACCATAAAGCATAAAAGAGGTACTTTAGAGAGGAAACAACATTTAAATGAATATAAACATTAAGTAAAAGAGAAATCTAGATAACAATGCATAGATACTTCATAACAATAAATTTAAGATACATTCCGAATTCATTCAATAAACTATTACATCTATCCAAGTATGGTAAAACCTCCATACTTTCAAAAGAATAAGGTAATACATCCATATCCATCTAGGGATTTCTCCCTACAAGTCTAGTCTATTTTGAACATGAATAAATTATTGCAATTGTAAATCAAACCAGTGTAATGGCTCCAAATATCCTCTTTGGGTCTTCTTTGTCTTTCCATATTTCTTTGGAGGGCAGTAGGGGATCATGACAATTCATGGTTCTATGAAAGACATGCATCTACTAGTAACATGAAACCAATGCATTTACTATTTATTTTACCAAATTGTAACTATACAAATTTAAACAAGCATTCAACCATCTATTGATTAGTTGATCTTATGAAAATCACCTCATTTTCATTTTCACCTCTCCTTTTCTCAATGAGAGTTATTTCAAAACTCATTATTTCACATGATTAAGGTCTCACTTCTTAACTAAGCAAATAATCAGTTTCCTTTATTCAAAATAATAAAAGTCCCATACCTTTAATTACCCAAACAAATTATATTTCTTTTATTCAAATAATCAAAGTCTCATTTCTTTAATTGTCCAAATAAACTATATATTTCATTTACTAAAGTCTCATGCCTTCAATAAATAAAATATTCCCATAAATAATGTATTTAATTTACTAAGATCCCATACCTTCAATAAATCAAATATTTCCATAAACCATATATTCCATTTACTAAAGTCCCATACATTCAATAATGCAACAACCCAAGTCTACTCAGCTAGTTGTACCACAAAAATAAGCCAAGAAATTTTTTTAAGGTAATTTTTTCGTTTAATTTTATTGTTAACCCTAAAGTGCTTTTATGTTCATAGCAATTATGTTTCGCCCAATGACTCATTAACATAAATTTTTAATCAATGCATGTATATCATACCACTTTTGGGTTTCAAACTGCTGCAGACACTCACCCAAGTGGATGAGATTGGCCAAATCCTATAAAGGTGCCATTTTTAGAAATCAACTTATCTCACTTATTGTCCTCGTGTTTAGGTATGAGGGTTGAACCACAGTTGGGGTTATCCTCTAGTGGCCATAACACCTAGAGGGTGGGCACATACTCTCTCCATCCCTTAGCATATTGAACCTTGACTTAACTGGTCGACTTGTTCAAACTTTGTTATGTAAAGGGGTTAGCATACAAATGCCTAGTGTCTAGCTGATTGTCCTATTTCTTGGAGTTAGATAGATCCATGTCATTACCCTAACCTTGGACTTGGTACACTTGACCATTTTTGACTCATGATTGATTATCCCATACCAATCACCATAGACTAGACTAGTTTCTTATTTGTCCTAATCCTTTACTAGTTTGAAGCAGTGCAAGGACTTATCACTATACTCTTGAGCAACGACCTAGAGGTGACGTCTCATACTGCCCCTCATTACTAGTTCTAACAAGGTCACTTATTCTGACCTATCCTACTAGAAAATAGTCATTGTCGAGTCACATTGAATTCTTACTTGCATCCAACATCATTGGGTGTATTTAGTTCATCCTTTCTCAATATCCATTTTTAAAGGATATACATTTTATAATTGAAAACGGCTTAAAGTCTTCTATCAAAGTTCAAGTATCTTCCTAAACATACATGTATTGACATTTATCATATGGCTAATCCTTAAACTCATTTCTAATATTTGTTTTTATCCCTATCATCTATGCTAGTTTATGAAGACCATTCTATTTAAATAATCTTGCCAATTCCCATGGTTGGAATTCCTACTAATTAAATTATTTATTTAGTAAGGTCTATTTAGGAGGTAATTTGCTCAAGTACTAAAACACTTTTGTATTTAGTGAAATTCCCTATCTTTTCAATAGATTAATTTTCAATGTACCCAAAGAATGTTAACTTGAAGTCGTTACCCATTCATAAATAGATTCCACCACTTCAACTAACTAGTAAGTGATCATGCATGTCTAATCCCTCCATTACTTGATTATTCCAAGGCTATAAGATTTTTGACTCTGTGGAATAGCTCGATAAGACCATAAATTATAGTTTTCAAAATAGATCGTTACATTTCACATGACATGAACATACATAGCATCATATAAAATGAATAATTCCAAAACCCTAAAGGCAGTTTGATTAACTTAGAAGAATAACTCCACATTAATATTTTATTCCCAACACAATAGTATAGGAGGGTTAAGAATTTTATCATTACATGACCATTAAATTAGATTGTCTTTTCCTAAGGCATTCAATTACTAAATTACACAGTCACGCCTTCTCAAAAAATATGACTAACATGCTATCATGCTCAAGGAATTAGCCGAGGCCCTAAATGATTTAAATTAAATACATAGCTTAAAATATAAGCAAATTTAATCTTCACTACAACTTATAAGTGTTCAACTTATAAAATTGGTGTTGGGTTCATTCCATTCAAATTAATGTGTAAGCAAATTAAACCAGTAGAAATAAAGCATGTAGACAAAGAAAGGACACCAAATTTATGAGGTTCACTCAATAATGTGTTGAGCTACATCCCCGGAGAAGCACCAACATGTGCATCTTTGTTTTCTTGAGCAATACAATGTACAAAAGAAATGTGGAACCGTGCAACACTTTTTGTTGCAGCACCCTTTCAGACTCCATACAGTACATTATGCACACCAGCATCTCCTCAACATGAGTTCTCCTTACCCACAACCATGTAATCTCTATCAAATCTATAGATTGTTGTGCTATTGTTCACAATGACCAATCTGCCACATTGGGTCATTGTGAACTCTTCCTAGCACCTCCTTGTATTGCCACTACAAAATTACAATCTTGAGAGCTTTGCTCTCTACAAGCTTACAAAGGAGCATTACATTCTGTATGCCAAAACCGGCATTACATAGACCCTATATGCCAATCCGACATCACCTACTTCACAGGCATTACCGCCTCTCACACTAACTCAGGAATTACATCCTGACATTACAATCCGGTATTACACAACAAATTTATTTATAGTTTACACAACAACTATTATAGGCACCTATTATTATTGTTTGTTATAACAATAACAATCACACTTACTATTGTTGTAATAGCATTTGTCCACAATAACACTAAATGCTAATCTGTTGCCAAAGACCTCCATGTGGTTTATGAACTACGTCTCCTTTTGAATCCAAAAAAAGTGCCTCAAGTGCCATGCGATACTTTCCAACACATCACATTATTGCCATCATTGTCTTCACATGGTTAAACGCCCTCCACATCAGACCTACCTTTGAATCTTGATGAGCGTCATCCACCAATACTACCTCACCTTCCAATCACGAGGTCCTCATGATTTAGGGCAACATCTATTCTTCTTCAATCACCCACGGATCATGCCATCAATGCTCGAAGACTTGCAACATGGATTTGCTTAGCAATATATAGTCATTCGTCTATTTATAGAGAATCGAGCTCCATCCCAACAATCTCTCACTTGCAGATCAATTCACAACAGCCCACTACACTTTCGTTGTTGCACCACACCAAGGATATTCACCTCCTCCAGATTGTCTCATCATGTTCTGCACCATCATATTTTTGGATTGATGTCAACCTCGCATCTCCTCCTCTGATCAATGAACAGACTGACAATCCACCATTGTTGCAAGTTGAAGATAACCCTTCAACCAACCAAGGATTTTTACCTCCTCCAGATTGTTATATCTAATGCTTTGAACCATCACAACCAGATTAGTGTCAACCTTGCACCTTCTCCTTGTGATCACCAAGCAACCTAACAATCTCCAACATCATTGCTCCCACTGCTTCGTCATTCTCCTGCTCTTCCACAATCAAGAACAATACATTGGAAACTCCACCTTTCCAATTACAAGCTTCCATATACAGAACCTAGGAAGGGATAAGGGCAAGAGAGGTGGCCAGTCTCATCTTGCAACATATCTGATTTCCTAAGTTTTTAATACAAGCTTAAACCGATTGCTCACACCAGCAATCCATTTCTGCCTTAGCTTCCAGCTCCCACTCAAACATGAATCCTCCCAACATTAAGCTCTAATACCAATTGTTGGGTTCATTCCATTCAAATTAATGTGTGAGAAAATTAAACCAGTAGAAATAAAGCATGCAGACAAAGAAAGGACACCAAATTTATGAGGTTCACTCAACAATGTGTTGAGCTACATCCCCGAAGAAGCACCATCATGTGCATCTTTGTTTTCTTGAGCAATACAATGTACAAAAGAAATGTGAAACCGTGCAACACTCCTTGTTGCAGCACCCTCTCTAAATCCATACAGTACATTATGCACACTAGCATCTCCTCAACATGAGTTCTCCTTACCCACAACCATGTAATCTCTATCAAAGCTACAAACTGTTGTGCTATTCTTCACAATGACCAATCTACCACATTGGGTCATTTTGAACTCTTCCTAGCACCTCCTTGTACTACCACTACAAAATTACAATCTTGAGAGCTTTGCTCTCTACAAGCTTACGAAGGAGCATTACATTTTGTATGCCAAAATCGGCATTACACAAACCCTATATGCCAATCCGGCATCACCTACTTCACAGGCATTACCACCTCTCACACTAACTTAGGAATTACATCCTAACATTACAATCCGGTATTACACAACAGATTTATTTATAGTTTACACAACTATTATAGGCACCTATTATTATTGTTTGTTATAACAATAACAATCACACTTACTATTGTTGTAACAACATTTGTCCACAATAACACTAAATGCTAATCTATTGCCAAAGACCTCCATGTGGTTTATGAATTGCGTCTCCTTTTGAATCCAAACAAAGCACCTCAAGTGCCATGCAATACTTTCCAGCACATCACATTATTGCCATCATTGTCTTCACATGGTTAAACGCCCTCCACATCAAACCTTCCTTTGAATCTTGACGAGCTTCATCAACAAATAATACCTCACCTTCCAATCACAAGGTCCTCACGATTTAGGGCAACATATATTCTTCTTTAATCACCCACGGATCATGCCATCAATGCCCGGATACTTGCAACACGGATTTGCTCAACAATACATAGTCATCCATCTATTTATGGAGAATCGGGCTCCATCCCAACAATCTCCCACTTGGAGACCGATTCACAACAACCCACTACACTTTTGCTGCTGCACCACACCGAGGATATTCACCTCCTCCATATTGTCTCATCATGTTCTACACCATTAGATTTCTAGATTGATGTCAACCTTGCATCTCCTCCTCTGATCAACGAATAGACTGACAATCCACCATTGTTGCAAGTTGAAGATAACCCTTCAACCAACCAAGGATTTTTACCTCCTCTAGATTGTTATATCTAATGCTTTGAACCATCACAACCAGATTAGTGTCAACCTTACACCTTCTCCTTGTGATCACCAAGCAACCTAACAATCTCCAACATCATTGCTCCCACTGCTTCGTCATTCTCCTGCTCTTTCGTAGTTAGGAACAATACATTGGAAACTCCACCTTTCCAATTACAAGCTTTCGTATACAAAACCCAGGAAGGGATAAGGGCAAGAGAGGTGGCCAGTCTCATCTTGCAACATATCCGATTTCCTAAGTTCTGAATACAAGCTTAAACCGATTGCTCACACCAGCAATCCATTTCTGTCTTAGCTTCCAGGTCTCACTCAAATAGGAATCCTCCCAACATTAAGCTTTGATACCACTTGTTGGGTTCATTCCATTCAGATTAATGTGTGAGCAATATAAACTAGCAGAAATATAACATGCAAACAAAGAAAGGACACCAAATTTATGAGGTTCACTCAAAAATTTGTTGATCTAGATCCCCGAAGAAGAACCAACATGTGCATCTTTGTTTTCTTGAGCAATACAATGTACAAAGGAAAGGTGGAACCGTGCAACACTCCTTGTTGCAGCACCCTCTCTAACTCCATACAGTACATTATGCACACCAGCATCTCCTCAACATGAGTTCTCCTCACCCACAACCATGTAATCTCCATCAAAGCTACAGACTGTTGTGCTATTGTTCACAATGACCAATCTGCCACATTGGGTCATTGTGAACTCTTCCCAGCACCTCCCTGTACTGCCACTACAAAATTACAATCTTGAGAGCTTTGCTCTCTACAAGCTTACAAAGGAGCATTACATTCTGTATGCCAAAACCGGCATTACATAGACCCTATATGCCAATCTGGAATCACCTACTTCACAGGCATTACCGCCTCTCACACTAATTCAGGAATTACATCTTGACATTATAGTCCAGCATTACACAACAAATTTACTTATAGTTTACACAACAACTATTACAGGCACCTATTAGTATTGTTTGAACAATCACACTTACTCTTGTTGTAACAACATTTGTCCACAATAACACTAAATGCTAATATGTTGCAAAAGACCTCCATGTGGTTTACAAATTGCGTCTCCTTTCGAATCAAAAAAAGCCCTTCAAGTGCCACGCAATACTTTCCAGCACATCACATTATTGTCATCATTGTCTTCACATGCCCTCCACATCAGACCTGCCTTTGAATCTTGACGAGCATCATCCACCAATACTACCTCGCCTTCCAATCACGAGGTCCTCACGATTTAGGGCAACATCTATTCTTCTTCAATCGCCCACAGATCACGCCATCAATGTCCGAAGACTTGCAACACGGATTTGCTCAATCATCCGTCTATTTATGGAGAATTGGGCTCCATCCCAACAATTGGGCTTGTGTATTATACGTCTGTAGTACTTGTTTAACATCTATGAATTCCTTGCGGGCTTAAAGACATCTACATAAATTAAAAGTATTTTACCTAGTAATCTAATTAAATGATTTACACTATATCTACGTAATTTAAGGCATAAATCAAAGTTGAATTAACATTCGGTATATACAACCACTACATTGCTAAACATGGATACATCATTTTAACAATAATGCCATATGCAAATTCTTTTAGTAGATATCATTTACCATACATGCAATAACATGCTAAAATTATAAATGTTTTCTAATCCATTTTGGAAAAATAAAACCCCCATGAAACCTTTTGGGTCAACTATTTCCTAGTACAAATAAGCTAAACACCCATAATAAATATGAAAGCTAAGAGTGACAAGCATTCCCAAACGGCACAGAAGATTGACACATCAACCATTTACCGAAGATAGCTTAAATAAATTCAACTATTGGGTGTAACATTATTATCCTCTTACTACAGTTTAAGTTTAATGGTTTATAGTCTAAATAAATGACTTCATGACATAATCTAGAATTTACATCTCCGACACGAATGCAATATACATTTTTTTGTCTACTACGCAAAATATCCAAAAATAGATTTTGGACTGCTTGCAGGGTCAACCAAGCTCATCCAATTTACATTTCCCTGGAAGTTAAATCTTTCATTAAAAAGGAAAATCCATGGTGTTTACTCATGAACATTATATCTTTTACAGGAACTCACACAGTATTGAAACTTAAGGTAAAGGATTCAATGTTCATAAAATTCCTGGAAATATTTCCAACGAATTACAGGAGACTTCTCACACACAGCCAAAATAGTTTTTGATTTCCAATAGACTGTATCATGGTTGTTTTGTTAGAACACTCAGCCAGCTTACATACAGTTCCTCTCATCTCGAACTCAACAAAAAAAAATCTTTTTCTCGGCCCTTTTTTAACTGAAAATAACAAATACTCCTACAACAACAACCACCCTAAGTCATCTCAGAAAGGAGCTCAGTAAAAAATATCTTTTTCTCGGCCCTTTTTTAACTGAAAATATCTTCAACTGCGTAATTCACAGTCAAACTACTGCTTACTTCTATCCAGCTTTTGCATGTGTTCGTTACTCCATGCATATAACTTCGGTCCTGATTTAACAGCCACCAGTTCCACTGGTTCCAGGTTTGGTGGTGATAGGGATCAAAAACAGCTCAAAAGGCTTTATGTATGCAATGTTTTATTCATTCCAAATGCATTCGTTTCCACGTGAAAGTGAATACATGTCACTGCACAAAGTTTCTTTTTCAAATTTAACCAGTTTCAATTCAAAGCATCAATACAAGAACTCACAGATCACATGCACACATACCGTATGACAGCAAAAGACACAAACGGTCCAATACACGAAATACATTCAATTTTCATAGACATCTAGACATAGTTACTAAAATTTCCAGCACATAACATAACACAGTTTTGCACTTCAAAACTCAATACCAAATATTTCATTAACAACAAATATCACCCATTTTCGTTTTATGGAAAGAGATACAGTAAGCATCTGTAAATGAAGTTTGAAGCAGCACTTCTTTTCATTGAATCCTCTACTGGATGCGTGCAAATTCCAGATGCAGAATGAACTGCCCAAATCTTCCATGCAAAATACCCATTCTACATGCAAGGATGTATTATAAGCCATCCAATAATCAATGAAATTTTGAGTTTTCACTTTTCTTTTCATAGCTCAACCTGGTTTATCAATTCCCTTATAGCATAGGCATTCGAGGTTCTTTTCTATGATAATATGGCTAAATCTTTCTTCACTTTATTATTGAAATATTGCATAGCAACACATCACCCGAAACTCGGCAAAACAAAATTGTTTCATCAATATAGAAACATTTTAATGACAACACTTAAAGCCTAAAAGAACACTTTTTTTCTTAACACAGAAACATCAATGTTCACTTTCAATTTGGCTAATACATATAATTCATGCAACAGTGCCACGACTCTTAACTCACTGATGGTAGCAACCAACTTAAGCTTAAATTAAATATAATTAGGTTCTGCTACACAATCTTCATTTCATAAAAGAATCAATAAGAGAGTAATAATATTTTTTAGCCAATTCATTACAGGAGCTCACGTATGCAATTTCCAAGATCGTATTCAACACACAGGACTACGCATATCAATCTTTGCATGCCCATAATTCAGCATGTCAAATACAAATCAAACAATTCATTCCAAAACAAACAGAAACAAGGTTCAACCTGGTATATTCGAGTTTGCACTTCTGGAATTCCCCTCTTTTTCCCAAAACCAGTCTTCTCTTTCCCCAAACCGGTTCGCTAAAACATGCACAAGCTATCCTTCCAATGATCTTGAATGCAGAAAATAAATTTTCATATATATGCTCCCTTTCCACTCCCTTTCTTTTCACACTTGAGAACGTTGACGATGTTTTTAAGAGCAATCATGGAAATCACATGCAACTAAAACTGTTCAACCATGTCCACCCTACTCCTTTACTCATTCCAAAGATAAAGCAATAGAAAATATCAATTATATTCTGATTTCTCCTTTCTAATTTATCCACAATTATTTAATTAATTAACTTTTACTTTACTTTATAAACTTCCAACCAAGCATATGAATAATCTCCCATTTACCAAATGTTCAATAAGAAAAGGCTCCCATGCCCAGGAAGGAGATATGTATGTATCATTTCCCGTCTAAAATGATAAACAACCAAAACATGGCTCACACAATAATGTAAACTTTTCCAATGCATCTACATGATATATAATGTGTGAGCTTCCATGTAGTGATGAATCGTTGGATCCTCACTTCTCATTTACCTTTCTCCATCAATCTTCTTCCATTCTTTGAAGAAACGTACCTCGTCCTACATACACAATAATTCTTAGTAGTCCCAAGAGCACCATTACAAATAAATCAAATATACTATATTTCTCTTTAATCAAATAATCAAACAGCATCTCATTTAATTAACTAAATAATTTATGTTTTCTTTATTCAAGATAATTAAATAACATCTCATTTAAATGACTAAATGAGTTCGAATAGAACTTCTATTTTATTTTTCCATTCCTTTGGTAAATATCCTTCTCAAAGTATTTTGTTTTTTTAAATATCAAAGAGAACGTTAATGCTCCAATTTAAACAATGAAGGATTCTACCCTTAACAAATAGACCAACATAAATAGGCTACAACAGCCTACGACCTAGAGGAAGGAAGTCCTCCCATAAATCAATGCATCGCATGCGGATGAGACCTAAAGTAGGAGAGTCTAAGGGATGACCATAGTGGTCAACAAAAACAAAAGCCAAATGCTCCCACACTTGATAGCATGTGCTCATAGGTTACCAACGGTGGCCTTGAACAAATACGCAAACAAGCAATTCCAAAGCTACCAAGGTGCTATCAAAGCAAGGATCACAGAAAAGTTTTATCCATCCACAACTAGAAGCATGAACATGGACTAACAGTCCATTGAGGACCGATCCACACCAAGGACAAGTGCACCATTTTTATGTCCCAGAATAATAGGTGGTGCTAAAATTACAACCTTATGCATAGAAGAAAATCTTACAACCAATCGTGGACTACCGCTACCACAGTTAAAAACCTGCAGTTGCATAGGGTAAAAGGAAGACATGCAACAAAACCATAATCATTTTTCTAACAGTTGAGGCGCTCAATGATGCAGTGCTGGCCAGACCTAACATAAACCAACATAGTGCTCGTCGTTCATGGTGCAAGCCACGGACACCACCATAGGTTCTAACACAATGACGCTACCATCGCGTAGAGGAAAATTGATAGAAGATTTGCGTTGGCAATTTTGATATTTTACCACATTGGGATTTTTGACGGAGTTTTGATGAATAATTTTTTATTGTAAAAACGGCATATATATTAATTTCATATTGCAGTATTTTGGCCAGTATAATGTGTTGCAGTATTTTTGTGTGTCAATTTTCCTTCTAAACTTTTTAGAGAGTATAATGGATGTTGCACCATAAATTATTTGTGAAGAAAACAGTGCTTGAAAACCTTGTTACAGAGCAAAGCATGTCCGTCCCAAAAATGGGAGACAAACTTGTTTGTCTCATTTTGGGTGAACGAAGAAGGAAAAAGGGGAATGAAAAAGTTTGGCAATTAAGTTAGCTCCAAATGGGGGCGAAAGTCTCTTTGGTCCTTCTAGGAGTAAAAGTATATTTTAAATGGTTAAGATAAAGTGGGCCCGAATTCCTAACATGATGACAGCTCCAATAAGTTTCTTCACCTTAAAGACGGGGCAAAAGCATTGTTCGACCGACTTTGGGGTGAACATCTTCAAGTTTTGAGATAATACGCCAAGATTATTTCATTGACCATTCAAAAGTACATTCGTCCTAGTTAAGGGGCAAAAGTCCCATTCTCCTCTCCCTGGGGCGAAAGCTTAAAATGTGATAAGTTTGGACGAAAGCAAATAAAATAGCAAGACACCAAAATGACATTGGAAAGTCAACTTTCCATTCGTCCTTCCTTCAAGCGAATATATATAATACATAATGTGTGGACCCCACTTCAGTACACCATAAGAAAAGTGAAAAGTTGAAAGTACTTTCGCCCCAGGTGAGGAACGAACATCCCCATTTGTCCTTCACTGGGGTGAAGATACATGAAGAATGGCGACAAACATGTCAAAGGTTATTTTCATTTTTGAGAGAATATTAAAAGATATGAGGCATTGAAAAGTCAAAATTATGTTCACCCAAGGTGGAGGATGATAGTGCCTTACACCCCTTCTAGGGGTGAACGTATATTTTAAAGTAAAAATAAGGTTTTATATAAAGCACTTTCATCCTGGGAGGAAAAGTGAGAGCTTCAAGTACCTCCTTCAAAGGTGAAATAACACAAGGATTATTCAAAGCATCAGGCACAAAACTAAAGGAGTAATAAGCCATTTTCACTCAGTTTTTTCTCCAAAGTTGGTTACTACTATGATAAGGACATGAATGCATAGAAGGAGTTTTAAATTAATATTTTTGTTTAGGCAAAAACTATGAGCAATAGTAAAGGCTCAATTATGGGCTATGGATAGGATGAGATTATGGATATCATCACTTTAAAAGTACCCTCTCCACTAGAGAGCGTGAATAGGGAGTAAATGATAAATGTTAAAGGAAGTGCTTTCGCTTAGCACCCTCTTCTAGGTGAACTTTATTTTTGGTAATTACGAAGGTTTTCCAGAGGTACCCAAGTCATATGAATGGTGGAAATTTATGATTAGGGCGAAGACTGACTATGGTTGTTGATTTCTTGTTGAAGAGAGTTGTAGTATTAAAATCACAATGTATTTTTCATGAATTCCAAGACATCCTATACATGGGTGAATTTCCAAAGAGTGATGAAGAAATCAATTCAATGATCAACTTCGCAGTTTTCTGTGCACTGACACTCAAATACGTTGATTTCCTAGAGATTTCATCTTGGAAACTAGATCACTATCTCAGGAGGAATATTTTTAAATATTTCAAAGAGGAATTTCTTCACAAAGGTTCATGTTTGTAAACATTTTGTCATATGTGCATTAAATGATAGAGGTAAAATTCCTCTATAAATACTACTCATTTTCCATTGTAAAAAGGAGGATAGACACTGCAGAAAAACTATTCAAGTTCTCTACGTAAATAAAAAAGTTGTCGCTTATGATTTTACAAGCAGTCTCTTTGTATGATTTCTTTCTTTTCAAGCATTTCTATTTTATATTCATGTTTTCTATTTTCTATTAAGTTCAAATTCTACATCTGGATTTGGTTATTGCTATAGTAAGTGTGAGTACTAGAATGTTATTCTGGAAGTTATCTCTAGAGAACTGTAAGTGGATTCCCTTGCCTTATTTTTTTTTATGCTGCTATAATGCTTGGTTGGAATTCCTATTGCTAGTCTGTGCCCAATCCTACATCTTTAGATTGTGGCTATATTTCTCATTTCTTTCTGTTATTTCTATTTTATTTTCTACAACTCTAGTCTTAAACCAGTGTAGGATTAGTAAGGGATCCAGCCCTCTCTCGAGATTGGTACAAAGGAAATTTCTTTCCTTCAGTATTTCAATGTTATCTGTGTCTAGGGTGCATAAATGTATGTTTTGTATTTTAGGCAGATACTTGACCAACACTTTTTGGTATACTTGGTGGGACAAACAATCATTATCCTAGTAAGACCCATAGTCGGTGGAACAAATATTATCTCAGGTTGACATTCAAAAGTTACACTTTCAAAAATATTAAGGTTTGATGTTCACCTCTTTGTTGTTAAGTTAGAACATCTAGTGACTTAGCAATACCCAATAGCCTCCTAATGTGAAGGTAGTGAAAGTTGTACTTCATGATCACAATATTGAAGGCCAAAAATTCTAAATATCTCATCACATTCTATGAACTTGGTACCCAAATATTAGGGAAACATCCCCAATTAGTTACTTTTTCTCGTACATCATCATTACCCCATACATCATATGCAATATTCTCATAAATAGCTGGTGTATTCTCTGTTCCATTAAGTCCATCTAGTACTGATACTAGCTTCCCCCAACCTCAAATGTACACCCAATTACATATGGCTCATAACACACCACCACAATAGCCATAGCCACCAAGGTAGTTCCCAAAATGGAATAGCTCAGGATCCTTGAATTTACAAGCTCAAAATCCAGTCCCCCAAGCAACAATGAATGCTTTGCCTACCTATGATGGTACTAGTAAAATTGCTTATGAGCATATCCAATATGTGGCTTCTTTGGTTATGATTGATGGAATTACGGATGAAGATAGTATGGTAATATTATTAGTGTTTTCTCTTAGAGGAAAGTTGTTATACTAGTATCGATATTTTCCACCCATTACTATCACCACATGGGACTAGTTGACGGAATTGTTAATCAAGAACTTTCGTGAGCAATCTGACCCATTTTCCTTACTGCATCAATTTAAAACTATTCAAAGACATCTACAAGAGAAGATAGTAGACGTCAATTTCAGGTTCATCCAAAACTTGCAGAGGGTTCCTGATGGTCGTAGGGCCACACATGAGCAAGCTGCATTTTACTATCTTAGATCCTTTAACTCTGAGATTGGTATGGTGGTCTTACAAGCCAATGTAAATATATTTCTAGAGTTGTACAATTAGGCACAAAAAACTGAAGCAAATTTAATTACCATATGAAAGCTACCTTCGAAGGTAACCATACCCATTCTTCCTGATCTTCCACAATATCTGTATTCAAGTGCATTTTCATAGCCTATGCCTTCTATGTATCCTATTACCTCATGGAGCTCAGGCCCACCTCAAATCACCTCAATTTCAATTCCACAGCTCCCTATCCCAATTATTCCATGAATACCTACACCAGTTGTTCCATAGTTGCCATCACTAGTTCCTTTTCCACCTATCCCATTGCAATTACCTGATCCCCTAGTTCCTCTACCATTACCAGCACCTCTTGCACCTTCAAATTCCAATCTCATTATGAACATATTATAGGATATGCAATCGTTCAATTTATAGATAAGGACAATGTCGAATGAAATCACTTCTATTAATAAGGAACAAGTTGAAGCAAACTTTTGATCAAGAAGGTTTCAAAAACTGCCAATTACTAGGAAGCAACCAACCACTAGCAAGAGCCTTGAGAGGAACATAACTATGGAAAATGAGGAAACTAGCACATCGAAGAAAGCATACTAGTGCTCCACCTGTAACAATCCTCATGGTGAAGATATGTGCATGGTTTATTTGAACTATGTACAAACATTAGCAAAAACATTTATTGGTGGACAAGTTAATATGATAATGGAAGCTAATCATAACTTGATGGTTCCATATTTGGAGCA
This sequence comes from Wollemia nobilis, assembly GCA_028583015.1. NCBI lineage: Eukaryota > Viridiplantae > Streptophyta > Pinopsida > Araucariales > Araucariaceae > Wollemia > Wollemia nobilis. The sequence continues at coordinate 5,945,930 of JAQPPZ010017107.1, read as the reverse complement.
GGTTTTAGTTCTCACAAGGGCTAGAAATAATACGGTAACCATTTATCCAACAAAAATGGAGCCTCTAAAAGTTCTTGCTGAACAAAAGGTACAAAATAAAAAAGTACAATCACAAGTGAAAGCGCTTGGTGCGACAATGTAGTAGCAACATTCTTTCATGTTGAACAATCTATTGCCCCAACAAGCTCAAGAGAATTTGTAGACAAAGGTGTTAGCTTCATAGCCTCCAGTCACTCAAGTGCAAATGGAGGTAAAATAATAAGCCAAAGAGCACCTCAAGTACCCACCATTGACTAAGCGACAAAGGTTGGAAGCTACTCAAAAGTTTCAAAACAAGTATGACAGGTTGTAGAAGAAAAGATTCCTGGTACTTCTAATTATAATATTATGGAAGAAATGAAGATTATTTCGGCAAAGGTAAGTTTATATGATGCATTACAGTTATGTGGGCAAATTGAATTATTGTAGGAATCTCTTAAATCTGCAAAATATCAAAATAAAAGGCATTCCCAAATAGTGTTAGCATAGATATTATCGGCCTCTACCACTAGTAAGAATAGACCACCCTCATTTTATTTCTCTCAGAATGGAAGGGTGGGTTGTGCATAATTGTATGATTGAATCTGGTGCTATGACTACTATCATACCGAAGGTAGTATATGAAGTAATGGGATGGAGTACACAAGAAGCAGTCTAGGGTTATTACAGTTGTATGGAACCCCCTTTAAAATTGTAGGAGTAATAAAGGATATTCCTATCGTTCTACAAAGCATGTCGTAAATCACTGTAATCTAAGAGATAATGGTGGTTGACTTAGAACCTTACTTTAGCATGTGTCTTTCGAGGGAGTTCATAGAAAAACTAGGAGGATAACTTTCCTTGGATTATTCACATTTGGAGATACCATTCAAGGAAATAAGAATACGCATCTATAATGAAAAGCCATCCATTTTTCATATAGAAAAATTGGAAGAAGAATAAAATCCCCTTAGTGCAGTCAACATGATGAAAGAGGAATTACAAGAAGAGGACTTAATGGAAGAAGCCCTTGGTGAGCTTTGCCTGGAGGATGAGTTCTCATTGATGGATTTCAATGCAATGGTATAAATCAACATTGATTGTTAAACCATAACTAAACCTGATAAAATTGAAAAGGAAGCTTATGATTCCCTAGACCCTATTGTGAATCAGTTATGGAAGCTATATTTTGATGGTGCAAGTTTCAATAATGGTGTAGGGGCTGATATTGTTCTTGTTTCTCCTATAGGGTTGCAAAAAACCTATTCCTATCAGCTAACTTGAAGCTGCATGAATAATGTTGTCGAATAAGTTGGGAATAAAATAGTTACAAATATTTGGAGATTCTAAGCTCATCATCAACTAGAATATAAACATATATGTGTCCAAGTAGCACTACTTGAAGGTCTACCATAATAAGGTTTGATATTTATTTGAGTTCTTTACAGCATTGAACATTCAGGAAATTTTGCAGGAGCTGAACAAACATGCAGATATCTTAGCTTCCCTTGGTACGAATTTCTTTCTTATAGAATAAGTAGTCAGGAAACCCAAGACTGTTAGGGTTATTTATAGACCCTTAGTTCCTAATAAAAATATTTATTGGAAATTTTTCAACAATGATGAACAAATAATCAATTTTTTTATTAAAGAAGCTGCAATTACGAAATATAGAATACTTGTTGAGGAGGAATTGGAAGGAATGATTCAATTGAAGTACAATCACATTCCTAGGCGACTAATTTCACTCGAGACCTTTTTTGATCAAAATGACAAGGTGGAGAAACATAAGATCAAATTTTATGCAAACGAATTCAAGGAAATGCAATTGGAGTCTGAGAACATTATCAAATTTGGAACAGACTGTATGGCGGAAGAATTAAAGATATTAAAAATTTGTGTTATAAATTTCTAGATATCATCACTTGGAGCTATCATGATTTAAAATGATATGATAAAAACATAGTCCAACATACTATTGAACTTCAGGAAGGGGTGAAGCCTTTTCGATAAAAATAGTGGCCTATCAACTTGAAAATTGAAGTGCTTATGAAGGCGAAGCTATTAAAAATGCTAGAGGCCAAAATAATTTATCCAATCAAGCACTCGACATGGGTGGAAAATTTGGTGCCAATCCAAAAGAAGAATGGTGATATTCATCTGTGCATGGATTTTTAGAATTTTAACTAAGCATTGTTAAGAGATCACTACCCCCTACTGCAGATTGATCAAATTATCCATGTAGTTGTTGGAGCACAAAGGTTTTCATTTTTGGATGGTTTCTTTGGTTATAATTAAATTTGGGTGAAGGATGAAGACCAACACAAGATGGCATTTACTACAAAAGGGAGCACTTTTGCCTATGAGAAGATGTCATTTGGTCTTTTTAATGTTGGTGCTACCTTTAAAAGGGCTATGGACATTACTTTCGATGAGTTTTTGAATAGATTTATTGTTATTTACCTTTATTACATGACTATTTTCTCACACTACAAGGAAGAGCACGTCTCTCATTTGAGTCAAGTGTTCAAAAAATATCGAGAATTTAGAATTTCCATTAACCCTAAGAAATTCATTTTTACTGTAAAAGAAGAAAAAATTTTGGGACATGTGATTTCACAAGAAGGACTAGTGATTGATCCCGTGAGATTTGAATCTCTCTTGAAATTGCTACTGCCAGTTAACAAGAAGGATTTGCAATCGTTCTTTGGCCAGATCAATTTCATTTGAAAGTTTATTGCTAATTATTCTCAGGTGGTGAAGCCAATGACTAAACTTCTAAATAAGAACATGAACTTTAAGTGGACAAAATCACGAAGACAGGCATTTCAATAAATAAAGGAAAGAATCATCCAAGCACAAATACTAACTAATCCAAATTACTCAAAATATTTCATCCTTTATGTAGTAGGTGAGCAGGATATTTGCGCTATTGTTCACACCGAGAAGCAATAATATGGAGATGAAAAATCAATCGTCTTCTTGATTCAAGTCATATCGTTGCACCAGGAGAAGTATAATTTCATCAAAAAGTAGGTGTATGCGGTTATGAAATTCTTAAAGAAATCCTGACACTTTGTCTCATAAAGAAAAATAGTCATCTATGTCATACATTCAGATGTCAAAAATTTAATTCTTCAAGGATAATTAGGTGACAAGAGAGCAAGTTGGGTCTCAAAGATTCAAGAATATTATGTGGAGATCCGGCCCACTAAATTGGTTCATGGGCGAGCTCTCTAGAACTGGCTAAAAGCATAGCTTCAAAATCATTGGCTCCAATGCAAAATGAGGATATCAGCAAAAGCAATTGTGCAAATCGAGCTATAGGTGATCATGACTGGATAGAAGACCTTATCAAATTCTTTACATCTGGAAAATGTCCATCACATCTTGATGCTCCATAGTGATGAAGATTCAAACTATAGGTTCTTAAATATGTCTTATTGCCAAGTGGGATATTTCATAAGAATATAGATGGAGTACTCCTCATATGTGTGAAGGATTCTAAAAAATAAAATATATTGGAGGAGTTCCATTTGGGTTTATCTGGAAAAAATTATATAGGAAGTCCTATGGCCTTGAAAATCATTTAGGTTGGTTAGGTTTGGCCTACTCTTTTTGCAGATGCACACAAGGTGATCCAAAGTTGTGATAACTAGAAGTGGTATGTTGGCAAAAATTAGAAAGTATCTTTGTCGTTGCATCTAATTCAAGTGGAAGTGCATTTTTAGCAGTGGGGACTAGACTTCATTGAAGTAATTGATCCTTATTTTTTTTTCGAACATAAATATATCTTGACAGCAACTGATTATTTTACCAAGTGGGTAGAGACCATCCTAGCCAAAAAATTAGATCAAGCTACAATTATCCCCTTCCTGGAAGGATTGATTACTCGCTTCGGTGTTCTGGATGTCATTGTAATAGATAATGAGACTCCATTCATTGGGGCTAAGATCACTAAATTTGTAAGCAGGTATGGGATTTATCTCAAGATATCCTCCAATTATTACCTGCAAGGAAATGGCTTGACCGAATCAACAAATAAAAACTTCTTGTGGATCTTGAAAATGACATTGGGGAACAATAAAAGGATTTGGTACCTATTATTGAATCAGGCTCTATGGGTAGATCGGATATCAATAAATAATTCTATTAAAGCCTCTCCTTACTCCTTAGTGTATGGGAAAGAGGTAGTTCTACCTACTCACACCAAACTACCTATCCTCCAAACCTTGCAGTTGTTCCAAGATGAAGATGATGAGTTTGATCCAATGAGTGTAAGGTTGGATCAGTTGCTATAGCTAGAAGAGGAGAGAGAAAACATGTATGAGGCTTTCACAGAACATGCAAAAATGATGCAAATGTGGTTTGATAGAAATACAATAGAGCACAAGTTTCAATTGGGTGATCTAGTTCTCAAATGGAATGACAACAAAGATAAACCAGTGAAGCACCACAAGTTCGATGTGATCTGGGAACGTCCATTTCAAGTCTCTACAAAAAATTCGACAAACGAGTATCACCTTCAAGATATGGATGGTTGGGATCTTTTGATTCTAGTAAATGCTCTTCATCTGAAGGCCTATTTTCAATGAGGTAATCAAGAGGTATAAGTTTGTAAATATGTACATATTTCATTTACAAGAATTGTTTGCTTTAAATATATTTAATATATATATGCTCCCTCTCTCTTATGGACTCAATTTCACCCCTAAGAGGTTCTTTGAAGACACGTTATGATTTCAAGTGGAATTAATAGTTGCACTAAAAAGTTGTAACAAGTTCAAAAAGATCTGAAGTTTTAACAGATTGCTCTACCTTACAAGTATTTAAGTTTAAATGTTTCAGGGAAACAAAACAAAACTGTTTGGAAGCACAAGTAAAGTGCCTTAGTCAAAAAATCAAAGCATAGGGCCTGATTTTAGAAGTATGGAGTGCAACAAATTAAAAGTTCTTTCACCCAAGGAGAGGGGTAAAAGTCATATTTACCTCCTAGTGGGGCGAACGTGTTCTAAAACAAGAAAATTTATATAAAAAGTGCCAAAGCTCATGATCAAAAAATCGAAATCTCTTTCTTCCAAAGGAAATGGCAAAAGCCCCATTCACCTCCCAAATAGGTGAATGCATGTATAACCTAAGGAAGATCATGGGCTCCAAATGTAGTTTCAAATTTCAAGATGGTCAATGGCACTTTTTACCCCATGTGATGGGTAAATCTCCCATTCGCCTCTCATAAGGGCGAAACAATATATAAGGATTTTAACAAAATATGGAGGGTACACTTTGGATTTTTCTAGAGACTATACAAGGAATTATGTCAATTTTTTTTAAAACTAGGGTGAAAGCATATCAAGAAAAATGTTACAAATATATTCTAAAACTATGGAGGTATGCTTTGATTTAAAAAAAAAAAAACTGCACGTAAAAGTTTTAATGAAGTCTCTATAAAATTAGAAATGGAATGAAGGGAAAGAAAAAAAGGCATGAGTTTTATTTTAAGCTTTCGAGAAAAGGCAGAGATTAAATTTTATATTCGATTTCCTTTTCTTAATATGGAGAAAAAAATCAAATAAAAGTAAAAGGGAAGAGAAAATAAAAAAGCCCTAATTTAAAAAGCTTTGGGGGATGTTTTTTCTAAATATGGGGTGAAAAAGAAAGGCTTGTAAGTGTTTTAAAAGGGAGATATCACCGTGAATTAGAAAAAATAGGTGAAAGGGATTTTTGGAGTGAAAGGAGAAGAGATCAAGTGGGCTCCAAAAGTGTTTTCGCCCCTCCATTGCTTTTTTGGAAGAATGATGATGTTTCAAGTGTAATCGAATTTTTAAGAGCACCCTCTCAAGGCGATTTCACCCTCCGATGCATGGTGGATTTTTAAAATTGTGCATGCATGATTGATATACATTTTTGGGGTATTTAATTTGAAATGTGTGCCTAGATTTACGTTGGAAGATGTTTTGGCATTCCCGAGGAACAAAATCCCACATTGGTAAATGTGAAGGTCCTCATTGGTCCTCAGGTGTTGAATTTATTTTTCCAAGACATTTTAAGCAGCTAGGGCACACTGTTCAAAGATATTACTAGCAAGAGGAGCACAATTTTTAAGAAGGATTTTATGGTGAATTTAAAGATCAATTTCTATCGTAGTATTGGGAATAGTGCCCACAAATGGAAGCAAAGCGTAACTCCTCCTGAATCCACCAAGAAAATTTACCACATTTATTGTGGTAGTTGAAGTGTGTTCTATAAATAGAGCACGGGTAAATTCATTCAAAGATTATAATTTTATAATTTTTGTCGATGCATTTTCAAGTTTTTTATTGAAAAATTTGTAGTGCGCCTTCAGAATTTTCAGGGTTTGCACAATGGATAATAAAAACAAAGAGGTGAAGAAAACTGTAGAGCCCAAGCATTCTAAGAAGTGGGCAAAATGTGGGTTGAAATCCAATAAGACCTGCAAAAATAAAAATATGGATTTGGATCCATATTCTGACACGATGGCAGAGGTTGAAGACTGCGTGATTACCAACAAGGGTGTGGTAAAGCTTTGGTAGGATGTAGAATTCACAGTAAATCAAGGGTTGATGGCAGAGAGCCCTCTAACTATATCATTTCATGCATATTTATTTTAGTATTTATGTACGTCCTTACACCCTTACCGGAGCTGGTAAAATTAATTACCAGATTTTTTAATCTAGTTACCAAGGTTGTTCAGAAATCCAATGGGGAGGCGCTTTTCTCTATCTCAATCGCTAAAGTGAGGGAAGCATTTTTATTTGGGCTAAAACCCCCATCTGATATGATTTTCAAGAAACTACACATCAATGAGCAAGAAGAAAGATATGTTTCTACGGTGACAATGCGCCAGTTTATGGAAATGCAGTTGATCAAGGAGATACAGCTAGGGCAGCTACTGAATCTACAAAAATCTTTGTCAGAATTCAAGAGACTTGACTTATTTTCAATGTTGACATAGATTTATGATCTTTCGGTAGATTCTATAGTTCACAAGTGGCAGGTGGTGCAAGTGCGATGTATATCGCAAGTGGAGTTTTACGCTCCAAGGACCATGAGAAGGGACATGAATCTGATTTATTTTGATTGGGCCGATTTCATATATTGGAAAATGCATATTCAACTGGAGAAGTTGAATACCAGAGAGGAAACTTCATTCAAGCATACCTCCTTCCTTGTTTGGTATTTCTTCTTTCACTTACACCAGTATTTTCTATTTATAGCAGTCAGTGAAGTTGATGAAAAGGATGAATTATTACATGTTTATATGTGGACTCCTGCTCTATCAAAGAGGAAGTCACACTATAGTTTTAATCGCCTATTTTTGGGGCTCGCAATTGATTTTATTTGCAAAAAAAGTGAAAGAGTGTCACAAGAAATGAAGGAGGTGGTTTTCATAGCCAAAAAGGGTTGACATATTTTTGTTGACTCAAGGCATGGTTGTAAGAATTTATGGCTTCACAAGCAAGCCATTCTTTCTCCCATACTTTTCCATCAAACATTTTTTTGCCATGGAGGTGGTGCGCCATACATATTATACCAATGATGTGTATGGAGTAGGGTACGATAAAAGAATAACTTGCACTATGTCGTTCAAGTTTGGTACCATAGAAGTGAACCAGGTCAGGTAAAATAGACTACTTACAGAGGCACTTCAATACCTGGGTTTGATAGAACTACCGCAATGGTGGAGGTATGACCCATTAGAAAAATTCTTGGAAATAATAAAAGCTAAGACTTTTCATTGTTTTCCACAGGTCGATATCCAAGCAAATTGTAACAATTTTTATGAACGTGATTTAGAGTGGCACATTGAAGATATGATATCACTTCCACCATGGCATGACTTTTACGAGGAGGTTGAGTATAATCTGGAAGTGCACAGAGATCATATTCTTCCACAAAAATTATTTGGCCAAATGAAGTAATAGTTACCCATGTGGACCAAAGAAAAAATTATGAATTGGTGGATTATGCGGGTCCATAGAGGAAATATTACATCCAATTTTGGGTTGAAGATGGATGGAGCATTTTTATATGTGTACGATAAATTTGTAAATATCTATCAACCCATCACTTTCACCAAGGTCGTACCTCAAAGTTTTCAATATTATAATAGTGGAGAAAGTGTGGCTAGCAAAGAGCGCCCAACAGCTGAAGAAGAGCAGCAATATGTATTTTCAAAGGATAAAGTAGAAAATAGATGAGGTACCTTTGTTGGAGAAGAAAATTGTTTAAGAGGTACTTCCATTATCAAATTCTTCAAAAAGGCTAAGGACCACTGCTACTTCATCATCTACTATTATAGTTTTGGCTGTTGTAGTTTCTACAGTTGCAGTTGCTACAAAAACTACTAATTCCCCTTTGCTAGTGTCAATTACTCCAGATAGCACTTCCCAAATATTCCCATTGATTCATAAGCAATTGACGGACAAGCAAGATAAAATTGTTAACCTTGAAGTGGAAGTGGAGGAGCAACAAGAGGAACTTAGTACACAGTCACTTCCATCACAAGGACACATGGTACCCATGCCTGAAGGTACGTCTTTCCTTCCCTATTCTTATACTTTGGAACATCTAGTGGTTTTTAGTTCATTTCTATTAGTTTCTACATCAGTCAGTCCTCCATTTGATATATCTTCCATGTCCATTTCACTCCCTTCCTCTCACTCACAAGTCACTACTGCTCCTTCTTCTCTTACCCTCTCTTCGGCCTCCCTTTCTTTTAGTTCATTTGCATCAAGGTTGAATCTATTTTTTTGTCCTTCCTCTTCCATTGCTGCCACCACTTCCACTATCACTATAAGTATGCAAGATCCTCCAAGAGTGAGTGTAACTATAGCTAAGTTCGGTTCTTGTATCCATTCTGTCATTTTTGTCCCCCTTCTTATAGTTATCTCCTCTTCTTCTTTCACATCATACCGTGCATAAATTTTGATTCCTTTCACATCATTTTTGGAGTTGTAAGTACTGCTTGAAGTCGAGGTGATGCTCCAACAGCCTGATGTAGAAAATATTAAGCGTGCTCATCTCAATTTGTCATAGTGTATGAAGAGCCATAGGAGAAAAGAGGCACTCACCCCAGCAAGGCCACTCAAGAAAGTTGCCTTTGATCTAGTTGCTATGGAGGCTCACACAACAAAGATAATTTTCTTGGTCTAGAAGCCACAAGGAGAGATGATACCAAGCAATTACACTTATGAGACCGTGATAGAGGACTTGAATAGGATCAATCCCACCAAGAAAATGGGGAATATACAGGTTTATATGAGCTTGTTTTATCTACACGACGAGTATTATAAGTAAAGAAATTATGATGCCAAAACAAAAATTATTGATCTTGAAGATACCTTGGCAGTGACTAGAGATTGAAAACTTGCATCAATAGGTAGGGGTGCATCAAAAGTAAAAGGACATAGTAGAGTAGTAGCTGCAAGAATGAAAGGCACAACTTGAGTCTATTTAAAACCAACTGGAGAAGAAGGCCACACAAACTATAGACTTCTCTCCAAAATTAGTTTAAAAAGTTCACCTTAGGCTGGCTCAAAGCTATGAGAAGTTGGCAGTGAAAGCAGTTCAGGTTCTACAATATCTCTATGTGATACAAATACAAATTCAATTGGGCCAACATTTGATAGATAGCACTAAGGATATTCTGGAACCACATTTGGATATGGCTATAAAAATTCAAGCCTTGGCCCAGTCTAATATGCACATTCACCCCTTGAGTGAGATGGATCAAGCCTAGTCCACAACTAAGGTTACGCTAAGTAGCTACTTCCAAAGGTTAAATCTAGTATGAGAAGGTAGGAAGCCCTGAACACAATGAATCAAGAGCATATTATTTCAATGTTTCATTTTGATGCTTTCACTGATATGGGATTTCCAAATTTTATAGATGAATGGAGTGAGCCTTTGCCAAAGGAACAGTTGGAAGCGATGTGGAAGAATTTTGTGGAAGACACTTTAGAGATTAACAAGTGGGAGGAGCCCATCATAAAATAGCAAGTGATGATGCTTATGAATAAGTTTACCCACATGGAGTTGTCCTTATTTGAGTTGGTCCAACGAGCTAAGCACCTGAGCCTGGATGATATCGAGAATCTACGGTATATCTATGAATCGCTTAGTGTTCCTTTCATGTAACCATGCATACTTGGGTAGATACAATTACAGTTTATGATATCACCTATGAAAGTTTTAAATAGCAAGAAGAACATATCGAAGAGGAGAGAACAGTAGTGGAGTAAGAAACATTCAAAGTAGAGCGAGTAGAAGATGTGAATAGTAGCAGGGGCAGAGGTGTCTGAAAAGGCAATAGTTAAGGAGACATAGAAAGAGGAGTCCAAATCAAAAGTGCCAGCTAAGGTAGCTAGAAAAAATATATAATAAGGATCCCAATGGATAAAGGCTTGGCATATATTACATCCATGCGAGTTGGATACCCCATGAGCTGCCAAAAATATTGGCAATTTTGATATTTTGCCACATTGGGATTTTTGATGGAGTTTTGATGAATGATTTTTTATTGTAAAAACAGCATATATATTTATTTCATATTGCAGTATTTTAGCTAGTATAATGTGTTGCAATATTTTTGTGTGTCAATTTTCCTTCTAAAATTTTTATGAATTTTATGTTTAGAATAATGGATATTGCATGATAAATTGTTTGTGAAGAAAACAGTGCTTGAAAACCTTGTTACAAAGTAAAGCATGTTCACCCCAAAAATGAGAGACAAACTCATTCGCCTCATTATGGGCAAACGAAGAAGGAAAAAGGGGAATGAAAAAATTTAGCAATTACTTTCACCCCAAATGAGGGGTGGAAGTCTCTTTCACCCCTTATAGGAGTGAAAGTATATTTTAAATGGTTGAGATAAAGTGGGTCCGAAATCCTAACATGATGATAGCTCCAATAAGTGCGTTCACCCTAAATATGGGGTGAAAGCATCATTCATCCCACTTTGGGGTGAACATATTCAAGTTTCGAGATAATGCACCAAGATTTTTATGTTGACCAGTCAAAAGTATGTTCGCCCTAGTTGAGGGGTGAAAGTATCGTTCGCTCCTCCCTAGGGTAAAAGCTTAACAAGTGATAAGTTCGGGCGAACACAAAGGAAATGGCAATGTGTCATAATGACAATGAAAACTCAACTCTCCATTCATCCTTCCTTTAGGAAAATATATATATAAGAGATAAGGTGTGGACCCTACTTCATTGCTTAGTAATAAAAGTGAAAATTTGAAAGCACTTTTGCCCCAGGTTAGGGGTAAACATCCCCATTCACCCTTCACTAGGATGAAGCTATAGGAAGAATGGTGAAAAACACATCAACGGTTGTTTTTGTTTTCAGGTGAATATTAAAAGATATGGGGCATTGAAAAGTTAAAATTACGTTCACCCAAGGTGGAGGGTGATAGTGTCTTTCACCCTTTTGGGGGGTGAACATATATTATAAAGGGAAAATGAGGCTCCAAAGTTGGTTACTGCTATGATTAAGATGTGAATGCACAGAGTGAGTTTTAAATTAATATTTTTGTTTAGGCAAAAACTATGAGCAGTAGTAAAGGCTTAATTTTTGGTTATGGATAGGATGAAATTATGGATATTGTTGCTTTAAGAGTACCCTCTCCACCAGAGAGTGTGAATAGGGAGCAAATTATGAATGTTAAAGGAAGCACTTTCGCTTAGCACCCTCTTTTGGGTGAACTCCATTTTTGGCAATTACGAAGGTTTTTCTAGAGGCACCCGAGTCATATGAATGGTGGGAATTTAATTATTGGGGTGAAGAGTGACTACAGTTGCTAATTTCATGTTGAAAAGAGCTGCAGTATTAAAATCACAAGGTATTTTTCATGAATTCCAAGACATCCTATACAGGGGCAAATTTCCAAGGAGCGATGAAAGCATCAAGTCAATAACCAGCTTTGTAGTTTTTAGTGCACCGACACTCAAATGCATTGATTTCCTAGAGATTTCATCTTGGAAACTAGATCACTATCTCAGGAGAAAGATTTTTAAAGATTTAAAGGAGGAATTTCTTCACAAAGGTTCCTAATTTGTAAACATTTTTTCATATCTACATTAAATGATAGAGGTAAAATTCCTCTATACATACTACTCATTTCCATTGTAAAAAGGAGGATAGACACTCTACAAAAAAACTATTCAAGTTCTCTATGTAAATAGAAGAAGTTGTGGCTTATGATTTTGCAAGCAGTATCTTTGTATGATTTTTTTCTTTCCAAGCATTTTTGTTTTATATTCATGTTTGCTATCTATTGTTAAGTTCAAATTCTGCATCTAGATATAGGTATTGTTGGAGTAAGTGTGAGTATTGGAATGCAATTCTGGAAGTTATCTCCAGATAACTGTAAGTGGATTCCCTTGCCTTCTTTTCTATTTTATGCTACTATAATGATTGGTTGGAATTCCTATTTCTAGTTTATCCCTAATCCTACATCTTTGGCCTGTGGCTATATTTTCGATTTCTTTCCATTATTTCTAATTTCTTTCTTGCAACTCTAGTCTTAAACTAGCGTAGGATTAGTAAGGGAGCCAACCCTCTCTAGAGATTGGCATGGAGAATATTTATTTCCTCTGGCCTTTCAATTTTGGTCATGTCTAGGGTGCACAAACGCATATTTTGTATTTTATGCAGATATTTGACCAATAGTTTTCTAGGGTTCTAGAGCCAAGGGCTCAAGGTCTAATTTAGAGGAATCTCAAACCCAAATGGGAATGCAAGAAAACGATAAGACAGTGGGAGACACAAAGGAAGAAAAGGGTATTACATAAGCTCCTAAAGTTATAACTAAAAACATCATTAAACTAAAGCATTCGAATTGCTTAATTAGCTAGAATAGTAGGCTTGCTTATACTGACTTGTATCTCCTTTAGCAAGTCATTTTCACTCTTTTGGATTGTTGTCTTGTGATGCATCTTCCTCTAGTTTCATATTTCCCTTATTCCTTTTCTACAATCAGTGATAATCCCCTCTTGCATGCTTACCTTTATTTTCTTCTTTTCCAGAGATGAAGTCTAATCTCGTTGATGTCTCTCACCAGCTTTCCTCACTACCCTCTTACTTGTCCACTTTCAATTTCCATCTATCTTATTAGCGGATGAGCAAATATTATGATATTAGAAAATATATTCTTCGCTTATTCCCAAGTTCATAATAAAGAAGATCTCCTTTCTCTGATGGTAGTAGGGAGGTTCCTCTCCTTTGAACGTATGAACCCATAACATTCTCAAAATAAGCAAAATATAAATTTCTTTCATCATTTATTGAGGCCTTACCTTAACTTTAAATAATATTTCTTTATTATTTTAAATAATATCCTACCATATATAAATAATACTCTTTCATTATTTAAAAGAAGATATTACCATATATAAATAATATTCTTTTATTATTTATTATGGTTTTACTACTATTTTAAATAAAAATCCTTTTATTATTTAAAATAAAGTTACTATTATATTTTAAAATAAAATTCTATTATTATTTAAAAGAAGTTCTTATTACCTGTTTAAATAAAATTTTATTATCATTTAAATTAAGATTTTATTATTTATTTAAATTATATTCTTTTAAAATTTAAATTAATATCTTATTATATATATACAACACAAAGGGACCAAATACAAGGAACATACAACTCTACAATAATTCAAAGATTTTAAAGGCAACCAAGCTTATGCTCATTTTTCCAAAACCAATGATGTAGTAAAGTGATGAAGTAAAATATAATCAAACATATGCAACAAGTAAAGTAAGAATCTTTCCATCAACCTAGTCACTCATCTCAAGCTAGAGAATTTACGGTAGCTACTAGGTTGTCAACTTGCAACTCTAGGTGGTTGGCTAGTTTATGATTATCCCACAAACAATAATGCATATATATAAGGGTAGTAATCCATGTTACCTCGTGTTGTCTTAGTCATCACTTCCCCTACTTCAAGTACCTCATTTCTAGTGGACGATTCTATTTCTTCCACCTATGAGTGTACCTAATCCTGCACATTGATAATTTGTCAACAATACCATGTTCTTCAAATGTAAATCAATCTAATCATTGCATAGTCATTCGTTTGCAACATAACCAAGTATCAAATTACTATTGATTATCACATAGTTTTTCATGCCATAAGTTCTTCCAAGGAGGGTCATGATAGAATAAGGTAGTTTTATTTTTAATGGTATAATAATTATACAAGAGATCAATTATTCTTTTTATTCCATGAAAAACTCAATATGCTTATAAAATTAGATATGAAGAAATTATATAATGGGATTTTCTTGAGTTTTCTATATTATATTATTTAAAAATAGTTTTAATTAAGATTGATAATGGCTTTGATATCATTATAGAACTTTAAACTACTCTATTTTGATTGATGGACCCCCTATTGGATATTTTAAGCCATCCCATGGAATCCTTCAAGGTGATACTTTGTCTCTTTATCTACTTTTTTTTATTGTAGGGACATTGGAAGAGCTTTCTCAAAGGTAAAAATAAAAGAAAAAATTAATGTCATTTAGGTTTCCAAATATTGTTTCCATTTTTTATTATACTTTTATGTTATGACATCCCTCACTTAATAAGTCCATGGAATTTAAATCAATATTATCATGCTATAATAAGGTTGTGAAAAATTGGTTGATACTACAAAATTATAGGATCTTTAACACTATCTTAGATTTATAATGGATTGTTATGAATAGTTTAGCATTTAATGTTAGAAAAATTCCATCATCATATTTGGGCATTCCTTTGTCTAAAAGAGGAGTTTTGGGACTCAATTTTAGATAGAATAAAATCTTGTTTGGCAAGTTGGACAAGTAAGTTTTTAACGTTGGTTGGAAGGCTATATCTCATAAAGACCACATTGTAATCCATACCTATGTATATGATGTGACTTTCAATATTATTAATAGTTACATCATTTGAATTTTATAAAATTTAAAAATATTTTATTTGGGGAGAATATAATAAAATATTTAGGCTTCCTATTTGTAAGGATAAGGTTTGTAGAAAAATAAATATTAGAGGGTAATATTGGAGGATTTTAGACTTATGATTTAGGCATTAGGGGGAAAACTTTGTTGGATATTATTCAAAAAGCAAGGAAATAATTGATTAAAAAAGTTGCTTTAAAAATATATGGTTCTCTTGATGCAATAAAATTGGGTAGGAAACAAATCCTTATAGATGATCATTAATATAGAACTTTATATCATATTTTTTAATATTGATAAATATACATATTAGATCATCATTCAATGAGGAGGATTCAACAAATTTCTGGTCTAATGTTTTATTGAAATCTTATCCTCTTATTTTTTACCTAAAATGCCAATCATTGGTTAGATATATCTAGCTTGTAAAGTTATAAAAGGTCTAATATTATATTAATGTAACAACTAAATAATATGGATTTCTATTAGTAACTTATTTGAAGAAGAGGAACTCAAACTAATAGCAAAGGAGCTTCAATGTATACTTCAAAAGTTATATTTATCTATTTTTTTATGGAAAAATGAGTTGGTTTGGAATCTATCAAAAGATAGTATATACTAGAGCAATCAAAATTTCCACTCTTAATGATTTTTCTTGAAATAATGTTTGATCACTAGAGGCCCTCCCTATGGCCTCAACATTTTTTTGCTTAATAGTCCAGCGTAAGATTCTTAATCTAAACCATAAATCCTAGTAAATATTAAGGAAGATGACAACATGGTCTTTTTAGGTATTCCTCATGTGAGAAGGATCTAGAAATATTATATAGTTTACTTATTTATTGTCCCTTTACTTACACCATTGGATTCAAATTTTTTAAAATATGAAAATATACTGTGTAGCTCCATCAACATTGAAGTAATTGAGTGAAATATTGATTACTTGCTTCAAATGTAAATCATTATACATTCCATGGAATATTTGATCTTATCATCATTTTTTGAATTTATAGCTTAAAAGGAATAACAAAATTTTCAAAAAAAAATCTTAAATTCATGCCCAGATTTTGAACTATATTATTTTTTGTCTTATAGAATGTTTATAGACATGATTATCATCATAATAAATCTTGTTGGTCAAGAATTCGCCTTATGTATGGAATGCTTCATCCATGCACCCTAGACACGACCAACATTAAAATGCTAAAAGGAAGAAATGTCTTTCGTGCCAATATCCAAAGAGGTTTGGTTCCCTTACTACTTTAAACTTCGAGATTTGAGATTAAGAAAATAGGAAAGGAATGATAAATGACTGAAAAGGATGGGAAATATGGGCATGAGCCAGATTAAAAGGAGGTTATGAACTAATAGCATGATCACTCAGTCATACTTAAACCAATAGCCATTAGTACAAAGGATGTAACAGAAATTAAAATTAGATACTCTCATGATATGCAACCTCCAAAAATATTCCAGTGTTTACTCTTTATTAGAAGCTAAATCTAGACATAGAATAATACCTATGAAATAGAGAAGCAAATTTAATAGAATTAAATAATAGAAAGCATACACATGAAAGAGATTCAGATTTAGAGCCAAGGATCCTTTATATTTAGAGCATAGCTTAAGCATAGTAGTTTTCTAGAAAAACATCCATCATTTTACATTAGAATTGCTAGTTTTTATAGAAGATTCCACCTCTAAGACATAAATGCCCAACCACAAAACATTGTAATGGCAACAAATATTTGATTCTTGCACTCATAAAAAATTAATGAAGCATGGCCTAAATTTGATGACTCGTTGAGGAGTAGCTGCATGGCTTTAATATGACGGTGTGATTCACCTGTAATGTCAACTCCCTACTTGCTAGAACCACCTTGATGGTGAAAGTTATATTTTGAGATTCAATAGATTGGATTTGGATGCTTCTCCGATCAACCACCATTAATTGAGTGAAAGTGCAATGTAAAAAACTACTTCAAGCGATCCCCATTGAAGCAGGGGAGAGAAGGAGTTTCACTAAACAGAGGCATGAAAGGGATTTTTTATGCCTCTTTCAAGTGAAACAAGAATTCATTGATGTGGGTCCCAGTATGCAGATTGTTTTTGAGTGCTAACCCAAAAAGGACCTTCGCTCTACTCTTTACTCACAACAAGATTGATAATTAGTCATGGAATGCAACTTGGAAGTCACTTTGTAAATACCAAGAGTTTCTATCACCTTGTTGGAGAGGTGGGGCCCAGTGCGTTGGCATTGAGAAAAACCAAAGATGTTTCACCCATACAAGGTTTGAAATGGACTTGCACCCTCAAGTTAGGGTGAAAAGGAACTAGGCCCCACTTGCATTTTGATTGTGCAAATGAGTTTCACCCATACAAGGTCCAAAAAGGGATTGCGCTCTCAAGTTGGGGTGCAAAGTAACTGGGCCCTACTTGCATTTGGTTATTTTCTAACCTAAAATGGGCTTGCACTCCAAGTTGAGGTGAAAAATAATGGGCTCCACATTGCATCCTTTTGTTTGAAATAGAATGGCACTGATTTTTAGAAACAATGCAAAGACACTTTCACCCATCATAGCCCCGAAACTGAGTTGCACTCTCAAGTTGTGGTAAAAAGGAATAGGTCCCACTTGATACTTTGGAACTCTTTTGAGTGGTGTTGGCCTTAGGAAATTTTAAAGGCTCTTTCACCCATACGAGACCCAAAAAGGGATTATTTTGGGAAGTTGGGGTGAAAAGGAATGGGTCCCACTTAGCATTTTTTCTTCGAAATCAAGTTCTACTGGCCTTAGGAAAAGATAAAAAATGTGCTTTTGCCCCTTATTACCCCAAAATTGAGTTGTGCTCTAGATTTGGGGTGAAAACCATTGGGTCCCACTTGTGTTTCACTATCCTCTAGTCTTAAATGGGACTACGCTCTACCTTTTCTCTAAAATTAAATTGTGCTAGCCAACTTAACCAATTTCTATTGTCGTCTTTGAGACTGAAATGAGTTTTTAGAAGAAACGCTAGTGTGAAACAACTCTCGCCTACAAAAATCCATGAATTCACTTGGACCCTACCGTGATAACTTGGAGAAGGATCATGCATGATGACTGAAAATATAGGACTACACGCTTCCTTGAGCGCAGCCAACAAATCTTGATAGCAAAACGTGGAAAAGAAGGAATACATTCTGAAAAAGAAGAGATTACTCCATAACAAAATTTCTCACAAAATAAAAAAATGTGGTAGGGATGCCAACATCTCTGGCAGCTTACGGGGGAATTGATCTCACCTCAATGTGAAGATCCCATGCCTTATCTATTGGGTTGAGTCATCGTCGCTCTATTTTTTTAATTTTCACTACTGGTAACAAACTCTTCCTCTAAATTCTCCCTTTTTCCTTATTCTTTTTATTTTTTTTGCTCATGGTCCCCTTCTTCTCCTTGGTCTCCTCCATTATCTCCTTGATCTTCATGCTACTAGGAAGACTCTAATTGTGTGAGGTGTTCATATATGTGATCATAGATTGCTTGAACCAGATCCCATGTGTCTTCTTGGAGTGGAGCATGATCTTAGAGCTCCCTAACCAGGTATCTGAAAGTCTCAAGCTGATCTATGTTAGCAAAGTTAACCCTTTGGCTGAGATCCACCAAACAAGATTCAATCCATGTGAATCTTATCATTAAATTGCATTACTTGGGCTTCTGTAATAGGCTCATCCCAACTATCAATATTAGAAGTATCACTTTCAAAGGTATCCCAAACTAGGTTTAGTTCTTCTTTTATCAAAGTAGCATCTTCCTCGTCAGTGAATCTATGGAAACCAAGTTAAATGAGAGCTTCAAAATACATCATGAAAATATACCTTTCCTTCTCAAACACTTCTAACAACCTTCTAACCTCTTGGGCCCTTTCCACTTTTGTAAAGTAAGCCTGCAATATCACCTTTGTAGGTGCCCATGACCAAGTAAGTGGGCTCATAGGAGTAAGCTGGAGGTCCATTTTTCTAAGGTTTGTACCTTCATATCCAGTTACAGTCATCAATCTATGTCCTTTTTAGCATCCTCTACGATGGTTGCATTGTGAGTAACTATTTGCTTGGCCTTCTAAATTAATGTGAGGACTACTATTACTTTTGATAACCTAGCTCGAAAATCAGTCAGGAAGTGACAATGAACCTCCTTAATGTGATATTTTGTGAAGACCTTTGGTTGTACCACCTTCTCTATCAACTGAGATTGCAATTCCTAGATCTGAGAATTCAAGGCTTGCACCTAGACCTTTGCCTCCACGTGTGCCTTGAGGTGATGTTCAATTTCTTTTTTGTAAATACCCACCTCTTACTCTAAGCTAGCTACGCACTGTTATAACTGCTCTGGTTTAGCCTGGGCCTAATCGAGCTATGTCCTTGTCTATGCTAAGGTCTCCTCAAGCTCCAAATTTTTGGCCTCGGCTTTTAAAAAGTGAGCTTTGTAGTGCTCTCCATGAAAATAGATGGAGCCCATTTAAACCAGGATATTATTCATATTCTCTACTACATCGATTGTTCTTATGTCTTCAACCATATGATGGTAGGAGTAATATGTTGGTGTCATCTCCTCGAGGGGCTTTTGAACCTTGGGAACCTTCTCCATATTGTGGATTTCCTTATTCTTCAAGTCGAACATAGTTCTTTTTCCACCTTTGTTGGATCCTGCACATTTTTTCTTTTTTGGTTCTTGAGGAACTCTAATGTGCTCGATGTATGCTCTTCGTAATAGGGCACACCTATAGAACTTCTAGCTCTATTTCTAGTGGTTCTTACACTCCAAAGAGTGGCGTGAAGGGTAAAATATCACACTGGAGGTTTGCTTCGGTAGATAGATCAAGAATAGATAGGGCAATGACTACGGTGACTTTGGAAGACACAAGGGTTTGGATAGCGATGATCAAGGTATTGGGGTCTAAGAGTGGAATATCATAGGATATTGCTGCAAGTGATGAGGTGAGTGAGAGTGAAAATGGGCTTAGGTTGGCAACAACGGCAGACATAGTGGCTAGATTAACCAAAACCTAAGGAGGTACAGGGGTAGATGATGTAGGGAATGCAAATGCATTGGCAATGGATGCAAAGGAACTAAATGATTGAGAGACATGAGGGAATGATGATGGGAGCAATTACTAGCATGTAAGGAAAGGCATGGTAGACATAGGGATGTAGAATGAAATCTGGGTAGAAGTGAGGATTTCAGCATCGAAATATAGAGTCTCCAAAGGTACATAAGTGAGAGAAGGAGAAAGAGATAACATATGTGCATGCTTGGGCACTGCCAGATATAAAACGGTGAAATATCATGTGATCATACTTGTTCTTTCTTCTTCTTTGTTTGATTATTTTGCTTCTAGGTCAATCATATCCATCTCTTACCACTATTGCTATGTTGGAATAGGGACTTTAGGTATTCTCACTTCCATGGCTATCGACATTGCAAAATATTTTGTGTTGAGATATTGGGTTGCACCATTTTGAGGCTTCTTTGCAACATGGGGAAGTGAAGTGCTACACCAATGCTCCTCTTTCTTAGATTGACATGTTCTTTAAGGGGTAGCTTCTAATATTTCTCCATGATAAGTGGATCTTGTGCAATTGATTACCCTCATTCTTCCATCACATCCTCAACTCTACCAATGCTTTGAGTGCTCCAAGGCATGATATTGGAAAATGAGATAGGTTGATACGTGTCAACATTTATGTCGTATATCACGAAGAAAATCTCATCCAATATGAGGAACTGATCGTATGTCTATTTTTTTTTGTGGACCCTCATGATCCACCAGTTAGTAATTTTTTCATCTAACCAGTGGAGCAATTTTTCCTTCATCACCTAAAACACTTTCTTATCAGGCATATGCACTGGGTTGTACACAGGATCATATTCAACCTCCATCATGTAGAAGTCATGCCACAAGGGAAGTGACATCATCCTCTCCATGTGCCACTCTAGATCATGCCCTAAGGGGTTGTTATGTTGTGCTTCAATATCTGGGCATGGGAAGCTATGGAAACTATTTGCTTAGATAAATTGCCTAAAACTATCCAGTAGATTGTACCTCCAGTACTAGGGGAGCTCAACTAGGCTGAAATCGTACAATGTCACTATGAGAAAGGAGTTCTGCTCGGTGACCTCCACTGTAATGTTTCCAAACTAGAAAGGTGAAGCACACGTGTGTAGCTTCCTTCTCCCATTCCCATATGTATCATCAACGAATTCACTTTGTTAGGCAAATTTAAGTACAAAAAGGTACTCTATGGTGTAGTACAACAATAGGAAGGGTTTCCAAAAAACCTATAAATTTTGACAACAAGACCCTATGTAGGCTGAAAAACATTACCCAACTTCTTTTCCACTATCTCGTCCTCATTTGCCTCAGCACTCATTTGTAAACACAATAGATGAGCTCCAAAGTCAAGCCAAGAAACATCCTATTGAAATTGTAGTAGGTCTCGCTTCTAGACAAAATTTGAGCCCATTAATAAAATAGGAGTGCCTTAACCTCTTTACTGGTGTGGTTATTGGTGATAAAAATAAAATGGTTGTGCATGTGGTAGAACATGTACCAAGAAAGAAAATAGCAAAGTCGAAATAGCATATCCTTACCACTTTGCATATCGATTAGCAATATGTGCATCTGTCATTCCACCCACTCTACCTAGTCAAAGAACACGAGTTTGGTCTCTAGTTTCATGGTAGCGAGGGAGTAGAATTCACCATGTGAGATACACTCTATGAGGGAAAACAACCACTTGTATACCATTGCATATAAGGAGAGTCCCATAACCCATGCCAGTATGGAGTATATATCAAGGTGCTTGAATAGGTTTAGGGGTTTGGGTAGTTCTGGCAATACTTTGGGCATCAACTTCTCCAGTAACTATGACTCCACGAACTGCCGCATCTACGTTGTTGACGTGTATCTTTCATTTTGCTTGGTTATGTTAATTTTTCTAATTATTTAGTTAGTAGGGAGATTTTCTCCACAAGCGAAAGCTTCTTGGACATCCTTGGTAAAAATGGAAAATAGTCAATCCCCTCTAGCTTTTCGAACTATCCTAGTTTGAGGGTTGTAAATCTTAGCAATTTTGTACACCAGCTCTGGGCAGTTATGCACAAGCATGCACAAGTACCAATAGAGGTAAGAGTAATAAGTGGTCATCCATCTGCTTTCGATAGACACCCTAGTCAGGATGACGTCAATAGTTTGGCATAGCTTCTCAATACCTTTTTTTGTAAGCATACAATCCCTAATTCTTCCTAGTCTATCTTTGTTTGGTGGTGGTGCTACTTGATTTTTCTCCTTTTTTTGCTTCTTTGTACCTTCCACCTTCTTTGAGGTCTTCTCCTTCTTGGTCTCGGTGCTTTTCTTACCCATTCTAACTATGTGTTTGGCACAGGCACTTGCTTTGAAAAATATAGCATCTCACTGTTGCTCAGCACAACACATTCTATCAGCAAATATCTCATTTTGAACTTTGATAAGCTGAACAATGCTAATAAAAACCCTCAGCAATATCTTTATTTTTTCATTTGAGCTACATCACTAGCCTTCTTATAGAAAATCAAGTGACCCACCATATTAATTACGCTTTGGGGTAAAGTAAATACATGGAGATATCATGGGAAAAGTGGGAGATCTTATGGCACATTAACCAGTGGTTTAGTGCTTCCTCCAATGGTGGCCAACTATGTGAGTTGCAATATCACTTTGAAAGTCATTGATGCATCACTTTTTAAAATTTTCAATGTATTATTTCATGCTCCAATGGCCTTCCTTGGGATGTGCGCTTGTTAAACTTCACTTTAGAATGTGTGCTTATGGCATTGGAGAAAGCAAAACTCTCTTTCTCTCTTGCAACTACTTTCATTTTTTTAAAGGCTGAAACGGATTTCTATCAAAACATCAAGTGAGAAACCCTTTCGTCCATTTAATACTTGAAATAGAAAAATGCACCATAATTCATGCAATGCCTTTGTTAATTGGGAGAGGATCATAATATATTCGTTTTAGAGCGAAAACCATCTCTTTTAATTCCTTACCACATGGCACGTGCCCGAAAATAGCTCAAAGGGCCATGATTTGAATTTTGCCCATAAAGGAGAGCAAAAGCGCATTTCACTCCACACAGTGCTTGAAAGCACTTTTGACTTTGAATTTTGGGTCGTCCCCACATCAATTGTAGTTTTCTTTCCTTGAGGTGCCAAAACGTAGTTTCACCCCTATGCAAGAGCAAAACCCATCTTTACAAAATGATAGGATGTCTCTTATCCACTGTGAACTACTTTGCTAGGTGAAACTTAAAACAATGACATGAACTTATTTGCTCAAAAGGGGAGTGAAAATACTTTAGCCAGATCTGGGCATCTGAAATTGCTCTTTTCTTTTTCTAGCTCCATAAAACACAAAAACTAAACTAAAAAAAAAAATTATTTAAACTCTTCCACTATTTCCCTGCCAACTCAATCTTTTACCATAACGAGGAGCTTGGACCAAAACTGCAGTACTAAGAGTGCGATGGGAAGGAGAGCAAAGAGATTTATTCTTTGAGAGAAGATATATATAAATAAAATCAAAGGAATAATTATATACACAACTGAGGAACCTTTTACTACAACCTCTTACTGGTGGTATGCCTTCAAATGAAGTCCATTGACTAGTATTGGGAGAGTGAAACCCCCTAAATCATGGAGAATGAAAGAGTTTACCTGATTAACCCTTGAAATCCAAAATGGACCCTCATAGAATGCATTAAACTTGTCATGATTTCCTAGTTTAGATTTTCTCTTGTTATATTTTAACACCAACTCACCAACCTGGAAGGTTTAGTCAGAGGTTCTCTTATCGAACCATTTTTTTTTTGTTTTAGTATGCTTCATAAAAGCTTCATAGGAATTTTATTTTTCTTCTTCCAACTACAACAATTGGGCCATCCTGACACTCATGGGATCAAATTCCTCATCTTCGTTATCTAATGACCGGAGAGACTGCAACTTGGAAAAATCAATGTGCATGGGGATAACTACTTCTTTTCCATACACTAGGTAATATGGAGATATTTTTATTGATTTCTTGATTGAGATGCAGTTAGCCCATAATGCTAGGTCTAGGAGCAAATGTCAGCTCTGCTTGTTATCTTCCAAGGTTCTCTTCAAGATCTTCAGTAAGTTTTTATTCGTGGACTTTGCTAGATTATTTCCCTGTGGGTAATAGTTAGACAAAGTCTTTAATTAAATTCTATACTTACTCATGAATGCACATATTTTGGCACCAGTGAAGTGGGTTAGCATTGCATCTGGTATCCCAAAGTATGTAATCAATCCTTCCAAGAAGGTAATGACCATGTCCTGATTAGCTTGCTTGGTTGGCATTGCTTCCGTCCACTGGATAAAATAGTTAATAGTTGTTAGAATATACTTATGCCCTACAAATGAATTAGGATCTATTTCCCCAATCAAATCTAAGCCTCATTGATGAAACAGAGCTTCAACCTGAATTGGGTGCAAAGGCAAAGAAGCATTCATATCCCGACCGATATATCTCTGGCACTTATCATACTTCTAGCTGACCTTGAAGGCATCGATAAAAATAGTGGTCCAATAATATCCTACTTTAATGATTTTTAATGCCATATGCCTTCCTATGAAATGTCCTACTGACTTCCCAAAATGGAACTCATCAAGGATCCTTTATTTCTCTATCCCCATGACACACCTCAAGAGAACTCCATCTATATTCCTATGAAACAAACCATCTGACAACAATACGTACCTATAAGCTTGAAGCCTGAACCTTCTCCTATGTGAAGCATTAAGGCAAGAAGGGCGCCTTCTAGTATTGAAGTATTCAACAAGGTCCTATGTCCAATCCTTGTCGTCTACAAACTAATTTGTAAGATCGATTTCTTATGTTGGATCATCCCACTCGTATGCTATTACCTCAGATGTGGTGCTCCTGGAAAGTTCTTGGTACAATGCTTTACCATGAACCAATTTAGTGAGTTTGACTTCTATGTCGAATTCTTGGATCTTGGAGACCTATCGTGATGGGTGCTCTTTTATTACCAAGCTCACCTTGGATGATGAAGTTTCTAACATCAAGGTGTACTACATACACTATTGTCTAGCTTTGGGAGATGAATGGTGAAATTTATTCAATAACCACATCACCGTATTTACCTATATCTTTATGAAGTTATACTTATCTTCATGCAAATGGATGACTTGGCTTAGAAATGCTATCGACCGTTCATCCCAATCCTTGTTCTTCTGAGTAAGGTAACTACATAGCTCTCTGATTTACCGATGGCGTATAGGATAAAGTCTTTAGAGTAATCGGGGTTCACAAAAATAGGGGCTTGAGAAATTCTCTCTTTGATTTATCTGAATACCCGCTTCCTTTCCTCAGTCCACTAAAACTCAACATCCTTCTTTAGGAGTTTGGTCATTGGTTTTACCACCTGAGTGAAATCAAGTATGAACTTTCTAACGAAATTTATCGATTGGAGTCCTTTATTATTTACTAGCAGAGATAGCTTGATGAGGGCTTTAGCCCTAACAAGATTTACAGCTAGTCCCTTCTCTGATATTATATGGCCTAGGAGCTTACCTTATTTCACCATGAAAATGGACTTTTTTGGATTTATGGAAACTCTGAACTCTCGGTATTTTTTAAATACTTAATACAAATGTAAACCATGTTCTCCCATTTTGTGGGAGAAAATTGTCATCTCATCTAAATAAATCATAATGATACGATTTAGTATTGAAGGCTAAGTCCATCGCTCTTGGGAAATTCGCTCCAGCGTTTGATAGGTTGAATGACATTCGTTGGTAGGTGAAAGTGCCCCACTTTTTGGTGAAAGAAGTTTTGTATTGATCCTCATCCTTCATCCAGATTTTATTGTATTCAGATAAGCCATATAGTAAAGATAACATCTGTACTCTCGCCACTACATGAAGAATTTGATCAATTTGGGGCAATGGGTAGTGGTCCTTTAGAGATGCTTTATTGATATTTCAAATTCAATGCATAAATAGATGTCTCCATTCTTTTTTTGCACTAGGACTAAGTTTACCACCCAAGAAGAGTGCTTGATCGGATAGATAATATTTACCTCTAGCATCTTCAGGAGCTCAACCTCCATAATCACTTCAATTTTTGGGTTGACCGGTGTTTTCTTCTATCTAAAAGGTTTGACCCCTTCCTATAGCTTGATCATGTATTGGAATACACTCTTATCATATCATTTTATGTCCCAATAACTCTAAGCAACAATATCTAGGTATTCCTTGCATAGGATCATGATTTGCTTGATATATTCTAGTGTACAATCAGTTACAACCTTAATTATTTTTTTGGGTTCTAGCTCTAGTTCCTTATATCATCTCATGTCTACTTTGATATTATGAGCAAGTGACCTTTCATCTTGATCAAATAGACTTTCAAGTGTGATCAATCCCTTTGGGACGTGGTTGTTTTTCAACTGTATCAATCCCTCATACTCTTCTTCATCAAGGGTCCTATCTTCGATAATGTTGACATCATTAATCAAAAAATTGACAATATCCTCATCATTGTCGAACACCTACCAGTGAATATTCTTGTTTGATACCTAAGGCCTATGAATCACTCTCACCATCTTCGATTTTTGCATCATGTTTTTAGCAGGGGATATTTTGACATCAATAGATGCCAAGATGTCAGTGTGCTTATTTTGCTCCCATGAAATAGCTTGGATATTTAGTGTTGTGAAATATTCGAGTAAGTCCCATACCTTATTACAGTATACATTCAGGTAATGTTGCTTTGCGACACACTTATTAGTGACTTGGTTGTAGATTAACTCTATATCTATGAAGATTTGCAACTACTTGATTCTAATTTTATCTACTTTTCTTAACCTCAAGCACAAGCTTTCATACTTAGTTGCATTATTAGTACATCTCCATGTGAGTATGTAGGAGTAGGTTTATTGTTTTCCCAAATGAGAGATAAGGACAACTCCTACCCCGATGCCATTTTTACATCATGCACCATTGAAAAAGGGATTCCACGGTTGGTTAGAAATAGGGTCTTCATCACTTGCTACCTTAGCCTTTTTTATTCTGGTGATCGAGTAGCACCTCATATCTTATTATATCATGGCATTGAAATCATGCATAGAAAATTCTTCTATGCGAAGCTCATCCAGGGCTTCTTCCATCAGTTCCACTTCTACTTCATCCACTTCCTCAATAATATTAACTAAGTCCTCTTGCTTCTCTGCATCTTGGATCCTTTTGATATGATAGGTAGAGGGTTTCTCATTAAAAAATTTAATTATCCTTCCTCTTAAGGATATTTCCATATGTGAATAATCCAAAGACAAATAGCCTCCTAGTTTGGTGATGAATTCCCTTGATAGGCACATGTTGAAATACAACTATAAATCCACAACCACAACTTCTTCTATCATGGTGATTTGTGTCATTTTATACAACATGATTAGAATATCCTTGATCACCCCTACTTCCTTGACTAAAGTTTCGTCTATTTGGAGCACTCCAGGACTACTCCTCATGTACTTCATACCCAAAATCTCACAAATAGCCTTGGTCATTATAGTAGTTGTGACGCCAGAGTCAATCATGTAATTATGCACAACCCATACCTCCATATTGAGAGATAGATAAAATGGTAGTGGCATGTTCTTCCTAGTGACCGAGGTAGTCTATGTCTGAGTCAAGATAGTTTGAGTTGGTTTTTCCTTACCTTTAGCAGACTTTAGTGATTCTTGCAATAGATCAACTTGGCCAGGTAGTTGAAGTGCATCAAAGAGGCTTACCTTATCTAGATTTTTCTTTAGTTCTTCAATAATGTCGTATGCTCCTGTACTAGATTTACCTCCCTCCTTCGTGGTCTCGTATTTTATTCGATACTATTGCGTTGCTTCAACCCTTTGATGCTTGGTCAATGAGGATACTTGAGCCTTTCTCTTTCCTGGTCCCTTATCTCAGTTTAGGTTTGGGAGGTAAAATAATGTAGTTGAGGAACTCTCTCCCTAGCTCTCAGAGGTAAGATATCCTTCAATAGTATGGGTTCCTTTGGCTTTGACACTTGATCAGGCTCTTTTGCTGGCGGTGGTGCCTTCTCACTCGATATCTTGGAACCAGCAGGTACCTTTAATGGTTTCATTTGAACTAGATAAACTACAATGGCTTTTTTATTTATCCTCATTAGAATCAAAACCTACTCGATAGGGGCATCATAAAGTTACGGTCCACTTCTCTGAACATATTTACTTTCCCACCAAGAATGCTATCTATGAGGGTCTACACATAGTTTAAATGGAACATGCAATTCTCTTCACCGTGTGGGTCATTGCAAGTGGAGCACCAGTAAGATCTATCATACGCACCAACTTCCTCATTATCTAATACCACCGTATTTCTCTTTGGAGCCCTACTAGTGAAAGCATCTTGTTCTCTTGTAATCGAGGGAGGAGGAGCGAATCTCCTTGGCTGAAAACTTTGATCAGATTACCTCCTTTTTAAGATGGTGATCTCATTCACCATTTTCCTCATTAATGATCGTAGATCCTTCAATTCTTTGTCCTAGTTTGGATTTGCATTTTTTGGAGGTATGGGTAATGGCAGCGGTGCCAATGGTGTAGGTAATGTGGGATATGGAATAGGATCTAGAAGTTGGGGAACATCGGGTACTTGAAATTATGACGTAGGTACCATCTAGTTCTAAGAAGCATTGGGATTCCATGATTGAGTAGGGTACATTGGGGATGTAGGCAATGATTGAGATGATGCACTAGAATATAAATTTTGAGGTAAGTCCAAGAAAATTGGCATATTCATTTTTGGAGGTAACTTACCAATAGAGACTAAGTCAACCTCAACTTTCTATGCCTGAGCATACAAGGCTAGAAATATTTTGACATTAGCATGTCGGATGCTCATGCTAATGTTAGAATGGAAATCCCTTAGGTAATAAAACGTTGCTTACTTCGGGGTAGGCTGAAGGTCATCAGTAACTCTCTTCCAGGTTTGGGTGAACCTAAAATTAAAATTTGCTATCTTTTCTTGTGGGTACCTCTGAATGGTTGTGAACTGGTAAAACAAGGAGAAAGGCTTCATCTATTCATTGAAACCCCTTATTAATTGGTTTTGGTAACTGGTCCCATGTAGCGATGGTATTAGGCGATAATGATCAATACCAGTAGAGAACCTTACCTCTGAGCGAGAGTACTAACAGTCTCATAATGATGTCTTCTTATATGATGTGGTGTATGGTTATAATTACAGAGATATCTTGGACATGCTCATAGGTTTTCTTTCTTGTACCATCATACATGGGTAGAGTCTTTAATGCTACAATTAGGACCTGGTTCTGAGCCTACATATTGAGCTAGCTGTAGTGCTGGAAGGGCTTGGATTTTATGAAACTATAATAGCTACTTTCGATAATATCCTCGCTAATGCAATAGTCAATGGGACTACTCTAGGATTTTCTTCCAAAGCGTCGATGTTAAGCTCAAAGAGCTCGACTGTATCTTTTGGATTTCTAGACTTTGATATTGTGATCATGAGGGGGAGGGATTTTAATTGGATTCAAGATTTGGAGGCTTTTAGGTTCAGTTGAGTCACCAGATGTTCTTATTTGATAGTAAAAATATGAACAGCAACTCTTAATATTGCTTGATGTGGAACGTTTACATCCCACTGGGCATGCCAAAAAATGTTGGTTAAGAATCTGCCTTAGGTATAGAATGCTTCATCCATGCACCCTAGACCCGGCCAACATTGAAATGCTGAAAGGAATAAATGTCTTTCGTACCAATCTCCAGAGAGGCTTGGTTCCCTTACTACTTTAAACTTGGGGATTTGAGATTAATAAAATAGGAAAGGAATGATAAATGACTGAAAGGGATAGGAAATATGGTTGTGAGCTAGACTAACTCGGGGTGATGAACTAATTATACAATCACTCAATTATACTTAAACCAATATCCATTAGCACAAAGGATGTAATAGAAATTAAAACTAGATACTCTTACAATATGCAACCTCTAGAATTATTCCAGTGTTTACTCTTTATCAAAATCTAAATCTAGATATATAATAATAGCTATGAAATAGAGAAGCAAATTTAATAGAAATAAATAATAGAAGGCATACACATGAAAAATATATTCAAAATTAGAGCCAAGGATCCTTTGTATTCATAGCAGAGCTTAAACACAATAATTTTCTAGCAAAACGCCCATCATTTTACATTAAAATTGCTAGTTTTTATAGAGGATTCCTCCTCTGAGACATAAATGCCCAACCACAAAACATCATGGTGGCAAACAATATTTGATTTCTACACTCATTAGAAAGTAATGAAGCATGGCCTAAATTTGATGACTCACTAAGGAGTAGTTGCATGACTTTAATGTGATGATGTGATTCGCCTACAATGTTGACTCCCTACTTACTGGAACTGCCTTGATGGTGAAAATTAGATTTTGAGATCCAGAGGATTGGATTTGGATGCTTCTCTGACCAACCATAATTAATTGAGTGAAAGCACAATGTAAAAAACTTCTTTGAGCGACTACCATTGAAGTATGAGAGAAGGAGTTTCACTTAACAGAGGTACGAAAGGGAGTTTTGATACCTCTTTCAAAAGAAATAAGAATTCGTTGGTGTGGACCCTAGTATGCATATTGTGTTTGAGTGTTGACCCAAAAGTAACCTTCGCTCTGCTCTTTACTCATAGTAATATTTATAGCTAGTCATGGAATGCCACTCGGAAGTCACTTTGCAAATACCAAGAGTTTATGTTGCCTTGTTGGAGAGGTGTGGCCCAATGCGCCAGCATTGAGAAACACCAAAGGTGTTTCACCCATACAAGATCCAAAATGGACTTGCACCCTCAAGTTTAGGAAAAAATGAACTGTGCCCCACTTGAATTTCCATTGTGCAATTGAGTTTTAGCCATACAAGGCCCAAAAAGGGATTGTGCTCTCTAGTTGAGGTAAAAAGGAATTGGGCCCCACTTGCATTTTGACTTTTTTCTAGCCTAAAATGGGCTTGCACTCCAAGTTTAGGTGAAAATGAATGGGCCACACATTGCATCCTTTTGTTTGAAACAAAATGGTATTAATTTTTAGAAATAATGCAAAGGCGCTTTTGCCCATCCTAGCCCTAAAATTGAGTTGTGCTCTTAAGTTGGGGCAAAAATAAATGGGCCCCACTTGACACTTTGGTAGTATTCTAAGTGGCACTAGCCTTAGAATATGTCAAAGGTTCTTTCACCCATACGAGGCCCGAAATGGGCTTGCGTTGGGAAATTGGGACAAAAAGGAATGGGCCCCACTTAGCATTTTTTATCTGAAATCAAGTTCTACTGGCCTTAGGAAAAGATTAAAAAGGTTTTTTCGCCCCTTCTTGCCTTGAAATTGAGTTGTGCTCTAGATTTGGGGTGAAAACCATTGGGTCCCACTTGTGTTTCATTGTCCTCTAGCTCAAAATGGGCTTGCACTCTACCTTTTCTCTAAAATTAATTTACGTTGGCCAAATTAACCAGTTTCTATTATCGTCTTTGAGTCCTAAATGAGTTTTCAACAAAAACATTGGCACGAAACAACTCTCACCTGTCAAAAACCATGAATTTACTTGGACCCTACCATGAGAACTTGGAGAAGGACCTTGCATGATGAGTGAAAATATAGGACTGCACACTTCCTTGAGTGCAACCAACAAATCTTGATAGCAAAACGTGGAAAAAAATGAATACATTCTACAAAAAAAAAAAAAAAATTAGGGAAGAAGAGGTTACTACATATCAGAATTCCTCACAAAAGAAAATAATGTGGCAAGGATGCCAAAAAATCTTAAGTAGGAACTATTGGCAGTTTGATACTTTGCCACATTGAATTTTTGGTGAGCTTCATTTGTAATATTTTTCAAAATGGTTAATGAGAAACATCATAATTTTACCAATTTAATATGTTGTGATTATTTTTGTTGCTTTATACTTCTTTTGGATTGAAAATAATATTGTAATAAAATAAGTTTAGATTCATGGAGAAGCACAGTAGCATCATCGGTAAAGGAAGAAATAAACTTCACCCCAGCTAAGGGACGGAACTCATCTTCACCCCCCTTAGGGGTAAAGCTTAAATGAAATATGGCTTCCATTTGAAAACGGTGAAGAAGTGCCCAATTTGAAGGTTTTTTCCCAAACTCTATTTGTAAAGCAATTTCACCTCTGAGAAAATCGAAAGGTATAAGAAAAAAATTATAAAGAAGGTTCACCCTAATTAAGGGATGAAAACCATGGTCGACCCTCTTGAAGGTGAAACCTAGTAAGTCGTGTGGTTTCATTTTTTTTTAAATACGAAGATCAAAAGCCTCGTGAAAGACATAAAGAAGGAAGTTGAAAAAAAGGTTTCGCCCCACAAGAGAGGTGAAAGTCCCTGCCACCTCTCTTTGGGATGAAAGTCATATTTTAATTAATTTTGTAGGTGCAACTAACTAAATAATTCAACTTCACCCCAACACAATGGAGAAGTGGCAAGAAGAGTTATGAAAAGTTTTAAGTGGAGCAAAATGCTTTCACCCCAAGTGAGGGGTAAAATTCATTGTTGCCTCTCTTAGGGGTGAAATCCATATTTCATTAATTTGCAAAGGCAAGAATTTAAATTTAAATATGGGGCTCTCTTTTATGGCCCTGATGAGTTCGGATATGGCAATGCAATATAAAACAAAGAAGGTTGGCCTAGTCAGAGTCAACGATTCTCTTGCTAATAGGCATCAGGTGGTTTCACCTCTCCAAAAGGGCAAAACGAGGTTTTAAAACCAAAGTCAAGTGAAAATAAAATAGTGTTTCCAAATGCAAAGTAAATGTTTGAGTCAATATTGAAGGTGCCCCATTTAAGAGGTGCCAAGTAACATCACCTTTCCAGGTGGTGAATTCAGGATGCAAGTGAAGTTTGGGTAAAGGATGTTTGTAAGGCGCACCACTATAAAATGTAATATTTTTTTAAAATAAAGTCACCTTCAAGATGGGCGAAAGTCCTTGTCACGTCCAAATAAGGGCGACATTATTAAAGACTTTAACGAATTCAAAATTAAAAGTTTTCCTTTGAGCAAAGTACCCAAACATTGAGCAAACTTTTATCGTCACCCCTTAGTGTTTCGAAAAGGTATTTTTACCTCCTTCTTGGGTGAAACTTATTTACTCCTAGAGGCGTTTATTTCCAAGGTGCCATTGTTGTGGATTCTCTTGATAAAAATCAAGGGACCATGGAATTTAATTCTTGGAGGTAATGTGGGTTGCATTTCCAAAAATTTTGCTTCAGAGGTACGAGATTAAATGCTATTATGGGTCATTTCCAATGCACTGCCACCCAACTGCACTATTTTTTCAAAAGGGTATTAATACATGGTGGACTATCTTGGTGAAAGTCGATTTCCAAGGCACAAGTGAAAAGCAAATTCAAAGATCAAATTCCATATTTTCAGGTTATTTCATTGCATCTCGATGCACCGTTGCTAAAGCTACCTTCAAAAATTTAATCCTATAGATTTCCCATGATATTCTCCCATTAAAGCAAGATCACTATCTCCATGAAGAATATTTTAACTAAACGCACCATCGATGCCGAGGAGGAAAATATGAACGTTGGTTTTTGATCTACCAACATTTTGTTGTATATGCATTAAATGATAGAGGTAAATTACCTCTATGAATACTAATAATTTTTTATTGTAAATTAGGATGGACACTCTACAGAAAAACTCTCTAAGTTTTCTGCATCAATAGAAACACTTCAACTTCTAGTTCTTTGAGTGGTTTTACATTTGATAATTTTCTATGTGTATTTTCTGAAGGCTTTTATTTCCATTATTTTTTGAGTAAATTTTTCTTCTCAATTTAGACTTTTCTTGTGAGGGAGTGAACATTTAAATACAGTCTGGGGTTATTTTGTTGCATAACTATTATAAATTTCTACACTTGTGTTCCTGTTGCATGTTACTAGTTGCTTGGTGAACTTTTGACTGTTAGTCTATCCCCATCCTACATTGTCGGCTTATAGCCATATTTCCCTTTCTTTCTTTCATTTCCCATTTCTTTCTTGTTACTCTAAGCATATACCCAGTGTAGGATTAGTAAAAGAGCCAACCCTCTCTAGATATTGGCCCTAAGGACATTTCTTTCCTTCGACCTTTCAATGTTGGTCGAGTCTAGGGCGCACAAGGCATAGATATTGTAAGTAGGCAGATTCATGACCAATAATTTTTGGCATGCCTGGTGGGACTCTCAAAAGGTTCCACTTTTAATAGTATTAATGTTTTTTTTTCACTTGGTACTGTATAATTAGAACATCTGGTGACTCAGTGACTCAGTTTTCTTCATGACTACAAGATCAAAGGTCAAAAAATTTTAGTATTATGTTGATTTTTACAAACTTGACATCCAAGAGCTAGGATAACACCCTAGGTTAGTTACTTCGGCTGTCCCATCAAGTACAACATCTTCTTAGTTAGCTAGTGTGTTTTTTGTTTCTTCAAGTCCTTCTAGTACATCTACTAGTTTTCTACCTCTCCAACCACACACACCAGTCCACATGGCTCAAAATACACCACCACAACAACCACCACCAAGGCAGTTTCTAGCATGGAATAGCTCAGGAGCTTTGAATCTACAAGCTCAAAATAGATTCCTTCAAGCAGCTTTGAAGGCTTTGCCCACCTATGATGGTACGGGTAAGACTGCTTATGAGCACATCCAGGACATGGCTTCTTTGGTGATAATTCATGGCATCATAAATGAATATATTATTGTAATATTGCTTGTGTTATCCCTTAGAGTAAAGTTTTTGTATTGGTATTGGTCCTTATCACCCGCTACTATCACCATGTGTGATCAGTTAGAAGAATTGGTGATTAAGAATTTTCATGAGCAAGTTGATCATTTTTTCTTTTCGCATCAATTCACAAACATCCAAAGACATCCGTAGGAGGAAATAGTGGATTTCAATGTCAGGTTCACTCAAATTTGGTAGAGAGTCCCTTATGGTCTCCGGTCGACTCATGAACAAACCGCATTTTACTATCTTTGAGATTTCAATTCTGATATTGGTATGACCATTTGACAAGCCAATGTCAACACATTTCTAGATTTGTACATGTAGGCACAAAAGACCGAAGCAAATATGATTGTCATAGGTAAGCTACCCCAAAAGGTAAAAATACCTATTCTTCTTGATCTTACACGACATCAGTATTCTAGTGCATTTTCACAACCTATTCCTTCTATGTATCTCGTTCCTTTATGGATCTCTAGTCTACCTAAAATTGCATCAGTTCTAGTCTCGTAATTACCTGCTCTAACTATTCCACAACTACCTGCTCCTCCTTCTATTCTAGCATTACCTTCTCCTCCAATACCCTTACCTCTGCCAACACATCTAGTCCCCTTAAATCAAAATCCCCACATGAAATTATTGCAAGAGATGCAATCACTTAATTCAACAGTAAGGACAATATCAAATGAAATCACATCCATCAAGAAGAAACAAGTTGAGGTTAACTTTTGATCAAGAATATTTCAAACACCGTCGATTACTCAAAAGCAAGTAGCTTCAACTAGCAAATGTGTTGAGAGTACAACCGTATTGATTAATGAAGAAGTTGGTATATCAAAGCAAACATATTGGTGATCTACCTATAATGACCCTCATGGTGAAGATACTTTCATGGTTCACTTGAACTATGTGTAGACATTGGTGGAAAGCACTCCTAGTGATCAAGTCAACATGATCACAAAAATTGATCACAACTTCATGGTCCCATCTATTGAGAAAGTATCAGTTCTCACAAGATATGGGAAGAAACCTATCATTGTTGATCCAGTAGAGATGGAGCCACTGAAAGTACCCACTAAGCAGAAGGTGCAGAATTAAAAGAAGCAGTCTCAAGCGAAAGCACCTGCACCTGCATCTAAAGTAGATGATCCTATCTTGTTGAAGAACCTTTTACCTATGTCGATGAAGGACATAATGCAAGAAAAAGCATCAACTTCACAGCCTTCCGTTGCAAAGGCACAGACAAAAACAAAAGAACATGTAAATGATAAACTCAAGTACCCATATTTGACCAAGCATCAGAAGGTAGAGGCTACCTAGTAATACCAAAGAAAATATGAAGCTACTAGTGAATCAAGAGATCCTAATGCGCAATCATATAATATTATCAAATAATTGAAGAAGATTCCCACTAATATGAGTCTCTATGATGTGCTACAACTTCCTGGAAAAGTGGATATGTTACAGGAATCATTAAAATTCA
The DNA here is from genome assembly GCA_028583015.1 of Wollemia nobilis. Lineage (NCBI taxonomy): Eukaryota > Viridiplantae > Streptophyta > Pinopsida > Araucariales > Araucariaceae > Wollemia > Wollemia nobilis. The sequence continues at coordinate 5,909,576 of JAQPPZ010017107.1, read as the reverse complement.
TGAAGAATAAGAAGAAAAATCCTACGTAGATTATGCTAGCTCAAACACCTACCACTTCAGCCACAAGAAAAAATAGACCTCCCTTATTCTATCTATCTCTCAGGATGGAGGGTCATATTGTACATAATTGTATGATTGACTCTAGTGCAACAACAACAATTATGCCAAAGGCAATATGTGAAATCATGTGTATGGATTATACAAGAAGTAGCCAAGGCATATTGTGGTTGGATGGAACTCTAGTTAAAATGGTGGGAGTGATTAAATATATCCCAATTTTCTTATACAGTATGCCCTAGATTACTATTATTCAAGAAATCGTGGTAGTATACCTGGATTCGTACTTCAACATGTACCTATAAAGGGAGTTCATAGCTAAGTTGTGAGGCTACCTATATTTAGACTATTATCACTTAGATATTCCATTCAAATGGAGGAGAATACACATTTATAATGAGAAGCCCTCTATATATCATATCGAAACGATTATAGAAGAAGAAAAGGCTGTAAACTTAGTCAACATGGTGACTGAGGAGCTAGAGGATATGGATCTGATGGAAGAAGCTTTGGATGAGCTTTGGTTAGAGGAAACGTTTTCTATGCTTGATTTTAATGTAATTATGGAAACCAAGATCGAATACTAAGCTAGAGAAAGGTGAGGTGAAGATGTTTAATGATCTAATTTCTACCCCCAATCAATTATAGAAAATATACTTTGATGGCACTAGATGCAATAATGGTGTTGGAGTTGGAGTAGTATTCATCTGTCCTTTAGGAATCTAGAAAATATACTAGTATCTATTGACCTAGAGTTGTACAAACAATATCACCAAGTACGAAGCATTGTGCTTGGACCTAAAGAAAGTGGAGAAGCTTGGGATCAAACAATTATAATTTTTTGAAGATTTTGATTTGATTTTCAATCAAATTACCAACAAGTGTATTTCAAAGCAACACTATCTAAAGGTGTATCGCAACAAGGTACAATATTTATTTGAATTATTTGATGCATTAAATATTCAAGCGATTCCATGAGAATGAAATAAGCATGCAGATCTCCTAGCATCCCTTGGTGTGAACTTCTCTCCTATTGAGAGTGTGGTGTGAAGGCCCAAGACTATAAGGATGATTTATAGACCTTCAGTCCTAGATAAGAACATATACTGGAAATTATTTGACAATGATGAGCACATTGTAAAGTTTTTTATTAAATACGTTGATAGTGTGGAGGGAAGGACACTGGATGAAGATGAAGTAGAAGGTTTAATCCAGCTTAGGAATAATCACATCCTAAAAGGATTGATTACATTAAAAATATTTGTTTATCATAGCGATAGAGCAAAAAAGCATAGGATCAAGGTGGACGAAAAATAATATACTGAGCTAAATTTGGGACCTGACAAAATCATCAAAGTCAGGATAAATTGTTCTCCAGAAGAGCTTGAGGACATTAAAAATCCGTGCTCTAAATTTCTTGACATTGTTGCATGGAGTTATCACGATTTGAAAGGGTATGATAAAAATGTGATCCAACACACCATCGATTTGCAAGAAAGGGTGAAACCTTTTTGCATAAGCAATAGCCTATTAATCCAAATATTGAAGTGCTTATGAAAGTAAAATTACTGAAAATATTGGAGGTAAAAATATTTACCCCATCAAACACTCAACTTGGGTGGTGAACTTGGTTTCAGTACGAAAAAATGGATATATTTACCTATATGTAGATTTTTGTAATCTGGACCAAGCGTCTCTAAAATACCACTATCTCTTACCATAGATTGATCAGATCCTCCATGTTATTGTTGGAGCATAGAGATTTTTATTGCTTTATGGTTTCTTCGATTATAACTAGATCTGGGTAAAGGATGAGGACCAGCACAAGACGATATTTACTACCAAGTGGGGCACTTTCACCTATCAAATAATGCCTTTACTTACTTCTAATATTGGCACCACTTTTAAAAGAGCAATGGATATTGCTTTTAGTGAGTTGCTAAAATGAATAGTTGTTATATACCTTGATGATATGACTATTTTCTCACATTGCAAGGAAGAGCATGGATCTCATTTGAGATAGGTGTTTGAAAAGTATCAAGAATTTGGTATCTCAATAAACCGAAAGAAATCTATTTTGGTTGTTAAGGAGGGGAAGATTTTAGGACATGTAATTTTGAAATAAGGATTAGCTATTGATCCTACGAGAGCAGAAGCTCTCTTAAAATTGTCTTTGTCATCCAATAAAAAATACATGCAATCCTTTTTTGACCAAATTAACTTCATTAGAAAATTCATTGTCGACTTTGCTCAAGTAGTGAAGACAATGACTAAAATCCTAAAGAAAAATGCAGACTTCAAATGGATAAAAAAGAGGAAACAATAATTTTAGGAGATTAAGGAGATAATAGTTCAAGCACCAGTATTGATTAGTCTAGACTATTCTAAGGATTTCATCCTTTATGTAGTAGGCAAGCAGGAAATTTATGTGGTCATCCTTGCACAAAAGCAAGATGATGAATATGATAGCCCATCACTTTTCTAAGCTAAGTTATTTAGTCACATCAGTAGAAATACAATTTCATTTAAAAGTAGGTTTATACAGTGATGAAGTCCCTAAATAAATTTTGATATTTTATCTCACAAAGCAAGACAATTGTCTATGTTATTCACCCAAATGTTAGGAATTTTATCATTCAAGGAGAACTTGGAGATAATAGAGCAGGATGGGTCTCTAAGATCCAAGAGTATCATGTAGAGATTCAACCAACCAAATTGGTTTTTGTTCGAGCACTCTATCAAGAATTGGCTAAAAGTACAGCTTCTCAATCACTAGTGCCATTACATGATGAAGTTATTAGTGAAAGTAATATTGCTAACCAAGCAACATGTGATCATGACTAGACAGAGGACCTTGTCAAATTTTTCACATTTGGAAGATGTCCATCTCACCTCAATCCCTCTTAGAGATGAATATTTAGGCTATAGGCCCTCATATATGTTTTTCTAGCAAGCAGTTTATTCCACAAGAACAAATATGGAGTACTCCTCAAGTGCGTTAAGGAGTCTAAAAAACAAAATAAATTGGAGGAGTTCCACTTTGGTTTGTCTAGTGGACACTATGCTAGGAGGCCTATGGCCTTGAAAATAATCCCTACTGGATGCTTCTATCCCACTCTTTCCATATATACACACAAAGTAATTCAAAGCTACGATAACTATCAGTGATATGTTGTTATAAGTACGAAGGCATCCTTGCATCTGCATCCGATTTAGGTAGAATCTCTATTTCAATAGTTGGACTTAGACTTTACTGGGGTCATCGATCCTAATTCTTCTATTGAACATAGATACATTTTAATAGCAATGGACTACTTTACTCAGTGATCAGAAACCATACCAACAAAGAAGGCAGACCAAGCAACAATCATCTCGTTCCTTGAGGGGTTGATTACCCATTTTAGGGTGTCAGACACCATTGTGACCGATAACAAGGCTCCCTTCATTGGAGCAAAGATTACTAAATTTGCAAGCAGATATGGAATTTATCTTAAATTATCTTCTAATTATTACCCGTAGGTAAATGGTTTAGCTGAATCTACAAACAATAACCTTCTTCGAATATTGAAGAGAACACTTGGGAGAAATAAAATAAGTTGGTATCTGCTACTAGACCAAGATCTTTGGATAGATTACGTATTAATTAAGAAGTCCATTAAGACATATCTAGTGTATGGCAAGGAAGTGGTGTTACCTGCTCACATTAAAATTTCAGTCCTCTAGAATTTGTAGTTGCTTAGTGATGAGGATGATGAAATTGATCCTGTGAGCAAGAGGCTAGATCAACTCTTGTAGCTTGAATAAGAAAGAGAGAAGGTGTATAACGCTTTCATGGAGAACACCAAAACAACATAGAAGTGATTCAAAAAAAAGACCTTCGAAAGGGCATTTAAATTCGGAGACTTGGTGTTGAAGTGGGACTCATATAAAGCAAAACATGGCAAGCACCATAAGTTTAAGGTTATTTTGGAAGGCTCGTTCCAAATATCAGGGGCAAATTCAGTTAATGTTTATTATCTTCGGGACATGGATGACCGAAAGATACCGATTTCGATAAATGGTCTTCATCTGAAGGCCTACCACCACTGAGAATTTCAGACACCAAGTACGTATATATGTACAATTTTTTCCTTTATTTGTCAAATATATTATGCTCATATAAGAGGGAAAAAAAGAAAAAAAAAGAGGAAAAAAATAGTTATATTTTGCCCCAAACAAGCTAGTTTTCTCGGAAGCACATCGTCAAGGGTTTTCACTCTGAAAGAGGTTTTCATGGGAAAGGAGCAACTTCGGCAGATTTAATGATGTAGTTATGGGAAAAATAGACACAAAAAAAAAATTATATATATATATAGATAGATATATAAAAAGGGAGAGAAAAAAAATAAAAATAAAAATAAGTACTTTCGCCCCAAGTAAGGGGTGAAAGTCATATTCACCCCTTTTCAAGGTGAAGAAAAAAAAAGAAAATAATAGGCAACGATTTTGGTTTAAAATATTACTCAAAGATATCATTCCATGAAGTTTTTTTAAAAAAAGGGTGAAAATCTATTTATAGAGATGCAACTTCAAAAAAATGAGGAAAGAAAAAGTAAAATCTCATGTGAAAGGAAAAAGCTTTAGTTTAAAAAATTCTATTTCCAAAAAAGGGGCGAAATTGATTTAAAATTCTATTTCTAGAAAAGCAATGGTAGTAAAAGCTTGATTTTTCTAAAGAAAATGCTTTTCAAAGTTAAATCAAGGAGGAAGAATAATTTAAAAGGGAATTCAAGATATTATTTTTGCCAAGCAAGGGGAAGGACGACTTCAGGAGCGCAAGTGGTTGGAGAAAGAGCAAATTGCAAATTGTTCACTCGAAGACAATTTTTATCAAGTAAAGCATGTCCTTAAATTTTTTTGTTGGACATTTTGAGTCAAAGTTGTCATTGATGTAAAGGAACGAAGTTGTAATTGATGTCAAGGAATAAGCTATCATTGATCAAGAGGAACAATGCAAAGGTTAAAGGCAAAAGAGCTTCATAATATTTTTAATATTATGTGGAAGCATGTGTTAAGAGGGTTTTCATTAAAACCACGGTTGAGCAAAAATAAAAGGTTTTTCATAAAAACCCAAGGAAGCCAAAGGAGGTTTTAATATTTATAAAATATTTAAATTCAAATTGAGTTTAAATTTTATAAATAAATATTATTTATACAAATTGGTAAAATCAAAAATGACTTTGATAAAGCCAAAAGGATTTAAAAGTTAATTTATATCATTTAAATTCTAAAGAATTTAAAGAATTTATAAATTAATTATTCAAATTTCGAAGGCACCGACATTCAAAATTAAATGAGGAAATTAGTATATATATTAGTGGTATTTAAATCATCCTTCGTTCGAAATAAAGGGTGCAATTGTTGTTGTGAGAATTTGTGCGAGGAAGAAGACAAACACCTTGTCTTAAGCGCCAACGAAAGGGTTAAGATTATCGTGGGCTAAACCGTCATATCCATTGAGGCAGTGTGGCCTAGTGGCAAGTGGACGAAGTGCTAAGGTATTTTTGGGTGGAGTGATTTGCGATCGATTCATGATGGCAGCGTTTGGTGTGTGTGTTTTTGAAGCATCAAGGAAGCGTCGCATGATTTTTATTTTGGAGCATGTGGAGAGGAATATAGAGCACATTGCGCTCTTGCTCTCCAAACGGTGCCTAGATCGTTGGATCCATGGCTAGGGCACTAGTAGAGGCGACATTGTGAGTTCGATTCTCACCAAGGCAAAGGTAATAAAAATTTTAATATGTGTTGTGATACCTAAGGTTTTGACATAAGGTCCTAGGGAGTTAAAAGGGTTAGTTAAAAAGGTTTTTAATTAATCATTATTTTTGGTTAATTGGAGGAATAAGGAGTTGGCTTTATTTTTGAATAAAGTATTTTTGACATATTGGTTTATTGAAGATTTATATTGTTGAGGGGACTTATTGCCATTGAGTTATTTTGAAAAGGAGATTGTATTGACATTATTCTTGGTATTGAATATTATTTTAATTGGGAGATTATAAGGTATATTTGGTTAATCATTTTTGTATATATTGATGAATGCTTTCTTTAAGATGGAGTGATAAGGTGTATGTGTGCTTTGATATTTGCATTGTATCTGTGAGATAGCTTATCATTTCTAACTCCTTTGAGCTTGGCAAAGGAGTATTTGTGGTTGTAGTATATATTTGAGGTTCCTTTATCATCAAGAAAAATGTATGAATATTCTTCCATAGTTGAGTTGATTGATTGGTTTTCTAGAAAATAAGTTTGGAGTGAAAATGACTTGATTAGGGTTTCCTTATTGAGTGTGTTGAGTTAATGCTTCAAGGTTTTCTGGAATAAAGATTTGTTGTTAAAACCTTATCTTATAAGCATTGTTGTTGAAGCCATTGGTTGTATGAAGAACTTGATATAGGGTTTGAAAAGAACATGAGTATCATTGTTATGTGAGATTATTTTATAAGCATTTTTGTTGAATCCATTTGTTGAGTAAAGAACTTGAACTAGGGTTTGAAAAGAACATGAGTATCATTGTTATGTAAGAGTGGTTGATAAGCATTGTTGGAAACATTTTGAGTAAAGGACCATATGCTTGGACTAGGATTTGTAAGCAAGGATTGTTTCATTTAGTGATTGGTTGAGTAGATTTGGTTGAGCCTAGTCAAGTGGTTGTGTGAAGTTATTTTTCAAGTTCCATAAAACAAACTATTCTATATTCTGAATTGATTTAAAAAAGTGATTGAGTATTGAGTTGAATTTGAAGCATATTGAATCTCTAACAATTCTTTGTATGTTTCTAAAAAGTGATTGAAATTTATTGAGCATTGTGATGCATATAGAGCATATTGAGTCTAACAATTCTCTTTATGTTCCTATGAGATTGAACAAGTTCTAGTCAAGACTTGTTAAGCAAATTTGAGGAAAGTCTTTGAGAATACTTGTGAACGAATTTGAGTAAGCTTTTGTGGAAGCTTACAATACATATTGAGATCAGATTTGGATAAGTTTTTGTGAGAACTTATTGAGCATATTGGACAAGTTCTAGAGAGGACTTGAGTTTGATTGGTGTGAAATTTTTTGGAAGCTTATAAAACAGATTTGAGATAAGTCTTTGAGAAGACTTGAGAGCAGAGCTGATTGATTGATTTGTTCAAACCCTGAGTTAAGATTTGGGGTAGATCCAGCAAAGTTGATTTGATATTGAGTCAAGCTTTTATTTAAGGCTTGAGGACATAGATTGAGGACAAATTTGTGCTAGACCAAAGGATTGTGTTTAGTGCAGATTCAAGGATAGAGTTTGGTACATATTTGAGGACATACTTGTACCAGATCAGAGATAGATATTGAGGACATATTTGTGCTAGACCATAGGAATGTGTTTAGTGCATACTTGAGAAAAATATTTGAAGGTGACAAAGTTGAGAACATAGATCTCTATCCAGAGCAGGGAATACAAGTGTCTTTTGTGGATAGAGTTTCATTTGCTAAGGGCAATGGAGGTAGAGGTCTTCTAGAGGATCACCATCTAGAGTAGATATTAGGAAATTGGTGTCTCCTGTGGATAGAGATCCACGAACTTGATTTAGGGGATTGATATCTCCTTTGGACAGAGGTCCATAAACATTGTAATAGGGAAAGGATTCCCAAGAGATTGATTGATAAAATTTTAGTGAAATATTTTCTCCATGGAGTAGCCCACATTGGGTGAACCACATAAATTGTGGTGTCTCTATTGTGTGTGGTGATTTATGCATTGCTTTGATTACTACTATTAATATTGATATCTATACATTGCATAATATTGATTGGGAAAGAAAAGTAAAAAGTGGTCTTATATTTTTCACCCTCCCTCTCAGTATAAGCTTGTGTTCTTTAGTTTTTTCTATCAGGAAGGATGATTTTGGTGTGCCTTTATGATATTTAAAAAAATTAGTGCACCCTAAGAATTTTAAAATTCGCATGTTTTGCTCCTAAATGAAATTTTGATGAGTTTACAACAACATAGTTGATTTATTTCCATCCCGAGGCATGCCTTTCATTGACACGTGGTAGTTCTCATTCCCATAGATACCCATTGAGATTTGTGGGATGTTTTTCAAGAGTGGAGGTGGTCGAAGCTTGGCAATCAAGAAATATTTTGGGTAGGAGAAGGTTGAAGATAGTTAAAAAATCATCAAAAATCATGTTCGATGTAAAGTTTGAAATGCACATTCACCCAAATTCTTAGAAAATCAACATGTGAATTTAATCCAATTGGTGAAAGCATAGTTATAAATCTGGTGCACCTACAAAGAGGAGGTAAAAGTTTTATTTTATTTTCTAAATTATTACTGTGACAGGTTGAATTAAGTGTAGGAATTACAAGTGCTTGAGCATTATCAAATATGGGTAAAATATTTACTACATCAAAAATATCTGAAGAATCGAAGAAGGTACATAAGAAAACAATGGGAGGAAAGAAATCTAAGAAAGCTAGGCACCATGAAAATGCCGACCTAGATTCGTACTCCGATATGCTAGCTCAAGTGGGAGACTATGTTATTACAAATAAGGGCATTGAGAAATTATGCCAAGATATATACGTTGTAGTCCGATAGGGGTTAATGGTGGAGAGTTCTCTCACCATAGCTTATCATGCCCATATATTCTGGTACATGTGCACACCAGTTCACTATTGCCCTAAATTGGTGGAGGCTATGTCAAAATTTTATAATCCTAAAACCAGGGCAATAGAGAATGCAAAAGGGGACGTGTTGTTCATCATTTCATATGAATATTTCTAAGAGGTGTTTGCTTGTGAATTACTCCTTCTTCAGACTTTGTTTTCAAGAAATTGTACATTGGTGAGCAAGAAGAAAATATTAGTCCACGGTGATGTTGCACAGATTCATGGAGATCCAGTTGATTAAAATATCCCAACATGGTGGATTGCCAACATTACCAAAGCCATTAACATATTTTAAGAGCTTGAATTTATTTTCTATGGTGGCTTCGATGGTTGGTCTTTCGTCAGATTCTACAGCGTAAAATAGTAGTTTGTGTTGGTGCAGTGCATCTCCTAGGTGGAATTCTATGTTCCCTCTACAATGACCACAAAGATGAATCCCGTTTTCTTTGACTGGGTTAACAGTATTGCTAGAATAATGCACACCCAGCTAGAAAATATGTAGAGTAAATAAACCAAGGTATTCAGACACACATCCTTTTTTATTTGGTATTTCTTCTTTCACCTGCACAAGAAATTATATTTCATTGCAAGTAGACATGTTGATAAGGAGATTAAAAAATTGCCAGTATATTTGTGGACCTCTAGTTTTTCAAGGCAGGAGTCCTTTTATAATTTCAAATGTATGTTTATGGGTCCTGCCCTTGAGTTGATTTTCTATAAAAGTGAGAGGGTACCAAGGGCAATGAGAGAAGAAATCATCTCAAAGCAAAGAGGTGATATATTTTTGTTGACACAAGGTGTTGTGTTGCACATTTTTGACTATATTGGTAATCCAATTCTGCTCCCATATTTTACCACAAGGTACTTTTTTTCTTTGGAGGTTGTTTGGAAACACGATTTTATCAATGGCATGTATGGGGTAGGGCATGGAAATAAAACCACATGCAATATGCCTTTTCATTTTGGAGGTATTGAAGTGAGCTAGGTAGGTCATAATAACTTAATAACTAAGACCTTTTATGACATCAAAATGGTGGAGTTACTGTAGAAATAGAAGTATGATCCTTTGGATCTCTTTGTTGAACAAATCAAGATCAAAAGCTTTCATTGTTGTCTGAGGCCCGATATTGAAAAGCACCAAAACAATCTAGAGGGGCATGACTTAGAGTGGCATGTTGAGAACATGATGTCGCACCTACCTTGGCACAGGTTCTATGAGATAGAGGTCGAATAAAACCCTATTGTGAATAAGCATCAAATTCCTTCTCTAGGGTTATTTAGTTAAATTAAAGAATAGCTTCCGAGATGGTCAGAGGAAAAAATTACAAACTAGTGGATTATGAGGGCTCATCGGATAAAAACTTGGTCACCATACGACCTAATAATGGATGAAGCATTTTTGGATACTTATGATGACTTCTACACCAGTTATCAATTGATCACTTTTGCTAGCATTGTACCTCAAAGTTTGTAGTGAGGAGAGTGTGGCCGAAAAAGAGCACCTCATTACTTAGGTAGAAGATTCATTGTAGTGTATTGTGAAAAATAGGTAGGAAAAGCTACCAATAATAAAAATTTCAAAGAAGCGAATAACCAATGCAGTTTCATCAAACCCTTCTACCATGGTTTCATTTGAATGGATAGAAGTACTGGAAGCCATTCCCTTAGTTAGGACAGATCCATTGGTTTAGAGCATTGAACTTATAGATCTTGCAGAGGACGTTGTGTCCAAGCCAAATGACCAGACTGAGAAGGAGCCCGTAGTGCAACCACATTCATCCTTGCTAGCTCAACTTGTATTGGAGCCTAAAGGTATGTTTATTTCTTCTTCTCCTATTCTTGAGCAATTGGTGATGGTTAATTCCTTCCCCCTAGTTTCCACTTCTGCATCACCTTCATTTTGCATACCCTCCACTTTAGTTTTGCTTCCCATTTTCCAACCACTAATCACCAACGCTCCTACTTCTTCTACTTCCCTTGCTTTTAGTTCTTTCGCATTAACTCTGAATCCATTTTCATTTCCCGTATCATCCATTCCAGTAATCTATGTTACCACTATAAGTACACAATATCCTTCTTGAGTGAGTGTGACTATGGACGAACCTCTTACCTCTATTTTTACCACTATTTCCATTTCCATCGTTGTTTCCACAAAAGTTTCCACTTCCCTCGAGTTGAATCCACAACAGGCTCATTTCCTTTCACTCCATTTTTGGAGTTGTAGGTGCTACCTGTGTTAGATATAGCAACTGTACAAGAACAACCCATTGCAGTAAATATCATCTAGGCTCACTTGAGTTCATCACAGTGGCTAAAGAGTCAAAAAATAAGAGAAGCTTTAGTACCAAAAAAGCCCTTGAAGAAGGTTTCCTTTGATCCCAATGCCATGGAGGCCCATACAGTGAAGATGTTTCCCCAGGTCTATAAGCCTCAGGGTGAGATGACTCCAAATGATTATACTTATGAGATCATCACCAAGGACCTCATAAAGATTGACACTATGGAGATGGTGGAAAATATTCAAACAGAAACAAACTCCGTGTTCCTACATGGTGAGCACTATAAGGATCACTTCTTTGAGGCTAATGCCAAGATCACCAACTTGGAAGAGTCTTTGGTGAAAAGTCAAACATGATTTCATTCTGCACATTCAGAGGTAACTTGTTGGTAAAAAAAGCAAATAAGTTGGAGAAGATGATCCAGAAGCATCATTAGGTCAAATTAGGAACAGAACAACAAGTTGATGCATTGAAAAGCCAACTCCAAAATTTGCAGGATCAACTGGTCATGAAAGCAACACAGGCCATAGTCCTAATGAAAGAAAAAGTCAAGGAGTCACATAGCTAGTTTCATGTTCATTGTAAGATCCATGCGGCAAAGGAGACATAGGTTCTCATGTACCTTCAAAAAATACATCCTATCGTCTCATGTGGTCAATACATAGTAGATAATGGTGAAGAGAACCTAGAACCTCTTATGGTAAAGGCAATGCAGATGCAAGTGTTGGCTAGATCAGATCTCTAATTTTTCCCCATGAGTGATATGGCTTGAGCTTGGGCAAGCGCTAAATTTGTACCGTATCGATATTTTTTAAGGTTGGATCAGGTTAAAGAGGCTCGCAAGCTACTCGACATGTTTGAGCAGGAAAGAAAAATTTTGACAACCTATTTTAATGCAGTAGTTGATAATAGTTTCCCTAGTTTCACTGATGATAGAGGGAACATTCTATCGAAGGAGGACCTAGAATTAGTTTGGGTGGTCTTTGTTGATGATGCCTCTGAAATCCATGACTAGGACAAGCCTCTCACCAAAGACCATGTGTTAACCCTAATGAGGAAGCTCACACACATCGATTCTGGTTTACTAGATCTCAATCAGTAGGCAAATTACATTGATCTATGGCAAGTAGATATTTTTAGGTATTTGGTGGATTTAATTAATGGCTCAAAGATAATCGCTAGAGAGGCTTGGTATGATGTTGTTGTAGTGTACGAGGCTACAGTCACGTTTCTCTTAGAAGAAGAAGCTACAGTGAAAGAGACCGAGAAGCAAGATGTTGGAACCAGTGGTAAGCAACCTGATTCAAAATTAAAAGCTTTCCTTGGATCAAAGTACCCAAATGTCGAGCAAATTTTTTTTGTCGCCCCTTAGTGTTCCAAAAAGGGCTTTTCACCTCCTTCTTGGGTAAAACTCATTTACTCCTAGAGGCATTGATTTCCAAGGCACCATTGTTGTGGATTCTCTCGAGAAAAGTCAAGGGACCATGGAATTTAATTCTTGGAGGTAATACGGGTTGTATTTCTATGCTTCAAAGGTGCAAGATTAAATGCTATTCTAGCTCATTTCCAATGCACCACCACCCGATTGCACTATTTTTTTAAAATGGCATTAATACATGGTGGACTATCTTGGCAAAATTTGATTTCCAAGGTGCAAGGATGAAGCAAATTCAAATATTAAATTCTAGATTTTTAGGTGATTTCATTGCATCCCAACGCATTGTCGCTGAAGCTGCCTTCAAACATTTAATCTTGCAGATTTCCCATAATATTCTCCCGTCAAAGTAGGGTCACTATCTCCATGAAGAATATTTTGGCTAAAAACGTCACCAATGCTGAGGAGGAAAATATGCACGTTGGTTTTTATCTACCAAAAATTTTTTGTATATGTATTAAATGATAGATGTGAAATCCCTCTATAAATACTAATCATTTTTCATTGTAAAGGAGGATGGACACTCTGCAAAAAAACTCTCTAAGTTTTTTGCATCAATAGAAATGCTTCGGCTTCTGGTTCTTTGAGTGGTTTTGCATTTGATAATTTTCTGTGTAATTTTTGAAGGCTTTCATTTTCATTATTTGTTGTGAGTAAATTCTGATTTTGAATTTAGTCTTTGCTTATGAGGGAGTGAACACTGAAATACACTATGGGGTTATTTTCCTACATAACTATTAGAAGTTTCTGTGTTTGTGTTCCTGATGCATGTTGCTAGTTGCTTGGTGAACTTTCGGTTGTTAGTCTATCCCCATCCTACATTGCCAGCTTATAGCCATATTTCTCTTTATTTCTATCATTTCCCATTTCTTTCCTGTTACTATAATCTTATACCCAATGTAGGATTAGTAAGGGAGCTAGCCCTCTCTAGAGATTGGCCCTGAGGACATTTCTTTCCTTCGACCCTTCAATGTTGGTCGAGTCTAGGGCACACAAGGCATAGATCTTGTAACTGGGTAGATTTGTTACCAACATGAACAAGGTGCTAGCCTCATGGTTATATGATTTGAATATACATGGAGAGTCATTTATGACAATGGAGTTAACAAAAGGTATTTTGTGACTTATACTATAATTAAAATGTCCATAAAATTGGCTTTATCAAAAATATTTTTCATGATGCTTTCAAACAAAGTCTATAAAAGCTAGAGCACCTCTCATAGGGATCAAAATTACAATTCAAAAAGAATGTAAATATATTTTAATTGAGTGGATTCACAAATCAACAAAAGTAAATTTGAAAATTTAATAAGAAAAGACATTATTGGTTTTTTTTGGGGGAGGAATTTACATGGTGGAATCAGTAGCTACCACGAATCCGGGCAGGCTATCCAACTTTTATGGTTGTCACAATATTTTACGTTGTTCGCCCCGAAAGGTGCCACGTAGTTCTTCACGCAATCTGCCCCTATAACCACCATGTGCCACATAGTTCTTCTCATAGTCTTCCCCTATAACCACCATGCCATAATCATTTTAAACCTTTTACGTCATTGAAAGCACCAAGAAAGGGACAAGCGTTCAATCCGACAAGACCCAAGATTTGAACCTACAGGGTTTGGTCGAACTAACTGGTCTACACCTCGGACTTGATTATTGGTGATGTTAATGAACTCTTATTGAACATAGTTTCTTACAAATATAAACAAATCTATAAAGAATGAAAGTAGGTAACAAATAATCTAACCCATTATGATGTTGATTTTTATGGTAAATTTCAAATTTTAAAAAATAATTAACCAAATAAAATTTTATCTCTTATTGTGAAAAAAAACTTAACTAAAAATATGTAACTAATATCCAAAAAATTAAACTAAAAAAATTACATTTAATAAAATATATTTTTTTAAATTAAATATAATTTAATTAACCTAATATAATCTATTTTTAATTTTTCAAAATAAAATTTTGAACCAAAACTCTTTATTATTAATATATTCCATTATTAAAATTTATTTCAAAGTTAATATCAATCTCTATATAAAAGCCAACATCATCTTAGCTGTACAAATACATTCAACATGTGCCTAAAAGATGACCATAACTGTCACTTACGTGTTATTTTTTTTTTGGCTGCTGAAACACACCATGCTTAATTTTTTAAGATCCCGTATAACTTCTCAACCTGCTTGCAATGGATTTTCAAGATTATCATCGTGCCCCCATGTCTATATATAGTTTATTACAGTCGAATGTGATTTCTTTATTAAAAAATAAAAAATTAACATGCTTTCGCTATAACTACGCATAGATATCCAGTTTTCATTTGGCCGACCAATCTCTTATTTTTTCCAATTTTTTATGTCGGAACATTCGTGATGGATAAGCTCTTCTATTCCCGACTAGTGGCCCCTAATCACTTCCTCGTTCACAATGTCTGTGGCTTTAGCTATACTTTGATTCTTCACTAAACATGTTGCACGTATTCCTCTACTTTTTAACTCACCATGACAATGTTTTTGAGCCTTTATTCTCCATATGTTATTATTCTATTCTGTTTTGAACACACCCCTAGAGGATTTCTGTAACCTCATGTACACTAAAGTGTAATTCTGAAGCAAAGAACAAGAAAGAATAGTATCAAAACATATTGATAGCTGGCCGCCCATCTTCTTTTCCTCTTTTTCTTACTTTTATTGAGGCTATGTACTATTCGAGCAGCCATGGACCCCAATGCCTACAAGCATTCCATTGAAGAATGCTGAAAACCACCCGAGTCAAATGTGCCCACTTCAAGGACGTGTTCAGAATTCTATGGCGCCGCCCAAAAGTTTTTCCTTTTCCTTTTATCTTTGGTAAAGAATCTTCCTCTCTCTCTCTATTTTTCAAAGCTTCTTTCGGTTGCTTAAGCATCTTCTTTTCGCAGTTTATATTCCAGTTCTCCTCGCCCTTGCTTAACCGTCGTTATATTCTGGGCTTAGATAACTATATATCTACATCAGAGATTATTCATAAGAGACAACTAGAATTTTGATTGTGTGAGCAGCTGCCTCTGTGATTTCAAGACCAATTCTCTCGGTAAGAACTTGAACCAATTCTTCTGGTCTTTCAATTCAAGGATTGATGTCTTGGTGTGCGCCAACTTGTCTGGATTTTTTGTGTACGGATATAGAATAATGGATACACTGTTGAACTCTTGCTGGTTCTAAAATTATTCAGCTGTTTGAGTATTCTTGAACTCAATAATAATGTTCAATTGAAATTGTTGAAGTAGAACCATCCCCACTTTCATTGATTAAAGTAGGCACATCTTTCTCTCTTTTGGCCGATCACTGCCCTCTTCATTCAACGTCCAGTAGATTAATCATCAACAATCAGAGTTGATGAGCAAACAAATGTCTTCTTATCTCAATAATATGTTGCTAACTTCATGCTAGAAGAATAGATTGGCTGGAGTCTGGATTTATGCCAAATTCATGCTACAAGAATGGATTATATGATGGTTCGATTTAGGGTGAATCACTGCTATTAACAACCATTTCCACGCTCTTGTTGTAGGCTATCTAGGATCGATATTTGACCATGGAGGACGGAGAAGAAGTTCAAGCAGTTGTTTGTGACAACGGATCAGGAACAGTAAAGGTACCAGCTTATGTACCAGTTGCTTCCTTAGTTTCAGTTATATTTACAATAAATTTTCCACCATTATTGGATTTGCCATCTGAACTAATCCTTATCTTACTTCTGAATGATCAATAGAAATCAAACTAAAATAGATATATAGATGGATGGATATGGGTTAGTCATGCTTTATGAACTCCTGATATGCACCATTCTGATAATGATTATATTGAATTGGATATTAATGGTATTTTCTATATAACATGATTTTTTGGTGGGTTGTCTCAAGGCTGGATTTGCAGGGGATGATGCTCCAAGAGCAGTTTTTCCCAGCTTGGTGGGTCGTCCCAGGCACACTGGTGTCATGGTGGGCATGGGGCAAAAGGATGCTTATGTTGGAGACGAAGCACAGTCCAAGAGGGGCATCCTCACCTTAAAATACCCAGTAGAGCATGGAATTGTTAACAACTGGGATGACATGGAGAAAATCTGGAATCATACTTTCAATAATGAGCTTCGCATTGCTCCTGAGGATCATCCAATTTTGCTTACAGAGGCTCCTTTGAATCCCAAGGCTAACAGGGAGAAGATGACTCAACTCATGTTTGAGGTCTTTAACACCCCTGCTATGTATGTTGCCATCCAAGCTGTGCTCTCTCTGTATGCCAGTGGAAGAACTACAGGTTTGCAAACTCCTACTCTGTTTCAGCTTGGTTTCATTTATATTCTAGAGGCTTTGTAATAAAACCTGTGAAAATAGTGAGGCCAGTTGAGTTTTAAGCTTTAGTCCCAGTATTCCCTTTCCCCCTGTTTTAGAACATCAATTTCCATAATATGTGGTAAAAGAAGATAATCCTGGTGCAAGAAGGCTTCACTAATGTAAGTTTATATGTATTATGAATAGAAGGCTGCAGAGATTAGTATAGCTTTAGATCCCAGCCTAGCAAAAATGCTCTGCCCTGTGAGACTCTTATTGTAGCAAGGATCTTTTCTGATCGCCTGGTATATATTGTTTCAAATTATGCACTGTTGTAGGTTTGCACTGTGCGGTCGTGATAAATTTGGCCTTGTCAATCCATATTGAAAACTTTGGAGTTTGGAGTTGCTATTTGCAAAATGTACATGTCTTTATAAGTTTATACCGTTTTTGTTTTGAGGATCTTGTTTTTTGATCTGTGAATTCTATGTGCAGGTATTGTACTTGACTCTGGAGATGGTGTGACACATGTTGTACCTATCTATGAAGGCTATGCTATGCCACATGCAATATATAGACTAGACCTTGCAGGCAGAGACTTAACAGATGCACTGTGCAAGATCCTTACCGAGAGAGGTTATGCATTCACCACTACAGCAGAAAAAGAAATTGTGCGAGACATGAAGGAAAAGTTGGGATATGTAGCAATGGATTACGAAAATGAGTTGGAACAAGCAATGAGCACAGCAACATTTGAAAAGAGTTATGAGCTCCCAGATGGGCAGGTAATTACAATTGGTTCTGAAAGGTTTAGATGTGCAGAGGTGTTGTTCCAACCTTCTCTCATTGGCATGGAAGCTCCAGGAATCCATGAGACTGCTTATGGCTCAATCATGAAATGTGATGTGGATATCCGAAAGGACTTGTATGGAAACATTGTCCTTAGTGGAGGATCCACCATGTTTCCTGGTATTGCTGATCGTATGACCAAGGAAATTGCAGCTCTTGCACCTAATAGCATGAAGGTCAAGGTGGTTGCTCCTCCAGAAAGAAAATACAGTGTTTGGATTGGAGGCTCCATTCTGGCCTCCCTCAGCACATTCCAACAGGTAATTATTATCATCATACTCTTCCTGAATTTGGTAAATTCAAATCAAATACAGATTAAGGTTTCAAACGTGCAATACATGATTAGATATCTGATACTAATGAATGAAATTTGTTTAAATTGAATTATTTTTTCTTTCCCCTACTCATGGTTCATAAAGGTCAAGATGGATTTCTAGGTTCAAGCTGAGCTAGCACATCTAGTTGGCACATGAGAAGCCTTACTACCACAAATGAAGCTTTTACTTCCCTCCCACCACACATATATGTATATATTCTTTCACAAAGATCAGCTTGCTGGGTGTTGTTGTATTATAAATTTATTAGGTATATATATCTATATATGAAATAAGACTATGATGAAACAGTCTTATTCCCTTGTGTTCTGAAAATTTCTCCCAGGATATACTTCTGATGGAGGATAAACAATGGCCCTTCAATGCCCTTAAAAAAACCTTAACTTTGCTAAACAATAACAAAATATGGATCTGATCTGGTTAATGTTTGTAGCGCTTTTGTTTCCTCAAACAAGAAATACTAGAATTCAAAAAGAACTCATCCATCTGGTGTGACCTTGAAAAGTTTCACTATCAATATTATAAGAACAAATGAAATGAATCGTATTAATATGTTATGTTCACTAATAAGAAAACTCTCTAGTATATCAATATCTGATACTAATTCAATGTTTTGGTTGTGCAGATGTGGATAACAAAAGCTGAATATGATGAGTCTGGCCCTTCAATTGTTCACCGGAAATGCTTTTAGAGTGTCCTGTAGCAACCGACAAAGTAGTATTTTTTTTTTTGGCTGTGATTTATGCTAAAAATATTAATTGTGTTTGTCGAGAAAACGCTTTTGCGTACTTCTTGTTTGTAAGAATATAAGAGGAAATAATCCAAGAGGAATAATAGCAATATGCAGAGCAGATATGATATTATTAATTTTTTTTTTGTTTTTTTAACTTATTGATATGTGGGACAGTATGAATAATGAAATAAGATATTTTCATCTGATAATAAGATCAGAGAGGGGTTATCTGAGCTCCTTTTAGCACATATTGATGGATAACACGTTCAAGTTATGGCCGTTACATGTGAGCAGGAATCATTTCTAAAATTTTGTGACCCAATTATATTGCATAAAACATTGCATAGATTATTATTAAAACATGCCTTCATACAAGTTTCGTAGATTTATTAACTAATTAATAACAAATATATTAATGAAGATTTATGATTTTTTTAATAAATATTTATGATTTAAAATTTTATGTTAATTGGTTTTAGATTAAAAAAAAAAATTATAATGAAAATAATTTTAAAATAAAATTTAAAAATATGTTTTGGTAAATATTTGTATAAGTTGAGTTGATATTTGTTTTTACTAGCGACAACAAAACTCTTAACAGAACATAAACAATTTTGTATTAGTTTAGAAGAAAATATAAAATAATAAAATATATTAAAAAAAATATTTTGTTTAAACATGTTGGTGATAAAAAGATTATAGATGAACCCTCACTAAAAAGTCATTTGAATAGATGATGAATATTAAAACAATACAAGGAAATTATAAAAAATTGTGTGCATTAAATATTATTTCTCCAATGGGTAGTGATTGTGAGATATACTTAGGCTGTATTTAAAGCTTTGTTAATTTGAAAACAGGTATAAGTGGAGGAGACTTTTAAGGTACGTATGCAAAAAAAAATAATCTGATGAAATGTTTTCTTCTAATAAATATCCTTATATGAAAAATCTCCTCCTCTTTTACCGATATGCACATACGAGTTGTTCAACATTTGGTAGTGATTGTGAGAGATGGTGGCCTCATAAGCTTACATGCACTAAACTCTTTATTAAATGAAAAGCAAGGATTTTTTTTTTTTTTTTTTTTTTTTGATGAAAAGCTAAATTATATTAATAATAAAGTTTAACATGAAAAAAAGTGGCGGGTGGCAATGATCACACCCCTGGAAGAAACAAACCAACCCTAACCACGGGTTGGGAAACCACAAACCAGAGCTCACTACAAACTAGGCAACATCAATCAAACGAGCGAGTGAAACTTGCATGCAATCAGAAAGTTTGTGGCTGCACGTCTACGTTGGAGTCCCATGGAATGGCCAAGGTATGCGGTAATCCATCTGTGTGTCCCTGATCCTCATGAACATTTGAATCTCCCCAGCCCTGTCCTCGAGATCTATCAAGCTGGCGATTATGTGCACTTATATCCCCTGCATTCCAGGCACGATCCTGTGTGCCACCATTAACTTCCACCAGCTCATCCCAGGCACCTCTGGGTGGAGAACATGATGGTGATTGAATTGGTTGTGCATTCCATCCATCATTGTAGGTAAAATTGTCATGTCCCCAACCTCCTCGTGCATGCACCAGACGTGGCAGTTGATGAGACCTCGAGCGGGAACAGGACGTCTGTTGTGCGTTGTTTGGAGAAACCCTGCTAACTGAGCATGGTGCATTTTTCCAGTCATCCAAAAGTGCCTTCATGTGTGCCTGCTCAATGTCAAGTTTAGCCTTGCTGATTGCAAATGTGGAACCATGTATCTTGAAACACCTCTATTTTGTCAGCTAGAGAAAATTCATCAGAAGGATTTTGATGTTGAAAAACTATCTTGTTTCTAGATTTCCACATGTGAAAAAGAAGACTAATTCGAAATATGTGCCACACTTTGGACAAGGGAAGAACAAATTTAATCTTATCCCCTAACAGAGCTTGCTGCCATGTAAGGGATTCATCCTGGAATTGGGAAAAAAAAGACCATCCCCATTCCCAGGCACTCCTTGCTCTTGTGCGAGAACCAGAAAATATGAGGAGAAGATTCATCCTCATTACGGAATGCACATTTAGGGTTTGCAACTCCCAAGTGCTTGAGTCTGTCTCCTAAGGGTAAACTTTGAAAGAGAAGGCTCCAAGCAAAAAATGATTGTTTTGGCTCAAGAAAAGAAGACCAAACTATCTGAAATCGAGCCTTCCAACCAGAAACCGCCACTGGATCTCCCCATTTATCATTAAGTCTAGGGACCATTGGCAACATTGGGGAGAGCCACTTGTAACCCAATTTAGCTGAGTAATTCAACAATGGTATATCCGAAAACCAGGACCAATCTTTCCACCATGGCCTCTGAGAGTGTTGCCCACACTTGTGCCACATGGAAAAGGGGATAATGTCAATTATTGAGTCATAAGTGAGCTTGTCACCAGTGCTCAACTGAAATTGTTGTTTAAAAAGTGGCCAAGGGATCCAATCCCTCGAGGTTTGAGAATAAAAATCAGAAACTGTAGATATACCTTTTTTAAAAAACTTTTGGGCATGAATCCACGGGACTCGAGCAAGAGGAGTTCCCTGAATGTTAATCACCGAAGACCACTGGATGTTTAAAGAATTGATGGACGAGTCCTTTATGGCCTCTATTCCCTTTCCACTTAAGCCAAGGAGTGAATTGCTTGCCATGATTTCCAAATACTTTTAATCACAAAAGAACCGAGAGATTTTCACAAAGTCCGGCATTACAATTAGGGAAGGGAGGTCAATTCCTCTCCAGGCTTGTTTGTTCAAAGGCAGCCCTGAAGAAATACAATGTCTGATGAGGATTTTCCGGGCCTCCGAGCCTTTAAGGGCTCGTATGATCCATTTGGCACAGAGAGCCGTGCCTTGTCTTTTACAGTCAACCATGCCCATTCCTCCTGAAGCTTTAGGTAAACAACACATATCCCAAGCAACCCGGTGAAAACCTTTCTTCTCAGTTGAGTTTGCCCACAAAAAATTCCTCAATAGTCTTTCAAGCTTAAGGTAGCATGCTTGTGAAGGGACCCAACAAGAAGAGTAATACACATGAGTAGAGGCAAGGACCTTAGAACAAATCTGGAATTTTCCTACCGAGAGACATCTTTTTAGTAATCCAATACTCAAGCTTTTTCTCAACTTTCTGCAGAACATAGTTCCATAACTGAGCAGGGGGAACCATAAAAGGCAAAAGGGATCCCTAGAAATTTGAACACTTCTCCTGGCAAAATCCAATGCCATTGAAACTGTTCTAGCCAAGGAGGGAGCGGGGTAGGGGACTGCCGATAACAAGAAGTTTTTCTCCACTGAATACTAGAACCAGAGGCCTGACAAAAAACTTCCAAACATCTGAGTGCTTCCTTCATTGAGTGTTCCTCCTCTAAAAGAGTGAGAAAAGAGTCATCAGCAAAGTGACCATTAATGAGCTGACCTTGGTTATCAGGGAGAGAAATACCCTTAATTTGGCCCAAAGAAGCATGCCTAGCAAGCAAATATCCAAAGGCTTCAGCAACAAGGATATACAGAGAAGGAGCCAAGGGACAACCTTGCCGAACAGATCTGAACAAACCGATTGGCCTAGTTTGATGATTATTCAAAGATAAAACAGCCGAAGCATCCTGAAAAAGAATATTGACAGATTGAACAAACACAGGCCCAAACCCTAAAGACTGTAACATGGAAAGAATGAAGTTCCATTCAATTCTATCATAGGCCTTTTCAAAATCAATTTTCAAGAAGAGGGCTTGCTGACCAGACTGCCTAGCCCATTCCATACCTTCCCAAACTGCAATGACATTATCCAATATATATCTGCCTTTAATAAATCCTGTTTGCTCCGGCCTAACAATAAGAGGCAACAGGGGCCGGAGTTTCTGAGCCAGGGCTTTGGCAATAATCTTATAGCTGACATTGAGCAGGTAATTGGCCTCCAATTTGTTATACATTCAGGATCCCCTTGTTTTGGAATGAACTTGATATTACCTCGGTTCAAAATTGCTCCAAGAGAGCCATTGTGCATGGCTTCAAGGTAGACTTTGTGTAAATCAGAACCAACAAAGTCCCAACATGCCTTGTAGAATTCACAAGGAAATCCATCCAAGCATGGGGCCTTCTCATTGGCCATTTGAGTTAATGCTGAGGCAAGGTCATCAACAGACAAATACTTTTCACACTCCTCTCTTTGAGCTACGAGAGAGTTTGTTAGGGACAGACATCCATGCAAAGCTTGAGAGCTTCATCCCTCTCTGGAGAAGAAGACCGAGCAGCAAAAACTTGAGTGTAATGCTTAACAAAAATGTCAGCAATACTAGGTAGAGAGGTATGGCGAATACCATTGTCCACAATAGCTTTGAATTTAGTGGCATTGCGAGGAGGACGTAACTTTTGGAAGAATTCCTTAGAAACTCTGTCCCCAATTTTAAGCCAATGTAAGCGGGCCTTGATCTGAGCACCTTTAGCTTCATAGAGCTCCGCCACCTTGAGCTCATGACGAACTTGAGCGAGCATGCCCCTGCAAAATAGGACGAGAGAGGGTTGGCTTCAAGCCTACAAGAGGCTTTTGTCGGTTCGGTGCGTAAAGCAAGCAAAGAATATTTTCTAAAGCTGAGCAACTTTCTTGCCCAAAGCGTGAAGAAGGGCTGTGGTTTGGGATATAGCATCATTCCACCACTCAATCCATCCTTCTTCACCAACAAGTCTGTCCCCCAAATTCCAGACTCTCTGAATATGACACATCATGGAAGAATCTTTGAAGAAAGGATGTGTTAAGAAAAAGCTGAGACTTAATACCACGAACAGGTACCACGAGAAGATAAAACAGTGAACATAATTGGGGAATGATCAGACCCAACAGTACCAGCAATAACCTCCACAACTGGAGCATCTCCATGCTTCCGATGAAAATAAAACTGGGTATGGTCTGACAACATAGCTCTATCTAAACGTTTGAGAATCCTTGCCCGCCCAACTTGAAAGTTATTCCAGGTAAACCAAAGGTGCTCATCAAAAGAAGCAGGAGAAAGACGAGGAATTAGGGTCGGACAAACATATTTTTTTTTCATAAAAAACCGGGCTTCACGCTCACCAAGGGCCCACTTGTGGTTTAGACTCCCAATTTTATCAGAAGCACGCTCAACCATATTAAAATCTCCACGAGACGATCCAAAACTGCAGGAGGCAAAGAAAAGGCACACCATTTCCAAAGCAAACAGCGCTCCGGAGCACTATTGGAGGCATATACATTTAAAATTCCAAAGGACATTCCGTCAACTTCAAGCAAAATCCAAACAGCTTGGTTAGAAGGGTCAACCCCCCAATCAACAAAATTCCCATGCCATCTATTGGCCAGGAGAATAACAGCACCACCACGACCGGGAGGGTGCTTGGTGGAAAAAATTTGACTATTAGGGTAAATGAGCGCACAGGCACACTGCAATTGGAACTCAGTGATTTTAACTTCTTGCAAGCAAACGATATCTGGGCCCCCATACTTGGTTGCACAGAAAGTAATATCATCGCGAACCATGTATCTTCGAACTGGGTCCGTCAGTCCTCTAACATTCCATGATAGAAAAATCATTCTGACCTGTCGAGGATCAAACTTCCTCTGACCTCATCAGAGTCACCCAGAATAGCAAGCGACTCAAACGAGTTGCTAGAAAAGCTTCCCAGTTGTCGGTTTTTGTTTGCATGCAGACCCTACACTGGACTACGAGACCTTCGTCTTCGGGCATTCATGCCTTCTTTTTGCTCCAGCTGGTGAGCAACCATGGAGACGAGAGAGGATACCATCATCTTTAAGAGCCATCGACATATCTTCAGCCACAAGCTCGCTGAATTGGAAAGGATTTGAGTACTTGGGGAAGCATTTTGGGATGGAATTGGGACATGCAAGGGCGGTTTTATCGTTGTGGCTTGAGCATAGGAGCCAGCAGGCTGGCCCCCATGAGGATTATGGATAGAGGACTGGCCTCCTTGAGGGGCCTTTACTAGGGACATGCTTGCCTTTCTTGGAGACCACCTTCCAGTCACTGTCAGACCCATCTTTGGTTGGCTGGTTTTTCTCATTAGAAGCTTGATTAACAGGGGTTGGGCCCTTGGATTTAAACTTATCTGCCATTAAGGGACAATCTTTAATCTTGTGTGTGCGGATCGGCACTTGTAGCAAGTGTTTGGCAAATTGACATACACCACTCTTTGGTGGATATTAGTATCACCTACCTTAATATCAATAAATTCCTTGAGGGAATTGGCCAAATCAATTTTCACACAGAGCCGACGGGTAGGCCGAGCATTATAGAAGCGTTGAGGCTCTTCACATACAAATTCCCCAACTTTCATGGCAACATCACGAATAAATGGGACCAATGCCATTGGCAAACACAGGAATTCAACCCACACAGGGACAACAAGAGAGACACCATTGGCAACCTGGAAATTCTTGTGCCATGGTTGACAAATAAGCAAAGTGCTATGAACATAACAAGGACCCTTGCTGAGAAACTTTTTGACACACTCTGGATCAGAGAACTGAATATGAAAGAAACCTTTGGTCAGGTTTTGCACAGACTCTACAAAGATACCATATGGGTTCCAATAGCTTTGAAACCAGTTTCGTAGAATTGCATCAGAGGGGATACGGCCCAAGAAATAGCCTATGACAGTATTTTGCTCTAGCCAAGTACAAGCTTTATTGAAACTATCGAGGGGAATAGAAATGTATGGCACATTACCTTGTGGAACACCGTGGGAATGAACTTTCGAGGTTGCTTGCCCGCCATCCTTTTCTCCATCGGCTTCACCAGACGATGAACCTGGAGGAACCAAATGTGACATATTAAAAAAAAATACAGTAATTCCGCCCAAGGCGGATCAATAATGGAAGGACAAAGTAACAGATCCCATCCACTGGCACATGCAGCACTGTGACGAGGCCAAAAATCACACATGCAAACGAAGAATGCAAAGTCGGCTCGGCTCCTCAGGATGAGTTGCAGAACAAAACCCTCTCCTTCCAAATTTCATTCCATGGATTTTTTTAATTTTTCGAAAAGCAAGGATTGAGATCAAAGTCCTTAGGATGATGTAAAATAGAATAGAATGGGAAGTTGTTGACGTCGAGAAGGTCAAATAAGTTATAAGACAACAAAGTTTTGTTATAAAATATTGTATGTTATTTCCTTTATTCCTTAAAGAAATGAATTAAAAAAAAAAATGAATTTATGTGAAAAATCAAAATTAAATTAATATTTTTTCTTTGTAAATAGATAAGCTTTGCATTTCAAGATAGTATTTCTTTATTTCTTACCAATGAAGTGCAATAGGTAGATACATATTCTATTCTTTAAGTATTTTTCATATGTCTATCTTACATTTATATTTATTTAAACTAAATATCAATAAACTTAATAATATCTTTACTTTCCAATTAATATTTAAATTTATATATACATTTTCGTGATGCTCATAAGGTTGAACTTAGAAAAAACAAATCGACAGTGTTTACCAAATGCGGCCACAGCCCAAATCGTAGGGCCAGAAAAACCCGTCTTTTCTACCTTCGCTGCGGCGCTGGCGTCGGAGTTGTCATTATTGATGTTAGTGTCGTCGATGCTGCTGGAATCCGGCACCGGCGTCGTCATGGAGGCCGGAATGTTCGTGGCGGGGGCGGCGTCGGGGCTGTCGGCGGTCTCGGGGGCGGCGGCGAGCGGAGCGCCGGCGGTAGGCCCTGGCCGTGCGCCTCTGTGATCTGGAACTTCTGGCCGCCCTTGGCGCACTGCCACCCGTCGTAGTCGCCGGAAAAGAAGTAGGCGACGCCCTCCCGCACCAGCGGGGCCCATAATGGCTTCCGTTAATGCCACCAAAGTTCCATGATGGAATTTGTATAATGTTGCTTTTACATATCCAATAAAATTTACACATCTTTAGTTTTTTTAAATTAAATTTTAGTTAATAGTACTTTTTCCAAGTATCATATAAAAGCATGATAACTCAATGTAAGTAATGTATGCAATCTCATCTATTTCCTTTGATGATTTTTAATATGGATTCATATTATATTTGATAATAAAATAAAAATTACTTTGTTGGCTTTTATTTTTGTTTTTTATATGGCAGTTACATTCTTTAAAAATATATATATATATAATAAATATTTTTTTATTTTAATATTTAATTATTTTATATTTTTTAATATTTAATAAAATATTTAATTATAAATTAAATACTTTATACATTTAATTTAAATAAATACAAAAATATTGTTAAAAATATGATTAATAAAATTTGATGGTATGTCATTGAAACTATTCAAACCTTATTACATCCTGTTATTTTCACCTTTTAAAATATAAAAAGATATCTTAGAGAACATGCATCTTTAAAACAACCAAATGTCATATCTCTGATTGGTTATAAGCTTCAGCAAATTAATGACAGTCTCATCTAAGATATGAAAATATCTTCTTCTCCATCCTCTATTCACAAATAAGAGTGCAAACACTCCCCAAAATTCAGCTACATAAGCTACCGCCCATTCCACATACCAATGCCATGGAATTTCTCCTCCCCCATTTTTATCATCTTCTTCTTCGATCATGTCCGGTGATGTTTTAGTACTGCATGTGTTGTTTAGTGGAAGCCCAGAAAAGAAAGTAGGATCAAATGTTGAGAATTGGCCTCCTGTTGGAATTTTTCCATTAAGCATGTTATGAGACACATTAAAAAATGCTAAATAAGAAGCTTGTAGCATTTCAATTGGAATCTTGCCATCCAATTTGTTGGATGAGAGGTCTAGGGATTCTAATTGCTCCATCCTTCCAAAAGTCAAAGGAATTCCTCCAGTAAGATTATTTCTGGACATGTTAAGAGCATGTAACCCCTTAAGCTTTCCAATCTCGGAAGGAATCTTACCTGATAGCTCATTGTCAGATAAGTCAATGCATGTCATTAACAATAGAATAGAATCCATATATATCAAATTCAAACCTTTAGTTGTCACCTGTACCTGCTCTTTGTAATAATACCTTGTGCCAGTATTGTCTAAGCTTTTCACATGTCCATCCATCATCTCTCTTGGAATGAAACCTGTTAAATTATTTTGTGCTATGTCTAGGACATGGAGACTGGACAAATTGCCCAATTCTTTTGGAATGTGCCCTTGAAAATGATTTGCCCTTAAGACAAGTATTATTATCCTATCAAATTTTCCTAACCAATCTGGTATGTTTCCAGAGAAGTTATTGTTTCCAATTATTGTTTCCAACGTCTAAAATCTGCAGCGTTGAACAATTCAAGAGACTTGATGGCAGATTTCCCAGCAGCATATTGTCATTCAGGTACAGTGATTGGAGATTCCATAGCCTTCCTATATTTGATGGGATTTGTCCTGTCAAACTAGTTGTTTGCCAAGTTCAATATTTTCAACCCTGAGCAATTGGTGATGGTTGATGATATTACTCCAGATAGCTTGTTCCCTGACAAATCTAAAACCTGCAAATATTGAAGTTGACCAATGGAAGAAGGAATCTCACCATGGAGATCATTCTTTGAAAATGACAATAACTCAATGCGAGGAAGGAGCATGCCAATTTCCACTGGGATCATACCAGTGAATGCATTACAAGACAAGTCTAATACTTGCAAGAATGATTCCCTTGGGGGAATTGGAAGAGAGCCGCTCAACATATTGTTATGCAAATCTAGGATTTGACATTTGCTTGGATTGGGAGGAACTTGGCCTTCCATACAATTGTATGAAAGGTTAACATCTCACATTTATTGTGCTGAAATAAATTCAGGGAGGACACCTCTAATAGTACGTGAAGCTAATTGCAAATATTTGAAGGAAGATTTGGGTATCCATTGTGGACTAATATGGACAGTCAAGTGATTGTGTGAAAGAGCTTGGTGCTATTTTGAAAGAGTCCAGGAAAACATCACCTTGAAGATTGTTGGATTCAAGATCAATTAGCTCGATATCACGTCCAACAAAGGAAGGTGCGCTCCCATTCAAATGATTGTACTCCAAATTAAGTCCTTGCAAAGAAGAAAGTCCGCCCAACTCCACAGGTATGTCGCCACTCAGCTGATTGGAGGAGAGATCCAGAAAATGAAGAGAAGACAAGTTGCCAACTGACGGAGGGATGGATCCAGTGATCGCCATGCCTACCAGTTGAAGACTGACTAGGGAAGAAATATTCCCAAGAGAGTGTGGTATACATCCTGTTACATTGGACTCATCCAGAGAAAACCTAGTCAGGTGGGACCATTCGCCAGTGAGAATTTCACTTATATCTCCTGTCAATAAATTGTTGTAGCCCAATACAAGGTCCTGTAAACGGGGCAGGCGGGAGAGACTGAGTGGGAATGGACCATACCAATCATTATCATAAAGCTAAGTGAAACTAAAGCCGTCATATTTCCCATATTTTGACAAGTACTCTAATTTTGACATATTCTGTATCCACTCTAAACTTGAACTTTCAAGCCCTTCCATCATAAAATAAGTCCCTCTAGAGAGGACTTCTGATGAAAGATACAGAACTTGCAAGTGAGAGAGATTTCCTAGCTGGATGGGAATGGAACCATTGAAGCCGGCAAGTTGGAGATTAAGATGAACAAGTTTACCAAGGAGCCAATGCCTTCGGGAACCTCACCCTCAAACCTGTTAAAGTTGAGGTCCAGATATCTTGTTAGAGTAAATCACTATATAAAATATAGAAAAGCAATTATAGTGCTTAACAACAGAATTGACAAAATAAGACAAACACACAGTAGAAGAGACAACGATTTTAACGTGGTTCATCCAATGTGGGTTACATCCACCGAGAATTTTTAGTCTTTTCTTTCTCAATCCAAGCAATAGAGGGTTACAACCTACAGCAAACATCTGCTGTAATTTCCTCTCTATATTTACAAGGAATCAACACAGTAACTTTTTCATTGTCATAATATTCTCTGTTTTTCCTCACAACTATATATAAGAAAAAAACAGAAAAACAAACTGCTTTTCTTAATACATTCCAAGATTAACACTGAGTTCCCAGCATCTAATTTTGGGATAAAAACAAAAAAAAATTCCCTGGCTGTCCTATTGTAAATCCAGAAACTTTCTCTGGTAGACTAACAAACTGTAAATCTGGAAACTTTCCCTGCCCGTCCTGTAGTAAATCCAGAAACTTCCTCTGTTTAGCCTCCTCATAATTAGGCTCCATTCCTAACATATCTAAGACTTTTAATGGAAAAGAGACCTGCGCCAACAATGACAAATAAGTGAAAAAAAAATTAACTCAAATATTTCAAATAAAAATGCTGCAACTCCAAAATTCAAACTACCTGCAGATATAACTCCCGTCAAACTATTGAAACTGAGATCTAAATGTTCCAGTTGTCTCAATCTGAATAAATTTGGACTAAGTGTAGGTCCACCAATCCCCTGCACCCTATTCTCTTCAGACAATTTATTCTTAGAACGGGAGAAATTGGAGCAAGAGAGATGAAGTTTAATGAAATGGGATGTAATACTCGCATTGCAAGATATGGGACTACAAAGCCAAGTCATGACCAAGACAAAACAACAGCAAAATATAGCAGAAGCGTGCTTCTCCATTGCCGAATTTTGATTATCTGAACTCTGACAAGAATACATAATATAACATGAAACAAATAAAATAGCAACATTAATAGATATAACTTTTAAAACAAATAAAATCAGTTATCAGTGAATACCTATGATTTCAATCGCCTCCAAAGGGAAACCTCTAATAGCAAGGGGTTGGGCACGATGATGGGAGGCATATGGATGGGAGTTTATAAAACCAACGGAAATGGCTTTTCGTATCAAACACGGAAATTAGTCTTCCAAGTCGTTGGCAGCATTACCAAAAAAATCTTTAAACTTGGAAATTAGTCTTCCAAGTCGTTGGCAGCATTACCAAAAAATCTTTGGAGAGCATTAATAACTGAGTAAAAAACAAGGAGAAGATGATAGCAATAGATATTGACTTAAAAAAAAAATGGTTTCGATAGGTGCTTCATGACATTAGTTCCTTTGACCGTTAGACTCTGAAATTCAAAGAGGGAAAAACAATTATTTTCATGTTTCCTTTCCACCTTCGTGGCAGAATAGATGGAGATGGGAGACCAATCTTTGCGGATAGTTCAAAGGGTGTCGCATCGGAATTAAATGATTTAACGCGGCAATAAGGGGATGGCTTTGCATCAAGTGTATGGACAATAAAGATAAGACAACATGGATAAAAAAAATATGATAGACTAATTATAAACTAGTCACGAGATCACAAAACAATATAATTGTTGACCATTCTTTATTATATGCGTACACTCGTAAGCATACAAAAATCATGACCCCCATCAAGGGTATTGACTATAGGTATCAATTAGAAATCACCTTAATAATTGAGTTTAAATGATGTAGTTTATATATATATATATATATATATATATATATATATATATATTTGGATTTGGTTAGCAGTCTTTATATTGACTATAGGTATCAATTAGAAATCATCTTAATAATTGAGTTTAAATGATGTAGTTTATATATATATATTTGGATTTGGTTAGCAGTCTCTTTTCAACTATGACTTTTTCATGACCCTTTTTAAAGTTGAGAGCTATACTTATCAATAGAGAATTTAACACAAAGTCATCACACACCCACCCCTTCACACACTCCCCCATGCCACGGTTTGAACCTTGGACCTTTCGAAGAAGAGCCAAAGCTCGAATCATTACGCTGCACCACCAGGTGCATGATGTAGTCTATATTAAGGTTTAAATTTTTGTCAACACTATTTAAATTAAATAAGTCAATTTAACTAAGTTGATGTTAAATAAAAAAGACAACTGTTTCAAAACCATATATATATAATCAAAACTACATTAGTAAAAATAATTTAGTGTGGTCTACTTGCATTATTGGTGATGTGACCCTGGTTCAATCCCCACATTGGATGTGTATAAGAAGTATCATAAAAGAAATAATAATAATAATAATTTACTATTGATAAAATTGGAATTATTATGCGAGTAGTATAAGAAAAAATTACCCTATAGTAAATTTGATAGAAACAAGATAGATTATATATATCAATGTGATTAGGTTGATGTAAAAAAAAGACAACCCTTTCAAAACCATATATATATGTCAAAACTACAATAGTAAAAATAATTTACTATTGATAAAATTAGAATTAATATGCTAGTAGTAAAAGAAAAAATTACTCTAGTAAATTTGATAGAAACAAAGTTACTAGAGAGGTAAATATGGAGTTACCAAACAATACCACCATCAAATAAGAATTCTTGATCCATAAAAAGTAAAGGTTGCTAAAGCAACCACATTTTTAGGATTTTTATACATAAACAAATATTTATTTGGTGAGTTTTACTCCTTCTAATAAATATGTTTGCTTCTCAAATACATTTGGTTATTTTTAGAAGTATACCAAAGGGATTGACTTAATTCTCTTGAAGAAAAGGATTTATATTGGTTGAGGATTGGGAAAGCATGGCCAAGGATTAAGACATCCCATCAAAGTTGAACATGGCCCAAGATTCCAAGGATTAGGTACATATGTAGTCACTATAGAAGATAGGGATATAAATATATCAGATGATTTGATCTCCACTCATGTAATATTTGTGAGAAGCACAACCATAACTACTCAACATATTGGCTCATCTAGGTTCCCATCCAAAGCTCAACCAACTAAGTACATATTCATTTTAGATAGGGTTCTTCTCATACTTACAAGAAGTTCACTACAACCATTTGACATACATGCACTTGCCAAAATCCACATTTACATCTTTATCTCTATTTTTTATATAGGGATCATTTTCACATTCCTTGGGAGTTCTCATACATAGTACCCATACTCAGGGATCCTCTTCACACCCCTAGGGTGCCATGAAATATAATTTCTCCACCTTTTTATATACACTTTGTTTCTTATAATACTACTTTGTCTATTATAAATTCCCTTCACAAGTAGTTTCTTCTCTTGTTGCTACCTCTCCCTCAATATGAACCATTTAGGATGTGACATCGTTGAAAGTCACTCATGCATACTTCTAGTGCCAATTAGAAGGATAATTTACATATTGAATTAGAATATATGAGGATCATTGCTTCTTAAGGGGGATGAATGATATGAGTAAACTAAAATTTGCTCAAATTTCATGGATCAAGTTACCATAAAAGTACCAAGTTCTATTAGCCATTATGACTTCTTAGCCTATGGGCTAGTGTCATGACTACCTATGATGCCAGATCTACTGATGAAGCTAACTCCTCTTTGTGTCACCAACAACAAATTTAAATTTCTAGTATCATAATTGTTATAGTCCCTACATACACATAAAATATTTGGGATATGGCACTAGTTATTATCTACATTTGGCACCCATCTACCCTAATTATTTTTAAGTTCATCAAGGACATATTGGAAGAATTAAGCATCACTCTAAATCATGATCTAATGTTTAGTTACACTCACCATCAAACTTTATCATCCTAAACATTGAGATATTTATCTTGGATGCACTAGAAGAACATGCCTCATATTATTTTGGCCTATTTCTCACAAAACTTAACTTCATCATGTGCCAATATCTTGCATAAAAGGCTTCTCAATGCATTAGCATAAGCACTAGCTACTAGCATAGCCCTAACTCTAAACACTAAACTCTAGTCTTTGAATTTTTAGGACATCAGTTCCATCACCAACTATTAGTGTAGAACCAAACTTTAAACTCCAAACTTCAAACTCTAAACTTTGAATTCTTTGTGCATTATTAACAACATTAGTTTCTAGCATGGTATTAAACTCTTCTTAGCATATAAATACCAACTTTATTTGCTAGCATGAGCTCAAACTCTAAACTCCAAACTCCAAACTCTAATATATGAACTCTAAACTTTGAACTTCAAACTTTAACTTCTTATCACATTAATGCCAACACTAGTTGCTAGCATATTATCGAAGTCCAAACTTTAAAATACAATCTGCCTGTATAATCTAAATTATCGGCTACCTCTAGAAGGTCAACTATATCACCACTCTCAAAATTATCAGTTGTGGTTGGAAGATGAACTATTTCATTCAACAACATTGTACCTTATTGATCTATTACATTCTCTTGTAAGAAAGGAATATTTAAAGCATAGCAGAAGAGAAGAATGAGGTAAAAACAAGAGAAGTAGATATTAAGTAGTTCACAGTAGCTCAAGTAAGACCTATGTGATCTATGACTACATTTGTATGCTAGAGGCCTAACTAATGCTAATATATCTCTAAAAATTGATCTAACCTATGACATCATACTCCTTAAGGATACATACAAATATAGGGATTAGGTATGTTGTTGATAGGGATTAGGTGTGATTTAATAAATGATAGTTGTTTATTTTTAAATATTAATTGTTAGTTGGGATAAGGTGCACCGTAATCATTGAATGTAATCTTATCTGTTACATCAGTTTGTAATGCTTATTTATATGCTTTTGTTGTCAATGGAAAATCAATTTTTGGGATTGTCATTTCATTTCCATTGTCTATTGTAATCACTCCCACATCATTGGTATCAGAGCAGGTTATGAGTTACAGGCTAGTATCCTCTTCCCCTAGACCGAGATTGGTTCAAACAAGAAATGAGAACACCTTCGTAGATCTGTATGTGGAGCATTTACTTCCATTTTTAGATATTTTTATCACAGACTTTTACGAAATTGTTAATTCTTTTACGATTTCGTCTTGCTTCTACCTTACAATTTTTGACAATCGTAAAACTCGGTTCATTCTATTTTTGTTTTTGTTTCTGTACGAGTTTACTATTTGGAGTTTGCTAAATAATTTTTGGACATTGATAAGTAATTACAGATTTTAGTGCATCTCATCTTGTGGCCAGATCTATAATTTTGTTGGATGCTATTCTCGATGACTCAGAAAGTTTTTGACTTGACCCACCTTTCGATGCACTCAACGATTGTTGGTTGTGGATCATAGCACTCCATCGCTGACTCTCTAACTGCTAGTAGCTTTCAACCAACCCAACGCGTGCTTCATAGCCTCTGCGTCCATTGCTCGATTATCAGCCCCCTTTTCAATGTTTTAATGATATTTCTTGCTACCGACTTATTAACATCGACGTCGCTCACATCTTCACGATTGCCTCTAGATCTTCCATTTTATTATCTTTCGGATATATTCTACTAATGTTTCATCATCTTCCAATAGTGATCCAAAAAAATTTGATGATGATTTGCAGCTGCTTACCTTCACCTTTATTTTTTGATGCTATTTTACACTCTCCGATCGTAGCTCTAACACTCTCTACGTTTCCCAGTGTCCACTCCATATTTTCAGCCACCGACGATGACTACTATTGAGTGGTGTTTTCACCTAGTTGTGAAAACACACTCTCCGATAGGATTCGAGTCCCAAATCCTTTGCTTGCAAAGAAATTAAATAAGTAACTTCTCCATGGTTCCTGTTATGTTAGCCTTTGTACCAATAATGTTGTTCAATTTGAAAGTTGGGAATACCTTAGTGGTTGCAAGTAACTATTAACAAGGGGCACTATGGTTTATTTTACTCTTAAATTGCAATGGACTCAAAGTGAATTGATCTTAAAGATGAATCTATTTTCAATTTTGGGCTTTGATAGATTTTCAATTATTTATTTGAATGACGGTAATAAAAAATGCAGAAAAATAAAGAATTGAGAATAAAAATGCAAAGAGGATGAAACTAAACTACATTCAGAGTGCTACCATCTCAATTTTGACAAAACCGAAGATAATGAGGTTTTTTGCATACAACCTAACCTATTGAACCTGCAAAACTCGCACAATCCAGATAAGCTAGGTGCTGGTTTCTGGGGTCTTAACTATTGTTTTCAGATCCAGACATTCGCATGAAGCAACCAATAGAACTTACATTAAACTTCACCTATAAGCCTAAAAATATGAAAGGGGAAAGATAAACATTCAATTTTGCATGTAGAATATGACTCCTTCTTTCTTGCCAATTGAGATACAACTCTTTGTAATTCTGTATTAAAAAGAATATATCAGTTACAATGACAGAATGTTCCAGTTTTGATAAAACCAGAATAAGTGGAGGAAAATGCTCCAAAAATAGGCCCAGAATGGCTTGTTGACTTTGGCTCTACAACTCTGCTAGCAACAATTTTCGACCCCTGTATCAATTTGTGCCTCTACTTTTATACTTTCTGGTGCGGTTCTCTGTTTCACTCTGCGACGCTTTGTTTCACCTCCCAGATTGCATCGTTTCGTATTTCTTGCATTTTCGTTGCTTTTGCCTTTATGTTTGATGCCGAAACATTTGATATTCTCTGTGAACTATAACACTTTTGTAACCCTGACACTTGTATGCCATGTGTTTCGCACTCCTTTGCATGCTTCGTAACTGCCTCCTTGTAAATCATGACAAAAATAGCATGTTGCGATATTGCAATGTTTTCCTGCATGCAACTCTACTCTTCTACCTGCACCGTGAAAACAAGACGTGTCGCGAAATCGTGACATTTTTCGACCAACAGCCTTGTCTGCCACCATGCACAGCGAAAATGATACATGTCACGAAATCGCGACATTTTTATGCTATCGGGCCATGTGGGTGCAACCTATCGTGAAATCGCGACGCTTTTCTACTTCGCTGGGTTTTGTTGCACTTAGCCACGAAAATGTGACATGTCACGAAATCGTGACACTTCTCTCTTCTACACCATCTTCTGCTTTCTGTCGCAAAATCATGACACCTTTTCATTTCGTTCACTTTGGCAGCTTTCTGTCACAAAATCGTGATGCTTTTCATCTTCGTACGCCTTGGCTGCTTCCTGTCGTGAAATCGTGACGCTTTTCATCTTCGTACGCCTTGGCTGCTTTCTGTCATGAAATCGTGACGTTTTTCTCTTTGGACTGCTCCTGCTGCTCTTAGCCGTGAAAACGTGACCTGTCACGATATCGCGACGTTTTTCTTCTACGTTCATTTTGGTTGCTCTTGGTCACAAAAATGTGACATGTTGCGATATCGCGACAGATTCTTTCATTTACTCCTTCCATTGCTTTGCAGTCACGAAAACGTGACATGTTGCGATATCGCGACAACTTTAGTGCCTTGCCCTGTTTGACTATTTTGACCGCGATTTTGTGACATGTCGCGATATCGCGACAATTTTGGTGCCTCATCTTCTCTCTCCTCCATGAACCACGATTTCGTGACATGTCGCGATATCGTGACGATTTTTCGATCAACACCTCTTCCTGCTTGCTTTGACCACAATTTTATGATGTCACGATATCGCGACAATTTTCATTTCTGAGCAGTGATAGAGCAACACGTCGTAAAATCATGACAACTTTCATTTCCGAGCAGCGATAGAGCAACACGTCGTGAAATCATGACAACTTTTCATTTCTGAGTAGCGATAGAGCAACACGTCACGAAATCGTGACAACTTTTCATTTTTGAGCAGCGACAGAGCAACATGTCGTGAAATCATGACAACTTTTCATTTTCGAGCAGCGACAGAGCAACACGTCGCGAAATCGTGACAACTTTTCATTTCTGAGCAACGATAGAGCAACATGTCGCGATATCGCGACACTTCTTTTTCTTGTTGTATTTTGCTCTTCCTTTGATTTTTTTAGCATCTGGGCCACTGCGGTCTTCTTTGAAAGCATGCAAAAAATGTGGGTCCCCAATTTTGGGGTGTGTTGTGGATCAGCCACAACAAATGGCGACTCTATTGTCAAATGCTCCTAAGCATTTTGGTGAGAACCCAACCTGAAATATACAAGCTTAGATACAAAGCGTCAGCACATAAAGATAAACAAATACCGATAGATCAGAAATACATGAAACATCAAAATCATTAAGTATCAGCTCGGTGTGTGCAATGTGTTTTCATTCCCTATCGCTTGAACTTGATCAACATTCCATTGTCAGTTTCATATGAATGCAAGGTATGATGGGATTGTGAATGATTTGATGTAACTAATGAAGATGCTAGAGATATAACAACTTGCTTTTATCAAAGGCATAGACCTTCTAATATCATACACAAATATTCAAGATTATCAAACCCTCTTAGGATCAACTATATGTATAATGAATTGCTTTATTAGATCCCAAAGTTGGTTATGAGTCACTACTATCTTGAACCCATGTGCGAGTGAAAGTGAAATCAGAGCTTTGGGAAATCGGACTCCCAACCTAATCGAGATGGGAGTTTAACCCTATCCTTACTACTCGATTTGGAATTCATTACCTCACTTTGAGCAAAATAATTTAACCAATTATGGAAGAAATGGTCATGCTAGTCTAACCCTTTGAACAGTCAGTGGTCTTGTTTTTTAGACAAGACATGTTGCCATGCATGGGCATACTTAACCCCATAATCCATAATTTGGCTTCATTCATTCTTTTTCTTTTATTTCTTGGACCTTTGGGATGACTACCCATCCTTGCTAGAGGACATGTAGTACGATCCTTCCAATCCAATATTGAGATGAAATGGGAAATATTAGTTTTTTTTTTTCTTAGACCTTGGGGATGACTACCCATCCTTGCTAGGGACATGTAGTACGATCCTTCCAATCCAAGATTTAGATGAAAATGGGAAATATTAATTTTTTTTCTTGGACCTTGGGGATGACTACCCATCCTTTGCAGAGGACATGTAGTACGATCCTTCCAATCCAAGATTTATGATGAAAATGAGACATAGGAGTTTTGGGGAATCGGATTCTCAACCTAAGCGAGATGAGAATTATGCCCTATCCTTACTACTCCATGTAGGTCAAATCGGAGCTTTAGGGAGTTGGATCCTCAACCTAAGTTCGATGAGGATTTAACCCTATCCTTACTACTCTGATTTTAGGCTTTAAGCTTTATGGAAGTGGTAAAAACCATTGTTTTAAGGATCATGTTGCATAATAGGATAGACATGAAATACTTCTTTCGCCCAACCTTTTCTTCCAAGCAAGGTTTTGATCATTTTGCTCAAGATCCTTTTTAATGTGCATAAAATGTGCTTGGTTCTAGATATCTCAAGACTCAGTTCCCAACCTTAGGATTTTCTTCTTATTTATGTGATAGCATAACCCTAAGAGGATTTGACACACTTTAATGATTTGTATCTGAAATGCATATGCAACTAAGATGGCATGTATGTGCAAAGTGAGATGTAATATGAATGCATTGTCTTTTGAATTGTAGATGAAATATTGCCATATAAAATTGACTACTTCATGCATCACAAGTTTCAAACGATACTATTAAACTATTTGTATTTCTTGCGGAGCTTTCTACCACATAATTCCAATGTTCCATATTTCCCTGATCTAGAACATAAGTTAGCATCTCAAGACAACTTTTTCATCTTTTATTTTTTTTTTTTTTTTTTAATAGACAAACAAAACATGTCAAATAAACACACAAGTTTAAATTAAAACTTATTCAATCCAAAACCAAACTGCAATCCAAAAATGAAAATTTGAAAACACAAACCAAAACCAAACCCAAAGTAACTTCAAAAATGATCTTGAAAACACAAACCAAAACCCAAAAACCAAAATCTATATACAAATGTACAATATAATACAAGATGATGCAAAGCTTGGATTATCACTTTCCTGGATCCCAAACATGATTAGAACATTTCAACAAAAATATAACGTGATATGCATGCCAAATGTTGTGGGAATCCAACAAAAACAAGATTAGACCAAAAAATGCAACCAACTTTAACTTTCCTCTCTCACCCCACCAATTAGATTTAGTTCCACTAGTATTCTCATAGGTGAGATTCAAATTCTCAAATTGATTAGACAATAAATGATATTCAATTTTATCTTGTCTATTCTTGAAAATGTAAATTTCATAATTCCTTCCTTGATTTAGAATTAGGCTATCTTTTTCAAATATGCGATTTTGTAAGTAGGAGCCTATTTCTAAAAATTTTAAAGCCAAATCATTTTCCAAATTTGTAGGCCAATCAAATTTGTGCAACAATTTACAAGCATCTAGGATATTTACTAAATTAGGATCATTAAAAGTTTTTACCCTAGATTCAATTAGTAATTGTTGATGAATTTGATTTAACAGTTCAAGTGCATCAACTTCTTTTCCATTCATTAAAACAATGTTATTAAAGGTGTGATTAAAAATTATACCTTGTTTTTCATTCACCTTTAACGACATTTCACCATAAACATCATTCAAATTCAAAATATGGTCATGCAAATTTTCACCTAAATTTTGGATGCTTGAACACAAAAGGTTAGATTCTACCCTTTGAACATATTTATTTACCAAAATTTGATGGGGATTTGTAACTCCCTATTTTACCTCATGGTCTTCATATTCTTCATTGATTACTTGTTCGTCAAACATACCAAAATTGGGCACCCAATTGAAAACATGCCCATCCTTTTCAACCCTCAAATGTTTTTGGTCAAAGTGTATGTCCCATGACTCATCTTGATGATCCTTCATTTGAGTTGCTTCCAATTGATCAATCTCTTTGTCATTTGGTTCCAATTCTTTGTTCACTATCCATGGTATCTCTTCATGTGAGGTAGAAGTTTCAATATCTTGCATATCAAGTGCAATGTGAGAAAAGAATGCATCATCATATCTCCCCCAACCATTGTAAAAATCATCATCCAGATCCATGGAATGAAATTCCATGATGTTTGTGGCATGATCTTTTGATTCATTCATAAATTCTTTTTCTTCTTTGTCCTTGGTAATAGGATCATTATAATCTTCCAAAATTTGATGAGATTTGAAACCCTCTTCCAAAACATCCTCAAATTGTACGGGAGTTGTAATATCTTCCTTTGAGTAGGCGATTATGTTGTCCTGTATATCAATTGGCACACAAGTTTCATTAGTAGTTTTGGAGTGAGTGAAGTCTTCCCACTTCTTCCAAGCATCATAATAATCATCTTTCAAAATCAAGTGGTGACGTTCAACTATTTCTTCAACATCTTCCAATTCATCAATGTGTTTCTCATCAAATTCATCTTCACCTTCCTTAGATGGTTCAATTATTTCCAAAAGTGGGTTATTTCTTGAATTCAAATTTATAAGGCTATCATCGTCCAAATTAGTAACCCATGATTCAATTTTATCATAATTTGGAGGGTGAAGAATTTCTTGATCGTTAATTTTACACATCTCATCAATAGTATCTTCCAAGAACAAGTGGTGAAATTCTATCATATCTTCAAATTTATTTATTGATTTTATTTCAATTTCACTTTCAACCACTTCATTCAATTCTATGGTGGGTTCTGTCCTATCACATATATCAAACATTGTTGAATTTAGAACCCCTTCATCCGAATAATCGTGTATCTCTATGAATGAGATCATTTCTGCATAATCCTCACTAGCGGATGTTGGCTTAGCAATTTGCACCTCCTCGTGGACTACATCTAAGGTGGTTGTAAGATTTGGATATTCAAATTCATCCCCTTGATCATTTACCTTAGATATCATTGGAGTGGAGGGTGCTATATTTGATGGGTGGTGTAGGTTGGCATCAATATCTTTAGAAGGACAATCTCTTATGTGAACATGTTGTGCCTTTTCTTCTTCAAGACCTTGTCGTTCTATCTCTTCTAGGATCTCATGGATTTTCTCTAGAGACAAGCCACCCAGTTTTTCCTCAATGAGTGAAGCAAGTGTGGGGTGTATGGCTCCCAGGTATACTTCCATGGCTTCCTCTTCTAATGTGTTAAAATTTTCCCACATTTGGGAGTGCAACTCATGAAATCTTCCATTGAATTGACTCAAGGATTCATTAGGCTCTTTACATATGGAGGTAAACTAATTTTTCAAGATTTCTAAGTCAACTTGATTATCAAAATGATAAAGATAGGTTGCTTCTAGTTGTACCCAAGAAGTCCTAACCTCCATGGGTAGTTGGCTATACCAAAAGAATGGTTTATCATCCAAAATGTATGCAAATAACTTACAAGCCACCTCCTCATAGAAAATCTGGAATTGACATAATGTATCCTTGTAGACATGCAGTTTTTGCAAGTATCCTAGTGGCACCTCTTGATTAAAACACCGTAAAAAATCCAATAACATTGTAGGAATATGATAGGGTACCACAGGTATAGACAAACCCTTATAATGATCCTCCATTATTGATACCATTCTTTCTCTTAGAGATACTATTTCAGCTCTCAGGGATACCATTTGCTCCTCAAGTGTTGCCATTAGTGAACTCAGAATGTAACTTTAGAACCAAATCATTGTGTCGAAAAGGAAGGAATCCTGACACATTCGCGTGAAATGACTAGCAAATATTCAACCTGCAATGTATAAAAAAAAATCAAGTTAGCATCAACTAAGAGATGTATTCATTAAAATCAAATGAAAAGTAATTGCATGAGACCAAAATTTTCAAAGTTAATTCAAATCACATTATTTCTGTATGAACAATCAGAAAAGTGTTAGAATAATATACAGCATACCTAAATTGCTTAGAAAAAGAATAAAGTAAACCAATTCAGGTCGTCCTTTTAACAATCTGCTGAGTGTTAGAGGACTAAAGCATAGTCAAGAAATATTCAAAATTTAAATCCCTTAACACTAAAATAAACCCGTTCAGGCCCTCCTTCTAGCGCCAATCTATTGAGTGGTGTTAGAGGAGGCCGAAGATGCTAATCAAATGGACTTGAAATATTTAGCAATGTAAAGCTCTCAAACAATTATAAACCTGTAGCATCTAAAATCATGATAAAATAAACCTTTTCATGCCCTCCTTCTAGCGCCAATCTATTGAGTGGTATTTTCACCCAGTTGTGAAAACACACTCTCCGATAGGATCCGAGTCCCAAATCCTCTACTTGCAAAGAAATTAAACAAGTAACTTCTCCAAGGTTCCTGTTATATTAGCCTTTTTACACCAATAATGTTGTTCAATTTGAATGCTGGGAATACCTTAGTGGTTGCAAGTAACTGTTAACAAGGGGCACTATGGTTTATTTTACTCTGAAATTGCAATGGACTCAAAGTGAATTGATCTTAAAGATGAATCTATTTTTGATTTCGGGCTTTGATAGATTTTCAATTATTTATTTGAATGACGGTAATAAAAAATGCAAAAAAATAAAGAATTGAGAATAAAAATGCAAAGAGGATGAACTAAACTACATTCAGAGTGCTACCATCCCAATTCTGACAAAATCGAAGATAATGAGGTTTTCTGCATACAACCTAACCTATTGAACCTGCAAAACATGCACAATCCAGATAAGCTAGGTGTTGGTTTCTAGGGTCTTAACTATGGTTTTTAGATCTAGACATTCGCATGAAGCAACCAAGAGAACTTGCATTAAACTTCACCTATAAGCCTAAAAATCTGAAAGGGGAAAGATAAGCATTCAATTTTGCATGCAGAATATGACTCCTTCTTTCTTGCCAATTGAGATACAACTCTCTGTAATTCTGTATTAAAAAGAATATATCAGTTACAATGACAGAATGTTCCAGTTTTGATAAAACCAAAATAAGTGGAGGAAAATGCTCCAAAAGCAGGCCCAGAATGGCTTGTTGCCTTTGGCTCTGCAACTCTGCTAGCAACAATTTTTGACCCCTGTATCAATCTATGCCTCTACTTTTATACTTTCTAGTGCGGTTCTCTATTTCGCTCTGTGGCGCTTCGTTTCACCTCCCAGATTGCATCGTTTCGTATTCCTCGCATTTTCATTGCTTTTGACTTTATGTTCGATGCCGAAACGTTTGATATTCTCTGTGAAATGTAACGCTTTTGTAACCCTGACACCTGTATGCCACGTGTTTCGCACTCCTCTACATGCTTCGTAACTGCCCCCTTGTAAATCGTGACAAAAATAGCATGTCACGATATCGTGATGTTTTTCTGCATGCAACTCTGCTCTTCTACCTGCACCGCAAAAACAAGACGTGTCACAAAATCATGACATTTTTTGGCCAACAGCCTTGTCCACCACCATGCACAGCAAAAATGATACATGTCACGAAATCGTGACATTTTTATGCTATCGGGCCATGTGGGTGCAACCTGTCGCGAAATTGCGACGCTTTTCTGCTTCACTGGGTTTTGTTGCACTTAGCCGCAAAAACGTGACATGTCATGAAATCGTGACACTTCTCTCTTCTGTACCATCTTTTGCTTTTTGTCGCAAAATCGTGACACCTTTTCATTTCATTCACTTTGGCAGCTTTTTGTCGTGAAATCGCGATGCTTTTCATCTTCGTATGCCTTGGCTGCTTCTTGTCATGAAATCGTGACGCTTTTCATCTTCGTACGCCTTGGCTGCTTTCTATCATGAAATCACAATGCTTTTCTCCTTTGGATTGCTCCTGCTGCTCTTAGCCGTGAAAACGTGACCTGTCGTGATATCGCGACGTTTTTCTTCTATGTTCATTTTGGTTGCTCTCAGTCACAAAAATGCGACATGTCGTGATATCGCGACAAATTCTTTCATTTACTCCTTCCATTGCTTTGCAGCCGTGAAAACACGACATGTCACGATATCACGACAACTTTAGTGCCTTGCCCTGTTTGACTGGTTTGATCACGATTTTGTGACATGTCGTGATATCGCGACAATTCTGGTGCCTCATCTTCTCTCTCCTCCATGAACCGTGATTTTGTGACATGTCACGATATCGCGACGATTTTTGATCAACACCTCTTCCTGCTTGCTTTGACCATGATTTTATGACATGTCACGATATCGCGACAATTTTCATTTTTGAGCAGCGACAGAGCAACACGTCACAAAATCGTGACAACTTTCATTTCTGAGAAACGACAGAGCAACACGTCGTGAAATCATGACAACTTTCATTTCTGAGCAACGACAGAGCAACACGTCACAAAATTGTGACAACTTTCATTTCTGAGCAACGACAGAGCAACACGTCGC
The DNA here is from genome assembly GCA_028583015.1 of Wollemia nobilis. Classification (NCBI taxonomy): domain Eukaryota; kingdom Viridiplantae; phylum Streptophyta; class Pinopsida; order Araucariales; family Araucariaceae; genus Wollemia; species Wollemia nobilis. The sequence continues at coordinate 5,864,890 of JAQPPZ010017107.1, read as the reverse complement.
AAAATCGTGACAACTTTCATTTCTGAGCAGCGACAGAGCAACACGTCACGAAATCGTGACAATTTTCATTTTTGAGCAGCGACAGAGCAACACGTCGCAATATCGTGACACTTATTTTTCTTGCTGTATTTTGCTCTTCCTTTGATTTTTTTAGCATCAAGGCCACTGCAGTTTTCTTTGAAAGCATGCAAAAAAGGTGGGTCCCCAATTTTGGGGTGTGTTGTGGATCAGCCACAACAACTACTTTGCTACCATCGCACATTTCACGATGATCCAATTTTCCTATTACGATGCAAAGACTCCCTGCACCTTTGGCCATCAATAATCGTTTCTTCTGTTCATGCTTCGTAGCGTAGACACCGACATTCACCTTCGAAATCGCTTGTCGGCTCTCTTTCACCGTTTTCGAAGGGATAACGTTCCTTCTGCATTATCCAGGGGCTCGAGCCCATATTTGGTGGCACTTGTGTATCTTGGTGCTCTTCCCCAAGCTTTTGACAACTCCATTGCTATTCCAGTCGATGCAACCCTTTATGGCATGAAACAGTTCACTCTGGTCTACGGTTTCCAAACTTTCATAGCGTAATTTCTGGTCCACGAATTTCATTTTTTTGATGACTTTCATATTGTTCATTGTATTCCAGCAACGTAAACTCCCTTCCCACCTTCCACGCATTCATCCTCGGTTCCTCCCTCGGATCGCATTATTCGGCACATCTTTTCGTCCGCCAACTTGCATTTTTTGGTGACTTTTACGACTTTCGACGACCACATTCATCTCCGATGAGGAAAATTTACAACCTTTCCAAAGGTTTCCACATTATCAAATATTTTTTTGATGCCACTTTTCTTTTTCGATGATGTTTGTTTTCTTTCGACCAGCTACGCGTGGTTGTTTTTATAAAATCCTTAGTGGATATTATCCCACATTTCTGTGGTTATGGGTTCATTGACGTTTGTATTGGGTAGTTCAGCCATAAAAGGGTAGCCAACATTCACTCGCTTTCCCTGTACCTTCGCCTATCCACTGCTACACCTCTTGCTGCCTTATGTGCCACCTGTTACTCCCGTCACTTGTTATCGTTAGCCACTGACATCTTTTACATATCTCACCATCGTGTCTTACCCATGACACTATCGATACTGCCTGCCTTCCATGTCGACTGTCGGTACTGCCTGCCTTCCATGTCGTCCAGTCTCTATCTTCCCACTGCTCTGTCGACCTTCCACCTTTTATTCCCATGTCATCTGATCCGATCACAAACTTCGTACCGCCTAGTCACCCATAGTTGTGTGATTTATCTTGTCCATCAATAGTTGTTTGATTTTTTTGTCGTCCAGCAATAGTTGTTTCTAACCATTGTTGTTTGTTTGATTTTTTGTTGTCCATCAATAGCTATTGAAATTGAATGATATTGCAACTTGTTTGTTTTCATTTATTCCATAGTCGTTGGTCATTCATGAATTTTTGTTGTCCATCAATAGCTATTGAAATTGAATGATATTGCAACTTATTTGTTTTCATTTATTCCATAGTCGTTGTCCATTCATGAAAATCGTCGGAGTTACATGTCCTCTACTTGACCGTTGGAGTTATTGGTCACCAATTAATGTTGTTGGAATCCATTAATACCCTTGCTATTCGTTATAACTGCCATTGCATACTTTGGAAATTTGCACAAGTAGCCGTTGGTCGTAAACAGTTGCAACCCATCTAAATTTTTGCCAATTCATCCTTCCATGAGACCTATTGCTATTCTTGCTTTTATAGGGCCATTATTTGTCTAAGTATACCCTTGCATATGCTTGTTGGAAAACTCATTTCAAGATCTACCCATTTGCTATGCTACTTTTTCCATTTGCCCCTATTTTGTCTTCTGAATTGTGTCCCAAAGATTATTTTATCTTTTGGGCCTACATTTTTGCTTCGTGTCCGCCTTTCTTTATTTTTCATATTTCTTCCTAGCTCGCACCAAACGTATGGCTGCCAACATGGACTTAGACAAAAAATTGGCCAAAGTCACTGCCCACATGACTTCTTTTGCTGACATCCTCAAGGACCTCAAACTCCAGTCTTCAGCATCCTCTCATTCCCATGCAAAATACAAAGTTTGAATTTATGAAGGCTTCCAAGATCCTAATGTTCTCAATACTTGGATCCTCGATATGGAGACCTGGTTTGACTATAGTCAAACAACGGAGAATGCCAAGTTTCCATTTGCCAAACTGAATATTTTTGACATGGCTAAAGTCCTAGTAACTGAACGCCACATTGTCACTTGGGATGACTTGATCAAAACTTTGAAGGCCACATTTTATTTATCTTATTATGATGATAATTTATAGATTTATTGGCTTCACCTTCGACAGGAACACAATCAATCAGTTCAAGATTGTGTATCAGTTCAACAGGTTACGTATTTTGTTACGCATTGTTGATCTTGCAGCTTCCATGATTTTGAAGTTTAAAAGTGGGCTTCTTGTACACTTATTTTGTGAGTTGAAATATACTCTATACACCACACTTGATGACATTTTCAACAATGCTCAGTTTACAGAGAAGTTCATTTCACATCGTTGAGGTCCTCGTTACTCGTCTGGTGTATCCACAAACGAGTCTCATCAATAGCAACAAGCACCGAGGCACTCTTCTTATTTCTCCTCTTCTTATTTTAATCTCGCTTCTAATAACTCTCATGCTTCTAAGAAAACATTTCATTCTTCTTCTACTTCTCAAAAATTTGTCTATATTGTAAAAGACCAAGGTATGACAAATCTACATGTCCTAAGTTACAAAATTCTAATAAGAAGAATTTATTAGTAAATTTTGATGAGGGAAAATTTGATAACCCCATCAAGGCTACTGGCAAGGGAGATATTTATGGAGAATTGAGGGGTCAATTGAATTATGTAACATTGATACATCACCATCCACAACCTGTAACCGTGATAATATATTTGTAACACGTGCACATTTACTGCATAATTTTTTTGTAGACTGTATCATTGACAATGGCTCGTAGAAGAATTTTACTGCACAATCCATTGTTGATAGGCTTAAACTTTCCACAAAACCGTATCCTTATCCATACACTCTTGGGTGGAAGGATGATAACAACACTTCACAGATCACATACACGTGCTCAATTACCTTTGCTTTTGGTCCTAAGTTCAAATATAGGGTCAATTGTGATGTGACACCCATGGATTCTTGTGGGTTATTGTCGGGTAATCTATATCAGTATGACAAGCGTACCACTTATGATGCCTATCATAATACATATACTTTGCAGCACGAGAACAAATCCTTTCTTTTTTGTAGTGTTTTACCCACTACACATCAGGCTAGCACTCATTTGAATTAGGTATTATCCATTGCTTTGATTTTTAGCACACCACAACAGCATGACATTTAGCCATGAGCACTTTTTTTCACTCCACAACACATACATCGAGCTCCTTCTCCTATTATACCAGTAGTTGTTGCTATTGTACCTACAATTGTTCCTATTGTACCAGTAGTTGTTGTTGTTGTACTAGCAGATGTTCCTATTGTACCAATAGTTGTTGCACCAACCTCCTTGTGTTGCTCCTACTCCTACTCCAGTTGTAGCTCCTCCTCCAGTTATTCATTTGGTTCCCATAATTCCGCATCCTGCCTCCTCCACATTGCAATAATTTTAGCATTCGATGGTATATCAAAAATTGCCATTCATACACACTCATATTGGCAGTCCACATTGCATATACATGGAGCCTCATTATGGAGCATCCCCACAACCTTCGGGATTCACACCACCTTCCTTCTCTTTTGTACACATTGGAGGCCAATGCTTCTATGGTGGGGAGGAATGATAGGGATTAGGTGTGTTGTTGATAGGGATTAGGTGTGATTTAATAAATGATGGTTGTTTATTTTTAAATGTTAGTTGTTAGTTGGGATAAGGTGCATCGTAATCATTGAATGTAACCTTATTTGTTACATCAGTTTGTAATGCCTATTTATAGGCTTTTTTTGTCAATGGAAAATCAATTTTTGGATTGTCATTTCATTTTCATTGTCTGTTGTAATCACTCCCACATCGTCCAACCTCTTCACATCCCTATATAGTAATTTGACCTACTTCTTTGTGCATCTCTTCTTAGATATTTGGCCTATGACTCAAGGTATCTCTCTTTATCACCTTCATAAATATTCACTAAATCATTCTCTCATAATATAAGAGTTGTTATTGTCATGGATATCTACTTTTATTTACTTTTGTCTATATATTTTGTGATGTTCATGATATACTTAATGTATTCTATATTGGCAGTTCATTTGTAGTTCTATTAACACTAATCCTAGTAGCCTAGATATTAGCACCATGAGTTATTTTCTATATGTATTCTTCTCTTGATGTTAATTTTGTGTAATCCCTCACTAACATATTATTTACAAGTGAAACTTACATACCCATATTTTGAACTTGGAAAATAAACTTTTACTTAATTTATCCATGCCTATTTCCTTCATAGAGCATTCAAGTCTTTGCTCACAATAGATATGTTTATTTCTTTCTCTCTAGAGTAATATTATTATTAGTTCCTAAGTTTGTATCACCACTCTATGTCAACACACAATATGTCATAAGGTAGTTTAGAGAAGTCATCCTCCACAACACTATCCTTAAATCAGATGATGCATATTACTCATCCCACCATTATAACCAAAAATATCAATTCTCAACATGAACAAAATGTCTTTCCAAACCCTCCTCTCACTATGATATATCACTTACATACATGGACTTTAGATTTTTATGGTATGTTACCATATAACACTTAAACATAAATGGAGTATACATAATAACATAAACAAATATAAACAATAGTAAAAAAGAAAACATCAAGAATTACATAGTGAGAAAAATAAATTTACATAGAAAAAATATAAAAAGAGTACATGAGTGCTCCTTAATTTGTCTTTAGTTAGTGAATTTAGTCTTCATATTCATCCTTCACAGCCTGTAGACTCTCCCAATGATCATATATGACATTCTTGCTTAGGTGAACTCAAATATATGTACTTTATTTGGCTAGAAAGGACTTCTACTCTTCACTCTTTGAAATGACTCTCACTTGATCTCTCAAATGCTCAATATGATTTCCATGGTGGAAGCTCTACCTTATTTATAGGAGCATGGAAGATATATATTTCATGAAGAAAAAATCAAGATGCACAAATTGTTAAAACATCCTAGATATCTCCTCTTAGAATTTTTTCCATGTTTTTTATATTTAAATAAATTGTCAAAGTATCACATGGTTCTAAATACCTACTCTTTGTACTTTTTCAATGATATTTTATAATTACAAATGATAGTTAAAATTCACATAACTCTAGAGATTTCCTCTTGGACTTACATAATACTTCTAAATGTATCTTAGAATTTTGGACTAATTATAGAAATTCTACAAGATACACTAAATTATTTAAAGAATATCCTATGATACCTTGAATTGATGATAAATACATTTTACCATCATACCGAAATTTCTACTATTTATTTATATTTTTTACTGTGACCTATCCTTATCACTAAATTATATCATACTCCTTTGTACAAAAATTTTGTTTACAATTCCATTAGCCTCTAATGATCATCATATCCTTCCCAAACAATCTATCATGATTCAATTGTATTGAATGTGCTATTGTATTATAAATACCTATCATCTATCTAATATTATACTATAGATAGTACTTATATTACTATACATACAAATAATATGACCAAATTCTATGTTGATAATTCCTTAAGACACATGAGTGTCTTTTATGGTTTAATATTTTATAATAATTGATCTAATTTTAGAAGTTTGTGAGGGTTGAGTATTGAGGAAATACCATTAAAAGTATTTTCATATGGATAGAAAGTGATGTGCTATATTTCATCAAATGGTTATTTAGTCTTACCATAGGAAATCTTTATATTTATTAAAATTATTGATGATTTTATGAGGGTTCTCTATGTCTATATCAATTAAATATAAATTTGATATATTTCTAAATTCAAGGAGTTCAAACTACTAGGGGTAAATAAAAGTGAAAAGAACATAAAATTGTTAAGGAGTAATCATGGATGAGATTATATTAGTAATAAGTTTAAGAAATTTTTCATGTATCATGGTATTTCCTAGTAGTATATATTTATTTTATACCACAATAAAATTTGTTCATAGATTAAGACATAAAGCTATCATGGATATGGACCATTGTATGATCCATGCACTGGAAGTGGATTATAAAAATTTTGCGTAGTATGAGCCTATTGTGTTACATATATAATCAATAAGATACTTAATCGTGTCATCAAAGGCATTGATCTTTTTGATATGTGGACATGACAAAATCCTTTATTTCATATATTAGTATGTTTGGGACACTTATTTAGTATCATATGTATATTGAGTTTAAAAAAAAAATTAGCAAATATTCATTGATGTATTTTTAAGGTATGATATGGAGTAAAATAAATATAGACTTTATGATATATATATATATATATATATATATATATATATATATATATATATAGCGGATATTACTAGATGATACATTTGATAATTCATATCCATATACAACTTGGAGACTAATTTTCATTCTTATTTAGGACATTTTATCATCTTGTCATGTTTCTATTGATTTTTCATCTAAGTTAATATTCTATTGGGATATTTTCTACTCCATGCTCCATTTAATTAGTTTCTATAGATTACTTCTAGTTTCAAATCTTCAACTGAGGTGTTTAATCCTCCTTATCAAGGTGTTGTAGTTGTTAATATTATTTTCTATTATGATGATGTGGATATCTCTAGTTCTTGATATTGTTTTTAGTGATAATTTATTACATTTTGAGAGTCTCACACCTACATCATTCACTGCTTAATCTTATTTGGAGTTTTGATAGCATACACATCCCATTCTATAATAGGAATGTCATGGAAAACTCCCTAGTTTGTAATTTACTTGCTAAAGGAAATAGTGATGGATACTTGACTATATATAACTAGATAGAAGGATATATTAAGTAGGATTCATATATGCAAGCATATATGTCATGAAGAATTGGACTAAGAAGATGGTTTTCTTTCTCTAAGATAAATAACTTTTCAATATGAAAAGACATATGTAAGACAAAGTTTAATTTTCATGGCCAAATTAAGAGGTACACAAATCATCTTATTATACAATATTCTCTTTAGAAGGGATATGTTATAGGAAGATGGGGAGACAAAATATAGATATCAAAAGGAAAAAATAAACATGCATTAATTTTGAATAAAATGAGGACATGTTTTAACTTGAGTTATTAATCCTAGTACCAATCATACTAAAAATATATAGTTGGAAAAAGTGGTTCTCCATAAATAACAATACTAAGTACACTCAATTTCCACTACATCTAGAAGGATACACATTTGAATGAAAAATAATATATAGATAATTAGTGGATCATTACTTTTGGATACAATGAGTTGATATCTTGGTTTTATGATCATGTTGGTGATTTCAATACAAGGCTAAAGAAGGTGGGATATGCTAAAATTGTATCAAGGCCTATTTTAAAGAATATTAAGAATGATAATTCATGGTAGAAATTCAAAGAGGTACTAAAGAATATAGATCCTAAAGTCCAAGGTATCTTAAAATGATTAAAAAATATATGATATAGAAGACACACATGAGCCTATCATTTAAAATAATGTTTAATCCTATGGTCCTAGGTATTTTATAAATAAAAAATAAGGCTTATATAATTTTCAAATGTAAGATAGATTATTTCTAACAATATATGAGCTATAAATACTATTTGGAGCTTGAAATGACCCTTGCACCCTAGGTACCGCAAGCCCCCACGGTTTCGATTACTTTTCATCTTCTGAGTGAGTGTATCTGCTAACATGTTCCATGTTCAAAAAAACAAACCTAGGAAGGCTAAAGAGAATGATATGTGGCCCCTTCAGATGAACTTTAGGTTTTTTAGCAAGGTCAAATCCTTGACTTGATATAATATTTTAGCACTTCTTCTACACTGGCTTACTCTATCAAGTGTCTTGCCAGGGAAAAGGGAAAGATAAGAAAACAATAAAATAACTAGAAAGAAAACTTGTAGAAATGGAAATCTATCTAGCCTAGCTAGACGAGTGGTGATGTGCCAAGAGATTGCAATTTTTGTTTTGTCTTAGTGGGTTGAGTGAACACATGAATCAAACATGATAGAAAATTTGAACATAGATTCAACCATATATGAAAATAATTTTAAAAGACTTCCTATAGATGCCAAGACAAAATACTGAAATAGTCACAATCCCCCACAAAAATGTATATGAAAACTTAGAATAAGATAAAATTGTTAGTGTAGTCATAGCTCCTTGTATTCATACTAAAGCATATATTACATTCATAAATAATACATAATCAAAACATGTGATGATATGTACATGTAGCTGGCCTAAAGCTCAAATACAAACTGAAAGACAAAATTGAAAAAGGGAGAGAAAACTATTATAGGTCAACTTCTAAACACAATAAAAATTTTGAACTCTCCTCTTTTTTTCTTGGAGGATAGATATTTATAATATTTACAAGTAAATTTTAAAATTCAAAATTCCCCCCAATATAGGTATGGGCAGGAGTGTCAACATCATTTTCTAGTTTCTAGATCAATGGAACTACATTGCATTAATTTCTAGGGATTCTAAATCTGATTGGGGCTAAATCACCATAAATAACTCCATGGGCGGCACAATGCTATTTTCAAGGGTGTCATTAATACACCCAAACCCACCAGTGGAAATATGAGCTTCAGTTTCAATATTTAGTGATGGAGATATGCTTTGGTGATTGTAAACTTGTGCCTCTTCAATATTTGACCTATCTTGATGATTTACTCCTTTATATGCTAGCTCACTAGATTTTAGTATTGGTTTGTATTTGGACCTCCCCTTTGGTGACCCAGGTGCTCTAATGGCTTCCCTCCTTATAATTTAAATTAACCTCTAGTCTAGTTGATGTTGCTATTGATGTTATCCCGCTTCTATTAATAGTTGATTTTCCAAATATGACTTTGCATAGGGTACCATCAAACCTCGTTTAATGGGTATGCTTTAGGTCCTTAGTTTTTTTTCCATGATATTCTCCCCCCTCTCACCTATAATCCCTTGGAGGATCCATATGTGTGGACCAATAAGGTTTGTTGTCCTCATTGAGTCCTGTAGACACCAAAATCCAGCCACTTGCAAGTCATCTATACCTTCCTGTCAGCCACGTGTCGGTCATCCACCTTCCCGCCATTATTTGGCCCAAATCCACACTTTCCCGCCATTATTTGGCCCAATTTCACCTTTCCCGCCATTTTTCATCCCCAAATTTATTTAAATTAATATTTATATATATATTTATTTTAATATTTTAATATATATATTTAAATAATAGTTTAAGTGATTTAATCTGAGCCGTCCATCCTTCATTTAATCTCATCCGTCCATCCATCTTAATCCATTTCACAACCAAGATTTATTCTCTACCCTTGGATCCACTTTAATCTTAGCCACACGTTCAAAGTGTCGTTAAAACCCTAAAGTGTGCCCTAAGAGTGGATTATAAATAGAGTCACCTTGATGGCTCAAACCCTATGTCTTTGCTACTTCTATCTCTGATTCTAATTCTTCTACCGTTATCTCCCCGCTTCCACTACCCTTTCGTCGCATCCATCGCCGTTTCTCGCCGCTTGCCGCCATCTCTTCTAAGATTCTGCAGAATCCCCCATTCTTGTCGCAAGTGCCCACGGCGTTTACCCTTTACCAAGTGCCCACGGCTTTACCAAGTGCCCACGGTTACAAGTGCCCACGGCGTTTACCCACAGCCACGACTCGACCGACGTCCGAAACCTTAATCCGAAGCACGCGGCGTTCAGCGAGTGCACCAGGGCGCCTTCCGTAGCCGATTCTGACAACCACATTACTTCTGTGTCGCCCGGTCTAGCTGCGTTAACATAGAATAAGTATAAATTAGTTTAAAGCAAGTAACTTCTTTTCTGTTATTGATCTGTTATTGAATTCTTGCATTCCATTTTTCTAGGGTTTTAGATTGTTTCGAGGGCTCACACAGTGGAGCCCTCTTATTAATTTCTAACTCCTTGATAGTGTTAATGTGTGCATGTTTTTGATAAGCAGATCCGGTTTATTGATGGCAACTGATTAAGTCGGAGTGGTCCAAGCAAGGGATACAACAAAGCCCACTCACTCGTTGGGATTGAAGATACATTCTTCGAAAGCGCCACTATTTGTGCCGCCTAGGGTTTCGGAGAACCCTAGCATAACTTGTAACTCTTGTATCACAAATAAAGGGTTACAGGCCCAGTTGTATTCAAAAAGGAGTTTTTAAACTCCATCGATTAATAGAAATCGTTTGTTTTGTGCAACTATTCTGTACTCTGTCATTGTGATTTTATTTATTTTGTTTGGCGTGTATTTTTAATCTACAAATGGCGATCACGGTGGGACCCCTAGGGTTTCATATTTTTAAATACTTGCTTTACTAATCTGTTCTTGTTTTCTGTTTTATTTTGCAGGTTCCAAAAATCATGAAATTCGTTGTTCCAACGAACTAGGGTTTCTGAGCTTGCAGAAAACGCAGCAGACGCAGAGGGGCGTCTGGAAGTCCAATACGAAACGCAGAGGTGCGTTTCAGCCTGTGCAGACTCCCGTGGGCGTTTGAAGTCAGTTTTACAAAAAAGCGTAGGCTTCCAAGTAAGTGTCGTACTTTTTACGTTTTTGGTTTTTCTCGCTATATTTTGTTTCTTTTTCAGATCATTACTTTAAAATGAACAAAAACTAAGTAATCTGGAAAAGAACAGTTATTTTTAATTACATTTTTCTTTGCATTGCATTATTGATTGTTGCTTGCATTAAAAAAAAAATAAAAATTTGCATACCTAGCTGCATATTAGAATAGCTACGAATTATTTGTTTTAATTATCTAAGTAGGACTATTGATTGGATGTCAATAGTACTCCTGCCATTGGGTGATTCCAGCAGAGAAGTGGACGAACCTTCCGGTTGCTCCTTTGATATCCGATATCATTGGTAGGCAGGGGGTTTTAAACGGTGTACTCCACTTCTTCGGAGGAAATGACATGTTTTCGTAGCCTCTTGCTTAGATCATTAGAACTTTTGATTTATAGCCTTGTATGTACACATTAGATAACTAAAACATTTAAAAAAAAAAAATTCATTGCATTTTCATATTGCATTTAAAACAAGTGATATCCTGGATTTCATCACTGGGTATTGCTTGAAGTTTAGTGACGGTGGAATTCATCTCCATCCATTAAACTTCTGCCTTAGACACCATAGGTCACCCCCGAGCAAACTTGCTGGATTTCATCACCAATAAGAATCTCGTTGTCCTTTCCTAGCCATAGTTTTTACCTTTTTTTGTGAATAATTCAAGATTAGATCACATGCAAAACTCATAAACCGGACACTTAAAATTTACTACAGATTAAGATCAGAAAATAATTAATTAACCGCAAGGTAAGACACATTGGTTGAAACCTAGGTTGTGACTGTTTTCTGATAATTTTTGTAGTGTAAATTTATCATTCTAGTTTTGCATTCTTCTTTTCTGAATTTGTTTAGATTTATTGCTTCATGGTCTTAACAAGGAATCAATCTAAAATGTTAAATCTAAATAATCAAATGGGAAATTCACGTAACATCCCCACCACCAACATGGCCACTTATCTTAGTGAATTTCAGTGTGTTCGCCTCGCAGGTCTTTCACGTCCTTCTACCGTCTACCACATGGCCATGCCCATGGAGGAAGACAATTCCTCTCATATTACCCACATTGATATGGCCCAAGTGCAAACTCACTTAAGAGATGGCACTGGCTATGTCCTTGAGCCAATCCAAGATTCCCCTATGCAAGATTCTATTTTTCAGCAGGATATTGCATCAACCATACCCGCCGGTTTCACTCAGGTCTACACTAACCCTTTTTTTGAGGCTAATGTGGTATCTGTTCAGCCGGCTTCATCTCCAACATCTTCCCGGATGCTCAATTGTCCTCCTTTGGAGACAAATGTAGTGTCTTCCCGACCACCTTCTCCTCCATGTACCCGGGTGTACACCAATTCTCTTTATGAAGTTGGTGGAAACTCTTCTAGCCATAACCAATTTCAACCCTCTTCTTCCCAAACCATTTATGGTTTCACCCTACCTGGGACACAGTCTACTGTTCCTTCCTAGGTACCGCCTACTTCAGCCACCTTCATCGCCCCTGCTATGCAGCCTCTCGTGACTACCATGGCAGCCCGCCCTCCACCTTCATCCAATCATCCCACCTCCCTTGGGTTAGATATTAATAAGGTTAAGGAGTATCTCGACAAATTGATTTTGCAACAACAAGCAACAAAATGCTCAACCACCTGTCGTAGTAAATCCTACACCCCAACCAATTTCTACCCAGCCAACTTTTATTAGCTCAGGCCCCACCTGGGTACCCCAATCTTCGGTGGTGTCCATTCCTACCCCACCTTTCTCCCAACCTAGTCCAGTTCATCATCTACCCCAATCACCTTCTTTTCGGTATCATCCATACCAACAACCTGTCCATTCCACACCGCCTAATCCAGGCAATTTCATCCCATCTCATCAATTTTCCACTCTTCCATTACATCATCATAATCATCAAACAAGTCAAAATTTTAATGAAGATTCTCGACTCCATGCTATGCAACAACAGATTGACAACCTTATGCTTAACGTGCCTGGCTCATTTAGTCATAAACCTACGCTAAGGTCATTGATCAATCAACCAATTCATCCTTCGGTACCTTCACCACCATATCCGACTGATTTCACATTACCGAAGTTTGACAAATTTCGAGGAACTGAGGATCCTCATGAACATGTGAGCTCATTCATGCATGCTTGCTTTAGAATCCAAAATAATGATGCTCTTATGCTCTGAAATTTTCCTCAAACCTTAGGAGGAGATGCTGTACAATGGTATAATCATTTAGCTCACCATAGCATTTATGCTTACGAGCAATTGATTAATCTATTTTTAGAACGATTCTCCCTGAATGTACAAAAGAGAGTTTCATTGTTCGACTTATACAAGCTCAAGCAACATGACGATGAGACCGTTTATGACTTTGGAAACCGTTGGAGGGCTATCATTAATAAACTCGCCATTCTCCCTACCAATGGAGGAGTTAACCAAAATGTTCACCCACAGTTGTCTAAAACCTATCTCTTGGTTACTCCAATTACAACAATACAGGACTTTTGAAGAGGCTTTGGCCCAAGCAAGTATCATAGAAGACATTAAAGTCCAAGAGGGTGTTTTAAAACCCCGTAGAAAAGAATGGCAACAAAAGGGCCAACAACGAAATAATAATTATGGCCAAAACAAACAAGCACAAGCTAGTACAACCTCAAATGTTAACCAAGTTAATCAAGTGGTGGCGAGTCAGCCCGTAATGGCTCAACAACAACAAGTAATGCAAAGTCAACCACAACCAATTGCTTATCATGCGGTACCCGCCCCTACTCAACCAGCTCCCAATACTGGGCCAACCATGGAAACTCGACCTTGGCAAAACAATCGTCCCAAGCGACAATTCACACCTTTAGATGAACCATATGCGGTCATATTCAACAAGTTATATAGCACAAATCAGCTTAACTTTACCCGAGTTTAAACCTTTAGACCCATCTAGAAGGGGGAAGTATTACAAGGAGTACCTATTTTGTCCTTATCATAGGCAAAATGGGCACGATATCAATAATTGTACGACTTTCAAACATGTGATCCAAGATCTTATTGAGATTGGAGCCATTAAATTGGATAGCCCCTTAGCCCAACAAAATCAAAATCTTGGTATATTTCAAACACCCCTTCCACATCGGGAGGAAGCTCCAACAACTTCGTGGGGAGTAACTCGGTAACTCCTCCTAATCAAGTCAACCATGTACAACAATACCAAGGTTTTGTGGGTACTATTAACGTAGTAACCCGGGGTCAAAGGGCGAACCAACCAAATCAGGCCGAACCACAGCCCACTCGTACAAACCCCCACCCACCTCGGTAACAGTGACCCAACGACGTGCTAGTACTTCTCAACAACCGCTAAATCATTCTACTCAACGCCAACCACCCATCATGTCATTGAGTAGCCGGTTAACTACCAGCTTTAAAAATGGCTTCCGCCAAGTTATCGATCTATGACCTCATTCAACAATCTCCCCGCATAGAGAGGCATTAATGGAAATATTAAAGTCAATCGAGCTTCAAACTCAAGATACTAATGCCTTCAACAACTTTGTGGGGAGTATTCAAACATGCATGGAGCCCTCCATCACTTTCTATGATTTTGAAATCAAACCTATGTCAACATAAAGTATAGATCCTCCACTACATATCATGGCCAAGATCGATAACAAGCCATTCAAGAGAGTCTTAATTGACACCGGTTCCTCAATCAATATCATTACAACATCGGCGTTGAGTCATCTAAAGTCGTCGCCATCCCTTATCACAAAGTCGACTTTTACTCTTAAAGCATTCAATGATGCTTTATCTTCCACGGTTGGCACAGTTATCTTGCCCATTGAGGTAGGGGCCCGAACTTTGCATACCTTGTTTCACATCTTGGAAGGGACCATGGCATACAATGTATTGCTTGGACGGCCTTGGCTTAGGGAGATGAGATGTGTCCCTTCTATACTGCATCAATGTCTGAAGTATGTATATGAGGGACAGGTTCATTGTGTACCTGCTGACACTTAACCCTTCAAACATTGCAACTATGTCTCAAATCCTTATGAGATTGTGTTGCCATCCACTCATCTTTTCTTGACCCCATCTATTTCTTCTATACCATCTTCTTCTAAAGCTCCCATTCCCGAGGAGCCACCCATCATATCGCAACCATCTTCCTCTTCCGCTATTCCATCTCATTCACCACTTTCTTCATCAACTAATCTTCCTTCTTCTTCATCAGTGACCACATGCACATGTGGCCATGACCAATCATCTCTTTCCACGTCATTACCCCCTTCTTCTACACCTTCTTCAACATCACCTATTATTCCTCCATCTTCCCAACCATCACCAGCCGATGTTTCACAAGTTAGTGAAGCATCAACCCAACCAAATCCTTCCAATTCTTCTATCCCACATTCTTCTATTCCATCATCTAGTCCATCTCCCTCCCAAGTCAAGGTCCATCTCACTGATGCAGGTATTGGTGAGTATGCCATCCAAGATGTCCACATCACACCGTTCAATGTGCAAACAGTTAAAGATTTTGGTCGTCCACATGACCAACATTTATCCATTGGATCGGTTTATAACATGGGTTCTATGCCAAATTCCATTAATTTTGTATATGGGGGAATAGAGTCATCTTCTAGTACTACCACCATACTAGAACCCAAGCATCCAGTCCCCGCCAATATCGAAAGGATGGAGGGTTTTCCCTCTCGCTATTTCCACGGACATAATTGGCAGCAATTTGGCCTAGGTCGATACGAGCAAGGGGTAACCGAACGCATCGATATGCCATATCGTAGACCCACCGAGCGTTTTGGTCCGGGCTACCAACCACTTCCATCCCTTTCTTCTTTTGAACGAGCTTTTCAAAGCATTAATCTTAATTCATAAGAAGAAATCCTCCACCCCGACGAATCCGAAGATGAAGCCTATGAAGAATTTGACGTCATGTCAAATGGTGATGAATCTAAAGAAGAGTCGGCGCCCATTGTTCCCCTCACTAAACAAGACGAGTTTTATCTCCAATTGTTCCCTCTCCAAGAGGCCATCTTTCGCTTGCTTCTTCCACAAGAACGAGGTGAACCACCCCCCCCGCCACATCCATAAGCCATAATCCAAACCTGTATTATATGTATATACTAAAATAGTGGTTTTCACCACTACCAAAAAAAAAAAAATCAGAAAATTCCAAAAAAAAAAAAAAAAAAATATATAAAAATATAAAAATACTTTATTGCTTTATGTATGTGTGTAATAGTGGTTTTCACCACTACAAAAAAAAAAAAAACTAAAAAAAAAAAAAAACTGAAAAACTATGTTGTTTTGCACTTCAGGTCTTCCGAGGTCTTCACCGGTTTTCCCTTCCATTCCGCCCATCCTTTCTTCCATAAGTCGACAATGAATTTTGAAGACTTATTCACCCCGCTCCATAATCCATATGATCCGGATAAGCCAATCCCGATCAACCCAAGCTTGATTGACATGGATCGGATTTCATCCCCTCCATCTATTTCATAGTTCATCCTTTCCGAGGAATTGTTAAGGGCTTCCGCCAACTACATTCCTCCTTCACCTCCACATTCACCTTCATCTTCTAAGCCGGAGGTCTTCCAGCAGACATAGATGAGAGCAAGGCACAGGAGCTTGATGACATTTTAGATGACATAAATCCGATCCCTACTCCCCATCGCCTTGAGGAAGGTTCCCACATGTCTATTGAAGAAACTATCGATGTAGACCTTAGTCCATACCAAGATGGCACCCAAATTGTGAAACTGGCTAAAAGTCTATCATCATAGGAACAAGAGCAAATGATTGCTCTACTCAAGCGGAAGAAGGAGATATTTGCATGGTCTTACAAAGACATGCCAGGCCTAGACCCTAATTTGGTTGTCCATAACCTCACCTTACAAAAAGATGCTAAACCCATCAAACAAAAACTTAGGAAAATGCATCCTACCGTGGCCCTCATAGTTAAATCGGAGATTCAAAAACTTCTGGATGTTAAATTTGTCGTCCCGATTGATTATCCCGAGTGGCTTTCTAACATGGTACCCGTTCGCAAGCCTAACGGGGGATACGTGTTTGCACCGATTTTCGAGATCTAAATAAAGCATGTCCTAAGGATGACTTTCCTCTTCCAAACATTGATACTCTTGTCGACACTTGCGCTGGTCATGAAATGCTTTCGTTCATGGATGGATTTTCAGGATACAACCGGATTCGAATAAACCCTGAAGATCAACACAAAACAAAATTTACTACACCTTGGGGAACTTTTTGTTACAGGGTGATGCCCTTTGGCCTTAAGAACGCAAGTGCAACCTATCAACGAGCCATGACTTATATTTTCCATGATTATATGCATAAGATTATCGAAGATTATGTGGATGATTTATTGGCAAAATCTAAAACTCGACAAGAGCATTTTGATGTATTGGAAAAAGTTTTTGATAGACTTCTAGAGCATAAAGTAAGGTTGAACCCTAAGAAATGTGTCTTTGGTGTTACCTCATGCAAACTCCTAGGTTTTATTATCTCTAAACGAGGTATTGAGGTGGACCCAAACAAGGTCAAAGCCATTATGGAAATGTGTCCCCCAACTAATTTGAAGGAGTTGCGTAGTTTACAAGGAAAGATTAATTCAATCCGTCGCTTTATTGCACAACTTTCTCGATAAATGTAGGCCATTTTGCCACCTACTACAAAAGGGGGTACAATTTTCATGGACAGATGAGTGTCGTAAAGCCTTTGATGACATCAAGCAAGATACTTAGCATCTCCGCCGACCTTAGCTCCGCCTCGTCGAGATCCCTTCCTTGCGAATTTCTTTGTAGGAATTTATCAATGATGATACCGCTAGACAAGCACGTCTTGATCAACTCACACTCATAGATGAAAAACGAATCAATGCTTTAGAGCATTTGCGAGTTTATCAAGACCGATTGAAACGTGCTTACAATGCCAAAGTTCATCTAAGAGAATTTCAAGTAGGGGATCTTGTCCTTAAAGAGAATCAACAAAACACCAATGCATTGCCGCATCTTCGAGATAAATTCGCGGCTAATTGGTTAGGTCCATATATGGTCACCGAAAGAGTGGGTAATGGAACTTATAGACTTGCCAGTTTAGAGGGAGAGGAAGAACCCGAACCACTTAATGTTATACACTTGAGGGCATTCTACGCATAGTTTGAATTTTATATGTACATATATACATGGCTTGTAAACAAAAAAAAAACAAATAAAATAAAAAGAATTTGCATTTCATTGTTAGTTGCATACATCTCATTCAAAAACATTGCATTTCATGTGCATACATCTCATTGAAAACCATAACATTTCATTTTCAGCCATAGTTGCATATCATGTTAGAGACCATTCTATCTTTTGGATATAAAATTTGGTCAAGCAAAAGTCATGTTGCCTTAATCAGGGGCACCTTCATAAAATCCATCAAACCGAATTGTCATTCGTACACCCATTTTCCATTTGCACATATTTACATTGCCAAAATGTTTTCAATCACTCACCATTCCTAGTGTTTTAAGCAAACTTCGAAATGCATGTCAAAGTTCTCTAGGGCCATATCACAAATTACACTAAATAAAATCTTGAGTATTGGGAAATGATTTCAAAAGCGGTCTTGAACCTATCACATTTTCACATCTTAAAAACATCTTGTGTCAAAGAGAGATAACACCATCCTTGGGTTGTGCCTCGAAGTGAAAAGGGTAATCCTCGTTTGTCCTATCATGCAAACATAGTCCATAAAATAGTGGTTCTTACCACTATCACAAGCAATCACAAAATATAAATATAAACAGAGTAGTAAGGATAGGGTAAAATTCTCATCATACTTCGGTTGAGAATCCGATTCCCCAAAGCTCTAAGGAAATGAACATTTTTCACACACCACCGATCCCAAATAAGTTGTAAGGATCGTACTACTTGTCCAATCGGACGGATAGGTAGTCATCCCCAAGGCTTACAAAGGTCAAAAACAACATGGACTATGGAGTTAACCTTCACCGGGGCTATAGACGCTTGACTCGGCAAAGGAGTATACTCATTGCGTGGCGACATGTCTCTCCTCAAAGAGAGACCTCTGAATGCTCATACGGACAAACTAGCTTCGGGGTCTTCTCCATAACAGGGTTACCTAATTTATGCAAGATGAGGTTAATGAACACACTTGCACACACACAGGTTTTTGATTGCCTAGAGTCACTACCATGCTTCTGATTTGGTTAATGAACTCACATGCACACACATTTGGTCCTAGTTGAATTAGGTAGTATTAGTAAGTTTGTTTGATACCACTAGCATGTTTGAGTCTTTGTAAAACAGTCTTCCTCCATATTTTCTTCCATATCAACCTCCATATCTTCTTCCATATTCATGTCATTCCATACGTCATCCATTCACAAGCTACCAAGTTCGGTGCCCCTGATTAAACAATTATGATAACAGTTGGCTAAATCTAACTATCTAAAAGTATGAGTGCTTCTTAGTGCATATTTCATTTACTTAGTCTCGCATTAATCATCTATAAGTTTGCATTCCATTCCATCACATATGCATCAAAAACATTAAAACATATAAAAACATGCATCACAAAAACATAGGCATTCACACAAAAGAAAGTAAAACACTAAAAATAAAAGCCATGTATATATATATATGTATAAAGGTCAAACTATACAATGAATGCCAAAAGGCTACAATATACAATAGAGCACCAAGGCTCATAAAGAGTGCATCTAAGCACTAAGCTAACCATCAAAAGAGGATCCCTGTGACCTAGTAGGAGCCCTAGACCTAGTGGTGTGCCTAGACTCACTACGCCTAGAGACAGAGGAGGATGGAGGATCAGGCAACACAATGTGATGCCTAAACAATGTGTCCTCCAGAGCCTCAATATAACGAGTCCTAGACCTAAGTCTAGATATGTCTATCCCGTGTCGTCGCTCTCGCTCCGCTAGCTCGCCCTGGAGTCTCGTCACCCCGTCATCCCGGGGCACCCTAGTCGCTCCATCCAAGTCCGCCCGCATCCGGCCATCCTCTCCTCCCCGAATAGCTATCGTGGCATCCCGCTCCGCAACCCTGTTGCTCCAACCGAGCTATCCTCTCATCCCGGATAGCTAGCATAGCATCACGCTCTGCTATCTACTACTGCAGCTGCACTAGATCATCCTCGTGCCCGCTAGGGGGTACCTCCCTAGTCTCTCCTACGGCCTCTCCTAGGCCCTCGCCATCATCCTCCTCGTCATCTCCGCTCCCCGATGCCTACCGCACCATCTTCCCCTTTCACCTTCGACTGTCAGATCGAAGGCGGGGACCCTCCCCCGCTTGGGAACCTCTCGCGGTTCCCTCGTCCTCTCCACCTCCAACACCACCAATGGTGGCTCCCACCTCGGCTCTACGGCCATCCATGCCGCATACTCACTGTCACCCCGACGTCATCCACGTCGAGGATCTCCATGTCCTCATCATCCTCTCGTCGCCTCCCTCCATGGCTCGGCACATGACAAATCCCCTCCGATCCGTGCCTCCGGTAGCGCACCGTCTCACCGGGGACATCCTGTCTCAATCCGACCCGGCGGAGCACTCGAGACATCTGTATGTACTCCGCCTCACTGTGGCCCCGACCCACTACCCATCTAGCCTGTCGCACCCATCTCAGATGCTCTCCATCACCGATCCACCTCGCCTCCCGCCAGGGCCTCCAAATGACTTGGGCATCTGTCAAGTCCGCCCATAAACTCCTATACCATTGCCCCGATCTCACGGGGCGGCTCGACTGTCTCTCCTCCGCCACTAGCCATCTCCTACCATAAGCCTGGCTCATGTCCCAATAAGCACATGGCAACCCCTCCGGTCGGGCCACTCTGAAGTGCTCCCAGCCCAAGCACTGGAGAACCAAACTGTAGCCTAGGCCCTTCCGGCCCCGTCTCCGAACCTCATACAACTCCTGGTACACCAGCACCAATAAAGCGGGCGCCCAGGCATACACTACCCTATTAGTGAGCATCTCGCTCACTACACCCATCATGTTCCATGGAAACCCGCACCCGATGTTGTTCGGGGCCACAATGTTGGCCAATACGAACATCATCATAGCCTCCACCGCTACCAACTCCTTGGCCGTATACATGGCCAAGTAAGGAATCCCCCCGCTCTCCGTCCGGATCTCCCTCCGCTCATCCCCAAACAACTTGGCCATCTCCGTGGCCCTATCTCGTCCAACCTCCACCCGCGTCCCCTCCACGGGCACCTTGAGGATGCGGTATACATCCTCAAGCGTCACCGTCATCTCTCCAGCCGGGAGCCGGAACGTCCCCCGATCTCGGATCCCACCTCTCGGCCAAAGCCGAGAGGTACCCCTCTCTCGCCCGAACTACCTCCAACCGGGCTGCCTCCGCTAGCCCTACCGCCTCCAATATCTCCCACTCTCCTCGGGACAATGACCTCCTCATCCCCGGAATGATAGGGGAGAATCGGTGTCGTGCCTCTAACACCCTAAGCTGCAAAACAACAAAACAAAAATTGGTTACAAATTTTTTTCAAAAAAAAAAAAAAAAAAAAAAAAAAAAAAAAACAAATAAAAGTACTTGCTTAAATAAACAAATACCTCAGCTGGCTGCACTGGCGCGTCCGCTCCCATCTCCGCCATAGCTCCCGCGTGCTTCACTCTCCCACACAACCTTTCACTTCACTTCACTTCATTCCACTCCCTCGTACGCACTTCTCTCAAGCTCGAACGCACAAATGAGCGAAATTCTCGCTGAAACTGTTTAAATAGCTGGTTTTGGCGCCCTGAAATGCAGTGGGGCATTTCATGGCGCATTCAGATGCAGTGGGGCATTTCATGATGCATTCAAACACCGACGGGCGTTTCTGCCACCTCCAAATGCATACCGGCGTTTGGTGTCAGTATTGAATAAAAGAACAAAACTTACAAAATTGAAGCTTACCTCCTCCAAATTTCATCAAATTGCATCCATCCATTCTTCTTATCATAATAAAACATTTTGTGAAGGTTACAACAGTTTTGGAAACAAATTTTGTCATTTTTCTCAAAAAGCGCATCATTCATCATTGATTTACAAATTGGGTTAAAAACATTCAAAACCTTCACAAAATTAACAACATTCATCAATTCTTCTGATCTATCGTCAATTTCATTCATTCTTCTTTCATCATGCATATTTTTGCCAAATTAAATTAAAGTAAACCTCGTATCTAGTGGTATATTCTATCACCTTGGCGATTGCAACGATTTGCATCCATGCAATTCGGTAAGAGGATTAAACCACCATAAGGACACTTACCATTTATCATCATCAATTATTTCCCTGTTTGAAAATTGGAAATTAATTTTGGATATTCTAATTTTCAAGTGACCTCATACCAAGATTAATTTGCTCAACAGCTTGTCATTGATGGCCTAGTTCATGGGGCCTTAAACATGGACAATCTTTCAATATCATCATTATTTTGAGTCTTGCTAGAGATTAAGGCTACCTAGGTTGATTGGTTCCGACCCGAGGAATTATCCATACAGTCACTAGGAGCATCTCTGAAGTTCTGGACTCTTTCATATTGCATCTCTGCATATCAATGGCGCCAACAAGGCAATTTCATCAACAATATGGATTCACCCACAGGAGTTGGGGCATCCGTTATCAATTTTTAACTTTCCTAATAGTAGAATTCATCTTACATGATCATGGAATTTAAAATTTGGCAAAAATCCCTTTCTAACCGTTGGGGCATAAAACGGTTCATCTTTCACATCACTCATATCGTCTTCAATCATATTCTTTTCTGGTTTGTACACCAACCCCTTTTCCGTTGGGACATAAACAGATGGTTCATACACCAACCCCTTTTTCACCGTTGGGGCAAAAACGGTTCATTTTCTTCCGAATTTCTTCCAATTGGCTCGTGAGAACCATTCTCGCTCGCCAATTGAGGGGGTAAGCTGATAAATTTTAAATATTCTTTTATTCTTTGGTCTTCAAAGTTGTGCTTTAGTCTTGAGAGAGAGTTGCGTCTGATCCAACTTTTCAGTGTCCTAAGTTTTTGTGCCGCATTGTGTCTTCACACAAAGCAGCCTCAAAAGGGGCATCTCCGTAGACACCAAAATCCAGCCACTTGCAAGTCATCTATACCTTCCTCGTCCCCACGTGTCGGTCATCCACCTTCCCGCCATTATTTGGCCCAAATCCACACTTTCCCGCCATTATTTGGCCCAATTTCACCTTTCCCGCCATTTTTCATCCCCAAATTTATTTAAATTAATATTTATATATATATTTTAAATATTTTAATATTTTAATATATATATTTAAATAATAGTTTAAGTGATTTAATCTGAGCCGTCCATCCTTCATTTAATCTCATCCGTCCATCCATCTTAATCCATTCCACAACCCAGATTTATTCTCTACCCTTGGATCCACTTTAATCTTAGCCACACGTTCAAAGTGTCGTTAAAACCCTAAAGTGTGCCCTAAGAGTAGATTATAAATTGAGTCACCTTGATGGCTCAAACCCTATGTCTTTTGCTACTCCTATGCGCTATCTCTCGATTCTAATTCTTCTACTGCTATCTCCTCTCTCTCTTCGCTACCCTTTCGCCGCATCCATCGCCGCCTTCGTCGCCGCTTTCCGCCATCCCTTCTCGCAGCATTCCGCAGAATCTCCCATTCTTGTCGCAAGTGCCCATCGGGCGTTTACCCTTCACCAAGTGCCCACGGGCGTTTACCAAGTGCCCACGGGCGTTTACCCACGACACAGACTCAGACCGACGTCTGAAACCTTAATCCAGAAGCACGCGGGCGTTCAGCGAGTGCACCAGGGCGCCTTCCGTAGCCTATTCTAACAACAACATTAATTCCAGGTGTCGCCTGGTCTAGCTACGTTAACAGAGGATAGGTATAAGTTAGTTTAAAGCAAGTAACTTCTTTTCTTTTATTGATCTCGTTATTGAATTCCCGCATTCCATTTTTCTAGGGTTTTAGATTGTTTTCGAGGGCTCACACAGTGGAGCCCTCTTATTAATTTCTAACTCCTTGATAGTGTTAATGTGTGCAGGTTTTTGATAGCAGATCCGGTTTATTTATGGCAACTGATTAAGTTGGAGTGGTCCAAGCAAGGGATACAACAAAGCCCACTCACTCGGTTGGGATTGAAGATACATTTTTCGGAAGCGCCACCATTTGTGCCAGCCTAGGGTTTCGGAGAACCCTAGCATAACTTGTAACTCGTGTATCACAAATAAAGGGTTACAGGCCCAGTTGTATTCAAAAAGGAGTTTTTAAACTCCATCGATTAATAGAAATCGTTTGTTTTGTGCAACTATTCTGTACTCTGTCATTGTGATTTTATTTATTTTTGTTTGGCGTTGTATTTTTAATCTACAAGTCCTTACTTGACTCATCCCATCCTCCTTATTCTTTTCTTCTAAGGTCCTTGGGCTTTCCCTTATGGGTGTGTTACTCGTGTCATTGAGCAACTATCCCTAGGTGTATGGAGTGCTACAACCTAAGTTTCAAGGGAGTGTGGCTTAGTTTTGGGGTCTTTCTACTAAATTGGCAAACAGGTCCTAGTGAACCAATATGTTAGAGGTCTCATCATCAATGGAACCTTTTTAGTCACCACTAGAAAGGTTTTGGGGTTCCTCTTGATGATGGGATGTGTCTTAGTCGCTACCAAAAATGATGTAATCCTTTTATAGCTTGATCCAAGTGAATGAATTTACCTCAAGGTGAGGGGATATTTGAGCATACTATGAGTCTTTAGCATATCCTATCCTTTGCTAGCACCTTATTCAATATATCTACTTGATGTGTGGATGGAGCTTCAAGGCCCCTCATCTAATTGTTTTTTGCGATAGCTTTGTTTATCTCTCCTTTGGGGAAAAATTATCCCCCACCATAGTGAAATTTTCACTATAGTTTGTTGGCTCACTAGGGACTTCTACTTCGAGGATTTTAAGAACCCAACAAATAATAGCCTTATCCTTTAGGCATGTAGTCCTGGAACAGATTCTAGAATCTTGGTAACTTGGGAGAGAAAGTATAGGCTCTTGAAGATGTATCGATGGGGATCCCTCCTTTTATATATTTTTGACTAATGAAGCAATGTAGGTATTTGAACTGTCTATCTATATCCTTAATATTTTCCATACAACTAAATCGATGGTGGAATAGTTATCTATGCATTGTCATTTATTGGCCATGGGAGATTCCTCTTCTTGGTTTTGATAGCCTCTAAATGTAACATAGGAAATGATTACCTTGTGCCACTCTTGTTTATTATTGGTCCTCATATTTTATTCAACCTCCTTTTCTTTACACATGTGGTGTGTTTCCCAAAATATTTTGCATGGATGTTTTATCTTTCTATCCTTTATTTATGTGTTTCATATTTACATTGACCAATAATAATAGTACATGGTATTTACATTATTTATTTAAAATATTCCCATTTACATTATAGTACATGGTATGACATGTCTACACACATCAATCCTATTTATATAGTCATTTCACCAAAACCTGCAATGTTCAAATCATAGGAAACCAAGCTTCTATTCATCCTAGTAGATTGGCTAGGTGGAAGCATGCACTTCTGGTTTTGGTGGGTGATGGATGCTTGAAGGCTCATTATTTATTTGTGTGTTGATATCCTATCCTTACATATCAAATATGATTTAAGTCTAATTATTTTGTATTCTTTGTATAAGTATTCCTCCCACATGTCATCAACCCACTCATCTGTCTGGTCATCCGATACTTAAGTGTGTAGCTTGTCCTTGAGCATTTTTGGCTTTGTCTCTTCTTTAGTAATTAGGAAATCCTATTCCCTCTCAGATTTGATTGCTATAATATGCTCCACATAATGCATTTGGAATGGTTTAGATAAAAATTTCATCTTGACCTCATAGAAAGTACTCAAGAACATGTGGTTCTAATCTACAGAAAGGTACCCCCCAATATTTGTAGTGAAATCATAGGAGAGGTAGAGACTAAATGAGGTGGGTATATCAGTCATTGATACCTCTTAAAAAATAGCTATATTGGGGTAGGTATATAGAAAGAGTTATAAATATTTAAGAAGGTTGTCAATGGGTATTGGAGTCTCATCTAGTTGCACTACCCCTTGCTTGACTAGTTCATAGGCCAGATCCAATGTGTCAACAACCATTTTTGGCATGAATGTGGTGCTTATCCTTGAGTCCACAAGGAAATTTTTGATGATTTTTTCATCACATATGAGTTTCATGTAGAATGGTTGTGGCTTAGGCCTATTAGAATTTGGACTGGATATCTATAGAATGGCTAAATCCTTCTACTTTTTAGTAATATTCTGCTTCTCTAGGGCCTACTCTAGTTGCTTCATCTACTCTGAGAGGGTGAGGATATTCCATAA
Organism: Wollemia nobilis; assembly: GCA_028583015.1. Lineage (NCBI taxonomy): Eukaryota > Viridiplantae > Streptophyta > Pinopsida > Araucariales > Araucariaceae > Wollemia > Wollemia nobilis. The sequence continues at coordinate 5,838,616 of JAQPPZ010017107.1, read as the reverse complement.
TGAAATAGGTATAGTGGACCTCTTAAGATGCTCAACCACATTGAAATATTCTAGTGGTTAGGCATTCAATGTTTTTGGGACCCATTATAGCTTGGTTCTATCAATGGTAAATTTTGGCACCTGTAATGGACCTGGTACTAGTTATCTTGGGTTCCTATGGTGCTAGTAGCCTTGGTCGATATTTATTTAGCCCTTAGGCTTGATTAGTCTCTAGTATTTTATTATTTAGCATCAATTATTGCTACCCTTGAACCTCCTCCATCACTCTCCTCTTGCTCTTATTAGTGTAAAATATGCCTATTCTATGGATAGTGAATGTGCCATAGACTTCATCCAATGGTTATTGAATGAAATGAGATTTCTCTCACTTCAACCTTTAAAGAAGGCCAACTCCTCAAGATTCTTATAAAGAAAAATAGAGGTATAAACTTAATGGTGAAGGGATAGAAAGTTAAAGAAAAGGTAAGGATTTAAAGAGAGGAAATAAAGGTGGACAAGATCTAGTGTAGCAAAACTAGATATTACTGTATAACAAGCTAATGCAATCAATTTACATGATACTTAATAGACTAGCCATTGATAGATGCAATTTCAAATTTATTCAACTTTAATTACATACTTTAATCATTCCAAAAAATTAAATGAATAACAATCCAAAATTGATCCAAATAGCAAAATTCACTTTAATAGAATAGACTAAACATAAAAGTGTAATAGAAATGACTTAAAGCAAATATGCATTCATAAAAACCTATAATTACACAACAATGGAGGCCAAACAACTATCACTTCTCATTAATTGGCAACAATATTACATAGCAAGTATCTAGGCAAATACTATAGATTTGACCCTTCAACTAGAGGTGTCACAACTTATTTATAAACTATATTCTGAATTTTACAGTGGAAGATTTATAGTCAGTTGTAGGTCTATTATAAAATAGCCTAGGAAAGAAGATTCATGATGTTGAGGTGGCAGTTTCAGATACCACTCTACATTTGAATTTGAATCTTTGTGTAATTTGCTCCATCGATTTGCAACTACCTTCTATAAGTGGTTGAACTATTACAATAAATTTATTAGAATTATCATTTTCATGCTTCAATACCATTAGCTAGAACAACTAGAAGGCATTAAGATGGTTGTAGGTCTAAAATAAATATTTTTTGAGCACTTGTATAGAATTCAAGCTCGTTATTTTGCTTACAAAGCTCCTTCGAACAAAATTGGAGCTCACAAATGTTTTGGTGATGTCACTTCAAGATGGATTCTAGATTTGCTCCTCATGGCTTTATACATCCCAACTTTGTGCAAAGACTACTCCATCCTTATGCACCTTACTCTTTTTGTACAATCCTAGGCTTTGGTGTGGAGATGCTAACGTCATCACTAAAAGGGGCCCAACTTTGTTCATTTTTATTCAATCCATCATGGTTTGTGCAACTAGCCTTAGGCATTTTTGTTTGCATAAATTTGGGATATTTTTTCCTTTTGCTAATGTCACCTCAAAAATAGCCCTAACTTTGTGCATCATATTTTTATTCTTTGCAGATTTGTGCAATCGACATTGGGATCTTTTGTGACTTTGAACATCGTAGCTTCAAACATCATGGATTTGAACATTAACTCCTTTTGCACAATGTCAAGCTTTGATGTATAGGTGATGATGTCACCACCAAGAAGCACCCAAATTTATACATCATGATTTTGTGTAACCTCTTAAGCCATCAAAACACTTAGCCAAATTTTTCAAAGAAAATAGCTTGGCTTCTTGTATTGCAAATGGAGTCATGAATTTGACCTACATTCTTGGTGCGTCTTGGGGTCTTTTGCTTGCAAAACCTACATAGCCTTATTCTTAGGTTATAAATTTATGCATAAGGGAAGGAGCTAGAAGATAAGCTAACAAAGAATAGAAGTGTAAAGGTGATACTATATATGGTAATTACTGCAAGAATCAAGAAAGGCATGGACGATGGAAAATGGGAGAACTGGAGTTGATAGTAAGATATACAAGTGAACAAGATAATGAAAAGTGGGACAAAGCTGAATATAGAAAGGAAAGAAGAATGGACAATGGATGGAAACATCCAATATTTGGTGTCCCCAACAAAAATGGTACCTCTATGAGCATATTATGCCATAGTTGAGAGATGCTTTAGGTCCAAGCAATATACCTTAGGCAAATATTCCAAGCACTTGCAGGCTATAGTCTTTCATCGTGATGTATTATTCTTTTCTTCACAAAATCACAAAAAAATCCTTCTCTTTATTACCAATATTAGTGCAATATCTCAGGCTTGAAATGAGGCTCATAGTTATTCTTTACATTTTGGATTATTTAGCCTTTCATGGTCTTATATAATATGAGATATGCCAACTAAGTCCCATAATGATTGTATGAAGCTTTCTTCTGATTTGGCTCCTTTCCCCAAAATTTGGGACCTATGTGGAAGGTTTGCTCACATTCCTTATTTAATATTCTTATGCTATCTAGACTCCTTTGGCTCAGTTCTCTTTCATTATTCATTCATCATGTAGGGGATGGGAAGTCATGTGGTGCACATTTTATGCATCACCTCTTGAATTATCTTGTGCTATATATTGAGACCTTAGTATCTTTGTGCTATTTTTTAGTTCTTATTATCTTATCCATTAGGTTACGAGATCATGAGAAGGATGATAGAGAGAATAGTAGATGAATAATGTATGGGAGCTAATTAATAGGATGAAATGAGGGGTGCAAGAGAATGATATGATATTCAAAGGGTATATACTACAATGAAAATATTTCATAGAGATGCTACCTAAGGGTGATGAGCCTTTCTCTTTTTAACTTTGTTTCATAGTTTATCGCTGATCAAACCATACAACTTCTTATATCTTGAAGCTTCGAGGGGATCCCAGTCTAATAAAATTTGAAGGGTGTTCATAGTTACACATCTATGAAGATTTTTTTAGAGTGTGTAACTATGAACAACCCTTATATTTGGTCAAATATATCTATGACCATATTTCTAAAAAACTTCTTTGTTCTCATCCTTGCTCTATCTTGACAAATTCCATAATTGAGGGTGGTTTTTTCTACCTAATTTCACAATATGATGAGATTATTGTAGACACCACTGATGGAACAATCCATCCTACAAATTCTAGAGCATTCTTAGCTAATAGTGGGATTGCTAAAGTCAATATCCCTCCTCAAGGGTATTATTATTTTTACTAGGCATAGGGATCTCCAAACCCATCTACAATTTCTTTTGCAGTATGCTTAGCCTAGGAGTCTTATAAAAAGTTATTTTCCTTTAGTAGGGGAATTCTAATAAAATAGTATCTTATATAGACTTGTTAGTATGGTGGAGGTATCACCCTATCAACCACGTTAGCCCTCTTTTTCTTGTGTCCACCTTGCACCTGTTTTCAAGAAGAGGACTTTTAAACACAACTAATGTTTTTTTCTAATTAATCTGCTTAATGTGATATATATATATATATGTGTGTGTGTGTGTGTGTGTGTGTGTGTGTGTGTGTGTGTGCATGGCTAATACATAAAAATAACATTGCATTGCACACCATACATTTCACAAATTGTATTTCTCCAATTGCATCTCACACATTATATTTTATACATTGCATTGCATTGTCCACATTACATTTTACACATTGTATTGCACATATTACATTTTTAGAAAAATAAATGAACATAGAAATAAAGGTGCACATAGAGACAAAAATATTGATAAAAATTTGCTTTTGTATTAATATCTTTGATATAGTATTACAACTTTTTAATTGCCCCAACTGTGTTGGGAGCAATGTTACAATATTTTCTCTGTATGGTACAATTTATTTCGATGAGGGAATGGGGTCTTCCAAGTCTTCAACACAGCACGATGTCATTTGTTCTCCATTTACAACTCCAAGGGGCGAGTGGGCTTAAAGTATCCAGTGCGGGGACCACTCTATCTTCAGCAACTTCTCCAAATTACTTGTTGCCTACACACATGAAAACCAGCAAAGGGATCAGTAACACCTACAAAATCAAAGTATAAATATCGTACTATAAAACCCTATACAGATAATCATATAATGCGAATAGTAGAAAGCATATAAACTAAAAAGCCTTCCAAAATTAAACCTTACTGATCATATCTGATATGTGCTCTCGGCTCTAAAAAATCATGGATGCACAGTGGTGAATGGGAAACCATGCACAGGTGATCCTGACTATGAAACCGTGGATGCATGGTTTGGATTGAAATTAGGTTACCTCATAAATGGGGGCCTTCGAGTTCAAAATGTAACTTCTCCTCGAGATGCATGTAGAGGTTTGATCCTATTTTGGCATCCTAGCGGTATGAATGTTTAGCTCCCTCAATTTGGTGGGATGAAGGTGCCTTTATAGGCTCCTTAGGGTTTTGGAGGAAAATGAGAGGTGACAATCCTAGATTGCCAAGTGGTAATCTTGGACTGCCAAATGGAGGGGTAGTCACAGTGAGTCACCCAATGTGCCTCACTTAACTAGGTTGATGTGGCTGCAAGTGGAGTATTATGTGGAAGGTTGTCCCATGTGAAGGGACAAAGGGAACAAGAATGTATGAGATGTGGCAAGGTGGGTTAGTGAGTTGGCTAGGACACATGTCTAGTGGGTAGACAGGGTATCCTAGGCTTATTTTCCAAATTTATTAAATCTAGAAAATATGATAATGTGCAGATTTTATATTTCTAAGTCCAAACATAGACCTATAACTTTATTATGCAGGATTTGATGTGGGGTGGCAAATGTGGTGTTGTGAGTGACCAGATTTTGGTGTCTATAGATACCCCTTTTTGTATCGCATTGTGTGAAACATGATGCAGTGCAAAAACTGATGACACCTATCTTTATTGGATGGATGGATTCAACTCTTCTCGACACACAAGAATGAATGACTTTTTGAAAATTTTATTTGTTTACTTACCCCCTCAATTAGAAAATGGGTAAAGAATGAAACCCACGAGCCAATTGACTGAATTTGGATGATGTGGTGTTGTGAATGATGAAATGTGATGTAAATGTATGACATTGATTCAACTTGGTGCCCTAAGTTTGGGATTGTTTTGTTTTAAAAATTTACCTTTGGTTCGTTATGGTAATTGTGTTGGTAAAACTGTTAACCATACTTCGTGTTCTAGTTCCCTTGTGACCGTAGAAATTTCTTCCAAATGATGGGTTCAAGGAACCAGTTGTTTTGGGAATTTGATGCTCGCTTGGGTTTTTATTATTACCAAAATTGATTTGATTATTTTCGCTTTTGACCCAATGGAAGGGGTTTGAAGGATAAATTCAGGTTAATCTGTTTTGAACAGAGCCAAGCTTAAAATTTTGAGGGGCTTAGCTGATTAATGTCATTTTAATCTGATGATTAGTGTCCTTATGGTGAGCTATCCATCCTATCGGATTGCATGGATTGCTAGTCACTACAACCGCTAGGTGTATAGGACAATTCGCTATGTACGAGGCTCACAAACTGATGCATTGATGATGTTTTTTGGTGATGACCAATGGTGGTAGTTGATAATGTTTGGTGATGAATTTTGTTTTGATGTTTTTTTTCCTTTTTCATCCATGTGTATGTATATATACATAAATTGCACTATGCATAAAATACCTTTAGATGTATTATGTTCAATGGTTCAGGTTCCAATATTCCTTCCAAGATGGAAATTCTATACATTCCTGGACCCACTTTCTGCTTGACAATGTATGGGCCTAACCAATTAGCCATGAATTTATCTCTCAAGTGCAGAAATGCATTGGTATTTTGTTGTTTCTCTTTAAGGATGAGATCTTCCACTTAAAATTTGTGAGGATGGATTTTTGTGTTGTAAGCACGTTTGATCCAATCCTAATATACTCGTAGATATTCCAAGGCATTGATACACCTTTCATAAAGGAGTGTTAATTTGTCAAGACATGCTTGTCTAGTTGTGTCATCATCCATGAATTCTTGTAACGTAACTCACAAAGAAGGGATCTCGAGCTGAAGAGGCATGATTGCTTCAACACCATAGACTAGTGAAAAATATGTTGTCCCAATTGACGTCCTAATGCTTGTTCGATAAGCCATAATTCCAAGGGGAGTTGAGTGTACCAATCTCTATGATTTTCTTTTACAATTTTCTTAAGAATGGTTGTCAATGTCTTGTTGTCGCTTCGTCTTGTCCATTTTTCTATGGATAATAAGGAGTCGAGAAGCTATATTGGATATTGTACTTGTTGCATAAGTATCGAACATCCTTATTCTTGAAAGACTTGTTATTGTCTTTAATGATCTTGGAAGAAATCCCAAAATGACAAATAATATGCTGAAGTATAAACTCTGTTATTCGAGGTGCATTCGTAGTGGTCATTGGAATAGCTTCGACCCATTTTGTGAAGTATTCTATGGTAGTTATGATGAATTTATGTTGTCCTGAAGAGGTAGGTGAAATTTTTCCAATCAAATCTAGGTCCTATTGTGAAAAGGGTCAAAGGCTTTGAATGGGCTGCAAAGCTTGTGATGGTGCATAAGTCAAATTCGCATGATGTTGGTATTTTTGATATTTCTTGACATATTGACAACAATCATTTTCCATGGTGGGTGAATAATAACCCATGCACAGAATGCTCTTTGCAATGGCTATTCCACTAAAGTGGCCACCACAAGTACCATAATAGGCTTCAATTATAGCTCATTTTGCCTCTACAGGGTCTAGACATCTAAGTAGGACTCCATCATAGCCACATCTATACAACACGTCCTCCAAGAGTGTAAAATGAGTTTCTTTTTGTTTGAACATTCTTTTTGCAATTCATGTTATTTCTATTGGGAGGGTCCTGAACTTGATAAAGTCCCTTATCTTATCAAGGTAAGAATTGTAGGGTTCCACATGGACCAAAAAAATATTCTTCTCATCTTCAGACTCTGCTCGTTTGACTACTAACTTGCACATTATTGTTATGATTAGCGGTTGGATTTCTCCATGTTCATTATTAGGAATCAGATATCCCAAAGAAGCCATTGTATTTGTAAATTAGTTAGTCGAACGAGGCAAATTACTAATCTTGTACTAGTCAAAATTCTCTAGCAACTTCATTGCTACCTCATGATACTATTTCAAGACTGATTCCTTGTATTGGTATTCTCCATTTACTTGATAAACAACAAGTTGAGAATCATCAAAGATGGTTATTCATTTGATACCCATAGCTATACCTGATTGAAGTCTCAAAATTAGGGCTTTGTACTCTAGATTATTGTTTGTGCATGGGAAGTCGAGTTTGAATGATAAAGGAATTGAAATTCCTTTCGGTGTGTAAAATATGACTCTAGATACTTGTTCTCTTTCACACTTGGATCTGTCAAAAAACATTGTCATGTCAATATCATCTGGATCTTCTTGTTCATTAATGGAAAATACTGAATCATCTAGAAGCTCTATGATAAGTGGTTTATCGTTTGGTAATGGAGCTTTTGCAAGTTTATCGGCTATCACTTGATCTTTGATGGATTTTTGACTGACAAAATTGAGATTAAATTTTGTTAAAAGCATTATCCATTTTGCGGTATGGGTATTTTTGTATGTGCGAGTCATCATGTATTGCAGAGGATTTTCTCTAGCTATGATATAGGTAGTGTTACTTAGAATGTAATGTCTAAGTTTCTTAGTGGCAAAAACCACTACTAAGCACAACTTTTTGACATAAGCATATCTTGTCTCGTAACTTACCAATGTTTGACTAATGTAATAAATGGCTTGCTCTTTGTGATTTTCATTTTTCTGAGCAAGCATTGTCCCTAGTGCAAAATCTATTGTAGAGACATAAAGGTGAAAAGGGACTCCTAAATGAGGTGGCGTAAGAAATGGTGGTGAAGCCAGATACTTTTTATACCATCAAATACCTCTTGACATTCAGTTTTCTAGGAGAATATCACCCCCTTCTATAGCAAGTGATTGAAAGGTCTGCATTTGACTGAGAGTTGTGCAATGAATCATAGGATAGATTAAATCTTTTCTTGTAAACTATGCAACTCTCTCAGGTTTATTGGAGGTGGCATATTTATAATGTTCTTGACCTTATCAGGGTCCATCTCAATGCCTCGCTTGGAGACAATGAATCCTAGAATTTTTCCCGATATGACGCCAAATACACACTTCTTAGGATTCAACCTTACCTTATGTTGAAGCAATTGATCAAATACTTTCTCTAGGACTTCAATATGCTCAAGATATGTTTTTGATTTGGAAATTAGATCATCCACATAATCCTCAATTATTTTATGCATATAGTCATGGAAGATGTACGTCATGGCACATTGATAAGTAGCTCCTACATTTTTAAGGCCCAAAGGCATCACCCTGTAACAAAATGTGTCCCAAGGTGTGGTAAATGTCATCTTGTGTTGGTCCTCAAGATTAATTTGAATCTGATTGTATCCTGAGAAACCATCCATTAGCAAAAGCATTTCATGGCCTACATAGGAGTCTACTAATTAATCGATGTTAGGTAGAGAAAAATCATCCTTGGGGTATTCTTTGTTTAGATCTAAAAAGTCAGTGCATACATGTACCCCCCATTTGGCTTACGAATGGGTACCATGTTAGAGAGCCACTCCAGATAATAAATTGGGACTATAAAATTCACGTCCAATAGTTTTTGTAGATCTTCTTTGATGATCAATGCGATGGTTGAATGAAGTTTCCTGAGCTTTTGCTTGAAAGGTTTAGCATCTGGCACTAAAGTAAGGTTGTGTACCACCAAGTTGGGATCAAGGTCGAGCATGTCTTTGTATGACCATGCAAAAATATCCTTCTATATCGTCAAGAGGTCGATTATACACTCTTTCTCCTCTACGGATAAATATTTTACAATTTTGACAATTTGTGGATCATCCGCATCTTGGATAAGGTTCACATCGATAGACTCTTCGATCAGCATATGAGAAATATTGAGTGTTTATTTTACCCAGTTGTAAGAATTACACTCACATTTAGGATTTTAGTGAGAAATCCTCGCTTGCAAAGAAACCAGAGTTTTTCCAAGGTTCTTTTATATTGCTTGTGCACCTGTGTGACAAATAAGTAAAAATACTAGAATAAATTAGTGATTAGCAAGCAATTGTTAACAAGGGGCCTGAACCAATTTCACTTTGAGTATCCTTTATGTTGTAACTGTGTATTGACTAAAGGGCTAGAGTTCCCTTTCTGTACAGAAATAAAATGAAGATTAAAACAGTAATGTATTTCATTTCCCTTCTATTTAATCAAACCCACTTATCCCTAAAATCCAGTTAGCAAATGCGTTCTTATCTTGGATTTTAATGTGACTTTGGAGTTAGCACTTTGGTGTTAGTGGATTCCTTTTATCTGAAATATTTAGTGCATATTTGGCGTTAGTAGCTGTATTTTATCTGAAATCCTTAATGAAAATTTGGTATTAGTAATTTGGTGTTAGTGGGTGGATTTTATGTGAAAACTTTAGGAAGATTTGGCGTTAGTGGGTTCATTTTATCTAGATTTTTTATTAAAATTAATACTAGCCCTAAATGCCTATTAGAAAAATTGAACCGGTGAAAAGAAAACTGAAAATAAAAGAACATAAATTCTGAAAAACGACCAAAATATAAACAAAATCGAAAATAAATTGCTTAAGCTGTAATTCTGGAACAAGAACCAGAATAAAGTAAATAGATTCTGGAACAAGGACCAGAATAGAAGATATATCAACAAAAATCAATGGTTTAAGCAGAAAATTCTGGAATTACAAAAAAAAATAAACATGAAGATTTTATTTGAAAATTCTGGAAAATGAACCAAAATGTAAATTAAAACCAAAGAAACTACCGAAAAACTTATCCAACTTATATGCAATCAAAGGGATTAAATCCTGAACACATAAACACAATCAAATTAGACCTGCGTGCACACAATCTATTATTTGGCTATGGCAAGAGTCTAACGAAATTTCATACACAAAACCACCTAATAATGCTACGAACTTAACACATATACATCATTAAAATAACTTCGAAGCATGAGAGAATGATATTCAAAATGAAATTTTTTGTTATGCTCAAGAACAACCTCTGTTTGCAATACAAAATGGACCTGCACAGTCTCCAGCAGCAAAGCCTTCCAATCTCCCTTACAGTCTGATCCCAGGATTTTCCAATCCTTCTTCTCTACTCTGATGGTGTATTTAATGTTTTCTGGGTTGTGGTTTCGCTGCCCTTTCATTTTCCTTTTTCTGGTTTGGTTTTCGTGATGCTACATCTTCAAAGAAACCATTCGTTTCATCTCTCCTGTTTGGAAGAGTATTCGCTTGTCATGGTAGTGAACCTGAGAGTCAAAAGCTTGCAACCATTACCTCATTTGGTAACGTCTACCTCCCTTTAATTATTTCTTTACATTTAATTATGTTTTAACCAACTAGAATTGGAAGGGCCCATTCGACTTAATAAACATCCTCTTTTTCCTTTTTGTATTATCATTATCATTCAGCCTAATGTTCCGTTAATAGTTGGTGGTGGACAATGTATTCAGCAACACCCAATGACCGTCCGCAGTATGGCTCCGCCAGCAAATTTTGTGCACTTTCATTGCGCCACGTAGGCCGTAACGTCCCTACACCTGAATAATTTCTGATACAGGCCTTACCGGCATCGACGACAACGACAAAACAAGACCGTCGACCTTGCCGAAGTTTCCCACTATCGACTGTATGTCGTGGTGAGATCGAAACGTAGCCTGTGACGCTATTTTAGAACCTTTGGGCCGCGCTACCGTGTAACTTCATGCTTTTAATTTTTAAAATTGATATAAAATTATCGTCTAAACTCTGAATGCGCACAATGGAGCCATGCAACAAAACTCCGCACCAATACCGTGGACCCTCTGGTATTCCACCGTGTACAGATTACTACCTGTCGTCCACGTCGATGTCCACTTTTCATTCCTCACAGTAAACGCTAGTTTCGTCACCCACACTGGCCGATCTCCTTATCTGCCAGCTTATCCGGTTCATGCGCTCACGTACCATCCACGCCGCCAATCACAATCAACTATCCATGCTGTTGCACCTGTCATGCTGTCCGTGTGGAGCCATTCCCGTGGTTGTCACCGGTTATCACAAACTTACCGCTGATAGTGACAAACTCCATTTCCATGCATTATTATTTTCAAATTACCCGTGGTGAATCCGTGATATCATGCCCATCGACGCTGTCTAGCTACTCCGTTGGATTCATCGATACCTTCTCGAAATACCCTGACTCCGCATAGCAATCCACTGCCCCAATCATCACCGAGCCTGATTTTCCTTTCTTGCCATCCGGTATCCGCCAAATTTGCATTGCTATCATATTGTCAATACGGCATAAACTCATCGTCGACGTCAGTTGCTCGATTCTTTTGCACATTCGAGTACATGCTTAGCTGTCAATATTCCTTGCCGTGCAAGCTCTACGTCAAACTGCGTTATCCTTTGAATTGCCCCCTTCATCGCCAACTCTTGCCTACGTGCCGCATCCATGATGCCTTCGTTTAAAGCCAGAGCCAGTCGACGTGTCCGTTTTGCTAATAACATGGCAATGTCATCTTCCTCGCTGCATTCCGTCCTTCGTTGTCACCTACAAACCAATCGACTTCGATTAATCACCAAATATCAAAGTATACATAGTCATGAAATTCAAAAACCATTAATATTCAAAGATTAATATGCTCATTACACCTTTACATGCATATGAAGTTTTATCACTTTATATAATATATGTATATATTATATATCATACCAGTACAATATATATATATATATACTATGTATTATATAAATAATCATTACGAGCATTCATATACATGATCTTACATTTTATCTATATATATGTATTATTTTTATTCATTTGTCTTAAAAAATTATTATATATATATATATATATATATATATATATATAAATTTTGCAAAAGAAAAAGAAGAAAGAAAATAATCCAACATCCTTGAAAAAGTTGAATTATTGCAAATCATAACAAGAGAGAAACAACGAAACAAGACACCAACTGGACCAGAAAGCCAAACGAAGAAATAAACCTAAACCTATACTCAAGATGATTTACCAAGGCTAACGGGGCTAGAAGACATCATTGAAAGCAAACCTTGGAGTGCAAGCTCAAAAGTAAGGATCTGTGGCACTTTTCACTCAATTAAAACAAAATTTCACCCAAACCAAAATTTAAAATTGGGTCCACAAGTTTTGGGGCAAGTTATGCGTCAATCACAACAAATGGCGACTCTCCTGGAAAATGCTCCGGAGAATTTCGGGTGAAGAACCCAATCTGAAACAGGAACACAGAAAGATCAGCAAAATAAAAATTATTTAGGCAATATCCCTAGGATATGGGAGAAAACAACTTTGGATAAAGATAACTAATCCATCTGCTTCAGCTCAGTGTGTGCTAAAGTGATTCGTTTTGCACCCTTGGAGACCATCTAGATTCCATCACCCGGTTTACCTTTAGGCTATGAAGTGATGCTCATAATTTTTAATTTTTGAATGAGGTGTTACATAATCTCTTTTGAGCATAATTTGTTCAGACAGAGCCCCACTGCCAGCCAGGCATCCATAGCCTCGGTGGAGATTTTCTGAACTAGGTGACTGATTTGATCAAGCTTTTCAATGCTTCTTTTTTTCTTTTCCTTTCTTATTTTATTTTTTATTATTTTTTAATCAAGATTTTTTTAGACATAGCCCCACTGCCAGTCAAGCATCCATAGCCCCAATGGAGTTTATCCAAACTCATGGACAGATTTGATCAATCTTTACATAGCTTGTATATTTTTTTTATAGAGAACTTTTGCAAACCTCCATATGATACTTAAATTTGAGCCTTATATGATTTAGCCTTAATCAGTTCACCAAAATGATTTCATCCTTCAAAATCCCAATAGGTGCTCTTTAATTATGTGTGTTACATGTGGAGCTTTGGCAAAATGTTTCATTGCTCTACCTACCACCGCTACCCAACCTCCTTTTTGGAGCCGAAGGTAAAAGACTTGGAAAGGGTGGTCCAAAATGTAAGCATAGATAAGGTTCACTCTAAAAAACAAGCACCTCAAAAGCTGCAGCAAAATAGAAGTTTCAATAAACCATGGAATACGTGACCGAAGAATGGGGGTGTGCCCAATCCGACTACCAATAAAAGTAATGTTGGTCCTAGCCAATTCCACACCATAGTCAATTTGTCTGATGTGGAGTTGGGATGAGATGGATGTCATCCTCCACATGCTAAAATGACTTAGGGATCCCTCCTCTAATTCGGTATAAAAAAATAAGGCAAAGGAGGATGAAGGTTGTTGTGGAATGTAAGTATTTGAAGCTCACAGTAACTCTTTGTACGGGATAAACTCGGTGATGGATGGTGGGGATGAAATCTTGTCCATGGCGATAAGGCTAGCATTAACCTGAATCAGCTTCGCCAAATTGTATGAGTTACGAAGTGGGACGAATAAGTCAACAATGATCATTTGACTTGGTGGAAATGAGGTGGTTGTGATTTGAGGAGTTATGGCTCACTCTCTCTAGGTTGCAACTGACCTAAAATGGATGAATGGTAGTGCTGCAAGTGCAAATAAGGTGACGATGGTGAATCTGGCTCAGGACGCTCACGCTCCTTGTTGAAGCGAAATATGACATGATCTTTGGGAAACATATTTGTATAACACTTATCTCTCTCAATGGGTTCAACAAAAACCACATCGTCTTGGGGACCATCAAATATTCGAATGATCCAATCTAATTTTGCTTCCATTTATTGAAATTTCCTAAAATCTTCATCAGAGATATAATCCCTGAAATCTTCATTGGAGATGTAATCATCTAGTATGTGATCAATCATGAATGTTTGCAATACAATCTTTGAAAAGGCCTCATGTAGATGAGGTGCAAAGTCAAGGTCGAGGTACTCATCATCGATATAATCACAATCATAACACTCATCGCTCTCCTCATTTTCTTCTTCATACTCAAGAGTGAGTCGTTGAAAGGTATTGTTAAAGGAAGAGTATAAGGTAGAAGGCATGTATCCTAAACCAGAGCAATCATGTTCTTTGTATTCAGGCTCAACAATGTGACGTGGACCCTGCTCATATCGTCCAAGTTCATATCCCTACCATTTAACCTTACAAAAATACCACAAAGGAAAATTTGGGTTGGATAGATATTCTAGATTTGCATTAAACTCTTGCAAAGGTTCCTCATTAGGAGGAGGTGGATTGAACTATGAATGCACTCCCCCATATATGAAGTTAATTCTATCAGTTCAAGAACCCATTTTGTACACTGCACCTATGGCTAAAGGTGGGTCACATGGGTGACCGTAGTCTCTACCTGACTAAATAGGTGGTGTAACTGTGAAATTTTCTATGACGTACTCACAAATGCTTGGATTGGCAAGATGTACTGCAAATTGAGATAGTTGATCCTATCTACAACACGATGGGTGGTGATGTTTGAGATGGGTTAGATTTGATTGGATTGTTAGTTGATGGAGTGGGTTGAGCTAAAAATGTGAGGGGTGTTTGTGAAGTGGGTGGTGTGGCTAGTGAAGTTGGTGATTTATTAGTGGGATGATCGGGTGCGATAGAAATATGAAATTTGGTGAAGGAGGGTTGATTAGAGCTGACGCTTTTAGATGTAAAAATAGGATCAACTATAGGTAACTCCTCCAGTATGGGAGCTTTTGATGAAGTTATATTAGTGGGAGTGGTTCGGATGATAAGTGGTTGAATGGATAGATGGGTTGATGGAAGCAGTGGCTCATAAGGATTTGAGATCAAATTACAGTATTTAAAAGGTTTTGTGTCTGCTTGAATGCAATGTACCTTGCCCTCATATACATACTTTAGATATTGATGCAATATCGAGGGCACACACTTCATCTACCTAATCCAGGGGAATACAAGAAGTATGTTGTATTACATCACCCCTTCCAATATGTGGAAGACGACATGAATTTTTTTCACCCACATGGTGACCGAAAGAACTACGTTCTCCATGGTTGAGCATAAAGCATCATTAAATGCCCTTAAGGTGAAGGTGGATGATGTAATGTGGAATGATGGTAGGTTAATGTGTTTGATGGTGGGAGTGGTAATGAGGTTAATGGAAGAGCAAGTATCAATAAGGACTCTCTTGAATGGATTCCTATCAATATGAGCAACTATGTGCAATGGAGGATCTATTAAATCTGATGAAACACTCTTCTTCTCAAAGTCATAAAATGCTATCGAGGGCTCCATGCATTTTTGTACACTTTCCACAAAGGATTTGAAGGCATTAGGATCTTATGATTATACTTGGATGGATTTTAGAATTTCCATCAATGCCTCTCGATGTGGAGGCAACTGTTGTATCAGCTCATAGATTGATAGTTTTATCGATGACATTTTCAAACTTTGGGTTAACCGGTTGCCTAGGGTGATAGTTTGGCAAGATAGATTACTTGGATTATGAATGGACAAAGGTGGAATGGATGGCCCTAGTTGTATGGTGACACTTGGTTGTTTTGCATGAGCTTGGGTTGTGCAATTTACTTATCTCTACCCACGGGTGACCATACTGATAGCCCCTACAAAACCTTGGTGTAGTTGAGACACATAAATGACTTGGTTGGGAGGAACCGTAGAAGTTGATGCTCCCATTGCTTGTTGATTTACCTCATGGTGAGGCAAAGGTGTCTGATATATACCAAGGTTATGATTATATTGGGCTAGTGGGTTGTCGACTTTGATCTTTCCCACTTGCAATAAGTCTTGCACAATACCCTTAAACCCATGATAAGTTTTGACATAATTTCATTTTTGCTAATTATATATGTGGTATAAGTGCTCTCTATAGGCCTTTGATTTTGACTTGCTAGGGTCTTCGGTTTTAATCTCTGATAATGTTAAAAGTTGTGTCACATATAAATTCTAAAAATACATATGAGTAGGGCTCTTGCAATGGTGTGTAATTATGCCTAGGCCTAAAGTGATGTTGTTGCCTTTCTATAGGTTGCATTTGATTTTGTACCTATTTTGGGGGTGGAGCCACTTGATAATTCAATTGTTGTGGTTGTTATTATTATTGTTATTGGGATTATTGGATTTGAAATTGGGCTTGTTGATTTGATTGTGAAGGTTGGCCCAAGACTATATGATTAACCTAAGCGGCCTTGGACTGGTCATGGTTATTTCCCTTTTGGTTCTTGTTTTGCCACTCCTTTTTCTTAGGCTTGATCTCACCCTCTTGGATATTAATTTCCTCTATTATTCTGGATTGGGTGAGTCCCTCATCGAATGTTCTATATTGTTGTAACTGTAATAACAAATAAATGGGCTTGGTGCAACTCTTTGTGAATATTCTTGTAATTTCTGACATGGGGAGGGAGAATGGTAATTTGATCATAATCGCCCTCCAATGGTTGCAAAAATCAAGGATTTATTTGTCATTGTATTGCTTCAGACTAAGCATATCGGTCAATGTGGTTTTCTTTCGAACATTTAGGGTGAATCAATCTAAGAATTGGTTTGCAAGCTGCTCAAAAGTGTATACACTCTAATGCGGTAGGTGGTTGTACCAATCTTGGGCTTCTCTCCAAAGTGTTTGAGGAAAGGTGTGTAGCATGAGTGCATCATTGTTTCTAATCCTAAAAAATGTGTTTACAAATCTTGTCACATGCTCTTGGGAATCCTCATCCCCCTTAAATATATCAAGCTTTAGCATCTAAAAATTTGTTGGATAAGATAGTGCAGGTATCGAAGCATGGATCAAGTGATTGAGTAGCTACCTTAAGGTAGGCTTTTGATATTGTAAACCTAGTGTCTACATGGCAAGGCTATCAATCTAGTTCTGTAGGAACTGGAACTTAGGATCTTCCATAGGGTTAAAACCCTGGTTTGCTAGCTAATACTGGTAATATTGTGCATTGTAGGTGGAATATAGATGATGAGGGATGTGAGGCTAATGTGCATGCTGATATGATGGTTAATGAATGTTATGATATTGATGAGGTTATGGAGGCATGGTGGCATGCTAACTTGATGAGTTAGTAAATGTGTGATGGAGTAGATTAGTTGTTATGGTAGTGGTTGGGGCATGCAATACCCAAGATGGATCTTGGATAAAGGTATGGGTTTTGTGAGAGGTTTATGGTGGGTTCTATTTAATTCTCTGTGTGTGTTGATTAGGGTTAGGGTTAATGCTACGGTTAGCATTAATTTAGAGTCATCTGTACTCCTCTATGGCATCTCAACCCATTCATATCCCTAACATCTCAATGGTAGGGCAAGTTAGTGTAGTCCCTAATGCATCCCATAACTTAAATTTAGGGCCCTCTAGTAGTGCCCCTATTTTATATGGAGAAATCATGCATAGGGCTACCCATATAGCTATTCCTGAGACCCCTAGGAGTGAGCCACTCACACCAATGGATGGTCGTTTCATACTTGTTTACATAGATGTCTTTGGGATGTACTTGAATGTAACTAGTATGGTTTTCCATTATTGCCACCGCTCACCATCCCATCTCACACTATACCATCATTGCATCAAGAATCCACCTTCACACACCCACAACAGTATAGACAAATATTTACAAATCCACTTTTTTATTTTACTATTGCTACCCTAGCTAGCCACCCATCATCATCTAGCCAACCACCCCTCACATTACCTCAACAAAACATCACTTGCACCAACCCCCTCTACGAAGCGACAACTCAAGTCACCTTGACATCACAGATCCCACATCCATTCCATCTATTGCCCCTATGGATCTTATACATCATATCACCCCTTTTTCGATGGCAATGCCTTTTTCTACCTATGCTCCACTCACATCCACTACCATGGTTGTCTCACAACCAACCCAACCATCCACTTTATATGTGATTATACCCACATCATCTGTTATTCCTATGCAACAAACTTTCTTGCAGTTGCAACAAATAATTTTAGATAATGCTAACTTCCTAGATTTACCATGGGTCATTACCATATGCTAGGGTGTGATGATGTATGAAATGCAAGTGATAGTGTGTGAATGCATGAGATAGCACAATGCAAAACAACACTCAAAGCAAACAAACAAGCAATTTTTCCTAAGTTCTCGCAAGTTTTTATTTGATTTTTTTTTTATTTTAAAGGTTTTTTATTTTTTTTAGTTTTTGAAGGTTTTAAAAAAGAAAAATTTGTGTGCAAAATATTTTTCCCTAATATGAATCTATTATTTCACATGTATACTCGCAACTTGACAACTAGTGATGAAGTTCGGTCGCGTAAATCCACCAAAGTATGGAGATGAAGCCCATACCCAGTCAGGGAGCACAGATCCTACTAGTCCTCACCCAGTACTCACTTGGGAAGAGATACACCCTTCGAAGAGAAATGCGTGCTATTTTCCAATCTATGTTAGATCTTGGAGCCTGTCTTGACCAAAAATGGGGTAATAATGTTGGTGGTTGGTGATGAAGTCCAACCTGGTCATCATGAAATTCATCCATTTACCAATGTTTATGTGAGTGTGTGAGGCTTGTTTGATTTATTGTGATATGAAAATTAACATGCGAGCATCATAAGTAGAATTATTCTGCAAGCTCCAACCATTCCCTTGCTCCTCCATTGCTCTCCCTCGATCATGTGAGGATAGTAGGGAATTTGGGAACTCATGGTTCAGGATAGGCATGCCTCTAAATGCATTTACTATTTACTTGCCAAATTGCAACTATACAAATGAAATCAAAACATAAAACCTTATAATGCATAGTTGGTATTAATAAAAATCTCCACTTTTATTTTCCCCTCTCATCACCCAATGAGAGTCTCCAACTAAGGCATTTAGATATCAGTTTTACGTTAATAAATCATTCCAATCAACTCATAGAATCACATCATTTCTATTTTCATTAATCAAATAACACCTTATTCAATCAACTCAATAAAATAGCAATTCCTTACAACCTCTACTCAACAAATTAAAGTCCCATATCTTTAATTTATAGAATAACTAGGTTCTTTATTTCTTTAATTAATAAATTAAAGCCTCCTACTTTAATTTAACAACAAACCCTTTTTCTGTTACTTTCACTATGTAGAGTCCCATACCTCTAAATAAATGAAATAACCTTTCTTATTTTGTTTCCATCAATCAAAGACACCTTCTTTAATTAATCAAACAATAGTTCCTTTCCATTCAATATAATTAAAGAACACTTTCTCTAATTAATTACATTATCATTATTTTCTATTTAATATAACTAAAGAATACTTTCTCTAATTAATTAAATCATAAAACCCTTTTCATTTAATATAATTAAAGAACACTTTCTCTAATTAATTAAACTATAATTCTTTTCCATTTAATATAATTAAAGAACACTTTCTCTAATTAATTAAACTATAATTCTTTTCCATTTAATATAATTTTTTTGAATTTAGTGAAAAACCCCTTGCGGGGCCGCCTTGGTCTGAGAAACCATGACCAGGGGGTTCTACACTATCAAAATCACCCGAAATTCACGCTCGGCCCTAACCGCACCAACATAATCAACTAGATTTTGGGTACCCAATGTGCATTTGGTAGGATGGAGATTCGAACCAAGGACCTCCCTTGGAGGATTACCCTACCCTCTCCAACTCACCTATAGCACGTGGGTTTTCCATTTAATATAATTAAAGAACACTTTCTCTAATTAATTTAACTATAAAACTCTTTTAAATTAAATATAATTAAAGAACACTTTCTCTAATTAATTAAACTATAATTCTTTTCCATTTAATATAATTAAAGAACACTTTCTCTAATTAATTAACTATAAAACCATTCATTCTTTCATTGATATAGAGATAAGGTAACACAACACGTTTTCAACTCAACCATATTGCTTCTAACCATCCATTCTTTTATTGATTTAAAGATAAGGTAACACAACAAAATATTTTCCAGTTTAATTAGATTGCCATTCAAATACATGCTACCGCAATTCAACATAACCACATAGTAAGAAAACGAAAGTATTTCCAAAAAGGAACCTAGTTTCTTCCACAATATCTTCCAGCTCTACTTTGTTGCTAACATATTTCGCTGCTATCCTTCTCACGCCACCCATACGTTCTATCTTCGTTCGTGCCCTTTTTCTTGGGTTCGTCCTTTTTTCCATATCTCCACTACTCTATCATAAATGAAAAACGTCCGCCAACCGCATGATCCGATGAGCCACTACTCCAAGCATACTTTTCTTTAATGAAGTTCCCTTCAAGCTAGAGTTAAATTTATTACTCTAAAGTATATCTCTACATTTGGGTTCATTGGATTCTGTTCAATGTCATTTTTTGAAATCTAGGAAAATATATTATGTTCCTTTTTTTTAAACAAAATAAAAAAAGTAAAATAATTTCATTTATCTATCTTCAAAAAGTCATAAACGTATTTCCCAAATACTCATTACAATTATCAACTATAATCATTAAAATATTAACACTCTTTACTAGTATTAATGCCATTTCAACGAACTCTTTCATAAGGAAGCAATATGATATAAGAAGAAATCTAACTTAATATATCTTTTCTTATGCAATTTATGATATGCATATCCATGAAAGAGGGCATTTATCCATGTTGCCTTCTCAAATATCCAGTCAATTTACCCATCACATCATTTTCCCAAGGCAATCTTTCTTGGTGACTATTTCTTTCTGCCACCATAAGGAGATCTATTTCCTGCAAAAGTGCACCTCATTAGCAACATCATATTCATATATAGAATGCAAGTTTTTCACATAACAAAACATGGAATTATCCTACATTCCACATTAAGATTTATATTTCACATTTTCAATAATAACAAGTATTTGAATACTAAAACTGAAATAGTCCATCATTTCATCCATAAGCCATATAGCAAACATAAATCCATCAAAATAAAAATCTGCCAAAGGGTGGGTCATGAAAAGAGCTCTGGAATAGTCATACTTCATTAAATTTCCAATTCTTTGCAAAGTTTGGGTTGGCCATAATTTAAGCCTATCCACTGCCTGACATGCTTGTACTTACTAGGTTCACATTATAATTCCATGTTTGCCATTACGTCTACCATATTTAAAGTAGCCACCAACAAATATCTTGCAAAACAACAAAAAAACAAAGGTTAGAATTTTAATATATATATATATATATATATATATATATATATATATATATATATATATATATATATATATTTTTTTTTTTTTTTTTTTTTTTTAATTTCTTAACTATTTATATTTCCCTTAAGTTTTTGGCATTGCATCAATACATCATATTATTTTTAAAGCTTTTGATCATGCTTTTATATTTTTTTAGGCTTGCTTTTATAGCATCGTTCATTTTTAAGACATCAGTTGGGGTAGCTTTCAATTGTCCGGGTTCAATTTCTAAGTGTCGCGTAAAATTTCCAATTGCTGCAAGTGGCCAAGATTTTGGCTAAGATCTTTAATTCTCTATCAAAACATATGTTGGGTTTTAATTTTCAATTATCACGTGCTAAATTCTCATTGTCGAAGCAAATTTTTCAATGGTTGGAGGTTTAACTTTTAGTTTGGGCTTGTGCATTATACAATTTTAGGATTTAAAACTCTTATGCTAATGTCACCCTAAGAAAAAATCTATTTTTGTACTTTAGCTTTATTTTATTTTCACGTATAGGGCTTCTGCATTGCACAATTTTGAGATTTTAAACTCTTATGCTTAAATCATCCTAAGAAAAACTCTAGCTTTATGCATTGGACTTATTACCTTTTGATATTATGCATTACAATTTCATGCATTATCTTTGTTGGCTTCTAGGATTTGTGCATTGGCTTTATGGACTTTTTTATTAACCATTTCCAGCTTTTTTCTTTTGCCTCTTTTTTTCTTCAATAGCTTCTAGCATTGCACAACTCGAGGATTTTAAAGTCTCTTGCTTACGTCACTCTAAAAGAAACTTCGGCTTTGTGCTTTCTAACTTTATGTTTTTGCTTTTTATTTTCTTCCAAAGATTTTGGCATTGCACACATTTGGAATTTTAAATTCCCATGATTACATCACCCTAAAAGAAACTCCAGCTTTGTTTTGCTTTTTTAATTATTTTTTCTTTCGAAATTCTTCATGAGCTTTCAACATCGCACAAATTTAGGATTTTAAAATCTCATGCTTACGTCATCCAAAGAGAAACTTTGACTTTGTTCATTTGATTTTTTTATTATTATTTTTTCTTTTGATATTTCTTTGTGATCTTTCAACATTGTACAACTCCAAGATTTTAAAAGAAACTTCAGACTTGTGCATTTGCTTTATGGTATTATGCAAAGTTAAAGTGAATGAATCCATAAAGTTTAGTCATAAATTAGGATTTTGCGTTGTTGGGATCTGAATTGACATAAAGGTAAATTTAAACTATGACTATCATCTATAATGGTTTTAAATGCGAGCACCTGTTAATCACAACCCAAACCTTGACATTGGATGGATCAAAAATACTTTTTAACCCAACCTCTAGAGTAGGTTGATATACCTTGTCAACTTACTAAATATTTACTCATTTAAACTCAATTAAATGTATAAAAATAGGGATATAAAGGGGAAAGGGTTAATAAATTAATGAATCAATGGTGGACGGATAAAGCTAACAACATAGACATATTCAAAGAACCTCTGACAAATTAATTTCTAGCAAACAATACTTAGGACTAACAACATTCAAAACCAGTCATCTTCATCATTAAGGAACAATAGCATGCTTCAAGAATTATTTCAAACATATAGGGTATTAACAATCCAAATAGCAAAATTAGATTAATACTCTGACTAACAAAAAATAAATCCTTTCCAAGCATACGTTTAGACATGAAGCATTCTAATTTGCTCTAAGTTTGCAATCCAAATTAGCAGAATAGACTAACCATAGCAGCAGTAGTAGAAATAACTTCAAGAGTTGGTAATCCACAGAAAATAATATATAAGCCTAAGGTAAACATCTAAGTAATGCTCCTTCTATTAATTTGCATAGAGTGTAAAATAGTAGTTCAAGCAAACACTTTAGAGCTGGCCCTTTAAAATGAGGGTTCGACCTCTATTTATAGCTTTGTAGTAAATTCGAAAGATTTGAAATAATTAGGAACATTACAAGGAAGTTGAAGTGCTATAGAAACAAGAAGCTGAGGTGGTAGCCTCATTTTTTATCCAAGAAAGAAGAGACTATTTGCTCCATTTATATTCTATAACTTGTCTTCTACAAGTTGTTTGATCTTTGTTTCTTCCAACTGTAGATCTTGCTAAAAAGAAATCAAGACCCTCTCTTATTTTTGTTATGGTTACCTTGTTGTAGATTTAAAACTAAACCAGCTCATGGATCTTGATTTTTCATTGCTTCATCTTCTCGACTCTTCTATTTTGGCTTAGAACTAGATCTGAATAGAAACTTACAACCTTATGTTGTGTTCAGTCTTGTATTTATACATTATTTATGTTTGATTCAATGTGGATCGTTGATCTACTTTTGAACGACAAATATTGAAGCTTTACAAAGCTTGGCATGCTTTTACTATTCATGGTTTGAAGCATATCATGGATTGGAATGTATCATGGCCTATAACACATTTGCTTTTATCTCCTTTCATCTCTCATGGTGTATAACATGCTCTAATCCAATATTTGAAACGTGAACTTGAGTCATTTGACCACTTTGATCGCGGCCTAGGACAAGAGTGTGTTAATATGAGGTTGTGCTTGCAAAACTTTGCTCTAGACCATGTGGAATAATATCTTGTTTTGAGCTACGCTTAGGATTTCTCCTTATGTAATTTTACCAAGTCCGATCATGCGTGTAGATCATTATGCTTAGCCATGTGGTATAGAACCATGTCGTGATCCACGGATTGAAATGCCAAAATAACCACTTTGACTATGTTGACCGCAGTGTAGAACCATGTTTTGAATCATGCGGTACACAAACTTGTTCTAAGTTGGGACTTCCTTTTCTGCATTAATATATGATTTGAAATGCACAAAAATTCTATTTGACCATGTTGACCATGGTGTAAGACAAGTTGCACTGAGTCGTTATCTCGATCTGGAGCACATTTCTACACTTGAATAAGACTTTGGAAATTTTACAAAAAACTTCTGTGGCCTTTTGGGCTGAAATGTACACCCCGATTTGATGAATGGATTGCACACTGGTCTGATCTATTTTATTTTTGCTTTTTGATCTGATTTTTTTTATTTTTGAGGGTTTAATGTTGGTTTTGCTCGTGTTTCATATTGAGGGTTTATAAAGATAAATGGACTGAAAATAGAATGTAAAAACACAAAAAATCAAATAATACTGATAGAAAACTGATTTTTTATTTATTCTGACCTGAAATCAACAAATTACAAAATTCATCCGTGGCTCTGGGTGTGCCCGGATGATAAGCTGAAATAGTGAATCACTGATATCTTCACCGTCTGGTGTCCGAATCACGTGTCATCTAATGCTAACTACTCCTGGAGGCTAGGCGCACCTTTTCCAACTGATAAACTATAGGTTGAAACCCCCAAAAATTTTGGCATGCTTCCCAATGCACTTGTACGACCCTCTAGATGGTACGATTTGGTTTAGAAATTCATACAGACAGATTTTGGTCTTCAAAATACCTCTGAAATGGTCACCCAGACTGAGAAATGTGATGGAAAAATTTTTGGAATGGAAATCTGAAGCGTTTGCAAGCAGTGATCAAAATGGCTCGAAACCCAAGGCGCCCAAAATGGTACGACCTGATCTGCAAATCACTGAAACCCTTCAGATCTGTGAAATATGACTCCTACCCAGGTGGAATATGGCCAAAATATGAAGACCCAGATGCTCCGTTTCTCGACCCAAAAAACTTCAATTTTTGGCAAACCCTTGTCTGCCCCGTGAATGCTCAGATGAACTCTCTGATGCGAAAGCTCCAATCCCGATCAGCTAGAGGTGATCTCTCACACCTGAAACTAAAAAATTCCTACTGAGATAGCTCCCAACAAGCCCTGTGATCTTCTGGTGAAAATCCCTATGAAAAGCTCCACAAAAAAATAATATCTTCCATAACCAAAATGACCCTCAACGTGAGAATATGAGGGGAGGTCGATTAGGGTTTCCAGGGCTCCATTTTGAATTTCTTTTAATTTTTAATTTATGTCTTTCAACTCATAAAAAGGGACCACCATGTCCTAGTCGAACCACTTTATGTTTTTAAGTTATAACTCAACGTTAAAATATAACACTAAAAAGTGTCCCCCTTTTCCTAACGACCGTCGACCTTGGTCAACACTTGCAACTTGATAAAATAAGCTCTCTGGATGATGCAAATGCCCAAAACAAGGTAATTCTGGCTCACTGGATCACATCCGAGTCTCTGCCATGGAGTTCTACACATAAAATCCTCACCAACTGAGTCCCTAACCACACTGACTAGCCTAGGGGACCCTGTGTCTAGGCTAACAGACCTCTGCACTGAGCTAGTGCTGAGTTGGGGACATTACAGTCCGCCCTCCTCAAAATTGCTTGTCCTCAAGCAATTGGAGACCTGGGTGCTGTAAGATCTGTTCCCCCTCCCAAGTGGAATCCTCATCCGATAGATTCTACCATTTGATCAAATACTCCCTGATGACCCTCCTCCTAAGGGTGCACTCCCTAGTATCAATCACTGCCTCTGGAATCAGCTCTAACTTCCCCTCTTCATCCAAGGGAGGCAACTCTGTAGATGGTGAAATACTCTATCCAAGTGCCTTCTTGAGGCATGATACATGGAACACATTGTGCACCCTGCTACTCTCTGGTAGCTCTAGCTCATAAGCCACCTCTCCTACTCGCCTGGTGACTCTGAAAGGACCATAGAACCGAGGCTTGAGCTTCTCAACTTTGCTCCTCTTTAGTGAGGACTATTTGAATGGCTATAGTCACAAATACACCATGTCCCCCACCTCAAAGGTATGCTCAACTCTCTTCTGATCAGCATACTTCTTCTGCTGGTCCTGTGCCTACCTGATATGATCCCGCAAGGATCTCATGATGTCCTGGGATTCCTATAGGAGATCCCTGGCCCTCAGAACTCGATTGTCACCCAACACCAGATCCATGAAGCTCGAAGCTTCATACCCGTACAGTGCCATAAAAGGTGACATCCGGATAGACATGTGGTATGAGGAGTTATAGCAGTACTCCCCCAAATGTAGCCATCTGACCCATGCCCTCTACTGCTCGGACACATAATTTTAGAGATAACCCTCGACCCACTTGTTGACTACCTCTATCTTTCCATCGATCTGAGGATGATAGCTGGTACTCAAGGTCAGCTCTATCCCACATAATCTAAACAACTCTTTCTAGAAGAGACTCATGAACTTACTATCTCTATCACTAACAATAGTCTTCGACAACCCATGTAGCCTGAATATCTCCCTAAAAAACAACTCTGCTACCTATGCTGCTATGAACCCAATGGTGATGGCGAAGAAGTGAGCAAACTTAGTCAGTCTATCCACCACCACATAAAGGTAATATTTCCCCTACGCCTTGGGGAGACCCATCACAAAATCCATGGAGACACTCTCCCACTTCTGAGAAGGAATGGGAAGTGGTTGTAAGAGCTCGACTGGAAATGTATGCTCATGTTTGTTCTGCTGGCACATAGAACACTCCCTGATATACTGCAACACATCTTCTTTAAGACCCCTCCAAGAGAATCACTCTCTGATCTGCCTATAGGTCTTAAAGTATCTCGGGTGGCCCACCATAGGTGTGTCATGAAATATCTAAAAGATCTGCTCCTTCAGCTTGGAGTCAACTGCAATCCATATCCGACCCTTGTAATATATAACCTCATCCCTGACCTCATATCTATCATCATCCTGGTCACCCTCCAAAATCCTACTAGCAAAGGTATCCTTTGTGTAGTCTACAGTAATTCGGTGTCTCCAATCCTCTGATATCCCGATGAGTGAGCACAAATGGGGTCTCCTAGATAGTGCATCCACAACTATGTTCCTCTTCCCCTTGACGTACTCAATGTCAAAGTCATATACCTGAATCTTACTCACCCACTTCATCTACCTATCATTGAGGTCCTTCTAGTTCAGGAAGTACCTCAAGCTATTGTGATCAGTCCTGACCACAAATCTCCTACCCACCAGATACTATCTGAACTTAGCTAGTGCATGCATAATGGCTAGCATCTCTCTGTCATAAATTGAGTAACTGATCTCACCCCCTCAAAGATTCTAGCTCTCATAAGCAATGGGGTGCTTCGACTGCATCAACACCACACCAATCCCCTCTCTTGATGCATCACACTCCACCTCGAATGGTTTGGTGAAGTCTGGAATGGCCAAGACTGGGCAACTGCTCATCACCTGCTTGAATCTATCGAAAGCCTATTGAGTTGTGTCTGACCACTAGAACACCCCTTTCTTGGTCAAGTCTATCAAGGGTGCAACCAACTGAGAAAATCCCTTGATGAATCATGGTAAAAACCACATAGCCCAAAGAATCCCTTAAGCTGCATGAGGGTAGACGAAGGTGGCCAATCCAAAATAGCTTGTATCTTCTTAGGGTCCATCCTGACTCCCTGAGCACTGATGATATGACCCAAGTATAATAGCTCGATCATCCCAAACTCACACTTAGTCTCTTTGGCATAAAGAGACTCTACCTCTAGAATACTCAACACCTCATCCAAATGCCTCAGGTGCTCCTCCCATGTGCGGTTGTATATAAGGATGTCATCAAAGAACACCAACACAAATCTCCTCAACTACCTCTGAAACACCCTGTTCATACAGGACTGAAATGTGGTAGGTGCGTTGGTTAGCCTGAATGGCATAACCAGGAACTCAAAATGCCCATAGTGGCACCGAAAAGTAGTCTTCTCCACATCTGACTCCCTCATATGGATCTGATGGTAGCCTGACCTCAGATCAATCTTGGTGAAGTAAATTACACCGTGCAACTCATCGATCAACTCAT
Source organism: Wollemia nobilis (assembly GCA_028583015.1). Lineage (NCBI taxonomy): Eukaryota > Viridiplantae > Streptophyta > Pinopsida > Araucariales > Araucariaceae > Wollemia > Wollemia nobilis. The sequence goes on along the minus strand of JAQPPZ010017107.1, from coordinate 5,810,558 downwards.
CTATGCATGGTATCGGGTATCTATTCTTTATGGTCTTCTTGTTCAATGCTCGATAGTCGATGCACATACGCATAGTACCATCCTTCTTCTTCACTAATACCATAGATGAAGCAAATGGGCTCTTGCTCGGTCTGATGTGTCCCATGTCAATCAACTCTCGGATGGCCTTCTCTATCTCATCCTTATGCCTCCTCGGGTGCCGATACGGGGTGGTAATGATGATAGTAGTCCCCCCCTCCAACTCTATAATGTGCTCGGTCCCTCTGTCTGGTGGTACCCCTGGTGGTATACTGCTAAAGACTTTGTTGTGTTTGGTGAGCAAAGCCTGGATGTCCGGAGGATAGGTTCATTTTTCCTCCTCAGTGGTGGCTGAAAGTATAATGCAGTGTGCAGCCCACTCCACCATATCTCATCTGATGAACCTCTCCATGCGCCTAAAGGAAACTACTCGAGCTCCCCCATTGGACATCCCTCTGAGTACCACTGGCTGCCCGTTCACCTGAAACTTCAACTCCATCTTCTGGAAGTTGAAGGTCACCTCACCCAATGTCTGCAACCACTGGATGCCTAATACCACATCGAGCTTCTGTGTGCTGACAACATAGAAGTCATCCTGAACCTCATGGTTCCCCAAAGTCAACCTCATCTATGGGACCTTTCGGGTGCAGGAAATGGAGAATCCATCTATGATCATGACCTTGAACTCATCTACCTCCTCTGTCTGCAAACCCCTACGTGCAACTAGGCCCTCATCTATGAAGTTGTGGGTAGCCCCTGTGTCTATGAGTGTCACCACTCTCTGTCCCTTCAGAACACCTCGGATATGCAAGGCTTGTGCCCCCTAGAAACTATGGAGGTGCGCCAAAGTATCTCCCCCAAAATCATCCTATTTTTGCTCGTCTCCCTGCTCCTCTAGGGCTGAATCATCGCTGTTGTCCTCTTTTCCTGATTGCTGATCAAAATTTTTAGACTTATCATCCTCATCCAAAATGTACTCAATCAACTGTAGTTTCCCCTTAAACTCACACTTATACCCCGAGGACCATGACTTGTGACATGTGAAACATAACCCCTTCTTTTGGAGGTCGTGAAGGGTTTCAGGATCAAGTTTTTTAAAGGTACTCTTTTGCTGGTCCGCATCCTTCTTAACTGGTTTTTGGTCCTTGTCCCTTTTGAAGTCCTTCCCCTTGAATTGATTTTTGGACTTAGACGAAGTAACCTCCATATCCCTCGCCTGTCTGATGGCATCCTGCAAGGTAGTTGGGTTAAAGGCCTTGACCCAACCTCTCAGTGGTTCTGATAACCCATCCATAAATAAAACTATCAACCGCCTCTCAGACAAATCTATGACCATCATCGACAATCTCTAGAACTCTACTATGTAAGAGTCGACTGAGCTCCATTACTTCAGATGTGTCAACTCTTTCAACTCCAACTCCTGCTCTCTTCTGTCAAACCTCTGCATAAGTCTCTCGGTGAACTCCGCATAAGTGCTCACCCTATCATGTCCGAGAGTATGCACTCCATGGTGCCACCAATCATGAGCAACACCATCTAGATGCAGGGTACAAAATTTGATGGCCTCATCCTCTATCATCGGGTTCAACTACAGATATGTGTCCATTTTTTGGACCCATGCCTTGGTTGTCATTCTACCAGAAGCATCAAATAATGGTATGTGTATTTTCCCAATCCTCTTCTGAATCTCAGGATGACCCTATGATGTGGCCTATGTATGATCACCCTATCCCTGTAGAATCTATGCCTGATTAACAGGTCTCCCCCTATTTCTAGGAGTTTGTCTATTTTGAGTGTCCACAAAGTCTCAAAAAGACATGAGAGTCTGGAAGTCTGGCCCGAGTGCATCCCATTCTACTCTATACTGTTGATATTGTTCAACCATAGTAGGCTCTGGTTCCTCCTCAATCGATGGAACTACTATAGGCTCAGGGTGAGCAATAAATTTAGGCATGAATGGTCTAGAGCTACTGGTAGCTCTCTCTGCTCTAGTGTGTGTGTCAGCTCTATTGGCCATTGACTCCTCATTTCTCAGTCCTTGTGCAACATTAGGTGGTTGATTTCATGTGCCTTGTGCATTATTCACTAGAATGTCTATCTCGTGCACCTGTTGTGTCATCAACCCAACCAGTTATTCCAAACTATGTTGCATCCTATGTTGGGTCTATCTAATATCATCGACCATCTACCTGTCCATATCATCCTGTGCATTCCTATCACCCATGGTTGTAGATGGTTCTATGGCTGAGTCTGTGGATATGCCCAAAATGTGAGATACCCTCTGTCCCTCAGGTGCCTTATAATACTGGTATTGTGTATGACCCTGATGATATGTTATGGGTTGATTCTTCTTCTTCTCCCGCTCAAGGTATCTAATCTCCCTATCACTCATGAACTATCACCCATTGGCTGGTAGGAAAAATATGAGCTCTGATACCACTGGAATGTACACCCCGATCTGACGAACGGATTGCACACTGGTCTGATCTGTTTTATTTTAGTTTGCTTTCTGATCTAATTTTTTTATTTTTGAGGGTTTAATGTTGGTTTTGCTCGTGTTTCATATTGAGGGTTTATAAAGATAAATGGACTAAAAATAGAATGTAAAAACACAACAAATCAAATAATACTGACAGAAAACTTTTTTTTTTTTGATCTAAAATCAATAAATTACAAAATTCGTCCGTGGCTCTAGGTGTGCCCGGATGATAAGCTAAAATAGTGAATCATTGATATCTTCACCGTCTGGTGTCCGAATCACGTGTCGTCTGATGCTAACTGCTCCTGGAGGCTAGGCGCACCTTTTCCAACTAATAAATTATAGGTTGAAACCCCCAACAATTTTGGCATGCTTCCCAATGCACTTGTACGACCCTCTAGATGGTACGATTTGGTTTAGAAATTCATACAGACATATTTTGGTCTTCAAAATACCTCTAAAATGGTCACCCAGACTGAGAAATGTGATGGACAAATTTTCAGAATGGAAATCTAAAGCGTTTGCAAGCAGTGATCAAAATGGCTCGAATCCCAAGGCACCCAAAATGGTACGACCTGATCTGCAAATCACTGAAACCCTTCAGATCTGTGAAATATGACTCCTACCCAGGTGGAATATGGCCAAAATATGAAGACCCAGATGCTCCATTTCTCGACCCAAAAAACTTCAATTTTTGGCAAACCCTTGTCTGCCCCGTGAATGCTCAGATGAACTCTCTGATGCGAAAGCTCCAATCCCGATCAGCTAGAGGTGATCTCTCACACCTAAAACTGAAAAATTCCTACTGAGATAGCTCCCAACAAGCCCTGTGATCTTCTGGTGAAAATCCCTACGAAAAGCTCCACAAAAAAATAATATCTTCCATAACCAAAATGACCCTCAATGTGAGAATATGAGGGGAGGTCGATTAGGGTTTCCAGGGCTCCATTTTGAATTTCTTTTAATTTTTAATTTATGTCTTTCAACTCATAAAAAGGGACCACCATGTCCTAGTCGAACCACTTTATGTTTTTAAGTTATAACTCAACGTTAAAATATAACACTAAAAAGTGTCCCCCTTTTCCTAACGACCGTCGGCCTTGGTCAACACTTGCAACTTGATAAAATAAGCTCTCCGGATGATGCAAATGCCTAGAACAAGGTAATTCTGGCTCACTGGATCACATCCGAGTCTCTATCATGGAGTTCTGCACATAAAATCCTCACCAACTGAGTCCCTAACCACACTGACTAGCCTAGGGGACCCTGTGTCTAGGCTAACAGACCTCTGCACTGAGCTAGTGCTGAGTTGGGGACATTACATGGGCCTATATTTTGGTGCCTCTCGGGGAACTTTGCTAGCAAAGTTTGAGAACTCAAAGTCTTATCCTTTGGGAATATGGAGTTAAAATTAAAATAAATATGTATTATGAAATGATGGTGTGGACTAATAGAAGTAGTGAAATGAAAATGAAAGGATGAATAGGATAAGTGAAAGAAAGAATGAATGAATGAAACAAGGAATAAGAGATTGAAAATTGGAAAGAATAAAAAATGGATGGAGGGAAATGAAATTATAGTATGGATGAAAGGAAACAAGAATATAGAAAAGACTCCATCTAGCTACAGAGTATGTCTCGAGATATTGCTTCCATATGACTGTTACCTGCTCAAATTTTTACAATGCATATTCAACGGATAAAGGTTCATATGGAAACGATGCAAGAGGTAAAAATGTGTATATGATCAATAAGGGTGCTTCTATTTTAAAGGTTAAGTAGTATGGTCTCCTTATGGTGTTTGCCCAATCATGATTTTCCTGTTGTTTTTGACAAATATCAAAATAAAAAACATTCACAAAACATATTTTCAAGGCCTCTTTCATAATTGTGGTGCTCACAATGTTTCAACTTACTTTTGCAGGAGATTTTTTTATTCCTTCTACACTTCTTATTGAGTTTGTTATTATCATTTCTATCCTTGCAGCTCTTTAGTGTCTTTATTATTATCCTACTTATCACCTTCTTCCTCTTTGTTCTCCTCTTCATCTTCATCAGCTTTTTGGTTTGTTTATGTTCCAAACAATTGAATCATATGATCCAAAGTTTTCAAAGCTTTATCCCAGGATGCTTGAGTAGGATTAACTATCTCCATCAATTTTTGGTGAAAAAATTGAAGCTTAGTTGTATTTTTATAAGATATAGCATGTCCCATGTCTACCAGATATTCCATTAAATCTTTGAGCCTGGTCAAATATTTCACTAATTGAGTGACTTGATCTTGATTAACAGGGTCTTGCCAAGCATCAATTTTAGACTCATCCTACATTATTTAAGTCAAGCTGGTTTGAAGGTCTTCCTTAGTCAAAATATTATTTTCCTCATCCCAAAACCCTTGGAAACCATATTGCATCATCTCACTATTGAAATATATAAATATTTGGAACTTACCTTCAATTTTATCCATTAATACCCATCCCTTCTGGATCAACTTATTCTTCTTAAGGATGTTTTTAACTATCAATCTTGCATTAGTCAATTCTTTGCTTGGTATGGGCTTAGCAGCACCATTGAATCTATTCTCAGATAATTTATATATTATTTCTACTTGTGACACCATTGGTTGTAGCTCTTCAGTAGCCTTTTCAAAATTTTCTTTGGTTTCTTGCAATAAGTGGCTAGCCTCATCCATGAAATCAATTATAGGATGGATCTCTAAACATTTCTCCATAATTTTATACCATATTTATTTTTTGATCTACTTCACTTTATCTTTAGAGAAACCTATAGCTCTAGTCTTCTCAACTTGAAGTTGATGTTGTAGAGCATGTATTTGTTTTGCATAAGCTTCATTATGTTTCTTTAGCTCTTTAGCTTGTTCCTTGAATTTGACCATGTCTTGGTACTTGTCCTACCACTTCTTGACCTCATTTCTTACAACCTTTTTCACATTCTTCTAGTCACTGATTTTAGACTCTAGCTTTTCAACCTTTTCCTCCAATTTCTTATACTTTTTCCTGCGAATATCACTTTGCACATAGATGGCCTCAAGATGAGCCTTAGCTACAACAAATTCATATTCCAAGGGTAATTGTGAAATATCTTCAGTGTGCTCCTCTAGCTGATAATATTCTATAGTCATAACCTCCTATGGTTTATTAACAAGAGGGGTGAGAGAGACTCTTGTTCTTTGTCTAGCAACAAGATCAACAATCATAGTCTTTCTCAGTATAGCAACCCTTTCGAAGGTTGATCTAATTTCTTGATCCAAAAACTTTGAGTTTTCAATTAAATATTTTTAACCTTCTACAAAGAGGCTATTGTAGGATGATTTGAAGGTGCGGAGGTAGTGATGAGTGAAGGAAAAAATGGAACTAGAACAAATGGAATGGGCGTAGTGGTAATGATGGTGGAATCTGTGTGTATAGTAGGGGTTGTAACAGGCATCACAATGTCAATATATGCTACAACTATAGAGAATTATGGAGAAGATGGGAGTATTTGTTCCCTTGTTGATAAGGGTGATGGTGACATTGGAGATGAAGGGATGTGGGTTGGAGATGATGATATCAAAATTTCTACTGAATGGGGTGGAGATGAAATGGAATGATATTATGAAGGAATTGATCGAGATGAAGGGGGATTATGAGATGGTGATGATATCCTTTGTTCCTTTTGCTCTTGAGAATGGGAGGAAGAATTATGTGGGGAAGGAGAAAGAGAAGAAGAAGAAGATATAGAAATCATACCTTCGCCTACCAAAGTAGACCCTTGAAAAATATCATCAATATTCTGATGTTGCACTTGTTTAGCTGACTGCTTTATCACTGTGACCTGTGTCTACTCAATTGCTTGTATTTGATCTAATTTCTTCCTTGTACTGATATCCTTATTAGCCTCATCAACTGAATATTTTGCCTTTCTTTTCAAGACAATGGGATTTTAAGGGTTAACCCTTAGAGTATCATCTTGTCGTTGAGAATTTGGTGGTATAACCTCTTGAACAACGGAACTTGAAGGCTTATAAGGAGTTGTGATAGTGAATTTAACAGGATAAAGGGCTAAGCTATCACTTGGTTTATCTTCCATTAAACTTTGTGAAGAAGTTTTTACCCCTAAGGCTAAATATTTTAGCCTTTGTTCCATCTAAATATTTTCCATATTTTTCATTATTACAACTCCCATAGTCTATTGCTACAATTGTTCCTATGAAGGTTCAAAAACAGATTGTGCTTCCTTAGTCACTAGTGGTGAAGCTATCACAATTTTATCGTGTTGCTGAGCTGGTGAGGAGGGAGAAGTTGGAGGTGTTTGATCTTTCTATTTTTTCTTTATCTCTAACCTTTTCCCTTTAGCCTTACCCTTTTCTATTTTAGCCTTTTTGAAGCTCAATGCTAATATTTTACCATTCTTGGCCATCCAAGTCTGAAGATGTTTATCATACTTTTCAGAGAAATCAATATTGGATTGGTAGCTAAACCTGGGAGCTTTAGTATTTGTCTCAACTCTCATTTTCCACCATTCCAAAATTTTGACCTTATCCCAACCAACATTTTTCTGTATGAATTGAATCTTTGCTTCCTTCAGTTGGTGGGTCTTCTTATTTTCAGAATCATAATCAATCAATTGCTCATAAAAGTCTCTCCAAAGGGGAAGTGGTTACATCATTCCAATATTCCATTCCAATGGGAAGCTTTCCCTATTATTTTTGGATTTCTCAATTTGTGGCCTCAAAGTCCTTTCAAACTTGGGAGCCTTATCACCATTGAGAGTTTTTAGATTTTCCAAAAATATATTTGCTAGGTCATATCTCCATCTCTAAGGAAGTTGTCTAAGATCTAGTCTCTCCAATGTTTGAGTAATCTGTTCATACTGGCCTTTCCTTGTTACTGTAATATCTTCCACATTGAGACGGTAATTGACTATCTCTTTCCTCTTTATCCCAGCACAAAAATTATAGTTAACATAGTCAGCCTATTTGCAATACTCTAATCCCAACATTCTGCTAATGAAAAATGTGGTAGCATGAATGGTTTCTCAGTGAAGCCATAAAGTCTAATGATTGTACTCTTAGTCAAAATATACCAGTCTCCCTCCTCAGCTTGCTTTGTTTGTAATTGTTCCTTAGCTAGAGGAGGAATTTTGGGATATTGTCCATACATGATTTTCAATGCTGGCCCCAAAATTCTCTATTGAAGTCATAATAGGATTTAGACTTGCTCAAGATACTAGTCCATCTATAGACTGGTATACAGTTTCCATTATCATCTTTATCTGTTACTACTATCTAAGGCATATCTTACCTAGTAGCACTGAAAAACATCCAAGCTAGATTAAAGCAGTGTCTAAATGAGGGAGTTTCAAAATATTTTTTCATTGCAATAACTACTCATGCATTCTTTTGGTAAGGAATGTGGACCAATCAAAGTAAATTGGTTTGGTATTACCATCACCCATAGGCATATTATACATTTTTTTTGGAAATATAGTAATTTATGGCTATCTACCAATCTCTCATATTTTTATTGAAATATAGCCTGACCAATGTTTCTAGCATGAAAAAGAGTTCTAGGTTGGAAAAATATTCAATGGCAATTAGGGTATTAGGTAAACTATTCTTGGACCTTATGGTTTTGAACTGGCTATACATCCTATCCCTAAAATGGTCATCATTTGTTGTACACCCCTTCAATGAATAATACCTAGATTACTCATCTGGGTCGAAGGGTTTAGGATTTACTGGTGGAATTCTACCCATGACAAAGATATCACAACAAGCTTGTGCAGTTATGTTAAAAATAGTTTTTTCTTGAGCTATTTTAATGGTCTTAGTCTTAGGGTCATAAAATTTCACTACTATAGCTATTAATTTTGGACATGGATGAACGAAATCATAGATATAAAAGGAAAAAAGAGAGCAAACAACACAAGTACCTTGTACTAAAATTGGTAGCCCTCACAAAAATCTATAATCTATCTCTCGCCTTATATTATCCCTTATTTTCCATGTCATTCTCATATTCGCTACTACCAGTGCTTTATCAATGTAACACATGACTTGACTACTTTCTGAATCGATAGCTTACTCTATGATTGGTGACACCATTTTTGAAGAAACTCTAAAATTACTCTTTCAATGCTCTACAAATTTTAGCTTTATATCTCTATCAATGGTCTCAAAAACTTAGAACCTTTTGTGAAATGAATTACGGCTGAATATTAGCCTTAAATAACCTTGCATGCATGTCTTCCACCATTGATGTCGTAGAAGAATGACCACTGAGTCGCAAGTTTAAAAATCTTGCATTGGTGGTAAAAAGGCACGACTTGTAAATGAAGCCTCATTTGTTGATTAGTCGCAGTCTAGAATCTGTAGTAGCTTGAAACCAACCAATATTTTGTTCTTTTTTTGGGTGTGACACAAAGCACATAGTGAAAAAGCACACTTTTCTTAGGCTTTGACTGCTTTGACTTATGGTTTATGACATGTTGTGGCCCACGGCCTTTATTTTTTCTTCTAATAAAAAGTTAAAAGAAAATATAATACAAATATGTACATAAATTATAAAGGAAAGGATTTTTTACTCAAAATATAGCTTAAGATGATATCCATTAACCAAGATTGGCTGCAAATTTCTATTTTGATCTTAGAGTTGGAAAGCATTGCTCTTTTTGAATTTAAATATTTTGAATGGACCATCCCAGAAGGAATCAAATTTTTGGTGATTGCTTGGTTTGGATTTCTCTTCATTACATATTAGAACTGAAGCACCAACCTTAAATTTATTGAATATGGCCTTCTTATAAAACCATCCCTTAGTATCTATGGAGTGTTTCCAAAAACTCTCATATGATTTGGTCCTCTGTTCTTCCATTTGCAAAAGGTACATCAATGTGGCTTCTACTGGATTCTAATCTGGTTTATAATCTTGGCTAGCCAAACTTAGATTTGGTACTCAAGATGAGTGGGCAGAATAGCTTCTTTCTCATACACTAATGCATAAGGGGATGTATTTATAGACTTCTTGATAGTAATCCTATCTGCCCACAAGGCCTGATCTAAGAGAAGATGTCAACTCCTTTTGTTGTCTTTCAGTGTTCTTTTCATATTTCTGAGTAGATTTTTGTTAGTGGATTCTACTAGTCCATGCCCTTGAGGGTAATAGTTAGAAGAATTCTTCAAACATATGCCATATTGACTTGCAAACTCAATGTAATTTGCACCTATGAAATATAGGCTATTATCACTTACTAGAGCTTCAGGGAGGCCAAACCTTGTGATCAGGATTTCAATAAATTCAATCACTACATCCTGATTTGACCTCTTGGTTGGAATTGCCTCAACCCATCTAGTGAAATAGTTAGTGGCAGTTAGAATGTATTTGCGACCTACTAAAGATTTGGGATATATTACTCCAATAAAATCTAGTCCCTATTGCTGGAATGACTCTTCCACCTATATAGACTTAAGGGAAAATGATGCGATCCTATTTCTCCCTACATATATTTGGCACTTATCACAGGTTCTTGTTACTTTGAAAGTGTCAGCAAAAATAGTAGGTCAATAGTAACCTGCTCTTATTATTTTCATAACAGTTACTTCTAAAAAATATCCCCCTGATAGTCCCTTATTAAACTCTTCAATAACCTTCTATTGTTGATTATCTTTCAAACATCTCAGAATAACTCCATCAAGATTATTTCTATATATTCCTTTAGGTGACATGACATATTTCAAAGCTTGGAGTCTATACCTTCTTCTTTGTGAAACATTAAGGTCTTGAGGGCATACTTTTGTTTGGAATTAACTTGTCAACTGATCCACCTAATTTTATTCTTCTAAAGAACTATCTTCTCTTTGTACTAATGATTGACAAGCTATTATCTGATCTGAGCCTACTTTTGCTATCAGTTCTTGACATAGTGCTCTACCTCTTACTAGCTTTGTAGGATGGATATATAAATCATATTTTTAAATTTTGGTAATCTAACCAACTCTTTTGTCATCCAACTCTCCTTGTAAAATGAAATTCCAAACATCTAGATGTACCACATAGACCAGAGTCTTACTTTAAGCCAAGTATTGCATAAATTTCTTTAATGATTTTATAACTACAAATACTTGTTTCTCAATGAAGTTATATTTAGTCTGGTACTCATGAAGAGTTTGACTCTAGAAAATATAGAGTGTTTCTCTCTAGTATAATTATTTTGTGTCAATATTATTGCATAACTCTCCTCAACTCCATAGGCATACAAAATGAAATCCTTGCTAAAATCAGGATTTACCAATACTGGTGTAGTAACAATGGCTTGTTTAATTGCTTTGAAAGCTTGCTTTCTCTTTTCAGTCCATTTGAACTCAATATTATTTCAAAGCAATTTTGAAATAGGTTTAACAATTTGGACGAAATCTGAAATAAAATTCCTTACAAAATTGTTTTACCCAAAGAAGGATTGCAAAGCTTTCTTATTCAAGGGAAGAGGAAGGGCTAGTATTGATTTTATTTTGTCAGGATCAATTGACATTCCCTATTTAGAGACTACATGTTGCAATAATTTTCCCTCATGGACTACTAACCCTTTGGTTTTAAGAACCATTATATCATGCTCAATCGTCTCATCCTTGATAACCACTTTTGGTGTAGAATTTTCTACTTGGACTGGGTTTTCCATAGATTCGCTCTTCCTCTTATTGCTAGCTAAGGCATCCATACTTCCAACTTGGTCATTCATACTTTTAGTAAGGACTTTCATAAATGACTTTATTTCCATGTTACCTAGATATTCTTCAAATAAATCCTTTAGATTCTCTAGAATAATAAGTGGCACTTATTCCTTGATCACACTTTACTTTCTACTTTATGCTCCTTTGCTCGCACGCTTTTGGCTGAACTCACTCTCAACTTGTGCTCCCACTCACTTTCGGCTACACTTACTCCCAACTACACTCACACTCACTTTTGGGTGTACTTGCACTCACTTTCGACTGCACTCACTATCGGTTGCACTCACACTCTCTTTTGGCTACACTCACATTCACTCCTGGCTGCACTCGCACTCTCTTTTGACTTCACCAGCACTCGCTCTCGACTTGCGCTAGTTTTTGGTTGCATTCAATCCCAACAAGTGCTCACACTTGCTTTTGGCTGCACTCACTTCTAGCTCGTGCTCGCACTTGCTTTTGATTGCACTCACTCCTAACTCGTACTCGCACTCACTTTTGATTGCACTCACTTGTGGCTACACTTGCACTCACTCCTGACTACACTCGCACTCGCTTTCGGTTGCACTCGCACTTGCTTTCGAGTGCACTCGCACTTGCTTCTCGGCTTGTGCTCACACTCATTTCCAATTGCACTCACTCTCGACTTGCGCTCATTTCCTGCTACACTTATGTACAAATCTTTCATTTAATGAAATGATGTATCAAAATTTAAACGGATTGAATAAACACACCTGTAAATAATTATTAATTATTTATAAAAGAACAAAAAGATCTCATAATTTTTTACAAACAAAAATAATTGGATAAACATACTTGTAAATAGTTATTAATTATTTATAAAAGGATGACCTCTAAATATATATTAGATCATTATTTGTTTTTTAAAACAAAATAATTATATTTTTTATTTTTTGAAAATTAGGTTTTGTCTTTGTAGGAACAACCTAAGGATAATATTTTGGTTTGTTTATTAGAGATCCAAGTTTCAAATAAGCATACATCTACAATTTCATGTGGAGTGTATGATTTGAACTATGGTTCTTATACACATCATGAAGAATTAATTCTAATATACAATTATCTATAATTAAAACTTTAAAAACACTCGTTTTAGCATAATAATATGCATTATATGCGCTCCGAGATTTAAAACATAGCATATCACAACCATAACAATATAGTATTTGAACCTGCCCTAATTTCTAACGTTTTGTTTTAAGTTTTAGTTTTTTTTATTTAGATAATGTAAGAAAATTTTTAATTTTTTCTTTTTGACATAATAATATGCATTATATGTGTTGCGAGAATTAAAACATAGCAGCACAACCATAGCAGTATAATCTTTGAAACTCCCCTAATTTCTAACGGCTTGTTTTAAGTTTAATGCTCATAAGTTTTTTTTAATTGCCCCTTAACCATCTTATCATTTTCTTTAGAGATTAATTTTGTAAGTTTTTTTTGTTTAGATAGTATGAAAAAAGTTTTACATTTATAGGGTTGAGTATTTTTATCTCAATTATAATTTTAGGGTGAGCATTTTTATTCCAGCATGATCCTTCATAATCTCTTGTAAGACTAAGAGTTAAATTTATGAATAGAAAATTAACACACCCATACACATGACTAGGTTTAAACCTTAGACCTTAAAAAAACAAAAGCCCAAAATATTGGGTTGTACTAATTCAGTTGTTCAATTGGGCTGCACTAATTCGGTTGTTCTCATCAACATGGGTTTTTTTCACTGACCTGTCTCGCTAAGGAACCAACATAATAATATTTTTTTGATTTGGTTTTAAAAAAATTAGGTTAGTGTATGACCCCTCGCGAGAGCTATGCTTATTAATAAGAAATTTAACACACAACCTTTGTATCCCCTTTGCAGCGCAGAGATTCTAAAAGTAGACCTCATGTTCAACATGGCGACTTGCAACCAACACAATAATATTTTCTAAGTAAAATGAAAATAAAAAACTTGGTTCTAAAGATTTTTATTATTCATTAAAAAAATAATTTTTAATTTTAATATTAATTAAATATTTTAATAAATATAAGGTCAGGGCACACCTTTGACGTGAATTGGCTTACTGGTTTAGTGCACGGACCACCAAAACCTCCTGTGGTTCGCATCAACGGCGCAAATCGACACCAATGCATTCGGAACATATCCAAGGCTATATAGCCATCTGTCATAAAGCGAGATGAGCTGTCAGTACAGTGATTAGCCGCAGACCAATAAAAGCGTGACGCAGAATTTTACATACCCTCAATTTTATAATTTATAATTTAGATTTTTGTGTGTACGTTTCAAATAATTTTGGAGATGTTATGCAGAACTTGAAATTACAAAAAAGATTTCGAGTATCGAAGAAATTCGATATCTGCGGGGCCTGGCGATGCGAGATTTCAAAGCCAGATGAACAAAACGCGTGCCGGCCACCTTTCACGTCTGTCTCAATCATACGTATCAAGTCCCACTCTAAACCGAAAGCATGACTGACACGCGCTCGACCTTTCATGCACACGTGTCGAGTCTTATCTAAAATGGACGCGTGTGGGTACGCGTGGCTGTCCACATCATGCACATGGGACGCAATCCCGTATGATTTCAGTGAATCGATTATTAGATGGCACTCTCGAGTTTAAAAATTCTGCCAGATCGTTATGGTTTTTTTTTTAATTTTGTTAGTGAAGAAATTTTTAAGACTGATGTTTAGGGTTAGGCATCTTTCATTTCACCATGACTTCTTATAAGGAGGATACTTGAATTTATCAATAGGAAATTTAACACACAATTACACACTGGAATTTGAACTTTGGACCTCTTGAAGAAGAGCCAAAGCCCAAATAGTTGCCTTCTTTCCTCAGACCTTCCATATTAGTTTATTAATAAGGATGTTTTGAAGAATATTGAAAATACTTCAAGGGGATTCATCAAAAGCATGCTATATATACCCAAATATATGTTGTTATTAAGAATCAAAAGTATGCTATATATACCCAAATATGTGTTGTTATGGATATTTCAAACCTACACTAAAATTTATTAAGATTAAATTTGAATAAAGAGAATGGGATGAACAAGCAAATTATGAAAACATCACACTTTCATGCCACACTTGTTATGAGACTAGACACATGCCAAAAGTTTACAAAGTAAAAACTATGAAGAAATAGAGAAAATATGGCTTGTAAGATAAACTTCAAGATAAAGCAAGGAAATCATATAGTAATAGAAGCCACGATTATATTAAGGATTATCCACTCCAAAAGAAGAGGCAAAGAAAGTTCATCTACAACATCATATGGCAAAGGCCACCATAGCTCACTTGTTGCAAGTGTGAATAGGACTTAGCTTGAAACAGGCTTAGAAAAATCCAGTTTTTCTAAGCCCAGTGTGAACACACTTACCTTTTGTCGGCTAATTTTATCGAATGGTCGGCATGATTTTTCCTTCTCCCTTTCCTTCATTTTCTCCTTATCCCTCCATTCAACTTCCTCCTTTCCTGCCATCCATTTTCCCTTATCACTCCACTCCCTTCCTCTCCCCACGCTCGCTGCCACCTCCCACTCCACTTCCTACTCCTCCGTTCTCTCTAAACTCCCCGATCTTCCTCCACCTTCCCTTCCCTACTTTAGCGCCTGTTCTAAGCCTATATAAGGTTTAAGTTAATGTATGTTTTCGTTGGTTAATTGAATATATTTTCGGCTTTAATTATTCGTGTCATTTGTTTTACCTTTGGCCTAACTAATCTAAGGTTAACTACATCTTAGACTTACACTGGTATCAGAGCTGAGGGGGCACGAATCCCGAGGGCCAAGGTAAGGCACGAAAGTCGAAGCACACGGATCTCGAGGAGCGGCGGAGAAGCTGTAGCACGGATCCCGAGGAGCGGTGAAGTGGTTGTCGCACGAATTTCAAGGAGCGCACGGATCTCGAGGATCTAACTAGACGTTGACATGGCGACGGTGTTGACAGCAGGCTGACGTGGTGGCAGAGCTGACAGCAGGCTGACGTGGCGGCGAAGATGGCAGCACGTGGATCGAGGCTGACCAGGAGCTGACTGGATGCTGACGTGGTGGCGAAGCTGGCAGCACGTGGATCGAGGCTGACGTGGCTGGCTAACGTGGAGGCGTGCTAATGTGGTGGCTAACGTGGACGAGGGCTCCGGTGTGTGCCACATGGTGGCGTCTGATTGGTCGTCTGACGGGCAAAAGGATTGGCGAATCGATTGCCCGAAGGCAATCGACCTCTTGTGTGTCCGCAAGCTTTGATAAATCCTAGAGAGTTTCTTTGCCTGCTGCATGTGGGACTAAAAAATTTGGATTTTTTTTTTTTTTAAAAGTGTATTTTGCCGTTTTTTAAGTAAAACCCTCTTCCTCTCCTTTCTCATCCATCTAGCGTGGCCTAGCGGTAAACTTCCCCGCCTTGCAGAGAAGAGACCCGAGGTCGAATCCCGCCGGGGTATAAAAAAAAATTATTTTTTTTTGTGTTCTCTGCCTATCGCAAGGTTTAAGTTTGCATTGTTTACCTTGTACATCACCAGCAGCCGCGTGGTGCAGCGGCTAAGTCTGCCGGGTAATACAACAGAGGTTACCAGTTCGAATCCCAGCGGGGGTTTCCAGAAAAAAAAGGTTAATTTTTTAATTAAATTTTTATTATTTGTTTTTTTAAAAGTTTTTTTTTTAAATTATAATTTCTATATATGTTTTTTTTATTATTGTTTTTTAAATATCCATTTCATTTAAAAAATAATAATTAAAAATATATATAGGATATTGTTAATTTTTTTTTTAAAGTCTTTATTAAAACAAATTTTAGAAAAAAAAATTAAAAAATTAAAAGGGTGCAAAGCTTTTTTGATATAAAAAGTTTATTTTTGGCATCATACTAAGTTGTAACCCAGTTCATATGGTGTGATTCTGGGTAGATGATCCGGTCAACCAGATGCTATAATGCATTACTCTCTCTTTTGAAAAGAGAGACTCCTGATTCCTTTGACGGGAGAGTCTAGCGGTATGGACTTCATACAGTCTTTTGCCAATTAGAGAATCAAGTGATTGCTCATCTGAGAAAACCAGATTCTGGCTACGAGGCATATTCTAAAGATAATATTTTCGGACAAAGGATAGTTGAATCCGAGACGGTTGAAATAGTACCTGACGGACAGTGAAGTGACAGTTATACACCTACAGTGCCTGAAGTAGAAACAAGTGAGAGCTATACACCATGCTCTCCTGATTCAGAACCAGAAGAAGAAGAAGAAGAAGAGGAAGCAGAACCAGTGGAGGTGAAACCAGCAATTGAAGAACGAAATGTTCTCAAACGAAGTTATGAACCAGCAGCAGCACCTGAAGTCATTATAATTAGTGACGACGAAGCAGACAATTTCATCTTTCCAATTTTGGGTGATCCTCGAGAAGAAGAACGCCAAATCAGTGAGCATATTAAGAAAGTTGGATTTGATTTAAATCAATAAATCAGTGATCTATTTTGTACTTATTTGTACTACTTGTTTGAATTTGCAATAAAGTTTGCTTTCTAATATGGCTTCCAATACTAGTCTACCAATCCCTGAGTTCAATGGTGGTGATTACGAGTATTGGTCAATTAAAATGAAAACTCTTTTGATAGGCAAAGGTCTTTGGGATGTGATTGAAAAGGGATATACTGAACCTACTGCTGCTAAATGGGCCGCTTTGAGTGTTGCTTGATAAAAGGGCTAGAAAGGAAGCACAGAAGAATAATTCTTCCGCCCTTTATCATATCCAAGCCGCCCTTGATAGAAGTATTTTCCCTAGAATAGCTTCTTTTATAACAGTTGAATCTGCTTGAAATGCTTTAAAATAAAGTTATAGGGGTAGTGACCAAGTCAAACAAGTTAAACTACAAACCTTGAAACGAGAGTTTGAGACTCTTAAAATGCAAGAGAGTGAAAAGGTTGGTGATTACTGCGTGCGTGTGAAATCCATAGTAGATAATATGGTCACTTTAGGAGAAGATGTAAAGCCTGAAGTTATAGTGAAGAAAGTGTTGAGGACACTTCTTCCTAAGTGGAATTCAGTAGCCATCATTATAGAAGAATCCAAATACCTAACTTCTCTGTCTTTTGAATCCCTAATTGGCTCACTTCTCTCACATGAAGAGAGGTTACAACAAACTCCTTCCACAAGTTATGGAGGAGATGATAAAGACTTTGCTTCACAAGAAGGTAGAGGGCAAAATACAGGTAGAGGCAGAAATAATCAGAGAGGTGGAACTCCTAACAAAGGAAGAAATCAAAAAAGAGGAGGATTCTCAAACAGAGGTGAACAACAAAATAGAGGAGGACAACAAAATAGAGGAAAACAATCAGGCAGAGGCAAACGAGGAGATAAGTCAAAACAATCTTGCTACAATTGTGGCAAACTTGGCCATTATGCTCGTGGATCGTTAGACAAAGACTTCACAAGGAACTAGTAGCAACAGAGCAATCGGCTTTGGAAATTTTGGAGAAGAGGAAGAGGCCACAAATCTTTTTCTCTCTTATGGTCGAGCAGATCGAACATGAATGATATATGGATCTTGGACACTGGGTGTTCAAACCATATGAGTGGCAAAGAAGGGCTCTTTGCTACTCTAAACTCCTCATACAAATCCAGTATCAAATTGGGAGATGATAAATCATTGGCAGTTGAAGGCATTGGAACAATGGCAATTCCAACTAAAGAAGGCGTCAAACATGTAAGTGATATCTATTGCACACCCCATCTTCAACACAATCTTTTAAGTGTTGGTCAAATGTTAGAAAAGAACTACAAGTTGCTTTTTGATGAGGGTAAATGCACTATTTTTGATAAAAATAAAAGTAATAGAATCATTACACAAGTGCCAATGTCAAAGAATAGATTGTTTCCTTTAAAGTTTGGCCAACCAGGGGGAGATAAGTTAGCAAATGTTGCTATTTCCAATCCAAGTGTCCTATGGCACTTGAGATATGGTCATTTGAATTCAGCTAGTTTGAAAATGCTAACTTCACAAGCGATGGTAACCGGACTTCCTAAAGTTTAGGATAGTAAGGAAGTCTGTGAAGGGTGTGCTCTTGGGAAGCATGCCAGATCAAAATTTCCTCATGGAAAAGCATGGCGGGCTAGCTATCCACTCCAGCTAGTGCATAAAGACATTTGTGGTCCGATGCAGACCAAGAGTCTTGGTAACAACTCTTACTTCCTACTCTTCATTGATGATTTTACTAGAATGTGTTGGATATATTTTTTGAAATATAAGGATGAAGAATTTGAATGCTTTGTCGATTTCAAAACAAGAGTTGAAAGTGAGAGTAGATATTTTGTAAAATTTCTTAGATCAGATAGAGGAGGAGAATACTCCTCTAATGAGTTCTTGAATTTCTGTAAGCAAAATGGCATTAAGAGGCAGTTCACACCTGCCTACTCTCCACAACAGAATGGTGTCGCAGAGAGGAAGAATCGCACCATTGTGGAGATGGCAAGGTCTATGCTTTAGACGAAGCATTTGACTAATTCATATTGGGCAGATGCAGCCAGGACCAGCGTCCATATCTCGAATAGAAGTCCTACTTCAAGTTTGGAAGGACAGACACCTTATCAAGCTTGGTATGGTAAAAAGCCAAATGTTAGGTATTTTAGAGTGTTTGGCTCAATGGCATATTCTCACATTCCTAATGAGCTTAGAAAGAAGCTTGATCTAAAGAGTCAAGCATGCATCTTTGTAGGATATTGTGAGAATACAAAAGCTTACAAACTCTACAATCCCAGGACAAGAAAGTTTGTGCTTTTCAGGGATTGATTTTTGATGAAGGGGGAGAATGGGGTAAGCCTCTGATTTTTAGTGATGATGAATCTAGTGATGTAGGTTCTCAACAGGTGCAACAACAGACACCATAGAAAAGTAAGCAGTATCCTCCCAGAGATCCAGGTTCATCTTCTGATTCAACTTCTTCACCAAGTCCTTCTCCACAAAGATCAGTAAGTTCCTCAACCATGGATTCTCCATCCAGAGGTAAGATAACTCTACAGAATCATCCATCATATCAGATGTTGGATAAGAATTTTTCAAAAAGATACACTAGGAGTCAAGCTAATGAAATGAATTATGTTCTACAAAGATTAGAAAATATGCACTTGTATGGTGATGATGTTTCCCAGTAGGAACCTAGGGGAGATTTAGTTAACTATGCTTTGTTAACTAATACACAGCTTGAACCTTCTAGTTATGAGAAGGCTTGTACTCAAAATATTTGACAAGATGCCATGAAAGAGGAGATCACCTCTATAAAAAATGACACTTGGGAGCTAGTGAAGCTTCCTAAAGGAAAGAAACATGTTGGATGTAAGTGGGTCTACAAGACCAAGTTTAATGTTGATGGTAGCATTGAGAGGCACAAGGCGAGATTAGTTGCAAAGGGATTTACTCAAAAATATGGAATTGATTATGAAGAAACTTTTGATCCTGTAGCCAAACAGGAGACTATCAGAACAGTTCTTTCCTTAGCTGCACACAAGGGATGGACAGTCCAACACATGGATGTAAAGAGTGCATTTCTAAATGGTTACTTGACAGAAGAAGTGTATGTTGAGCAACCACAAGGATTTGAAGAGAAAGACAAGGAACATCTTGTTTACAAACTGAAGAAGGCTCTTTATGGCCTCAAGTAGGCACCGAGAGCTTGGTACTCATGCATTGATGGGTACTTTAAAGATTATGGGTTCATCAGAAGCAAAAATGAACCCACGCTCTACTACCTGAATCAAGGAAATGACATCCTCATAGTTTGTTTGTATGTAGATGATCTCATTTTTATGGGTAGTAATGAAAAAGTTAACATGGAGTTCAAGCACTCCATGATGTAGGAATTTGAGATGAAGGATCTTGGCTTGGTGAAATACTTTCTTGGAATGGAAGTACATCAGACAGATTCAGGGATCTTCATCTGTCAACTTAAGTATGCTCAAGATATGATTCAGAAGTTTGCTATGGAGCAATGCAAAGCAGTTGCAACTCCAATTGGACATGGGATCCAATTAAGCAAGGATGATGGAGCACCGAAAGTTGATGTGACCACTTTCAGAAGCATTGTTGGGAGTTTGATGTTTCTCGCCAACACCAGACCAGACATTCAGTATGTTGTATCTCTTCTTTCTAGATTTATGTCTAATCCATCTGAGCTGCATTTGCAGGCAGCTAAAAGGATTTTGAGATATGTGAAGGGTACATTGGATTTTGGAATCTAGTACTACAAATGTGATACTATCAAGCTTGAAGGCTTTAGTGATAGTGATTGGGGCAGCAATATTGATGATAGAAAATCCACATCGAGTAACTGTTTTAGTCTTGGTTCAGGCCTAATAACTTGGAGTTCCAAGAAGCGATACGTAGTAGCACTATCTTCAACAAAAGTTGAGTATATAGCAGTGACTCATGCTAGTACTCAAGCTCTATGGCTCCGAAAGGTATTAGAAGAGATTGGAGAGCAGCAAAGTGGTCCAACTCAAATATTTTGTGACAACATTAGTGCCATTCAGTTGGCATACAATCCTGTCCACCATAGTAGATCCAAGCATTTTTATATGAAGTACCACTTCATCCGAGATATGGTGGAAACTGATATTGTTGAGTTTCATTATTGTCACACTTTGGAGAACGTCGCTGACATATTCACCAAGGTGCTGGCTAAAGCTCAATTTGTAAAGCTGAGAGACTGTATAGTCAGTTCTCTCAACTTTAAGGGGGAGAATGTTGCAAGTGTGAACAGGACTTAGCTTTGAATAGGCTTAGAAAAATCCAGTTTTTCTAAGCCCAGTGTGAACACACTTACCTTTTGTCGGCTAATTTTATCGGATGGTCGGCATGATTTTTCCTTCTTCCTTTCCTTCATTTGCTCCTTATCCCTCCATTCAGCTTCCTCCTTTCCTGCCGTCCATTTTCCCTTATCACTCCACTCCCTTCCTCTCCCCACGCTCGCTGCCACCTCCCACTCCACTTCCTACTCCTTCGTTCTCTCTAAACTCCCCGATCTTCCTCCACCTTCCCTTCCCTACTTTAGCGCCTGTTCTAAGCCTATATAAGGTTTAAGTTAATGTATGTTTTTAGCTGGTTAATTGAATATATTTTTGGCTTTAATTATTCGTGTCATTTGTTTTACCTTTGGCCTAACTAATCTAAGGTTAACTGCATCTTAGATTTACATCACTTTGATCAACTATTAGAAGAAACAAAGAAGGATATAAGAGATGAGAAACTACAATGTGTAAGTTCAAGTTCAGAAGGAATTAAATGTGCAAAGGAAGATGTCCAAGAAAATCCTAAAACAAATATGATAGAAGAGGTCATATTTATTTCAAGTAAATCATATTTATTTTCCTCCAGCGGTATAGAATCCTTTGGTAATAAAAATAAAAGCAATGTAGAGGTTATCTTGTACACTTTAGGGTTTTAAGAGTAGCATGTTAAAGACATGAGGATAGAGGAAATCCATAACAATTAGGGTTTTAGGGAAAAATAAGAAGGTAATTGTTATGGAAGAGTGTCCTTGCACTTTATGGTTTCCAAGGAAACATAAAGAAGAATGTGTTTTTGAGGTTATTCCTTGCACTTCAAATCCTTTAGGGCAAGACAAAACTGAAGATGATAAGTCTTATTGTGAGCAATGTAAGAAGATTGAAGAGATTGATGATGATAAAAGAATTGGTGGGAATAAAAATAAGAGGAAGACCTAAGCAGCAAAAGCAAAGAAAAAAATAAATCCAAAAAGATATCGATATGGAAAAACAAAAGCAAATATCCCAAGTGTTAAAAAGTTGTAAGCTTACTATAGTTGTAAGGGCTTTGGCCTCTCTTTGGGAGGTCCAAGGTTCAAACCCCACGCAATATAAGGGGACTAGGACCCCTCATAAAAACCTGTGCAAACTTTTCTATTTGGATGGATACTTTGTGTGATAAAAAATCACTCAATCTAGATCCAATTCTAAACCCATGGATGTGATTACTTCAAGAAAAATATGGTGATAGGGTTTCGAACATTTTGTACAAGGATCGGGAAGGAAGATACAAATGGAAAGAAGATTTATTTACAAGTATACAAGACATTGATGCTAGGAGGCAGTTGAGTAGAAAGATAACAATAATGATTATTCTAAGGGGAGCCAAGGATAAGTTGATTTAGGAGTTGAATAGCTCAAGAGAATACACAACAAGAAGAGGATATAATATAAAGCACCATCAAATAGGAATATCGCAAGAATAAAGAGAGATATTTGGGATAGCCTGAGCATTCCTCAAGTCAAAATGTTTGTTTGGCTAGTAGGTCATAGAAGAATTTTATCTTGGGATAACATTATGAAATGGGATTTTCATGGACCCTCAAAATGTGTTCTTTGTAAAATGGAGGAAAATTTAGACCATCTCTTGGGACACTGGTTAATAGTTTGGAAACTATGGCAATGGATTCTTAATATGTTTGGTAAATGCATGGTGTTGAATGGCAACATTGAGGAATGGTTAAATCAATGGAAGATCACCTTTGAAAGTGATGTTTTACAAATAGTTTGGGATATATTAAAAGATACAATACTTTGGACTTGTTAGCTTTTGATGCTATAATTATTAATATAAATCACCATAGGAAAATAGTCACAGGATCGAATGTTATGAAGTTGTAATATAATGGACCCAATAATGATATTGTAACAAAGATAAATAAGACAATGTATTATCAATGCTTAACAATATGTGAAATAACATTCAAGAATATGCTTAAATATGACTGTAAAGCTTGAAATATACAATATAACAACATTTACAATACTAGTTGCTTAAATATATGCAAACTTGTATTACTCCTCTTTCTATTACAATATCTCATAGAAACTGTCTTTAGATAATGTAGACTATGATCTAATATTATATACGATATCCTCTATGGATTAATATATAGCCTTTCTAGGATGACTCTTTGGTTACCATGACTCTTCCTTTCCATATGCCAAGCCTTATGACTCTTGGCTTCTCTACTTGACACTTGCATACACATGACACTATCTTGTATGTACACTTGGACTTGACTCTTCACATAAATCTTCCTAATCTAAGGACACATGTGCACACTTACATATTGGACACTTGTGCACATTTACACTCATAACACTTGCACACATATTTACATGACACTTGTGCATTTCCTATACATTATTACATTACATGAAATATTAACTCACACTCTAATCTAGGACACACTCCTAATTTAATATTTACAATATTGTATCAAGGTGGTACATTGGCATGTACCAAATAATGTAATATTCGCTAAGACCCCTCTATATATTATATTATTTGGTTATTGAAGACTTTAGTCTTCAATATGATCTTCCTCCTGATCCTAGAGGCTGTGTTGTTCTTTTTTACTTTCCTCAGTCCGTTGTATTTCTGTATTTTGATCAAATGAATGATTAGTATCTTTAAAAAAAATTATCTTCGTGAATTACTAATTTTGTTGAAAGAGCTTTTACTTCATTTTCTTCTGTAGTTTCTTCTAGTTCTTGAATTTCTTGAGCAAGATGACATTTTTTATTATCTTCTCTAAATTGTAGTTGTGGTTGATTATATTGGTATTGAGAAAGGTACTGGCATTGAAATTGTTGCTGATTTGGATGATACTGAGTTTGATATTGTCTTGGTTGTATTGGCCTATTTGTTTGACCACTTTGATTTATTTGATTTCCTTGAGATTGATTCCTTGGATTATATCTATAAAAATTTGTATTATGATTTCTCCTTCTACATATCTGACAATATATGTTATTCCTATTAAACCTATCTCTTGAAGTTGAAGCAACATTTCCTTGTGTGTTATCTTTTGATACTAAGGCATTGTTAGTCATATCATCTTTGATTGAATTCTCTACTTCATACTCCTGTAGAATATTGACTAACTCATCAAATGGAGTATCTTTGCTTAGAATTTACAAAGACATAACCAGGTGCTTGTAGTTTTCTAGAATTGCTCTCAAGATCACCTGAACAAGAAATTTGTCCTCTATATTTTCTCTTAAAGTTAATAGTTTTGCTTTTATGTCTGACACTTTTCTTAAAAATAATTCAATGTTTTCACCACTATTAACTTTTAAAGAATGTAACTGTTAGAGTTAAAGTGCACTATGCCTTCAGTTTGACACTTGTCAGTTTCATTGACAAGTGTCATGTTCATCATATAGGCCTTGTACCTATTTATGTAACACATTTTTTGAATAATTTAATCCCTTAAGTTTTCCCTTCTAACATTTGGTATCAGAGAAGGCTTTCTCTGCCCTGTGAAACCCCTTGAGGGGGGATTTTCCTCATGGAAATCCTCCCTCCCCCATTTTTTTTAAATTTTTTACCGAGGGAGTATGCTCTCCATCATTTGATGGATCAGAAACCAGATGGTAAGATTTTTAATTTAGGGATTTTTTTTTAAGTTTTTTTAGGGTTTGCAGATCCATGGTCCCAAATGAATTTGATCAGCTCCGAAAGCAAAGTTATCTGACAATGCGACATTGGCATTCCAATCTGCAATATGGAGGCAGCTGTTCCAGATTTTTTTAAGATCTGGCTCGGAGGAGAACGGTCGCCATTGTGAGGCATAAGCCCCTTGTTGATAGGAGTGATATTTTTTGCTGAGATTTGATACCAGTTTCAGGGAGGAGTAGTTTCGCTGGGTGTGGTTCGATCCCTAACCATTTCATTGATAAGTCGGAGTCGTGGATCCTGACGGCCCTCTCGGACAAGTCCATCTGTACTGCGAAGGCAGAGAGGGACCAGACGTCGGATCCGTCCAGCTGTTTCTTTCGAAGACGAATCTGCGTGCTTGCCCTGGAACCGACGGGGTCGATGGTATTTCAACCTACACCGGGCGATTCTGTCAAATGACAAAAATTGTTATTTCTGTTCTGTTTGCACAGTATGAAAACTACACGCCCTTTACAAGCAGACATTGGAGATCTGCACAGGTCCGACGACGGCGGCACTTCCGGCAAGGTGGGGACCTCCGGTGGCAGCGGGTCGAGGAATTCCGGCCACGAAAAAAAAAACAGATGCCGAAATATCTTCAGAGAGAAGAGAGGCGCGGATTTCGGTTGCTTCGAGCTCGCGGGCATGCGTTTTTCCAGGGAATTTTTTTGATTTATTTTTTTTCGAAAAGGGCGTGAATAAGCGAAATAATTCTTATCGAAGAGAGTTTTGAAGAATTGGTCACTAGCATTCCTCTGCCCCGAACAACAGATTTCCAGAAGGATTCCTCTTCACAGATTCAAAATGGTGTCAAGGAGAAGTGATGCTCCTAAAGGAAATGCTGCAGCTACTGGCCTGCGGAGGAGAAGACTGTCGGGAGCTGGATTTCGGTGATTGCAGTAGAGTTTATCGCTTGATGCCAGAAACTGGAATAATTTGTGCTTTGGTCTCTTTGATGG
The DNA here is from genome assembly GCA_028583015.1 of Wollemia nobilis. Classification (NCBI taxonomy): domain Eukaryota; kingdom Viridiplantae; phylum Streptophyta; class Pinopsida; order Araucariales; family Araucariaceae; genus Wollemia; species Wollemia nobilis. Next base: position 5,784,874 of record JAQPPZ010017107.1, on the reverse strand, counting down.
TGTAGCAGCTCACGCAAAGATCCGAGAACAATGCGACCAATGGAAGGCTGTTGGAGATGGACAGCGTCGAGGAAGGCCAAGTTCAAAAATGAGTTGCTTTGGATAATTTTGCTTGCAAACTATGTTAAGCCGCAGTCCGAGATACATCGAACCTGGGATTTTCTTCATTTATACCGCGAAGACCAAATGGCTCGACGGTAAGCACGTCATCTTTGGGCAGGTTGTTGAAGGTTTCGACATTGTTGAAGGTTTGGAGGGCAGCGTTCGATGTGGCGGTGGTGTTGTAATGAGAGATGCGTCCAGGCAAGCATTCGGCGAAGGAGAGACGCAGGGCTCATCCGTCGCCAACATTGACAAATTTCCTGTTCGATGATCACGGAGCCAGAGCTGAGCAGATTACAACATCCAATGGTGCAGTGGTGCATGAGATATTTGGTTTGGCGCTACATGGTCATGGCGCATTCTGTTTAGTCTCTCCTATCAAGAATGGTCATGGAAGATTCGGATGAATGGCAGAACAACCATCATTCACGCGAAGGTGAAATTGGAAGTGGCGGTGGCGGCGGCATCATTGTTGTCTGCTGCGATGGTGACGCTTAAAACTGCGATGGCAACGGAGATGGAAATACAACAGTTCAAATACCTAATTTGAGTGCGCCAAGTTCATTTAACGATCAGAAAAGCAATACCTTACCAGAGAAATTGCCAAGGTTCGTTGAAAAATACGTGGAGGTTGCTTTCCACATTTTAAATGGATCTATTGATGGACATGTCCACTCTTGTCGATCGTGCAGTGTTACCGTTAAAGTTGCTATATGACTGTGTGATTATTTTGAAACTCATGTTCATCATTTTGATGTCGAAGTTTAACTTATGGGGGTAGCGGCTTTCATGGAAACAGCCAGCAAAGCCGTCGTGGAGGAAGGCGGCGCGCTGGTGCTAAGTTCGGTTGTTCACATCATGTTGCTGCATCTTCTGCCACCGTACCCAATCAGAATAATAGGTGGGTGTTGTCGATTTTTGACGAGCCGTTTTTGGAGGAAGGGGTCATGGGGCAGCAGGCCAACTCGTTCTTTTGGTGCTTAAATGTTTTGGCCAAATATTTAAATGTTTTCCATATATATTTAAATGCATTAGTGGGCGTTTTCATTCATATTTGGAGATAGGGATTTTGAAGATAATTCATTTTAAAGTGGGGAAATATTTTCTTACAATGACGGCTATGTAATTGCTTTTATCCACATAGAGAGTGGACATGTAATTCCCCTGCGAGGGAAATTTTTTATTCCGCCATAGTGCGATGCCGCTATAGTGCGAGGTTTTAGTTGTTGCTTTGGAGAGGCATGTTGTTTTTCATTATGATGAAGGTCCCTTTAATAATGGAATATAGGGGTATTTATAGTCGTTGGAAACAGTTTTTTGCGACGAACATAATGGTGGTGTCATATTGTAATTTTGAGCCTGTTTCAGTTCAATTTTTTTATTTTCTCCCTTGGAGTGCACTTTCGGTTGTACCCGACACTCCCAAGGTACTTTCATATGTGATCCTTGTAACTAGTGATCTTTTCTATAAACTTGGTGAATGCAGTGGCTGGTTACCCATGCATTTTGGTGGGATGACTTGGTCACCATAAGGACACTTATACTAGGGACTACAGACAAAGACATAATCATGTTTTACTTTTTCACATGGAAAGTGGAAAAATGAGATAGGGGCATTGTTTTTTATATAAAGTGTTTATGGTCACATGAAGTGGAAGGCCTAAATAACCTATGTAATTCTCCTGCGAGGGTAAATTGTTCTTTTTATTCCGCCAGAGAGCGATGCCGCCACAGTGTGAAGTTTTAGTTGCTGCCTTGGAGAGGCATGTTGTTTTTCATTATGATGAAGGCCCTTTTGATGATGAAGTATAGGGGTATTTATAGTCGTTGAAAACGGTTTTTCGCGACGGACACAATGGTGGTGTCATATTGTAATTTTGAGGCTGTTTCAATTGAGTTTTTTAGCCTCAAAGTTTTTTCTACCTTGGAGTGCACTCTCGGTTGTACCCGACACTCCCAAGGTCATTTTATTTGTGATCCTTGTACCCAGTGACCTTCTCTATACACTTGGCGAATGCAACGGATGGTTACCCATGCATTTCGATGGAATGACATGGTCACCATAAGGACACTTATTCTAGGGACTACAGACAAAGACACCCTAGACTCTATCCGAGGTCTTTTCCGGATCTACTTTTGAAGACTACATACGAAGACACTTCAGAAGATTCTCTTCTTTTCTTCTTCTCTCCTCCTATTTTGATCTATGGCTCATTTTATTGTATTGAGTGCATTTTCAACAAAAATCGACACTCTTATATGGCTCGTTTTTCCTTTCATTAGGTGCATTTTCGGTAGATACCAACACCTTCTAGATTGAGTTCACCACATGGTGAATCTAGTTAGTGACCTACGAGTGGCAACATCCTCTGAGGATGACCTGCAGAGGCAACAGACCCAGATGTGGCTAACCCTGAGGCACCCATGATGACCCTAAGGCACTTAGACGGCTGACCCAGTGGCAACAAACCCATTGAAGTGGTTGACCCTGAGGCAATAGACCGAGATGTATACACAGTGGATCTAGCATTATTCATAGTTGGAGAGCCAAGCGCAAAGAGCACGAGCCTAGACCAAAGAAAAAGAGGATGATAGGTTACTTTTTAGAGAAGTCAACATTAAGGGGGAATGTTACCTAATGTCGACTTGCTTTGTTTTTTTTTCTTTAGTTCGGATAGTGCACTTTAAGGGGGAATGTTAGAGTTAAAGTGCACTATGCCTTTAGTTTGACACTTGTCAGTTTCATTGACAAGTGTCATGTTCATCATATAGGCCTTGTGCCTATTTATGTAACACATTTTTTGAATAATTTAATCCCTTAAGTTTTCCCTTCTAACAGTAACTGAGTTTGAAAATTCAAAATAGTAGCTTTGTTCTTTTCTTCAAATATCTTGGCTAAAGTATTCCAAGCTTCTGTACAGGTTATTGTTGTGCTTATGTAAGGTTGTATCTCATCTATAATTGCAAATGTTATTATCATGAGGGATTTTGCTTCTTCTTCTTCATATTTTTTAATTTCTCTATCACCTTCAACAGGTGACGGGGACCCGAAAAACACATTTCTACAAACCCTACTTTTTCATTAAAATCAACTGTAAATATACATCAGAAATAAACAGCCCATAGGCTTACAATAGCTAGCTCTCGGCTTAGCTTCACACAACTTCTACACTCTGCATGCAATCCCGATCCACCATCCTGAAAATACAACAAACTGGGTTTTTATAGAGGCCCCGACCCTCTGAAGCATCAACTCCCGCGTAAACGGGTTCACCAACCCGATTAATTACAATACACAAAAATTGGGACACCAACCCGATTAAAGACCCCTCTCCGCACGGTCCTGTCACTGCTGATCCCTGTCAGATTCTCTGCGCGACCCATCCTCTTCGTTCCCCATGCTTTTTGGTCCTTGTCCGCCTTAACTGCTCTCTGGGTGCCACGTGTCCACTTGGAACGTCCTCTGAAAATACCGCCTGCTACGGCTTTCCCGCCATCTCTTTCTCCTCCCGTGCCTTTTTCTCTCTCCGTCACGATATCGTGACATGTCGCGATATCGCGAAGTTCTGGCCACCCTGCGCTCTTTGCCCATTTTGGTCGCGATATCGTGACCATTTTGCCTCCACGCTTGCTTTTCAAATTTTCATCGCGATATCGCGACCTTTACCTTCGGCTGCCCCTCGTTCGCCTGCGCGCTGGTCGCGATTTCGTGACATGTCATGATTTCGCGACATGTCACGAAATCGTGACCACTCCACTGTGCCCTCCTGCTACTGCTTCGACGTCATGATTTCGCGACGTCGCGAAATCATGACGTGCTACACTTTTCTCCTTCGCCTTCGCCTCGCCAGGACGTCACGATTTTGCAACGTCACGATTTCGCTACAACTTTTCTTCTCCGCCTTCACCTCGCCAAGACGTCATGATTTCGCTACACTTTCTCATCTTTGCTTCCGCCTCCGCTCCGCTGTCGCGATTCTGCGACATGTCGCGATTTCGTGACATGTCACGAAATCGTGACATTTTTCCTGCTGCGCTTCCTTTGCCCTTTTCTATCGCGATTTCATGACACATCACGAAATCGTGACGTTCCTCTGCCTCTGCCTTAGGAAAAATTTTCTCGCCTTCTTCTTCTGCTTCCTGAGCCGACTCTTCTGAGGTGGCTTTCTCACAAATTGATGCCTCTGCTGCTGGTGCTGCTGGATGCTCCTGCATCAGACACCCGAGGTAAGTGGAGAAGTGATCTTCACTTCTACTTGGTCTGGTTGCTACCTCTTGCAACACTTCCAGACTTTTCTCTGCCTCAGCAGACTGTTCCAACCCCGTCCCCTGCTCCACACAACTTCTGTCTTCTTCCAGACAGATTTCCTCATTGCTGCAAATTTCTTCAGCCTGCTTGCACTCCTCCCCTTGCACAGAAAAATTTGTGCCTTCTTTCGGGCAGGTCCCGATACTGCTGCACTCTTCTACAGCCTTCTTCATTTTCTCCTCCTTCTTTCTCCGTCTCTCTTCCCGCCTTCTTTGCCGCTCCTCTTGCTCCCGCAACTTTATTCCAAGCCATTCCTTTTGTAGGGCCTTCAACTATTTTTGCAAAGCTATGTATTCTTCTTCCGTCACCATATCTTCTTTGTTGTCCCGTCTTCTTCGGGAATGCATTTTTTCTTTCTTTTCTTACAAAGCTTTAACGATCCGGTGTAGCTGCCTCACGTCCGGCGATCTGCTAACATGCCCGAGATCTAAACTCACTCTCTCTCAGAACCCTCCCGCAGATCCTGGCATAACTGCCTCACGTCCGGCGATCTGTTACGCACTCAAAATCATTGGCTCTGATACCACTGACGGGGACCCAAAAAACAAATTTCTGTGAACCCTACTTTTTCATTAAAATCAACTGTAAATATACATCAAAAATAAATAGCCCGCAGGCTTACAATAGCTAGCTCTCGGCTTAGCTTCACACAACTTCTACACTCTGCGTGCAATCCCGATCCACCGTCCCGACAAATACAACAAACTGGGTTTTTATAGAGGCCCCGACCCTCTGAAGCATCAACTCCCGCGTAAACGGGTTCACCAACCCGATTAATTACAATACACAAAAATCGGGACACCAACCCGATTAAAGACCCCTCTCCGCACGGTCCCGTCACTGCTGATCCCTGTCAGATTCTCTGTGCGACCCATCCTCTTTGTTCCTCGTGCTTTTTGGTCCTTGTCCGCCTTAACTGCTCTCTGGGTGCCACGTGTCCACTTGGAACGTCCTCTGAAAATATCGCCTGCTGTGGCTTTCCCGCCATCTCTTTCTCCTCCCACGCCTTTTTCTCTCTCCATCGCGATATCGCGACATGTCGCGATATCGCGACGTTCTGGCCACCCTGCGCTCTTTGCCCATTTTGGTCGTGATATCGCGACCATTTTGCCTCCACGCTTGCTTTTCAAATTTTCATCGCGATATCGCGACCTTTACCTTCGGCTGCCCCTCGTCCGCCTACGCTGGTCGCGATTTCGCGACATGTTGCGAGTCACAAAATCGTGACCACTCCACTGTGCCCTCGTGCTACTGCTTCGACGTTGCGATTTCGCGACGTCGCGATTTTGCTACACTTTTCTCCTTCTACCTCCGCCTCGCCAGGACGTCGCGAAATCGCGACGTCGTGATTTCGCTACAACTTTTCTTCTCCGCCTTCGCCTCGCCAGGACGTCACGATTTCGCGACGTCGTGAAATCATGACGTCGCGATTTCGCTACACTTTCCCATCTTTGCTTTCGCCTCCGCTTCGCTGTCGCGATTCTGCGACATGTCGCGATTTCGCGACATGTCACGAAATCGCGACATTTTTCCTGCTGCACTTCCTTTGCCCTTTTCTGTCACGATTTCGTGACACGTCGTGAAATCGCGACGTTCCTCTGCCTCTACCTTAGGAAAAAAATTCCCGCCTTCTTCTTCTGCTTCCTGAGCCGACTCTTCTGAGGTGGCTTTCCCGCAAATTGATGCCTCTGCTGCTGGTGCTGCTGGATGCTCCTGTATCAACAGGTTTAGTTTTTGTTCCTCTAACAATGTTCCAAAGATTTTGTACTATTAAAATGGATTTTACTTTGTTTTTCCATGAAGAATAATTAGGACCTTTGAGAAGTTGAGACTTTGAAAGAAATAATTTGTTGATAGACATGGTGGCACTCATATAACCTTTGAATTTGACTACCTTATGACTCCCTAGGTTTTGAATGATAAATTTTCAAGTTTCTAAATTTTTAAAAACCTTTGATGTTGAATTCCTTATGACTCCCTAATAAATTAGAAACTAGAAAATAAGAATTTTGCAAATTTAAAATTTCTAAATTTGAAGTAGACTTCCTTATCTCTCCAATATTAAATAATTTACAAATATTTCGATATATTTTGAATTTCATAAATAAAATCAAACCTTTCATAAAAATTTAGAATTAAATATTCTCTACTTCTACTTATCACCCCAAGAAACTTAAAGAAGTAAATAAGATTACTTATAATTAATACTTCAAAACTTTAAATAAGTATCTAAGGTATGAATATTTTATTAATATCCTTATCTCTCCTATTAAACTCATTAAACCTTAGAAAGATCAATAATTAAACTTACTAAACCTTATTCCTCCTTATTAACTTTAGAAAAAATTAAGATTGAAAAAATATTTGCCAAAATATAAGATGTCACCTTTCTCTATCCATGATTAATCGAAGCGAATTAGGTATTGGATATTCATGAGGATTCTTCAGATGTTTCACTATCTTTTTTGAGCTAGGATGGGTTACATGTGAGTGGGCGCTCATGCATGAATTTATACTTCCAAGAAAATGTGTCTATCATTTTATCTTTCATGGTGCACGTTAGATTGTATGGATGCTTGGCTTAGGTCTTTGATGCTCCTTTAAAAGATGTTTCATTGTTGTGATGCTTGAGTTCTCCTTCGTAGGGCTTGGCTCAACACATGATTCTCAAACAGTGAACTTGGTTATTCAATATCTCCTTACTGGCTACTCAACCTTTTTCATTTGACTCTGTGTGGTGCTTTAGTGCTTGGCTCTTCGGTTTCTAGTGCTTTATTATTCAACCCCTAACTCTTGCACAAGGGGTCACTATGAGGAAATGGTAAATACCACGTGAGTGCATATAGGGGGTATTTTTAATATCAATTTGAACCATCGATATATTGATAAGTATCCTGTAGGGGAGGGGTGTTTAAAACTCATACATACCTAGATATAGATTATACCAGTAAAAAAAGGGCTAGAGAAGAGAGGGTGGGGGTTATATTTGAGTTGCATGCAAAATATTTATATCATTTATAACATCAAATAGTTCTAAAATAATAAAATATTTAACAAAACAAATCATGTAAAATTTGAAACTAAAATTACACAAAAAAGAAAATTTTACTTATTGAATTTAAATAATAATACTAGAATATAATCCTTTAATTGATTAGAATCAACTATTAATTATAAGGGTATACATTTTCATAAAGAATGTGCTCTTTCATTAGAATATAATAAATAGAGAGAAAATTATTCATTCACATTCATCATTTCATGTACTTATATTTACTTCTTATTGATATTTTAATGTCCCTCACACTCAATGGTTTGTAGGACCTATCAAAGTTTGTCAAAGATAAATATGAATGGTTCAATATATTAGTCAAATATAATAAAACTACTTCCATAAATATAATAAAACTACTTCCATATATATGATTTAGTTGATTCACCTCTTATTTAAAACAGTAAAAATAATTATATTAATTCACTTTCAAAAAAATACAATTTATATATATATGATATAAAAATGATTAAATTTTTTACTTTAAAATAACTTTCAATATATATTAAGTTTTTTTTATTGTGTGCACATGAAATCATATTAAATGTAAAATGACTAATTGAATAAACAATTAAATTAAAATATAAAGTCATCTATCCTCAACTTATGTTAGAAGATTTGAAGAACAAGTGGTATAAATACTTTTAAAAAAATGAAACTTCTTGTTGAAGGTTGATTAAGTTTGCCAGCATGAATAGAGTCTTTGAAGAAAGAGAACCCCTTACACAGTAATCTAATTTCACATAATAACTTAGCCACGAATCTTATTTCACATAATAAATTCTCACAAATGAACCTTCAACAAGAAAAATGAAACACAAATCTTATTTCACATTATAAATTCTCACAAATGAACCTCCAACAAGAAAAAATCAAACACACTAATTCAATTTATTTTATTGTCAAACACATTAATTCAATTTATTTTATTAACATAAATATAAAAAAATCAAACTCTAATTCAATTTATTTTATTAGTATAAATATAATTTTAAAAACTTTTGCAAAAACGTTTAAACCTAGGCTGCACACTATCTTCTTTTTATTACTCTACAGTGCAATTCTGAAATTCTGCAGGCAACCCCTCCTCGGCCATATACATTCTGAATGTGAACAATGCTGGCGAAGACTGTGAGTGTTCCTCAATGTTCCCTTCCTCGACTGCAAAAAGGAGATTCGTTTAATGTAGTATTGCATAGTCACCTGTATGTGCATTGCAAATACTGAGAAGAGCCGATATGGTTTCTTTTCTGTTAATTTTTTAGGGTTTTTTTCATTGTGATTTTTGAAAAAACATATTTCACCTTCGTAAATTGGATTCTATTGCTACATGTGTTTGGAAAGCTTCTAGGGTTTAACGTTTTTTTTAAATAATTTATTTATATGATTTTGGTTTCTTGTGAAGTTTGATTCAAATCATGTACATTGTATTGTATTGGGTTTCTTCTTTAATGGGAAGGGCCTCAAACTCAGACACTCATACTTGTGGGTGTAGGGTTTTCGAAAATAAAACAGTTAAGAAAACCTTTTATTAGCATTGTAACAATTTTATATATTCATGTATTTCACCAGTTAATTATCCATCACCCACAATTAATTATATTGCATAAAGTTACAGTAAATTATGTTATGATTTGATGTGTATATGAAATTGTATGGCACAAAGTTTTATGTGTATGTTTCATGTTATAGTAATAGCAAAGATGCATGTAAATTTGTATGGTTCTGCAACATTTGGTTTCCTAGAAATTTGGTAACAGTATGTTAATTCTACATGTGGTAATATGACATAGCTGCAGAAAAATTGCAGCTTGTTCATCATTACCATTTGCTATTAGAGTTGTATTAGAGTTGCAGAAAAATTGCAGCGTGTTCATCACTACCATTTGCTATTAGAGCTGCAGAAAAATTGCAACTTGTTCATTACTACCATTTGTTACCATTTGCAGAGAAATTGCAGTGTGTTTATTTTTGTCACTCAGGATCTAAATATGATCTTTCATATTTGGATTGCTTTGTTAGTCCAAACTTGTATCAGGGAGAGTGGGTGCTTCAATTTGGAGTGTCCCTACTTTTTGCAATTGCATACTCTTTATCTAGGATGGACACATACAGACAAATAGAATGGATTTGGAGCAACGGGGTCATAGGTAATGCCAAGAACTTAGAGGCCTACAACTAGTCATTAGGTTGTACAGCTGGGAATCCTTCAATTTTGGTTATATATACTATTCAGTAAGGAACATTCAATTCAATATGATATATGTACATACACAATTGTTCTATCGTAGGGTGTAGTGTTCAAGATGCTATGGTCAGTCAAATGTGTCAGCGATCCCATTATGAGCTTCATATTTTGCCCATGAGCCAACTACAGTCAATATATGTCCAATGGTACCCATGGAAGGCAAATGGCCGAGTATCGAACAGTAGCAGGTAGACCTCCGACTTTTTCACTACTGGAACTGAAACCTTAGCACACTCATCCCAATCCTCAGGTATCTTGTCATCTGGATCAGGAATTATCTTAGGAGAAAGAAGAGGAGGCTCAAAATCATCAGAGAGAAGATTAGCAGTCCTTTTTTCTTCTCCATTTATCAGAATCTTGAGTGTGTTATCGGGATAGATGATCGCAGTGTATACGTGTGTGAACTTATCATCAAGTACAGGAACTGCTGAGAACTTCAAATGGTGCTCAACATACTTGTGTGTCCTGGGATGCTTATGGCAAAAACTAAAGTGAACTTTCTTTGTAGCTCCACATTTATAGGGACCAAACATGATGGAAAAAGAAGACTCATTGTCAAAGTGTTTTAAATCCCATCCAAAATTCTGGATCATTAAATATTTCAGATATGCATCCCCACACTCTAGCTTATTTTGCGTTTTCAGCTCATATTGCAAAACCACTGGATCATCGTTAAACTGGCATACTTGTGGAAGCTCAACTGCTATACCATATTTGCTTGCTTTTTGAGTCACAAGCAACCCATAATCATCATAAACTTCACTCTTTGCATGCTTCCATCGTCCTGCAAAAGCAGAACAGAATCAATTTGTTTACAATCTCATGGAATAGCATTCAAAGGTGGCTAGAACATAACATGCAGGTCGGTTTAAATCAGAAGTTTGCTATTTATGTCAAGACGGGCCTCTTCATTTATCAGTCAAAAATTCAAAGAATATAATACCATTCATCCAGAGCAGACCACACCTGGTGCTCACATGGAAACACTAAACTTAATGCAACAGCAAAAAAAACAAGCCAGTTTTATTAAAGTGAGAAATAATTAGTTAAGAACTTATAACCTTGGGTTAGGTTACCTTGATACTCTTTCTTCTCAGAAGGAATCCAACGACCTTCCCACGGCTTGTCAAAAGGTTCAAAGAACACCTGCACCCAAAACCCAAAATAATATTCTGAGGTTCAGAAGCGCTTTCTAACATCCATTAATACAAGAACAAACAACAGATAAAAGAAAACTATAAACAATTAAGGCTTCTTTACGAACAAAAGACATTTACAAGCACATCCCTGAAAAACATATGACTGATATTATTTTACTAAAACTAAGCAGTAATGCATATGGATGACAAACAAACTCTATCGAGCACAATCGCTGCAGCCAAAGCAGAACAAACTAAGTAAGAATTCAAATCCCATACGCAAACGTAATGTAAAAACATAGCTTAGGAGCAGTATTTCTATTTATCACAGGATAAGCCCTGCTACTGCTACCCAATATACCCCAAAAGCTGATTAAAATAGATAAGTTGGTAGACTTGCCCATTATTGAATGTATAATTGAAATAATTTTTGTCATTGTAACTAGCATAACAAGTAGTGAAAAACATGTTTTTACGAATTATTTAACAAAAAAATATATATTGCCAAACTTTTAAGAAAATTCTTCCACCATATGATACACCATGGGCTCCCCTTTTTATCTAAGTTAATTCATTTAGTCCTTGTTTTTCATTTGTGGAGGATCATAAATTTTTGTCAATGATATCATGCTAAAATATTGATATTAATTGATGTTTCCCTACTTGTAGTCATAAAGAAGGTTGGAAGGTCCACCCCGTTGATTAAAGTATTCCCTTGGGAGAGTGGAGACCACGGTTTGAATCCCTCAGGCCCCGTAGAACCAGAGGGCGTTGTCCTCAACTACGTTAAAATTTTTACTTAGTGCAACTAGAGGTTATACTGGCAACAAGGAGCAGGATTCGAACCCATAACAAGGCAATGAAAAATGTAACGAGTTATCGATTCCTCTAGTATATGCAAAAAAAAAAAAAAAAACTTGTAGTTGAAAGGGTAAAGATAGTTGTTGGAGCTTTTTACTTTCCAACAATTATAGATTCTAGCTAGTTCATAGAACCAATTTTACACCATTAATTTTGATTGGCAATGCTTACACTGATTACCTTCTCTACTCTATGTGAGACTCATGATATAGAAGGGCTCCCTATAAATATATCATTAGTTAGAAGTGCCATGAAACACTTTTAAGGTTAGGCAATGTTATGTGAATAAATATGTGTATGTGTTGGTGTTCTTACGATATTAAAAAAACTTATTTTCATTTGGATTGATATCATTTTCCTCCATTGTGTACCTTAGAAAAATGGAGAGTATCTTGTAATGTAATTTCATGTTAGGACCCTTATGTCCTAACTATTTAATTATTGTGACCAGTCATGTTATTAGTAGTAGCTAGTGTTGTGACTAGTTAGTGGGACCCAAAGTATATTTATATTTAGGGTTAGGGTTTGTAAGACATTGTATGGTTCCTTATTAGGACAATTCAAGGAGGTAGACCCCTCAAAGTGACCTGTGAAAGTGTAATATTTCAAGCAATTACTAAAAATCGTGTTTCATTTTCCAAATGGTGCATATTCTCTATGTTAATTTTATTATTGTAGGTAAATTTGTTTCACTTTATAAGAGTGGCTACAAATACTTGTAGACCATCCTTCCAAAAATGGGTATGATAATTCTCTATATAGTAAAGTTCTATATAGGCAAATACGATTAATTATCTTGTGATACACAATGGACATCAATAATAAAATTATTCATAATCGTAGCTTATACTTCATAGTTATTTCTATCTCAATATTATGAGTATTCATAAAATTTTATATATACAAGCATATAGAGTTTGTTAGTAGGTAGAAGAAAGAAGATACGTTTCCTAAATTAAGGGATTTTTGGATGTAAATGAAATGAGTTATTTGAGAGTTTGTCAAGAAGTAAGTGCAAAAGTTAGAATATGACATACAACTTTGCATTGCTTTTTAAGTTTCTTTCAACTATTCTAGGATATGCCTATGATTCTTATAATATTTCGATTGTATCATATATAAAAGGACTCTCAATAAAATCCTCATACTCATATAATGTAATAATTATAAATAAAACAATATGGGTTACTATTTATTATAATTTTATACCAAGACCAAGATAACTTATTTATAAATTTTTCCACAATTTTGGATTGACCATGTTGTCATTTAGTTTGACAATATAAATCTTCGTAGTCTCTATTTACATATTAGTTATGTTTAGGACTAGAGGGATGATGATTGATAGAATCAATGACTACTTGAAATATACATTGTTGCCTAAAACATATGCCTATGTTTGTTGATAAAATCAATGACTACTTACAACATACATTACAACCTGAAACATACACCTATGACTATCGATAGAATCAATGGATACCTACAACATACATTTTTTCCCAAAATATATGCCTATGACCATTAGTGAAATCGATGGTTGATCACAATATATGCTATTGTCCAATAGATATGCCTATAATTATCAATGATATCTATATTTAACATATTTTTTCTATGTTTGTCAATGGAATCAATGACTACCCAAAACATGTGTTGCCTATGGTTGTTAATAGAATCAATGAATGCATGAAACATACATTTTCTAGTCATTTTCCATGTTCCATAAGTTAAAATCTCTAAGTCAATCAGCTAAGAGGGAGGGGGAGACAATTTGAGCTTATTTTCTCTGTTGTGTAAACCTTGGCAATGGGTACCCCATTAGACACTCTCATGATGGGTTAGTCCCTTGTCAGTGGCACTCCACTGGACGCTTTAATGGAGGATCATTATGTAATGGTGAAGGTTATTTTTCCATTTTTTGTGAATATAAGAAGCATCGTATGACCACAAAATATTCAACAAAGATTTCAAAATATTTTAAAACTTTAAGTCTAAACTATGTTATAACTAACAAATGACACGGATTTGTAACTATTATATCTAAACATTCCTCTTTAATCCCATTCTAATACACATTTTATTCTATTATTTTTTAATAATATATCCATATTTACAAATTAAATATAAATAATTATAAATAGTCTTTCTATATATCACAACAATTCCTAATATATAATTTGTTAAAATACATTATATTGAGTAATCCTTATAAATTCTATATAACCAATTAAAAAGTATACTAATTACTTTGTTTCTACCCTCTTTCATCTGATTACCAAAGTTTTAGCAATATTTGCTTCATGGATTGAAAGATAAATTCCATTACAAGCACAATAATATGGAGTTTTATCTTAGGAAAATAAAATATGCAATGGTCATGTGGATGGTGGGAGCTCTTATTGAATCAAAATCCTTTGGTTTGATTGTGAGGTTTTTGTGGAGTGGGGAGGAGCTTTATTATAAAGAAGTCAAGAGTATAAGTACTTCTGATATTTAATAGTGATCCTTTTGGTTTCAAGTTCTTGAAGTCAAGGGTTTGAGTTCCCTTAAGGCAAAAAGGAAAAAAATATTGAAGAATTGGAGAACAAACCAATGATGAGGAATACACGTTGTAACATAAATGACCTTATTCAAAAAAAGGATGTAAGTTGTGACACAAGTGATTTGAGACCTATTGCTAAGAATTCAAACATGAAGCTAAAAAAAAAATTAATTGAAGTGCTTAATTAAGCACATAAAATACATACTTAAAAAACATGTTAAATTTGGCATAGGAGATCAGAGATGAAGTTTCTAGCAAACTATAACATGTTTTTATAACAAGCTATAAACCTATATCTAGAAACAAGACCAAAAAACTAGACCTAATAGTGAGCTTGTAGAAACTTCACGTTACATAGGAAAGAAATTAAACCTAAGACATAAAATATAAACTCAAGCTTATCCTAGTACATAGTAAGCCTAGGAAATAACTAATCCTAAGATCAATAAATTATGTCCTCACATATCTCCCCACAATAGAAGCACTGTACTCCAATGCTTTTACAATAGAAAGAGAAGGGTAAAATACCAAATGTTGAATAGAAGGGTGATGATGCTAATCAATTTCGGGGCTAGAATGCAACATTTGATCATAAATCTATTACTAATTTGGAAATGAAGTTGATGAGGATCAATGGCCTATTGTTGAGTCTATAGATACTGTATAAAACAAGAACTTGTCTAGTTGAAGAAAGCTGTAACGGAGATGGTCATTCAATATTAAGAGGAGGTATAGCAGGAGGAGTAGGAGGAGGAGGTATTGGTAATGAAGGAGGCATCACCTCATTGTGATAAGTATGTGCAACTGGTGCTAATGTGTTCTATGACCTACTAAATATTAATGCAATCTTTTGTGGCTAATTGGAACAGAGCAAAAGTATGGTATTCTTATGGCTATGAATGAGATATGTCTTATTCACATGATGCAAGGTGTACGTATTGTTATATGCATCATACTGAGTCCTCTTATCGTATTGATAGGGATTTCCAAGAATTAGACCATAATAATCCATCAAAGTTACATTGCAGGTGACTCTATCCACAAAATGTAAGCCAAATACAAAGGATACCATGCAAGTTTCTATGATGTATGGGGTGGAACCTTTATCATTTCATTAAAGTGAGTATGGATGAGGATGTGGTTCCAAACGCAACTGCAACATATCGACTATAGATCTCAAAATAAAATTATTTTTTGCGATTAATTTTCAATAATACAATCCATAGAAAAATTATGAGTTAGGTGGGCTTTTTGACAAACAAATTATCATGGTCACCTTCATACAAATTATGAGTCATCAGGGTAACATTGTTGAGTTTACCCTTTAACTCATCATACTCTCTATCTTATCCTATATCCAATTAGATTCCACATGACCTCTTCTTTTACAATGATTACAAAACTTATTGCTATTAAAATGAGAAGAGGAAGAAGAAGAAGAGTGATAAGGAGGAGAAGAAGACATCTTTGTTAGAGTATATTACATTATTTGGTACATGTTAATGTACCAGCTTGGGTACATCTTTAGATTAGGAGAGTGTCTTAGACTATAGTGTGAGTATTTAATTTATGCAATGTAATAGATACACAAGTATTATTAGAGTGTGCAAAGTATTTTGGTAATGTAAATGTACATAATAGTCCATGTGCACATGATTTTCTAGAGTAGGAAGATGAAGAGTCT
This sequence comes from Wollemia nobilis, assembly GCA_028583015.1. NCBI lineage: Eukaryota > Viridiplantae > Streptophyta > Pinopsida > Araucariales > Araucariaceae > Wollemia > Wollemia nobilis. Next base: position 5,768,934 of record JAQPPZ010017107.1, on the reverse strand, counting down.
CAAGAAGAGTGAAGGTCAAGAGTACTCCATATGAAGAGTCACATTCCATTATATATATGTATATGTGTGTGTGTGTGAGAGACATAATGTAGAGTGAGAGTATGTGGAATTATGGTGTATTGGAGATATTTATTCTATATGAGAATACTATTTTTGTGAGCATTTATTAGTGGCTATTTTATGAGTTTTTACAAAATTTATTTACGAGTTTTATAGGTTTAGAATAATGACATTATCTTATATTTCATTCTACAACTTTATGTTAGAACTTTTGGTTATTTTGCTTTAAATTTGTAGCATCAAAAGCTAAAAATATTTGCCTTATATAGTTGTTGCTAATTTGGTGCCTTGGATATTCCTACAAACAAAGAAGATCAAGATCCTCGTGATTGAGCAAAAAAACATTCCTCTACCAATTGTGCATGATTGAATGCAACATCAAGGGTGGCTAAAGGAGAGTATTTGAACTCCCTATAAAAAGGTTCTAGTAAGCCCCTTTAAAAGTTGGTGATAAGATATTTTGTTGGATCTTTCACACCAAGTAAATCCTCAACCTATTGAACTAGAAGACATAATCTTGCACATATATATTATGATTTTATCTTTAATTTTTACCATTTGACATTGAGTTCATGTTTATAGTTTGAAGGATACAAAGTGTTATTCATAGCCTTGATTGGGCCATCCCAAGTGGTAATTGAATTTTGGTCTTCTTGTCATTCCATAATGATAATCTTTGCTAACCTAGATAATTTAAGTTTTCGAAAGGGAACTTTTTCTTTAGACGAAATATCAATGTATGAGAACCAAGTCTCCACGTCCAATATCTAACTAGCTAGAACATCAGGATTTCTAGACCCATCATAAGGCTTTACTTCAAATTTTGTCTTCGCCTATTGGTCATTATTATAACTCTTTACATTAGGGGTGCTTTGGACTATGATTGTTTGGACGTTATTGGCCAATATACCAACTACCTGGGCTAAAGCAGTCATTTGGTCTACTAAATTTGACACCATTTGTGATTAGGTATAAGACAAGTGGACTTAAACAAATGGATGTCTAAGGACAAAAAAAGGTAGATGAAACTTATGCAATTTCCAAGCAAGTACAAGACTAAAGTTGGTACATTACAAAATGGCTTAGAAATATTTTACTGTCACCAATTTTCCTAAATAATGATTTTTTAAGAAAAGAGGTAAATTAGTTTAAAAAATATATAGCAAAAGGTAATTAATAAATCAAGTAAAATAAATACTTAATTAATAAATAAATTTTTACCTCTTCATCGAAAAAATATTTTGCACCTTTGCCTTAGACAAAGTCAAATTTTAAACATTGAGTGCTAGTCAACAAAAAATGATTATCATACACACACATCAGTCAACAATACTATTGTGCCCTGCCACATGCATCAATCATCAACTGGTATGGCTGGTTGTTTATCTTATGGCCTAGAACCCCCTTTTAAATACCAAAATATGCTCTTATCCCATGCATGTGGGATATTGCAAAGCGAAATGAAAACAAATACACTACATCTTGATGTAGCCTTTAATAAAATGCTAGTGGTCAACGATCAAAATTTTAACCCCGATTAGACCTCTAATCAAATGTGATTAGTAAATAATGAGTCTAGCAGCTTTGTTATCTGCCATGTGGCAACTAGACGGTGTTATGTCTTATCTTCTACAAATAAGGTTGATCGCATAGGCAGTCAAGTGTACATTTGAGGGAGTTATTTTCAAAACCCCCATAAAATTCTTACCCCATGAATGTGGGATTAAAACTCCTATTTATGGCATCCAAGCACAATGCGATAAAATTTCTCACATGTGTTAAGAACAAATCTATTGCTATACCACTATGTCGATCTTGACACTAATGAGAAAATGCCATGTGTCAGGATGTTACAATATGAAAAATTATCCAATTATCCATTCTATGATTGGTTTACCCCAAAATTTTATTCTTCTCACATAATTCATGGTTGTTAGTCGAATGTCAACTATTAGTGATCGTCGATAGACATTATATATTAGCAAGGGCCCTTACAAGTTTGATTTGTTGTATTGTTGGAATATCAACACTTATTTTTTAGGAGCCAATTAAAAAAAAATTTAGGCCACTGTTTTCTTTAGGTGTAGCGTTCAATCGATGATACATAAAGTATGCAAAATGATAACAGGTTTGCGTTTCATCAACAAAATTAAATACTCTAGTGGTAAATGATATGGTTGTAGGTGATGCCTTTTTCATCTTCTATAAGGTGATATAATTGAAGTTCACACTAGTTTTGAATGAAAGTAGCTACCAATGTCTCTAATGTAGGAAAAAAAAATAGTAATATGTTGCACTAAAAATGTAACCCGGCAATTGAAAGAGCATTGCGACCGATTGAAAAGGCAGTTACCAGATTATCAATATCCACTTTGATTGACGTTGACTCATAGACACTCTCATATACGTGATCTCGTTGACACAACACACCTCGTAAATGTTCAATCGTAGGTTTAACTAAATAAAACCTTTGCCTACACCAGTCACCAATCATGCAACATTATCGATCTTCTATGATAATTTTAACAAAATCAAGAGATACTAAGTGATCTTATGATAGATTTTTTAGTAGGTAAGTTATTACAAGGCTCATGTAAATAGAGCCTAACAACTTAAAGCTTATGCAAAATAAAACAATTGTTAGAAATCACCAAACCAATGCAAGTGGAGAAAGAACTAACACTAGCCAAAAATAACCCAAGTTAGATCTCTTGCTCTGATACCAATGATGAGGATTCAAACATGAAGCTAATTTTTTTATAAACTAAAGTGGTTAAATAAGCATATAAAATAAACACTTAACAAATATGCTAAATTTGATAGAGGATATATGAGATGAAACTGCCATATAACTAAAATATATTTACGTAACAAGATGTAAGTCTATCTCTAAAACAAGCCCAACAAATTAGACCTATTGTGAGTTTGTATATCATGGAAGGGACATCGTAATGGAAAAATTCATTGGGCTCTCTTAAGAGAAACCCAAGTTCAATTCATGGGAAGGGTGGCCCCTGATATACCCCTGCTTTTTAACCTCTTCAAAAAAAATAACGATCTTGTAGAAGCTTCACATTACATAGGAAATAAATTTATCCTAAGACATAAAATATAATCTTAATTCTAACCTATTACACAATAAGCCTAGGAAATAACTAATCTTAAGATCAACAAATAATGTCCTCATCACCTATGAAAGCAAGCATATGTTGTGATACTAGTGACCTATTTCAAAAGGTAAATGTAAGTTATGATACCATTGATTTAAGACCCATGATGACAAATGTGTGTTGTGATTCTAGTGATATTGTACAAAAATTAGATATAGCCTATGACACTAGTAACTTGAGCATTGTTTGTGAAGACAAAGAATATGCATAATATGTATGTGTTAGCCATGATAAATACCAATTTGATAGAGTAGGTGAAAGTAACAATGATAGTAATAGTCCTAGATATGATAAAGGATAATGTAATGATATCGATGACATTGACAGGGATAGTAATACTCTAAGTTATGTTGATCAGTGTAATAAATTTGAAAAATATACTAAAGAGATTGGAATAGAATTATTGACAAGATACAATGACACAAGTTTAGAAAAAATTATACAAGAAATAAGGCCAAAATATGAAAGTCTTAGACAAATAGCTAACAATGAATTTAGATGTAGACACTATAACTTGTGTGGACATACATCAGAGAAATATTGGGAACTTTATCATTATGAATTTTGTAGAGGAAATAACCAAAATATATTGTTATTATAAAGAAAAGAAAAATAAAAAAATGAAAATAAATTATGGATGGATGAACTTGACAAAATGGAATAAGATAAAAGAAATGTTGAGTTATTTTTATAAAAGAAAATGAAGTTTGAAAAATGATTTACCTATGAGAAAACCAAATAAATTTGTTGAAGACAATGAAAGGAACATAAATATTATGACTAATATCAATTGTGTGACAAGAAACAGTAACGAGAAATGATTATATTATGATACAAAAAACAAGGGACGGGTTGCATTAACTATCAATATTGGTACAAAGGCAAAACTAAATATTCAAAATTGATCAAGATTCATAACCATCAAGAAGTGATCAAGAAAACCAAAGTGTATGAAGACTTTGAATCCTATACCAAATAATGTAATACGGGGGGTGTTGGAAGTATTACATTATTTGGTACCTTGCAAGAATATTACAAGTACCTTGTAAATATTTGAGTCTAGTTTGTAACTAGTTTGTGGTGCGAAAAGAGTCTTGTATGTGTCATTTAGTAATCATTAGAGGTTTATCATTGTTAGGAGTCAACAAAATATTATTCTCTCATGAAAAATATAAAGAGTCATATATCCAAAAGAGTTAGTGAAAGTAGAAAGGTCAAGAGTCTTGTGAATGTGAAGAGTCTTATGTTCAAGTTGTATATTGAATATAAAGCATTGTAATGGTATCAAATAAGCTTTGCAATACATTGTATTTGCATTGCTTAAGTAGATATATTTCTCAATAATATTTTTAGTGAGTTATTGTTCATTGTTATTATTATGGATTGAATGCATGTCATTGTGTGAAGATTTAAACTTAATATCCTATGAGAAATTGTTTATATACTAACAGAGCATATATATTTATCATCAAATAGATTATTTTACTTGTTTTGACTGTAAGCATCATAATTAATTGATTTCTCCCTTTGAACACTACCTCTCCCTTGACAAAGACAATTGACCATGACCATGACACTTTCATTTTAACTATTCACTATCACTATTTACTGTTACTATTCACTATCACTATTCACTTTTTTGCTATTCACTGTGATCTATCCCCATCACAATTGTTTTATATACTCCTTTCATACAAACATCATCACAACCTTCTTGATGAAGCTACTCTCTACCAAGTCATAATATTCTCTAATAAGCCATCGCACTATATTTTCTACATGCTACTACACATAAATAACCTAAAAAAAATTGGTGTTGACAGGCTCCTAATATTTTAACTGGTTATATGGGATTGAAACTGGCCCCACTCATATTACATTGTGATCATGTAGTGTTATTCAAATGGTTTGGTAACTATGCATGTATCATTTAGAAATATTTAAATTACACCATAACTACATCATGGTATTACAATGGTTTGGTAATTATGCATGTATTATTTGACAAGATTCCAAACTATTCTTCTCCTTGAAACTTGAAGAATATAATCCATTGAGCTAATGCCATTTAATTAAAATGCTAAGGTTTAACAATAAGATTTAATTGTTTATATGCTAACATAGCATATATATATATATATATATTATTTTACTTGTTTTGACTGTAAGCATCATAATTAATTGATTTCTCCATTTGAACACTACCTCTCCCTTGACAAAAACTATTTACCATGACCATCACACTTTCACTTTAACTATTCACTATCACTATTAATTGTCACTATTCACTTCTTGTTATTTATTGTTATTATTCACTTTTTACTATTCACAGTGATCTATTCCCATCACAATATTATTTTTATATTCCTTTCATACAAACATCATCGCAACCTTCTAGATGAAGCTACTCTCTACCAAGCCATAATCTTCTCTAACAAGCCATCACAATATATCTTCTACGTGCTATTACACATATAAATAACCTAAAAAAATTTGGTGTTGACGGGCTCCTAATATTTTAATTAGTTATATGGGATTGAAACAGGCCCCACTCATATTACATCGTAATCATGTAGTGCTATTCAAATAGTTTGGTAACTATGCATGTATCATTTGGAAATATTCAAATTACACCATAACTACATCATGGTATTACAATAGTTTGATAATTATGCATGTATTATTTGGCAAAATTTCAAACTATTCTTCTCCTTGAAAGTTGAAAAATATAATCCATTGAACTAATACCATTTAATTAAAATGCTAAGGTTCAACCATAAGATTTAAATGTTAGCTAAAAGTGTAAAAATTTCGTTTCTTACCAATTGTTTTAAACCTTGTAACCAACTACCAAGCTACCCTTATTATTATATTAAATTTTTACTACTTAGCTTAATTTTTTTAGAAAGAAATACTTACCACTCTTAGCCTAATCTTGTTTTTTTAATTATTTTTAAAGTGGGATGATTGGCATTGGTGACTTGCACCCACCATAGGAATGTTACAAGATAACTACATTATTTTAATATATTTTATTTCAACCCTTAATTCAATATAATATTAATATATCAGTTTATGTATAAGTCTGTGCTTCTTTATAAAATTTTGGGTCATTATTAATATATAAAAATTACAATAATAATCTCAATGTTTTATTATAAAGCTGTGAATAGTTATAAAAGATAGTGGATAATAAAGATAAAGGTAATATATAATTTAAGTGAGTTTAACGAGCAGAGCATCGGCCAGAGCGGGAAAAACAACAGAGTGCATGCTCGGTCAAGGTAATAGATTGGGAAAGTTAGGGTTTTAACTGTAATAAGTGATGGAGATTGGGTTAGGGTTTTGAGTATCATTATGGTCCTCAATCTTGGTGGACCAATGCATAGCATTGGTGCCGCAGAAGGGAATGCATGTGATAATGGCTCCTCTCAATCAATTGTGCAGGTTTGTGCTGAGAATGGTTCACAAGGTAACCCTCATTTTGTTGATGTAATTCTTCCATTGCTTGAAGTTGATTCTGCATGTCACAGTTTAAAATCACTCACCCTTGTCGAGTATTTCGTTGGCCACATCCCTAATGAGTCTTCCCTTAGGGCTTGGGTTAATGCAACTTGGACTCCTCATGGAGTCAAGCTAACGATGGTTCAAAACCTTACAAAGGGTTTTTTTGTTTCGCTTTGTGAAAACAACCCATGTTAAGGTGATTTATGAACATGGCCCTAGTACATGAGAAGTTTTCTTCTTGTTTTTTCTCCTTGGACCCGTGATTTTTCTATTTTTGAGGAAAGATCTACTAAAGTCCCTATGTGGGTGGAATTCCTAGGACTCCCTCTACCTTTGTGGCCCTTTCTCAGTTGCATAGTAACCCCTTTAGGGCGTGTCATTTTGGTGGAGGTAGACAAATTTTTCCATGCACACCCTCAAAAACGTGTTTGCATCGAGATTGATATTTCTCAAGATCTCAAGGAGTCCATTGACATACAAGTTGGTGACACTGTGCTATCCTAGTGGGTCCTCTACATTAATTTGCCCAACACATGTTTTCGGTGTCAATCCTCAGCACATAAGATCAAATATTATCCCTTGATGCCACATAACAAGGACAAGCAAAGCCCCACCACACCGAGTGCACCCACTCCTCAACCTCAGGAGGATGGTTGGACGACTGTGGAAGGGCGTAAAAATCTATATTTGGCTACTTCTAAAGGTACATAGTTGAAGTTGGCACATGTCTCAGAGCCGGTAAAAATGTATGAAAAGAAAAAATTTGGTCCCCCAGCTGAAATTGCCATCCATGAGGCCCCTCGGTCTCAACAGATTCATACCCCAAAGGATGCAATAGAGGTTGCTTCACTGTTTTCCCAACCAGCCAGTCCTCTGGTACATAAGGTACTCTCGTAGCCCGAGAAGGGGATCTCTAGAAGAAGATGTCACTCCAGAGAAGCGACTTCATATAACAAATATTCAGTTAGGCAATTATGTTCCTGATTCATCCAACAGGTACAATGTGTTGGAGTATCTTAGCGGGAGTGAGAATATGTCATTGGATGCAGAGCCTTCATCGATGGAATTGACGGTTCTGAAGGAAGCAAAATCTAAAGTTCCTTCCCCTTCTGTGTGGTTTCGGTGTTCTTGTAGTCCTCGACAGGGGAAAGAAGATGGAGTCAGTCTACCCGAAAAGGGTTTCAGCCTTTCAACTCAAGAATTCTAGCACCTTTGCAGTATTGGAACGACACAAAATGACAGAGCAATAAGTCTACTTAGTGCTTAGAGCTACAATAGTTTTTTTTGTCACTCTAGTTTATTTTTCTATGCTTATTTATGTTGTGTATTCCCCCTTTTAAAGGTTGGTTTCGGTTTTGATTGTATGGATGACAGGAGTTGTGATCTTTCCGGCTCCTTTTTATTGTAACCTTTTTTTTATTGAATATAATTGTTAGTTCCAATAAAAATATATATATAAATTTTAAATAAAAGATTTAAAATTTAAATCTTAATAAAGATAAAGTGTTTATAGTATTTTAATAACAAAAATACAGTTAAATTCTCGTTTTATTTATTTATATATAAAAAATCATCACCATCTTTTATGAAAATTATTTTACATAACTTACGCACTGTATAAATATTAAAAATTACATAAAGTGGTTTAGTGCACGGACCACCAAAACCTCCCGTGGTTCGCATACGGAACATATCCAAGGCTATATAGAGATCTGTCATAAAGTGATTGGCCACCGATCAATAAAACCGTGATTCAGAATTTATAATTTAGATTTTTGTGTGTACGTTTCAAATAATTTAGATTCCGAGTATCGAAGAAATTCTATATCTGCGGGGCCTGGCGATGCCAGATGAACAAAAAGCGTGCCGGCCAACTTTCACGTCTGTCTCAATCATACGTGTCAAGCCAATCTAAATCGAAAGCATGCCTGACACGATCTCCGATCTTTCAAGCACACGTGTCGAGTCTTGTCTAAAATGGGTGCATGCTCGGTACGCGTGACTGTCCACGTCATGCACATGTGACGGAATCCCAAATGATTTCAGTGAATCGAGAGTTCAGACCGTAGAGGGGACTCTCAAGTTTAAAAAGTCCGTGAGAAACCAAGCTTAAAAATTCCGTGAGAAACCATTGTGAAGTGTTTTTTTTTTTTTTTGGTTGGTTGGTTGGTTGGTTGGTTGGTGTGAAAAAATTTTACAATCAAAAGATTGGATATTTTCATTCTATCATAACCTTTCATAATTGGGAAAGCTCAGCTTATGAATAAAGGAATTTAATACACATACAACACATTTGTTGTTGTTTGAACTTTGGGCCATGTATGAAGTGTTAGAAATTTTTCATTCATATCTACACAAATAATGTAATAAATAACATAATAAATGAAAATGAGAATAGAAATATTATAATACAAAATGGAAATATAGTAGTTTTATTGATCAAAATAGAATCATCATATATAATTGCTAGGTTTTTTAAAGGATAACCTTTTTAACAACAAACTTTGATACAATATGAAAATATAAAGACTTTTCACAACCTTAAACCTAATGCTCAAGGGTCAAATTCATATGCAAGTGGGGATTTCAGCTAGAATATTCTACTAAATAAATAGTTGCATTCCTAATAACGGTGACATTAAATAGCACCATTTGTCTAGATGTCTCAAGTACCACATCCACGTTACAATGCATTACATAAAAACATTAGGATGGGGTTCTAACATTATGAAGGGGGTCATTACATCATAATGTTTGGATGGGGTCCTAAAATGCCCTTCTCCTTCAAAAGGTTATATCCTCAAGGCTAAATATGAGGAAACGGCTACGATAGTTGATTGAGTGACTCCCATGTGGCATCGTTTGATTATAGTCCATGTCATTACATAAGAACATTAGTGATGACACAGTTGCAAAGGGTGCACAATATCTAGTCCAAAATTTGTTCAAGCTTCAGAATGATGAATCCTTCTTCATTCAGTTTAGGTAATGTTGACTAAATCTATACTTTGTTGTCGACGACCTCCTTCAATGAGGAGACATGAAAAATTGGGTGGATATTAGAAGTGGGCAGAAGGCACAATTTGTAGGCAATTGAGTAAATATGTCATAATACTGGGTAGGGATCATAGAATTTTGATACAAGTTTTTGGGACCCATGAAGCTATAGTGACAATTATGTGTAGGGTTGCAAATGGAGGAAGACAGTATCACCTACATCAAAACTATGCTCATAACGATGTTGATAAGTCTGTTAATGCATACAATTTTGGGTCAATTTTAGATTATATTTAAGTTGTTAGAGGAGTGTTGTATGCTAACAAAGAGTGGTATCTATTGCCTAAACTTTGGAGCTTCCTGGAATGTAAAAGGAAGGTATTGGTGGAGTGTGACCATACCCTACTTCAAATGGTGTGACCTTGGTGGTTGTGTGATGAGGTATTATACCACCATTTGGCTAAAGGCATCCATTTAACCCATTGTGTAGGATGTTTTGATGCAAAACAACAAAGGTATGTTTCTAGGCATTTGTCAACAATCTATGTCTAACCATCAATTTGAGGGTGATAAGCTAAACCCATTTTGAGATGAGTATTTGCAACTTAAACAGTTCCTACCAAAAGTGATTAGTAAAAGTAGGGTCCCTATCCAAAATAATAGATTTAGGCGTACCATGAAGGCAAAATATAGTCTAAGAAATTTTGGGCGACTACGAAGGTTGTGTAGGGTGGGCTAAAGAACATAAATAAGCATACTTTGTTAGATGGTGCACAACCACTAGAATGATTGATTTTCCTCTATATTTTGGTAGCCCTTCAATGAAATTGATGTGGAATCAATTATACAGACATGAGGAATAAGAAGATAATCCAAACTTGGTTATTATCATATCAATAGGTGCCTATAAATAGGCATTAAAATACATTACAATGGATATGAATACATTAAATAATGTTTATCCATAACTAACAACATATTAAAACATGTGCTAAACATGTGTTATAATCCATATCATTCCTCTCCACTGAAGAAGCATTGGTCCCCAATGTGTACAAAGGTGGAAGAGAAAGAAGGAAAGTAGCCAGGAGTATAGGGTACAACCGATAATGTACTCCTATTACAAAAGATGAAGACCAAAATGACAAATTTTTATAGATCTTCATAAAACCAAAAGTTGATGCTAGCACTTAAACAGGCTCGAAAAATGTTCTCCAATGACTGTAAACATTGCTATGTCGACGGACAACTGAATTTGGTCCCTCAAAATGGTAGAAGAAAGCAACAACTGAAGTGGCAGTAAAGATGTCGAAGAATATTCCTCGAAATATGTGCCAAAGATGCCAGTTGGAAACTACGGATGCATTTAATTTTTGGTTTTAATTGGTTGAGCGCGCATAATGAAAGTGGACGCGCGTTAATGAAAAACGGGCATGCATTGAATGAAGGTGGGGTGACATGCATTTAATGGGTGGAGAAAAATTAAATTATATTAAAAATAATATAATTTAATTGATGGTTTGAAAATTGAATGTGGGTTGTTAATGGAGTGGTGCACGCTTTTAATGAAAATGGGCATTTAATGGGTGGAGAAAAATTAAATTATATTAAAAATAATATAATTTAATTTATGGTTGAAAATTGAATTGAGTGGTGCACGCTTTTAATGAAAATAGCCAAAATAAATATGTATTTGGTGGTCGTTGGAGGATGGAAGTGAGCAAAATTAAAAATGGGTATGTAAAAATTAAATTAAATTAAAAATTAATTTAATTTAATTTATGGAATGGTGGAGGTCATGGTGGATATTGGGTATACGAAATTGAGCGATATAAATGAAAATGGTAGAAAATAAAGGATGAAATCGGATAGCTCCAAAAATGCACAGAATTGGATAGTGTGTGTGCAGATCGTCGAGCAAAGCCAATAAAAATACTAGGCTAGTGGCAGCTTCGGCAGAGGATGCACAATGGCAGAAACTGAGATTGTTGGGAACACGTGTTCTGTATTGGTGACGTACAGGAGGAGCCGATAAATCAATTGTGAATAAAATGACGTCGATAGCAGAGGCTTCGAATGGAGAACATGAAGCGACGAAGCGATGAATGAAATCGTGACCAAAATGCTACATGATATGGCCAGGAAAAACTGCAGATTAATGTTGTAAACACCAAAAAATGATAGAAAACACAAGTGGTCGATGTGATCTATAGAAAATGACGATAGTGGTGGCAGATGAAACTATGCTGGGAATAAGAGATATGTAGTTAACTTCACGGAGCAGACATAAAATTCCAAAACACCAGATCGATACCAGGAGATGGCCATGGCCATGAAATGTGGATGCGATGGCATGAGTGTGGTCATAGAGAAGCGGATCGTCGATGATGGCAGCAACACTAAGCTACGAGTGACAACAGATTCATCGAGCAACGAACATCAAAGGGCGAGACGGTAATGAGAGCCAACAAATTTGTGAATAGCCTGTGACATGGAAAGCTTTGGAAATATGATGCGAAAGTCGTGTGCTATGGATCAACGATTGAAAAGAGGAGATCTAAACTTCAAAATTGCAAGGATGTATGATCAAGGTGTGAAAGACATAGAAGCGCTAGAAATGTGTTGAAAGGTGGCCAAAAACTGAAAACCATTATATGAGAGAGGAACCGCTGGTCAAGAAATGGACAGCGGAGAGGTTGTGGATGCACGGGTAGGCCACGAATAACAACAGGCACAATGACAACAATAGATATGGTTACTTTTTCTTCAACTACAACAAATTTGAGTGAGTCAGGATCTGTAATGGTAGGAGGGCCTGATATGCAATAGAAGCCACATCATCTAGTGGAAAGACGTTGGGATGGCACCTAGAGACCCTGGTTTGAATCCAAGTGTGGCTACAAATTCTTCAAAAATTGGATCAAGAGCGAAATCTGGATCTGCTTCACTAATATCATTGTCAACAATGAGATATTCGATAGGTAGCTAAAGCATGTCCACATGGATTTCGTGAAGTTTTACAGCGAGATCACGAAGTTGAGCAATGAGATCTTCATCGAGATCTTCAACAGTAGTTGAAGCATGTCTGCCTGAATATCTTGAAGTTTCGTAGTGAGAACACGAAGTTGAGCATAGCCCTCATCAAGCAAGATAGTTGTACTCGATATCATGTTGTCAAAGACGAAAACAAATGATGGTCATGAAACGAGTATGAAACGAACAAAGGTTGGATTTGCAAAAATGCAAGGTGAAGGCAGGCCGAAACCACATAAGGAGTCAACAATTCTATAAAATCCTGCAATCAAAAATGTTTGAAACAGAAGTAACTGCTCCACAAATAGATCTACAGAGGTGTTCTCATTCCCCGTTTAAACCAATAGTGGCCTAGGGGAAGAGGATACTAGCCTGTAACTCGTAACCTACTCTGATACCAATGATGTTGAATCAATTATATAGACACGAGGAATAAGAAGATAATCTAAACATGGTTATTATCATATCAATAGGTGCTTATAAATAGGTATTACAAGACATTACAACGGATAAGAATGCATTAAATAATTCTTATCCATAACTAACAACTTATTAAAACATGTGCTAAACATGTGCTATAATCTATATCAGAAATCCATAGAAATATTTGTCCATACTTGTTTTGGAATTAGAAGAGGTTGAAGTGTACCTAGGGTGCAAACAATTCTCCATTTATCCTTTGACATGTATCACATTCTATCATAAAAATTTGAATATCCCTCTTCATTCTCTTTTAAAAGAAAGTGTGCTTAGCCTTTCATAAGTTTTTAAAAAATGTTGTTGTCTCGTTGTAGATTATGCATGCATTTATTGTAGTATGAATTCTTGCATTTATGAATTTTGAGGAACGATAAGATGGTTGCCAATAATTAACAACATACAAAATGATCAACATTGCTTTTTCATAAGTCAATTATCCTAAATTTATGCTTGATAGTGTCTTATTAGTGAATGCCAACAATCTTCATTCTTGCATCAAAACCACCCCAATTCCACTACTTGAAGCATCACTCTCAATAAAAAATGACTTGGAAAATTTAGGCATGGACAACACTGGAATCATTATCATGGCATGTTTTAGATCCCAAAAATCTTGTTCTGCTAGTTTGGACCACATGAATGAGTTTTTCCTCAAGATAGTTGTTAGTGGGATTGTAATTTTTCCACAGTTCTAAACAAACTTCCAATAATATCTTGTGAGACATAGGAAACCTCAAAGACCATTGAGGGTTTGAGGTTGTGGCCATTCCTGTATAGCCTAGACTTTTTTAGGATCTACCTTAACTGCTTCCTTTGATACTATGTGACCCAAGTACTCTACTTCTTGCATGTCAAAATAACACTTAGAGTGCTTTGCATAAAGTTGATTTTCAAACAAAAATTGCAATACCTAATCCAAATATTTTAGTTGTTTTTCCTAGGTATGGCTATAAATCAAAATGTCATCAAAGAAGACTAAAATTACTTTGTGTAAGAAGGACTGAAATATTTCATTCATCAAACTCTAGAAGGTGGAAGGTACATTGGTTAAACCAAAAGACATGACCAAAAATTCATAATGTCCTTTATGAGTGCGAAAAGCAATTTTAGGAATATCTTTCTCCCTGATTCTAATTTGGTGGTAGCCTGAATGTAAATCCAACTTTGAGAAATATTGAGCACCGTGCAACTTATCAATTATCAGGATTTAGAATTTGTCCTTGATGGTTATTTTATTGAGTTCCCAAAAATCCACACACAATTGCCATGACCCATCCTTCTTTTATACCAACAACACCATGAATAATAATTACTAACACTAGATATAGTAACCCCTACTACAAGTAATTCTTTCATCATTTTCTCAATTTTAGATATTTAGACATATGGATATTTGTATGAATGAACATTTGGTGGAAGACTCCCTAGAACAAGTTGTATTGCATGATAATGGGTTCAACAAGGTGGTAAGCTCTTAGATTCCTAAACAACAAAAGCATGCTTCTCTAAAAGAAGCTACAATTCACATTGTTGTTTCCCTTCATTGTTATTTGGTACTTGCTTAGCAAACAATTGGGCCACAACTCCATCAGATGATTTTTTTAAAAGCTTATCTATATTGTAAGATGAAGCTAGTTGAGTGGCGTATCGTCATGCCCCTTAGAGTGTATTCAATTCCTTGTTGGTTAAATTTCATCCATAATTTAAAAAATCCCACACTATTAGTCCTAACGTTCAAACATGTCGGGCTTAATATTATATTCCCCTATTTGAACTTTGATATTTCTACACTTGCCTTTACAAGGTAGAGTTCCTCCATTGGCAATTATGACCTCAAAGCAATTATAAATATTTGCTACTTTAGGATCAATGAAGTTGTGCATGCTACCAGAGTCAATGATAATTATGATTTTTTGTCCCTTGAAATTCTATATCACCTTTATTGCTTGTGGAGTAGTTATTCCTACTAAGGCATGTACTATAATTTTTGTTGGGATTTCTGCCATGCTTCATGCTCATCCACCTAATCCTCTTCATTATCTTGGAATTCTTTTGTTGTTGAGTCATCCACATCAAGCAAATACAATTTTTTTTGCACACATTTATGTTATAGAAAATATTTCTCATAACAATTATAACATAACCCTTGTGCTCTACAATATTCCATCTCTTCTTGAGTCAATCATTTGATGATTTGTGACTTGTTATCTGAATTGGTGGTTGGTTTATTTGGAAATAGGACTCATGTTTGTGGAAATTTGGAGCTGCATATCTGTGTGGTAAATTTATCTTCTACCAACCCTATTTCTTGTTACAAGGTTTGTGGTTTGAACATTTTTACCTTATCCTTAATATCATTCTTCGAACCACTAACAAAACAACTTTGAAAGAATTTTTTATTTAAGCCAATAGTATAGTTTACCAAATTCTCAAACTAAGCTTGATAGTCTCTAATAGTTGAGGTATGCTTTAGTTTAGTGAGGGATCCTATGAAGTCCTCAAACTCACTGGGGCCAGATCAAGTAAATAATTGTTTCTCAAATTCTTCCCAAGTAAGACGTGGATGATACCACTACAAAATATCTTATTCAATATTGAAAGATGTAACTATGAACGATAAATATTGTGGAACATTATAATGGTTGAAACACTGCTCTACTCGACACAAACATCTATAAGAATCCTTCCCATCAAATTTTAGAGTCTAAAATTGGAAATCTATAGGTATTAATATTTGGGTAGGTGTTGTATGTTTCCCTTTCTAGGTTACTAAAACCTTCCCCTTTGTAGTCACAATGACCATACCTATCGTATGAATGAGTGTTATCTGTGATATGACTTTCTAGTTTAGCAAATTTTCCATCCACTCCATCTTTTATCTCTTTTTGATCCCCTATCTTAAATTCTACAAATTCATGCAATGTCTTGTAGTCAAGTGCCATTTGGGTCTTGATTTAACCAATATCACTCTACAACTATTTTAATCCATCAATGATTTGTTTACCAAGTGACATAGCTAGTTGCTCACATGATTGAATCACTTGGTTGTTGATTATTTGCTCCATTTGTTAACCTCTAGTTCCTATAACCATATACTAGGATTTTGGACCTTCCAAAAATACTTACTAAAAATAGATGTGTTATTTTAGCAGTTAGTATTTTTAGTAAGGGATCCAAAAAGAGTTTGGGTGCTATATACCAAAATGATATGCTTGATGAGATGATTGCAATGGACTAGGTCTCAAAATAACATCTTGTTGGCACCCTAAACTCTTTTTTTACCATTTTTGATCCTAAAACTTTTCTTCATGAAATAGAATGTTTTCTAAAGTTTCAATGTCCTCAAGGTTATATAGGGTGCCTTCTCACTATCAAGAATTCCTAACAACTATCAGTTCTGACAATTGCCTATATTGTCAACTATCCTTTTGTTACTAGTTTTCACTCTTACTAACACACATAATTTCACTATTGAACTATTTTTTATATTGTTTGTTTGCACAACTGTTTGGTTTAGGGTTTGATAGGCGATAAAAATAGGGTTACTCTAGGACAAGGTGTGTGTACTTCCCATATCCCTCTAATATATTGCAGTAGCATTCAATAATGCTCAGACCAATATTTTAGGCCACTACCCAAGAAGAATATAGTTGATATCCATGGGCACACTAATCACCTCTCTGATTAGTACGAAAGGGTAATCTTCTCGAGTGTTGTGCTCAGTGTCCTATGGATAGATACACAGTCAAAATATTCCTATGGGTAAAGGTATCTCCTAAACCTAGGGGCCCTCTCTATATATCCAAGGGTACATGAGAGCTCAAGTTCGTATATGGGTGATGTTTGAGTTTGAGTATTAGAGTTTAATCACTCCTCACTTCACTAGATACTTTATGAACAATATAGCTTAGTCAATAATAACTTTTTCATGGTATTTTAAAATCCTTGACACAAGGTCTCTAACTTATTAAATTAAAATAGAAAAAATAATTGACTTGGGTTCTCCTAGGATAGTTTTCAAAAAGAACAAAAATGAAGGAAATCATACCTAACATTCACAAAAGAGTAAGACATGAATTGTTGTAGTTGTAGCAATACATGGCCTTGGAAAGCACTTTGGTACCACTTATTAGGAACCTTCCATGTAAAAATATTACATCCACACAAATATTGCAATAAATAACAAAATTAATGGAAATGAGAATAAAAATATTGTAATGCAAAATGGAAATGCAACACTTCAGTTGATCAAAACAAACTCATAATGCAAAATTGTTGATATCTTTGAGGGGAAAACCTCATTATAAGCAAAAATTTGATACAAAATGCAAAAATACATATATCCATCTATGTCCCTTGCCTTTTTAAAGATTATTTTCAACCCTAACTCGAATTCTCAAGGGTTAGATCGACATGCAAGGGGGGATCCAAGCTAGAATATTCTACTAAAAAAATAATTACATTCTTAATAATGAATACATTAAATGGTCCCATTTATTTAGGTACCTCAAAGGCCACATACACGTTACAATGCATTACATAATAACATTCAGATGGTGTCCTAATGCTAGGAAGGGGGTCATCACATAATAATGTTAGAATTGGGTCCTAACATTAAGTAACTTTTAAGGTCCATGAGCATTAAGTATATTAGAACACTTGTACTCCTTGGGTTTACTATACATAGGAAGAGGCACTTATCTTGTGTTATTTTCTTAAGGACATACATACCCTACTTTCGTTTTACTCTTATGACTTAATTTTATAATTAGATTTATAAGACAAATTGTAGACACAAAAATCTAGGTATTTGCATTACACATCATAATTCTTCATAATAATATATGCCTAAGTCTAAACTTAGGTATATAATTTCTGCACATTATTCATTAGAATTGCACATCACAATTTTGCATAATAATATATGCCTAAGTCTAAACTTAGGCATATAATTCTTGGACATTATTCATCCACATTGCACATTTCAAACTACATAACATTATGTGCCTACGTTTTGACTTAGGCATAAAATCCTGCACATAATTATATTTTCTAGATTTTATTAAATCCAGAAAATATCCTCCTAGTATACCCTCTCTCCTCACTTGACATGTGTCCTGACCACATCACTATCATTCCCTTCACATGGGGCAACCCTCCACACTTCACTCCACTTCCAACTACCCACTTGCCACATCTCACACCTCACTCCATATTTCACTCCACTTGCACCTACCTACTTGCCACATCTCACACCTCACTCCACACATAATTCCACTTGCACCTACCCACTTGCCACATATCACACCTCACTCTACACATCACTCCACTTGCACCTACCCACTTGTCACATTTTCCCAATTAAGTGAGACACTTCTAGTGACTCACTACAACTACCCAAGGTACATGGCTACCCAGTCGCTGCCACTTGGTAGCCCTGTATTGCCATCTATCCTTCCCTCCAAAAGCCTTAAAGGCCTATAAAGGCACCATAACATGATCAAAAATTAAGGTAGAAGGAGGGGAATGTTAATGTTATGTTGCTCAGATTATGCTATGTAAGCCATACTCATTATTCATCTTCTTCTATATTAATTTTACATTTATATTTTATCTTTATCATTGTGACAGGTGCTACTAAACCCTTGTCCATTTTCATGTGTGCATATTGTAGGTTCAACTTCAACAAGCTCACATCTCATCATGGTGGTCACGACAAACCCACCTTCTACATTGTTGTAGCATGAAGAGACGAAGACACCACCCTTGATCTGTAAAAGGGATTCCCCTTTGGCACATCTCTTTGTAAAATGCACCCTAAAAGGGTCAAAGTGTGTCAAAAGGGACTTTTCGAATTTAATCATTTCTTCTTGGTGTGGCAAAATGAATGTTTTTTTTTTTCGCATTCCTGTCGAGGGTCCAGCCGTCCAGGTTGATATCGACAAGAGGGAGGCATTTTTTCCTATATTTGGTGAGTTTTGGGATGAAGACTGCAACATGGGTGGGATTGCATACCTGGATATATTTACTACTAGCAGTATGGGAGCAGTTCCTACTTTTTTGATGTATATATTGAGCAACATGTTGTTGCCCAATTTCATGGGATCGAGGATCTCATGGAATCAGATACCTATTGTGTTGGATTTAATTTATGATCCTCGACGGTTGGCATGGGATCCCACTCTGTTATGTCATATTTATAGCGAGTTGTACGAGGTTAAGAGGCAGGGATGGAAGGGCTTAGGTTGTAGCTTGGCATTCTAAATCTGGTCTTAGGAGCATATCATTGTGGGACTGCCAGTTGGTCTACCTTGTGCCTGCGATGCCACCTCTCCTCACGCTTATAGGTGGCTTCTTATTGAGGAGCTCAGTCGTCCCATGGTGGGGGATTCAGAGTACAGAGATATTCTTAGCTCACTTACTAGAGAGTTTATGAGTTGGCAGCCTTAGAGGGGGCATGGACTGGGTGACTGATGTGATTGAGCTTCATCGGTTCAAGCGGGGCTAATGGGTTTTTTGTGCCCATCTCAGAGAGATGGAATTTACGCAGTTTAGTTGGGTGTAGCGTTAGTTTGGTTTGATCCAGGATGTGCCTGATGCACCTAGGACTTACAGGCGACAGGGAGATGAGTTGGGGTTACCTGTTACTCCTGATTTTTGGAGGGTTGATGACCCTTCTGATGATTCTGACCTTGATGTTCTTAACTTCGATAACATGGGTACCACACCCGAGTATGATGCATGGTTTACCTCTCAGCCTCTTTGGATGTCGAGTGCAGTTGTTGATGATGAGGGGAGTGGTGACGAGGTGGAGATAGCGGGGTGGGTTCATTGGTTGGCAAAGCATCGACGAGGAAGTTCTTTGAGGGCTGAGGTTGTTTTTGATGTGCAACAACCAAAGGAGGTTGGCAGTGATGGGGATGGAGAGGGGGATGGCCCTCCTTGGTGTATTGAGGAGGATTGGTATTTGCTACAAGGTGAGCATGACAACCTAGATTTAGAGGTGACTCGCCTAAATGGTGAGTTGGCATGATACCAAGGTGAGGTGACTTGTCTTCAGGCTGAGGTGGGCAGTTTGCGAGGTGGAGCTAGCAGCGATGCCCTCGATGCAAAGTATGTAGATATTACTAGGCTTGGGAGTGAGATTTATCGACTGGAGGGTGAACTTACTCACTTACAATCAGGTTCTGGCAGAGGGGACACCGCAGCAACTGTTGCTGCTTTATGAGTAGAGATATCTCAGAGGGTTGCTCGTCAGGGTACATATTTGAGGACCCTACGTAAGAAGGTTACTTATATCGATATGTTGAAGAACATCTTGCATGAGCGGCAGATCCCACTCCCTGTTCCCCCTTGGTCGTCGATGGCTACTACTAGTCGAGGGACCGAGACGAGCCACAGGAGTCACCGTTGGACTAGCTCACATGCTGCTTCATTAGCCCATGGTTCTCAAAGAGATCCTACTGGCACCAGCTAGTGTACCTTACTATCATTATTTTTGTATTTTTTCGATGGATCTGTTTCAATATGAGCCTTGGTGCTCTAATGTATACAGCCTGTGGGCATTTTATACTATGAGACCTCCATATTTATATATATATACATGGCTTTTATATTTTTTGTTTATCTCTGTGTTTATTTTGTAATATTAATGCATGTATGTGTTATTGAAATGCTTATGATTGTTTTACTGACATGAATGCAATTTAAATACTTATGCTTTATGAGTGATTTATGCTTTCTATATGATGTTGTTGTGCTTTTTCTATGTCAATGATTGATGCAAATTAATATGGAATATGCAGTTTAATTGTTTATTTGTGCAAACTATGTGATGGAATGTGTGATGTTCATGTGATATTTTTATAGCTCAGAATTTTCATTGGCCATTGTTTTTGTTCATTGCTTGTAATTGGGGGTACCCATCTTTGTGATATTTTGCATTTTGTCATGATTTTGGGAATGGGGATGTTGGTGTATATGGAATATATGGAGTGATAGATGGATTCTGACATGATACATGGGAGTGCTTATATAGTGCGGATGCATTTTTAGGGACTCAACCATACTAGTATTTTTACCAAGTTACACATGTTGTTTAACTTTCTTTAGGACCAATGTGTGTGCTTGTGAAGTTCATGTACTGAATCTTGAGTATAGCAATGACCCTAAACAATCAAGAACCAGTGTGTGTGCGCATGAAGTTCATAAATGCCTGATGTGGGTACCCCCAATTCTTTGAACTCTTTTTTTTTTTGTGAAAAGAGTCATCCTTGCTTGTCCCATTATGCAACATAGTCCATAACAATAGTGGTTTTCACCGCTATCACAATTACTCCAAATGCAAAAATAGAGTAGTAAGGATAGGGTACAATTCTCATCACACTTAGGTTGAGAATATGATTCCCCAAAGCTCTAATTCCTTTACATCACACACCACTGATTAATTGGGTTGTAAGGATTGTACTACATTTCCAGTCAGACAGTTAAGTAGTCATCCCCAAAATTCAAGATATAAAAAAACAAGAAATCATGGACTATAGAGTTAGCCTCCATCGGAGCTATAGATGCTTGACTAGCAATGGAGTACACTCATGCGTGGTGACATGTCTCTTTTAAAAAGAGACCTTTGATCGCTCAAACGGAAAAGCTAAATTCTAGATTCAAACCATAACATGTCTACCCAATTTACTCAAGATGAGTTAATAAACTCAATTGCACACACATTGGTTCTTGATTGTCTTGGGTCATTACCATGCTCTTGATTTGGTAAATGAACTCACTACACACACATTTGGTCCTAGAAGAATTAGGTAGATTTAGTGAGTTTGTTCGATACACTAGGATGTTTGAGTCTTTGCAAAACAACTCTAGATCCTTTATCCCTAAGGACAAGAAAATCTTAAGCAAGCCTCCATTCCATACCACCATCACATAGTCACAAATATCATTATCCATTTCATCCATGTGGTCATACCAATAGTATCATATTGGTACCCCTTATTAAGCAATAAAAGCAAATTTTTCTAAATAATGGTTCAAAAACCTCTTTGAACAATGATCAATAAAGCAACACTATTCATTCAAATGGTTCAAAATCTCTTTTAACAATGACAAATAAAACAACACCATTCATTCAAATGGTTCAAAATCTCTTTGAAAAACAATCAATAAAGAAACACCATTCATTCAAATGGTTCAAAATCTCTTTAAACAAAAATCAATAAAGAAAAACCATTCATTCAAATGGTTCAAAATCTCTTTGAACAACAATCAATAAAGCAACACCATTCATTCAAAAGTTTAAAATCTCTTTAAACAATGATCAATAAAGCAACACCATTCATTCAAATGGTTTAAAATCTCTTTGAACAACAATAATAAAGAAATACCATTCATTCAAATGGTTCAAAATCTCTTTGAACAACAATCAATAAAGAAACACCATTCATTCAAATGGTTCAAAATCTCTTTGAACAACAATCAATAAAGAAACATCATTCATTCAAATGGTTCAAAATCTCTTTGAACAACGATCAATAAAGCAACACCATTCATTAAAACAATTTAAAATCTCTTTAAACAACAATCAATAAAGCAACATCATTCATTCAAATGGTTCAAAATATTTTTGAAAAACGGTCAACAAAGCAACACAATTCATTCAAACAGTTCAAAACCTATTTGAACAACGATAAAAAAAGCAACACCATTCATTCAAATGGTTCAAAAAATATTTGAACAATAATTAATAAAGCAACACCATTCATTCAAATGGTTCAAAAACTCGTTGAACAATGATTAATAAAGTAACACCCTTCATTCATTTGCATTCATTCAAAAAATATTTATTTCATAACATGTACAAAAAAAAAACAATTTGAACAATCAATCATTACACATACACATAAACAATCACAAAACAACTTGGGGGAGTTCAAGGTCTTACACCTTCCCCATAAATCACATCAAACAACAATCAAACAACTTGGGGGGATTCAAAATCTCACACCTACCCCAACAATCACATTAAACATTAACATTTCAAATAATCAAATTCAAAAATCTCCAATAAAATCAAACCCTTTGGTCACGTTCAATTCAAAAAAACAATCTCCAAAGGTAACACAATTTCTTTGGTCAAATTCAATCTCAACAAGGCTTTCTAAAATTGAAATGCTATAATCTCAACTCCCTAATAAAGTCATGCGGCAAGACTGCTCCATGAGATAAAGATGCGCATTTCCTTCTTTCACTCAGCCTTAAAAGATCCTTATATCTAGTGATTTACTCTAGCACCCTAGCGGTTGTAGCGATTGGCTATCCATACAATCCGATAGGAGGAGTAGATTACCATAAGGATAATTATCATTAACACAATTCAAAAAGTCCCAAAGGCATAAACCCCTTTGGTCAAATCAATCCAAAATGCTCCAAAGGTACTTAAATTCCTTTGGAAAAATAAAATAAAATAAATAAATAAATCATCAAAACATAAAAACACAAAAAAAAAACATCTTGTGTTTTCTTTCCATTTCAAAAACATCAAACACCAAAAACATTTCCATACATATTTTGTCTTACAAAAACATAAACCACAAAAAAAAATTCCATGCATATTTTGTCTTACAAAAACATAAAACACCAAAAAAAATTCAAGAATATTTTGTCATACAAAAATATAAAACACCAAAAACATTTCCATGCATCTTTTGTCATCCAAAAACCAAAAAAAAAAAAACTCCAAAGATATCTCAATTCCTTTGGTCAAAAACAAATTCAACATGCTCTTGAAAGAATAGAAGTGTGTTCATCTCAACTCCCTAAGAAGGCTATGAGGCTGGACTGCTCCAAGGGATAGAGTGTACATTTCCTTCTTCCACTTAGCCTCAAGTGATCCTCGTATACAGTAACTTATCCTATATACCTAGCGGTTGCAGCGACTAGCAATCCATGCAATTCAGTAGGATGGATAAGTTACCATAATACCCTTGAAAAGTGATTCACCTCATGCAAAAAAATGAATTGTTATCATATCAATTCCCTAAGAAAGCCATACGGCTGGACTGCTCTAAGGGATAGAAGTGTACAATTATCAACAATGGTCGAAAGCACAATTGAAACAAAAACAAAAACATCCATCTCATCAAACTATTATCATTCATTTCATAAATTTCATCATTTCATATCTTCTCCATCAACTCATTGCTTGAAGGGAAAGACAAAATCAACAAATTCAGTTTCATAATCAAGTTCAACACTCAAAAATCTTAATTATGTAAATTATGCTCATTAAAATGAGCATCTTTTCCATGATTGGGGCAACACAAGTTGATTTTTATTTGTGACCATATTACACAACTCCCCTTCAAATGCAAATGGCTACAAAAATATTGCAAAACCCTCCAAATAATCATCTCACATCATCATCATCTCAAGTGAACCTTGTACCTAGTGATTTACTCTAGACACCTAGCGATTGCAGCGATTGGTTGTCCATGCAATCTAGTAGGATGGATAAATTACCATAAGGCACTTATTAAAAATTATTCACATCATCATGTTTGAAATAAAATTAGGTTGCTCCTTCAATTTTTGAATGACTTACGTTCAAGCAGATTTGTCCAAGGTTGTCATTGATGCCTACTTCGTGGGGTTACAAAAAATAAAAATATTATACTTCATTATTTTGCATTAAGGAATTGCTAACAATCACTAGGAAAATGAGCTCTTAGGGTGATTGGTTCCTTTACTTCATCATATTGCATGTCAATCAAACCAAAAGGGAAATTTGCAACAACACAGGTCCACCCCAAACTTGGGGCATCCAACTTGATCTTGATTTTCATAATTTGCATACATCAAATCATTCACTTTTACAAACATCATCACATCATTTAGTGAACCTTGTATCTAGTGGATTACCCTATACACCTAGCGGTTGCAGCGACTAGCAATCCATGCAATCCGATCGGATGGGTAGCTCACCATAAGGAAAATCATTCAAATATTCAACACCAAATCACTATGATATTAAATTAGCTAGGTCCTTAAATATTTGAGCTTAGATGTGTTCAAAACAGATTTGCACAAGGTTATCTTTCAACCCCTTTCGTTGGGTAACAAGCGAAAAACAATCAAAAATAATTTGGTAATAATCAAAAATCACTCGAGTATCAAATTCTCGAATGACTGGTTCCTTGAACCCATAATTTGGAAGGAATTGCTAAAGTCACAATGGAAAAAGAACTCCAAATGTGGTCGAAGATTTTACCATACATTTTTCACATCAATGAAACCAAAGGAAATTTTACAATAACACAAATCATCCCAAACTTGGGGCATCAAGTTGGTCAAAATGACATACATTTGCATCACATCCACATCATTCAATCAACCACCACCTTTTATCATCCACATTTGGTCAATTGGCTTGTGGGTTTCATCCTTTACCCATTCACCAATTGAGGGGGTAAGCAAACAAATCAAACAAATTTCAAAAAAATTCATTCATTCCTTACATCGAGAATATTTGAGTTCATTCCTCCATAAAATAAAACCATGTGTCTTTTGTTTTTGTGCCACATTGTGTTTCACACAACACGGTACAAAAAGGGGCATCTGTAGACACCAAAATCTAGGCATTTGCATTACACATCATAATTTTACATAATAATATATGCCTAAGTCTAAACTTAGGTATATAATTCTTGCACATTATTCATTAGCATTGCACATCACAATTTTGCATAATAATATATGCCTAAGTCTAAACTTAGGCATATAATTCCTGCACATTATTCATCCACATTGCACATTTCAAACTACATAACATTATGTGCCTAAGTTTTGACTTAGGCATAAAATCCTGCACATAATTATATTTTCTAGATTTTATTAAATCTGGAAAATATCCTCCTAGTATACCCTCTCTCCTCACTTGACATGTGTCCTGACCACATCACTATCACTCCCTTGCCACCTCTCATACACCCTTTTCCCATTTTTTCCTTCACATGGGGTAACCCTCCACACTCCACTCCACTTCCAACTACCCACTTTCCACATCTCACATATCACTCCACATTTCACTCCAATTGCACCTACCTACTTGCCACATCTCACACCTCACGCCACACATCACTCCACTTGCACCTACCCACTTGTCACATTTTCCCAGTTAAGTGAGACACTTCTAGTGACTCACTACAACTACCCAGGGTACGTGGCTACCCAGTCCTTGCCACTTGGCAGCCCTGTCTTGCCACCTATCCTTCCCTCCAAAACCCTTAAAGGTCTATAAAGGCACCATCACATGACCAAAAAATAAGGGATAAGGAGGGGAATGTTAATGTTATGTTGCTCGAATTATGCTATGTAAGCCATACTCATTGTTTATTTTCTTCTATTCATATTCATTTATATTAGTCATTTTAATTACATTTATCATATTCATTGTGACAGGTGCTACTAAACCCTTGTCTATTTGCATGTGTGCAAATTTTAGGTTCAGGATTCAACAAGCTCAAGGTCATCACGATGGTCACGACAAACCCACCTCCCACATTGTTGTAGCATGAAGAGACGAAGACACCATCCTTGATCTGTAAAAGGAATTCCCCTTTGGCACATCTCTTTGTAAAATGCACCCTAAAAGGGTCAAAGTGTATCAAAAGGGACTTTCTCGAATTTAATAAAATGTGTCATTTTTATTGCAATGGTGTTGTGTTTTTATGTATACACAAATAAATAGTAAATAGACTTAAAAATTTGAGTTTAATTTGGTTTAAAATTTCATACAAAGAATTATATATATACTCGTTTATAAATATATATTTAATATTATTTTTGAAGATGATAAAAGAAAATGTTTTCATCCTTTATTTTATTTTGGTTATATATTTTATATTTTTTCAAAAGATCTTCTATTTTATTTATATTTTATAATGTAGATCATGCGAATTAATTCTTATTTTGACTATTATATTTTTTTAAAGCAATAACCATGTCATTAATATAGGTAACATGACTAAGATAAGGGTTGATATTGTTTTTTTTTTTTTTTGGTAGATAAGATACTATAGCATTAATATTGGGTTTTACAGGTTGACCCAAAACCTTTTACAAAAATCAACCCAGGGCTGTTGATGAATATATCCTTACTAAGGATCCTATATATGTAAAATCTACATGTCGCCAAATCCATTACATCCAGTAAGGCACATAGTCTGTTATCAAAAAGAAACTTCCCATACAACATTTTGGGTATACCCCAAGAAAACACACATGCATCATAATTACAAAAAAGAAACAGACACGGATCCCTTCCTTGAGATAATGTAGAAACAAAAAGTTGCAGACACACATAGCAGAGTACTAAAAAAAACTCCCACAAACTCTGTATTGACAGTTACTCTTAATAATTTTTTGGTAATTGTTTTCTCCGTATATGACATGCTTTGGTACCACATACTGGGTTGATATTGTTTTTATAGTAATAGAGCTTTTTCCTTTTCTTTTTAATGATATCATCATTCCAAAAATTTATTAACAACTTTGATATACACATCTGATTATAGTATATCTCATTTTTATGTGATATTCTCCTTCAACAATGTTATAGTAATATAACACATATTAGAATATTTTTACCACTATTCTTTTAATCATAAATGAGTTAAATGAGAATTCTAGACTAGTATATAGAGTTTATCTTGTCTAACAAGATTTTATTTATATAGTAAATCGGTCTTTAAGAATTTACTTTAAATGGGTATAGTAAGACAATTGACCATGGCACTTTCACTTTAACTATTCACTATCACTATTTATTGTTACTATTCACTTTTTGCTATTTGTTGTCATAATTTACTTTTTACTATTCACTATGATATATCCCTATTACACTATTCTTTTTATACTCCTTCCATACAAACATCATCACAACCTTCTATCCCTATTACACTATTCTTTTTATACTCCTTCCATACAAACATCATCACAACCTTCTATCCCTATTACACTATTCTTTTTATACTCCTTACATACAAACGTCATCACAACCTTCTCGATGAAGTTACTCTGTACTAAGCCATAACCTTCTCTAACATGCCATCACACTATATATTCTACATGCTACTACACATAAATAACTTGAAAATTTTTTATGTTGACAAGCTTCTAATATTTTAATTGGTTATATGGGATTGAAACAAGTCCCACTCATATTAGATCATGACCATGTAGCGCTATTCAAATGATTTGGTAACTATGCATGCATCATTTGAAAATATTCAAATTACATCATAACTACATAATGATATTACAATGCTTTGGTAATTATGCGTGTATTATTTGACAATATTCTAAACTATTCTTCTCCTTGAAAGTTGAAGAATATAATCCATGAAACTAATGCCATTTACTTAAAATGCCAAGGTTCAACCATGAGATTTGAATGTTAGTTAAAAGTGTGAAACTTTTATTTCTTACCAATTGTTTTAAACCTCATGAACAACTACTAAGTTACCCTTATTATTATATTAAATACTTACTACTTAGCCTAATTTTGTTTTTAAAAAGAAATACTTATCACTCTTAGCCTAATCTTGTTTTTTAATTTATTTTTTTTAAAGTAGGAAGATTGGCATTGGTGACTTGCACCCACTATAGGACTATTACAAGATGACTGCAATATTTTAATAAATTTTATAAATATAATTAATTCAGTATAATTTTGATATATCAATTCATGTATAAACGTATGCTTCTTTATAAAAAAAAAATCATTTTTAATATAAATAAAACTCAATAATAATCTCATGTTTTATTATAGTGTTGTGAATACTTATAAAACATATTAGATAATAAAGACAAAGGTAATTTATAATTTATTTTTAAAATTTTCAATAAAAAATTGAAAGTTTAAATTTTAATAAAAATAAACTTATATTGAAATAACAAAAATATAATTAAATAATCATCTATAAAGGATAAACAATATCTTTTATAAAAAAAAAAAAAATCATATAACTCAACTATATAAATAAAAAATATTTTTAGAGTAAAGCAAAGATGATTCATTGCAATCTTAAAAGGAATCGCCGGCAAAAAATATTTTTAAAATAAAGCAAAAATGATTCCTTGCAATCCTTAAAAGAATCGGCAAAGTACATTTGTCGTTGAAAATGTGAAAAATAAAAAGATGTTATTGATTTCTATGTATAAAAACAAGAAAGGATAAAAATTATCTAATCCCTTTCACTTCGTGATTTAGGTTAGTACATACACCCTTAAAACGAAACTAATTAGCATCGGTGGAAATTTACTCCAATATAGCTGGAGCATATCCAAGGCCTTGTACTGATCTTTCATTTAATGAGATGATGATGTGTCAAGGGATTGGTCAACACAACTACAAATGGTTAGTATTTATTTATAAAAAAATATATATTTAAAAAAAAAAATTAGATAATATATTTTATCATTGTTTGTTTCTTAAAATAAAATAATTATAGTTTTTTTTTGTTTTTTATTCGGTAGGGACAATTGCACAGTTAAATTTGGTTTGTTTGGGAGGTCCAAGTTTCAAAATTTGGTTATCATGTATACTATAGAGAATCTCTTGTTCCTACATGATGGTGTGTAATTTCATACGGTTTGAGCTTTGATTCTCATACACATCATTAAGAATCACTGGGCTAACACCATGGCGTACAATTTCACATGATTTAAGCTTTCGTTTTCATGTACATAATAAAAAAAAATCACTTTGTTCTAAATTTACAACTTGATGGTATAAATTGTATGTATTAATTTAAACCATTGAACCATAAACCTTTAAAATAATTACTCACTGTAAAAACTAGTTTTAACAAATTACTCAACTAAAATTTGTGCGGAGGTCCAAGGTCCCTTTGGGGCAACACGTGTCCCTTTTTTTTTTTTGGTGCTTTCAGCAGCGTAAAGGTTTAAAATGATTGTGGCATGGTGGTCATAGAGACGAACAACGCCTGGCAGTTTTCGAGGTGGACCTAGAAAATTTGTGTGGCCGCCATAAAAACCGGACAGCCTGCCCTAACAGCAACGGGTTCCATCGTGTAAATTACGGCTACCAATTCCACCACTTAAATTAAAAAAAAAATTACTCAACTACCCTTTCTGGCTGTAGCCTGTTTTCCAATCCCAACCACCCTTTCTCGCTGTAGCCTGTTTTCCAATCCCTACCTTGACGCTTCGTATTTATGTGGACGTATACATTAATAAGCCTCATCTGCCGTGCCTGACAAGCAGATAATCAGATACAAAAGCCAGATGGACCCGACGTGTGCTCGTCGCGAGGTCATGCCTACGTCATTCACACTTGTCAAGTCTCGACCTGCGCCAAAAGCATGTTCGACGTACACTCTAGTCTTATTCATACATACGTGTCGAGTCCCAATCTAAACCTGGCGCCAGATCAAGTAAATAATTGTTTCTCAAATTCTTCCCAAGGAAGATGTGGATGATACCACTACAAAATATCTTATTCAAAATTGAAAGATTCAACTGTGAACCATAAATATTGTGGAACATTATGAAGGCTGAAATACTGCTCTACTCGACACAACCATCTATAAGAATCCTCCCCATCAAATTTTAGAGTCTAAAATTGGAAATCTATATTTATTAATATTTGGGTAGGTGTTGTGTGTTTCCCTTTCTAGGTTATTAAAACCTTCTGCTTTGTAGTCACAATGATCATACCTATCGTATGAATGAGTGTTATCTGTGATACGACTTTCTAGTTTAGCAAAATTTCCATCCACTCCATCTTTTATTTCTTTTTGATCCCCTATCTTAAATTCTACAAATTCATGCAATGTCTTGTATTCAAGTGCCATTTGGGTCTTGATTTAACCAATATCACTCTACAACTATTTTAATCCATCAATGATTTGTTTACCAAGTGACATTGCTAGTTGCTCACATGATTGAGTCACTTGGTTGTTGATTATTTGCTCCATTTGTTAACCTCTAGTTCCTATAACCATATACTAGGATTTTGGACCTTCCAAAAATACTTACTAAAAATAGATGTGTTATTTTAGCAGTTAGTATTTTTAGTAAGGGACCTAAAAAAGTGTTTCGGTGCTATATACCAAAATGATATGTTTGATGAGATGATTGCAATGGACTAGGTCTCAAAATAACATCTTGTTGGCACCCTAAACACTTCTTTTACCATTTTTGATCCTAAAACTTTTCTTCATGAAATAGAATGTTTTCTAAAGTTTCAATGTCCTCAAGGTTATATAGGGTGCCTTCTCACTATCAAGAATTCCTAACAACTGTCAGTTCTGACAATTGCCTATATTGTCAACTATCCTTTTGTTACTAGTTTTCACTCTTACTAACACAAATAGTTTCACTATTGAACTATTTTTGACATTGTTTGTTTGCACAACTATTCCTTCTATTACTGACACCAACCATTTATTTAATTGTTAGAACTATTATTGTTTTGTCAATTTTGTGATTGTTGTAGTCTGCTTAGTATGCTCAAGTATGAGTTTAGGGTTTTCAGGTTTGATAGTTTGGTTTAGGGTTTGATAGACGATAAAAATAGGGTTACTCTAGGATAAGGTGTGTGTACTTCCCATATCCCTCTAATATATTGCAGTAGCATTCAATAATGCTCGGACCAATATTTTAGGCCACTACCCAAGAAGAATATAGTTGATATCCATGGGCACACTAATCACCTCTCTGATTAGTATGAAAGGGTAATATTTTTGAGTGTTGTGCTCAGTGTACTATGGATAGATACACAGTCAAAATATTCCTATGGGTAAAGGTATCTCCTAAACCTAGGGGGCCTCTCTATATACCCAAGGGTACATGAGAGCTCAAGTTCGTATATGGGTGATGTTTGAGTTTGAGTATTAGAGTTTAATCACTCCTCACTTCACTAGATGCTTTATGAACAATATAGTTTAGTCAATAATAAATTTTTCATGGTATTTTAAAATCCTTGACACAAGGTCTCTAACTTATTAAATTAAAATAGAAAAAATAATTGACTTGGGTTCTCCTAGGATAGTTTTCAAAAAGAACAAAAATGAAGGAAATTATACCTAACATTCACAAAAGAGTAAGACATGAATTGTTGTATTTCTAGCAAGACATTGCCATGGAAAGCACTTTGGTACCGCTTATTAGGAACCTTCCATGTAAAAATATTACATCCACACAAATATTGCAATAAATAACAAAATTAA
This sequence comes from Wollemia nobilis, assembly GCA_028583015.1. NCBI lineage: Eukaryota > Viridiplantae > Streptophyta > Pinopsida > Araucariales > Araucariaceae > Wollemia > Wollemia nobilis. The sequence continues at coordinate 5,736,428 of JAQPPZ010017107.1, read as the reverse complement.
TGGAAATGAGAATAAAAATATTGCAATGCAAAATGGAAATGCAACACCTTTGTTGATCAAAACAAAATCACAATGCAAAATTGTTGATCTCTTTGAGGGAAAACCTCCTTAGAAGAAAAAATTTGATACAAAATGTAAAAATACATATATCCATCTATGTCCCTTGCCTTTTTAAAGATTATTTTCAACCCTAACTCGAATTCTCAAGGGTTAGATCGACATGCAAGGGGGGATCCAAGCTAGAATCTTCTACTAAAGAAACAATTACATTCTTAATAATGAATACATTAAATGGTCCCATTTGTTTAGGTGCCTCAAATACCACATACACGTTACAAAGCATTACATAATAACATTCATATGGTGTCCTAATGCTAGGAAGGAGGTCATCACATAATAATGTTAGAATTGGGTCCTAACATTAAGTAACTTTTGATAAATCTTTATTTGGGGCTTCTTTGATTTTTTTGAGCTCTGAGGCGGGAAGCGATGAACTAGGGTTTTTGAAGCTAAGGAAAATCTAGGGCATCGGTTGGGTTTCCGAAGGGATCTCTGGTTACTGTGGATCTGAAGGCAAGATTGCTGCTCCAGGAGGGTCCAATGGGGACTTCTCCGGATCCTCTCCTTGCGAGGAATAGCTCCTATGCCGATATACTAAAAGATAAATCTCCTTCCAAGACGGACGAAGCTCAAAGATCTGCCTTTAAAATGCTCTTTACGGCCGCGAGAAACAGATCAACAGTGCATCGGGTCAATGGATGCCTACCACAGTCCGATTCACGGCCCAAGATTGTCATTGAGCCAAGGATGGTCGAAGAAACAGTATTATACAGAGCCAATCACGATCTGATCTGCAAATTCATGGGTATTCGCCCTACACTGAATTTTTTGCACTCCTGGGTCCGGCAAAACTAGGAGCCTCATGGTGAGTACTCTTTGTGGTTCATTAGCAATGGGTATTTTATTGTTAGTTTTTCTTCTCTGGCCGATAGAAATAGGGCTTTCGAATCAGAGAAGAGGAGTTATGGTCCAGCAGGTTTATTTGTTCAACCCTGGAGAGTGGGATTCGATCCCCGAATTGAACCCACTGTTGTCCCGGTCTGGATCCGTCTGTATGCACTTCCAATGGAGTTTTGGAGTGAGCAGGTTTTGGAGATGATCGGTAATTCCCTTGGAAGACATTTGGGTGTCTCCAAAGATACAATAGAAGGGAACATAGCTGTTTACGCAAGAATATGTGTGGAAATGGATCTTAGCCAGCCTCTCCCGACAGAGGTGGAACTTGAACTTGCAGGACTATCATGGATTCAACAATTGGATTATGAGGCTCTGCCCTTTAGATGCAGAGTTTGCCACAAACACGGGCATCTGGCCCGATTTTGCCCAAATAATAGTACCACAAAAATGGAGGCTCCTCTAGGAATGTCGAATCTTCCTAAGGAGGGTAAGGCAACAATTAACAAAGAACAAGCCAATACCTCCCAGGTCAATGAAGCTCAGAGAGATGGTTTTGAACAGCCTAAAAGAAGGAAAAAGCAAAAGAAAAAAGATGGCAAGGAGCAAACTCATCTCAAACCCGCCAATAGGTATGAATTATTTAAGATGCTAGTGGACCAAGAGGAACAATTCATGGAAGGCGTGGATGGTAATAGTGAAAATAATAACATTCAAGTCCATGCTCCTCTTTCTTCTCCCCCCGTCATAGAGCAGGTAATTGACCACAGTGGGTTACCGCAGTCTGAGAGTGTTGGGGCATTGATAGTTCATAATCAAGAGCAACCGATGATCAAGGATGTCAGCATGGGAATAGCAGAAAAGAACAGAGAAAGGCCAGCTTTAGGGATATCTCAGGTGGAAAAGAGGCCAAAGAATGGCAACTCTCAAGGAGTGGGTAGAAAATCAAATAAGGAATTGCTAGCAACTCAAGGAGACAAACTGATCACTGGAGGATCGGTGAGGCCAATAGATTCTTATTGCTCTCAAGGTAACTAATGATTATACAATCATGGAATGTTAGGGGTTTAAACAGTAGAACCCATCAATCTGCTGTTCGAAGACTCTTAGAAAACTGTAGAACAAACTTTTTGCTTATTCAGGAGACAAAAATGTCATTAGATCTTATGTGTAAAACAGTTAACAAAATTTGGAGGGGTGCTGGTCATATGGATGTGGCTGCCCAAGGGGCCTCAGGGGGGATTGTTACTCTCTGGAACTCTCTTGACTGGACTGCAATAGAACATCTAGCCTGGAGGGGTGTTCTCACATCACATTTTAGGAATAATGTCACAGCTGAACATGTTTTAATCACAAATTTTTATGGGGCTCAAAATCTTGATGGTCAGCGGCTCCAATGGAAAGTTGTGCATAACATGAGAATCTCAAGGGAAGATTTAGACTGGATTATTGCTGGGGACTTTAATGCTAAATTATCCTCTAGAGATCAGGAAGGGGGAACCCCAATTTTGGACCCAGGGGATCGACATATGATTGCTCAAGTCCAGGCTTTACACTTAGTGGATATCAAAGGCCCTGGTACCAACTATACTTGGACTAATAAGAGGAGGGAGCCACATAGCAGGAAGGTAAAGTTAGACCATTTTTTGGTTTCAGAGGAGGCATTTGTAAAATGGAATACAAAATTTCAGATTTTGGAGGGTCCTGTTTCAGATCATTTTCCCATTTTGTTGGAAGGAGGGACTAAGACAGGGCACCATCACAAACCATTTAAATTTGAGAATTTTTGGTTACAAAAAGAGGAACTTCGAATGAAAATTCCTCAGTGGTGGGAAGAGGGCCGCCCAGCCTATGGGACAACAATGTTTAGATTCCACAAACAACTTCATCATGTCAAAGCTCAACTGAAACTGTGGAGGCGAGCTAACAAAACAGACTTCCAGGTCCAAAAAGCTCCTTTGGTGGCCAGATGGGATGAGGTCCAAAGACAATTTAGGGAAGGAACAATTATTGAGCAGCTCAAAGCCGAGGATGATGCCTTGCGTAAAGCGGTTGAGGACATTGACAACCAAGAGGAGACCTTCTGGAAACAGAGAGCAAGAACCACTTGGTTATTAGAAGGTGATAGAAATACCAAATTTTTCCATCGGATCGCATGTGCTAGGAGACAGATGAATAACATGGAAGCCCTTCAAGAGGAGAATGGACACTCCTTTGATACTCTTCCAGGTATGCAGTCCCATGCAATGGATTATTTTTCTGAACTTTTTAAGGAAAGTATGGTGCAAGATGAAGAGGCTCAAAATGATGTTCTTGATGCCATACCTTCTGTTATCTCTGAAGAAGAAAATCAGTCCCTTCTCAAACCCATCGAAAGAGAGGAACTGAAGGATGTGGTCTTTGGAATGAGCACCGAAAAAACTCCAGGTCCAGATGGCTTTCCAATTGAGTTTTTTTAGGCCTTTTGGGATAACTTGGAGGAGGATGTAATGGTTGTTATAGAGGAGTCCAGAGGTAATAAACGAATGCTTAAAGCATTAAATCATACTTTCATCACCTTAATTCCAAAAGGGGAGAAGGGGGTTCATATTTCTGATTATAGACCTATTGCCTTATGCAATGTGATATATAAAATAATCACAAAGGTAATGGTTGAGCGTCTAAAACCTCTTTTACATAACATTATCTCCTCTGAGCAAGGGGGTTTTGTTGAGGGTAGACAGATCCTCGGATGGGGTGGTTCTAGCTCAGGAGGCAATCCATTCAATGCAAACTTCTGGTAATAAAGGAATGTTCATAAAATTAGATATGTCAAAGGCCTATGATAGGGTGGAGTGGAGCTTCTTGGCAAAGATGATGGCAGCCTTTGGTTTCTCTCAGGATTGGATAGAATGGGTCATGAGTTGTGTCTCTACTCCGACATACTCAGTGTTAATCAAGGGTCTCCCCTCGCAACCATTTGGAGCCACCCGTGGCCTTCGTCAAGGGGATCCCTGCTCTCCCTATTTGTTTCTCATATTGGCTGAAGGACTAGGTAGACTTTTCTTGAGAAGAAGACAACAAGGTTTGCTAATAGGTATCAAGGTGGGTGAGGAAGTTTTGACTCACCTACAGTTTGTGGATGATATTGGATTGGTGGGAGTTGCCAACTTCAGGGAAGCAAGAATGATCAGAGATTCTCTTAGTGTCTACCTTAGGGCTACAAACCAAGTCATCAATGATAAAAAATCCAAAGTGGTCTTTTTCAATCTTGATCAGAGGCTTCAGGGCAGAATTTTAGAGATCTTGGGATTCACAAGGACTTCTCTCCCAGTGGTTTACTTGGGGGTCCCTTTGCACTTCAAAAAACTAAAAATAGAGATCTGGAGGAATCTTTTGGATTGTATCAAGGATAGAATCAATCATTGGTCTCACAAATGGTTAAGCTATGGGGGTAGATTAACTTTTCTATAGTCAGTCATTCAGGCCATGCCAATTTATAAATTCTCTATCCTGGCTGCCCCGCATTCTATATGGAAAGAGTTGGACAAGATGGCCAGAAAATTTCTATGGGAAGGAGCAAAAGGCGAGAGGAAATGGGCCTTAGTTGGTTGGGACAAAGTGACCCAGCCCAAGGTAAAAGGAGGTTTGGGTCTGAGAAGATCTAAGATAAATAATAAAGCTTTGGCTGGAAAGCTCTACTGGAGGTGGATCTCACAGCCAACTTCCTTATTCAGCAGAATCCTTACCAGTAAATACTTGGGACATGTTAGCCCAAATGAGGTGGGTCGTTTCCCTTTGGAGGGTACTGGATCCTTAGTGTGGCAGGCTCTCAAGTTAGGATCTCAGGTTGTAAAAGATCGATTATTTTGGAAAGTGGGGAGAGGGGAGAAGGCACGCTTTTGGTCAGATTCTTGGGATCAATACCCACCTATCATTGTCGAATTTCTTGAATTGCAACCTTTAAAAGCAGCCATTGAAACCAAGGGATGGGTTCAAATTGAAAGTTATTTCACCACTAGTCATCTTGGGGATTATAAGTTTAAGCAGTTTAAGAAGTTGGATGAGTGGCCAATTTCAATCCCTCCGGATTTGGTACCCATCATGACTAAAATCTTGACAGAAAGATTCCTCACAGGTAGAGACGAGGAGGATGAATTAGCTTGGGGCTATGGGAACCTTGGTGTCTACACGGTGAAGGACGGATATGACAAGATCCTTTCGGAGCCTCCCTCGCATACTTCTCTGGTTGAGGATTGGAGAAAGATTTGGCTTTCCAAAGGGTGGCTGAAAGTTAACTTTTTTGCCTGGCAGTTCATGCACAATGGAATTCTCACTTTTGATAATCTCAGATGTAAAGGAATCATCGGCCCTTCCCAATGTGTTTTATGCTACAAGAGCGAGGAAACAGCTGACCACTTGATGTTTGAGTGCTCTTTCACGCGCCAGATCTGGAAGAGATGGTTTTCATGTTTTAAAATTCAAGTTAATAGCGACTTGAACCGAATTAATATCTGGGAAAGATGGAAGAGGGGTAGATTTAAATCTAAAGCTCTTCGTCTTGGTTGGGAGCTTGGATTAAACTTCATTTGGTGGCAAGTGTGGTTGGAGAGAAATGCTAGAATCTTTAGAGAAACTTTTTCTTCGTTAGATGGAGTTTGGCAGGTCATTTGGAGCAAAGTCACGAAAACTGTGGCCGTCTATGCTAAAGAGGAAACTCAGGTGGCTATCGGGGCAATGGAAGAAGGACTTGAAGTGCAAGAGGAATAGATCAGAGCTAGTTGGAAACCACCCCCAGCAGGTTGGATTAAAATTAATACTGATGGTGTTGCAAAAGGCAACCCGGGTAGAGCTGGAATTGGAGTGGTTTGTCGTAATCATGTTGGAGCAGTGCTTTATTGGGAACTGCAAGGCTTGGGAAGAGCTACAAACAATGAAGCAAAAGCCATAGCTATCAAATCTGCTTCTATTTGGGCAGTTAAACAGGGCCATAGGAGGATAATACTCGAATCGGATTCTCAAATAATGGTCGGAGCTCTAGATTGCATGAGGAACTTTGCCTTGAAAGCTTGGAGGTTGAGAATTCTTGTCAATCAAATTAAGGAACTATGGAGGCAATTAGATGATATGGTTCCAGTCTACGTGCATAGAGATTTAAACAAAGCGGTCGACTTCCTAGCTAAGATTGGTGCTGAGAAGGAGGTTGGGGTTCAGTTGCACAGTGACATGGCTACTGAGGACGAGGCGATTAGGCGGGGGTCTTGAAAGGTCCCTGAGCTAATGATCAAGGAAAAAGCAAAGGGTGGAATGGTGTCGCGATTTCGTGACATGCTGCTGCGTCACGGCCAAGGGAGGAAAGTTGTCGTGATATCGCGACATTTGGTTTCGTCGCGGCCAAGGGAGGATAGTTGTCACGATATCGCGACATGTTGTTTGGTCGCGGTCACTGGAGGAAAGGTGTCGCGATATCATGACATTTTGTTTCGTCACAGCCAAGGGAGGATAGTTGTCGTGATTTCGTGACATGTTGCTTGGTCGCGGCCAGGGGAGGAAAGGTTTGTTGTCGCGATATCGCGACATGGTGCTTGGTCATGGCCAAGGGAGGAAGGGTGTCGCGATATCGCGACATGTTGCGTGGTCGCGGCCAAGGATGGAAAGGCATCGCGATATCGCGACATGTTGCTTGGTCGCGGCCAAGGGAGGAAAGATGTCGTGATTTCGTGACTTGTTGCTTGGTCACGGTCAATGGAGGAAAGATGTCGCGATATCGCGACATGTTGCTTGGTCGTGGCCGAAAGAGAGAAAGTGTCGCGATATCGCGACATGTTTGCTTCGTTGCGGCCGAGAAAGAAAAAGTGTCGCGATATCGCGACATGTTGCTTCGTCGCGGCCGAAAGAGAAAAAGTGTCGCGATATCGCGACATGTTGCTTTGTTGCGGCAGAGAAAGAAAAAGTGTCACGATATCGCGACATGTTGCTTCGTCGCGGTCGAGAAAGAAAAAGTGTCGCGATATCGCGACATGTAAAAAGTGTCGCGATATCGCGACATGTTGTTTCGTTGCGGCCGAAAGAGAAAAAGTGTCGCGATATCGCGACATGTTGCTTCGTTGCGGCCGAAAGAGAAAAAGTGTCGCGATGTCGCGACATGTTGCTTCATTGCGACCGAAAGAGAAAAAGTGTCACGATTTCGCGACATGTTGCTTCGTTGCGGCCGAAAGAGAAAAAGTGTCGCGATATCGCGACATGTTGCTTTGTCGCGGCAGAGAAAGAAAAAGTGTCGCGATATCGCGACATGTTGCTTCGTTGCGGCCGAAAGAGAAAAAGTGTCGCGATATCGCGACATGTTGCTTTGTCGCGGCAGAGAAAGAAAAAGTGTCACGATATCGCGACAGGTTGCTTCGTTGCGGCCGAGAAAGAAAAAGTGTCACGATATCGCGACATGTTGCTTCGTCACGGCAAAAGGAGGAAAAGGTGTCGCGATTTCGTGACATGTTGCAATGCTGTTGCCCAAGGAGAAAAAGTGTCGCGATATCGCGACATGTTGCTTCGTTGCGGCAGAGAAAGAAAAAGTGTCGCGATATCGCGACAGGTTGCTTCGTTGCGGCCGAGAAAGAAAAAGTGTCGCGATATCGCGATAGGTTGCTTCGTCACGGCAAAAGGAGGAAAAGGTGTCGCGATTTCGTGACATGTTGCAACGCTACTGCCCAAGGAGAAAAAGTGTCGCGATATCGCGACATGTTGCTTTGTCGTGGCCAAAGGACGAAAAAGTGTCGCGATATCGCGACATGTTGCAATGTCACGGACAGAAGAGGAAAAAGTGTCGCGATATCGCGAGTCCCCGAAGAGGAAAAGTGTCGCGATATCGCGACATGTTGCTTTGTCGCGCCCAAAGGAAAAAAGTGTCGCGATATCGCGACATGTTGCATTTTCACGGCCAAAGGAGAAGAGGGTAAGAGGGTCGCGATTTCGCAACAAGTTGCATCTACAGAACAATCTGACCCCCCTGGTTGCTAGTTAATGGTTTAGGAGATTTGGCCCCATTGCAAATCTTCCTTCCTTTTGTAAGCTGGTGTTCTCTTTGATGTCGGATGGGAATTTTCCCTTCCCAATTTGTAATTGATCTTTGTTTTAATACAAGTTTTTTCAAAATTTTCAAAAAAAAAAACATTAAGTAACTTTTAAGGTCCGTGAGCATTAAGTATATTAGAACACTTGTACTCCTTGGGTTTACTATACATAGGAAGAGGTACTTATCTTGTGCTATTTTATTAAGTACATACATACCCTACTTTCGTTTTACTCTTATGACTTAATTTTATAATTAGATTTATAAGACAAATTGTAGACACCAAAATCTAGGTATTTGCATTACACATCATAATTATGCATAATAATATATGCCTAAGTCTAAACTTGGTCGCGGCCAAGGGAGGAAGGGTGTCACGATATCGCTACTTGTTGCATGGTCGCGGCCAAGGATGGAAAGGGATCGCGATATCGCGACATGTTGCTTGGTCGCGGCCAAGGGAGGAAAGATGTCGTGATTTCATGACTTGTTGATTGGTCGCGGTCAATGGAGGAAAGATGTCGCGATATCCTGACATGTTTCTTGGTCGCAGCCGAAAGAGAGAAAGTGTCGAGATATCACGACATGTTTGCTTCGTTGCGGTCGAGATAGAAAAAGTGTCGCGATATCGCGACATGTTGCTTCATCGCGGTCGAAAGAGAAAATGTATCACGATATCGCGACATGTTGCCTTGTTGCAGTAGAGTAAGAAAAAGTGTCACGATATTGTGACATGTTGCCTCGTCACGGTCGAGAAAGAAAAAGTGTCACGATTTTGCGACATGTAAAAAGTGTCGCGATATCGCGACATGTTGTTTCGTTGCAGCCGATAGAGAAAAAGTGTCGCGATATCGCGACATGTTGCTTCGTTGCGGCCGAAAGAGAAAAAGTGTCGTGATGTCGCGACATGTTGCTTCATTGCGGCCGAAAGAGAAAAAGTGTCACGATTTCACGACATGTTGCTTCGTTGCGGCCGAAAGAGAAAAAGTGTCGCGATATCGCGACATGTTGCTTTGTCGCGGCAGAGAAAGAAAAAGTGTCGCGATATCGCGACATGTTGCTTCGTTGCGGCCGAAAGAGAAAAAGTGTCGCGATATCGCGACATGTTGCTTTGTCATGGCAGAGAAAGAAAAAGTGTCACGATATCGCGACAGGTTACTTCGTTGCGGTCGAGAAATAAAAAGTGTCGCGATATCGCGACAGGTTGCTTCGTCATGGCAAAAGGAGGAAAAGGTGTTGCGATTTCGTGACATGTTGCAACGCTGCTGCCCAAGGAGAAAATGTGTCGCGATATCGCGACATGTTGCTTCGTTGCGACAGAGAAAGAAAAAGTGTCACGATTTTGTGACAGGTTGCTTCGTTACAGTCGAGAAAGAAAAAGTGTCGCGATATCGCGACAGGTTGCTTCCTCACGGCAAAAGGAGGAAAAGGTGTCACAATTTTGCGACATGTTGCAACGTTGCTGTCCAAGGAGAAAAAGTGTCGCGATATCGCGACATGTTGCTTTGTCGTGGCCAAAGGACGAAAAAGTGTCGCGATATCGCGACATGTTGCAATGTCACGGACAGAAGAAGAAAAAGTGTCGCGATATCACGACATGTTGCTTTGTCGCACCCAAGGGAAAAAGTGTCGCGATATCACGACATGTTGCATTTTCGTGGCCAAAGGAGAAGAGGGTTAGAGGGTCGCGATTTTGCAACAAGTTGCATCTACAGAACAATCTGACCCCCCTGGTTGCTAGTTAATGGTTTAGGAGATTTGGCCCCATTGCAAATCTTCCTTCCTTTTGTAAGCTGGTGTTCTCTTTGATGTCGGATGGGAATTTTCCCTTCCCAATTTGTAATTGATCTTTGTTTTAATACAAGTTTTTTCAAAATTTTCAAAAAAAAAACATTAAGTAACTTTTAAGGTCCATGAGCATTAAGTATATTAGAACACTTGTACTCCTTGGGTTTACTATACATAGGAAGAGGCACTTATCTTGTGCTATTTTATTAAGTACATACATACCCTACTTTCGTTTTACTCTTATGACTTAATTTTATAATTAGATTTATAAGACAAATTGTAGACACCAAAATCTAGGTATTTGCATTACACATCATAATTATGCATAATAATATATGCCTAAGTCTAAACTTAGGTATATAATTTTTGCACATTATTCATTAGCATTACACATCACAATTTTGCATAATAATATATGCCTAAGTCTAAACTTAGGCATATAATTCTTGCACATTATTCATCCACATTGCACATTTCAAACTACATAACATTATGTGCTTAAGTTTTGACTTAGGCATAAAATCCTGCACATAATTATATTTTCTAGATTTTATTAAATATAGGAAATATCCTTCTAGTATACCCTCTCTCCTCACTTGACATGTGTGCTGAACACATCACTATCACTCCCTTGCCACCTCTCATACACCATTTTCCCCTTTGTTCCTTCACATGGGGCAACCCTCCACACTTCACTCCACTTCCAACTACCCACTTGCCACATCTCACACCTCACTCCACTTGCACCTACCCACTTGCCACATATCACACCTCACTCCATACATCACTCCACTTGCACCTACCCACTTGCCACATCTCACACCTCACTCTACACATCACTCCACTTGCACCTACCCACTTGTCAAATTTCCCAATTAAGTGAGACACTTCTAGTGACTCACTACAACTACCCAGGGTACGTGGCTACCCAGTCCCTGCCACTTGGCAGCCCTGTATTGCCACCTATCCTTCCCTCAAAAACCCTTAAATGCCTATAAAGGCACCATCAAAAAATAAGGGAGAAAGAGGGGAATATTAATGTTATGTTGCTCATATTATGCTATGTAAGCCATACTCATTATTCATCTTCTTCTATATTCATTTTACATTTATATTTTATCATTATCATTGTGACAGGTGCTACTAAACCCTTGTCCATTTTCATGTGTGCATATTGCAGGTTCAACTTCAACAAGCTCGCAACTCATCATGGTGGTCACAAAAAACCCACCTTCTACATTGTTGTAGCATGAAGAGACGAAGACACCACCCTTGATCTGTAAAAGGGATTCCCCTTTGGCACATTTCTTTGTAAAATGCACCCTAAAAGGGTCAAAGTGTATCAAAAGGGACTTTTTGAATTTAATCATTTCTTCTTGGTGTGGCAAAATGAATATATTTTTTTTGCATTCCTGTCGAGGGTCCAGCCGTCCAGGTTGGCATCGAAAAGAGGGAGGCATTTTTTCCTATATTTGGTGAGTTGTGGGATGTAGACTACAACAGGGCAGGATTGCATACCTGGATATATTTACTACTGGCAGTATAGGAGCAGTTCCTACTTTTTTTATGTATATATTGAGCAACATGTTGTTGCCCAATTTCATGGGATCGAGGATCCCGTGGAATCAGGTACCTATTGTGTTGGATTTAATTTATGATCCTCGACGGTTGGCGTGGGCTCCCACTCTGTTATGTCATATTTATAGCGAGTTGTATGAGGTTAAGAGGCAGGGGCAGAAGGGCTTAGGTTGCAGCTTGGCATTCCAAATATGGTCTTGGGAGCATATCATTGTGGGACTGCTAGTTGGTCTACCTTGTGCCTGCGATGCCACCTCTCCTCGCGCTTACATGTGGCTTCTTATTGAGGAGCTAAGTCGTCCCATGGTGGGGGCTTCAGAGTACAGAGATATTCTTAGCTCACTTACTAGAGATTTTATGAGTTGGAGGCCTTAGAGGGGCATGGACTGGGTTACTGATGTGGTTGAGCTTCGTCGGGTGAGGCGGGGCTGATGGGTTTTTGGTGCCCATCTCACGAAGATCGAATTTATGCAGTTTAGTTGGGTGCAGTGTTAGTTTAGTTTGATCCAGGGTGTGCCTGATGCACCTGTGACTTACAGGCCACAGGGAGATGAGTTGGGGTTGCCTGTTACCCTTGATTTTTGGAGGGTTGATGACCTTGCTGATGATTCTGACCTTGATGTTCCTGACTTGGATGACATGGGTACCACACCCGAGTATGATGCATGGTTTGCCTCTCAACCTCTTTGGATGTCGAGTGCAGTTTTTGATGATGAGGGGAGTGGTGACGAGGCGGAGATAGCAGGGTGGCTTTCTTGGTCGACGAAGCATCGACGAGGTAGTTCTTTGAGGGCTGAGATGGTTTTTGATGTGCAACAACCAGAGGATGTTAGCGGTGATGTGGATGGAGAGGGGGATGGCCCTCCTCGATGGAATGAGGAGGATTAGGATTTGCTACAGGGTGAGCATGACAGCCTAGATTTAGAGGTGACTCGCCTAAAGGGCAAGTTGGCATGGTACTAGGGCAAGTTGACTCGTCTTCAGGCTTAGGTGGACGGTTTGCGGGGTGGACCTAGTAGCGATGCCCTTGAGGCAAAGGATATAGAGATTACTAGGATTGGGAGTGAGATTTCTTAACTAGAGGGTGAACTTACTCGCTTACAATCAGGTTTTGGCAGAGGGGACACTGCAACTACTGTTGCTGCTCTACGGGTAGAGATATCTCAGAGGGTAGCTCATCAGGGTGCAAATTTGAGGACCCTACATAAGAAGGCTACTTATATCGAGATATTGGAGAACATATTGCATGAGCGACAAATCCCGCTGCCTGTTCCCCCTTTGTCGTCGGTGGCTACTACTAGTCGAGGGACCGAGACGAGCCACAGGAGTCATCGGTGGACTAGCTCACATGCTGCTTCATCAGCCCATGGTTCTCAGAGGGATCCTGCTGGCACCAACTAGTGTGCCTTACTATCATTCTTTTTGTATTTTTGTGGTGTATCTATTTTGATATGAGCCTTGGTGCTCTAATGTATACAGCCTACGGGTATTTTGTACTATGAGACCTTCATATATATATATATATATATATATATATATATATATATATATATATACATGGATTTTATATTTTTTGTTTATATCTGTGTTTATTTTGTAATATTAATGCATGCATGTGTTATTGAAATGCTTATGATTATTTTATTGACATGAATGCAATTTAAATACTTATGCTTTATGAGTGATTTATGCTTTCTATATGATGTTGTTGTGCTTTTTCTATGTCAATGATTGATGCAAATTAATATGGAATATGCAGTTTAATTGTTTATTTGTGCAAACTATGTGATGGAATGTGTGATGTTCATGTGATATTTTTATAGCTCAGAATTTTCATTGGCCATTGTTTTTGTTCATTGCTTGTAATTGGGGGTACCCATATTTGTGATATTTTACATTTTATCATGATTTTGGGAATGGGGATGTTGGTGTATATGGAATATATGGAGTGATAGATGGATTCTGACATGATACATGGGAGTGCTTATACAGTGCGGATGCATTTTCAGGGACTCAACCATACTAGTATTTTTACCAAGTTACACATGTTTAATTGTCTTTAGGACCAATGTGTGTGCTTGTGAAGTTCATGTACTGAATCTTGAGTATAGCAATGACCCTAAACAATCAAGAACCAGTGTGTGTGCACATGAAGTTCATTTACCCATCATGAGTAAATTGGGTATGACCTGTTATGGGATTTTCCAAGAAGTTAGCTTACCCGTATGTGCGGTCAGAGGTCTCCCTTTTTGGGAGGGAGACATGTCGTCTCGCATGAGCTTACTCCACTGCTAGTCAAGCGTCTATAGCCCCGGTGGAGGCTCACTCCATAGTCCAATAATATGATATTTATGCCTTGGGGATGACTACATATCTTTTTGAGGGAAATGTAATACGATCCTTACAACTTTAGGGATTTGTGGTGTGTGCATGGGATTCGTTAACTTTGGATAGAGTTTTTAGGAATCAAATTCTCAACCAAAGTGTGATGAGAATTTTGACCCTATCCTTACTACTCTACATTATGTGTTTATAGTTGGTGAGCAATTGTGATAGTGGTGAAAACCACTATTTTTGATTTTGGACTATGTTGCATGATAGGACAAGCGAGGACTATCCTTTTTCACTTCAAGGTGTTACCCAAGCATGGCGTTATCCCTCCTTAACTCAAAATGTTTTTAAGATTGTTAGAAGTGTGTTTGGTGCAAGATTATTTTTGGGATCAGTCGACAACACTCAAGATTTTCTTAATGTGAGCAAAGTGCTTTTGGTCCTAAATAAAATTGAACATTTTATCAAAGTGGTTCTTACACTAGCAATGGTTGAATGACTGAAATTTTATTTTATGACATAGGTAAAACATATGTGGGTGTTTTTATTTTTTGGATTGCATAAATGCCTGAGGTGGGTACCCCCAATTATTTGAACTCATTTTTTTTTGGTGAAAAGAGTCATCCTTGCTTGTCCCATTATGCAACATAGTCCATAACAATAGTGGTTTTCACCGCTATCACAATTACTCCAAATACAAAAATAGAGTAGTAAGGATAGGGTACAATTCTCATCACACTTAGGTTGAGAGTCTGATTCCCAAAAGCTCTAAATTCCTTTACATCACACACTACTGATTAATTGGGTTGTAAGGATCGTACTACATTTCTAGTCAGACAATTAAGTAGTCATCCCCAAAATTCAAGATATAAAAAAAGAAAAAATCATGGACTATGGAGTTAGCCTCCACCGGAGCTATAGATGCTTTACTGGCAGTGGAGTACGCTCATGCGTGGCGATATGTATCTTTTAAAAAGATACCTCTGATCTCTCAAATGAACAAGCTAGCTTCTAGATTCAAACCATAACAGGTCTACCCAATTTGCTCAAGATGAGTTAATAAACTCAATTGCACACACACTGGTTCTTGATTGTCTTGGATCATTACCATGCTCTTGATTTGGTAAATGAACTCACTACACACACATTTGGTCCTAGAAGAATTAGGTAGATTTAGTGAGTTTGTTCGATACACTAGGATATTTGAGTCTTTGCAAAACAACTCTAGATACTTCATCCCTAAGGACAAAAAAATATTAAGCAAGCCTCCATCCCATACCACCATCACATAGTCACAAATATCATTATCCATTTTATCCATGTGGTCATACCAGTAGTATCATATTGGTACCCCTTATTAAGCAATAAAAGCAAAGTTTGCTAAATAATGGTTCAAAAACCTCTTTGAACAACGATTAATAAAGCAACACCATTCATTCAAATGGTTCAAAATATATTTGAACAATGATAAATAAAGCAACACCATTCATTCAAATGGTTCAAAATCTCTTTGAACAACAATCAATAAAGAAACACCATTCATTCAAATGGTTCAAAATCTCTTTAAACAACAATCAATAAAGAAACACCATTCATTCAAATGGTTTAAAATCTCTTTGAACAACGATCAATAAAGCAACATCATTCATTCAAAAGTTTAAAATCTCTTTAAACAATGATCAATAAAGCAACATCATTCATTCAAATGGTTTAAAATATCTTTGAACAACAATCAATAAAGAAACACCATTCATTCAAATGGTTCAAAATTTCTTTGAACAACAATCAATAAAGAAACACCATTCATTAAAATGGTTCAAAATCTCTTTGAATAACAATCAATAAAGAAACATCATTCATTCAAATGGTTCAAAATCTCTTTGAACAATGATCAATAAAGCAACACCATTCATTCAAACAGTTTAAAATCTCTTTAAACAACAATCAATAAAGCAATATCATTCATTCAAATGGTTCAATTTTTTTTTGAAAAACGATCAACAAAGCAACACAATTCATTCAAACAGTTCAAAACATATTTGAACAACGATAAAAAAAGCAACACCATTCATTCAAACAGTTCAAAAACTCTTTGAACAATAATTAATAAAGCAACACCATTCATTCAAATGGTTAAAAAACTCTTTGAACAATGATTAATAAAGTAACACCCTTCATTCATTTGCATTCATTCAAAACATATTTATTTCATAACCTATACAAAAAAAAAACAATTTGAACAATCAATCATTACACATACACATAAACAATCACAAAACAACTTGGGGGAGTTCAAGGTCTCACACCTTCCCCATAAATCACATCAAACAACAATCAAACAACTTGGGGGATTCAAAATCTCACACCTACCCCAACAATCACATTAAACATTAACATTTCAAATAATCAAATTCAAAAGCTCCAATAAAATCAAACCCTTTGGTCACATTCAATTCAAAAAAAAAGCTTCAAAGGTAACACAATTCCTTTGGTCAAATTCAATCTCAACAAGGCTTTCTAAAATCGAAATGCTATAATCTCAACTCCCTAAGAAAGCCATGCGGCTAGACTGCTCCATGAGATAGATATGTGCATTTATTTCTTTCACTCAGCCTTAAAATATCCTTATATCTAGTGATTTACTCTAGCACCCTAGCGGTTATAGCAATTGGCTATCCATACAATCCGCTAGGAGGAGTAGATTACCATAAGGACAATTATCATTAACACAATTCAAAAAGCCCCAAAGGCATAAACCCCTTTGGTCAAATCAATCCAAAATGCTCCAAAGGTACTTAAATTCCTTTGGACAAATAAAATAAAATAAATAAATAAATCATCAAAACATAAAAACACCAAAAAAAAAACATCTTGTGCTTTCTTTCCATTTCAAAAAAATCAAACACCAAAAACATTTCCATACATATTTTGTCTTACAAAAACATAAACCACAAAAAAAAATTCCATGCATATTTTGTCTTACAAAAACATAAAACACCAAAAAAAATTCAAGAATATTTTGTCATACAAAAACATAAAACACCAAAAACATTTCCATGCATCTTTTGTCATCCAAAAACCAAAAAAAACTCCAAAGATATCTCAACTTTGGTCAAAAAAAAATTCAACATGCTCTTGAAAGAATAGAAGTGTTTTCATCTCAACTCCCTAAGAAGGCCATGAGGCTGGACTGCTCCAAGGGATATAGGTGTACATTTCCTTCTTCCACTTAGCCTCAAGTGATCCTCGTATACAGTAACTTATCCTATATACCTAGCGGTTGCAGCGACTAGCAATCCATGCAATTTGGTAGGATGGATAAGTTACCATAAGGCCCTTGAAAAGTGATTCACCTCATGCAAAAAAATTAATTTTTATCATCTCAATTCCCTAAGAAAGTCGTATGGTTGGACAAATCCAACGGATAGAAGTGTACAATTATCAACAATGGTCGAAATCATAGTTGAAACAAAAACAAAAACATCCATCTCATCAAACCATTATCATTTGTTTCATCGCTTTCATCATTTCATATCTTCTCCATCAACTCATTGCTTGAAGGGAAAGACAAAATCAACAAATTCAGTTTCATAATCAAAGTCAACACTCAAAACTCTCAATCATGCAAATTATGCTCATTAAAATGAGCATCTTTTCCATGATTGGGGTAACACAAGTTGACTTTTATTTGTGACCATATTACACAACTCCCCTTCAAATGCAAATGGCTACAAAAATATTGTAAAACCCTCCAAATAATCATCTCACATCATCATCATCTCAAGTGAACCTTGTACCTAGTGATTTACTCTAGACACCTAGCGATTGCAGCGATTGGTTGTCCATGCAATCTAGTAGGATGAATAAATTACCATAAGGCACTTATTCAAAATCATTCACATCATCATGTTTGAAATTAAATCAGGTTGATCCTTCAATTTTTGAGTGACTTGCGTTCAAGCAGATTTGTCCAAGGTTGTCATTGACGCCTACTTCGTGGGGTTACAAAACATGGAAATATTATACTTCATCATTTCGCATTAAGGAATTGCTAAAAATCACTAGGACAATGAGCTCCTAGGGTGATTTGTTCCTTTACTTCATCATCTTGCATGTCAGTTAAACCAAAAGGGAAATTTGCAACAACACAGGTCCACCCCAAAATTTGGGCATCCAACTTGATCTTGATTTTCAACATTTGCATACATCAAATCATTCATTTTTACAAACATCATCATCATCATCACATAATTTAGTGAACCTTGTATCTAGTGGATTACCCTATACACCTAGCGGTTGCAACGACTAGCAATCCATGCAATCCGATCGGATGGGTAGCTCACCATAAGGAAACTCATTCAAACATTCAACACCAAATCACTATGATATTAAATCAGCTAGGTCCCTAAATATTTGAGCTTAGATGTGTTCAAAACAGATTTGCACAAGGTTATCCTTCAACCCCTTTCGTTGGGTCAAAAGCGAAAAACAACCAAAAATAATTTGGTAATAATCAAAAATCACTCAAGTATCAAATTCTCGAATGACTGGTTCCTTGAACCCATAATTTGGAAGGAATTGCTAAAGTCACAGTGGAACAAGAACTCCAAACGTGGTCGAAGATTTTACCACATATTTTGGACATCAACGAAACCAAAGGCAAATTCGCAAGAACACAAATAATTCCAAACTTGGGGCATCAAGTTGGTCAAAATGACATACATTTGCATCACATCCACATCATTCAATCAACCACCACCTTTCATCATCCATGTTTGGTCAATTGGCTTGTGGGTTTCATCCTTTACCGATTCACCAATTGAGGGGATAAGCAAACAAATCAAACAAATTTAAAAAAAAATCATTCATTCCTTGCATCGAGAAGATTTGAGTTCATTCCTTCATCAAATAAAACCATGTGTATTTTGTTTTTGCACCACATTGTGTTTCACACAACACGGTACAAAAAGGGGCATATGTAGATACCAAAATCTAGGCATTTGCATTACACATCATAATTCTGCATAATAATATATGCCTAAGTCTAAACTTAGGTATATAATTTCTGCACATTATTCATTAGCATTGCACATCATATTTTTACATAATAATATATGTCTAAGTCTAAAAGTAGGCATATAATTCTTGCACATTATTCATCCACATTGTACATTTCAATCTACATAACATTATGTGCCTAAGTTTTGACTTAGGCATAAAATCCTGCACATAATTATATTTTCTAGATTTTATTAAATCTGGAAAATATCCTCCTAGTATACCCTCTCTCCTCACTTGACATGTGTCCTGACCACATCACTATCACTCCCTTGCCACCTCTCATACACCCTTTTCCCCTTTGTCCCTTCACATGGGGTAACCCTCCACACTTCACTCCACTTCCAACTACCCACTTGCCACATCTCACACCTCACTCCACATATCACTCCACTTGCACCTACCTACTTGCCACATCTCACACCTCACTCCACACATCACTCCACTTGCACCTACCCACTTGCCACATCTCACATATCACTCCACACATCACTCCACTTGCACCTACCCACTTGTCACATTTTCCTAGTTAAGTGAGACACTTCTAGTGACTCACTACAACTACCTAGGGTAGGTGGCTACCCAGTCCCTGCCACTTGGCAGCCCTGCATGCCACCTATCCTTCCCTCCAAAACCCTTAAAGGCCTATAAAGGCACCATCACATGACCAAAAAATAAGGGATAAGGAGGGGAATGTTAATGTTATGTTGCTCGAATTATGCTATGTAAGCCATACTCATTGTTTATTTTATTATATTCATATTCATTTACATTAGTCATTTTAATTATATTTATCATATTCATTGTGGCAGGTGCTACTAAACCCTTTTTCGTTTGCATGTGTGCAAATTTCAGGTTCAGGATTCAACAAGCTCAAGGTCATCATGGTGGTCACGACAAACCCACCTCCCACATTGTTGTAGCATGAAGAGACGAAGACACCATCCTTGATCTGTAAAAGGGATTCCCCTTTGGCACATCTCTTTGTAAAATGCACCCTAAAAGGGTCAAAGTGTATCAAAAGGGACTTTCCCGAATTTAATAAAATGTGTCATTTTTATTGCAATGGTGTTGTGTTTTTATGTATACACAAATAAATAGTAAATAGACTTAAAAATTTGAGTTTAATTTGGTTTAAAATTTCATACAAAGAATTATATATATACTCGTTTATAAATATATATTTAATATTATTTTTGAAGATGATAAAAGAAAATGTTTTCATCCTTTATTTTATTTTGGTTATATATTTTATAATTTTTCAAAAGATCTATTTTATTTATATTTTATAATGTAGATCATGCGAATTAATTCTTATTTTGACTATTGTATTTTTTTAAAGCAATAGCCATGTCACTAATATAGGTAACATGACTAAGATAAGGGTTGATATTGTTTTTATAGTAATAGAGCTTTTTCCTTTTCTTTTTAATGATATCATCATTCCAAAAATTTATTAACAACTTCGATATACACATTTGATTATAGTATATCTCATTTTTATGTGATATTCTCCTTCAACAATGTTATAGTAATATAACACATATTAGAATATTTTTGCCACTATTCTTCTAATAATAAATGAGTTAAATGAGATGATAGACTAGTATATAGAGTTTATCTTGTCTAACAAGCTTTTATTTATATAGTAAATCAGTCTTTAAGAATTTACTTTAAATGGGTATAGTAAGACAATTGACCATGGCACTTTCACTTTAACTATTCACTATCACTATTTATTGTTACTATTCACTATCACTATTCACTTTTTGCTATTACTGTCATAATTCACTTTTTACTATTCACTATGATATATCCCTATTACACTATTCTTTTTATACTCCTTCCATACAAACATCACAACCTTCTATCCCTATTACACTATTCTTTTTATACTCCTTCCATACAAACATCATGTCATTATTCACTTTTTATTATTCACTATTCACTATGATATATCCCTATTACACTATTCTTTTTATACTCCTTCCATACAAATATCATCACAACCTTCTATCCCTATTACACTATTCTTTTTATACTCCTTCCATACAAACATCATGTCATTATTCACTATTCACTATGATATATCCCTATTACACTATTTTTTTATACTCCTTCCATACAAACATCATCACAACCTTCTATCCCTATTACACTATTCTTTTTATACTCTTTCCATACAAACATCATCACAACCTTCTCGATGAAGTTACTCTGTACTAAGCCATAACCTTCTCTAACATGTCGTCACACTATATATTCTACATGCTACTACACATAAATAACTTGAAAATTTTTGATGTTGACAAGCTTCTAATATTTTAATTGGTTATATGGGATTGAAACAAGCCCCACTCATATTAGATCATGACCATGTAGAGCTATTCAAATGATTTGGTAACTATGCATGCATCATTTGAAAATATTCAAATTACATCATAACTACATAATGATATTACAATGCTTTGGTAATTATGCGTGTATTATTTGACAATATTCCAAACTATTCTTCTCCTTGAAAGTTGAAGAATATAATCCATGGAACTAATGCCATTTACTTAAAATGCCAAGGTTCAACCATGAGATTTGAATGTTAGTTAAAAGTGTGAAACTTTTATTTCTTACAAATTGTTTTAAACCTCATGAACAACTACTAAGCTACCCTTATTATTATATTAAATACTTACTACTTAGCCTAATTTTGTTTTTAAAAAGAAATACTTATCACTCTTAGCCTAATCTTGTTTTTTAATTTTTTTTTAAAAGTAGGAAGATTGGCATTGGTGACTTGCACCCACTATAGGACTATTACAAGATGACTACAATATTTTAATAAATTATATATATAATTAATTCAGTATAATTTTGATATATCAATTCATGTATAAGCGTATGCTTCTTTATAATTTTTTTTCATTTTTAATATAAATAAAATTCAATAATAATCTCATGTTTTATTATAGTGTTGTGAATACTTATAAAACATATTAGATAATAAAGACAAAGGTAATTTATACTTTATTTTTAAAATTTTCAATAAAAAATTGAAGGTTTAAATTTTAATAAAAATAAAATTATATTTAAATAATAAAAATATAATTAAATAATCATCTATCTATATAAAAGATAAACAATATCTTTTATAAAAAAAAACATTCCATATACCTCAACCATATAAATAGAAAATATTTTTAGAGTAAAGCAAAGATGATCCATTGCAATCTTAAAAGGAATCGCCGGCAAAAAATATTTTTAAAATAAAGCAAAAATGATTCCTTGCAATCCTTAAAAGAATCGGCAAAGTACATTTGTCGTTGAAAATGTGAAAAATAAAAAGATGTTATTTGTTATTGATTTCTATGTATGAAAACAACAAAGGATAAAAATTATTTGACCCCTTTCACTTCGTGATTTAGGTTAGTACATACACCCTTAAAAAAAAACTAATTAGCATCGGTGGAAATTTACTCCAATATAGCTGGAGCATATCCAAGGCCTTGTACAGATCTTTCATTTAATGAGATGATGTGTCAAGGGATTGGTCAACACAACTACAAATGGTTAGTATTTATTTATAAAAAAAACAAATATTTAAAAAAAAAAATTAAATAATATATTTTAGATCATTGTTTGTTTCTTAAAATAAAATAATTATAGTTTTTTTGTTTTTTTGTTCCGTAGGGATATTTGTACGATTAAATTTTGGTTTGTTTGGAAGGTCCAAGTTTCAATCTTTGGTTCTTATGTATACTATAGAGAATCAGTGTTCCTACATGATGGTGTATAATTTCATATGGTTGGAGCTTTGATTCTCATACACATCATTAAGAATCACTAGTTCTAACACGATGGTGTACAATTTCATATGATTTAAGCTTTCGTTTTCATGTACATAATAAAAAAAATCACTTGCTCTAAATTTACAAGATTGTATGTATTAATTTAAACCGTTGAACCATAAACCTTTAAAATAATTAATCACTGTAAAAAAACTAGTTTTAACAAATTACTCAACTAAAATATGTGTGGCCGCCATAAAAACTGTACGGCCTGCCCGAATTCGTAAAGACAACGGGTTCCTTTTAACAAATTACTCAACTAAAATATGTGTGGCCACCTACCCGAAATCGTAAAGACAACAGGTTTCATCATGTAAATTACGGCTACCGATTCCACCACTTAAATTAAAAAAAAAAATTACTCAACCATCCTTTCTCGCCGTAGCCTGTTTTCCAATCCCTACCTTGACGCTTCGTATTTATGTGGACGTATCCATTAATAAGCCTCATCTGCTGTGACAATGGCACCTTGTTCAGGGACAACACCATGCTCCTTCTCCTTCACTACTTCGATGGTGGGTCCTGAGCATTTGGGGGAGCAGGAATGAGGCGCTTGATGCCCACAGCACAAGCATAGATGGCATTGTTATTGGGATTCACATATGTCCCAGGGCCTGCAATATAGTCTTTGAACCTCCCCTAATTTCTAATGGCTTGTTTTAAGTTTAATGCTCATAAGTTTTTAATGCCCATTAACTACCTTATCGTTTTCTGATTAAGAGATTAATTTCATAAGGTAGTTCTCACCAACACAACAATATTGTCTAAGTAAAAAAATAAATATAGAAGTTGGCTCTTAACATTTTTTTATTTATAAAAATTAATTTCTTTTTAAATATTAATTAAATCTTTAAATAAATATAAGGTCAGGGCACACCTTTGACGTGAATTGGCTTAGTGGTTTAGTGCAGGGACCACCAAAACCTCTTGTGGTTCACATACGGAACATATCCAAGGCTATATAGAGTTCTCTCATAAAGTGAGATGAGATGTCAGCATGTAAAGTGATTGGCCACCGACCAATAAAAGCGTGATTCAGAATTTATAATTTAGATTTTTGTGTGAGGTTTCAAATAATATTTGGGATGTTACGCAGAACTTGAAATTACAAGGAAGATTTCGAGTATCGAAGAACAGGGTTATGCATAAAGGTTTGACTTCAAAATATATTTATAAAAAATTGGTGAATTGGTTTTAAAATTCAGGTGAATGGTTTCGAAACACTTGTAGAAGGTTCAATGTTGAAAATTTAAACTTAAAATAGTCAAATTATTATAAAATTAGGGTGAATTGACCCCAAAAAAAAAAATTTGTGACTAATAAACCCTCCGTAAAGGTTCCAAATATTAGCCAATTCCAAATTTTAAAAATCCTAATTTTAACCATTTTTACGAAAATAACCATGTCCAACAAATTCTGTATCTACGGGACGTGGGGATGCCAGATGAACAAAGCGATACGGAACATATCAAAGGCTATATTTATGAGATGAGATGTCAACACGTAAAGTGACTGGCCACCGACCAATAGAAGCTTGACGCAGAATTTTACAAGCCCTATAATTTATATTCTTGTGTGTCCGTTTCATTAGCTTATTTTTCCTAGTAAATTTTTAGATTTTAGAAACCTCATTTTCAAGAATAATCGACAATATAGCAATAAATACTCTACCACTAGATATTGAAGTTCAAATTTTTGTGGGGTATGGAGATATAGACTTCAAAATTCAGGTGAACAGTTGATTGTAGAAATTTGGTAGTTTGAGGAAGATAATTATTATTTTCTGTAGAAGGTATTAAATTTTGGAAAGCATTTGTATGAGTGAGATTTTATCTCTTCTTAATAAAAATGATATAAAAAAGAGTTGATTGTAGAAACTTAACAGTTTGAGGAAGATGACAATATCTTTGAGAGGAAGGCAAGTTGGATATGATTTAATTAATTTGATAGAAATGTAATCATAACAATCCAATGTTTTGTTTTTGTAGTGGGAATCATCCCCAATAGAAGCTACACATAGTTTATTAAAAAATTATTTAAATATTTTTCCCTTTAATTAATATATTAATTTATTTATTAAATACTATGAAAATAAGAAATTAAAGCTATAAAATTTTAAAATAAAATTCATTTTCAAATTTTATCTAGTGATATATGCATAAATTTGTATTACTATTTTTGTTGATAGACTATTATAAGCACTGACAATATTTATAAAATAGTCCTACAATAGTTTTGGTACCACCTGTATATTGTAAAGTTGTACACTTGAGAGGGTAAGGGATGCCACATCTTATTATATGTCTTCCTCTTAGTGGTAAGGGTGGACTATGGGAGACGTGTATATATAGCAAGGGAGACTTGCCATTGTCTCATCACTTGTGAAATATATATATACTTGGGCAAGAATAGGGCATCACAATTTAATGGAAGGTTATCAATATCTAAAAATGGCATGCCAAAATGGAAAATAGAAAAGTTGATAATATAGAAGGACCCACAAAAGTGGCTAGTAAAAAAGGTTGTTTAGAAGAGCGCTTCTTCTATGGGAGACATCAAGAAGTCACAACATTTTAGGTCTAGTTGATTCCTCTGACTGGTATGATCCTTATAATATCTCCAATTTACTGTCTATTATTTATTGAGTCACAAACACTAGGTGATTATTATATTTGAAGAGATTTTATCTCATGGTGATCATCATAGGAAAAGTTTAACAACTATGAATATTGATCTAGTTTGATTTTTGTATGTATGAAACCTATTTTATTCAATTTTGGTTAGTAAAAGTATTATTCCTTAATTTGTGTTTGTATGTAGGTTAAGTGGAAGGAAGGGGAGCCAAAGGAACAAAGTTCCCATGTGGTAAGGAGGTGGGGAAGGAGACATATGTCTTTGGAGGAGAGGTGGATCGTCGAGTGTCAGTGGACAATACCATGTATGTATTAGACATGAAGGAGAATTCATGGAGTTTCTAGGGATGAAAGGAGGAGCATCACCTCCCAAGGTGGGTATTAGCATGGCATTTGTAGATCCCCTCTTCTACATATTTGACTGGTGAGACAAAGACCATCATGAGGTAAATTAATTCTATTCATTTAACATGAGGGAGTGGGCATAGTCGCATAAGTTGCTTACTCCTTTTTAAAAATGTTATTATAGGTAAACATTACTAGGGTCTACTAGAATCTTAAGATATATTAAATTTTTTTGATAAAAATATTAAAATAAAACCCCATCATTTGAAAGAGAAGTCCTTGACAAAAAAAAAAAAAATTGAAATAATATCCATTGTTTGAAAGTAAATTGCATCTTCATCTGTAACAAAATGTAAAATTTTCAAAAAATAATAAAATCCTTCAATTAGAAGAGTTGTAAAATAAATTTGAAATTCATTTTCTAATCAAAATAGATAAATTGATAGGCTTAGCCATTATTGACCATAAAACGGAAAGAATAAATAAATTTACAATTTGTTTTCTGATCAAAATAGATAAATTTATAGGCTTAGCCATTATTATAATTGAAAGAATGTTTGCCATTGTCAAACCAACATAACAAGTAGTGAAAAGCATGTTATTACAAGTTATATATATATATATATATATTGCCATACTTTTAAGAAAATTCTTTCACCATATGATCCACCATGGGCTCCCTTTTTTATCTAAGTTAATTCATTTAGCAATTGTTTTTCATTTGTGGAAGATGATAACTTTTTGTCAATGATGTCATGTTGAAATATTGACATCAACTGATGTTTCCCAACTTGTAGTCAAAAGGGAGGTCGAAGGGTCCAACCCGTTGGCTAAAGTGCTCCCTTGGGAAGGTGGAGACCACGGTTCAAATCCATCAGGCTTTGTAGAACCAGAGGGTGTATCGTGCCAGTGCCACCGACTACATGAAAAATTTACCTAGGGCAACTGGAGGTTATAGTGGAAATAAGGAGCAAGATTCAAACCCACGACAAGGCAATAAAAAATGCAACGAGTTACCAATTCCTTTAGTATACGCAAAAAAAAACTTGTAGTCGAAATGGTAAAGATAGTTGTTGGAGCTTTTTACTTTCCAACAATTATAGATTCTAGCTAGTTCATAGAACCAATTTTACACTATTAATTTTGATTGGCAATGCTTACGTCGATTACCTTCTCTACTCTATGAGACTCATGATATAGAAGGGGTCCTTATAAATATAACACTAATTAGAAGTGACATGAAACACTTTTAAGGTTAGGTAATGTTATGTGGATATATATGTGTATGTTTTGATGTTATTACAATGTTTTCAATAGTAAACAAAAGTTGCTTTTCATGTGGATTGATATCATTTTCCTCCATTGTGTACCTTAGAAAAATGGAGAGTATCTTGTAATGTAATTTCATGTTAGGACCCTTATGTCCTAAATTTTTAATTATTGTAATTAGTCATGTTATTAGTAGCTAGTTTTGTGACTAGTTAGTTAGACCCAAAATCTGTTTAGATTTAGGGTTAGGGTTTTTAATACATTGTATGGTTCGTTATTAGGAAAATTGAAGGAGGTAGACCCCTCAAAGTGGCCTATGAAAGTGTAATTTTTGAAGCAATTAATAAAATTTGTGCTTCATTTCTTAAATGATGCATATTTCCTATGTTAATTTTATTGTTGTAGGTAAATTTGTTTCACTTCATAATAGTGGCTTTAAATATTGATAGACCATCCCCCCAAAAATGGGCATGATGCTTATCTATTGAGTAAATTTATATACAAGCAAATACGATTAATTATCATGTGATACACAATGAGCATCAATAATAAAATTATGCATAATCATAGTTTATACTTCATAGTTATTTATATCTAAATGTTATGAGTATATATATATATATATATATATATATATATATATATATATATATATATATATATATATATATATATATATATAGTTTGTTAGTAGGTAGAAGAAAGAAGATACGTTTCCTAAATTAAGGGATTTTTGGATGTAAATGAAATGAGTAATTTTAGAGTTTGTCAAAAAGTAAGTACAAAAGTTAGAATATCACATTCAACTTTGTTTTGCTTTTTAAGTTTCTTTCAACTTTTCTAGGATATGCATGTGATTCTTATAATTTTTCCATTGTATCATATATAAAAGGACTCTCAATAACATCCTCGTACTTATATAATGTACTTTAATAATTATAAAGAAAAAATTATGGGTTATTTTTCATTATAAGTTTATACCAAGGCCAAGACAACTTATTTGAATTTTTTTCCCATAAATTTGGATTTGACCATGTTGTCATATATTTTGATAATCTAAATCTTCATGGTCCCTATTTAAATATTAGTGATGTTTAGCACTAGAGTGATGACCGTTGATAGAATCAATGACTACTTGAAACATACATTATTTCCTAAAATGTATGCCTATGTTTATTGATAGAATCAATGACTACTTACAACATACATTACAACATGAAACATACAACTATGACTATCAATAGAATTAATGGATTCCTAAAACATACATTGCTTCCCAAAAATATGCCTATGACCATCAATGCCATTAATAGTTGATCATAATATATGCTATTGTCCAATAGATATAATTATGATTGTCAGTGAGATCTATATTTAACATATCTTACCTATGTTTGTTGATGGAATCGATGACTACCCAAAACATATGATGCCTATGATCGTTAATGGAATCAATGAATGAATGAAACTTGCATTTTCTACTCATCTGCCAAGTTCCATTGGTTAAAATCTCTAAGTCAATCGACCAAGAAGGAGGGGGAGACAACTTAAGCTTATTTTCTCTAATGTATAAACTGTTAGAAACCTACTATTAAAATAAAGCTCACTCACACAAAATACTATAAAATAACTTAAATACATAAAATAACATAATAACACTATGTAGAAAGTAATTGCAGAATTGAAACAATCTCACAAATAACTCTGAATCGTAGGCCTCTTCAAGGGGACAACCTCCTTCAATATTTTATTAACTTGCAAAAATATACATTCGTACATGGCTCCATGTATTTTAAATAGAAACTCCATGCAAACCTACCCTAAGGCTCAAGAGTTGGATTACATGCAAAATGCCACTCGAGCTAGAATCTTCTATAAAACATCGGTTACAATCTTGATAACGGTTACACGAAATGGTCCCACTTGGCTAGTTACCTTACTTGCCACATATATTACAAATTATTACAAAATAAAATTATAAATGAAATCTCCCACATTGAAAGTGGGTCATTACATAAGCAAATGAGAATTACAAAATAACTTTAGGATGGGATCCTAACATGTCCTTCCCCTTTGAAAAGATTTATCCTCAAATTTGAAGATGAGGAAACTAGTGCTGGAGTTGTTGGAGAGACTCCCAAGTAGCATATTCCAATTGGAGTCCATGCCATTGAACAAGGACCTCAATAATGACACAGTTGCGAAGAGTGTGAGTCCGATGATCCAACAACTATTCGGGCTTGAGCAAGATAGAACCTTCTTCATCCAATTTTACGAGTGCATATTGAACTTGTACCTAAGTGCCCATAACCTTTTTGAGAGAGGATACATCAAAAATAGGATGGATCTTGGATGCCAATTAGTAGGTTGTGGCACCAATCCACTGTAAAACTTGGTAGGGCCCATAGTATTTTATAGCAAGTTTCTAGCACCTGCAAATTTGTAGGGATGATTGTTTGTACAACTACAAGTGAAGGAAAACCATATCATCCATATTAAAGCTATGCTCAAAATAGTTTTGGTCAGCTTATTGGCACATTCGATTCTAAGCCACGTGCAAATTCATCTTCAGTTTGCAGAGGACATCAGCATGTTGACTGAGAGTAGTGTCAACTGCATGGACCTTGGAGCTGCCTAGAATGTAAGAGGAAGGGATGAGTGGAGGGTGCCCAAAAACTACCTCAAAAGGGGTAATTCTTGGTTGTTGTGTGAATAGGAAGTGTTGTACCACCACTTGACCAAAGGAAGCCACTTTTCCCATTGAGTAGGATGATCAGATGCAAAGCAATGAAGGTAGATCTCCAAACATTTGTTGATAATCTCAGTATGGCCATCCATTTATGAATGATAAGCTAAACTCATTTTGAGTTGAGTTTCTTCCAACTTAAATAATTCTTGCTAGAAATGACTAGTAAATATTGGGTCATGATCAGATACGATAGAGGTGGGCATACCATGAAGTAAAAAGATATAATCCAAAAAAATTTGGGTATTGGTGGAGGCTGTGTAAGGATGGGAGAGGGAAAAAGAGTGAGCATACTTTGAAAGATGATCCACTACCACAAAAATAACAGATTTGCCTTCGAAATTAGGTAACCATTCCATTTATAGTATGCGACCTCTTTCCTATAAAAACAAGGTATAAATGGCTTAAAGCAAAAGATGTATATAGAGAGAGTATGATATAATGAATAATATTTGCAATTTTGGAGAGGTTGTGTTTCTATTACATAGCCAGACATGCGAGGCCATGGGCCATGGTCAAAGGCAGCACTGACGGCTTCTATGGCCAAATCCACATCCTCTTTTGTTGCTTCAAATACATGCATTCTTATCTCCTCCATTCTTGGATCAATCGTCTTGAAAGTTCTTCCTGTTCATATCACCATAATTTAGTCATTAAATCATTCCTTGCAAAAAGAATTAGAAAATTTTTATACATATGTATATATATACCCGAAAGTGAGCCTACAAACTCTCCGTTGATAAAGAGTTGTATGTATTTCACTGTGATTGGTGGTTTCATAACATCATGTGCTTCCATTAATTCAAAAATATTAGACGCCATGTCTTAGTTTTTTCCCTTCTTCATTTTTGCTCACAGACAAACAAACAGACTGAGATATGAGGCATTATTGGGATGAGATTGTGTTGAAAACAAAGCTATAAAACCAACCCAAAAAGTTTCTAAGGGTTAGGTGGATTGTGTTGAAAACAGAGCTATAACCCTTTTGCTTTAAGGCATTTTTGGTGTTGACAAGCTTCTAATATTTTCATTGGTTATATGGGATTGAAACAAGCCCCACTCATATTAGATCATGACCATGTAGTGCTATTCAAATGATTTGGTAACTATGCATGCATCTTTGTCCCTCAGGGCTAGGTGGATTGGTAAGTGCTTGTCTAGTCAGGTACTTCCCAAGAAGACACCCAATTTCAAACCTTAGGGGCAACCTTTTTGTAAAGGTAGTAGTTTGATTTGAATCCTCTGAGTGCACGCCAGACTGACGATGATGATATAAATCCTGAGCGACCGGTGGTCCCTTTCATGTTGGGTCAATAATAATGAAGCAAAATAGGTTTGGTGGAAGCATCCCCGTGGTTTGTGTAGACATAAAAATCAATCCACTCGTTGTCCATCCAGGTTTTCCCACCATTTACACCCATTATTTACATATATTTATATATAATTGTTTAATATATATTTAAATATTAATATTTTATATTATATTTTTATATATATTTAATAAATATGTATATATGTGTAAATAAATCCCAGCCATCCATATTGTTCTAATCCTAGCCATCCATCTGCTTGATCCATGTTGCTTACCAAACCTTAATCTCCACCCTTCATTATGTTTTAATCTTGACCACACGATTAGTGTCGTTGAAACCCTAACATACCTGAGGGAAGATTATAAATAGGAGCCATTTTGATGGCTCAACCCCTAAGTTTTTCCCTAAGTTTTTCCTAAGTTTTCCCTTGAGCCTTGAGTTTTCTAAGTCCCTAAGATTCCTGAATCTTCATCCTGAATCCCTAATCTTCCAACAGTGTACAGGACTACACAAACTACCCAGACTGTTTCGGCCATATCTCACTCATCTAGAGTTATATTGAGCCAAAATTTTGAGGGTAGGTTCCTGATAAATTCCAAAATGTCTCCATAAATTTTTAGATTAATTGGAGCTACAGAGATCATAGTGCAACCTTATATTTGGACGTGATCCTATGGTGCATCTCCACATCAGAGAGCGACAAGTCAAAAAAGGTAAATCTTGTATTGGTATATTTATTTTTAGTATTCTTAGATTTGCGTATAGATTTATATTTTTTGCAACTAGGGTTAGATATTTCATTCTTAAGGGTCTAACACAGTGGAGCCCTCACAGGTATTTTTAACTATTTGTTGATGTTATCTGTGTGCAGGTCTAAGGATCATTCTAATTGGTATTTGTTTAAGATGGAGTGGTCCTGCATAGGATATCAAAATCCCACTCACCTCTGTTGGGATCAAGAACGAACCAGAAGATACCACCAACATTGTTAACTAGGATTTCGGATAACCCTAGTGTTTTATATTAATTTTATTTAAAACAATAAGCATTGTAAACCCCCTATTTGGGGTATATTTGATTGTAATGCAAGAGATCCACCGACGAGAATAAAGTTTATTTCCTTTGTGCAAATCTTGTGTATCAATCTACTTATCTATTTTTTTATTCATTTTATATTTGGTGTTTCATTTTTGCATCTACAAATGGTGATCATGATGGGACCCCCTAAGGGTTTCTGACATTGATTTACCTTACTAATTGACTTGTTGTTTTTTGTTAATACTTGCAGGTTTTTGGAAACCAGATCAAGCAAATTTCATGGATTTAGGGTTTCTGGAAGAAGCAAGAGTTGCATAAAGGTGCATAGAAACCCTACAGCGCTTGAGGGATATTCAAGAAACACCCTACGGTGTTTTACAAATGCAGTGTGGTGTTTCACAAAGTGAGGAAGAAAAACATAGGCTTCCTGGTAAGTCTGGTTAAAACCCTAGCTCCATTTTTGTTATTTTTTTTCCTTTTTAAAAGTGATATTAAAAGGAAAACATTTACTTGTGGATTTTAAAAAGCAGTGCACTTTTTAGTTAGTCATTTATTTGTTTCATGTGGTTTGCATTTATGCATTCATGGTAGTTGCATAAGCACATTTCATTTAAATTTATAATGTTTTCAAGCGTATCCATTTGTTGCATTTTATGTGTTGTATGCATTTGAAAATAAAAAGCATTTTAGTTGCATTCTAGGGTAAGAAAGTGTATAAGTAATTGTACTCTTTTCTTTTGTCTTGTATTCCTTTGGATTGTGATAGATTACCTTTGTTCAAGTTTCCTCCTGTTGTTGGAACCACTTGCTGGTTCAGGGCAGAAGAGTTGGGTGAACCCTCCATTGTTGGAATCACTTGTTGATTCAGGATGGATCTTAAGCGGTGTACCCCAAATCTCTTTTGAGGATTTATACTTGACATTGGAATCTCTAATCGCAACTTCTAGTTGAATTCATTACAAATAAAAAGTGTGATTTTTGTGCATTTTCTTCTTATGTGTGAGAATCATAAAATTAAAAAAATCAAAAAAATTAAAAATTAAAAATTTGTTGCAATACTTAGGGCATACTTTGTTTGTTTGTTCTGAGTGTTGTCATTTTTATTTGCATTTCACACATTTCATGTTAAACATTGTATTTTACACATTGTAGTTCATACATGGTATTTCACACATTACATCATACACAAGTCCTTCGGGCAATATCATACACACTGCATTTAACACATTCAATGTTCAACATTACATTTTACACATTGCATTTTACACATTGCATTTAACACATTCCATGTTAAACATTGCATTTCACACATTCCATGTTCAACATTGCATTTCATATATTCTATTTTTTTTAGATATCTGGTTAAAAAGAACAACATAAGTATATATGTTAGAAATCAATCATTTTAGTTGCATTTTAGACATTAGATTAATCATTGCATTCATCCACAAATTTTTGCTTAAATATTTCTTAATTTTTTGGTGTGTTGCATTATTGTTTGCATTTGAACTGTCAAGCGCATACATTAGTTTACATCCTAGGGTTAGAGATTTCTATTTTTGTAAGTCTAAATAGGAACACTGTCAAGATACCAAAAGTATCCCCATACTTGGGTGATTCTATACGAAGGAGTAGATTAACCCTCCTCTATTTAGAGAGCGGTCTTAAGTAGTGTACTTTATATCATTTGGAGAAATTGGTATTTTGGATATTGGATTCTGATTTAGATTATCGAAAGTAGTCATTTTTCTAACATTGTATGCACACAATAGAAAATTGGAAACCTTTAAAAAGAATCACACACTTCACAATTCACATTAAACAGTAGTGGCTAGATTTCATCACCAGCCATTGCTTGAGATTTGGTGACGGTGGCTTTCATCTCCATCCACCAATCTCTGCCCCTAGACACCTTAGACTACCCCCGAGAAAACTTGTTGGATTTCATCACCAACAAGAATCTCATTACCCCATCCAAGCCATAGGATTCACCCATTTCTAATTCATATTAGCACATTGAAACACACAAAATAAAAATCTAAGAAAATGAATTCACACTAAAATGAGATAATCAATGAATGAGGTAAGACACACTTGTTGAACAAACTTAGAATTGATTGATCTCTATTTTATTTTTGTGAAGTTTCAATTTTGCATTTTATTTTACTGCACAATTTGTATTTGGTTTATTTGCTTATGGTATTAACAAGAAATCAACAAAAAACATTAAATCAAAATAATTCCATGGAAAATTCATCCACCTTCCCCACCCCTTCTATGGTAGATTCCCCAAATGTGACATAGATAAATTTGTCTACAGGTCCCTCATATTCCGTGTCACCCACAAAATTTCATATGGTTGTTCCCCAAATAGAGTCAACCTCATCAATCATTGATAACCACATTACCCATATAGACATGGCACGAGTAGAAGCTTTTATGTAGTCTGTTGACTATGTCTTAGAGTCAGTTCCCAACTCACCTAGATAAGATCCTACTTTACAGTAGGAACTTTCTCATTCCTAGCCATCCATATTCACCCAGGTGTACACCAACCCTCTCTTGGAGGCATCAGTTGCACCTTCCCACCATTTCTCCATTCCCCAATCATCATGTGCTCCTAGCACTTCATACACATCTACCTATACCAACCCCTGGTATGAAGCACAAATCAATGTTGCTTCACAAGTGCCCATTTCCTCCAATCAAGTTGCAATTCCCATTGCCACTTATCCCCCAACCACATCAGTTATTCCATATTCCTCCATGCCCTCCAATGATGATATGGAAATTCATGAAGCATGGGAGCATTTGAACAAATTGCTTAAGAAGCGGCAGACAACTCAACAAAAAGATCAAGTGAACCCTAGGCCTCAACCAATTTCCACTCAACCCACCTTCACCACACAAATTCCATCATGGGCACCATAATATTTGATGGTTTTCATCCCTATACCTACATCAACTCATTCAATTCCCATGAGTCAACCCATCCATAGTCCTCATACATCATATCCTTTTCTTAAATCATAATTATTTCTTCACCAATCTCATCATCATCAAATTCACTCCATGCCCCCCAATTCATCACACCTCCAACAACACACTCAATCTCATCCATTCATCAAACCATTCACCACATCTCAATACACTCAAAAAGTAAACCAAGGCTTACAACCATATTGTCAACACACTTCAATTTTACAACATATTTTGATTTGACTCACTAACATTGAGTTACAGTTGAGTCATCATCAATTTCATCATCATCCATGTCAACAACCACAGTAGTTGCAACATCCATTTTCACAATCCACATCTCAAGTTACGATACCTGTACCACAATTTCAACATCCAACACAATTAGACAAATGCACCAAGCGTCCTACAAAGCCCCGTCGAGACTACACGGTGCTTTCATAATCTTATTCAACCATTTTTCGAAGGCTTTATGAAGCACAAGAGATTTCACTTCCAAAAATCAAACCAAGAGACCCAACCAAATGAGGAAAACACTTTAAGGAGCACTTGTTCTATCCCTACCATCAAAAAATGGGCCATGACATCAACAACTATCGTGTATTTAAAGATGTTGTCCAAGATCTTATTGATCTGAAAGTCTTTCCCACAAACGGTTTGTCCAACCCATCTAATCAGGATATTAGTATCAATTCAATAACTAAGCATACTGGGGATTCTAAGGATATCACATCATTCCAATCACTCACACCATCAATCATCAAGCAAATCAGGGACACTTAAGGTATTGCACCTTCTCCCCCTCCAAAAAAAAAAGAAATCTCCAAATGCACCTAACACCTTTGGTCATATCTCATTTCAAAAAGCTTCAAAGACACTTAATCCCTTTGGTCACATCTCAATTATAAAAATCTCCAAAGGCACCTAACACCTTTGGTCAAATTTCAATTTCAAAAAGCCCCAAAGGTATTTAATCCCTTTGGTCACATCTCAATTTTCAAAAAGCCCCAAAGGTACTTAATCTCTTTGGTCACATCACCAATCAAAAAGCTCCAAAGGTATCTAATCCCTTTGGTCACATCTCATTTCAAAAAAAATTCAAAGGTACCTAATCCCTTTGGTTACATCTCAATTTTCAAAAATCCTCAAAGATACCTAATCCCTTTGGTCACATCTCAATTTTCAAAAAGCTCCAAAGGTACTTAATCTCTTTTGATAGGGATTAATATTTAATTCTTAATATTATCCCTATTCACACATATCACATTGTACAACATTTAATGCTCACATAGATTGATGCATTAAATATCATTTTGTAAAGGCAAACATGCTTATAAGAATTTTTTTTGGTGTGAATGCAATGCTCAGTTTTCATCGTGCAAATTTTGTGCAAGAACGAGTCGTTTTATTGGGTACCCACTCAAATCTGACAATTTTTTGTCAGTGTCTTCGTGGTGTTCATTGGTGTTTGATTGTGATACGACTCATCTTTGTTTCCTCAAAAATACCTACTTCATTTTCATTGAAGTAATTGGCGCTTTCCTGGGATAAATTTCAACGGTCGGGATTCAGGGGACTCTAGTGCAGCTTGATGAAGTAGTAAGAAACGGTGATTTCGGTAGCTTCCTCCGCACCCAGATCTGTGAAATTTGACGTCATTACTTGTCCATAATCATAATCAGCGTCGTCAAGCTCTGTCTCTCCTTGGAGTCTTGGTGGTGATATATTATTCGATGTCTGCATAGATCCACTTTTTGGAGACGTTTTCAATGCCTTTGTTTGACTATTGTTGATTACCATTTGGCGACATCTCCCGGTGAGATCTGACGAGTACTCTCGGTCAGATCTGTAATTATCAGATGATTTTGTACCCTCTAATTTTATCGATAGCAAGAAATGGATTCAGATCTACCTCACTGCACCGATCGTCATCGAATCTGATCTGATATTGCAACGTGTTTAGTTTTCACAACATTTTTGGTGACGTATCACAGCTTCGACAACCATTTTTTTGCCCGACGACTATATCCACGATATTTTTGGGGACGTCTCACAGCTTCGACAACCATTTTTTTCCCTCGGTGACTATATCCTAAGGCTCAAGTTTTAATATATTTCCCAACACCATTTTTTGTCAAATCCGATCGGAGATCGCAGTGTGTTTAGTTTTTACAATATTTTCGACGACGTCTCACAGCTTTGGAAACTATTTTTTCCCTCGATGACTATATCCTAAGGTTCGAGTTTTAATATATTTCCCAACACCATTTTTCGTTGAATATCTATTTTTTGATGAAGCATCGTTTGTTTAATGCGAGGGGATTTATCCCACATGCGCGCGGGGTCCATTTTCTTGTTGTTAATAAGCCCCAACAACTACCTTTTTTGGTAGTCAAATTTATGCTGGCTACCTTCCCCTCCAATTGGTGACTTCGACCTCCCAAAACTATCGTGGTATACCCTTGCTGATGTGTGCTTTCCTATTCGTCGATCTCGATTTCACCCTCACCAACGTGTTTTCCCTGTCGTCGTTTCTATTTTCACCCTTGCTGACATGGTCTCCTTAGAGTTTTCGTTGGTCGCCGTGTGAGTCATTTCTCCAGTAGTTATTTTTGGTCCTTCCCTTGTTGACGTGTTTGAGTGGTCACCGTCGTCGTGTTTGAAAAGTCAACCTGGTCGTCGTCGTCGTGTTTGCCTCCAATGTTGTAGCCTCTGTCTCGAGTTGTGGCATTAGGTATACTTGGCATTGATTTATTCTTATGTACCATGGACTAGCCGTTGACATGGATAATTTGGACACGCTCGATAACCGCTAGCCTGACGCTGACCGTTAGTTGATTATTGTGCATCGTGGACTAGCTGTTGGCACTCGATAACCATTGGAACTATTGAGTTTGGTGCTCGCAATAATTGTTGGGTGATTTTATGCCTTGATTGTTACGATGGTCAGGTTGACCATTATTTGACTAATTTCCATCCTTAAATTTTTCTTGAATAGTTGCCTTGACGAGGGGAGGACCCATTCAAACAAAGTTGAACACAAAATGTTTTACCCTTGTTGCACTTTATTTTTCGGACAGTATAGGCTTGTGTATACTCGTCGGAAATCTCTTTTTGAGCTCTATCCATCTACACCATTTTCATTCCCATTTTCTACCATTTGGTACCATTATTTTTGTCCTCAAGTTTTTGTTGTTCCAAAGGTTTGCATTTCTGGTTTTCCTCCTGGCTCCCACTACTAGTAGACCAATGGCCGCAAGCATGGCAATAGCCGAGAAATTGGCTGAAATCACCACAGAACAGAATGAAAAGATTGTTGAAATCACTGCAACCCAACATGAATTAGCAACCATAATGCAATCACTCAAAACTTCTTCCTCGTCCTCACCACGCCCTAATGTTCGATGTGAAGTCCAAATCTATGAAGGTTCTCGAGATCCCGATGTCTTAAATAGTTGGATACTTGACATGGAGACTTGGTTTGAGTTTGACAATACTCTTGATGCCCAAAAAGTACCCTTTGCCAAACTCAAACTTTCCAATCTAGCCAAGGTCCTCATATCCAATCGCCAACAAGGCCAAAATCCAATTACAACATGGGAGGAGCTAGTCAAAGCCTTAAAGGCTTCCTTCTATCCATCCAACTATGAGGACGATTTACTCAATCAATGGCTAAGACTTCGCCAAGGCAAAAGACAATCTGTCCAAGATTTTATTCACAACTTTAACCGCCTTCGAGTGTTACTTGCAATTCTTGATCCTGATGTGGTATTGATTGCAAAATTCAAGAGTGGTCTACTTGCACATCTTTACAGGGAGCTCAAATACTCTGCTTGCCATACGTTGGATGAAGCATTCAATTTTGCACAACTTGTAGAGGAGAAGTTCACTGCACAGTACAAGGAGCCTCATTTTTCTTCAAGAAGCTCGACCATCGAAGTGTCCACGGAGCAACAGGGCCGAAGAAGATATTCTAATACTTCTTCCATTAACCCCACTTCTCATCAATCATTTTCTTCTAAAACTCCTTTCTCTTCTTCTTCTTCTTATTCTTCTTCTTTCTCTCAAACTGAGAAGTTCTGTAACTATTGTAAAAAGAAAGGGCATGACAAAACTCAATGTCCTAACTTACAAAGAAAGAAGAATTTGTTTGTACAGTCTGATGAGGGCTCAAGTGATAACCCCATCAAGGCTACTGGTAGTGAAGAAGTGTATGAGGATTTGAGAGGGCAATTGAACAATGTCACACTCATGAATCAAAATTCTCAAGGTGGTGACCATGACCATTTGTTTGTCACTAGAGCTCACCTCCTTCACAACTTTGTTGTCGATTGTATAATCGACAATGGCTCACAAAAGAATCTCATCGTGAAGTCCATTGTCGATAAGCTAAAGCTTCCAATAGCCAAACATCCTCACCCATACTCTCTGGGTGGAAGGATAACAACAACACCTCATGGATCACACACACTTGCACAATTGGATTTGCATTTGGGCCCAAGTTTAAGGATAAGGTGACTTGTGATGTCACCCAAATGGATTGTTGTGGATTGCTCCTAGGTAAACCATACCAATATGATAGAAGGGCTACTTATGATGCATTTAACAACACATATACATTACAAAAGGATCAAAAGCATTATCTCATTGAAGCCACAAAGCAAACAAAGCAAACATCTAATTTTTTGCTCACTTGCAGACAAGCTCGAAAAGCCACTAATAATGCTCAAGCACTTGCACTAATATTCATTCGAGAACAAGCACACGTAAAAGAACAGAGACATAAAAATAACACTAAATCTCAAATACAGAATTCACAGGTGAACAAAATATTACATAAGTATGAAAATGTATTTCAAGAGCCCACTTCATTACCACCAGAAAGAGCAATTAATCATACAATTGAGATAATTCCAGCAACACCTCTTCCAAATGTTCCAATGTACAGGCAATCCATTTTATAGTATGATGAGATAAAGAAACAATTGCAAGAATTATTAGATAAGGGCTTCATCAAACCAAGCACTTCTCCTTGTGCTTCACCAATTTTGCTTGTTCTAAAAAAATATGGTACTTGGAGATTCTGCATTGATTTCAGGGCACTAAATAAAATAACAATAAAAAATAGGTATCCACTTCCTCGAATTGATGACTTGTTAGATCAACTACAAGGGGCTAAATTCTTCAGCAAACTTGATCTTAAGAGTGGCTATCATCAAGTTAGAATACAAGCAGAGGATACATGGAAAACAACTTTCAAGACAAATATGGGATTGTTTGAATGGTTGGTTATGCCATTTGGCCTCACCAATGCTCTAGCTACATTTATGAGGCTCATGAATGAAGTCTTCCGTGAGTGCCTTGATCAATATGTAATCATTTATCTTGATGATATCTTGATATTTTCCAAGACTTGGCCCGAACATTTACAACATCTTGAGAATGTCCTTGCCATCCTTCAAAAGAACCAGTTGTTTGCCAACTTGAACAAGTGCTCATTTGCCCAAACATCCATTTCATACCTCGGCTTCATCATCAATGCCGAAGGTATCCAGGTTGATCCTATCAAAGTAGAAGTTCTTCTCAATTGGCCTTCTCCCACAAACATCACTGAACTCAAAAGTTTTCTTGGCCTTGCTAACTTCTACCGTAAATTCATTCTAGGGTACTCAACCATTGCTGCTCCATTGCATTCTTTGACTAAGGCCAAATCTGTGTT
Organism: Wollemia nobilis; assembly: GCA_028583015.1. NCBI lineage: Eukaryota > Viridiplantae > Streptophyta > Pinopsida > Araucariales > Araucariaceae > Wollemia > Wollemia nobilis. The sequence goes on along the minus strand of JAQPPZ010017107.1, from coordinate 5,695,790 downwards.
TCATTGGACAAATACCCACAACCAAGCTTTTGCCACTCTCAAAGACAAGCTTTGCTCCACCCCTATCTTGGCCATTCCTGATCTTCGACAACCATTTGAAATCAAAATTGATGCCTCTCAATTTGCTCTCGGTGTTGTTCTCAAACAAAATGGCCATCCAATAGCTTATCATTCTGAGTCCTTTTCCATAACAAAATAGAATTACTCCACTTATGATAAGGAACTCTATGCCTTAGTCCAAGCTATAAAATATTGGCGTCACTACCTTCTTGGTAAAGAAACTATTGTCCACATAGATCATTTGCCCTTGCAGTTTCTTCAATCCCAAACAAAAATCCAAGAAGCACGCCACATGAAATGGGCCTCCTATCTACAAAAATTTCATTTAGTCATCAAATACAAGAAGGGTAGTCAAAATTCTGTTGTCGATTGTCTCAACCATCCTCCATCTGCAAAAGCCTTAACCATTGTCACTACCTCTCATTTAGCCTTCCAATATTGGCCTGCTGAGTATCCTAATGATCCCGACTTTGCCACAGTTTATCACAAATTACAACATCCATCCTCCTCCAATTTAAGTCCCTTTCAGGATTTCCATCTCAAGGAGGGGTTGCTTTACCGTCTAGATAAGCTTTGTGTTCCTACTGAGAGCAGACCATCCCTTCTAAGAGAGGCTCAGTCCACCCTCTATGGCGGCCATTTCGGCAAACATAAGACCCTTCACCATTTGCAAAGATTCTTCTATTGGCCACACATGCAGCGAGATGTTCTCAAGTACTTAAAATAGTGTGTCCCATGTAGTCGGTCTAAATCATCCAACCGTAGGCTTGGTCTTAGTATACCTTTACCCATTGCATCACATCCTTGGGAAAGTATATCTATGGATCTTGTCAGTGGTTTTCCCATGACTATCCATCAACATGATTGTGTCTTTGTCATAGTCGACCGTTTCAGTAAGATGGCTAAGTTCATTCCATGTCGAAAAATAAGTTCTGCTGTAGACTTAGCCAAACTATTCTTTGATGTCATCTGGCGCTCCTTTGGTCTTCCCACAAGTATTGTGTTCGATCGTGATTCCCATTTTGTCGATCATTTTTGGAGGTCTTTGTGAAAACTATTAGGTGTGTCCCTTAATTTTTCCACAACATTCCATCCTCAGTCTGATGGTCAAACAGAAGTCATCAATCGTACACTTGTCCAGAGTCTTCGAGTCTACCACCATGCATCACCAACCAAGTGGGATCTCAGTCTAACTCATATTGAGCATGCATATAATAGAGTCATCCATACGTCCACAGGTCATAGTCCTTTTGAGGTCTATCTAGGGTTTCAACCTGTCGCTCCATATGAGTTACCCTTGGCTCTTCCATCTCCAGTCATAGTCCACATGCAGAAAGAATAGGATAAAGCACAGTCATTCATCCAACACCTGCAACAGCTCCAGTCCAAGGTTGTACACATCCTACAGTAGACACAAAGCAACAAAAATAGGCAATGGATCACCACCATGTTCCACATTCCTTTCAGATTGGTGATCGAGTCTGGTTGTACCTTGATCGTAAGAGATTTCTAGAGAAGGCACATAGCAAGATCAAACCTCTCCGCTATGGGCCTTACACCATCATTCAACAGCTGTCCGAGAATGCATTCAGATTGGACCTTCCAGCACACTTGGGTATTCATGATGTTGTCAATGTTGATCTACTCCGTCCGTATCATGAGTCCACACTAGAGAGCCCACCGGCCATAAGTCATCCTTTCGATGTTGTTCTAGATTTCCAGCTTCCATTGGAGGAGGACCGTCTATTCGACACCAGGACTCGCCACACTCGCCAGGGTTCATCCACTTCGTATCTGGTTGCACGCCACGGAGAGCTTCCTCACCAGGCTAAGTGGATCACTTCAGCACATCTGGCTCATGATTTCCCCTCTCTTTTGGATGCATTGGAGCCCAATGCTTCTAGGGTGGGGAGGAATGATAGGGATTAATATTTAATTCTTAATATTATCCCTATTCACATGGATCACATTGTACAACATTTAATGCTCACACGGATTGGTGCATTAAATGCCACTTTTGTAAAGGTAGACATGCCTATAAAAATATTTTTGGTGTGAATGCAATCTTCAGTTTTCATCGTGCTATTCTTGTGCTTGCTCTCGAGTGTTCATTCCATATCACCTTTGGTCACATCTCAATTTTCAGAAAGCTCCAAAGGTACCTCATCCCTTTTTTCATAAGCTTACCAGGCTAGGGGGAATAGAAAAACCCGAGCAATTGAACAACATACACTTGAGAGAATTCTATGCATAATTCCTTTTATATATGTATATATACATGGCTAATACACAAAAATATTGCACTTCATTTGCATACATTAAATTCAAAAATATTGCATTTCATTCCAAAACATTGCATTCGCACACATTTCATTTTGCATTTCATACATTGCATTCACATCCACATTTCACATTTCATATTAGGGATCATTTATTAAGTTCAAGTTTTTGAATTGGTCCAATAAAGTCATGTTGCCTTAATCAGGGGCACCTTCACAACATCATCCACACAATTCCACCAAGTCAAATTGCCATTCGCACAAAACACACATCCATAATTCCTAGGTGTTTTCGGTCACTCAGCCACTCCTAGTGTTTTAAAAAACTCTAAATACATATCGAGTTCCTTTTAGGACCATTACACATCTTCACTAAGAAAATATTGAGTTTTAGGAATTCACTCCACAACATTCTTGAACCAAACACAATTCCACATCTTAAAAACATCTTGTTTCAAAGAGGGAAAACACCATACTTGGTTTGAACCTCGAAGTGAAAAGGGTAATCCTCGCCTATCCCATCATGCGACACAGTCTGCAAAATTAGTGGTTTTCACCACTATCACAGTTGCTTCCAAATTCAAAATATAGAGTAGTAAAGATAGGGTACAATTCTCATCACACTTAGGTTGAGAATATGATTCCCCAAAGATCTAAATCTTTCATCACACACCATTGATCATTGGGTTGTAATGATCGTACTACATTTCTAGTCAGACGGTTAAGTAGTCATCCCAAACCCTAAGAGATCAAATCCTTGTACTATGGAGTTAGCCTCCACCAAAGCTATAAATGCTTAACTAGCAGCGGAGTACGCTCATGCATGGCGACATGTCTCTTTTAAAGAGACCTCTGACTGCACATAAGGACAAGCTAGCTTTATGGTCTTCTCCATAAAAGATCACATCCAATTTACTCAAGATGAGTTAATGAACTCACTTACACACACATTGGTTCTTGATTACCTCGAGTCATTACCATGCTCTTGATTTAGTAAATGAATTCACTGCACACACATTTGGTCCTAGAGAGACTAGGCAATTTTAGTGAGTTTTTTTTATATCACTAGTATGTCTGAGTCTCTACAAAATAGTCAGTTCTCCATATCAACATCCATATCTTCTTCCATGTCATTTCATGAGTCTTTCACTCCACATACCACCTAGTTTGGTGCCCCTGATTAAACAACAATGCTAAAACATTGGCCAAGTAAATTCTAAACTATGAATTATCATTAAACATTTTCATCCCATAACTTGCATTAATCATCCATAATACATTTCCACTTGCATTCCACAAAAGCACTCACACATAAGCATAGCATAAAATTAAAAGCCATGTATGTATATGTATGTATAACTCGCATATGTAAACATTGCTAGAAAGTTCAAACAATCATCACAAATTGGGGGTGTTCAAGGTATCACACCTTCCCCCCAATCAATGAAACAAGCATCACAACTTGGGGGTGTTCAAGGTATCACACCTTTCCCCCAATAAAACAACATCACAACTTGGGGGTGTTCAAGGTATCACACCTTCCCCCCAATCAAGCAAACAAGCATACAACTTGGGGGTGCTCAAGGTCTCACACCTTTCCCCACCAATTCAAAAAACAATTCAATCACGCATACACATTACATCATCAACACATCAATTGCTAGGTTCAAAATATTGTGTTCTTTTGTCAAAGGTTGCGCCCTTTACCTTACATTTTTTTTCCTTTTCAAAAACCCCTTTATCTGTTAGGGCAAGAACAGACACAATCCTTGCATTTTCCCATGTCAAAAAGCCTTCATCTGTTGGGGCAAAGAACAAACACAATCATTGCATTTTTTACAACCCTTGCATTTTCCCACGTCAAAAACCCTTCATATGTTGGGGCAAAGAACAGACACAATTATTGTATTTTACCATATCAAAAAACCCTTCATCTGTAGGGGCAAAGAACAGACACAACCATTACATTCTCATCTTAAACTTCCTTGGTACTTTACAAGTGAACCTTGTATTTAGTGGTTTATCCTATTTAACCTGGTGGTTGCAACGACTGGTTATCCATAAAATCTAGTAGGATGGATAAATCACCATAAGGGAACTTACATTGTCAAAAACCCCTTCATCTATAAGGGAAAGAATAGATACAATAATTGCATTTTCACATTTCAAAAACCCCTCTCATCTATTGGGGCAACAAAAAAATCATTCATTTACATTTAGCATCATCCATTTCATTCATCATTACACCTTCATTCAAAATTTTCTAGGTACATTTACAAGTATAAGTGAACCTTGTATTTAGTGGATGGATAAATCAATTACAGAGAGGAGGACCTTTTATTTGACATCACACACCATTGATCATTGGGTTGTAATGATTGTACTACATTTCTAGTCAGACGGTTAAGTAGTCATCCCAAACCCTAAGAGATCAAATCCTTGTACTATGGAGTTAGCCTCCATCGGAGCTATAAATGCTTAACTAGTAGCAAAGTACGCTCATGCATGGCGACACGTCTCTTTTAAAGAGACCTCTGACCGCACATAAGGACAAGCTAGCTTTATGGTCTTCTCCATAAAATATCACATCCAATTTACTCAAGATGAGTTAATGAACTCACTTACACACACATTGGTTCTTGATTACCTCGAGTCATTACCATGCTTTTGATTTAGTAAATGAATTTACTGCACACACATTTGGTCCTAGAGAGACTAGGCAATTTTAGTGAGTTTTTTTGATATCACTAGTATGTCTAAGTCTCTACAAAATAGTGTTTTCCATATCAACATCCATATCTTCTTCCATGTCATTTCATGAGTCTTTCACCCCACATACCACCTAGTTTGGTGCCCCTGATTAAACAACAATGCTAAAACATTGGCCAAGTAAATTCTAAACTATGAATTATCATTAAACATTTTCATCCCATAACTTGCATTAATCATCCATAATACATTTCCACTTGCATTCCACAAAAGCACTCACACATAAGCATAGCATAAAATTAAAAGCCATGTATGTATATGTATGTATAACTCGCATATGTAAACATTGCTAGAAAGTTCAAACAAGCATCACAACTTGGGGGTGTTCAAGGTATCACACCTTCCCCCCAATCAATCAAACAAGCATCACAACTTGGGGGTGTTCAAGGTATCACACCTTCCCCCCAATCAAGCAAACAAGCATACAACTTGGGGGTGCTCAAGGTCTCACACCTTTCCCCACCAATTCAACAAACAATTCAATCACGCATACACATTACATCATCAACACATCAATTGCTAGGTTCAAAATATTGTGTTTTTTTGTCAAAGGTTGTGCCCTTTACCTTATATTTTTTTTCCTTTTCAAAAACCCCTTTATATGTTAGGGCAAGAACAGACACAATCCTTGCATTTTCCCATGTCAAAAACCCTTCATCTATTGGGGCAAAGAACAAACACAATCATTTCATTTTTTACAATCCTTGCATTTTCCCATGTCAAAAACCCTTCATCTGTTGGGGCAAAGAACAGACACAATCATTGTATTTTACCATATCAAAAAACCCTTCATCTGTAGGGGCAAAGAACAGACACAACCATTACATTCTCATCATAAACTTCCTTGGTACTTTACAAGTGAACCTTGTATTTAGTGGTTTATCCTATTTAACCTGGTGGTTGCAACGGCTGGTTATCCATAAAATATAGTAGGATGGATAAATCACCATAAGGGAACTTACATTGTCAAAAACCCCTTCATCTATACGGGAAAGAATAGATACAATCATTGCATTTTCACATTTCAAAAACCCCTCTCATCTATTGGGGCAACAACAGAATCATTCATTTACATTCAGCATCATCCATTTCATTCATCATTACACCTTCATTCAACATTTGCTAGGTACATTTACAAGTACAAGTGAACCTTGTATTTAGTGGATGGATAAATCAATTACAGAGAGGAGGACCTTTTATTTGACATCACACACCATTGATCATTGGGTTGTAATGATCGTACTACATTTCTAGTCAAATGGTTAAGTAGTCATCCCAAACCCTAAGAGATCAAATCCTTGTACTATGGAGTTAGCCTCCACCAGAGCTATAAATGCTTAACTAGCAATGGAGTACGCTCATGCATGGCGACACGTCTCTTTTAAAGAGACCTCTGACCGCACATAAGGACAAGCTAGCTTTATGGTCTTCTCCATAAAATATCACATCCAATTTACTCAAGATGAGTTAATGAACTCACTTACACACACATTGGTTCTTGATTACCTCGAGTCATTACCATGCTCTTGATTTAGTAAATGAATTCACTGCACACACATTTGGTCCTAGAGAGACTAGGCAATTTTAGTGAGTTTTTTTTATATCACTAGTATGTCTAAGTCTCTACAAAATAGTCAGTTCTCCATATCAACATCCATATCTTCTTCCATGTCATTTCATGAGTCTTTCACCCCACATACCACCTAGTTTGGTGCCCCTGATTAAACAACAATGCTAAAACATTGACCAAGTAAATTCTAAACTATGAATTATCATTAAACATTTTCATCCCATAACTTGCATTAATCATCCATAATACATTTCCACTTGCATTCCACAAAAGCACTCACACATAAGCATAACATAAAATTAAAATCCATGTATGTATATGTATGTATAACTCACATATGCAAACATTGCTAAAAAGTTCAAACAATCATCACAACTTGGGGGTGTTCAAGGTATCACACCTTCCCCCCAATCAATAAAACAAGAATCACAACTTGGGGGTGTTCAAGGTATCACACCTTTCCCCCAATAAAACAACATCACAACTTGGGGGTGTTCAAGGTATCACACCTTCCACCCAATCAAGCAAACAAGCATACAACTTGGGGGTGCTCAAGGTCTCACACCTTTCCCCACCAATTCAACAAACAATTCAATCACGCATACACATTACATCATCAACACATCAATTGCTAGGTTCAAAAGATTGTGTTCTTTTGTCAAAGGTTGCGCCCTTTACCTTACATTTTTTTTCCTTTTCAAAAACCCCTTTATCTGTTAGGGCAAGAATAGACACAATACTTGCATTTTCCCATGTCAAAAAGCCTTCATTTGTTGGGGCAACGAACAAACACAATCATTGCATTTTTTACAACCCTTGCATTTTCCCACGTCAAAAACCCTTCATCTGTTGGGGCAAAGAACAGAAAAAATCATTATATTTTACCATATCAAAAAACCCTTCATCTGTAGGGGCAAAGAACAGACACAACCATTACATTCTCATCATAAACTTCTTTGGTACTTTACAAGTGAACCTTGTATTTAACCTAGTGGTTGCAACGACTGGTTATCCATAAAATCTAGTAGGATGGATAAATCACCATAAGGGAACTTACATTGTCAAAAACCCCTTCATCTATAAGGGAAAGAATAGATACAATCATTGCATTTTCACATTTCAAAAACCCCTCTCATATGTTGGGGCAACAACAGAATCATTCATTTACATTCAGCATCATCCATTTCATTCATCATTACACCTTCATTCAACATTTTCTAGGTACATTTACAAGTACAAGTGAACCTTGTACAAGTGAAACTAGTTATCCATGCAATTCGATAGGATGGATAAATCACCATAAGGACACTTACATATCAAAAACCCCTTCATATGTTAGGGAAAAGAATAGACACATTCATCACATTTTTCCCCATTTCAAAAATCCCTTCATTTGTTGGGGCAAAGAACAGACACTCATTTCATTGCAATTTTCCCCATTTCAAAAATCCCTTCATCTGTTGGGGCAAAGAACAAACACAATCATTTCATCGTATTTTTTCCCATTTCAAAAATCCCTTCATCTATTAGGGTAAAGAATAGACACATTCATCGCTTTTTTTCCCATTTCATAAACCCCTTCATCTGTTAGGGCAAAGAATAGACACAATCATTTCATCACATTTTTTTCCATTTAAAAAAAATCCCTTCATCTGTTGGGGCAAAGAACAGACACAATCATTTCATTGTGTTTTTTCCCCATTTCAAAAATCTCTTCATCTGTTGGGGCAAAGAACAGACACAATCATTTCATTGTGTTTTTTCCCATTTCAAAAATCCCTTCATCTATTGGGGCAAAGAATAAACACAATCATTTCATCACATTTTTCCCATTTCAAAAACCCCTTCATCTATTAGGGCAAAGAACAGACACATTCATCACATTTTTCTTCATTTAAAAAACCCCTTCATCTGTTGGGGTAAATAACATACACAATCATTGTATTTTCACAATCCTTGCATTTCCAATGTAAAAAACCCTTCATTTGTTGAGGCAAAGAACAAACACAATCATTGCATTTTTTACAATCCTTGCATTTTTCCATGTCAAAAACCCTTCATCTGTTGGGGCAAATAACAGACACAATCATTGTATTTTCACAATCATTGTATTTTTCCATATCAAAAAATCCTTCATCTATTGGGGCAAAGAATAGACACAACCATTACATTCAACATCATCAAATTCCTTGGCACTTTACAAGTGAACCTTGTATTTAGTGGTTTATCCTATTAACCTGGTGGTTGTAGCGACTGGTTATCCATGCAATCCGGTAGGATGGATAAATCACCATAAGGATACTTACATTATCAAAACCCCTTCTTTGTTAGGGCAAAAACAAAATCAATCATACACATGTCAAAAAAACCCTTCTCTGTTGGGGTAAAAATAGACTCAATCACTTGCATCCATATATTCAAAAATGTAGCTTACCTCCACAAAATCACTCCATATTACATCCATCAATACATTTCTCATCATCACATCTTCATATCACCATCAAATTCATAAACAATTACATTTACATTCAATATTTACCAAGTTCAAACACAAACTAAAGTGAACCCCGTATCTAGTGGTCTATTTTATCTCCTTGGTGATTGCGGCAATTTGCGTCCATGCAATTCGGTAAGATGAGTAAACCACCATAAGGACACTTGGCCATTTTCATCATCCACTACCTCCTTGTTTGAAAATAAAATCACTTTTGGTACTTTACCTTTCGGGTGAGACTATACCAAGACCAATTTTCTCAAAAGCTATCATTGATGGGCTTGTTTGTGGGGCTTGAAACACGAATAAAATCATAACTTTCATCATTTCCTATGCAATTACACCATTCTTCGATGATATAGGCCGGGTAAAGTGATTGAGCAATCGTTTAGGAATTTCGTGTAGGAATTGCTGCAATCATGAGTGGCTCCAAGGGTAAGACTATTTTCTTTTCTTTTTGCATTTGCATACTTGCATTTCAATGACATCGAAAGGCACATTCTTCAACAACATGGAATCACCCCAAAATTGGGGTAACCACATTTGATTTTGATTTCCCACAATGGGATACATCTTACATGATCATGGCATCTACACTTGGCAAAAACCCCCTTCATCTATTAGGGTAAAAATAGAATCAATCATTTGCATCTTCCACCAACCCCCTTTTACCATTGGGGCAAAAACAATATCACATTTACATCATTCATATCATCCACAATTACGCCATTCATCAATACAATCATTTGCACTCATTTTTCAATTAGCTCTTGAGATTCATCCGCAAACTCATTCACCAATTGAGGGGGTAAGCTACGCAATCAAAATTCTTTTGTATCCAAGCTCATGTCAACATCCCAACAAAGTTGCTTTTGCATCAAGCGAGAACAGGTGTCTCGTATTTTAACACTACATTGTGTTTCACGTAACGTAGTACAAAAAGAGGCATTTGTAGATACCAAAATCTAGCCACTTGTCGTCCATCCAGGTTTTCCTGCCATTTCCACCCATTATTTACATATATTTATATATAATTGTTTAATATATATTTAAATATTAATATTTTATATTATATTTATATATATATTTAATAAATATGTATATACGTAAATAAATGCCAGTCATCCATCTTATTCTAATCTTGTCCATCCATCCGCCTTGATCCATGCCGCTTGCCCAACCTTAATCTCCACCCTCTGTTATGTTTTAATCTTGACCACACGATTAGTGTTGTTGAAACCCTAACATACCTGAGAGAAGATTATAAATAGGAGCCATTTTGATGGCTCAACCCCTAAGTTTTTCTTGAGTTTTCCCCCGAGCCCTGAGTTTTCTAAGTCCTTAAGATTCCTGAAGCTTCATCTCGAGTCCCTGATCTTCCAACAGTCGAAGGCTGCCCACGTTTGTAGAGGACTGCACAAACTGCCCAAACTGTTTTGACCATATGTCACTCATATGGAGTGGATTGAGCCAAAATTTTGAGGGTAGGTTAGTGATATATTCTATAATATTTCTAAAAAATTTTAGATTAACGGGAGCTAGAAAGATCGTAGTGTAACCTTATCTTTGGACGTGAGCCTATGGTGCATCTCCAGATTAGAGAGCGACAAGTCAAATAAGGTAAATATTTTATTGGTATTTTTATTTTTAGTATTCTTAGATTTGCTTACAAATTTATCTTTTGTAACTAGGGTTAGAGATTTCATTCTTGAGGGTCTCACACAATGGAGCCCTCACAGGTATTTCTGACTATTTGTTGTTGTTATCTATGTGCAGGTCTAAGGATCATTCTAATTGGCAGTTTTTTAAGCTAGAGTGGTCCTGCATAGGATATCAAAAGCCTACTCACCTCTGTTGAGATCAAGAACGAACCAGAAGACACCACCAACATTGTTAACTAGGGTTTTGGAGAACCCTAGTGTTTTATATTGATTTTATTTAAAACAATAAGCATTGTAAACCCCCTATTTGGGGTATATTTGATTGTAATGCAAGAGATCCACTGACAAGAATAAAGTTTATTTCCTTTGTGCAAATCTTGTATATCAATCTGCTTATTTGTTTTTTATTCATTTTATATTTGGTGTTTTGTTTTTGCATCTACAGTTTGAACCCTGCGTTTGTCAATTACTAAAAATAGTGTGGTTGTGACCAACTCTCCTATATAACCCAAAAAAACTATGCATGCATCATTTGAAAATATTCAAATTACATCATAACTACATTATGATATTACAATGCTTGGTAATTATGCATGTATTATTTAACAAGATTCCAAACTATTCTTCTCCTTGAAAGTCGAAGAATATAATCCATTGAACTAATGTCTTTTAATTAAAATTCTAAGGTTCAACCATGAGATTTGAATGTTAGTTAAAAGTTCAACAATGAAATTTGAATGTTAGTTAAAAGTTCAACCATAAAATTTGAATGTTAGTTAAAAAAAAATAAATCAAGCAAAGATGATTCCTTGCAATCCTTAAAAGGATTCGCCGGCAAAAACATATTTTTGTAATAAAGCAAAGATGATTCCTTAATCCTTAAGAGGAATCGGCAAAGTACATTTGTCGTTAACGATGAATGTGAAAAATAAAAAATAAAAATATGTTATTGATTTTTATGTATAAAAAACAAAGGATCAAAATTATTTGACCCCTTTTATTTCGAAGATGTTATTGATTTCTATGTATAAAAAACAAAGGATCAAAATTATTTGACCCCTTTTATTTCGTGATTTAGGTTAGTGCATACACCCTTAAAACGAGATTAATTAGCATCGGTGGAAATTTACTCCAATATAGCTGGAGCATATCCGAGGCCTTGTACAGATCTTTCATTTAACGAGATGATGATATGTCAAGGGATTGGTTAAACACACCTGCAAATGGTTATTAAGTATCTATTTATAAAAGACACAAAGTTCCATTTTTTTACAAACAAAAAGAATTGGATAATATATCTTAGATCATTATTTGTTTCTTAAAACAAAATAATTATAGTTTATTAATTTTTTTTAAAATAAGGTTTTATTTTGTTGAAATAATTTAACGATTTGGATTTGGATTTGGTTTGTTTGGGAGGTCTAAGTTTTAATTTTTTTGTTTTTATGTATACTATAGAGAATCATTTGTTCTAACATGATGGTATGTAATTTCATATGGTTGGAGCTTTAATTCTCATACATATCATGGAGAATCACTCATTCTAACAGGTACATAATAAAAAAACAGTTGTTCTAAATTTCCAACATTGTATGTATTAATTTCACTCATTCTAACAAGTACATAATAAAAAAAACAGTTGTTCTAAATTTCCAACATTGTATGTTTTAATTTAAACCATTGAACCATAAACCTTCAAAATAATTAATCACTGTAAAAACTCGTTTTATACTCAACCATCCTTTCTCGCTGTAGCCTGTGTTCCAATCCCTATCTTGACGCTTCGTATTTATGTGGACCTATCCATGAAAAAACCTCATCTGCCGTGCCTGACAAGCAGATAATCAGATTCCAAAGCCAGATGGACCCGACGTGTGGTCGTCGCGAGGTCATGCCTACGTCATTCACACTTGTCAAGTCTCGACCTGCGCCAAAAGCATGCTCGACGTACACTCTAGTCTTATTCATACATACGTGTCGAGTCCCAATCTAAACCCGGCGCGTGCTAACGGCGTGTTTCCTTCTACGTCATGCACATGCATCGGAATCAACGAAAATCTATAGAATGACATTGATATCTACTCATATCATATCATTTGATAAAGTTGTTTAAGTTCATAAAAAATTAAGGCTCGGTTAGAATATGAAACTCTTTATTAGATAATAGCTATCTAAACAGGTAAATAAATAGACTTTTGTAATCCTTGCTGTGACAATAGCACCTTGTTCAGGGACAACACCATGCTCCTTCTCCTTCACTACTTCGATTGTGGGTCTCTTGCCCTGAGCATTTGGGGGAGCAGGAATGAGGCGCTTAATGCCCACAGCACAGGCATATATGGTATTGTTATTGGGATTCACATATGTCCCAGGGCCTGCAATATAGTCTTTGAACCTCCCCTAATGGCTTGTTTTAAGTTTAATGCTCATAAGTTTTTAATGCCCATTAACCACCTTATCGTTTTCTTTACAATAAGATTAAGAGATTAATTTCATAAGGTAGTTCTCACCAACACAACAATATTGTTTAAGTGAAAAGAAAATATAGGAGTTGGCTCTTAACACTTTTATTATTTATAAAAAAAATAATTTTAATTTTTAATATTAATTAAATATATATATATTTTAAATAATATTTCTTATACACGTTTACTATAGAAATTGAGCCCCTTCACATCACTTTAATTAAATATTTTAATAAATATGAATTGGCTTAGTGGTTTAGTGCACAGACCACCAAAACCTCCTGTGGTAGCATCAAACAATAAAAGCGATCTGTCATAAAGTGAGATGAGATGTCAGCATGTCCAGTGATTGACCACCGACCATTAAAAGCGTGACGCAGAATTTTACATACCTTATAATTTTTAAGTTTTAATTTAGATTTTTGTGTGTACGTTTCAAATAATTTAGATTTTTGTGTGTACGTTTCAAATAATTTTGGAGATGTTACAGAACTTGAAATTACAAGGAAGATTTCGAAGAAATTCTATATCTGCGGGGCCTGGCGATGCGAGATTCCAAAGCCAGACGAACAAAACGCGTGCTGGCTACCTTTCACGTCTGTCTCAATCATACGTGTCAAGTCCCAGTCTAAACCGAAAGCATGCCTGGCACGAGCTCCGATCTTTTCATGCACACTTGTCGAGTCTTATCTAAAATGGGCGCGTGCTCGTTACGCGTGACTGTCCACGTCATGCACATGTGACGGAATCCCGAATGATTTCAGTGAATCGTTGTTCAGACCGTAGATGGCACTCTCAAGTTTAAAAATTCCGTGAGATCTGTATGGCCGTCTAATCAACCGTTAGTGTTTTTTTTTTTTTGGATTTGGTTAGTGTTAGAAATTTTTGCAATTCAAAGGTTGGGTATTTTCATCTCATCATAATTTTGTGACTTTTTATAAGGGGAAGAGTTTTCCTTATCAATAGGTAATTTATAACACAGTCACACATAGGTTGTTGTTTGAACTTTGAGCCCTGTGTGAAGTGTTAAAAACCTTTCATCCACACAAACATTGCAATAAATAACATACTAAATGAAAATGAGAATAGAAATATTATAATAAGAAATGGAAATATAGCAGTTTTATTGATCAAAATAGAATCATCATATATAATTGTTGGCCTTTTTAACATCAAACTTTGATAAAATATTAAAAAAATGCATTCATATATGCCCATTGCCTTTTAAAGATTTTTCTCAACCTTAAACCTAATGTTCAAGGGTGTGGGGATTTGAGCTAGAATCTTCTATTAAAGAAATGGTTACATTCTTAATAACGGTTACATTAAATGGCCTTATTTGTCTAGGTGGCTCAAGTACCACATGCACGCTACAATGTATTACATGAAAACATTAGGATGGGGTCCTAACTTTATGAAGGGGGTCATTACATCATAATGTTTGGATGGGGTTCTACCATGCTCTTCTCTTTCAAAAAGTTTTGTCCTCAATACTAAAGATGAGGAAACTGCTACGATAACTGATTGAGTGACTCTCATGTGGCATCTTTTGATTATAGTCCATGCCATTACATAAGAACATTAGTGATGACATAGTTGCAAAGGGTGCACAATCTTTAGTCCAAAATTTGTTCAGGCTCCAGAATGATGAATCCTTCTTCATCTAGTTTAGGTAATGTTGACTAAACCTATACTTTGGATTTTGTTGGTGTGAGAAACCCCTACGACCGATGCTTAGGGTTGGGCATCCCCATCCTACCATGACCTCTCATAAAGGGGATAATTGAGCTTATCAATATGGAATTTAACACACAACCACACATACGTCGTGGTTTGAACTTTGGACCTTCCAAAGAAGAGGCAAAGCCCAAAACGTTGTGTTGTCACCCCCTACTCCCCCTCTCCCCCCTTGAGACCTTCCATATTAGCTTATTGATAAAGATATTTTGAAGAATATTGAAAATACCCCATGGGAATTCATCAAGGAAGGACTGATTATTAAGGATCAAAATCATGCTATATATATACCCAAATATGTGTTGTTATGGATATTTCAAACCTTTATTACAATTCATAAAGATTAAATTTGAATAAAGAGAATGGGATCAACAAGCATATTATGAAAATATCAAACTTTGATGTCGCACTTGTTATGAGATTGGACACATGGCAATAGTTTACAAAGTAAAAACTATGAAGAAAGAGAAGAAATTTTGCTCATAAGATGAACTTCAAGATAAAGCAAGGAAATCATATAGTAATAGAAGCCAATATTAGATCAAGGATATCCTGCTCCAAAAGAAGAGGCAAAGAAAGCCCATCTACAACATCATATGGTAGAGACCACCATAGCTCACTTGGATCAACTGTTAGAAGAAACAAAGAAGGATACAAGGGATGAGAAAGTACAATGTGTAAGTTCAAGTTCTAAAGGAATTAAAAATGCAAAGGAAGATGTTGAGAAAAATCCTAAAACAAAGATGACAAAAGAGGTCAAGTTTATTTCAAGTAAATCATCTTTATTTTCCTCAAGTAGTATAGAATCCTCTGGTAATAAAAGTAAAAGCAATGTAGAGGTTATCATGTACACTTGGTTTCAAGAGCAACATGTTAAAGAAATAAGAATGGAATAGCAGCATAAGAAGATTGAAGAGATTGATGAAGATGAAAGTATTGGTGGGAATGAAAAATGAGAGGAAGACCTATGCAACAAAAGCAAAGAAAAAAAGAAACCTAGAGAGATATTTATATGAAAAAACAAAAGCAAATATCGTAAGTGTTAAAAAGTTGCAAGTTTACTGCAATGGTAAGGGCTTTGACCTCTCTTTAGGAGGTCCAAGGTTCAAAACCTATTTACTATGAGGGTACTGGGACCCCTCATAAAAACTTGTATAAACGTTTCTATTTGGATGGATACTTGGTGTGACAAAAAACCACTCAATCTAGATCCAATTTTGAAATCACAAATGAAATTACTTCAAGAAAAATATGGTGATAGGGTTTCAAACATTTTGTACAAGGATCAGGAGGGAAGATACAAATGGAAAGGACTTTTTTACAAGTTTACAAGATATTGATGCTATGGGGCAGTTGAGTAGAAAGATAACAATAATGATTATTTCAAGGGGAGCCAAGGATAAGTTGATTTGGGAGTTGAATAACTTAGGAGAATACACAACAATAAGAGGATATAACATAAAACACCATAAAAATAGGAATATTGCAAGAATATGGAGAGATATTTGGGATAGCGTGAGCATTCTTAAAGTTAAAATGTTTGTTTGGCTAGTAGGTCATAGAAGAATTTTATCGTGGGATAACGTTATGAAAAGGGATTTTCATGGCCCCTCAAAATTTGTTCTTTGTAAAATGGAGGAGAGATTAGACGATCTCTTGGGACACTGCTCAATAGTCTAGAAACTATGGCAATGGATTCATAATATGTTTAGTAAATGCATGGTGATGAATGACAGCATTTAGGAATGGTTAAAGCAATAGCAGAACACCTTTAAAAGTGATGTTTTAAAGACAATTTGGGATATATCAAAAAATACAATACTTTGGACTATTTGGCTAGAAGGGAATAGAAGAAATATGACAAATATATTTGATAGAAAAGCAAGTTGGATATTGTTTAATTTACTTGATAGAAATGGAATCATAGCAATGTAATATTTTGTTTTTGTAATGGGAATGACCCCCAATAGAAGCCACACATAGTTTATTAAAAAAATTATTTAAGTTTTTTTTTCTTTAATTAATATATTAATTAGTTTATCAAATGCTATGAAAATAAGAGATTAAAACTATAAAGTTTTAAAATAAGATTCATGTTCAAATTCAAATTTTATCTAGTGATATATGCATAAATTTGTATAACTATTTTTGTTGATAGACAATTATAAGCACAAATAATATCTATAAAATAATCCTACAATAGTTTTGGTACCACCTGTATTTTGCAATGTTTTACGCTTGAGAGGGTAAGGGATGCCACACCTTATCATATATGTCTTCCTCTTAGTGGTAAGGAAACTGGGACACGTGTGTATATAACAAGGGAGACTTGCCATTGTCTCATCACTTGTGAAATATATAATACTTGGGCAAGAATAGGGCATCACAATTTAATGTAAGGTTCTCCATATCTAAAAATGGTATGTAAAAATGGAAAATAGAAAAGTTGATAATATAGAAGGACCCACAAAAGTGGCTAGTAAAAAAGGTCACCAAGAAGAACACTTCCTCTATGTAAGACATCAAGAAGTCACAAAATTTTAGTCCTAGTTGATTCCTTTGATTGGTATGATCCTTATAATATCTCCAATTTACTGTCTATTGTCTATTGAGTCACGAACACTGGGTGATTATTATTTTTGAAGGGATTTTATCACATGGTGATCATTTGAGGAAGAGTTTAACAAGAATGAATATTGATCTAGTTTTCTTTTTGTATGTATGAAACCTATTATATTCAATTTTAGTTAATAGAAGTATTATTCCTTAATTTGTGTTTGATGTAGGTTAAGTCAAAGGAAGGGGAGCTAAAGGAACAAATTTCCCATGTGGTAAGGTGGTGGGGAAGAAGGCATATGTCTTTGAAGGGGAGGTGGATCCTTGAGTGTTAGTGGACAATACCATGTATATGTTAGACATGAAGAAAAATTCATGGAGTTATAGTGATGAGAGGAGGAGCATCACCTCTCAAGGTGGGCATTAGCATGGCATTTTTAGACCCCATTGTTTACATCTTTTATTGGTGAGACAAAGACCATCATGAGGTAAATTAATTATATTCCTTTTAAATGAGGGAGTGTGCATAGTCGCATAAGTTGCTTGCTCCTTTTTAAAAATATTATTGTAGGCAAACATTACTAGGATCCACTAGAATCTTTGGTTGTATTTAAATTTCTTGATAGAAAAATATCAAAATAAAATCCCATCATTTGAAAGAGAAGTCCTCGACAAAAAATAAAACTAAAATAATGTCCATTGTTTTAAAGTAAATTGGATATAGAGTCTTGGGCAAAGTAACCTTAGAGAAACCCAAGCTTAAAATAATTTGGAATCTAAACATCATCCCTAAGGTTGCTATGTTTTTCTGGATTGCCATTCCCAATAAGATCCCCACAAAAGACAATATATTCAAAAAGGGGATTGTGATTCCAACTGTTTGTGTGCTGTGTAACAAAGAGGATGAGTACGTGGACCACCTGTTTGGAATTTGTGATTTTTTTCGTGATATCTTAAATATGTTATTGAGAGAATTTAGTGTTACTTGGTTCATTCCAAATTCTCTAATCACGATTTGGGAACAATGGCACTTAGAAAGCAATATTTTTTGGCAAAAATGTATTCCACATATTTGTTGGAAGATTTGGTTGGAAAGAAATAGACAAGTGTTCAAAAATAAAACTAGAGGAATAATTGGGGTTTATGCAAGGATAAAAACAACCCTCTTGGAGGATTGTATTAAAAACATTATCGACCAAGAAAATATTGCAATGATCCTCTCTAGAGAAAAATATATCTTAAATATGGAAAAAATTAATAAGGTGAGACTAGATACTAGATGGGAACATCCTCACAAAGACTAGGTAAAAATTAACTTCAATGGGGCTGCGAAAGGCAACCCAGGTCATGCTGGTGGGCGGGGCCTCATCAAGAATGACAGAGGTCAGGTAGTGGTTGCATATGTTGAGGATCTAGGAATTACCACAAATCACTAAGCTAAAGTAAGGGCAATGCTTATGGGCCTCTGAATTACGATGAATTTGGTTTTAGGAGAATTGTTCTCGAGGGGGATTCCAAGAATATTATAACTTCCCTTCAGAAAGGGGAGCTAAATAATTCTATCGTTATCTAAATAATTACAAATGCGGGGACTATTTTGGGAAACCTAGAAGAAATTCAAATTAAACATATTTACAGATACATAAACAATGTTGGTGATAAAATGGCAAATATGGTAGTTAGATCTAAGAATTTCAAGGTCTGGTCATATGCCCCCATTGAATTGAAAAAGATTATAAGAATTGATAATGAAGCTAGCAAATAAAGAGGGCATAGCAAAGCATAATAGTTATTGAGATAATGCGATGAAGGATTTGAACACACTAAATTATATTGCTATTAGCGGTTTCTTTATTAGTTATGTAAAGCATTGAGCACTGCATTAGCCTTATCAAATAGAAGGATAGTGGAGGGATATTATTTCATCTTCTCCTTCAGCAGTTTTAGCCTAGTTTTGTTTGTTTGACTAAGATAGGGCTATCTTGCATTTGTTTGATCTTCTCTTGTTTTTTTCTTGTACGTTTTTCGAGCTCTTTGTAAAGGGTCGGGGTCCTTCAACCCCTTTTTTATCAACAAAAAAAAAAAAGTAAATTGCATCTTCATCTGTAACAAAATGTAATATTTTCAAAAACTTATAAAATCCTTCAATTAGAAGAGTTATAAAACAAATTGAAATTCATACTGGGACATATTTATTTTAGGAGACTTTTGAGAGGCTTATATTGGCAAATTGACTCTTAAGATAAAAAAGTGAAACCTTGTTTGAATAGATTTATGTATATGTAGTTTTTGTTTCATGGAGTGTATGAAATTTTATGTATTTATCCTAAGTATCCATTTTGTATAGTATATTTATATGGAATGAAACTGCCCAACCTAATTTACATCATATGTAAGTACCATGTAAGTATGACTTTGAAAAATTAGTATTATTACAATAGTTCTGCTAGAAATTATGCTTGTATGGCCTGACAAGATTTTAATCCTGGTTTACTTGGAAGGTTAGTTAAGCTAATGCCATATGATTAAAACACCAAGGATTAGATTAAGATAGTAAAGTTCAACAATATAGAGAACAAGTCTACAGAGCATTTGGATTAGTGGAACAAAAAGAAGACCCAACTTGCCATGCTGCTAGACAAAATCAACATGATACAAGATCACCATCCTCTGTCAGACCCTTCTATGTATCATTGAGGTATAATTCAGATGAAGGGGAAAGGTATGTGATTCATAATTGCATGCTAGATAGTGGAGCCTCACACAATATCATGCCCAAACTAATAGCTGATCAAATGGGATTAATATTTACTAGAGATTCTACCCCTATTTCTGTAATGGACAGCAGACAAATTCCTTGTGTAGGGGTGATAACTGGATTATTGGTTTTCTTAGATCAACACCCCAAAAAGGGCATAGTCATGGATGTTGCAATAGTTGATGTTGACCCATTCTTCTCACTATTACTCAGTAGACATTGGGTAGAACAACTGGGAGGTTCAATTCAATTGGACTGGTCCTATGCTACAATCCCAATATCAGATAAGGAGAATATAATTTTACGAAGAGAACCATTTAACAAGCACTCCGTAGAGTTAATTCAAACTGATGAAACAATGATAAACTTAGTAAACTCTATGGAAGAAAAAGGGATGGGAGTTTACTCCATATGGCACAACCCATTCCTGGTGGAAGTACCAGAAGCAAAGAACATGGATCCAAAAGTTATGAAAATGGTAGATGCTGAATCAGATAGAGTATTAACCCAAGAAATGTGGACCATGTCTTTTGATGGAGCTAAATCCCAATCTGGAGCAGGTGTAGGTGTTAATTTGACTGATATAAAAGGAAATTACCTTGGTATTCCTTACAGACTGGAATTCCCTTGCACAAACAATGTAGCTGAGTATGAAGCTTTACTACTAGGGTTAAGAAAAGCAAAAGAATTAGGCATTAACTACTTGACTGTAATAGGGGATGCAGAGCTTATTATACAACAGATCAAAGGTAAATATCAGACCAAGCACCCTAGGCTTAAGCAATATAAAAATGCAGTATTGGAAGAAATTGATAAATTCTTAGCTTTCAATATCTCATATATTCCAAGAGAACAAAATCATGTTGCAGATATTTTAGTTGTAAATGCCTTAGGTCTAGATCACCCAGAGATAACTACAGAATATATGGATAGATTCCCAACTATTTCAGTCTATAAGCCTTCTGTGCCAGATAACATAGTCTATCTACAGGTCTTTCAGGATGATATAGATATTAAGGATTTTATGACTCTGCAAAATCAGTATGCAGATGTAATCTGTGATGAAAAGGATGAAGACAAGCTAAAAGACCAAATAGGAGAGCCAGTAGAAGTAATCCAGTTGAAAACAAATAGAATACCCAAAGGATTGGTTTCTCTAGAGAGTCTATTCGATGATTTTGACAAAGCTTATAAGCCTTTAAGTAGAGAAGTAATATCTGAAGACATTAACATTGGTTCAATGAAAGAACCTAGAATAGTGAAAGTAGACATGGCCTTACCTGCTAAAGAAAAAGCTGGATATATCAGTTTCTTGAAAAATAACAAAGAACATTTTGCTTGGACTTATGAAGACCTTAAAACTTTCAAAACAGATGTAATGACACACATAATACCCCTGAAGGAAGATTCCAAACCATTTAGACAAAAATAGAGGAAGTACAACCCAACTCTGCACCCAATAATGCAAAAAGAGGTACAAAAATTATTGGATTCCAAAATAATCAGAAAGGTAAGATTTTCTTCCTGGATATCCAATTTAGTACCAATCAAAAAAAGAATGGGGATATTAGACTCTGTGTAGATTTTAGAAATTTAAACAAGAGTTCATTAAAAGACAATTACCCATTACCCAACATGGAACAATTATTGCAAGCAGTAGTTGGCTCAACTAGATTGTCTCTGTTAGATGGATTTTCAGGGTACAATCAAATTTAGATAAATCCAGAAGATAGACATAAGACAACATTCACTACACCTTGGGGCACATTTGAATATTTAAGAATACCTTTTGGACTAATGAATGCAGGTGCTACTTTTCAGAGGGCAATGGATTTTACCTTCAAAGGATTAATGTTCAAAATTGTAGTTGTATACCTGGATGATATCACAGTATTTTCTAAAAATCCAGAAGATCATCTAGAACACTTAACTGCAGTTTTTGCTCGATGCAAGGAATTTGGAATTTCTTTAAATCCCAAGAAATGCATATTTGGGACTACACAAGGAAAGTTGTTAGGGCATATAGTTTCAGAAAAAGGAATAAGCATTGATCCAGAAAGAATTGAAGCTATTTCCAAAATTCCCCCTCCCAGAAATTTAAAAGGTGTCAGGTCATTCTTTGGCAAGATAAATTTTATTAGAAGATTTGTCCCAAATTTTGCAGAGATGACCAAACCCATAAATGACATGGTTAAGAAAACCGGAGAAATAAAATGGACAATAGAAAATATGGAAGCATTTAACAAGATCAAAGAAGCCATATCAACCACTCCAACCCTAAGCTGCCCTGATTATGCAAAAGATTTTAATATCTTCTCTTATGCATCTGAACACTCCATTGCTGTAGTTCTTTCGCATAAAGATGATGAAAATAATGAAAGGCCAATAGCCTTCATGAGTTCATGCCTGAAAGGAGCACATCTCAAATACACCTTGCTAGAAAAACATGCTTATGCAGTCATCCAATATTTAGAACATTTCAAAGGTATATTTGGCTCAAATAAGGTTTACTGCTGCATCCCTTTTATAGCAATAAAAGATATTTTTTCTCAATCAAAGCCATTAGGAAGACCAACAAGATGGATGGTAAAGCTTCTACAGTATGATGTTGAATTCAAAATAGTTAAAACTGTCAAAGGATAAGGTTTGGCTAAATTGTTGGCTAACAAAGAAGAAGAAGGATTTGAAAATGTTCTCACAATAGATGAGGCATATGATGTCAGAAGAATCAATAATACCGAATGCAAATGGTATGAAGAAATTTTGTCATACTTACAAACCCTTTCATTCCCTAAAGATATGTCAACAAACAGAATGAGGTCAGTCAAGCTTCAAGCCCAGAAATATTATATACAAGATGGTGTGTTATACTGGAAACACCCTGACGGAGTATTATTAGTCTGTTTATATGAAAGTGAAATCCCAAAAATAATTAATGAATTTCATGATGGTTTTTGTGGAGGACATTTTGCTCCAAGAGCCACAACTAATAAAATTATGAGAGCAGGATATTATTGGCCTTCCATTTTTAAGGATGTATATAAATATGTTAGGAACTGTCATAACTGCCAGGTTTTTGTAGGAAAAAAGTAGCTAGCAACCATGCCCCTCAAGCCAGTAATCATTGAAGCACCATTCACCCAATGGGGCATTGATTTAATTGGAGAGATCAAGCCTAATTCATCTGGCCAACACAAGTGGATCATAACTGCAACATATTACTTTACAAAGTGGGTAGAAGTTGCACCTCTGAGAACATCCACTACTACCACTATCATCAAATTCTTGGAAGAAAACATTCTGACCAGGTTTGGAGTTCCTCAAAAACTGGTTACAGATAATGCACAGTATTTTGTTTCATATGAAATGGTAGAATTTTGTGTTGAATATGGAATTGAACTATCCCATTCTGCTAATTATTACCCCCAAGGAAATGGTCTAGCTGAGTCATCAAATAAGAATGTAATAACTAGAATAAAAATGTCATTAGGTAAGAACAAAAGAGGGTGGGACAGTGAACTTAAATTTTCTCTATGGGCTGATAGGTTGTCTGTAAAAAGAAACACAAGAAGAACCCCCTATGAGATGGTATATGGAGAGAAGGCCTTATTACCTTCAAGAATAGAAAAATTGGCACTTTCCCTCCTATTGCAAGACCATGAAGACCCCAATCCCTTACAGAGAAGGCTTGACCAAATTGTCCTATTAGAAGAGCAAAGAAGAGAGACCCTTAATAGAATGATGGAACAAACCCAGAAAACCATGAAATTGTTTAATAAGAAAGCCAAGGGTACTCCTTTTTCTCAAGGAGATATAGTCATCTATTGGGATCCTAAAAATGATAAGCATGGTGAAAAGGGTAAATTTGAACCTAAATGGATTGGTCCATACCAGATAGCCCATGTTATAGGGCATAATACTTACAAGTTGCAGACTTTGCAGGGAGAAATAATGGCTATCCCTATTAATGGCCAACACCTCAAAATGTACAATCCCTGTTGAAGGTGAAAAATAAAAAATATATGTAAATATAAATAAAAAAATAGAAAAACAAAAACCCCAAAAATAGAGTGATGTATTTTAAGCTTTTCTTTTCTTGTTTGGTTTAGTTCTGAGTTTGTTGTACACATGATATTCTTAGTTTGATGAGTATACATTACTATTGATTCCACCAAAAACAATAAGAAAAAAGGAGATTTATTTTAGACTCTGATGAGGTTTACAATTTTTCAAATATGAGTGTTTATGCAATAGTTATTTGATATGAGATAAAACAAGATGAAAACAAAGCTGATTGAAACATCATGTCAAAGCCTCACATTACAAATGATACTTAAGGTGACTTCAAAAGTCCAAAGAACCGAGTTATCTTTGAGAGGGTGGTTAAGCTAAAAATCATTACACTCATCCTTTTAGCCAGAAACTAATCCTCAACTCAGGCATACTCTTTGCACAATTTGCTTATATCAAATACTTCTCAAACGAGAAAGAAAAATTACAATAAAGTAAAATTGAGTCACTGCTTGAGATATCTTGGAAAACCTCTACCGGGGCTATAGATGCTTGACTGGCAGTAGGGTAAAATCGGATGGGATTAGAAGCAACTCCACCGGGGCTATAGATGCTTGATTGGTAGTGGAGCCCTACAGAATGGTGAAAATTTTTAAGAGTGAAATCACATATTAGGCTTAACTATTTTGCTCAGATATGGCAAAGTTCTGAAAGACTTAGAAATCAAAATGAATGCACAAACACACACATGGGCCAAAGCATGATGAAGCAAATAGCTTTGACAAATTTTGTGTAATCATATCCTATGACTTAGCTAAAACAAGCATTACAATATATCTAAAAAGCTCATCTGTTTCTAAAATTCTGACCCTAGTTTCCAAAGTGAATAAAAGGAATTACAGTTTTTCAATACTCTATTACTTTGATGTCCTGTTGTTTGTACAATTTTTTAGTTTAAAAATTGTTATGTTTTGTTTTTCAAAGCTTTGCTTAATCAGTCTTGATGATTTGAATTTTTGTCCAAAATTGCAATAAAACCAGGATATTATGTGGTTCTCAAGTGCCTCATGTTTTCAACACATTGTCCCAGTCAGAGCCTATGTTGGAGCCAAATTTGACTCAAACTTTGAAACCCCCAAATTTAAATTTTTGGTTTCATCAAAATAAGCAAGCATTGCTGGTCTCTTTGCATCTTATTAGAGAAGTTGGTTTTCCATAAGTTTAACCTTAAACATTGCTATTATGTGCACCTTTGAAAAATTGTTATATCTTAAGAAGGTTGCCAAAGTCAATCCCTTTTAATAAAACCCGACCATTAAAAATACAAGGTTTAGTCTTCCAGATCAATAATCATATTTGGACCTAAGTCAAATGTTAAATCATTAAAGTCCTAAGGTATTAAAAGGATTTAATCAAGTGCCATGGTCTAAAAACCCAAAATATAAGCACAATATTAAAGTCTGAAACATAAGGTTTAAACAAGGTCTTAATTAAAACCATGAGGGTATGCGCCCCGTTGTGTTAAAAATCGAGCACCTCACATAAATCTAAGGGTAGCACTTCATCAAAGAAGAATCCAATGGATGCGCTTAACTTGATTAAACCACTCTTTAAAATACTATGGTCAAAGGCATTAGGAACATGTGCCCCCTTTAATTAAATAGTGAGCTAATCATGAAAATCCGATGGTAGCGCTCGATCAAGATCTGAATCGGACGGCAACGCTCTCATAAAAGGTGCATCAAAAAGGTAAAATACCACAAGATTAATTAAAACTTTTAAATAAGATTAGCGAGGGTCTAATGCATCGGATAATAATTCCCCCTTCGGCTTAATCAAAGTTTAAAATCATATGCCCCTTGGTAACTAACCCCGTAGGTTGAAGAAAATCAATGACCACGCCGACATTGATCGAAATCCAACGGTTGCGCCGTAATCAAAACCCAAACGACGGGATGGTAATATTATCGGGTAAACATGAAGGTAAAAGCTAAGATTAATCATGCATTAGTAAGGGTATAACACGTTACTAATTACCCCCTTTCAGCTTAAACCAAGATTAATCAAATATAATAAT
The DNA here is from genome assembly GCA_028583015.1 of Wollemia nobilis. Lineage (NCBI taxonomy): Eukaryota > Viridiplantae > Streptophyta > Pinopsida > Araucariales > Araucariaceae > Wollemia > Wollemia nobilis. The sequence continues at coordinate 5,669,353 of JAQPPZ010017107.1, read as the reverse complement.
GCACCCCTTTCGACTATAAAGTGTGCAGCTTGCAGGAGATCTAACGACAGCATCTCATAAAAGGAAAATTGGATGCATGCGCCCGACGCAATAAAGCACCCTGATGTAAACTCAAAGAAATCGGATGGCTGTGCTTCATGTGATCCGACGATGCGCGTTCATCACTAGTTACCAAGGATAAACAAATGAATGACATGATAAATCATGTGCTAAATTAGAATAAATTGATAGATGCACTTTATCTATCGAGCACATCGATTTAAATATATCGGTAGTGCTTCATTCTTACTTAATAAGATGGTGGCGCTTAAATGAGCCAATCAAAAGATAGCCGACCAAAACAAAGCAAATCCAACGGTAATGCTCCATTAAGATTAAAAGGTTCGATGACAAAAATTGATATGCAAGAGCAGAAATTGATACGCAAGAGGTGCAAAGAGACGAATATTTTTGAGCTTTTATTTTTCCAGAGAAACTAGAATCACTACCGTGAACACAATGGCATCATGGGGAGATGCTTTTGCACCCGAAGATACCAGAGAAGCAGTGAAGTTCATCATAGACTGGTCACCATACTCTGAGATTTCTGGACTGCCTGTACTTGGTAGCACAATGTATGAAGTCGCCCAAAAGTGTGAAGCTAATAAGAAACCTACTATAGCACAGCAGTACGAGATCAACAATGCATGTATCAAGAGTTTTGCTCGGGTGATGGAGAATTATAACAGGACCCCATGGATAATGGCTGACCTATTTCATAAATCTTGGAGGCTACAATACAAGGGTTTCTCCAGAAGTAACAGATGGAACAGTAACCTCGAGAAGTTTATATGTCCAAATGTTTACTTTTCCTTAGATTTAATGGCATGGTTAGCAGTAGCATATGACGAAAGGACCAAAACATTTCGAGATAATAAGGATCGACCAGTGTTCAACACCAAAGTCGAGCACATCAGGCAAGTTTTCAATTTGACAGAGTATACCACCTTTTTAGTTAAAAATGTAATTGAACATCAATCTCGAATGTTCACAGGATTAGAAGTTTTTAAATATTTGTTTGATACAAACGAGAAAATAGTTAAACAATTCCCAATTAGGAAGACTGCTTTTAGGCCATGGGTCCAAGACTTTTGTGATATGATAAACATAGTCTTAGGAGTACAGGATCTCAGTATGGTGGACAAAAATATTTTGTATTTAGTAGCATAGAGCAATCGGGCACATAATACCCCAATTTATGCATGGGAATTAGAATTGAGTAACCAAATACATGAGCAAATGGTAGAATTGAAAAAGGTTGTTTTTGAACAAAGACAAGAGATGCCATGTTTTTCACAATACTCATTTTTCATCCACCTGATAGCGAGAAAATTAGGATAAGAAGCCCAAAAAAAGAGTAGAAGTCGTCAATAGCCCCTACGTCCAAACTAGTTTGGAGAATACATGAAGAACTGTTAGGAACCTACTATTAAAATAAAGCACACTCACACAAAATACTGAAAAATAACTCACATACATCAAATAACTCAATATCACTATGCAGAAATCAATTACAGAAATGAAAAAATCTCACAGTAATGCTGAATCGTGGGCCTCTTCGAGTGGGCAACCTCCTTCAATATTTCATTAGCTTGCAAAAGGATAATCTCGTACATGGCTTCATATATTTTTAAAGGAAAACTACATGCAACCCTACCTAAATGCTCAAGATGTGGCTTACATTTAAATGACACTCGAGCTAGAATCTCCCACCAAATGGCGGTTACAATCTTGATAAAAATGATTACATGAAATGGTACCACTTGGCGAGGTATCTTACTACATCGGTTACAATATTGATAAAAATGGTTACATGAGATGTTACCACTTGGCGGGGTACCTTTATTACTACGTACATTACTAAGTATTGCATAATAACATTAAAATAGGATCCCCACGTTGGAAATGCGTTATTACATAGGTAAATGAGAATTACAACATGGTGTTAGGATAGGATCCTAACATGTCCTTCCCCTTAGAAAAGCTTTGTCCTCAAAGCTGAAATTGAGGAAACTGGTGTTGGAGTTAATGGAGAGGCTCCCATGTAGCATCTTCTGGCTGGATCCCATGCCATTGGACAAGGACATCTATGATGGTACGATTACGGAGAGTGCGGGTGCGGTGATCCAGCAACTATTCTGGTTCAAGTAAGATGGACCCTTCCTCATACAATTATGGTAATGCTGATTGAACCTGTACCTGTGTGCCCACAACTTTCTTGAGATACGAAACATGGAAAATAGCATGGATCTTGGAGGTGGGCGGAAAAGCCAATTTGTAAGTAATGGAACCAATCTGCTCTAGAACTTGGTAGGGCCCATAGAATTTTACAACAAGTTTTTGGCACCAACGGAGTTGGAGGGATGACTATTTGTATGGTTGCAAGCAAAGGAAAACCATATCACCCACATCAAAGCTACGCTTGGATCAATGTTGGTTGTCCTATTGTCACATCCTATTATGGGCCATATCCAAATTATGCTTCAGCTGGTGAAGGACATCGGTTTGTTGGAGTAATATTGACTGCCTGGACCCTGGAGCTGCCTGGAATGTATGAAGAAGGCATGGGTGGAAGGTGCCCATAAATAACCTCAAAAGGAGTGAGTTTGGTAGTTGTATGATAGGACATGTTGTACCACCATTCGGCCATAGGAAACCACTTCGCCCATTGAGAAGGATGATCTGATGCAAAGCAATGAAGATAGGTCTCAAAAAATTTTTTGACAATCTGTTTGCGAATGATAAGCTGAACTCATTTTGAGCTTCGTTCCCTACAACTTAAACAACTCTTGCCAAAAATGACTAGTGAAGGTTGGGTCTCAATCAGACACAATGGAGGTGGGCATACCATGAACAAAAAATAGAATCAAGGAATATTTGGGTAATGGTCGAGGTTGTGTAAGGATGGGCAAGGGGAAAAAATGAGCATACTTCGAAAGGCGATCTACTACCACGAGAATAATAGACTTACCACCCGATTTAGGTAACCCTTCGATAAAATCCATAGAAATATCAGTCCAAACCTAATTTGGAATGGGCAATGGTTGAAGAGTACCCAGAGAATGAACTGTTTCACCTCTCATCTGTTGGTAGGTATCACAAGCTGTCACAAAGTCACGAATGTCCTGTTTCATCCCTTTCCATAAGAATATGCGCTTGAGGCATTCATATGTTTTAAGAAATCCATAATGACCTGCAGAGGGAGAAGTGTGTAGTTCCTTCATGAAGAGGTCACGGAGTGGCGAGGCACGGGGAATAACAAGGCATTGGCGATAACACAAATCTTGGCCATCCCAATTGTAGCCTGGGTATGAAGTCAGATCAGATTGAAGTGAAGCCATAAAAGTTTGTAGGTCTGCATATTGAAGTACCTCTTTTCGTAAGGAATCTATCCATTTGGGGACAGGTGCAGAGATAGCACATAGCATACTGAGGACCTCAAATTGGCAAGAGAGAGCATCAGCCAAAAGATTTTCTTTTCCCTTCTTATAGGTGATATCATAATCATAGCCCATGAGTTTAGAAACCCATTTTTATTGTTTTGGGGTAGCAACCCATTGTTATAAGAAATATTTGAGACTCTGATGGTCTATTTTAATGGAGAAATGGCACCCAATGAGATATGGTATCCAATGGGTGACAACATGTAAGATGGCCAACATATCCTTGGCATATGTAGATTTTCCCAAATTATGCTCAAAGAGTGCCTTACTGGTGAAGGCCAAGGGTCTCCCTTCTTGCATCAATACTGCCCCAATGTCATGACCAGAAGCATCACTTTCAATGACGAATGGTTTAGAGAAATTTGACATGGCTAGAACAGGTGTGGTGGTCATGGCATGCTTTAATTCTAGAAAGGCTTGATCAACGGGTCTTTTCCAAGTGAAAGAGTCCTTATTTAACATAGATGTGAGGGGAGATGCGATCTTCCCATAATTACGAATAAATTTCCTGTAATAACCTGTAAGTCCTAAGAATCCCCAAAGTCATTTGAGAGTGTGGGGTTTTGCCCAATCCTGAACTGCCTGAATATTCTTAGGGTCGACCTTGACACCATCTTTGGAAATAATGTTTCCTAAATACTCCACTTTAGTCATACCAAAGGAGCACTTAGACCGCTTAGCAAAAATTTGATGTTGGGCCAATAACTATAATGTTTGATCCACATGGGTAAGGTGTTCTTCCCACGAGTGGCTATAAACCAATATATCATCAAAGAAAACCAGGATGAACTTCCGCATGAAGGGATGGAAGATGTTGTTTATAAGGATTTGAAATGTGGATGGTGCATTTATCAAACCAAATGGCATTACCAAGAACTCATAGTGACCTTCATGAGTACAAAAAGCAGTTTTTGGAATATCCTCGTCCTTGAGCCTAATTTGATGGTACCCCGAACGAAGGTCCAACTTGGAGAAGTACATAGCTCCATGTAATTCATCTAGCAATTCATCCACTATCGGAATGAGAAATTTATCCTTGATGGTGATCTTATTGAGCTCACGGTAGTCTATGCACAATCACCACGAGCCATCTTTCTTACGAACTAGCAAAACTGGAGAAGAATAGGGACTGGTATTGGGTCGAATGACACCTGCCTTGAGCAATTCCTGTACCATATTCCGGAAGTAACAGATGGAAAAGTAACCTCGGGAAGTTTATATGTCCAAAGGTTTACTTCTCCTCAGATTTAATGGTATGGTTAGCATTAGCATATGATGAAAGGACCAGAACATTTCGAGATAATAAGGATCGACCAGTGTGTTAGCGTACTTTATCATATTTCATTATTTAGCTTTGCTGTTGCTCTGTTACAACTGCTTAACAAGTTCAGTTCAGCCGGTGTCTATTCTTGGCAATTGTAACCTATTTAAACAAGCTGCTGAGAATAATATTTAGTTCGCTGGTTTATCATGGCATCAGAGCCAGTGGTTAAATTTTTTTCGCCGCGTGATTGCAGCTGAGCAAGAAAAAAAAGGAAAAATTTCCAGGACGCAGTGTAGGCATCCCTGCAGGACGTCGCGCACGCTGGAAGTGTTGTGGACGCAGAGGTAGAGGAGGGACGCTCCGCTCCCCCCCCGGTCGAGTGGAAATCCGCCCGCGTGCATCCGCGACAGACGGGAGGACGCGACGTCCCCCGCGACACTCTGCGTGCATCCGCGACAGAGCACGCACGGGAGGACGCAACGTCCCCCATGACACAGTCGCGACGCTCTGCGCGGGCGGGAGGACGCGACGTCCCCCGTGACACAGTCATGACGCAGAGCGTGGACGCTCTGCGCACATGCGGACGGGGTGAGCGCGAGCGTTCGCCTCCCCCCCCCCTGTTGGAGGAAGCGGACGGAGCGTCCACTTCATTACCCCCCCCATTGAGCGGACGTCAGTCTGCACTGTCCGGGGAATTGCCCCTCCCCCCCACTGACGCAGACGCAGCGCAGAACGTGCGCGCGCGTCCAGCCCTTCCCGGGGAATTTAAAAAAAAAAAAAAAATGACGAAGAAGACGTGCGCGTGACTGTGGAGCTGCGATTTGCACAGGCAGTCACAGTGGGCTCAGGAAGCAGTGGAGGAGAACAACAACGGAGGTGGCAGAGGCAGCCACAGAGGGAACAGGCAAACGACAGAGGAGGGATATGTGAGAAGGCCTCACTTCTCCCAGATCAGCCCACGGGCTCACTGGCAAGTGAGCTGCGTGGTGGGTTCCGGGAACCCAGTAGGTCGGGGGTTCAAATCCCGCCGACTCCCCCCAAGGTATAAATTTTTTTTCAAAGTTATTTTTTTAATTATTATTTTTTTAATTAAAATTTTTAATTTTAATTTTTTTTAATATAGTTTTTTAACTTTATAAATTAAAATTTTAATTTTAATTTATTTTTTCATAAGTTTTAAAACTATATAAATTAAAATTATTTATTTTAATTTTAAATATATAATAATTATTAAAAATGCTTTGTTAAAGGAATTTTTTTTAAGGGGGGATATTTTTTTCAAAAAATCAAAGGGGGATTGTGAGTAATTTTTTGAAAAGAGCAATTTGGCGAATTGTAAAAGGTGCATTTTCGGCTGTGACCGACACCTTGTGGGTTATTCTTGTGGGCATTTTTTTTGTTGTATGTTGCATATTTCATTTTTGCACTATAACATTAAAAATTAAAATCAAAACACTCCCTAAGTCCCCGGAATAATTAAAACCCATCCGTGCAATTTATTGCACTGCAGCGTTCGGTATTTGTGATACCTCTGGCCAGCACTTACAGGTAAAGCTGTCGTGATTTGGCTACTGTATCCGCCGCCTAATATAGCTGCTACAACGACGTCTGAGCTTGTTCTCTATAAATCGTCTGGGAGAGATAAGTTAGCCATTTTTGCATTTTTTTACTCCATCCACTACCCTTTATCGCACTTGTGTTTAGGCGTAAATCCTGACGAAGTATTCTTCATAGTGTTTAGGGGAAGTTACGCCCCACGCATGAGAAGAATCTTCTATGGTAGGTGCCATCAACAAGGCGATTCCCTTTTAGCACCGCTTATGTTCCACGTATCGTATGATCTCTAAAACTCACCTATAGTCTCCCTCACGTAAGGGCGGGTGATTTTTGTTGATCTTTCTAAATACCTATAGTTTCCCTCACGTAAGGGCGGGTATTTTGTACGGTATAACGGCCTAGCAAAAGGTATATCGAAAGGGGGACCAATTGGTGATATAAGGAACCTTCACTATGGCCGCTGTTGCAAAGTTGATGACTGATCCGCATCAGTTATTGAAAGGTCCAAATTATACACCATGGAAACATAAGATGAAGGCAATTCTCCAAATGGAAGATTTGTGGGATATTGTTACTGGAGTAGCAACTAGGCCTTCACCAACAACAGGATCCACAGGTCCTTCCGCAGATCAGATAGCTTTTGACAAGAAAGACAGTCGAGCAAAGGTGCTCATTTTGTTTGTCGTTTCAGATGAAGTGCAACCTCATATAGCTGACAAAGCAAGTGGTAAAGAGGCATGGGATGCCCTTAGAACCATCTATGAGGGAAAGAATGATTCCACCATTCTTCATCTTCAACAACAACTTCATAACCCGAGTTTGAGACAGTGGTGAAACAGCTTGAACTCTTTCTCGTGCAGAGTGTCTGAATTGAAAGAGAAATTGAATTCTTTGGGAGATACCGTGGACGAAAAGCTTCTCATTTCACTTGTGATGAGAGCTTTACCTTCTTCATTTGATATGTTGATAACCTCCATCCAGGTGTCTCAACGACAAATTACCTACATCGAGTTGGTCAATCTGGCTTCAACAACAGGAGGCACGCCAACTTCACAAGGATGATTCTTCCAATACAGCCCTATACACCAACAAGCAGGGTTCTAGGAAGAAAGGTAATGGGCAAAAAGGAGGAAACTTTCATAAAGGAGGAAATTCTCAACAAGATACGAAAGGAAAAGGCAAACAACCTCAACAGAAGAAGAGGTGGTGCAAGATCAGTGAGAAAGACAACCATGACACCAACAGGTGTTGGCATAAGAACAAGCAGAAAGGCCAAAACAAACCACAAAATAAAAACAAGCAACCCCAGGTGAATGTTGTTGTTGAAGAATCTGACTCAGATTCTGAATGGGCACACAAGGTGCTCATGACTACCACAGATTCCACATAGAGGGATCCTATTTGGTATGTCGATTCTGGAGCTAGCAAACATATGACTGGCGACAGATCGTGGTTTGAATCATTTGTGGCCAAAGAGGGCAAACCTGTCACCATTGCTGATGATAAAACCTACAGTGGTTCAGTGGAGAGGGTACAGCTTCAGCCACTCTTCCCGATGGCAAGTGTCGATTGACAAAGTCCTCTATGTTCCGGGATTGGCCAACAATTTGTTGTCAGTGACACAAATCCTGGATAGAAATATGGTTGTCAACTTTCGTGTTGAGAATGGAAAGAAGTGTTGTACTATTACCAGGAAGGGTAAGCAGATTGCAACAGCTTCATATAAGCACGGCTTATTTGCACTAGATGCTATCTCTACTCCACATGTTGCCATGACTGTCTCTACCAAGGAGGCAACTTCCCTATGGCACAAGAGATATGGGCATCTTAGTTCTGGCTACTTACTTGAGCTCAGTAAGTATGAGATGGTAAAGGGTCTTCCTTCCCTTTCTGCCACATTGCCAATGTGCTCTGACTGCTTGGCAGAAAGCAAAGATAGATTACCATTTGAGAAGAGCTCTACAAGAGCATGAAAACCTCTCGGAGTTAATTCACACCGATCTGTGCGGTCCTTTCACACCCAACACTTGTGGAGGGAAGAGGTACTTTCAGCTATTCGTAGATGACTACTCACGAAAGATGTGGGTTTTCTTTCTCCAACCGAAATCTAAGCTTTCGCATTCTTCCAGCACTTCAAGAAATCCGTTGAGAAGGAGTCGGAGCTTCTATTAAAACCCTCCGCTCAGATCAAAGGGGAGAGTTTACCTCTAATGAATTTTCTGCATTCTTAGATAAGCATGGAATCAAGAGACAGTTAACAACTGCCTATACTCCTCAGAAAAATGGAGTTGATGAGAGAAGGAACCGTTCTATCATGGAAATGGTTCGTTGTATGCTCACAGGAGCTACTCTTGGGCAACAATATTGGGCGTAAGCCGTCACCACCGCAGATGTATCTCGTTGAATAGGGCACCCACAAAGGCCCTAAAAGGAATGACTCCACAGGAAGCATGGAGTGGTCGAAAACCCTCCATATCTCATCTACGTATTTTCGGATGTCACGCTTTCATGCACATACCGAAAGAGAAAAGGAAGAAGCTAGATGAGAAAACACTGAGATGTATTTTTCTTGGTTATTCTGAGCACTCTAAAGGATATCGTTTGATAGATCCTTTGACCAAGAAAATTCATATCAACAGAGATGTTGTCTTTGATGAAGCTTTCACATCACAGAGCACATCTAAAGTACACCAAGATATTGTGGAATCTAAGGAAGAGAAGATTCCTTCGTCAACACAGACAGGAGGTCCTTCTACATCTTCTTCAACTCCACCGAAGAAGAATCCTAAATGGTGTACAAATACAATTAGAGACGCAAATTTATCCACTCCTCCCAATTTGAATTTGGATAGACCTCGTACACGCAGTATGGCTCAAAAGGAAAAAGAAGCCAAAGAAACTGGTGAGGTTGATGATCTTTGTCAATATTTTGAGGAACTTTCTGTGACTCCAAGTACAGAAGTAGAGGATATGGATATTGATGATGACAGGGCATTCATGTCTACCATAGATGATCTTGAACCTGCATCAGTGCAAGATGCTCTTAGTGAGCCTCAGTGGAAGGCCGCTATGGATACAGAGTATGAGTCTTTGATGAAGAATAAAACTTGGAAGCTTGTTGATCTGCCGCATGGAAAGAAACCCATTGGCTGCAAATGGGTATATAAAGTCAAGTACAAGGCAGATGGAACAATTGATAAGCATAAGGCCCGTCTTGTTGCAAAGGGCTATGCTCAAAAAGAAGGCATTGACTACGAGGAAACTTTTGCACCTACTGCTCGGATGACCACAATTCGGGTTATGTGTGCTATGGCAGCACAATATGGGTGGAAAGTTCACCATATGGATGTCAAAAGTGCCTTTCTAAATGGTGATCTCCAAGAAGAAGTCTATATGACTCAGCCGAAGGATTTGAAGTGGAAGGCCAACAGCAGAAGGTTTGCAAATTGGTCAAATCCTTATATGGTCTGAAACAAGCTCCTCGAGCTTGGTATATAAAAATGGACAATCACCTTATGCAGCATGGATTTAAGAGATGTCCGTCAGATGCAAACCTCTATTTCAAGAAACAAGGTTCTGAGATAGTGTTTCTTGTACTCTATGTGGATGATCTGCTCATTACAGGGAGTTCAGAAACAATGATCTCTACTGTCAAAAGAAACTTGTGCAAATATTTTGAGATGACAGATCTCGGACTTCTCCATTACTGTCTTGGTCTGGAATTCAGCACCAAAGTCGAGCACATCAGGAAAGTTTTCAATTTGACAGAGTATACCACCTTTTTAGTTAAAAAGGTAATTGAACATCAATCTTGAATGTTCACAGGATTAGAAGTTTTTAAATATTTGTTTGATACAAACAAGAAAATAGTTAAACAATTCCCAATTAGGAAGACTACTTTTAGGCCATGGGTCCAAGACTTTTGTGATATGATAAACATAGTCTTAGGAGTATAGGATCTCAGTATTATGGAAAAAAAGATTTTGTATTTAGTAGCATAGAGCAATCGGGCGCATAGTACCTCAATTTATGGATGGGAATTAGAATTGAGTAACCAAATACATGAGCAAATGGTAGAATTGAAAAAAGGTTGTTTTCGAACAAAGATAGGAGATGCCTTGTTTTTCACAATACTCATTTTTCATCCACCTGATAGCGAGAAAATTAGGATAAGAAGCCCGAAAAAAGAGTAGAAGTCGTTAATAGCCCCTACGTCCAAACCAATTTGGAGAATACATGAAGGACTTGTTAGGAACCTACTATTAAAATAAAGCACACTCACACAAAATACTGAAAAATAACTCACATACATCAAATAACTCAATATCACTATGCAAAAATCAATTACAGAAATGAAACAATCTCACAGTAACACTGAATCGCGGGCCTCTTCGAGGGGGCAACCTCCTTCAATATTTCATTAGCTTGCAAAAGGATAATCTCGTACATGGCTTCATATATTTTTAAAGGAAAACTACATGCAACCCTACCTAAATGCTCAAGAGGTGGCTTACATGCAAAATGCCACTCGAGCTAGAATCTCCCACCAAATGGCGGTTACAATCTTGATAAAAATGGTTACATGAAATGGTACCACTTGGCGAGGTATCTTACTACATCGGTTACAATATTGATAAAAATGGTTACATGAGATGGTACCACTTGGCGAGGTACCTTTATTGCCACCTACATTACTAAGTATTGCATAATAACATTAAAATAGGATCCCCACGTTGGAAGTGGGTTATTACATAGGTAAATGAGAATTACAACATGGTGTTAGGATAGGATCCTAACATGTCCTTCCCCTTCGAAAAGCTTTGTCCTCAAAGCTGAAATTGAGGAAACTGGTGTTGGAGTTGATGGAGAGGCTCCCATGTAGCATCTTCTGGCTGGAGCCCATGCCACTGGACAAGGACATCTGTGATGGTACGATTGTGGAGAGTGCGGGTGCGGCGATCCAACAACTATTCTGGTTCAAGTAAGATGGACCCTTCCTCATCCAATTCTGGTAATGTTGATTGAACCTGTACCTATGTGCCCACAACTTTCTTGAGAGATAAAACATGGAAAATAGGATGGAGCTTGGAGGTGGGCGGAAGAGCCAATTTGTAAGTAGTGGAACCAATCCGCTGTAGAACTTGGTAGGGCCCATAGAATTTTGTAGCAAGTTTTTGGCACCGACGGAGTTGGAGGGATGACTGTTTGTACGGCTGCAAGTGAAGGAAAACCATATCACCCACATCAAAGCTATGCTCGGATCGATGTTGGTCGGCCTGTTGTCGCATCCGGTTCTGGGCCATGTCCAAATTATGCTTCAGCTGGTGAAGGACATCGGTCTGCTGGCGAAGAGTAATGTCGACTGCCTAGACCCTGGAGCTGCCTGGAATGTATGAAGAAGGCGTGGGTGGAGGGCGCCCATAAACAACCTCAAAAGGAGTGAGTTTGGTAGTTGTATGATAGGACGTGTTGTACCACCATTCGGCCAAAGGAAGCCACTTCGCCCATTGAGAAGGATGATCTGATGCAAAGCAACGAAGATAGGTCTCCAAACATTTGTTGACAATCTCAGTTTGACCATCCATTTGTGGATGATAAGCTGAACTCATTTTGAGCTTCGTTCCCTGCAACTTAAACAACTCTTGCCAAAAATGACTAGTGAAGGTTGGGTCTCGATCGGACACAATGGAGGTGGGCATACCATGAAGGCAAAAAATAGAATCAAGGAAGATTTGGGCAATGGTGGAGGTTGTGTAAGGATGGGCAAGGGGACAAAAATGAGCATACTTCGAAAGGTGATCCACTACCATGAGAATAATAGACTTACCACCCGATTTAGGTAACCCTTCGATAAAATCCATAGAAATATCAGTCCAAACCTGATCTGGAATGGGCAATGGTTGAAGAGTACCCGGAGAATGAACTGTTTCACCTTTCATCCATTGGCAGGTATCACAAGCTGCCACGAAGTCACGGATGTCCTGTTTCATCCCTTTCTAGAAGAATGTGCGCTTGAGGCGTTCATATGTTTTGAGAAATCCAGAATGACCTGCAGAGGGAGCAGTGTGTAGTTCCTTCATGAAGAGGTCATGGAGTGGCGAGGCACGGGGAATAACAAGGCATTGGCGATAACGCAAATCCTGGCCATCCCAATTGTAGCCTGGGTATGAAGTCGGATCAGCTTGAAGTGAAGCCATCAAAGCTTGCAGGTCTGCATCTTGAAGTACCTCCTATCGTAAGGAATCTATCCATTGGGGGACAGGTGCGGAGATAGCACATAGCATACCGAGGGCCTCAAATTGGTGAGAGAGAGCATCAACCACAAGATTTTCTTTGCCCTTCTTATAGGTGATATCATAATCATAGCCCATGAGTTTAGAAACCCATTTTTGTTGTTCTGGGGTAGCAACCCGTTGTTCTAAGAAATATTTGAGACTCTGATGGTCTGTTTTAATGGAGAAATGGCGCCCAATGAGATATGGTCTCCAATGGGTGACAACATGTAAGATGGCCAACATCTCCTTGGCATATGTAGATTTTCCCAAATTACGCTCAGAGAGTGCCTTACTGGTGAAGGCCAAGGGTCTCCCTTCTTGCATCAATACTGCCCCAATGCCATGACCAAAAGCGTCACTTTCAATGATGAATGGTTTAGAGAAATCTGGCATGGCTAGAACAGGTGTGGTGGTCATGGCATGCTTTAATTCCAGAAAGGCTTGATCAACGGGTCCTGTCCAAGTGAAAGAGTCCTTCTTTAACATAGATGTGAGGGGAGCTGCTATCTTCCCATAATTATGAATAAATTTCTTGTAATAACCTGTAAGTCCTAAGAATCCCCGAAGTCCTTTGAGAGTGCGGGGTTTTGCCCAGTCTTGAACTGCCTGAATCTTCTTAGGGTCGACCTTGACACCATCTTTGGAAACAATGTGTCCTAAATACTCCACTTCAGTCAGACCAAAGGAGCACTTAGACCGCTTAGCAAAAAGTTGATGTTGGGCCAATAACTGTAATGTCTGATCCACATGGGTAAGGTGTTCTTCCCACGAGCGGCTATAAACCAATATATCATCAAAGAAAACCAGGATGAACTTTCGCATGAAGGGATGAAAGATGTTGTTCATAAGGCTTTGAAATGTGGATGGTGCATTTGTCAAACCAAATGGCATTACCAAGAACTCATAGTGACCTTCATGAGTACGAAAAGCAGTTTTTGGAATATCCTCATCCTTGAGCCTGATTTGATGGTACCCCGAATGAAGGTCCAACTTGGAGAAGTACATAGCTCCATGTAATTCATCCAACAATTCATCCACTACTAGAATGGGAAATTTATCCTTGATGGTGATCTTATTGAGCTCATGGTAGTCTATGCACAATCGCCATGAGCCATATTTCTTACGAACTAGCAAAACTAGAGAAGAATAGGGACTGGTACTGGGTCGAATGACACCTGCCTTGAGCAATTCCTGTACCATCTTCTCGATTTCTGACTTGAGAGCATGAGGATACCGGTACGGTCTGATGTTCGGTGGTGCACTACTCGAAAGTAGTGGAATAGCATGGTCATGAGAGCGACGAGGTGGCAGTGTAGTTGGTTCTGAAAAGATGCCATTGTGCTTGGTTAGAACAAGTTGCAAATCTGCTGGAATTGGATCTGCTGTAGAAGTGGGTGGCTGAATTGAAAATATTTGTGCAATGACCCCACGGGAGGACTTTTTCAACAACTTCTCCATGCGATTGGAACTAATAATTTGTGTAGGGCCAGCCTTGATACCCTTGAGGGTATATGTTTGTCCATTTTGTGAAAATTGCAGCCATAGTTCTACAAGGTTGCAGGAGAAAGTGCCCAAGGTGCTCATCCATTGGGATCCTAACACAACGTCACATCCTCCCAATTGGAGGGTGAACATATCTTGCTTGAGTTCATAATCCCCTATCTAAATTTTGACATTTCGACATTTACCTTTACAAGGTAAGGTGCCTCCATTGGCCACCATGACTTCAAAATAATTGCATGAGTGTATATAGCAGTTGGTCCGTTTGGCCACCTGAGGATCAATAAAGTTGTGTGTACTGCCTGAATCAATAAGAATTGTGAGACGTTGGCCTTTGAAATAACCCACAACTTTCATGGTTTGTGGGGTGGTAATCCCGACAAGAGCATGGACTAAAATTTTTGCTGGTGTTTCTGATGGTTCCTCTTCCTGTGGAGTTGGTGCCTCAGTTGTATCACTCTCCTCATCACTATGGTCATTGTTTTCTGGTTCCTCCACATCTATTAAAAACAATCTCTTATTTGCACATCTATGCCCCTTCGTAAACTTTTCATCACAATTATAACATAACCCTTGGGCGCGACGCGCATCCATTTCCTCTGTAGTCAGCCGCTTGGGAGCAGGAGGTTTATTATCATTATTGTTTTGGACCCGAGGAGGGAAAGAAGGTCGGTTATGCAAAAATCATGGTGTCCGCCTTTGAGCTGAGAGTTTAGATTCGGCCAATCGGGCTAAACTGATAGCCTCCATCATGGTGTGGGGTTTGAACATCTTGACTTCAGCCTGGAGATCATCTCGTAACCCACTAACAAAACAACTCATAAAAAATCCCTCATTCAAACCCTTAGTTTTATTGGCCAATTTCTCAAATTGGGTCTGGTAATCACGAATTGAGGTGGTTTGTTTCAGCTTTGTCAATGCACCTGTAAAGTCATCATAATCATTAGGGCCAAATCGGGTGAGTAGTTGGGACTCAAAGTCCTCCCAAGATAGATCATGGTTAGCAACCCGTAGCCATTGGAACCAATGTAAGGCCTCAGATTCTAGGTTGAAGGAAGCCATCTGAACCCGATGATAGACAGGGACATTATGGAGTCGAAAGAATTGATCAACCCGACATAACCACCCATCGACATCCTTTCCACTGAACTTAGGGAAGTCTAATTTAGGCATTCTGAAGGTTGGATCCCGATCAGAGTGATTGTCATCTGGTGTTCATCGACCTCGTTCAGAGTTTTTAGCATGGTGTTCAGTTTTGGTACTGCCGTGCAATTTGGTCTCCATCTCTATGAGTTGTTCTTCTAAATGGATTCTAGTGTTATCCTGATCCAGTCGAAGCTCTCGAATCTCTGTGCCTATGTTCTTGTTTGCAGAGGTCAAGTCAGCAATGGATTTTTGTAGGTCGGCCAATAATGTGCCCAAGTCTAAATCCTTTTGTTGTTTTCCTCGAGTGTCACTTGCCATTGCGGTCCCTCTTGTGTTGAGTTACTAAAAATAGACCTCAGATTTTTAGGAGTTACTATTTTTAGTAAGGGTCCAAAATTTAATTTGGGAAATGAGTTGCAACACTGATTTTAGGATAGGGTCCACTCCGGTGGTTGTTTGATCTGAGCGCTCAATGAGGAGATATACTGAATTTCTTGACTTTTTGTGATCTCTTGTTGGTTGCAAGTCGATGTCAAGGTAATTTCTTCCACTTGTACTTAAAATTTCACCAATGAGTCCTTGAGGGTCTTTTGTGCATAATAACAAGTAGATTCTATTCCCAAAAATTTGGATCAATTTGATGGACCGATGAAAAGTTATGGCCTTAGCAAGAAAAATCAAAATTTGCTATTTTTAGAAATTTGGTGCAAAATTTGACCAGGAGCTGCCAAGGACAATTTTGTCTGGAATAGAGTGTAGAATTTTTTGCTAAATTTTTGAGTCAATCTGAGCTCTGTGTGAAGAGATATCCCTGTTTTAATAAAATTTCAATGTCTTTTGTGTTGGTGTTTTCGGTTTCTGATTTGGAGTTACAGTTCAAAATTTGGGACCTGGGATCAACTGTTTCGGACCTGTATACTGCACCCTGACCACCGTGTCACTCACTATTCTCTGTTCCTATCACCTGTACTAGGGTTACTGACATAGTTTTTGCTTCTGACCTTAGGGAATTTTTTGACACTGACAACTCTGTTTCTGACACTAAAAGTCTACAATTCTGGACTGGTATAGAGGATCATATCGTCAACCCGACTACCACTATTATCGTCTTGATCATATCGTCATCGTCTCACCTATTCAGATTCTGACCACAGGCTGGTTCAAACACTTGCAAAAATTTGTCTTGATTGTTGGTGCATGCAAGTTGTTTTCTGTGATAGGGAAAGCCTTCTCCGTATGCTCACTTTTGGGGATGGTGAATGCAGGTTAGCAGAACAGGGATGGGTTGATTTGCAGGGGAATGATACTTTGTTTTTGTTTTATTTTCTTGAACTAGGGTATGCTAAGTAAGGGAGTATGTAATACCCATAGGCCCTCTGTTATACCATAGTGATGAACAATAGTGCTCGGACCAATATTTTAGGCCACTACTCAAGGAGGATTCCACACATACCCTTGAGCACACTATCTGCCTCTCTGAAAGTATGGGAGGGTAATCGTCTAGGATGTTGTGTCCCATGGACTATGGATAATACAAGGCCAAAAAGCTTCCTAATGGATAAAATCTTGTTTAAACCTAGATTGTCTCTCGATATACCCGAAGATACGTGGGAGCTCAATTTCATGCGCGAGTGTTGTCTGAGGCCTGGGTATTGGAGCTTGATCGCCCCTCACTTCACTAGACGCTTTATGGGCTATCTAGCTTAGCCAATAATGATAGCTCCTTCATGATATTTTAAAACCCTTGACACAGGGTTTCTAACCTACACAACTACTGTATTTTTTTTGGTCTTTTCTGATTTTCTGAGAAAAAAATGACTGTATTTTTTGGATTTTTTTTTGATAAAGGAAAAACAGAAATAAAAAACACACAGGAAAATTATACCTAACAAGTGGAATGACTGGCAAGAATCATCTTAGTTGCAACAAAACTTGGCCCTGGAAAGCGCTCTGATACCACTTGTTAGGAACCTACTATTAAAATAAAGCACACTCACACAAAATACTAAAAAATAACTCACATACATCAAATAACTCAATATCACTATGCAAAAATCAATTACAAAAATGAAACAATCTCACAGTAACACTGAATCGCGGGCCTCTTCGAGGGGGCAACCTCCTTCAATATTTCATTAGCTTGCAAAAGGATAATCTCGTACATGGCTTCATATATTTTTAAAGGAAAACTACATGCAACCCTACCTAAATGCTCAAGAGGTGGCTTACATGCAAAATGCCACTCGAGCTAGAATCTCCCACCAAATGGCGGTTACAATCTTGATAAAAATGGTTACATGAAATGGTACCACTTGGCGAGGTATCTTACTACATCGGTTACAATATTGATAAAAATGGTTACATGAGATGGTACCACTTGGCGAGGTACCTTTATTGCCACCTACATTACTAAGTATTGCATAATAACATTAAAATAGGATCCCCACGTTGGAAGTGGGTTATTACATAGGTAAATGAGAATTACAACATGGTGTTAGGATAGGATCCTAACAAGGACGGACTCACATGGGCTGGTTCTATGACCATTTTATGGTAGAAATCCATTGGACTTTAACTGGGGTGCTCCCTGAGAGGCTAGGGTGAGGAGTAAGAGCTTTTATTAAAGAAAAGGAGATTGGGGATTTCTTTTTCTCGAAAGGGTTCAATTATATCAGGCTCTATGGGGCCAAAATTCCCCCTAAGCTGTTACCGATGTATGCAGGTGGTAGAGGAAGCCAAGATGAGACTAGTGAAGAAACATGGCAAAGTCCCTTGGCTCAATGTCCCCTATCACTTTGGGGACTATATATTTGTTGGATACCCTGCACTGCTCAAAGGAATGTTTGATTTAGATAATATGGACTTCGATGACATAACTTGGAGGTTTTATGATCTAAAAGGGATATACAGTAAAATGATGGAAAAATGGGAGTATGCTCGAATAAAGCATCGAAAGGACGCTTATGACGAAAGATAATTGGAAGCCATGGAAAAACGGGTAGATTTACAAGTTGTATAGGATGATTTTCCTCCTAAATATAGAGGCAACATACAGACTCATGAAGCCTATGATTACCCTACAAAATTGAGAAGGCTTCAAGAAATTTTAGTGGAATATGTAGCACCTATTTTACCAGAAGCAACTCAAGCAATCAAGGAAGACCCCTTATTGGAGTTAATAGAAGAATAGGGTATTGATCAAATGGAGGTCACTATAAATACTGTAGATATAATAGAACAACAGGTCAAGCCTCCCATAGATGACCATCTCAGAATAGAGGCAGCACCAAGCACTTCCCAAGAGGTTTCCAAAAACCCAAGCGCAGCCAAAGGAAAATAAATTGTGACCACACCTATTAAGAAATATTCTCTCCCAGAACAAACTATAATTCCCATTTCTGACAGAGTATTAGTTGTAACAAGTGTGAAAAAATTGACACCCATGGCCATCCCTGCCTCTTTAAAAATAAAAGGATAGGAGATTAAAGTTCCATTAGTAATACGGATGAATATGAGAAGAACTGGTGGATTTGGGGGTCTGTTTTGAAGTCACAAAGTGAAGAGACAAACATAGATAACCACTACAAAAAAGAACCTAAAATTGTCTTTACCTTCTACACAGGTTTTTTTGGAGAGGACATATGAACAAACTACTTTCACTACTACAAATGAACAAGAATTACATGTAGTGGTAGGGATGGAAAACATAGGAGAACAACTTACAGATGAACCACGATTAGAAACATATGTATTAGATATAGCAGAGGTAAATCTTCCTGCCCTGCAACATCCACTTGTCGTCAAAGTCAATGAGGAGAACAACTTATAGATGAACATTCATCAGTACTAGGAAATGAAGGTGAAATGGTCAAAGTTGTCAAGGCAATGCAAAATCAAACCATGGACCAACTAGTCAAGAAAATTGCAGAATTAAGAAATCAATTGAAAAAATAAGAGAAGGAAAAAGTTGAAATGAGAGCATTAATAAATAAACAACAAGAAGAATTGGCACAAAAGGACACTCCAAATTCATAGCCCCCTTCAATGGTAAGGATTCAGAATCATGCCTATTATCTAAATGCAATGAAGAAGGACATGTCAATGAAAATACAATTTCATGCCAAAGGGCTCATCGAGATGTTTAGGCAGATTAGGGTGATTTAGATAACTGCTCAAGAAATACAAACATTGATACAAGAGAAGGAAGAAGACTTCAAAGTCATTCATCCTACCCTTTATTTAATAGGAGATAATTTTGAAGAGTTGCCAGGTCAAGAGATAATAACAAATGATGGTAGTAAAATCTAGTTTAATTTTGAGTTCTTGAAAGTAGCCATGTTTGGGGTAAACCAAGAAAGGTGCATTAATGTTGTAACTGAAATGAATGACCTGATAGAATATGCCACAAAAAAAATGGCAGATATAGGCTTGACCTTAGACAAATGCTTGGAAGCCCCTAGTATAGAAGAGCTACTCAGGCATACAATAGAAAAATTTGTCTGTGAGTCAGATGACGATTCAGAAATGACCAGACAATCTACCTTGTTGGTGAATACTATGGAGATGATGCTCTTCCAACATGAGAAAAACAAGCCCGTTCTGGCCATACAAAAAAATAGAATTTTGTAGGAAATAAACATGCTAAGGTTTGCTATAGCCTTTGACCCAGAATTTTGAAAACTAATCAGCAAACAAATACAATGGCTGCAACAAGGTCAAAAGGGGAAAAAGGTTGAAACATATAGTCAACAACTAGGAATAAATTCAACTCTTTGAATTAAACAAGGACCTGTGCCAATAGAGAAAGTCTTCGAAGAAGTAGAAGAGTCAAGTGCTCAAAGAGGGGTAGTTCATGAGAAAATAATTGAAAAGTAAGTAGTGGAAGAAAGAACAGACTCTCCCAATACCACCATCACTAATTAAAATAAGCTACTATTTGAAAAGGTCAAAGAAGAGTGTACATCATCAACAAAAAGAGATAGTGGAAGACAATTGTACTAGTTTTTACGATCAACTCAGATATTGACAAGTGTAAGGCCAGAACCAGACCAAAAATAACAAAATCAAGAACCATCAACTATAAAAGGAAGTAGACAGGTTCATATTCAGGATCAAGCAATTAGGGAATAATTTTTTTTCTAAGAGGTATATTTGAGTGCCCTTAAGATTTGTGTTGTTGTATCTCCTTTTTGTGTCTATTTTTCTCATTCATTATCATTTCTTCCCTTTACTGTGCAAAATTTTGATAGGAAAGTGCTCAAGAAGCTGAGATTATTTCTTGTCCTATTGAGCCTAAGATTTAGAGACTCTACTGTTACCATATTGGAACAAGGAGAGTAGGAGAGACCTTTTACATTATTTGAATATATTCTTCTTCATTGTATTGATGCATTTCTTTGAGAAAAATAGAGTTAAAATGCAGCCTGCCCACTCGGCATGTAATATTTTATGAAATCAATACAATTCTTAGTTTCATTTCTATTATATATTTGTCTTGGTATTGTGTGTCACTGTGTAATAGATTACATTATTTGAATGCATTATATACGTTTCTTTCATTGGTCAACCTTTAGTTTTATTATGATATTTGAATAAGTCTAAGAGCGCCAATTTTCTTTTCCCCCTTCTCTCTGTTCATGTCAAAATTGTTGTTAAATTGCTATAACAACCTAATGAATCTAGGCACCGGTCTACATAAGGCATAACAAATGGTTATTTTCTTTCTTGGTCATTTTAATACATATAGTGTTACATTAATCTAGAGCATGTAATTAACGTTTTATCACAGAATTACCATTGGGGTTTCCTTACCCGTTCTATAGTTTTCTTTTAGCAATATTCATGTTTATCAAAACAAAGAGGCAGGTTGACCAGAGCCTGTAATAGCTTGTTGGTTTCAAACGGATTTTTGCAGCGTGAAAATCGGATCCTATGGATGCAAGAATCGGTTCCAAAACACCCCTTATATTAAATGAGATGATAATCATGTCTCATTAGGGCCTATTGGCCGTGCCTGCATATTATCAATATCATTTTATTGTTTGGTAAAAAGAAGTTCAACCAACTTAGTTTGTGTTCCTTTCTCTATGTTTGTTCTTGCTTCCCTAGATCTTGCTTGATAATTTAAGAGTTTTACTCTTTTTGCCTTACCTATATCAGGAGCAGGTCTTCTTATTCTACTCCTCAATATTATTTCACAATTTTATTTTTCATCATATTTATCCTCTCCTGGCTCTTCTATAGAAGCTTTTAACTTGTCCTGCTCATTTTTTGGTATTTTCTTATTAATGGTAGAGGTATTAACTTCTAAAAATGCATTTTATTTACCAAATTTTTTATCCTAAATGGTGTATGGTACTTCAAGAGAGTCTTCAAAAGCTGATGAGACACATTCCTTAAGTTCATCAAAGATATTCTTTCCTAGATCAGGATCATATTGAATAGGCGATTTCTTGTTAATATGTTGAACTTGTTGTACTATGTCCTCTAATTTTTGATCTAATTTTCTTAATAGGTTAAAGCCTCAAAAGAGTTGGTATTTATTCCAATATCCTTCCTTACTAGTCTCCACTATTTATTTTCTTTTATTTTATAGATCTCTTTTTTGAAAGTTGAAAACCATCTTCATCCACATCCATTTGTGTTAGCTTTTGAGGATATATGCAGTGGAGAGATCTAGCATAGGTGCTAATAAAATATAAAAAATATGAAAGAAAGTGAAACAAAAATATGATTGAAATAACTATAAATAGAAATGATGAAAATACAATGCAATACGGAGGAAATAGTCACTCCATTGATATGAGCTAAAGAGCTACATTGTACTCTATACATGAGTACTACTACCAAGAGAATGATATGTGCTTGATGTATACTTGATATCTAATATACCACTATAATGCCCTTTATATAGGAAGATAGATTCCTTGGCCAATACTCTACATAGCTATATAGGGGGACACCTTGCACATTACAACTTGCACAAGGTCACTTGTGCATTTATTACATTGCTTGAAGTAACTAGATAACTTCTCCCTAAAGTGATCTCATATCCTAACTATGTACCTAATATGGTACATTTACATAACCCAAATGATGTAATATACTCTAACTCTAACAACCTCATGTATCACATTATTTGGGTATTAAAGATTTCAATCTTCAATATGGATCTTTGTCTTCAGATGTTATTTAGCTTGATCTGGTTCTCTTTAATTCACATTGCATTGTATGCCTTCTTGCATTGGTTCTTCTTAAAAATTGAAGCTTGTATTATTCTTCATTGCTTACTGTACTCTGATCAAGTAAGTATTTAGTGTCTTCATATGATGCAAAGGGAGTTGTAGCTGCAGACTCCTCTATCTTTTGAAGATGTTTGTTTGGTTCAATTTTTATGATACCTTTAGCATATATTTTCTTTCTTTTGATACTTGTAGAATTTCTATTTCATGAGGAGTTAGCCTACCATCATAATAATATTGACTTGTATTGCTAGCTTTCTTCATGTATTGAGTGAGTACAAACACAATTAATGATAGGTAAATCATCAAACATTCCTCAGATGTGAATATAACTATATTTTATGAATTCCACCATGCCTTGAAGAGATTTTCATGAAGATGACCAATTAATGCTTCAAATTTACCTTCTTTTGTTTCCATAAGAAATAAGGAGAATATATCCTTATCACTAGTTGATAGAATTTTATATCCTTCAAGGGTATCTATCAAGTTTTGAGAATATAACTCCATTTCATGAAATAATTCTTTATTGATAAAGGCATTTTTTATTATTTCATCCTTATTCCTTAGAATTGTATATATGGATTTGATAGAAGTCCTCCTAATTTGAATTTTTTAAGTAGTCTATCTTATGACTCCCTAGTTTAGAGTATGAGGATTTGATTTGATAGAACCTTTTTAGAGCTTAGGTTTTGTAGGCTTCCTTATATCTCCCTAGTTAAGAAAATGTGAAACATTAGAGTCCTTGTAGATTTTGTAGAGAAGTTATGATTCCCAAGAGTACTTGACAATCTTTGATGAATGTTGTTATTATCAAGTTTTGTAGAATGCCTTATGTCTCCCTAGTGATTTTGGAAATGCTAAATGATAGATAAAGTGCTTTTGAGAATAATAGTTTAATTTTGAGTTGATTTTGTGAAGTTTTGTGAATAGCAAAAATCAATTTCTTTTACACCTTATTATTTTTTTTATTTGTGGAAAACATCCCAAAAGGGATGCCACTTTCGGTAAGACCCAAGGAGGCAGGGGTATCCATTCCGCCAAAAATGCCCAGGACTCGGACCTGCCTACCACCTTTGACATACTCAAGGAGCAAACAAACACACAAAACCAAATTAAAAAAAGTAAATAACAACAAAAATAATAAAATAAAATAAAAAACATGCTCCTTGAGTGTGTCAAAACCAAAAGCACAACCAAACACGCACAATAAGATAAAAGAAACCACAACACAAACCACATAGAAAAACACAAGAACCACATAACAAAACACAAACAAGACAAAAACAACATAACACTACAAAGACATAACCCAAAAAACATGAAAAATAAACACAACCAAAACCTAAAAAATAAAATAAATAAAATAAAAATAAAAACAACCAACAACAGACAATAAACAAAAACAAAAAACATAGAAAACACTCACACATAAAAAAATGAAATAACACAAACAAAGAGAAACCCAAGAACAAGAACGAAAAAAACACAAGAACAATAACAAAAAACATAAAAAAAACAAAACAACAAAAACACAAGAACAACAAAAACAACACAAAGAACACAAAAACAAAACAAAACAAAAGAACCCACCCACCTTAAAAAACTAAACAAAAAAACAAAGAAGACAAAAGAAAAAAAATGAACAAAACAATGACCTATCTAGACCAGAAGACTATTAATGCAAGAATCAACAGAGGAAACAAAATAAAGAATAGAATGAGCTAGGGAACTAAAAAAACCGAATGAACCAAAGAGAAACAAAAAAAAAAACAAGAAGAAACTAGGTACCTTCAGAACTGGAGCCATCCAAAGAAATGATAGAAAGAAGAGCTTCCCTAATTTGAGAAGCCCACCATATAGGAGGGTGGCCATAACAAGTAAGATCACCTTTGTCCAAAGCCCAATTAGCTAAAGCATCAACACTCTTGTTTTGATCTCTCGACCACATGATTGTAATCAACTTTCAAAAATCCCATCCTGGATTAACCGAATCTTCTCAATAATTCTTTTTATTCTCCAATCCACCTTATGATTCTTAGAAGGAGTCTTCAAGAGATTAATCATAAGTTGAGAGTCGACTCAACTAACACCTTTTCCCATCCAACCTTAGTAGCCTCCTCGAAGGCCTCTAAGGATACCATACCCCTCAGCAAGGTTATTGGAAAGAATACCCAAATTCTCAGCAAAAGTAAAAACCAGGGAGCCATCTGAAAGTCTACCAATTCCTCCCACACCGGCTTTTCCAGGGTTCCCTCTAGAGGCTCCATCAGTATTGACTTTTCCAAAATCCTTAGGAGGAGGTTGCCAATTTCTAGTCCTATCCATCTTACTAATACTCACATTCCCTTTAAGTTGGTTGCCCTTAGAAGGTTTAATCTTCAATCTTTGCATCACTTGATCCCATCTTTGGTGGGAGTTTTGGGGGTGATTAAGGAGTTGATGGACCGATTCAACTAAGTTGGCTATGGTCTTTTGCCAAATATAGTGAATATCCTTCCTATCTTGATTAAAAATTTGGTTGTTCCTTTCATTCCAAATATTCCAAAGAAGAATGGTAGAACCCATCCAAACTAACCGCCTAATAAAATGATCAACACCCTCTTGATTAGGCCAATCCCTCCAAAGCTGTTCAAAAGTGAAAAAATTGGACCACTGTAAGCCAAGTAAAGTTGCCATTCTCCTCCATAGCTCGGAGGCTAAAGTACACTCAATAAAAATATGGTTGATATTTTCTACATTCTCTTCACACATTTCACATCTAAAAGGGCCATGAAAACCACGCTTCATAAGTTGCTCACCAAGAAGCACCCTACGATGCAATAAAAGCCAATTAAAGAACCTCACCTTAGGCCAGAGCTTTTGAGCCCACAATTGAGAAAATATGTCCGAAGAATGGTTGGGATTATTATGGCATAAGGTCAAATAACCTTGAGCAACTGAATACTCACCCTTAGTAGTGTTGTTCCATCCAAAACAATCTTTTTCATGGGACCAAGAGAGGGATCTCATATGAAGGATGCCTTGGATATCTTGTCTTTGCCTTTCTAGGATTTGAATAGGCCAGTCCTCAATAGGGATCCAATATCTACCAACCTTTGAATTACCAAGATGGTACCGACAGTAATTAGCCACCTTTATCCAATTAGCTCGGTGAAGCTCCTCCATCCAAGGCCTCCAATCGGGAAACCGAGTTATCAAAGGCTTGTGACCATCCCAAGAATCTGTCCAAAAATTTGCATGTTGACCATTATGAATGATCCAAAATAATTTTTTCTTTATCAAATCCTCACCAGCCTTAAGAACTCGCTAAAATGGGAGAACCTTTGGTAGGAAGTTGATAGCGAACAAGGTCTTCAGGACTTTTGTTCTCAACGATATTTAGCACGGAGATTATTGGCCCAAAGAGCATTGGGGTTATGCAACATCCTCCAATATAATTTAGCAGCTAAAGCTTTGTTGTTATTAATTGAAGACCGGAATCCTAACCCCCCTTCACTCTTAGGAAGACATAAAGTATCCCATTTCACCAAGGCCCATTTTCTTTTCTCCTTAGTACCACTCCAAAGGAAACGATGACTCGATTTGATCCAATTCTCGAAGAACAACCTTTGGGATATTCAAAATGGAAGAAACATAAATAGGAATAGCTTGAAGGACTGATTTTACCAAGGTGATTCTACCCCCATAAGAAAGCCACTTGTTGGTCCACTTTCCAATTTTCTTCTTGACTTTGTCCAACAACCAATTCCAATCTTTATTTTTCTGCCTTTGAATATTTATGGGAATACCTAAATAAGTGATTGGAAGAGAGGTCTTCTTATATCTTAATTTATCCAAGACCATGGATTCCTGTCTAGCAGAGCAGTTGAAAGAAAATAACTTTAGATTTGTCTTCATTGATCAACCGCCCAAGTAGCCTTAGAAAAATAGCTAATGATTTGCTTAATATTAGAAGCTTCCTTAACCGTAGCTTTACCTAAAAGGGTAGAGTCATCCACAAATTGAAGATGAGAGATAGGTCTAGCTCCATGAGCAATGGTAACTCCCTCAAGGGTTTTGTTTTCCCTCTTTTTGGTTATAGTCCTACCCAAGCATTCAAAAAGAATGATGAATAAATAAGGGGATAGCGGGTCACCTTGCCTAATACCTCTGGAAGCCGGGAAAGACCGAGAAGGCCTGCCATTGATAAGAACTAAGTAGGAAACTCGAAGAGATACATCCCATAATCCAATCCATCCAATCCTTAGAGAAACCAAATTGCCTCAAAACTTTGATAAGGAAGTGCCAATCCACTCGTCATAAGCTTTGGATAAGTCTAACCGGATGAACATAGAAGGAGAATTTTGCATATCCATGGAATGGATGGCTTCCCGAGCAAGAACTATCTCATCTACTATTTGACGTCCTTCCACATATCCCCCTTGCTCTGGGGAAATAATCTTATGCAAAAGAGGCTTCAACCTTTCTCGCCATGATTTTAGTAATAATTTTGAGAAGAACATTACATAAAGCAATAGGTCTAAAAGCCGAGATATGATCAACCTCTTGAGCTTTTGGAACAAGAGTAATATAAGTTTTATTGATAACCTTCAAAATTTCTTTGGATTTCCCGGCTTCTTCCACCACCTCTAATAAATCAACATGAAGGATATCCCATAACTCTTGGTAGAACTCAATAGGAAAACCATCAGGACCTGGGGTTTTCCCTTTTTGCATTTTAAAAACTACTTGTTGAAGCTCATTGATAGTAACAGGAGCAGTCAAAATAGAGTTCTCCTCATAAGTGATAAGAGAAGGGATTGCTTGAAGAACATTTTGTTGTGAAGCCGAGTCAAGAGGAGTAGCAGTAAAAATATTGGAAAAGTAATCAACAACAATAGAGTTCATGCCATCCCAAGTATAAACAACATCTCCAGTATCTGATTTTAAGGAAGAAATAAAGTTGTGAGATCTTCGAGCTAGAAGAGATTTGTGGAAGAAATTTGTGTTTCGATCTCCTTCTTTGAGCCATTGAATTCTAGATTTTTGCTTCCATAAGATTTCTTCTCTTTTTTCCCATTCCTCTAACCGAGTTGTGAGTTTAATTTCATCTCGCACTTCTCTTCTCTCGTGAGGCCATCTAAACGGATTTTCTTATTCAAATTTTCAAGATGAGCAATAACTTCATGTTTTTTTTTATGAACATCCCCAAACTCTTTCCAGGTCCAAGTCTTGATTTTGGATTTAATGTATTGCAGTCTTTTGGCAAAACAGAACATCTTAGTCCCATGCCTAGGTTTACCTTCCTTCCACCATTGTTGCACACGAGGTCTGAAGGAAATGTCTCTAAGCCACATTAATTGAAAATGAAAAGGAGAGAAACTCACATTGGTTTTCCACATTTCCACCATGACCGGCCAATGATCCGAACCAACATTATTAAGAGTCTTCACTTTAGGAATGTGACCATGGATTAAGAAATTTTTAGAGAGCAAAAACCTATCCAATCTCTCCATTATACAAGCTAAGCCTTGCCTTCTCGTTAGACCAAGTCATAAGGCCATTATTCAGTTGGATATCCACAAGATGGAGGTTTGCAATATATTCGCTCATGAGGTCAGGACTTTTGTCCAAATTTCTATTTCCCCCCTTTTCTCATCCAGAGAGAGGATGGTATTGAAATCTCCTCCGATCAAGATCCAAGCTTTAGGAAAATGAGAGATAATATGAGTAATATCCTTCCACTGTCTTCTTTTTTCCTCCAAAGAAGTCGGGGCATAAACAAGAATGCAGAGCATAATCTGGTTGGAATGTCTACTTTGAATAGCTATAGCCAACAAACCCCAACCGCCAACCATATGGTGAATAACTACCTCTTTTGGGTCCCAAAGACAAGCAATGCCACCCGAAGTCCCTTGGGAACCGAGGGAAACCACTTTTCCAACCGGCCAAATTTTACCGGCAATTAAGTCCATATCCTCCATTGACATCTTTGTTTCTTGAAGGAAAACAAGATGTGGATGATTTATCCGAATCATTCTTCTAATTTCATTTTGTTTTGAAAGACTCCCTTTGAGTCCTCTAATATTCCAAGTGATGATCTTCATTAATACCAGGGCTAAAAATGTTGGGAAGGGCATTAATCTTACCTTCCTCTACAAGCTTTTCACCTTCTTTTACCATATGATATTGATTGGTCTTGCGACCTACTTTTTGATTAGAATCCATCTTCAATTTTTTTTCCCTGTTTCTTGACTTATTCCAATTGAATCTCGAGATGGCTTCTAACCTTGAAGAATGCTCATACACACCCAAAATTTTACTAGATGGTTCAATGGAGTCTATATTGGGACTCGCATTATTTGAAGTTTTGACATTTGAAATATTGTTTTTCTTGTGTAAATTTTCTCCTTTTTTTTTCTCGTTGAAAACCTTTGATTTGTTGGTTTGTCTCTCGAGTTCTTTCCTTCATATTTAAATTGTGTTTCTAAGATTTCAGTTTCCATTATTTCCTCTTCCTCACTTGGGACATCATTTGTGGAAAGGATTTCAAACATATTAGCAAATGACTTTGATTGATCCTTCATTACTGGTTTTTTCCGAGTGTTCTTCTTCTTAGGTATTTGGAAACCTGCCGAGTTTATATCTTTTTTCTTTTGATCAGGAATTTTATTTGGGCAAGCACCGGCCAAATGACCATATTCATGGCAAATTCTACAACGAAAAGGAATGTTCTCATAGTCCACTACTTGCTCCCAAGTGTCTTCCCCAAATTGTAATGTGATCTTTTTAGGTAGGGGTTTGTCAAAATCCATTAAAACACAAATTCGAGCATAAATAATATGTTCAAAATTTTGAGTACAATCAATAGTCATCATAAAAGTTCCTAAAGAGTTTCCAATTGAAGAAAAAATAGTAGGATTCCAAAATTCAATAGGGAGGCCAAAGAGTCTAACCCACACGGGAGCTATAGAAGGCATCTCTTCTTCGGCTTTAAATTTAGTATGCCAGGGCTTCATGAAAAGCCCCGCCCTTCCAAAAAACCAAGGACCCCCTTGAAAAGTTTTCTCTCTATCTTCATTATTAGCAAATAAAACAAGAAAATAACCATTTGGATAAATAGAGATTTGTAACTCACCTTTAGTTTTCCAGCTTTTTGCAGCCCGGACTTTGAAAGCAGATAGACTCAGACGAAAACCCACGAACCGACAAATTAGTCCTCTTTTTTCCAAATCTTCAATGCCAGCCTGAATGTTACCCATATCAAGCTTAACAATAGGAGTTCCATCAGCTGCTTTAAGACATCCTGACTCCATTTTCCTGGGATCAATCTTAGGCATTCTTAGAGGTTTATGAGAAGCCCTAATATTGATATTAGCATTGGGCCGAGGCTGTCCACCACGAAGGGCATCCCTAAAATTCATTTTTGGGACCGAGTCTTCAAAATTCTTACCCTTGACAGGGGTTTTCACAAGAGAATTATTTTGTGGGTGCACCTTAGCACCAGATTCACTTGAGATATGAGCCATTTTTTGATCAACTCGCTTGAAACTTATTTCGTGGTCTCTTTAATCCTTGCCCTAGACGCCGTGGAAAGGTATGGTTTTCACTTTTCTTTTGTGCAGCAAATTGGAAGCCGTTGTCACTCAAGTTCACAGTATGATCCGTTGAAAGACAAATTTCTAACCCATCTTGTATCCCCCGCAACATTTCCTGCTAAAATATTGAGCATAAACCACAAAAATATTGGCCGCTAGGGCCCGAAGGCCCTAAAAACCAACCTCTGGAGCTGCTTGCACTCAACCCGTATGAAACCCTCGCATAGCCGCTTGCCAAATATATCGTTCACACATAGGGATGCGCTAGGATCTGTGTTGCTCCAAATGATATGAAAATTGGTGGAGACGTTCTAGGGTTTTTCAGGCATCTACCCTCAAAATTTCAGCTCAATCCGAGTTCGGATGAGTGAGATATGGCCAAAACGAGTTCGGCAGTTTGGGCAGTCCTGCGAAAAACGTCTCTACCATTCAGCCTTTTACACCTTATTACTCCTATTGAACTTTAAGCACTTTTTAATTTTATGAGGTATTAATAGTTGGATTTCTCTTGTCCCTTTAATGTGTTTTGAGACAAGTATACCAATCAATTTCTAACTCTTAATATTCTTTAATAAACCTCCTTTTATAGCCTTTAATAATTTCATATTTATTGTTTCTAATTTCCAATTTCCTACTTTGATGTAGTAGTTCTTATAACTTCCTAATATGGAATATTAGAGAATAACTATTTGCAATAATCCTAATTATTCAAGTAGAAATCCTTATTTCTCCTATATTTTAATATTACAAATATTAGGTTATTTTAATATGTGTTTGTCCCTTTTATATTGCTTTCAAATATGGTTGATTTTCTTAATATTTCAACCTTAGGTTATACCTTATAACTCCCTGTTAATGAAAGCAAATTTAATGAAGTAGAGACCTTACCTTTAATGTTCTATTCTCTACGTATTCATCGTAGATTTCGGATGTATATGACATTCCTCTTTAATATCTGTTCTTTGAGTGCTTATAGCGAATGGTATACGTTGATTCTTCCTTGGCTTCAACGTTTGAATAGCGGAGCTTCAACCTTAGAATTTTTGACCTCCTTTGAGTATCTTGACTAGAGCTTTTAATGCTCTTCACCTCTCTTCCATGTTATAATTATGGCTGCTTTGAATGCTATGACTTTTATGAATGTTGTGACTTCTACAAATGCTTCAAATACTATGATTGTTGACCACCTTGGTATTTGGCATCTTTTAATAGAAGGGGAATATTGAAATATGTGGCAAGTGTCACGATAATTTATTTGTGAGTGCTTGAGGGATCTTCTGCCAGGTAATGAATGGACGTTATAGTCTTGGATGGACGTACCAACCTATAACTTTTACTTGATCAAGCTTGTAACGGATGGGCGCTTGTTAAAGTTTCCTCCTAGGTGACAAGTGTCACCTTCCCTTCGTGCATGGGATTTCTACGTAACACCTCTTCAACGTATCATTCCAATGCCCTTATTAACCATGCAACACGACCAACTCTTCCTTTGTTCGATGATGCTTGATATGAGTTGGTTCCAGCTAGAGTAGAGAGCAACGCCTTTGGAGTCTTGGAGCTAGGATTTGGCAACGATCTTGAAGACCTTGAGCAATGCTATGGGGGAGTTTGAAGTACTCCAACGATGCTTCCTTGGATGTATGTCCAATGTAATCTTTTGTGCCTTCTTTTTCAACCTGTTATGAAATCATTTTTTTAGATAATGTTTCCCTTGAATATAATGCTCCTCCTTTTCTTTTGTCCTTTGATTACTTGCAAGTTTGGTTGTCCAAGTTGTAGAAGGTGTGAGCCTTTTGAGTGGCTCTATTCCCTTGCGTGGAGTGTGCTATTATACAAATACCTTGGGTTGTTTTACCTTGAGAAGATTGTGCCTTTGAGGAACTTAAAACCATACCCTTTTTCCTATTTATGGAAGATTAGAAATGTAAAAAACCTTGTATATAAAATACTCTTTTTGCACCTCCTTTTTGCAATTTGATTTTTTTTGGTTTTATGACAACTTCCTTGTAGGTAATGGTAGATTTTGAGGTTGTATCCTTGATTAGACACCTCTCTGATTTTGCTTGGATATTTTTCTAATGAACCCAAGCTTGTAACCAAGTAGATAGAAGCTTCTTTCTTCTTTGTAGAAGTAATTTATGCACCTTTTTTAAATGGCCTTTAGTGCACTTTGAATATTGAGACTCACCAAGTCTCGATTTGAAGCTTCTATTGATGATTTTGATGGTGGACTTATTATCCACTCCTTAGAGGAATCTGATCTGCTTTTGGTGGCTTCTTTGGGCCACGATGTTGGAAATATTAAGCATATTGAGTTGTCATTGATTTCAAAGGGTACATGAGGCAGAAATATTTTGATGTCAAAGGTGCATGGTTGTCAAGGCAAAAATATTTCCCATGGTTTTGATAGCAAGCAATGAACAAAAATTCAAGGCAAAAGAAGTTATTTTTCTAAGAGAAGGGTTATAATATTTAAATGTCAAATTTAAATATTATGAAGAAAGACAAAAGTTTAAAAGGCTTGGGATTAAATATTGCAAGAAAAGGACAAGGTTTTATTTTCTTGAAAAATATTTAAATACCAAAAAGAGAGGCACAAGGTTAAAAGCTATTATTATAATATATATTTTTAAAATAATTGTAAGGTTAAAAGGCACCAATGTAAAATAAACAAATAAAAAAGCAAATACAATGTCGACGTTTGCAAGGAGTAATCGAAATGCATATTTATATGAGGGTAAATAATTTATTGCGCTAAGTTTTTGAAAGTGTGTCAATCAAAATCCATTTGCACAAAGTTCGCAGAGGAAAAAATAAAAGAAAGGGGAAGTGCGCTCGTCATTTGAGGTAGAAGACAAATAGAAGACAATGTGTTCATAGTTCCATCTAGGTGGCTAGCCCAGATGGTAGGCCGTCAATTTACAACAGCTCCATTTTGGTTGAAATTTTGATCAAATAAATTGCAAAAGATATTGAAGAGGCTATTTGTGTGCTTTAAGTTTCGTATGGGCAGCTAGCTCAAGCAACAACCTAGCTGTGTATTGATGAGGGAAAAATTTGATTAAATTTTATTTTAGGAGTTATAAGTTATGCATCATGTTTGATTATGCTAGGGAGACATAAGGTGTGCTATAATTAATTATATTTTGCATATTGTTTGGAGTCATAAGGTATATATTTTTTTTGGTAGATAAGATACTATAGCATTAATACCAGGTTTTACAGGTTGACCAAAACCTTTTACAAAAATCAGCCCAGGCTTGTTGATGAACATGTCCTTACTAAGGATCCTATATATGTAAAATCTACATGCCGCCAAAGCCATTACATCCGGTAAGGCACATAGCTTGTTATCAAAAAGAAACTTCCCATACAACATTTTGGGTATACCCCGAGAAAACACACCTGTATCATAATTAGAAAAAAGAAACAGATACGGATCCCTTCCTTGAAACAGTGGAGAAACAAAAAGTTGCAGACACACATAGCAGAGTACTGAAAAAAACTCCCACAAGCTTTGTATTGACAATTATAAGGTATATAGTGATTAATTGAAAATTGCATTTCAGATATTGTGTAAGGGAGTATAAAGTTAAAATTATTTTGTGCATTGGTAAAGGAGATATAAGGTGTATGAGGTTGAATTAAAAGTTGTCATTTGCACATTATGTTATTGGGTGTTATAAGGTATTTTGGGGTGTATTGAAAATTATTTTTGTGTATTGTGAAAGTAGGATTTATAAGGTGTGATTATGGTTTATTTGTTGATTGTATTCTTTGCATGATAGAAAAGGGAAAATTTGAGGGGTTTTGTTCATTATTGAAAGCTTTATTTTGGATACTAAAAAAGAGTTATTTTCAAGCCTTATTATGCACATATTTTGAGAAGGGTTTTAATGTGGATGATTTGAAAGAGAAATTTACTAACCAGTTTTTGAAGTGGCACAAGAAAGAGAAATTATTTTTGAGATAGGTTTTGAAAGTACATCATCATCAAGGCAGTTTTAGAGGTATGTGATTTAACTCTTTCTTAAGGAGGTTTTGTTTGAGGAAAATATTTTTGATGTCATATGATTGGAGGTATAAGGATTGAATTGATGTGCATTAGTGATTGATTGAAGTTGGGAGTACTTGTGAATTATTGTTGAATGAAAAAGCAAATATTTGCAAGGGTTATAGATCAGGTTTGAAAGCAAATTTGTGCATTATTATGATTCATGTTGGAAAGAAATTTGCAAGGATTATAGATCAGATTTGAAAGCAAAATTTGTGCATGATTCATGTTTGATAAGCAAGGCAGATTTATGCATTTGAGATTGATTTTGAAATGAATGGTTAGTGGATTGAAATTGAAAATATATGAGCATTGTGTGTATGCAATATTTATGTAATGTTATGAGCAGATTTGAGTAGGTGTTATGAGCATATTTGAGTAGGTATTATGAGAATATTTGAGCAGAGTTGTGAGAAAAATTAAGTAGGTGTTATGAGAAGATTGAGCAGGTGTTATGAGCAGATTTGAGCAAGTGTTATGATCATATTTGAGCAGAGTTGTGAGTAAAATTGAGTATCTATTATGAGAACATTTGAGTATGTGTTGTGAGTAAATTTGAGTAGGTTTTGGTGAGCATATTTGAGCAGAGTTGAGAGCAAGTCTTGGAGAAACCAAAGCAAAGGGGATTAGTGTCTCCTATGGATAGAGGTCCACAAACCAGAGCAAAGGGAATTGGTGTCTCCTATGGATAGAGGTCCATGAACTTGAGCATAGGGGATTGGTGTCTCCTTTGGGTTGGTGCCCATAAACATTGTAATAGGGAATTGGTTTCCAAGATATTTGTTGAGAAAATTTATAAGAAATATTTTCTCTATGGATGTAGCCCACATTGGGTGAACCATGTTAAATTTGTGTCTCTTATGTGTGTGATCATCTGTGCATTGTTTCATTATTACAATTTATAATATTGGATAATACTGCTTTGGAAGGAAAAGTAAAAAGTTTTATCTTATACTGTTCACCCCCTTCTCAGTACTAGACACTTTGATTAAACTATTGGTTTTTATGCTCTTGATCCTTAACAACCAACAAACACAAGCTAACCTTTTTGAGAGTAACTAGTTAAGAATAACTAGTAAAGTGCTAGTGGATTAATAATGCACTTAATAGCAAAAATAATCTCACCTTATTGATCTTGTAAATAAACTCTCAAAATAATTTCAAGTGCACTTAATATTCTCTGCAACTATTAAGAGTAATCTATAATGAACCCTTAATAAGTATTCTATAAATTTTCACTACAATCAATAATGTAGGATATAATATTATTGCTTTTATAGATAGAAAATAGGTAGATGATAATTTTATTTCTTTCAAAACCATCCAACTCCTATTTAATGTGCAAATAATATTTAAAATGAATTCTCCCTTTTTGCAGTTTCTTGAAGACTATAATGTAACTATTCTTCTACAACTTTTAATCTGAATATGGTGCTTTAATGGAATTTGATAATAATCTAATTTGAGGTTAATCAATGAACCTAATTGCACCAAGTTGCTAACCCCTTTTTGATGGCTTCTATAGATGATGATCTTGGTGTTTCTGATTCACCAAGTTGTTGCTTTGTAGTGAATGAATATGTAGCTTCTTTGTTGGTTGCCCCGAACAACTTTCTGCTTCACCTATTTGTAGCCTCAAACTTTTTGTCTTGAGCCTTGTATTTGGTGGCTTGACACTTCTAAATATCTTCTACTTTCTATTGTAGATTCATAGAAATCCTTTCTCTAAACTATGCCTTCTTACTATGAGAGGTAATATCTAAATCTCTTGGATTTGGGAGGCTTCTTCTATTTGAATATTCATTCAATCTTCTTGTCGAATTCTAAATTCAAATAGGATCTTCTTCTTCTCAAGATTCTAATTTTCTTTAGGTCTTCACTAGATTCTTCTTCATGTATTTGGCACTCCTTGCAAAATTCTTCTTCTCTTGGGCTTGTTATCGGATGTCGATAATTGTCCCAAGTCCTTCACTATCAGGAGCTTCTCCTTGGTAGTGGATTTCTCCAATGAGTTCTCCTAGGAACTCTTTTGATGATTCTTCTATGAACTTTGAAACAAGGCTCTCCACGCCTTCTTCTTTTTTTTCTCCTTGAGACCTCTCCAAGGTCTTCAAACTAGCAGCTTATCTAGTCTTCCAACTAAGAACTTTTCTTCAAACTTCTACTTCTGGAAGTGTTGGTGATGAGATCTTCTTTCTTGGATATTTAAAACCTATTACTTTTGGTTTTGAATATGACTCTCCTTGTCCTTCTCTATCTTCCAATAATGGAAGTTCTTTTACAAGATCTTCTCCTGATCTATTTAGCTTATTTTGAGAGAAGTCTTTAATTAGTAAAAGAGATCACCAATCTCCTATTTTTTGGACTCTTCTCTAGAGTCTTCTTCAGGAACTCCTTTTTGGAATTTTCTTCTAAATCAGAAACTTTTCTTCTGAATCAAGAATTTTCTCTAAATTTTTCTTCAAAAAATATTCTTTGGAGTTTTCTTCTAAGTCAGGAATTTTATCTTCTGAGTCAGGAATTCTTTTTTGAAGTTTTCTTCAGGAAATCTTCTCTGGAGTTTTACTTTTGAATCAAGAATTTCTGAATCAAGAAATATTTTTTGAAATTTTCTTCAGAGTTAAGGCTTCTATGGCCTTCTTCTTGATCAAGACTTCTATGGTATTTTTTGCTTATACAATATGTAGGTATTAATATTGAATAGAGATCACCAATCTCCCATATCCTCCTCGACTTAGCTTTTGGAGTCTCTTCTTCCTTGAGTCTACTATAAGACTACTATGGCCTTTTCTTTACTTCTGTACTTTGCAATATTACAACTCTTGTAATGGGACCTTCGAGGTCTTTGAGATCTTCAGTCTTCTTTCTTGTTGTTGTAAGTGTTGGAATGATTCTTAGAAGATATTCTTCCTAACTCTCTTGTAGGAAGCTTCTTAGACTTTTCTTGAATATCCTTTTCCTGCAACAAGTTGTTAGAAACTAGAATTAAAGAATTTATAATTTTAGAGATAATAATATTCACTAGTTGATTTGTCAAACTAGTGGCTTGAATGCTGAGTCCTAGTCTTCATGAGTTTTTCTACAAATCTATGGAAAGACTCTAGTTCTGCAACTGAAATTTATTTTAGTCCTCACTTTTCTAATCCTATTGACTATTGTGGCTTTTTCTATCAATTAATCTTAATGGAAGCTTTTGCATACAACGACACTCAATGGTATATCCATTTTGCAAATATGCGGGCCAACATTAGTAATGGTGACTCTTCCTATTCCTCTTGATCTACTGGACTTCTCTTATGATGGATGTAGGTCCTCCTATCTTGATGCACCATGGCTTTGATACCACTATTAGATTTTGAGGATATATGCATTGGAGAGATCTAGCATAGGTCCTAATGAAATACAAGAAATATGAAAAAAAGTGAAACAACAATATGACTAAAATATACTATAAATAGAAATGATGAAAATACAATGCAATATGGAGGAAATAGTCACTCCATTGATATGATCTAAAGAGCTACATTGTACTCTATACATGAGTACTACTACCAAGAGAATGATATGTGCTTTATGTATACTTGATATCTAATCTACCACTATGAGGCCCTTTATATAGGAAGATAGATTTCTTGGCCAACACTCTACCTAGCTATACAAGGGGACACCTTGCACATTACAACTTGCACATTTCCACTTGTGCATTTATTACATTTCTTGAAGTAAATAGATAAATTCCACCTAAAGTAATCTCATATACTAACTATGTACCTAAGGTGGTACATTTACATGACCCAAATGATGTAATATACTCTAATGCTAACAATTCGTAAGTTTCTCCTGCGGTTTTCTATGTATGATTATGTTGGGTTCTTCTTAGAGAATGATCTCTCAATATGCCCCACCTCATGACATCTTATACATTTAAAAGATATGTTTGCATAATCTATGTTTTGGATCCACATCTTATCCCTATACTTAAGAATGATTGATTCTAGTAAAGCTTTACTTATATCAATCATGACCAATATTCAAGCATAAATAGCCAAGAATCCAGATTTTGTATTATCTAAAAATATCAAGGAATTCTCCTAGAGTGTTGCCTATTGCCTTGAAGGTATCTATCTCCCAAAATTCAATGGGTCATCTTAACCCAAACTGGTACTAGGGATAGATTTACATTTTCAGGTGAAAAGCCGTCATACCAATGGGTAAGGAAGAGTCTTGCTCTTCCCATAAACCAAGGACCCCCTTTTAGGATTTTTTCTTTTTTCTTTCCTAAAACAAAAAATTCTTAGGAAGAAACCTTTGGGGAGAAAGGATAGAATCACTCCTGGAGACTTCCAACTCCTATCAATCCATTTTCTCATGGTTGAAGCCCCTGATCAATACCCATTAAATTTACCAAAAACTACCATATCTTGTAGCAATGAGGATCACTTTGAGGTGCGCTCACTAACCTCTACCACCAGAGATGATTATAAGGATTTAACTATAGATCGGTCCATGGAAAGGAAGCTAACAATCGAAACCTATTGAAATTTATCATAATGTCCTATAGAAAATATAATATTTGATACAAAATTAATAATAATTTGTATGCAAAATTTCTAAGATAAAGAAGGAAAAAAAAAAAATTAGCTAATTTTTTTTATCTAGATAGAATGTCTTGCCTCACTGAAATCCTAGCCCTTCATTACTCTTCCCATAATCTAAATCCTAGTTGACAAATATTTGCAATTTTATTTTTTGCAACTTGAAAAATCATCATTGCCCTTGTTTTGGATGGTTGACTTCACAAGGTCATATCTCCCTCAATATTGCTTGGATTCCTTCATATGACCACTCATTTTAAAGCTATTCAATTTCCACACAAGTTGGAATAAGAATAAGCTAAATTGGATAACCCTTCATGAAGATATAGCTCCTAAAAGATGAGACATTTAAAAAAAAATACCCTAAACCTTTACAAAGCGGACAAGAGATAGTTTCCTTATAAATTTTATATAACCAATTAAAAAATATAGTAATATTTTATTTTTACAATCTAATAAAATTTTAAGATCAATTTCATTACAAGCACAATAATATGGAGTGTTAACTTAAGAAAAGAAATACAAAATGACCCTATCGTTGTATTTATATGTGGGAGTTGTTGAATCAACATTCTTTGAATTGAGTGCGAGGTTTTGGTGGAGTGAGGTGGGATGGGGGTGCGAATTTTATTGTTAAGAAGTCAATAGTTTTAGTTTTATTTTTTAATTATTTGATAGGGTTTTCTTAGTTTCAAGCTTGTGAAGTTAAGAATTTGAGTTCTCTTATATCTATATATAAACTTAGGATTTGAATTCATATTCGTTAGATAAGAAAAAATTATCAATTCCCTTATGTATAAAAACAATTCAAAATTCAAATTATCTCATACTTATATACCTCTGTTGGTCTCCCTTATATACCTCGTAAGAAATCAACTACCCATTATGCAAGTAACATATAGAGATGAAAATATTATGGATTTCCTAATCGATAACCTACTTAGAAAATATCATAACTTTATATCCACCCTTGAGATAACAAAAAAATTGGGCATAATGAGATTGGATGAGCTATTAGGGGCCTTACTAAGCAAAGAAGAGAAACTTAAGAAATTCAATGGTGAATCTAGTAATACTGAACAAACTTTGATAACTAAAGGAAAAGAAAGATCTAATAATAAAGGAAAACAAAATAAATATAAGCCAACACAACAAACACATTTTAATACATGATGACAAGCTTGTTGACCTCGTGGACTTCAATATCGTATTCCATGCATAACACTTTGTAGAAGACCAACAACATATGGAACTAGCACTCCAAGTTCTCTACTAGATTCTTTTGTAGAAATGCTTTGAGATGACCATGAAGGAAATAAAAAAAAGTTGCAAAACACATGCCCTAAATTGAAGAATCTGATACCAAATGTTAACAAACACTACATAAATGCACAAACAATAATAACACATGAGAAAATTTATCAAATCACAACGTAAATTATATTCCACAATGTGAGTTGAGTACACAGCCAATACAAAGGGATAAATACAACAAAGACTATAGAATAGAAGGGTAACGAGGAAGAAGAGGAATGAGGAAGA
The DNA here is from genome assembly GCA_028583015.1 of Wollemia nobilis. NCBI lineage: Eukaryota > Viridiplantae > Streptophyta > Pinopsida > Araucariales > Araucariaceae > Wollemia > Wollemia nobilis. The sequence continues at coordinate 5,629,117 of JAQPPZ010017107.1, read as the reverse complement.
AAATGGATTATAGAATGTAGGTGTTGGAGTCTATATTTATAGAGGTGAGTTTGATCAGTTCTTAAGAATTCTAAAAGGTTGACATCAACCACCAATACAAGGAATTTATTTTGAACACTCAGTGCTTATTAGTTGTATATATACTTGGGCAAGAATAGGGCATCACCATTTAATGGAAGGTTTTCCATATCTAAAAATTTCATGCTCAAAATAGACAATAGAAAAATGGTTAATATGGAAGGCTCCATAAAAGAGGCTAGTAAATAAGGCCATCAAGAAGAGCAATTCCTCCATGGAAGGCATCAAGAAGTCACAATATTTTAGGCTTAATTGATTCCTTTCACTGATATGATCCTTATAATACATCTTCAATTGATTTTATCTATTGAATCACAAACACTAGGTGATTATTTTGTTTGAAGGTAGTCTATCACATGGGGATTATGCGAGGATAAATTTGACAACTACGGATATTGATATGATTTATTTATTGTATGTATGAAATCTATTTTATTCAATTTTAGTTAATAGAAGTATTACTCCTTTATTTTTGTTTGTGTGTAGGTGAAGTGGAAAGAAGGGGAGCCAAAGGAACAAAGCTCCAACACGATGAGGTGGTGGAGAAGAAGGCATATATCTTTGGAGGGGACGTAGATCCTCGAGTGTTAGTGGACAATTTCATGTATGTGTTTGACATGAATGATAATTCATGAGTTTTTAGGGGTGAGAGGAGGAGCATCACCTCCTAAGGTGGGCATAAGCATGGAATTTGCAGGCTCCCTTGTCTACATCTTCAACTGGTGAGACAAAGACCATCTTGAGGGGATGAATTCTATTCCTTCAACACAAGGGAGTGTACATAGTTATATAAGTTGCTTACTCCTTTTTAAAAATATCATTGTACTCAAACATTACTAGGGTCCACTAACATCTTTGAATGTATTAAAAGTTCTTGATAGAAAATAAAATTAAAATAATCCCCATCATTTGAAAGAAAAATCCTTGACAAAAAAATAAAATTAAAATCATTTTCATTGTTTGAAAGTAAATTGCATCTTTATTTACGAGAAAATGTAAAATTTTCAAAAATTCATAAAATTCTTTAACTAGAAGAGTTGTAAAATAAATTTGCAATTCATTTTCTAATTAAAATAGATAAATTGATAAACTTAGTCATTATTGATCGTATAATTAATAGTATGTTTGTCATGGTTGTATTGGCATAACAAGTAGTAAGAAACATGCTATTACTAATTATTTAATTAAAAAGTGTTTTGCTAAACTTTTAAGAAAAATCTTCCACCATATGATCCACCATGGGGTCCCTTTTTATCCAAGTCAATCCATTTAGCTGTTGTTTTTCATTTTGTGGTAGATGATAACTTTTTATCAACAATGTCATGCTAAATTCTTGATACCAACAAGCAATGCCCAACTTGTAGTCAAAAGGTATAAATAGTTGTTGGAGCTTTTTACTTTCCAACAATTATAGATTATGGTTGGTTCCTTTGATAGAACTAATTTTACACCATTAATTTTGATTGACAATGCTTATGTTGTTACCTTCTCTACTCTATGTGAGACTCGAGACATGAAAGGGGTCCCTATAAATATAACACTAGTTAGAAGTGCCATGAAACACTTTTAAGGTTGGATAATGTTATTTTTACCTAGAAAGGGATAGGTTGATTGGTAGCGATCGATTGCTTATTGATGGGTTGCCTTGGTTTGATTCCCTAGAGGGTCGAGGTCCTATTGAATTTGTCTTTACTTAGCAAGCTAAGGACTATAGAGGTTCCCTACACAAAAAAAAATGTTGTGGATAAATATGTGTATATTTTGATGTTATTACAATATATATATATATATTTTTAATTTTACATGGTGGAATCGGTAGCCGCCACAATGATTTGGGTATGTTGTTTGTCTTTTATGGCTGTCACAATATTCTGTGTTGTTCGCCTCAAAAACTGCCACACAATACTCAATGTAGTCCGCCCCTATAACCACCATATCACAATCATTTTAAACCTTTTGCGGTGTTGAAAGCATAAGGAAATGGACAAGCATTCAATCCGATGAGGCCCAAGATTTGTTATTGCAACATTTTTAATAGTAAATAAAAGCTTATTTTCATATGGATTGATATCATTTCTTGCATTCTGTACCATATAGAAACAATGGAGAGTAGCTTGAAATGTAACTTCATAAGAGTGGTTGCAAATACTTGTAGATCATCTCCCAAAAAGTGGACATGATGATTTTGTAAATAGTAAAGTTCTAAATAAGTAAATAAGATAAATTATCCTATGACACACAATGAGCATCAATAATGAAATTATTCATGATCATAGTTTATACTTCATAGTTATTTTTATCTTAAGATTATAGGCATTCATAAAAATATATACATGCAAGCATATAAAGTTTGTCAGAGAATATGTAGGTAGAAGAAAGAAGATATGGTTCCTAAATTAAGGGAGTTTTGGATGTAAATGAAATAAGTTATTTGAGAATTTATCAAAAAGTGAGAGAAAAAACTAGAGTATCACATATAACTTTGCTTTGCTTTTTAAGTTTCTTTCAACTATTCTAGGATATACATGTGATTCTTATAATCTTTCTATTGTATCATATTTAAAAGAACTCTCATTAATATCCTTCTATTCATATAGTATGCTTTAAATATTATGAAAAAAATTATAGGCTATCATTCATTATAAGTTTATATTAAGGCCAAGATAAGTTATTTGAAAAAGATTCAACAAATTTGGATTTGACCATGTTGTCATTTAGTTTGACAATTTCTTTTTTGGTTATATAAGAGAGTTGGTCACAAACACACTATTTTTTAGTAACTGACAAGTGTAGAGTTCAAACCATAGGGTTTCTCCTACCAAACCTATTCTGCCTCGTTATTATTGATCTGACATGAAGGGGATCACCAATCGGTTGCTCCTACCAAACCTATTATGCCTCGTTATTATTGACCCGACATGAAGGGGATCACCAATCACTTGGAATTCTAACCGTCATCATTGGTCTGACGCACACTCAAAGGATTTAGATCAGACTACTACCTTTGCAAACAAACTGCCCCGAGGTTTAAACTTGGGTATTTTCTTGGTAAGTGCCTAGCTAGACAATCACTTACCCATCCACCTAACCCTTGAGGACATTTAGTTTGACAATCTAACTCTTTATGATCATTATCTATATATTAATGATGTTTAGCACTATAATAACGACTCTTGTTAAAATCAATAACTACTTGAAACATACGTTGTTGCCCAAAGCATATACCCATCAATAAATTCATTGACTCCTTGCAACACATTACTACCTAAAACATACATCTATGACTGTTGATAGAACATTGGTTGCCTACAACATACATTGCCGCCCAAAATGCCTATGACCATTAGTACCATTGATGGTTGATCACAACATATGTTGTCGTCCAATACATATGCCTATGATCATCAATGGGATCTACATTTAATACATGTTACTTAGGTTTGTTGATGGAATCGACAATTATCCAAAACATACAATGACCACTAATGGAATCAACGAATGCACAAAACATACATTACCTAGTCATTTGCCATCTTTCATTGGTCTAAATATCTATGTCAATTGTCCAAGGAAGGGGAGAGACAATTTGAGCTCATTTTCTCTTATGTGTAGACCTTGTCCATGGATAACTAGAACTCATTTTCTTTGATGGGATGCAAGTTTTATTATAAAGAAATCAAGAGTTTAAAGATTTTTTTACATTTAATAATGTTTCTTTGATTTTAAATTTGTAAAATAAAAAACACTTGTTTCTTGATTTTAAATTTGTAAAATCAAGAATTTGAATTCTCTTTTATATAAAAAAAAAAAATTCAAAAATTTAAGTTCTCCCATTCTGGTCTAAGTCCTTATATACCCCTTGCTGGTCCTTATATATACCTCTTATATACATCTGGTCGAAAGTCCTTATATGCGTGCATGACATTAGAAAAAGAAAAAAACAAAACGTTTTCCATGAAAAGAATATTCTAGCAAAAGATTCTTCCTCTATAAGCCTTAATTGTAAACCGCGGCCATGGTTTACTCCTGGTCTCCATCACCCATGTGTTTGGAATAAATGAATATACGTTAGTGTACGTTAGTGCGTGAGTGTAAGCAATAACTTGTACGTTCAAATGAAAAACGCCAAGATATGGTGGGAGCACCGGCCAACTAAAATACCGGGCGGTATACCTAACTCCTATTTTTCCAATAAAACTTTCTTAATTTAAAAAAAAACATATTTAAAAAATAATTAATTAGTGTGAGAAGCTTTCACGACTAATGTACACGTTTGAGTAGGCTCCTTCCAATCATGACTTTTTGTAAAGCTGAAAGCTATGCTTATCAATAGGAAATTTAAAAGCTATGCTTATCAATAGGAAATTTAACACATAGCCACCACACAGTCACCGCTTCACACACTCGCCCCGGTGTGAACCTTGAACCTTAAAAAGAAAAAAAAAACCAAAACCCAAACCGTTGCGCTATCCCATAGGACAAAAATTAAAATAATTTACTAACAAATACAAAAATTAAAATAATTTACGAATACATACTCAAATACTACCAACAACAAATCTATCTTTTAGAGACTAACTTATTTAAAAAAAATAAAAAATAAAAAAAACTTATTAATAATATTTGGGGGTGCAACACAAAAGATAGATTAACTTACTTTTAAAAAAAAAAAAAAAAAAAAAACTTATTAATAATATTTGGGGGTGCAACACAAGGGTACGGGTTTTGGTTTTTCGTCGGAAGATTCAAAGAATGTGTAAGGGAATGGATGTGTGGTAACTTTGTGTTAAATTCTCTGTTCTCAACCTTAAATAATGGAAAGTTGAAAGTAAAATGTGTAAGGGAATGGATGTGTGGTAACTTTGTGTTAAATTCACTGTTCTGTAAAGTTGAAAGTTTCCCACTACCAACTATCCGTTAAACTAGCTTTTGTGTGTTTTTCCCTATGGATGAGGAGAATATTTGACAAATAGGGTGCCCATCCACTCCCACATGCGTGGACCATATTGTAGGCCGTCTGATGGGCACGCTAGATTGACAAATGACATCCAAAGCTAAGAAACATAGAAAACAAAATATTGTATTTCGTGCTAAATTTGTCTCGACGTAAACCTAATCCGCCGTGCCTGGCGGACACAGATTTACTTCCAACCAGATGCAGTGCCAGCTGGATCGAACGCGTGTTCGCCACGAGCAGCTGTCAGCGTCATATCCACGCGTCAAACTGTTAATCGTTGATATTTACGAATCCACGGCGGAGCGCATCCACGGCCCAAATTTCGCCGTCGATGCCAGCGAACGGGCTGCTAAAAAATTGCGCCGTTAACGTCCGCGCACATGGACAGCGCCCTATGACGTCAGATGAGGCAGAGCTTCAATTAAGGCCGTCCGATCTCTTTTAAGTGATCGAGGTTTTTATCCAAGGAACGAGTCGCCGGAACGATGCATGGCAAGTGAATCAAATTTAATAGGTCTTCGAGTCCGCCAAACGAATTCTGCGCGAGTATTATTAAACGGCGAAAACCGCATCCACGTTATCCATATCGCAGCGTATTGCGACGGGATTTGGTTTCGTTCCTGCAAATTCTCCGGCGTGTGGCCTGTCTTCAAATTCCACCCCCACCTGCAAAGAGAAGGAGATTTTTTCCGGTAAAATTTGTTAACATTTCCATCATTTTTGTGTAAGTGTGAAATCTTTAAACGTAGTATTGCTGAAAGTTTCCCGTTTTTGACCTCCTCTATTTTTCTCATTTTGAAAATTTTCTCTGGTTTGCTCTTTCTTTCGTTTCGTTGTGATGAATGTTCAGGCGTTGGATTCAAAATTTGTGCCCGTATAATAAACTATGTAATTTGAAATATAAAATTTAGAATTTCATCCCTGCCACAAAATTATTGTCTTTTGTGTTCTTTTCACCACCATAAATCTGCTATTAATGTTAGAAGAAAAAGAAAAAAGATATTTAGAGATTTTCCTGTGCTCTGTTTTTCGATTTCTGAAAGACAACGTTCTAAGATTCTTGTTGTTTCATTTCCACGGTGGTGTTTAATTTATAGTTGGATGAAAAAAGATATTTAGAGATTTTCCTGTGCTCTGTTTTTCGATTTCTGAAAGACAACGTTCTAAGATTCTTGCTGTTTCATTTCCACGGTGGTGTTTAATTTATAGTTGGATAGTCAACGATATTTAGAGATTTTCCTGTGCTCTGTTTTTCGATTTCTGAAAGACAACGTTCTAAGATTCTTGCTGTTTCATTTCCACGGTGGTGTTTAATTTATAGTTGGATAGTCAAAGAAATAGAACTGAGTCGCATTTTGAACCTCAGCGTTATCAAAAGTAGAATTTTTAATAAATTTTTTGTCTTTTTCTCAAAAAAAAGAAAAAAAAATTATAGTTTCCCTTTCATCGCTTTTCCTCTTTGTGATGGGCTTGTGAATTCTGTCTTTGTGTTACTCTTTCTCTGTGGTGTGGTGCTCTGGTTTTCACGTATTTTACAGCACTGCCTATTCTTTAACCAGTTTTTGTAGTGCTCTGGGATTCGTGATTTTTACGGCACTGCCGATTCTTTAACTAGTTTTTGTAGTGTTAGATTTTATCCCCAAAACTGCAGTATTACATTCTGGTATTGTTAGCATTTTTAATCCTTTTTACAATAATTTATTTTAGATCCCTTTTTCTGTACGGTTATGTGATGGGAACGTTTTACCAATTTCGGGGCTGTTAGGTCGTAAGTGGAGAAATTTCATGGTACAATGTTGGTTTACCGGTGTTGGATTTATGTTTAATTTTTCTTTTGAGAGATTGGAAATTGGTCAGTCTTTTGGAAGATTTGCTTGCAAAGGATAGATCGCGTTGAATAATTTAATAAGCCCAGCGTCCTTTCACAGGGGGTGGAATTGCTTGCTTGCATTCGGTCGGCGACATCAATCTTGGATCCGCATTGCTGAAGATTGGGATGGACCGAGTCATTCAATCTGGGCCTCCGGGGATGAATCCGTGTGCTTCAACGAGAAGCCGGTTAAGAGAAGTGGGAAGTCAGATTGCGTTTCAGCAAGGGCATCTTATCCAGCGAGATAAGAGAAACAGAAGGGGCATCGCTCATTTTTCTCGGGCGTTGTCTTGCCGTGTCCAGTTTCCGGGTTTTTCAAAACAGGAGTATCGAAGCCAATTTCTGGGGTTCCGAGCGAGAAACTCAGCAGAGGATTTTACGGGAAGTGTCGAGGTGTCTGAGGATGGGGAATTGCTTTCAAAGAAGGTGGATTGTGACGATTCTATGCAAAGAGATGGTGTTATCAATTCGTCTTTTTCTTTCCTGGATGAACATGTCCAAAAACAGATGAAAAAGCGGGTAAGATATCACCTGAGTTAGAGCCATTTTTTGCTTGCTGTTTTAGAGATTATACTCTCAAGGTGCTTTCCTCCGTTATGTTGGTATTGAAAGAGGAAAATTTATTAAATGAAAGTAATTGCCCTGAGTGGATATGAAGTATATTATATTATTGTTTGCACAAGGGTAAACAACATATCTCGCAGTCAAAGACCATATGGTTAAACAGCTTGAATCCCTTAAAATTGAAGTGCGATACAAAAAGTTGCTCTTCAAATAAGAGCCCTTCAATCTTGATACGAAGTCAACATGAGTTCAGCCTGCAACAACTTGACAACCTGTGCTTGAAATATTGAACCACTAATAACGGATTAGCTGGTCCAAATCCAAAACCATTATTGGACGGGAATAATTTTATGCTTCCTGATGGTCGTCACATGAACAAAAAGCTGCAAATAGAGGTCACATACCTTGTTTAACTTCGGTAAGTGATCATATTTAGGATGTTCCCAGCTTTCTCGATAAATCTGTGAAAGAGTATTAATTCCGTCCATCTTTATACTACTACGGTTGTTTTAGAAAATTAGGGATAACTGAATATGATCTGCCTTAATTCACCTATAACAATCATTTTAGTCCACACAATTAGAGGAAAACTGAAATATCCCCTGCACTCTCTGTCACAGAAAGTGCAGTGCACTCTATGGGCAACTTGGAGATAACAATTTCCCTTCCTAGGTACATAAATAGACATTTCGGTTATGAAAGAAACAACTTGTTAAGAACAAAAATCATTAGATGGTTGTGAAAAAGGCCTTCCTCTCCAAATCATATAATGACTTGTGACATTCTCTATCAGTATGTTACACATTACCTCTTGTATTCTTTAAACAACTTATAGTCAATCTAGATATCAAACCCAATTATTCAAACGTAGAGGTTTAGAATCAACCACAGTCAGATCTTCCTTTTCAGTTCAGCACAATACTCAAAACTTCAGAAAAGGCTGGAAGATGGTTTTGACTCTCAATTTGCAACTTCAGATATTCTAACATTATTTTAAAGTAACAGGCAAAGTTCATATTTATACAATATATAAGGAAAAACTAAAAACTAAAAACTAAAAAATAAATCTCAACTTGACATAAGAGAATTAGATTCTTTTTCAGTTGGGTTGGAATTCAAGAATCTAATACTGCAGATCTTAAATCCTCTGAGAAGATACAACAAAACTTATATAGCTAAAGGAAAAGTATACAATTTCTTGTGTGGATTTTTTTTTTTCAAACTATAAATCCATTTTTATCAAAGAATAGCATTATGAGCTATTTGCTTCATGTGATTAACTCATCTAACTCGTCTGACAGTCCAATAAACAACATTAGCTTTCAAATACTACAGACAGCACTGAAGAATACAAACAATTTCCAATGTGTATCATAGATCTACATTGCTTAGGATGCACTGAAATATCACCAAAGTAAGACGACAAAATTGAACAATAGAAGATTTTAAGATTGGTGGAAGACCTCAAAATAAGAATTGTAAAGATCTTAAAGAGGATAGATTGACAAACAAGCTGAACGAGAAGACAAACATTCTTTTATTGAAACTATCTAAACTTTACTACATCTTCATGTATATGCTACAGAATATCTGGGTATCTCCATATTTTTAAGATATTGTTGATGTAAAAGACAAACAGCCAGTTTGATATCTATGGCAATTCTGAACAACAGAAGACTTCAAAGCACTTACCAAGGCACTCAGATCTGAAGCAGAACCAAAACACATGTTCTGCTTCTTTAAAGTTGGTTTTTAATGCAATTGCATACATATTAAAGTACTTAAATGACCACACATTAAGCCCATTTTCTCTCAATGAAAACCTTCTAAAATAATGGTAATGCAGAAAATAAGAGCTTCGAGAACAGAATATTCCACAAAAGCAAACCCTGAAATCTGAATACCCTCAGGAGGATGAGCCACAACTAGTAGGGAAACCCTGGCAGAGCTATTCCTCTGTCATGTTTACATTTATACGTAAAATGACATAAGTTGTATAGTTCTCTACAACATTGTTACCAAGGACAGGTGGTTCTGTTTGAATGGAAGGCCAAAAGGTCCAGAGGTTCGGTTCAGTCTCTAAAAAAAAGAAGTTTGGTTCGTTTATATATGTACATATATGAAAAGTATGGAAAAATTCAGAAAATTTTATATTCTTTAATTTCAAAATCCAATGCCTTTAACATGTAAGTTTAAAACACCTGTAGATCCTTCGACATTGAAATAGGCCACGTTTCACGCCACTCCTGCCTTTGATAGATATGTAATAACTGGTAAATTTGCAATGGCTCTCAGATTATTTGAACTGCAACCATCTTTGACTATAAATCCATGGCACCAAGAGTGGTTGAGTGTAATGAAAGCATATTGTTTCCAGCAGCAGCTGAAATAGACCAGACCAAACTGGTTCAGTCCGGGTTTAACTAGGGTCGGCCAAATGTAGTGACTATACTTTGCTAATCTCTCTGGGAAAGTTTGATTGCTTCTCTTTCTTACTTTCATTCTACATACACTACAATCGGAATGCAAATATCATGTGGTCAAATGTAAATGAGAATTTGTTTTCTCATTGTTGGGCTGTTGGTGTGCAGATAATGGGTTTACTATAAAGTTATAAACCTAAGTATAAATTAATTATATAAGTGATATTCAACAAATTTCCAATGTATTATAGACCTTGCTGTAAATCGATTATACAAGTGATTGTTACTGACTTTAGATATGTTTTGTGATCATTTTTTTGAATGGAAAATCTGTTCTCACCTACATGTGTTCTGGTTCTTTCAGATGACCAGCTTCGGAGTAGTTATTCTACTCTCAGCATTGACTGTAATTTCTATACGTCCTGCTCTTGCAATATCAGGCATTGTTGGTACTAATGCTGCTGTAAAAGGAGGGAGGTCTGCTGCTGTTGCAGTTGGAGAGGTGGCAGCTAGTTCCCTTCTGCGATCGGAGCTGCTTAGCAGTGCTTGGACTGGACTTGTTGCTGGGTGTTTGCACACTTTAACTGGTCCAGATCACCTTGCTGCTCTTGCTCCCCTTTCAATTGGTCGCACAAAAATGGAAAGTGCTGCAGTGGGGGCTCTGTGGGGGTGTGGTCATGATGCTGGGCAAGTTATTTTTGGTATTCTCTTTTTGTTATTGAAGGATAAATTGCAGATTGAACTGCTTCGCACATGGGGAGCTCGAGTTGTTGGCGTTACATTATTAGCAATTGGAATTATGGGCATTAAAGAGGCCTCAGAAGTATCGGAGCCTTGTGTGGCTCTAGAGGGTGGTCATCATCAAGTTACTTTGTTAGAGTCCAGCCCTACTCTGAAAAATGGTAAAAAGAACATTGGGTTCGCAACCTTCGCTACAGGAATAGTGCACGGGTTGCAGCCAGATGCACTTCTTATGGTTTTGCCTGCTCTTGCATTACCTTCTCGCTTAGCTGGGGCAGCTTTTCTTTTCATGTTTTTGATTGGAACTATAGTGGCAATGGGTGGTTACACTGCGTTTATTGGGTCCTGTAGTGATGCACTAAAAAAGAGAATTCCAAGAATAACAGAGGGACTCTCATGGGGCGCTTCCCTCATAGCAATTGCTCTAGGAGGAGCAGTTCTCTTGAGTGAATTTATAGGAATCTCTCTGTTTTAGTATGTATCTACCGTATCTTATATGTACCCCCGATGTAATATCTGTGGCGAGTTACTATTTTTTGTCCCCCTTCTAAAAGTTTATTTTTGTTTATTTTTTTAAATTTTTCCTTCTCCATTCATTTGATATATTTATAAGGCATATTTTTAATTACATTTTAATTATTTTTCAATCAACATTAGCAAACAATAAATATTTTTATTTTCTGAATTGCATATAAAATACAGATCTTATTTTATTGAGAGTTCCAGGTTCTTAAGCCATAAGACACATCAAATGGATTTCAAAAGGAAAAAAATAACCAAAACCACTTTCAGTGAGAGTATATGGACATAAGCTCAACCATTCTTCAAGGTAAGTTGAGCAAATTCCGTTCAATTAAAATCTATTTCAATATTTTATTCAAAGTTGTATGTGAAATGTGGATGTTGAATGTGAAAAATCTCCTCTGAAGGATAGAAAGAAAACTTGATTTGACCACATTAGGAGACAGGCTGATTCCCCAAATGAGAGTGAAACTTTTTATGTTATTTCACATGAAACTTTTCATGTTTAATGCCTTTCACATCCAGTTCCAAATGATTCCTTTTGAATCTAACAACAATAATGACATAGTCCATATGACCATCTCTAGGTTTTCTCTAATCTTGTTGGAACCAGTCCATTTGACCATCTCTAGGTTTTCTCTAATCTTGTTGGGTTTGGGTTCCAAATTGTTGATCCTGAAAGTTTTGCCTTCAGGAATAAGTATTTTTATAATCTTATGTTCTATCTTCTTTATTGACACATTTTATGAAGATGCATAAGTTTGCAAGTGCAACAAGATCCATTTGGCCTGTTTATCAGGTGACAATGAATGTTACTTGTTGCAAATGAGTGCAATAGTGCAACAAGCTTATTTTGGCCAGCTTATTTTGACCTGTTTATAAGGTAATACAATGTTTATTATTTCTTGAAAAGTGAGGCGTTTGCCTAAGTTTACAAGTGCAATAGTGCAACAAGCTTATTTTGGCCTGTTTATAAGGTAATACAATGTTTACTATTTCTTGAAAAGTGGCGTTTGCCTAATTTTACAAGTGCAATAGTGCAACAAGCTTTTGGCATGTTTATAAGGAAATGCTTATTATTTCTTGAAAAGTGAGGCATTTGCTTGTATTGTCATCACTTTCAATAAATACTAGTGAGAACTACAATGCTTATCAATTCTTGAAAAGTGAGAGGCATTTTGCTTGTGTTTTCTTCACTAGCAATATATACAAATGGCAATCAAGTAAATTGCTGACAATCTATTTAAGTGTGGCCATCATCCATTTTAGGTTTGCCCTTGAACTTGATTCGGTAATAAATTACTTTATACTTTATGTTAAGCATTTGGACAATGCGGTACATATGCCTTTTTGTACCTTTTTCATTCTCTAGAGAAGTCTAACCATGTACTATGATGGTAATAGTGGAAATAGTCTTTAAGCTCTAAGACTAGAAATGGTCCTTACAATTGCGCCAAGACCACTTGCATGCGGTTCGTCGGATATGCTTGCGCCTTACGTGGAGTGCTAGTTTAGGAAGTGTGTTCGATGCTCGCACCTTACATGGAGCACCAGTTTAGGACGTTCGGAAGCGTGGGATGCGGCTCCTTTGGACAACCTTCGGGGTTTTTACCAAGGTTGGTGTTTGGATGTGATATTTGACACACTTTCCTTCTTGCCTTACCATGTAATCTAGTCCTAGTCTATAGGGTTCTTGCCGAGGAAAAGAGATAAAGAAAAAACAACAAAAGCTAACTAGCTTAACTAGCTTGATGCACCAAAGATTACAAACTTGATTTTGGATATCAATGGGATTAGTGAACCGATGCATCAAAACATGACAACTAATAATGAATACGGTCAAAACCATATATGATTGCAAATCAAAAGATCTCTTGTGAAATCCGGGACAGATACTAGTCATGCCTCTCCATAGAAAGATATATATGCACAAAGACTAGGACAAAAATTAGAGTAGCCATAACTCCTTGCATTCATATTAAAGTGCAATTGCAATCATATATAATTGAGAGAGGCTTGATGACTTGTACATGTAGTGACTCAAGCCTCGAGTCCAGACTAATATACAAAACAAGAAGTGAGGAAAATTGCCTAAGGCCAGATACTAGGCATGAAAACAATTGTTTCTTCCTTGTGCTCCAGAAATGGCTATTTATAATATTTACGTGAAAATTCAAAATTCATTCTTGGTTGTTGAGTGCCCGCATCATTCTTGGTTGCTGAGCAAGGGAAACAATGCTGCATTTAGTTTTGGAAGATTTAGAGTTGTTTAAGAGTCTAATTGCTATAAATGCTCCTATGGGCGGTGCGGTCTCCTTGCAGAGGTGTCATTAATGAACCCACATTTTCCCGTGGAAACTCGAGCCCTAGTGGTGGCTTGCTGACAAAGCCCCGTTGTGGTTGTTGCGGCTTCATCTCTTTTTGGTTTTACCCTTTCTTGAGTATGTTCCCCTTTTAGGCTGGTCGATCAGGTTTTGGCAATGACTTGGTTCCAAACCTTTCTTCCAGTTGTTCGATTGCTTCGATATCTTTCACTCGTGTTCCTTGCTCGCCTCTTAGCTCGGTTGGTGCCGAATATGATGTTGCCTCGTCCCATTTTGGTTGCTGATATGTTGAAGATGCCTTTGTGGAAATTACTAGACTTTGTTTGATGGGCATGTTTCGGTTCTGGTTTGGCTTTTGCATGCTCTTCTCGCACCTCATGCCATGATTCCTCTAGGGAATTCATATATGAATTAACAAAATTAGATGATCCTATTGAATCCATACTTGACTCATCCTATCCCCTTCCCCCTTTTTTTCTAAGGTCTTGGGGTCTTCCTCAATGGATGGGTTGCTTGTGCCATTGAGCAACTGCACTTGGGTATATGGTGTGCTGCGACCCAATTTTTGAAAAGGGGTAGCTTGGTTTCAGGACCCATTCGCCAAGTTAGCAAATGGGCCTAGGCGCATCGAGCTGATAGAGGTCATGCCATAAAAGGAACTCATTTAACTACCATTGAAAGGGTTTCAGGGTTCCTGTTGATGGTGAGATGTGGCTTAGTCACCACTGGAAAGGCTATGATTCCTTGTTGGTCCAATTCAAGTGGTTAACCTTGCCTCGTGGCTTGGGGAGCTTTGAGCATGCTAGCAGTCTCTAGCACAAACATTCCCTTGTTGGTGTCTTCTTCAAATTAGCTACATGATATGTGCAAGGGACTACAGGGCCTCTCATTTTGCTTGGATTTGAGCAGCAATGTTCAAAATTCTTTTCTTGGGTGAGGGATCCGTCTTGTGTAGTGAAACTTCAGTATAGTTTTGGCGATTTATAGGGGACATATGCTTGTAGGGGTTGAGGAACCTAGAAGCAGTAGCCATTTAGGTGCGGTCTATGGGGCATATCTTGGAGACCTTGGGATTTGAAAAGAGAAGAGGGGAAACCTTTTTGTTGGGTTTGTTGGAAAGCTCTCAGGATATATCGAGGGTGCCTCTCCTTTTATAGACCCTTTTCTAGTTAAGCACTGAAGCCTTTGTTATGTTAGTCCTCAATCTTTCTTGTGTAGCTGCATCAGTGACGACATGGTCACCCATAATGTTGCCTAATGCTTAGCCTCAACAAATATCTTTTCATCAACCTGACGGTTACTTGGCATCTAATAACAGCATACAAAATTCTTTTCTTTAGTCCTTCTCACTAATTGTCGGTTCTCTTGGTCCATGCAACCTTCTTTTACTTGCGTATTTGGTTTGGTGTGCTTCTCAAAAATATCTTGCATGGGTGCTTTGACTTTTTGCTCCTTTATATGTTGCTAAGTACTTCAACCAACAACTATAACACGTGGCTCTTACCATATTTTATGTAAATGATGCCTATTTACAATATGGTACATAGCCTGACGTGTTTCCACACGCTAGTTGCTACATGTAGAGCTTCCTCATCATAATATGCAATGTTTGGGCCAAAGCAAGCCATACTTTTGTCTGTCTTGGTTGTCCAACTCCTAGGGCATGCAATCCGTTGATTCTGGTGAATGATGAGTTTTTGTGGATTCGACAACCTTCTGTATGGTAAACTCCTTTGGGGTTAGGTACATGTGTGCTTCGGTTGGTCCAAGATCCTTACCTAGGTCTGTCCCCCACATTCTTGTGGCCCACTCATCCATTTGATCATCTGATACCAAGGCATGTACTTCATCCCTAATTGTCTTTGATTCTAATTCTTCCTTTGAAGCTAGGAAAACCCTTTCACCCTTGGCCTTTACCATAAGGACATGTTCCACATGATGCATGTGAAAGGGTTTGGAGGGGACTATCATCTTGGAACCATAGTGCATCCTCGGGAACATGTGTGTCTAGTCTAGAGAAAGGTATCCCCCAATATTTGCAGTGAAGTCGTAAGAAATACATAGGACAAAGGATGTAGGAAAATCGATCACTGCTACCTCGTGGAGTGATGGTCACATTGGGGTAGGCGGATAGTGAAAGTTGTAGTCCTTGATGAGGCTGAGGATGGGGATTGGAGTCCCATCTAGCTACATCACCCCTTTCTTGGTCGATTCATAGGCTAGCTTTAAAGCATCAACCACTATTTTAGGCATAATTGACATACTTGCTCGATAATCCACTAGGTAGTTGTGGATAAGCTTGTCTCCGCATAAGAACATTAAGTAAAAGGGTTGAGGCTTGGGCCTATTACGACCTGGACTAGATATTTGTAGGACAACCTGCTCAATTTTCTTTTTGATGATCTTTTGCTTTTGCAAAGCTTCTTCGAGCTGCTTCATCTGTTTTGGTAGAGTGAGAACATCCCACAATGGCATAGGTACAATGGACCTTTTCAAGTGCTCGACCACATTGAAAGATTCTAGTGGCTGAGCTTTTGTCATGTTGCTTGGGGCCCACTGGGGCTTTGGTCACTCAACACCCAGGTTGGATGCTCGAACCGACTGTAGTAGAAGTTGCTTTGATATAGGCCATTTGGGTGTTGGTCGCTTTGGCTCTTCTTAGTTCCTCCCCTGGGGTTGGTTGGTTTTTGGGCTGCTGATCTCTTGCGTTGGGTCTTGTTGTTTCTAATGCTCTTTTATTGCCCTCCTCTTTCCCCTTGTGAGAACACTAGAATGTATGTGGGTTTAGTTGTTCGGTGGCATGCTTGTACGTCCGAAAATGATATACTTCTCCCTCATCCCACGTTACCAATGTCTGCTTCGGTAGCCTAGTCCTCAGAGTTCTAAAGGATTTTGGGGGTAGAGTTTGAGTGGTAGGCTCCAGTGCATAGACCATATAGTTGTGATATGTGGGTTGAGGCATAGGGCACGTTGTCTGTTGAAGCCCTTCATGACTTGAAAAGTATGGGTTCGGGTAAAAATATGGCCAGCCATAAGGATCTCCTATATAGTTGTTTTGGGTAGGGACCGTATCTTTTACCATATTTAGGGGCAGTTGCTACATGGGGATGGGTATGGGTACTATTTGTCACTCGAATTCTTGTGGTGAACCAGACTCCTTAATGGATTGAGGTGGGTAGTTTTGATAGCCATTTTGGGGAGGTCGATAACCCTAGTTTCCTTGTTGGTAGGGAGGTCTCGGATAATTCTGATAATTAAAACTTTAAAAATTTTGTTGGCACTTGAGGGATATAATTTCATTGTTCATATCTCTCAAAGTGCTCTGTAGTATTTCTATTTTTGGGGATTGGGAGACTTGGGTTATACTAGGAATAGGTGGAGGTGTTTGCACCAAGGTTTGACTAAAGGCTGAGGTTGATTGGAAGGTGGTGGGTTGCACCGTCTGAGGGGGTTGATATGGTGGTTGAACATTGGGAAAGAGAGGCATGGGGGGCCTAGGGACTAACCTTCCAATTTGGATGACATCTCTTTCGGCTTGAATGACTATCCTGTAGGTTGCTGGTAGCGAATTGCCTCCTCTAGACTTTATCATCATGGCTATTCCTGAATTGAATGCCTTCAGATAGTATATAAAATCCATACCTGGTAAGGGCCAAATTTCCTCTGGAATTTTGTACTAGGACTTGTGGAATCTTTCATTGAAGTCATCCATAACTTCCATGGGAGCCCTTTTGATGGTTGCCAACTGTCCAACATAGATACCACATTTGCTTTCTCCCAAAACTTATCCACGAGCAGGTTCACGAGTTGGTCCTAGTCAACGATAGAGGGTGGAGCAAGTGAGATGTACCACTCTCTTGCTTTGCTTTTGAAGGAGGCCACCAAAGTCTTAACACCACATTATGTTGTCCAATGTTATAGAGATTGCACAAGTTGACCATATGTTGGAGATGCTCAATTATAATAATTATATCTTCCTTGGTGAAATATGGCAGGGACTTTATTAGTGAGACTAGGATCTCATCCCAAGTGGTCGATGCTACCGGTGGCTATAAGTCACCTCTATCATTTTATGTTGGAATCCTTCTCTGGTTTGGGTTTTGTGTTCTGACCTCGACCTCTTCATCTATTACCAAGGTTTAGAGGGGGAAAAAGCAACTAAGGATTTGCTCTTATTCTAAATCTTGTGGTAGGTCCTGAGTTCATGAAACAAGGAGCCTGCTCTACTATTTTGTTTGGATCCTCTTATTTTTTCTTGTATAGCAGAGTCACCAGGTGGTGAGTGCTTTTGCTCAAAAGAAAGAGCTTCCCACCATAGCCTCAGTCTGGATTATGAAAGAATTTTTTTAGTGTCTTATTTTGCAACATAGTTGCTAGATGAATCTTCTAGGTGCTTTGTCAAGCTATGAAACAAGGTCTTCACCAGAGCCTCAATTTGACTTCTAATCAAGGGACAAATTTAATGATTAAGGTCTCATCGAGTGTGTTAGAAAAACTATTGGGATAAAAAATGGTCCTTATGATCTGTATGCTTTGAGCAACGTGAGCTCAAAGCATAAAGACCATATGGTCGCGAGCTTGGAGCATAAGGACCATTATGGTCCGATGCTCGCACCTTATGATGAGGTCAAAAATTGCCTCATTCATGACATGTTTTGGATTATCATAAAATGCCTTATAAACCTTATGTTATGTTATTTATGTTAATTTAGATGGTTTGAATGCATTATATATTAATGTTTGCATGATTAAAATGTTTAAGAGCATATTACCCTATTTTAACAATTTTTTGCATTTTTTGCACTGTTTCTGTTTGAATATTTAGTGAATAAAATATGTAATTTAAGTAACAGAATGATGTATGCTAAGGTATATCCCTCCATAATTGTATTTAAATGATTATTCCGCTTTCTAATTGGTTTGAATTGCAAAAGAGTGCCAAATTCCTGTGATTGTGCAATAAATATGGAAAATGCAGAAATTAACCATACAAATTCCAGCCAATTGCCAATGAATGAAAGGGCTTGGAATTTGTCAACCAAATCATGTTAAACCTATTGGAATCATATTCTAAGGGATAGGGCAGACATCCTATCCATTTTGTTGTCCATTTTTATCGCACCTGAGCATAAAGAAGTCGCACGACCAGACATTCCGAAGAAGCTTCGGAATGAGGGGAAAAGGAACCAGTTTTAGCCAAACGGAGAATATAACACCCAATTCGGTCGAGAAAGAATATTTTGATATGGATATAGTTGTACAGGACTATTTCTAATATTTTCCAACTCACTCCCACCGTTGGAGATGCATCCCAAGGACCAATGAATGTCACTGTAGTAGTTTTTGTCTTGATTTGGAATAAGTCAGTTTTAGAACTGTTAGCAAATCACTGTTAAGCAACAACACAACTAATATTGAGCAGGAGATAAATGTAATAGAGTAATATAAATAATAGAGCTCTCTTATTGGTTGAGCTAGTAGATGTTAACATGCAATAACTAATAGGAAATAGAGGCTGTAACATATTTGCAACCAATAACAGGATTTTCCTGTAGTATTGTAATGTGTTGTTTTAGTCAATAAAAGTGTAGTCTTTTTCAATCAACTTTTGCTCATGAGTGAGTGTGAATTCTAAGTAGTTAGCAACACTTTCCCATCTTCTTGTGGATAAGGAAGAAAGGTCCACTTTTAGGCCTAGAAGGAGGGCTAACTGGTGACAGGTTCTTCTGATAAACTTTGCTGGAATAGATTTAGCAAGATACTTGTCCATTGTCATTTCTTGTTGATTACTAATCCCTGTTTTGATTTAATGTGATGTATTCATGTTTTCAATTATGTTTTTATGTAGCAATTGTGTGTATCAGTGACTACGTAGCATAGACCAATGATTCCTTTGTTTTTCCCTATTTTTCATGTTTTAGTAGTTTTTATCAAGTCTTGTAGCAACTTTCATTTTATTGTCAGCCACTACAGCAGAAGCCTGACAACCTCCTGCAGCAAGAACTGACAGTCGTTTTTAGCATGTGTGTTTCTTTTTCAAGCAACATTTCAATTCTATAATTTCAATTTTGCAAATAATTAGTTTCATTTCATGTAAAATAGAATTAGAAGTGACCTAAAACCCCCAAAAAAACCTGTTTCACCAATAAAAGCTTGCTATCTAAATGAGTTTATCTCCAACCTTCTTAAAACCTTCTTTCGTATATAGCCTTGGACACCACACTGGATTGACAAATCATAAATATTAAATGATGCTATTTACGACACACATAATTTTTGGCGTCGTTGTCGGGGAAAGATGTTGTTAGAAGATAAAAGTAGCCCAATAATTGTTAAGTGTGCTAAGTTGTGAACTTTAGAGTGAAATCTGAACAAATGACTGGTACAAGTAATAGTTTTTTGAAAAGTTGTATTTTAGTCCATCTGGATACAAACAAGAAACCACAGGGAGGTTATCTTCATACTCAGGAGGTGAATTATCTGTGTTTGAAATTCCTGATAGACTTAAACAAAAAAAATCATCTTCATCATCAGGAAGCATAAGATCTCTTGAAAACAAATTTAGAGGAGCCATTTTCTAGTACTACCTCTTTTTGTATTCATATCATCTCTGTAGTATATGCAAATTTGTACAAAGTGTTGGTAAGACATCATGGCAGATACATAAGACTATCCCTTGAACAAAATATTTATATTAGCTATTTGTAGCATTTGTTCACAAGGACATATCACTAATAAATACCATTTACTTCCACAACTTAAAAATATCCTAGAGACACAAAATTGGTTGCCTGGTCTAAATTTTTTCCAAGAGAGATCCCAACAACAACAAATAGAGCAGGTGAAACAACCATTACTTCCAACCCAACCTGTGGCCAATCGAAAAAATACAAGACATGTAGCACCTATCTATGTAGCTAAATATGATAAAAATACTGTAGTAAATGTTATTGACTATAGCAGCATCCAACTATGCTCAAACAAGACCTTACCAGAGTTTGTTCCACCCATTATTGAAGAGATAAAAATCAATGGAGAAACACAAAAATCAGCCCTGGATAAAGGGGAAGGAAAAATAGAAAGTCTGCACATGGAAAATTTACCTTCTGTAGAGCAGATTCCATTGAACTCCTTAGTAAGCAAATATGAAGGGTTAAATTCTATCCTCTTAGGGATGAAACAAATTGAATTACAACTAGGAAAATTCCTAAACATTAACAACTGGCTGACTAATGAACAAAAAGTAAAATTGTATGCTATTTTGAAACAATATGTCAATACCTTTGCATGGAAATACAAAGATATGTCAGGAATTCATCTTGATGTATACACTCATAGGATATATATTGAAAATATTATTCTATGAAACAACTGCAAAGAAAATTTAATCCTACCTTAAGAGATATTGTCAAAAATAAAGGAACTCTTAGAGGTTGGATTTATTTATCCAATTTTTGATAACCGATGGGTTCCTCCATTGATTATTATTCCAAAGGAAAATGGAAAACTGAGAATGTGTGAAGATTATCAAGAACTAAATGAAGTCACACATAATGACCATTTTCCACTACCATTTATTGATCAAATGTTAAACACATTCAATTTTATACTGTATGAACTAGTTTATGATAAGAAACCACATTTTTCTGTTGAATTTGAGTTACCAATGCTTTGCACATATTTGGAAATTGGTATTGAATTGTTGCAAGTACAGATTGATAGGATTCTCCAACTTAAGGCATTTGATGAACTTTGGTTGGATGCATTGTATCAAACATAAGTGATCCAAGAGCAGCCCATAGTCATTATCAACAACAAAAATTTCAGCAAAGAGATTGGGCTTTATTGTTCAATTCTTGTTATGAATATTTTATTGGAAAATTACATACTAGGTGGCTTGGACCATACTTTATTGGAGAAATATTCAAAAATAGAACAGTGTATCTTTCTCTAACTAATGATTCACAGAGAAAGTTAGTGGGGGATGGACATTGCATTTGGGTATACCATGCACCATTGACGAAAGAACAATTTTTGAAGTAGGTGGAAAAATTGGATGTATACATGATGGAAGAGACTTTCTCTTCCATGACAGATTCAAAGTGATTCTAAAAAGTTGAAAAAAATATAATACAAAAAAAAAGAGAGGAATAAATCTTGGTTGTGAACTTCCTTCATAGGAATAATTTTAGGGAAATTGTGAAATTCCTTCATGGGCACAACCAAGATTAACAAAAAATTAAAGAGAAAATAAAAAAAAGAGAAAAAACAAAGATGAAAAAATGAATGAAAAAAGAGAAAAATTAATAATTCAAAAAGTGAAAACCTTATAGGAGGCACTTTTGAATTGGTTGGCATGAAAAATGGTTTTTCGGCATGCTTTACCTTAAATTGACCTACCCATTCTTGTCCCACCATAGTATAAATCTCATCAGACTGCACTTGTTTTGTTTGATTGCAAAAAAATTAGCTAGTAATCAGTAGAAACAACCATCTGTAAAAGTGTGAAATACTTGTTCAAATTAGGTATGTGTTTCTTGCATTTTTTATCATTGTAGGCATTTAGTATGTAGTGTATAAAAATCACTAGTTAGCATAGAAAAATTCATAGGGTTTGGCAAATCCAAAGGAATTCCTTGTTCTAAAAATTGTAGGATTGAGGGGCAGAAAAGGGAGAATGGATGAAAATTGTAGATCCATCAAAATAAGCGTAGTTTTGATGGCATGAATACCTGGAGATTTCATAGAGCTTCGGAATGATATCAAGCTTCAGAACAAAAATGTTGTTCTGTTTGTTTTATAGCAAAACAATGCAAAGCTTCGAAATGATGATTGGGTAGATTCAAAATTTAAATTGTGGGATAGAAATTTGAAATTTAAATTTCTGTGTAGTAAATGCATAAAGAGAATTATGAATTTTTTTTTGTTTTGCCACATCATCTGACACCGGGGTAACGTCAAGGCATGAGTGCCTAAGGTCACATGTTGCATCATTCCAAGTAATGATAAATCAAAACTTGTTTTGGAAAAATGCGTGCCTCAGTTTCTACCACAATATTCAGTCCATTCAATCAAGACGCCTTGACAAATGAAAAATACGATAATTAACACAATATGCATGGAGCAAACTAAGTTGTAACCAATGAAAAATCTTTAACTCAACAAGATTGTAACTAATTGATAGGTAATCAATGCCCGGGATGGTCCGCCATTCAATAAGTACATTAAATTTTTGTCATCACAGAAAAGTAACCATTCGTCATCCGCCATGCATTCAGATAGGGGACATGGCAAAGATTTTTCGTAGTCTCCACCACCTTCCGAAGATAATTCATGCGCTCTAAAACTAAATACCCTACCTTGTAATCACTGCAATTTTCAATAAATTTCTGAAACTGCTATCATGGCCAAAATTATAAGTGTGGATTTCGAATCATAAGAATTTGCAGAAGAAAAATTGTACCAGAATTTCGTGGAATAGCAGAGAAAAGGTGAATACAGAGCAATTTGCAACACACTAAAGGTAGAAGTGGTGTTGTAGTAGAATGCATGTGAAGTTAGAAAATGGGGCGAAAGAATAAAATAGAACCAGGTAATGCGGACTACCTTCGGGAATATCCACAAGTACTGGAAATTTTTGAAGAAGGGTTCAATGCTATTTCTTAACAAATTTGATGGATGTTCCGAAGGCTTAGCTGCAAAATTTGCTCAAAATTTCAGAAACAACCAGACTAACATCAGTGGAATGACGATTGAGGTAATCCCTGAAATATTAAGCCAAATTACTGAATTACCCTTGCAAGGTTTAAAATTTTTGAGAATTGGTAAAATGCATTGTTAAAATTAGTTAATCAGTTCATAGAATAGGGAGATAATAAACCTATATTTCAAATGAATAATAATGTCTGCAAGGGGGTAAAAAGAACAAGTTTATAGAAGCAATGAGATGAAGTAGCTATTTGGGTAGTGAGGTTTCTAACATGTGAGGTACAATATGCTATTTTATCTAGATACCACTTTAGAATTTTGAACCATTTAAGGTATGGTGCCCAACAACCTGAAGTTAGAGTTAATGTTCCTTTGTATCTGCACCAAGAATCGAAAAACATAGCCAAACTTTACCAATAAGGGAAAGGAAGCTCTAGACATCATGGACTGATTAAGCTCATCTACAAACACCATTTTAGGGGTAATACTAGGAGCTTTGATAGGTTTTTCTCTTCATGGAGTGAAGTGATTTACAAGGAGGAAGAAAAGGAGAAATATGCACGGGAAGCAGATGTTGAGGAAGGGGATGAAACCCTTGAAAGTAATAATAAAGAAGATACCCCTAAAGCAGAGACTTCCTCTTCTCTTCAAGGATCCCCATCTGCTAGGACTAGGAGATAAAGGAAGAGAAAGGCTGTAAACAACTCTGCAGAAAATAAAAAGGTAAGGAAAGTGTCTTTTTTTGAAAAATCATTGTATTTCCAGTACAAACCTTTGAACAACCATAAGTTTCAGGTGTTGCAGAGGAGCAAACCCAGAGTGAGGAAGAACCACCCTCATTAGAAGTTGAAATTGCTTATGATTTATCAAAATATGTAGAAAAGCAGAGAAAGAAGAAAAAATCTACAACAAGTTTAAGATCTTCAAGACTCCAGAAGAATAAGATGACAGAGGAAGTAATCAAGAAAAATACAGTGGAGGTTGAAACATTGACCACACCACCTCCTCTACGACAAAGCCCTAGGAAAATGTAGTAGCAGTTTGTTGCAACAATGGAAGATAATCCTAACACTTCTGTTGGATATAAACAACATAAAACAATACCTTTAATGGAGGAAGAAGAGGAAGTCATAGAAAGTCTATAGGATATCTTGACACAAGATCCCATGAACCAAATAGAAGGAGCATTTGCAGATATAGAAATATCTGGTTCACCACTTGTAGATGACATACCCACTTATTCTTTTGAATCTATAGAGGAAGAAGAAGAAGATATATAGAAACAATTGAGAGTACCAAAGAGTGTCATTAGGACACATTTGATATGGATTGAACAAATAGAGGATACCACAGAAGAGAGGGATAAACAAATTAATGAATTACAACAAGAGATGGAAAGACAAAAAATAGGTTAGCATATTTTGAACCACAACTTGCAGTATCTGATGCTGAGGAAAACATTGTAGAAACTTTGCTGAAGCTAGCAGAGTAGAACAAGGAAGAAACAACACTAGATGAAAATCCACAACCCCTTCCTCAAATTGAAGAGCCTACACCTGAGTAACAATATGAGGTAATTACACCTATCATGGATTTTATTTTAATAAATCCTGTAGAAAAGGTTGAACCCTTAACCATGAGGGCAGGAAAAAAAGACATGGATGATACTTAGACCGCTCAACAGGGCGAAGACATTGTGGGAGTGGATGAACAACAAATTTCTCAAGAGAATCTGGTAGTTGGGAGTGTCGTTGAGCTTGAAATTAAAACCCCAAAACTGTCTGCAAAATTCTGGAACATTTCGAAGTTGCACACTCTCGTTTCGATGATGCTTTAGAATGATCCAGAAGTCTGGTTCAACATCCATCTGATAACCCATAATAGCACGGAGCATGGAGCACAAACAACAATTTAATACATGTGGTCTCTATTATGATAATGGTCACAAGACTAACAGTTAATACATATAAGAATCAAGTGACCGGATGCGGTTATGCAAGTGAAATGAATTCGTAACATTAGACTTTTTATTCAAAACTATGGGTCGGTAAGAATCTGCTATGAAAATGACATTAATCGTGTCATTTGGAATTTATAAATTGTTTAAATATAAGTGTCATGAAAGAGGAACAAAATTCATTATGAAACCCGTATTACAACTATAATGTAACGGAATGAACAAAACCAAATGGTAAGGTTATAAATTATCTTCGAAAGTCAGAAAGAAGGGTCGAACATTTTTTGCAGGCATAGAGGAAAGAAGAATTCAAAAGGAGCAAAGGTGTGATTGAAGAAAAGCTACAGAGAAGTTCAGGTTGCAGGGAGATCAAGCTTTATTGTAAGATCAACATTATTATATTAAATATTTTTAGATTCAAATATGTGTGAAGATTGTGTTTGAAGATTGATAAAATTATTTAATGTAATTTCCAAAGTCCGAATTCCATTGAAGATTGCATCAATTTACTGTTTCACTGTGATATTCTGGTGAGCATTAAATTGGTTTTGTTAATCTTTGTGATTTAGGTTTCTTTTCTGTAGGGATTTTCTGAAATATTATTTTTCTCTGATCTTTAAAAGCTTTTATAATTTATTTTATATTGGAGATTATTGCCCATATTTGACTTAGTTCTATTATTATAAAGTATAACTTTATAACTAAGTCATGAATAAATTTATTATTCAAATATTAAATCAATTAATATTTGAATAAATAAATTTAATAAGGATAAATGAATATTCTGATTTCCAACTTTAATATCATAAAGTTGAGAAATTAGAATTGATATCTTTTTCAGTATTCGGTTTGGGTGCATTATAATTGGATTTCTGTTTGATTTATCCAAACTTAAATTTTGAAATATATATTTATTCTTCAATATTTGATGCAATAAATGTTGGAAGAATAAATATTGAAAGGAGATTCACATGAACTTAAATCTTGCATATTGTAGATTTTTAAAAGTTCATAAATAGATTTATATTAAACTCTATGTTCATGATTATTAAGGTTTAAAAACCTTATAATTTGAGTTTAATAAAATTTATAATTTTGTTCATTATTCAAATACTTTAATTTTAATATCATATTTGAATGAGCAAAGATCCAAAGTAAATGAAACCTTAAGTGTTGATTATTACGAAGTCAAAGCTTTGTAATTAAGGTTTACATTGCATACAATTATTAAAATTTCTAAACTTTGATGTTATTGAAGTTTAATGAATTTTAATAATAATTAAAATGCTAAATTAGATTATTATTTCAAATTCATTTGGAAGCATTTTAATTAAGGTATTATGTTGAGAATGTAAATTGAATTTGCACAAGTAGATCAAAATCATAAGGTAAATTTATTTATCATTATTTTGAAGAATAGAATTTGTATAAAAGGCACGTAATACATGATGAATTCAAAATTAATTACCTAATTCCCAGCCCTTGTTAACAATACTTGCAAGCCATTGAGACTATTCAAGAACTTATTTACGCACATATGTATGACACATTAAAAAATTAAGTGAAAACCTTGGAGAAGTTTAGTTTCTTTGCAAGAGAGGACTTTGAATCCTAGTTGTCGAGTGGTTTTTGTAACCTGACAAAATCACACCTCAACACACATTTTCATAGGAGATGTACATTTGAGTTTTTTTGTGTCAACCCTGTAGAATCATATATATTGGGACCGAGAGAAGAGAAATAAAGAGATTGAATTGAATGCTAAGCTGTTGATAAGATATATCTAGCCCAATCATAAAACTCCCACCAATCAACATTTTACTATGATGAACAAACCAAAAATCAAGTGTGTTTATCTAAATAATATTAAGGATTGTATAATTGGTTTTCAGAGATTATGTATAGACATTTTTATAAATGCTTTATCAGCCTGTAAGGTTAGGTGGGGAGAATTACCAATATCATTGCAGAAAAGGGAGTCCATCTCACCCAACAACCTATTATGATATAGAAGAAGAGTAGAGGGTGTAATGCATACCATACTAACATTAAAACATCAGTGGATAGGTCTAAGGTATAGATTGCCTACCATAATAACCCCTGTTCCTTATTATTTTGATAGTGATCCTCAACCAGATGAGGAGTTCTAGGATTGGATCAAGAAACTATGGATGACCAAAGGATACTATACAGGAAATGTGTTGTTTTGAAGAATCTGGAATCAAGAAATGGATCTATATTCCTCTGTAGCCCTACAAAATTCATGAGGGTATGCATTAGATTAGGTTGAGGGAAAATGATGAGGCTAGGAATTACCTCATTCATGACATGTTTTGGATTATCATAAACTGCCTTATAAACCTTATGTTATGTTATTTATGTTAATTTAGATGGTTTGAATGCATTATATATTAGTGTTTGCATGATTAAAATGTTTAGGATCATATTACTTTGTTTTAACAGTTTTCTACATTTTTTGCACTGTTTCTATTTGAATATTTAGTGAATAAAATATGTAATTTAAGTAGCAAAATGATGTATGCTAAGGTATATCCTACCATAATGGTATTTAAATGTTTTTTATGCTTTTTAATTGGTTTGAATTGCAAAAGAGTGTCAAAGTCCTATGATTGTGCAACAAATATGGAAAATACAAAAATTAGCCATACAAATTCTAGCCAACTGCCAATGAATGGCAGGGCTTGGAATTTATCAACCAAAGCATTTGAAATATATTGGAATCATCTTCTGAGGGATAGGGTATACATCCTATCTATTTTTTGGCCATTTTTATCACACCTAAGTATAAAGAAGTTGCACGGTCGGACATTCAGAAGAAGCTTCAAAATGAGGGGAAAAGGAACAAGTTTTAGCCAAACGGAGAATATAACACCCAATTCGGTAGGAAAAGGATATTTTGATATGGAGAAAGGTGTACAAGACTATTTATAACATTTTATAATCTACTCCCACCGTTGGAGATGCATCCCAAGGACTAATGAATGTCACTGCAGTAGTTTCTGTCTTGATTTGGAATAAGTTAGTTTCAAAACTATTAGCAAATCACTGTTAAGCAACAACACAACTAATATTGAGCAGGAGATAAATGTAATAAAGTAGTATAAATAATAGAGATCCCTTATTGGTTGAGCTAGTAGATATTAACAAGCAATAGCTAATAGAAAATAGAGGCTGTAACATATTTGCAACCAATAGCAAGATTTTCCTGTAGTATTGTAATGTGTTGTTTTAGTCAATAAAAATGCCTATTTCAGTCAAATTATGTTCATGAGTGAGTGTGAATTATAAGTAGTTAGTAGTACTTTTCTACCTTCTTCTAGATTAGGAAGCAAGAGCTACTATTAGGCCTAGAAGGAGGGCTAATTGGTGACATGTTCTTCTGATAAAATTTGCTGCAATAAATTTAGTAGGATACTTGTCCATTGTCATTTATTGTTGATTACTAACCCCTATTTTGATTTAATGTGATGTATTCATGTTTTAAATTATGTTTTTTATGTATAAATTATGTGTATTAGTGACTAAGTAGCATAGACCAGTGATTCCTTTGTTTTCCCCTATTTTTCATGTTTCAACAATTTTTATCAAGTCTTTTAGCAGCTTTTATTTTATTGTCAGCCACTGCAATAGAAGCCTGACAACCTCCTGCAGTAGGAACTAACAATTGTTTTTAGCATGTGTATTTTATTTTCAAGCAACATTTCAATTCTGCAAGTAATTAGTTTTATTTCATACAAAATAGAATTAGAAGTGACCTAAAACCCCCCAAAAAACTTGTTTCACCAATAAAAGCTTGCTGTCTAAATGAGTTGATCTCCAACCTGCTTAAAACCTTCCTTTGTAAATAGCCTTGGACACTACCCTAGATTGATAAATCATAAATATTAAACGATGCTATTAATGTCATGCATCATTTTTGGCACCGTTTTCAAGGAAAGATGTTTTTAGAAGATAAAAGCAACCCAATAATTGTTAAGTGTGCTAAGATGTGAAATTTAGAGTAAAATCTGGATAAATGACTAGTAGAAGTAACACTTTTTAGAAATTTTGTATTTCAATCCATCCGGATACAAGCAAGAAACCATAGGGAGGTGATCTTCACACTTAGGAGGTGAATTTCCTATGTTTGAAATTCCTAATAGACTTAAACAAAAACAATCATCTTCATCATCAGGAAGCATAAGATCTCTTGAAAATAAATTTAGAGGAGCCATTTTCTAGTACTACATATTTTTGTATTCATATCATCGGGGTAGTATAAGCAAGTTTGTACCAAGTGTTGGGAAGATATCATGGCAGATATATAAGACTATCCCTTGAACAAAATGTCTATATCAACTATTTGTAGTATTTGTTCACAAGGACATATCACTAATAAATACCATTTAATTCCACAACTTAGAAATATCCTAGAGACAAAAAATTGATTTCCTGGTACGATTTTTTCCAAAAGAGATCCTAACAACAACAAACAGAGCAAGTGAAACAACCACCACTTCCAACCTAACGTGTGGCCAATCAGAATAATACAAGACATGTAGTACCTATCTATGTAGTTGAATCTGATAAAAATACTGTAGTAAATGTTATTAACTGCAACAACATCCAAATATGCTCAAACAAGACCTTACCTGAATTTGTTCCACCCATTATGGAAGAGATAAAAATCAATGGAGAAACACAAAAATCAACCCAGGATAAAGGGGAAGGAAAAAAAAAAAGTTTGCACATAGAAAATTTACCTTATGTAGAGCAGATTCCATTGAACTCCTTAGTAAGAAAATACGAAGGGTTAAATTCTGTCCTCTTAGGGATGAAACAAATTGAATTACAACTAGGAAAATTCCTAAACATTAACAACTGGCTGACTAATAAACAAAAAGTATAATTGTTTGCTATTTTGAAACAACATGTCAATACCTTTGCATGGAAATACAAAGATATGTCAGGAATTCATCTTGATGTATACACTCATAGGATATATATTGAAAATATTAAACCTATGAAACAACTGCAAAGACAATTGAATCCTACCTTAAGAGATATTATCAAAAATAAAGGAACTCTTAGAGGTTGGATTTATTTATCTATTTTTTGATAACCGATGGGTTCCTTCATTGATTATTATTCCAAAGAAAAATGGGAAATTGAGAATGTGTGAAGATTATCAAGAACTAAATGAAGTCACACATAATGACCATTTTCCATTACCATTTATTGATCAGATGTTAGACACACTCAATTTTACACTGTATGAACTAGTTTATGATAAGAAACCATATTTTTCTGTTGAATTTGAGTTACTAATGCTTTGCACATATTTGGAAATTGGTATTGAATTGTTGCAAGTACAGATTGATAGGATTTTACAACTTAAGGAATTTGATGAACTTCGGTTGGATGCATTGTATCAAATAAAAGTGAAAGAGCAACAAAAGTTGTGGCATGATAGTCATATTCAACAACATAAATTTTAGCAAAGATATTGGACTTTATTGCTCAATTCTTGTTATAAATATTTTCTTGGGAAATTGCAGACTAGGTGGCTTGGACCATACTTTATTGGAGAAATATTAAAAATGGAGTAGTGTGTCTTTCTTCCATTAATGATTCATAGAGAAAGTTAGAGGGGGATGGACATTGCCTTTGAGTATACCATGCACCATTGATGAAAGATCATTTTCTGAAGCAGGTGGAAAAATTGGATGTATACATGATGGAAGAGAATTCCTCTTCCATGACAGATTTAGAGTGATTCTAAAAAGTTGAAAAAAATATAATACAAAAAAAACAAAAAGAGGAATAAATCTTTGTTGTGAAATTCCTTCATGGGCATAATTTCAAGGAAATTGTGAAATTCCTTCATGGGCATAATTTCAAGGAAATTGTGAAATTCCTTCATGGGCACAACCAAGATTAAAAAAATTGAAAAGAGAGAAATAAAAAAAGAAAAAAAAAATGAAAAAAAAGATGAAAAAATGAATGAAAAAAAGAGAGAAAAATGAATAATTCAGAAAGTGAAAACCTTCTAGGAGGCACTTCTGAATTGGTTGGCATTAAAATCATTTTTTGGTATGCTTTACCTTGAATTGACCTACCCATTATTGTCCCACCATAGTATAAATCTCATCAGAATGCACTTGTTTTGTTTGATTACAGAAAAATCAGCTAGTAATCAGTAAAAATAACCATCTGTGAAAGTGTGAAATATTTTTTCAAATCAGGTATGTGTTTCTTACATTTTTGATCATTGTAGGCACTTAATATGTAGTGTATAAAAATAACTAGTTAGCATAGAAACATTCATAGGGTTTGGCAAACCCAAAACATCCAACTTGTCTATAAGAAAACAAAAGGAATTTCTTGCTGTTCTAAAAATTGCACATTTAAGGGGTAGAAAAGGGAGAATGGATAAAAAATTGCAGATCCATGGAAATAAGCGTAGTTTTGATGGCATGAATACCTGGAGATTTTATAGAGCTTAATAATGATACCAAGATTTGAAATAAAAATACCGTTATATTTATTTTATAGTAAAAAAATGCAAAGCTTCGAAACGAGCAGAGCTTCGAAATGAGGATTGGGCATATTCAAAATTTAAATTGTGTAGTATAGATTTAAAATTTAAATTTTCATGTGGCAAATGCATAAGGAGAGTTATGAAAATTTATTTCTTTTGCCACATCATCTGACACCAACGTAAGGTCAAGGTACGAGTATCTAAGGTCACATGTTGCATCATTCCAAGTAATGATAATTCAGAACTTGTTTTGGAAAAACACGTGCCTTGATTTATACCACAATATTCAGGCCATTCGATCAAGATGCCTTGAAAAATAAAAAATACAACAATAAATGCAATCCTCATGGAGCAAGCCAAGTTGTGGCCAATGACAAATATCCAACTCAGCAAGATTGTAACTAATTGGCAGGTAATCAATGCTCGGGATGGTCCACCATTCAATAAGTACATTTAGTTTTTATCATCACAGAAAAGCAACCATTCGTCATCTGTCACGCATTCGAATAAGGGATATGGCAAAGATTTTCCATAGTCTCCACCACATTTTGAAGATAATTCATGCACTCTAAAACTAAATACCCTACCTTGCAATCACTACAATTTTCAACAAAGTTCTAAAACCGTTATCATGGCCAAAATTATAAGTATAGATTTTGAATCATAAGAATTTGCAGAAGAAATATTGCACCAGAATTTCGTGGAATAGCAGAGAAAATGTGAATACAGAGGAATTTGTAGCACACTAAAGGTAGAAGTAGTGTTATAGCAGAATGCAGGTGAATTCAAAAAATGGGGTGAAAGAATTAAATAGAACCAGATAATGCGGACTACCTTCGAGCATATAGTGAGATACTAGAAATTTTTGAAGGAGGGATCATGCCATTTCTTAACAAATTTGATGGATGTGATGAAGGCTTAGCTGCAAAATTTTCTCAAAATTTTATAAACAACTAGGCCAACATCAGTGGAATGACGATTGAGGTAAAACCTGAAATCTTAAGACAAATTACCGAATTACCCTTGCAAGGTTTAAAAATTTTGAGAACTGGTAAAAATGCATTGTAAGAAGCAGTTAATCAGTTCATAAAAGAGAGAGAGAATGAACCTATATTTCAAATGAATAATAATATCCTTAAGGGGGTAAAAATAACAATTTTACTGAAGCCATGGGATGAAGTAGCTATTTGAGTAGTGAGGTTTCTAACTTATGAGGGACAATATGCTATTTTATCTAGACACCACTTTAGAATTTTTAACCATTTAAGGCATGGTGCCCAACAACCCGAAGTTAGAGTTAATTTTTCTTTGTATATACATCGAGAATTACAAAACATGGCCAAACATTACCAGTATGGGAAAGAAAGCCCTAGACATCATGGAATGATTAAAATCATCTACAAACACCATTTTAGGGGTAATCCTAGGACCTTTGATAGGTTTTTTTCTTCATGGAGTGAAGTGATTTACAGGGAGGAAGAAAAGGAGAATAATGTAGGGGAAGTAGATGTCGAGGAAACGGATGAAACCCTTGAAATTAATAATAAATAAGATACCCCTGAAGGAGATACTCCCTCTTCTCCTCAAGGACCCCCATCTGCTAGGACTAGGAGATAGAGGAAGAGAAAGGTTGAAAATAGCTCTACAGAAAAGAAAAAGGCAATGAAAGTATATTTTTTGAAAAAGTCATTGTATTTCTAGTACAGACCTCTGAATAGCCAAAAGTTTTAAGTGTTGCAGAGGAGCAAACCCAGAGTAAGGAAAAACCATCCTCATCAACAACTAAAATTGCTTATGATTTATCAAAATCTATAGAAAAGCAGAGAAAGAAGAAAAAATCTACAAGTTTAAGGAGGTCTTCAAGACTATAGAAGAATAAGGTGGTAGATGAAGTAATCAAGGAAAATACAGTGGAGGTTGAAACATTGACCACACCACCTCCTCTGCGATAAAGCCCTAGGAAAATGCAGCAACGGTTTGTTGCAATAATGAGAGACAATCCTAACACTTCTGTTAGAGACAGACAGTAGAAAATAATGCCTTCGATGGAGGAAGAAGAGGAAGTCATAGAATTTCTACAGGATATCTTGACACAAGATCCCATGAACTAGATAAAAGGAGCATTTGTAGATATAGAAATGCTTGGTTCACCACTTGTAGATGACATGCCCACTTATTATTCTGAATCTATAGAGAAAGAAGAAGAAGAT
This sequence comes from Wollemia nobilis, assembly GCA_028583015.1. Taxonomy (NCBI): domain Eukaryota; kingdom Viridiplantae; phylum Streptophyta; class Pinopsida; order Araucariales; family Araucariaceae; genus Wollemia; species Wollemia nobilis. Next base: position 5,595,222 of record JAQPPZ010017107.1, on the reverse strand, counting down.
ATATAGGAGAAATTGAGAGCAAAAAAAAATGTCATTAGGACATATATGATATGGATTGGACAAAGGGAGCATGCCATAGAATAGAGGTATAAATGAATTGATGAATTACAACAGGAGGTGGAAAGACTAAAAAATAGGTTAGCACATTTTGAACCATAGCTTGCAATATCTGATGCTAAGGAAGATATTGAGGAAATTTTGCTGAAGATAGTAGCAAAAAAGGGAAGAAGCAACACTAGACGACAATCCACAATCCCTTCCTCAAATTGAAGAGTCTACACCTAAGAAAAAATCTGAGGTAATTACACCTATCATGGATTTTATTTTTAATAAATCCTACAGAAAAGGTTGAACCCTTAACCATGAGGGTAGTAACAGAAGACATGGATGATACTCAGACCCCTCAGAAAGGCGAAGATATTGAAGGAGTGGATAAAAAATAGAGTTCTCAAGAGAATCTAGTAGTCGGGAGTGTCATTGAGCTTAAAATTAAAGCCTCGAAACTGTCTACAAAAATTCTTGGACATTTCGAAGTTGCACACTCTCATTCTGAATATGCTTTGGAATGATTCAGAAGTATGGTTGAACACCCATATAATAACCCACAATAACACTGACCACAAACACCACAAAAGTAGGAGGCCATAGGTTATCAAGAGATTGAAAATCAAGTATGCATTTACATTAGCATTTTGCACAAAATTTACCATCGGTTGTACATAACATTGAAATAGTAGAAATTTGGGTGCAAGTGTATTTGCTACCAAAACCCAATCGATAGTTAGGCCCCCACAAAAAAATTCATTCGTTTAATATAATGAGGATATTGCACATTGGATATCGAAGTGTCAAAAATTAGAAACCCAAGTTGCAACTTTGAAACCATTGGAGCAGCAGGTTGAAGCTAAAACTACAAAAGTAAACATGTTACAGGAATAGGTACATTATCTGTCAAGTTGCAGAGTACTTAGTCCAATGTAGGAGTCCAACTAGGTTTTATAGTTTGATCCTGAAAGAGAGGTACCTTCGCTTTTAGATAATGAGGATTCACTCTAATCCCTCCTACAACTTGGATAATGTTGAAGAATTTTTGGATGCTTACCTGCACAGTCCAGAGGAACAAAAGAACTTGATATGTGAGTTGTTTCTGCACAAATTTCTCATGCCAAAAGATGTAACATTCCTACCTCACATTTTCACAGGAGATGTATAGTTGAGATATTTTGTGTCAACCTTGTAGAATCAAATGTATTAGGACCAAGAGAAGAGGAGGAATAAGGAGATTGAATTGAATGTTGAGTTGTTGATAAGATATATCCAGCCCAATCATAAGACTCGCACCAATCAATATTTTACTATGATGAAAAAACGAGAAATCAGGTGTATTTATCTAAATAATCTTAAGGATTGTATAACTGGTTTTCAGAGATTCTATGCAAAAATATTTACAAATGCTTTATCAGCCTGTAAGGTTAAGTGGGGAGAATTATCAATATCACTGTAGAAAAGGGAGTGCATATCACACAACCTATTATAGTCCAGAAGAAGAGCAGAGGGTGTAATGCAGACCATCCTAACATTAAAACATCAATGGATAAGTCTAAGGTACAGATTGCCTACCATCATAACCCCTGTTCCTTATTATTTTGATCGTGATCCTCAACCAGATGAGCAGTTCCAAAATTGGCTCAAGAAACTATGGATGATTAGAGGATACTATACAAGGAATGTGTTGTTTTGAAGAATATGGAATCAAGAAATGGATCTATGTTCCTCTGTAACCCTACAGAATGCATGAGGACATGCATTATATTAGGTTGGGGGAAATGATGAGGCCAATAATTACCTCATTCATGACATGTTTTGGATGATCATAAATTGGCTTATAAACCTTATGTTATTTATGTTAATTTATATTGTTTGAATACATTATATATTAGTGTTTACATGATTAAAATGCTTAGGAGCATATTACCCTATTTTAACTATTTTTTGCATTTTCTGCATTGTTTTTGTTTGAATATTTAGTGAATAAAATGTGTAACTTAAGTAGCAGAATGATGTATGCTAAGGTATATCCTTACATAATGGTATTTAAATCATTTTTAAACTTTATAATTGGTTTGAATTACAAAATAATGACAAATTCCTGTGACTGTGCAACAAATATGGATAATACAAAAATTAGCCATACAAATTCTAGCTAGCTGCCAATGAATGGTAGGGCTTGGAATTTGTCAACCAAAGTGTTTGAAACCTATTGGAATAGTATTATGAGGAATACGGCAGAAATACTATCCATTTTTGATCATTTATATCACACATGAGAATAAATAAGTTACACGATCGGACATTCCAAAGAAGCTTCAAAATGAGGGGAAAAGAAACCAGTTTTTGCCAAATGGAGAATATAACACCCATTTCGGTAGGAAAAATATATTTTGATATGGATACATGTGTACAAGACTATTTATAATGTTTTCAAACTCACTCCCATTGCTGGAGACGCATCCCAAGGACCAATGAACGTCACTGCAGTAGTTTCTATCCTGATTTGGAATAAGTCAGTTTTAGAACTGTTAGCAAATCACTATTAAGCAACAACACAATTGATATTGAGCAGGAGATAAATGTAATAGAGTAGTATAAATAATATATATCCCTTATTGGTTGAGCTAGTAGATGTTAACATGCAACATTTAATAGAAAATAGAGGCTGTAACATATTTGCAACCAATAGCAGGATTTTCTTGTAGTATTGTAATGTGTTGTTTTAATCAATAAAAATGTAGTATTTTTCAATCAACTTCTATTCATGAGTGAGTGTGAATTCTAAGTAGTTAGCATCACTTTCCCACCTTCTTCTGGATCAAGAAGCAATGGCCACTTTTAGGTCTAGAAGGAGGGCTAATTGGTGATAGGTTCTTTTGATAAACTTTACTGCAACAGATTTAGCAAGATACTTGTCCAATGTCATTTCTTGTTGATTACTTGTTAGAATATATTTCAATATTTCCTTTATTAATTAATTCAATCGTAACAATCTTATATTGTTAGATTGATTAATTTAGGCTAGTTGTTATTTGTTACAACTCCGCCTATATTGGTCTCGGGTGGTTCCACAACCTCCGGACTAATCCTGGCCCTAATGTATTATTTATACTTCGTCAAATTAATCAAATGTTGTTCCGCTTATCACATGGTATCAGAGCTCTTCCTCCGCCACTCTCATTTCTCTCGAAGTGATCTCGTAGTAGCGGAGCAAACAAGCGGAGATTTTTTTTAAAATCTCAATTGGAAATAGTTTTTCGGAATTTGAGAAAAAATTTTTTTTTTTAATTTCTCGGAAAAATTGGTTTTTCTTAAAGGCGATCGACCATACGGTCGAAAGGAGCAATTCGAAGCAATCGACGACATGATCGAAAGAGGAAATTTGAGGCAATCGACCGCACGGTCGAAAGGGCAAGGCATAGAGTGCATATGTCATGGGAGCCAACACCGAGGCTTCCCCATGACCCTCTCGGGTGAGAGCCTCTCCCCGAGAGGCTATACTCCATTGTGGAGTAAAGAACCTTTTATTACCCTTACCTGTTGACGATCCCATCCATGTGGGATATACCTGCAATCTGCCTCGGATGAGGAAATTCAACCACGCGCGTCACCTAGAGAATATTCACCGTCACCTGCAAATTTTGGCATCAAACCTGTTAATCACTTCCTATTTTTCCTTATCACTGGTTGCAGTGCTTTGGATTTCTGAGTGATTTTTTGGAAGAAAGAAGCCAATCGGAGCAGATTGGCTGGATTAGAAATTGATCTAATTTTTTCAAAACCCTCCAAAACTAGTTTTTTCCTCACGTAGGGCGTCAATGGCTGACATCTATCAGGTGATTCTCCTTCATTTTTGTAGTTTTTAAGGTGCATTTTGGTCTTGTATCTCACTGCAGCAGAGAAACGATCCGAAAGGATCAAGGTTTGGCATGATTTGAGCAAAGTTTGGCTCTCTGTGAGCCAACCACCTCGTCGCCACCCGCGCACCGCCTCTGCGCCACCCACGAGCCACCGGTGTATCCACCACAACAACGCCACCTGCGCTCCGCCCGAGTGGTGGACGAGGAGGGAGCGCCGCCACGGGGGCTATTACGCCTTCGGGGGCTCCTTAAGACTGCGTGGAGCCTGATCTGTGGTAGATCAGCCCACTGGCTCACCTGGCGGTGAGTCGAGTGGTTAAGGCTCCAGGAGCCTCAGGTCGCGGGTTCGAGTCCCGTCGACCCCCCCCTCAAAGGTATAAATTTTTTTCATTTTTTTAAAGTTTTTTTTTAATATTATTTAATTAAAGTTAAAATTAAATATCATTTTAATTTATTTTATAATAGTTTAAGGTTATTTTTTTTTTTAAATAATTTTTTACTATGTAAGATAAAGTTATTTTTTTTAACTTTAGTTATAAAAGAATGTTTTAAAATGCTTTATAAAGAGAAATTTTAACGGGGGGAGTAATTTTTTTTTCGAAAAATCAAGGGGGGATTGAGAGTAATTTTTTGAAAAAGCAAATTTTGGCATTATTGTAAAGGTGCATTTTCGGCTGCGCCCGACACCTAGTGGGTTATTTCTATGGGCACTTTTATGTTGTATGTTGCATTTTTTCCTTCTTTTGCACTACATCATTTAAGTTAAAATCAAATTCACTCCCTAAGTCCCCAGAATAATTAAAACCCATCCATGCAATTTATTGCACTGCAGCGTTCGGTATTTGTGATACCTCTGGCCAGCACTTACAGGTAAAGCTGTCGTGATTGCGCTACTGTATCCACCACCTAATATAGCTGCCACAATGACGTCTGAGCTTGTTCTCTATTAATCATCGGGGAGAGATAAGTTTACCATTTTGCTATTTTTTTACTCCATCCACTACCCCAATCACTCTCGTGTTTAGACTTAAATCTAGATGAAAGTTTGGATATCCAAAGTGTTTAGGGGAGGTTACGCCCCACGCATGAGGATTGAAGGCTTTCTAAGGTCGGTGCCATCAACGAGGTGATTCCCTTTCAGTATCGCCTAAGTACCACGTATCGTATAATCATTAAAATTACCTATAGTCTCCCTCACGTAAGGGCGGGTAATTTTTTTGGTTTTTCAAAATACCTATAGTCTCCCTCACGTAAGGGCGGGTATTTTGTATGGTATAATGGCCTGGAATTAAGGTATATCGAAGGGGCGACCATTTGGTGTTATAAGGAACCTTCACAATGTCTACAAAACTAATGACTGATGCTCATCAGTTATTGAAAGGTCCAAACTATACACCATGGAAAAACAAAATGAAGGCAATCCTAGAGATGGATGATCTTTGGGAAATTGTGTCTGGAACAACAATAAGACCTTCATCTTCAGCTGGAGCCACAACTCTATCTACTGATCAGAAAGACTTTGACAAGAAAGATAGCAAAGCAAAAGTGCTCATTTTGCTTGCTATTTTTGATGAAGTTCAACCTCATATTGTTGACTATCCAAATAGTAAAGCGGCATGGGATGCCCTTAAAACTATATATGAAGGGAAGAATGACTCCACCATTCTATTTCTTCAGTCTCAATTACATAGTCTAAGCATGAAACAAGGAGAGACAGTTGAAAACTTTCTTTGCAGAGTGTCTAAGTTGAAAGGAAAATTAAATTCCTTAGCAACACCAGTTGATGATAAGCTCCTTACCTCAGTGGTAATGAGAGCTCTTCCGGATTCTTTTAGAGTGTTGATTACCTCACTTCATGTATCACAGAGACAAGTTACCTATGTTGAGTTGGTAAATATGCTTCAAGAAGAGGAGGCACGCCAACTACAACGAGATGATTCTTCTAACACTGCCCTATACACCAACAGAAAGGGGCAAAACAAGAAGAAGGGTAATTTTTAGAAGGGAGGTAGTTCTCAAAAGGATTCAAAAGGAAAACAAACTCAACCTCAATAGAAAAAGAGATATTGCAAGATCTATGACAAAGAAGGTCATGATACAAACAGATGTTGGCATAAGAATAAACAATCAAAATAGAAAGGCCAGAACAAACCACAAAAGAACAAACAACAACAAGTGAATGTTGTTGTTGAGGAATCTGACATGGATTCTGAGAGAGCACACAAAGTGCTCATGACTACCACAGTATCCAAGCAGATGGATCCTATTTGGTATGTCGATTCTGGAGCCAGTAAGCACATGACTAGTGACAAATCGTGGTTTGAGTCTTTTGAGGCCAAAGAGGGCAAACCTGTCACTATTGTCGATGATAAAACCTACAAGGTTCAGGGAGAAGGAATAGTTTCTATTTCTCTTCCTGATGGCAAGTGTCAGATTGAGAAGGTTCTCTATGTTCCAGGATTGGCGAACAACTTGTTGTCAGTCACACAAATTCTGGATAAAAATATGGTTGTAAACTTTAGTGTTGAGGGGGGCAAGAAGTGTTGTTCTATCACCAGGAGGGGTAAGAACATTGCAACCACTTCATATAAGCATGGCTTATTTGCCCTAGATACTATCTCTTCTCCGGATGTAGCCATGATTGTCTCTACAAAGGAGGCAACTTCCCTATGGCACAAGAGATATGGACATATGAGTTCTGGTTACTTACTTGAGTTAAGTAAGTATGAAATGGTAAAGGGTCTTCCTTCCCTTTCTACCACATTGCCAGTTTGCTCTGATTGCTTGGTAGGAAAGCAACATAGAGTACCTTTTGAAAGGAGCTCTACAAGAGCAAAGAAACCTCTGGAGTTGGTTCACACCGATCTGTGTGGTCCTTTAACACCCAAAAGTTGTGGGGGAAAGAGGTATTTTTAGTTATTCATGGATGATTACTCACGAAAGGTGTGGGTATTCTTTCTTCAACTAAAATCTGAAGCATTTGGCTTCTTTCAGCAATTCAAGAAATCTATTGAAAAGGAGTCAGGGACTTCTATAAAGACCCTCCGCTCAGATCGAGGGGGGAGTTCACCTCTAAAGAATTTTTTGAGTTCTTGACTAAAAATGGGATCACACGACAGTTGACTACTGCTTATACTCCTCAAAAAATGGAGTTGCTGAAAGGAGGAACCGTTCCATCATGGAAATGGTTCGTTGCATGCTCACAGGAGCTAGAATTGGGCAACAATATTGGGCAGAAGTTGTCACCACAACAGTATATCTGTTGAATAGGGCACCCACTAAGGCCCTACAAGGAATGACTCCATAGGAAGCATGGAGTGGCAGGAAACCCTCCATCTCTCATCTACGCATTTTTGGTTGTAAAGCATTCATGCACATACCGAAAGAAAAGAGGAAGAAGCTAGATGAGAAGACATTGAAGTGCATTCTTCTTGGGTATGATGAGCACTCTAAGGGTTATCGATTGATTGATCCCTTAACCAAGAAGATACACATCAGTAGAGATGTAGTTTTTGATGAGGCTTTCACATCAAAAACACATCAGATGTATACCTAGACCTTGTGGAAACTAAGGTTGAGAAGTCTCCTTCATCCAAGGTTGGAGGTCCTTCTTCATCTTCTTCATCACCACAGAAGAAGAATCCAAAGTGGTATACAAGTACAATTAGAGACTCTAAGCTATCTACTCCATCGGATTTGACATTGGATAGGCCTCGTACTCGCAACATGGCTCGACAGGAGAAAGTTGCAACAGAGATTACTAGGGTTGATGATCTGTGTCAATATTTTGAGGAACTTTCTGTAGATCCAGAGAGAGATACAGAAGATATGGATATTGATGATGATAGGGTGTTTATGTCCTCAATAGATGAAATTGAACCTGCATCAGTGCAAGATGCTCTTGGTGAGCCTCAGTGGAAGGCCGCTATGGATGCAGAGTATAAGTCTCTGATGAAAAAAAAAACTTGGAAGCTTGTCGATCTGCCATACGAAAAGAAGCCCATAGGCTGCAAATGGGTGTACAAAGTCAAGTACAAGGCAGATGGGACAATAGATAAGCATAAGGCCCGACTTGTTGCAAAGGGCTATGCTCAAAGAGAAGGCATTGACTACGAGGAAACTTTTGCACCTACTGCTTGGATGACAACCATTCGAGTTCTTTGTGCTATGGTAGCACAGTATGGGTGGAAAGTGCACCAAATGGATGTCAAGAGTGCCTTTCTAAATGGTGATCTCCAAGAGGAAGTCTACATGACTCAACCAAAAGGATTTGAAGTGGAAGGCCAACAACAGAAAGTTTGCAAATTGGTCAAATCCTTATATGGTTTGAAACAGGCCCCTCGGGCTTGGTACATAAAAATGGATAATCACCTACTATAGCATGGATTTAAGAGATGTCCGTCGGATGCAAACCTCTATTTCAAGAAGCAAGGCTCTAAAATAGTGTTGCTTGTACTCTATGTTGATGATCTGCTCATAACAAGGAGTTCAAAAACAATGATCTCTTCTATCAAACAGGATTTGAGCAAATATTTTGAAATGATAGATCTCGGACTTCTCCATTACTGTCTTGGCCTGGAAGTGAACCAGAAGGAGCACTACATCAAAGTGTCCCAAAAAAATATGCCAAGACACTACTAGAAAAATATCGCATGACTGACTGCAAGCCGATGGCAACACCAATGGAAACAGGTCTTCAGTTATCGCGATATGACAAATCACCTCAGGTAGATGCTACTCTCTATCGTCAACTGATTGGGAGTCTCATATATCTGACCAACACTAGGCCAGATATCGTATTTGCTATCAATTATCTTTCGAGGTTCATGCAAGAACCTAAGACTACACATTGGAAAGCAGCAAAGCGGAGTTCTTCACTATGTCCGTGGCACAATGGAATATGGCCTAGAATACAAGAAGAACAACAAATTCTTCTTACAGGGATACACGGACTCCGACTATGCCGGATCATTTGATGATCGTAAATCAACTTCAGGATATTTGTTTCATCTTGGATCTGGTCCTGTCTCTTGGCACAACAAGAAGCAACAGGTGGTTGCTATCTCATCAATAGAGGCAGAGTATCGCATCGCACGTGAAGCTGTGTGCGAAGTGATATGGTTGCATCGCATCTTGACAAGTATGGGTCTTCCATCAAAATCTCCAATACACTTGTTCTACGACAACATGGGTGTTTTGAACCTTGTTAAGAATCTAGTGCATCATGAAAAAACCAAACACATTGATACACAATGCCACTTTATTCGAGACGAAGTACCAAGGCACCACATTCAGCTTCAGTACATCTCCACCCATGATCAGGTTGCAGACATATTCACTAAGGCACTTGCACGTGTCAAATTTGAATTGTTTCGCAATTCTCTATGTATTTCAAAATAATGGGGGGATGCTAGTATAGCTAATAGTTATATGTTTCCTAAAATATTGTAATAAGGGGGGATGTTAGAATATATTTCAATATTTCCTTTATTAATTAATTCAATCGTAACAATCTTATATTGTTAGATTGATTAATTTAGGCTAGTTGTTATTTGTTACAACTCCACCTATATTGGTCTCGGGTGGTTCCACAACCTCCGGACTAATCCTGGCCCTAATGTATTATTTATACTTCATCAAATTAATCAAATGTTGTTCCACTTACTAACCCCTATTTTGATTTAATGTAATATCTTCATATTTTCAATTATATTTTTATGTAGCAATTGTGTGTATCAGTGACTAAGTAGCATAGACCAGTGATTCCTTTGTTTTTCCCTAATTTTTATGTTTCAGAAATTTTTATCAAGTCTTTTAGCAGCTTTCATTTTATTGTTAGCCACTGTAGCAGAAGCCTAACAACATCCTGCAGTAGGAACTGACAATTTTTTTTAGCATGTGTGTTTCTTTTTCAAGTAGCATTTCAATTCTATCATTTCAATTATGCAAGTGTAAACTAGGTTACAATTCAGCAATATTTACATTCTTGCAATTTCATTTCTTGCAACTATAGTTAGGTTTCAATTTCAGGTCTTAGAAGTAGTTTTCAATTCTTGCAAGTAATTAGTTTCATTTCATGCAAAATAGAATTAGAAGTGACCTAAAACCCCCAACAAAACCTTTTTCACCAATAAAAGCCTGTTGTCTAAATGAGATGATCTCCAACCTGCTTAAAACCTTCTTTCGTATATAGTATTGGATATCACCCTAGATTGACAAATCATAAAGATTAAATGATGCTATTAATGACACACATCACCTTATGTGGAGCGCTAGTTTGGGAAGTTTTGGGAATGTAGACACAAATACTTCAGATGACCTTTAGGGTTTTTACCAAGGCTAGATCCTTGTTTGAATGATATCTTTGATGCACTTTCCTTCTTGCCTTACCACCTAATCTAGTCATAGTCTATCGGGTTCTTGCCAAGGGAAAGAGATATAGAGAAAAATAGTAAAAGCTAACTAGCCTAACTAGCCTAAACTAAGGGTCGTAATATGCTAAAATTAGAAAATCCATTCTAGATATAAATGGGATTAGTGAATACATGCATCAAAACATGACAACTAAGAATGAACATGGTCACAACCATGTATGATTGCAAATTGAAATATTTCCTCCGAAAACTAGGACAAATACTAGTCACAACCCTCCATATAAATATTTATGCGCACAAAGACCAAGACAAAAATTGGAGTAGTAATAGCTCCTTGCATTCATATTAAAGTGCAATGACAATCATATATAATTGAGAGGCTGGACACCCTATACATGTAGTGACTCAAGGATCGAGTCCATATTGATATAAAAATCAAAAAGTGAGAAGAAAACTACCTAAGACCAAATACTAGGCACAAAAACAAAATTTTCCTCCTTGTGCTCCATATATGACTATCTATAATATTTACATCAAAATTCAAAATTCAAAATTCGCCCCCAAACAGCTATGGGTGGGAGCGCATACTTCATTCTTCGTTGTTGAGCTAGGGAAACTATGTTGCATTTATTTTTGGAAGATCCAAAGCTATTTGAGGGTTTAATCATTATAAATTCTCCCATGGGTGGCATGGTCTCTTTGTAGAGGTGTTATTAATGAATCCATCCTTTCCTATGGAAACTTGAGCCTGAGTGACGACTTGTTGACAAAGCCTCACTGTGGTGGTCATGAATTTATATCTTTTTGGTTCAATCCTTTCTTGTATATGTTCCTCTTTTAGGCCAACCTATTAGGATTTTGGCAATGACTTGGTTTTGAGCCTTTATTTTGATGGTCCAGTTGCTATGATATATTTTATTCTTGCATTATTTTATTACCTCCTAGACTAGTTGGTCCTGCATTTAATGTTGCATTGTCCCCTTTTGATTGATGATGTGTTGAATATGCCTTTGTGGGAATTACCATACTTTATTTTATGGGCACATTTTGGGTTCGGTTTGGCTTATGCATGTTCTTCTCACATCTCCTACCACGATTTCTCTAGGAAATCCATATGTGGATTAATAAGATTATCTGGACTTGTTGAATCCTTACTTGACTCATCCTATCCCCTTCCTCATTTTCCCTAAGGTCCTTGGGTATTCCTTAGTGGATGGGTTGCTCATGCCATTGAGCAACTACAACTAGATATATGATGTGTTACAACACAATTTCTAGAAAGAAGTAGCCTAGTTTCAAGACCCATATGCCAAGTTAACGATTGGGCCTAGGTACACCAAGTTGATAGAGGTCCTACCATCAAAGGAAATCATTTAATTACCATCGAAAGGGTTTTTGGGTTCCTGTTGATGGCAAGATGTGACTTAGTCACCATCGAAAAACCTGTGATTCCTTGTTGGTTTGATTTAGGTGGTTAACCTTACCTCATGGTGTAAGAAGCTTCGAGCATTCAAGCAGTCTCTAGCGTAGACCTTCCTTGCTATTATATTTTTAAAATAAACTACTTGATATGTGGAGGAGAATTTAGGGCCTCTCATTTCGCTTGGATTCGAGCATCAAGCCTATTCAAACCTCCTTTCATAGGTGGGAGATCCTGCCCATGTAGTGAAACATCACTACAAGCACTTTATTTATGTGTTTTTTCTATTTTGGGTATTAAATATGATCATCAATAAAATAAACCATTTTTTATCCATCACAAATGAAATTTTTGTGGAAATATATTACATTAGTGCAACATGTTTTACCATTATATATATATTTTTAACTCATTTACATTGACACAAAAGTATACTCTATATATGCCTTTCTTTCATTATTTAACTACATTTAGAAATGAATACAATTTACATTTTAATTTTTAGGGTTCCTTGTAAACTAAAGATCCTTGTATCTCTAAAATCATGGTATGGAATATTGAAGATTACATCTCACAAGATACATAATGAGGATTTGCTTAATTGTTTACCCTTTAATAGCCTTGTATGTTAAACCCTTGTTGAAAAATTTGAAAGACTAAATTTAAATACATTGATATTTTCATTATCTAATGAAAAGCCTTCCTAGAGATAGGCATAATGATACTATGATATGTACACCTACGTCATTACTCTTGCAACATGCCTTTTGAGTGAGACTACAACAACCTATTATTTAAGGAAAACAATAGTAAAACCATAAATGTTATGGAGATATTGGAAGGAATTATATAATGTGTCATAAGCAAATCAAGACTATGCCAGGAGCATTTTCTAATCTTGATACGGCACTTATTTCTAATGCAATCAAACAAAGACTTCATTTGCTCATTCCTCTAGGGAATCTTTAGTTGCAGCATCATTCTCAGCTTCATCTTACACAACATATGCTATTATCACCTTTTGGGGTGCTATTTATAGATCATTTTTCCCATTTGATTGAGGAGTGGGTACTACTATCAAAATATTTGGTTTGACATGAGTGATTAGAGTAGATCCAGAGTTTACCCCTTTGTCTTATAATCACCCTACGTCACGCTTGTTACTAGTACATGCAGTGGATATTTTTTCTAGGGATTGTGCAAAATGATGTCAAAAATTGAAGCCTTGATCTATTGGGAAACAGGGTCACAAAAATAAAATAAAAGGAAGAACACAAACTATGAGAGGGAGTGCTTCAAAACTAATATGCTTTTTGGAAGCTTTCCTTGCACTTTTCATCTCGGGTCACCTTGGTACAAGATGATGTTATTTATTGTGTGACCACGTGCTTTTTGCACTTTTATTTAGCTACTGATCTATTTACACAAAACTATGGCAGGAATGGCATGCCCCAACCAATGCCTCACCTTGGATATTATCTAGTGAATTTGCAATGGCCAGACCAAATTATATTGAACTTGAGGTGTTCTTTGTAGTCCGACTAGCACTGTTAAAATTTTTTCCAAGCTGTAATGTATCCACAACTTGGTGAACCATCATGCATACTAGTACTTATGCACTATATAATTAATGTGGTAATAATTCTTTCCATATGGGATCTCTCCTCGAGTACAAGTACATATGGCAATAGGTTCCAATTTTGCCATTTTATAGGATCCACCTATTGTGAAATACCTAACACATGCTCCTTCGATATCTCCATACAAGTTTGATAGCAGGGCCTATTCAGTAGTAACCCTATTGCTGAAATCTTCTTAGAAATTACCTCTAGATTGGCCAAGTTATCGAGTTCTTACTAAGTGTTCTCTCAAATACAAAAGGGTGCAAATTTGTGCCCCTTTTGGAGGTGGGATCTATCGTTCATCCAGTGTGCTAGTCCAAGTCCTCTATTTTATAGAGAAAATTGTAAGCAATAAATCTATTCATTGCATATATTATGCTTGCATTTCCTCTATATGAGCCTTAGAAGATATCTACCCTTTGTGTTTCACATAACTGTGGCCCTGGATTATACATAGCTTCAAGTGATATCCATTGTGGGTATTGTGCAGTCAAAAGGGATAAACAACGATTGGAAAAGGGGATGGGAGGGTGGAATCTCTTGAAGATATATTTCCTACTTGTAACAGGATTCACTTAGCCTGTAAGACCTCCTAAAATATTTGAGGGAATCTCTTTTCCCTAAATTGGTGCAAGAGGAGGCTTATGTTCGAATTGAAAGCTCGAACATAATATATGTAAGCCTGGGTAGGTGATGGTTGGTACTCAAAGGGAATCCTTTCTCAGCTCCTCTTGAATCAAAAGTTGAAGTTTGTAATGGATTCAAAAGAATTCCTCTTAATTAATGAGAGATACATCAAGAGTTGGAAGGGATCCTTGGAGCCATAAAATGTATCAATAAGAGGTCTCACCAAATCTACCCATGAGAAGATATTTTTCCGCTCAAGAGATCGATACCACAATAATGCCCTCCCTTCAAGAGATAAGACCGATAGTCTTATCATGACATCTTCATGAGTGATGCCATGGAGGGTTTCTAGAGCAGTAACATCTTCAAGGTGCTCTCAAGTAGTTCCTTCAGTGACATCATATTTTTTCAGGGCCTTTAGGGCACTTTTAGGAATCTCATTCCAGCATTGGAGATTAAGTGGACTAGGGTCATCCCATCGAGCATATCACTGATGAGCCATTGTGGTGTTGGTCCTAAGGATTCTCAATTCTTGCATTGGAGTCATAGTTACCAAATAAGCATACTTTATTTTCTAGTGAGGTAAATACTACTTATTAAATTTTGAATCCTCTAGGATGTCATGATATTTCAAAGCGTTAAAGAGACAACTAATCTTTGGATCTGGATATTTTATTCAGAGGATTCGTCAGGTGATTTGGCCAGATTTGAGCAAATCGAAGTATTAGCAACTCTAATTTTCTTAAACAACAGAAACCTTATGAGTCCCCAACAGTGTGGTCAAAACTACTTTACTTGAAGCCAATTGGTTATAGGGAACCTGGTTCGTTATGTAGCAGAGTCACCAGGTGATCATATGGATATTGCATAGTAGAGCTTCTCCAAACTCTATGGGGATGAGACCTTTAGGTTACGCTGGGCATGCCAAAAATTGTTGGTCAAATATTCAGCACCCGCACGAACCTATGCCAATATTGAACGATCGCTACATCAAGGGGGTGGCAAGGTGATCAATCTATGGAGAAGGCCAATTCCTCGAGGAAGGTCCTACCTAATTGCACCTAGGATAAGGGGGAAAAATTAGTAGTAAAGAGATACAAAGGAGGCCATAGCTAGAATTCACAAGGATGGATTATAGCCGCATCAAGACACATGCAAACTTAACATTGTAAGCAAACACACAAGCACCACACCTAACAGATCAACTAATCATACCCATACTTAATATTTAGTGCAACATGTATGAAGAGTGAATTCTAGAACTGGTGGATGGGTGCATAAAATCTAGAATTTAGAATTAAAGCACTTCCACTCAATTAACCTAAGCAAAAATAAACCCCAACCTAATAACAATGTGAATTCCAAAACCACTAAGTAAAAACCCACAAAATCCAGACAACAAGATCTCTTCTCGAGCTCATACAAAGGAAATGCAAGTAGTAACATGATAACACAATACAATGACACACATAATTAATGATTATTTATTATATTAGCCAAAATTTAATCAACTATGAAGCCTAATATCTTCTCTTAGAGAAGCTTTTCCTAGTTGTAGTGGTTTCCTCTTAGAAGCTTAGATACTATATGCTCAATCATAAGAGCTTTTTCATCACAAGGGTCAACCTATTATGATATTTTATGTCTAAACCTCACCTCTTGTGATGAGTCATTAAGCGGGTCATTGTGCTTAGAAAATTTAATCTTGAATTGATCAATCAAAAGTTTGTGAAAGGTGAAGTCATTACTAACCAATTAGCAATTGCACCATTAAAAGTTATCCATTTATTAATGGTATAATTTCTTGATGAGTCAGACTTCAACCTCAAAGTAGATCAACCTAACTACTAGAACCTATATGTCAATGGTGCTAGATGCATCAAAGGAGTAGGGATATGATTAATCTTTATCACTCAATAATAGCTAATCTATTTACCATTCAAACTCAATTTTTCTTATACGAACAACACCAATGAGTATAAATATCTTATCTTAGGGCTATGTGTGGTATTACCTCCCTAGATTAGAATCCTTTTTGTCTTTGGAGAATCCCAACTAGTAGTAAACCAAGTCAATGATATTTATAAAACTAAAATTGATAACCACAAACCATAAAATGATATTGTCAATAAACTAATGGCTACTGTTGAAAATATTATTATTGATGTTATTCCTAGGTCTAGCAACTTTCATATCAATAATATAGCCTTGGATACATCCTTGATCCCTTAAGACCTAGATGATAAATAAGCTACAATCATCATTCCACAAATTAGGGAACCTTTAACCCTAGAATCTAGTCAAATTCTTCTAAAATTAATTTAAATAAAAGTGGTTTCATTCCTTGATCCTTGGTACAAATATATATTTTCTTACCTCAAGAATGACACATTGCATGATGGTTTCAACTACAACGAGATTAAGAAACTCCAACAAGCTTGTAGAGTGTTATCTTATACCTTCACACTCTTAATGGCATTTTGCTTAGATGCCTAGACTTAGTTGAATTCCAAATGATCATAAAATAGGCCCATTATAAATCATGTGGTGGTCATTTTAATGGTGTTTCCATCACCAAGGAACTCCTATAAATGGACTATTACTAGCCCTCCATGGAAAAAGACTCTTGTGACTGTTAAGAGGTGTGATGAATGTCAAAGTCATGACAAACTTATCCATTCTCTATCTCAAGGCCTTCAATCCTTGACATTACCATGACATTTCTCCATTTAGGGATTGGACATTATCATGAAAATAAACTACGTGTATTCTAATGGACATGAGTTTATCATAAAGGCTACTAAACACTTCACCATGTGGCTCAAAGCCATACCCTTAACCTAAACCATTGAATTCCAAGTCTCTAAGTTCATCCTTAATCAGATCCTTAGACATTATAGTATCCTTTCTATCATCATATTATACAATAGAATACCCTTTAAGAATAAGGATGTCCAAAAAAATTATGCTAAATACAAGATTTAGCATGAATGGTCCACTCTTTATTATGAAAGGAGAAATGATAAGAATAAAACATTGATCCAAACCATAATAATATAAGGTATTGAATCACACCACATTAACCAAACATGAATGAACAAGAACAAAAGGATCAAATGCTATAAGAAAATAAATTTGATAATATATGAATGTAAAATGCATGTTCAGTACAATGGAGAGACCTTGCTTAAATAGGCAAGGAAGATCCACCACATGATAATAACAAAATGATAAGGATCAATATTCACCATACATAAGGAAGGTGTGATATGGTTCATAGATCTATAATTGATATTACGAGAAAACATCTTAACCCTCCATAAATACATAATGGATAACTCCCTAGGAATGGTCAACACCTAATATCCCTATAATATCTAAAAGATAAATAATAAATATACACATATAAGTGGTTGATTTTTTTTGGAATAAAATAAATAAAGTACCCTAGGTAAGCATGAGCTAGAGTCTAAATAACCTGCTCTAACAACCCCCCTCAAGTGAAACTAGGAGGTGGAAAAGCTAAGTGGCATATCTACAAGTATGTGTCCTGGCAACAAGGCCTGATCAGGTACTCATGTATAATATATCAATAAATATCAAACTGAAGGGAATAAAAAACACATGGGAAAAAACATCCATCTAGAAGAGTAGAAGTATGGATAATGAAGGTGACCTTATCCACACCCCCCAAGGACAACTTCCTTCACCCCAAGAATCTCTCACAACACATGGAAACAAGAAGATGGAAATGGTTTAGTGAAGATATCTACAATATTTTGCTAAGTAGAAATGTAGTCCAAGCTAATGACTCCATCCTAGATAAGTTATCAAATTAAGTGCATGTGAATCTCAATATGATTGGTCTACTAGTGCTCAATAGGATCATGAGAAATATGTATAGTACTTTGGTTGTCACACTAAAGTATAGTACTAGACTAATCCTATGGGAAACTAAGCTCTACCAATAATTTGCAATTCTAAAGAATATCTTGACTAGCTAAAATTGTTCCCCTGTACTCTGCCTTGGTGGAAGAAAGTGTAATAGTTGTCTATTTTTTACATACCCAAGCAATAGATGATGTACAGAGGTAAAATACATAGCCTGAATTAGATCAATGAGTATCAACACAACCTGCCCAACATGAATTAGTATACCTAACTAATTACAAATGTCCCCTAGAAAATTGAAGACCAAAATGTGTAGTCCCTCGAAGATATCACAAAATCTGCTTCGTATCCTACCAATGATTGTCATGTGGATCATGTGCAAAATTGGAAACCAACAAAACTAAAAATAAAATTTTAGTATGGGTACGATTTAAGTAAATCAAACTCCCAAACAATAAAAAATCCTTTGCTACAAGATGAGTCTTATACTTGTTAATGGATCCATCAACTACATATTTGGTTCGATGCACCCATTTGCACCATACCAAATTTATTTAGTTAGGAAGAGGTACCAAATCCCAAGTGTGGTTCTTCATCACTAAAGAATACTCATTTTCCATGACATCATCCTAATCTCAGAGGCCATGGACCTCATAAAAGTGTTAGAGATCGACAATAACAATCTAACAAATAAAACATACACCAAAAGTAAAAGCATTTTGTGAAGGTGGAATACTATCTATAAAAGGAGTTGCTTCCTCAATTGTAGTACATTCCCATTGAGGCATGGTGGTAGCTTGTGTAGGAACCTCTATAACTATATCATCAATATCCTCATCCTCAATATGGTCCTCATCAAAACAATGCTCCTCAAGATGGATAGTGGATGAGGATGATGAAGAAGGAGGTAGATTAGAAAGAGTGGTCTTAGGTGAAGTATAGTGCTCATCAGTTTGAACATGATTTCAAAAAATAACATCATGTGTATCAAGATCCAATAATTGATAGGCCCTCATATATTCATAACATCCAACAAAAACAAGTGCTTTGATTTTTCTAATCGAAGTCTTTATTTTTTTATTAGGCACAAAATCCCATGCATGACTCCAAAAAAATTTGAAATGAGAAACATTGAGCTTGGTGCCTATACAAGCCTCCTCAAGAGTCATATGCTCAAGTGCTCTATGAGGTGTGCAATTTTAAACATAGTTCACACAATTTAGAGCCCAATACTTAGGAGGTAAATCTTGAGAGTGCATCATGTAGTTGGCTATGTATTGAGTGTCCTGTTCTTTCATTATACACCATATTTTTATCGTGGTCTATGGGGAACTAAGTGCTAATGCAAAATACCATGTAGTACCAAAAAATCAAAAAAATCCCTCCATTGTCTGTGTGAATCTTATTGACGCACCTAGAAGACTGATTCTCTACCAAAGACTTAAATATTTTGAAAGTGATAAAACATCACTTTTGAAACTGAGAAAATAAACCCAAGTTATCCTAGAGAAATCATCAATGAAGGTCAAAGTATATTTACCTCCTTTGAAAGAAGTGGGGAAGACCATCAAATCACTAAGAGGTGAAGAGGCTTTCTTGGATTTACCTTTAGGAAAAGATTATTGATGTTTTTTTCCAAGTGCACAACCTGGAAAAAATCCATCAAGGTGATGCAACGATGGAGAGGGGGTCAATTTAACAACAACCTCTTCTAGCTGCTTAGACATTTTCTTCCTCCAACATGCACACAAATAAAACATAACATGCACAGAAAAAATAGTAAACACAACATTGTTTTTCATTTTTTTTAATATATTTTTTAACATCCACAATAACACATTACAATGGTGGCCATAATTGCCACACATTTGCAAGCACTCCGCAAAGTGCCAATATCCTTCTTCCCTTTGAGGTTTTACATCTCAAACCTCCTGCAAGCACTACACAGAGTGCCAATTCCTTTGAGGTTTTACACCACAAACCTCCTACAAGAACTGCACTGAATGTCCATTTTATTCATTTGAGGCTTCATATAAGAAACCTCCTGCAAGCACCGCATCGAGTGCCAAGTTCCTTCCTCTAAGGCTTTGTAGCAGAAACCTCCTGTAAGCACTGCACTGTGTGCCAAGTTCCTTCCTTCGATGCTTCGTAGTAGAAACCTCTGATACCACTTGATGAGGATGAACAAACATGAACAAAACCATCCAAAGAGCCAAATAACAATAGAAAGGAATTAATTTTAATAATTCCAACCAAAGGGGCAAAAATTACAATGCCAAAATTTTTGAGGCTGAACAAACACGAACAAAACCATCCAAGGAGTCAAATCATAATAGAAAAGAAATATTTTAATAATGCCAGCCAAAGGGGCATAAATTACAATGCCAGATCGTACAATATTGGAGCCCAATTGAAGCCCTCTTTTCAGATCCAAAATATATTTTTAAATCCTATTTTCTCCTTTCATTTTCCCACCAGGAAAATATTCATTTGAAATTTTCCTTTTCATTTTCCCGCCTAGGAAAATATTCACTTGAATCTTGAATTTTTAACATATGGGTCTAAACATATGGATTTAAACATATGGGTCTAAACACATGGGTCTAAACATATATGGGTCTAAACATATGGGTCTAAACACATGGATCTAAACATATGGGTCTAAACATATATGTCTAAACATATATATATATATATATATATATATATATATATATATATATATATATATATATATATATATATATATATATATATATATATATATATATATATATATATATATATATTTTAAACACATGGGTCTAAACATATATATATTATATTTTTATTTATTTATTTTTGATGATACAAGATTGCCCTTACACCATTGGATGCTCTTGCATCAGACACCCAAGGTAATTTTGAGAAGTGACCTCACTTCTTTGCTGTTGGAAGAAAACCAAGGCGGTCAACCTCGGAATTGGATAGCCAAATCGAATCTTCTACAGGCCTTCCCTTCCATTTCATTAGATATTCTTCATACTACCTATTTATTATACTTCTGTCGATGTGGGTATCCAGGATTTCCTCTATCTCTTCTGTCACTGGGCTGATATCGGAACACTCCATAAATATGCAACTGGTTCCTTAGAACTGTCACCTTCATGATATTCTACCAAATCAAAAATATTGAACACATGTGATATGTTCAATCCACTCGAAAAATCCACCTCATATGCATTTCCTAAATATTTTTTCTATATGATCCTGCATGGTCTAAACTTATTTATTTTTAGCTTGTTATATGTTTTAGCAAGAAATCTCTCCTTTCTCAGGTGCACCATGACTTCATCACCAACCTGGAACTCCTTAAACCTCCTTTTTTGATCAACCTTTATCTTGTACTGAGTGTTCATCTTATTGATGTGTTGTTTTACTTCTTCATGCAAATCCTTTAGATGCTCTACAAAGTTCTCAACTTCAGCACTATTCTTTTCTCCCCTGTCAAACTTCCTCAAATCAAAAGCATTTATTGGAATACTCCCATATACAATTTGGAATGGTGATTTACCAGTACTCCTATTGACAAAATTGTTATAGGTAAATTATTCCTATGGTAAAATCATATCTCATCCCTTGGGCTTATCTCCTACTAGGCATCTCAGTAGGTTACCCAAAATCCTGTGCACCACTTTTGTTTGTCCACCAATCTATGGATGGTATGCAGAATTGAACTTCAAATCTATCTTCAATTTCTTCCACAAGGTCTTCCAAAAATACCCAACAAACTTTGTGTCTCTATCGGAGACTATACTCTTTGGTAGATCGTGAAGTCGTACCACTTCCTTGAAAAAAAGTCCAACAATATTAACTGCATCATTGGTTTTCTAGTAGGGAATAAAATGTGCCATATTTGAAAACCTATCAACTACCATAAATATGGAGTCATTTCCCCTTTGTGTCCTTGGCAGACCAAGAACAAAGTCCATGTTGATGTCCTCCCAGGGTCTCTCTGGTATAGGCAATGGCTGATATAACCCGATGGTCTGCCTCACACCCTTGGCCATCTGGCATATTCTACAACTTTGTACAAACTTCTTCACATCCTGTAGTAACTATGGCCAATAGTAGTTATCACTCACAAGGAAATGGTCTTGTCTCTACCAAAATGTCCAACAAATCCTCCACTATGCTTCTCTTTGACCAGATTCTCCCTCATTGAACTCCTAGGAATGCACAACTGGTTCCCCTTAAACAAAATTCAATATTGTATCACAAAATACAACCACTTAGTCCTATCTAGAGTAACTGGTGCTGTACAAGCTCTCCAAGCTTTAGCAAAATCTGGATCTTCAAGGTACAAAATCTTAAGTTCTTCAAATCCCACAACTTCCACTCTCATTTTTGTCAGTTAAATCTACCTTCTACTTAAGGCATCTGCAACTCTATTTGAATTCCCACTCCTATGCTTCAACACAAAGGTATATCTCTGTAAAAACTCAACCCATTTTAAGTGCCTCTGATTCAATTTACCTTGACTGTTAATATACCGTAAAGCCTGATGATTAGTATACAAAACAAACTCCTTTGTCAACAAATAGTGTCTCCACTTATTTAGATCCTGAAATATAGCATAAAACTCTTGATCATAGGCATAATATTTCTTCTTGGTATCATTAAGCTTTTCACTAAAGTAGGCAACATGCTTACCTTCCTAACTCAATACAACTCCTATGGCACTACCACTAGCATCACAATCTACCTGAAACACCTTATTAAAATCTGGAAGTGCCAACATAGGTTGCTCAATAACCTTATTCTTCAACAACTCAAAGCTCTTATCAGCTCTTAAGGTCCACTTAAAGTCTTTCTTATCCCCTCTCATTATTTCAATTAGGGGTGCATAAATACTGCTGAAATTTCTAATACATTTTGTAAAAACTTGCTAGACCATAAAATGATCTTACCTCAGCTATGATCCTTGGGGTAGGCCAATAAATGATAGCCCTTACCTTCTTTGAATCCATATTCAGACCTTCAGTTGAGATGACAAATCCCAAGTACACCAACTCCTTATTCACAAAAATGCACTTAATTAAATTTATCAGTAGATGTTCCTCCCCCCAGATTCTCCAGAACTCTTCTGATGTGCCTCAGATGTTCCTCCAAGGTATTGCAGAAAATCAGAATTTCATCCAAATATATAATGACAAACTTTCCTATAAACTCCTTCAATACTTCATTCATAAGCCTCATGAATGTGTTGGGTGCATTGGTTAGCCCAAATGGCATGACCAACCATTCATATAAACCCTCTTTGGTCTTGAAAGCTGTATTCCACTCATCTCCTTCTTTGATGCGGATATGATGATACCCAATCTTTAGATAATATTTATAAAATACTTGGACCCACTCAAACAGTCCATTATGTCATCCATCCTTGGTAATGGAAACCTATACTTGATGGTGATCTTGTTAATAGCTTTGGAATATGTGCACATTCTCCACTCTCCATCCTTATTTGGTGTTAGTACTACAAGCAGTACACATGGACTTAGGCTTTCCCTAATCGGTCCCTTCTCTAGTATCTCCTGAACTTGCCTATTTAGTTCCTCATTCTCCATAAGAGTCATCCTGTGGGTAGTCTTGTTTGACAAACTAGCTCCTGGTATTAAATCAATATGATGGCTAATATTTCTCATAGGTGGAAAACCCTCTGGCACATTATCAGATATAATATCTGAGAAGTCTTCCAACAGACCTGAGACTTCTATAGGGACATCTTTGTTTGGTTCTTCCCTAACTCTAGGAATTAATGCATATCACACATGCTCCTGCTTCAAATCATCTAGAAATTTCCTACCATTAATCAAAAAAATTTAGGCACTATTACATTCCTTTTCATCCATCTCCTTTAGTGGC
Source organism: Wollemia nobilis (assembly GCA_028583015.1). Taxonomy (NCBI): domain Eukaryota; kingdom Viridiplantae; phylum Streptophyta; class Pinopsida; order Araucariales; family Araucariaceae; genus Wollemia; species Wollemia nobilis. The sequence goes on along the minus strand of JAQPPZ010017107.1, from coordinate 5,571,473 downwards.
TTTAGTTTATGGTGCACTCCTTCCTTTGTTAGGGAGTAAGTGTTGGCATGTCCATCATGGAATGCATGATGATCAAACTACCATGGTCTTCCTAACAACATATGAAAACCATCCATAGGCAGGATATCACACATGATCTCATCCTTGTATCTTATAATATTAAACTTGACTAAGCACTATTCATTGACCAATGCCCTCTGGTCCTTCTGTAACCATGCAATTTGATATGGATGCGGGTGTATCATCCTCTCTAGCTATAATTTAGTAACCATTTCTTTAGATACCAAGTGATTAGTACTACCATTATCTATAATAATATTATAAACCTTATCTGAACATTTGCATCTTGTGTGAAACAAGCTCTTCCTCTGGTTTGGTTCCTTCTCCTCATTCAACAGGGTTCTCCTTGTGATCATAACTTCTCCTCTCTCTGCCTCCTCAGAGTGCTTTGATTCAGCTCCTTCATCTGCAATAGCAGCTCTGGAATTACCCACTGGACTCCTATTTGGCTTCTCTTGGTGCTGTGGACACTCATATGCTCGATGTCCTTCTTCTCCATAGTTGAAGCAGGTTCCACGAAACCCCCTTTCTCCATTTCCTCGACCAGATCTACCTCTTACTCTTGGGTAGTTGTTGTTTTAACCACAGGATCTGTAAGCATTATCTCACTTCTAGTCCTGACTGCTGCTAGCTTCTTCTTTCTTCTCACCTCATCCTCCATCTGTTCTTCCACCAATTATTTCTCCATGACATTTTTATTTCTGCTTACTCTCAAACCTTCTATTCAGATTCTCTTCAAATTTTAGAGAAAACTGGTAAGCATCCTGAATGGTGCTCATCCTAACCAGACTCAACTCTTCTTGAATACTGGTTCTCAACCCATGGATGTAATGGGCTACCTTCTCCTTGTTAGCCTCAGAATGGCTAGTTCGGATCAAGATCTTGTAGAACTCCTTGGTGTATTCTTTGATAGAATTTCATGACTGTCTCAAACTTTGTATCTTCTTCAGTAGATCCAACTCATAATCTACTAAAATAAACAACCTCTTTAGCTTTTCCACCATTCATTCCCATTTGGTGATCCTCTATTTTCTCCTTCTATTTTTGTCAAGCTATACTCCTTTCCACCAGATTCTAGCATGACCCTTTAGTTTGGTCTTAGCAAACTTGACCCGGTCAGGATCTTCCAGGTAATTGATCCAGTCAATCAACTCCTCTGGGTTAAGATTTCTTGAGTATGTGGAAACCTCCATCTTTGGCCTCTTCCCAATATGGGATATGGCTTTGTACAACCTCACTTGGGCAGGATCTACTACCTCTTCTTCTTCCTCAAACTGGTCTTCCTCTTCTTTGATTTCATCTTTGCTTTTTTCCTCTCTTTTTGGGTCAAACCCTCTACATAACTCTTCTTGTAATGCCTGGACTTGCCTCTACAAAGCTTAGAAATCCTCTGCTAGCACTACGACATTACTGGCAACACCTCAGTTCCTTTGTGAGGGCATCTTCCTCCAGATTATCCAAACCCAAACCACAAATCTTAGTGTAAAATACCTCACGTTTGACGATATGCTTACACACTTAGGAACTCCTGATCTGATACCACTTGATGGGGCTAAAAAAACACGAACAAAACCATCCAAGGAGTTAAATCACAATAGAAAAGAATTATTTTAATAATGCCAACCAAAGGGGCAGAAATTACAATTTCAGATCGTACAATCTTGGAGCCCAATTGAAGCCCTCTTTTCAGATCCAAAATATTTTTTTAAATCCTATTTTCCCCTTTCATTTTCCCACCATAAAAATATTCATTTGAAATTTTCCTTTTCATTTTCCCGCCTAGGAAAATATACACTTGAATCTTGAATTTTTAACATATGGGTCTAAACATATATGGGTTTAAACATATGGGTCTAAACACATGGGTCTAAACATATATGGATCTAAACATATGGATTTAAACATATGGGTCTAAACACATGGATCTAAACATATGGGTCTAAACACACACACACACACACACACACACACACACACACACACATATATATATATATATATTTAAACACATGGGTCTAAACATATATATTATATTTTTATTTATATTTATATTTTTTTTTGGTGATGCAAGATTTCCCTTACACCATTTGATGCTCTTGCATCACAAGGAAACAAATATTAGGTAAACCATCCACCACATTATATGTGCTCAAATCCTTTAGGTACCTATAATTAAGATGACCAAATCTCTCATGCTATAACTTGCTCTTAGGATCTGATTGAGCAACTAGACAAGTACCAAAAAATGAAGAATCAAAACCCTCAAAATGGTAGAGACAAAAATTGTGATCTATAAATCCTGTGCAACTATAGACTGTGGCTCCAACAAGTATCTAATATCAGCAGTGTGAACAATATAGCCTTACCCTCCCCATACTGAAAAATTTGGTAAATAGATAATAAGTTAGTGGAAATATCAGGTACATAAAGCACATTATCAATTATCCCACCATCTAACTGTAAATTCCCTTTTCCTTGTACAAAAAAATACGAAGAATCTCCAACCTCAATGTGAGAGGTAGAACTGGAACAAAGAGAGGCAAAAGGCTCCTTGGAAGAAGTCATGTGATGTGTGGCTTCTGAATCCAATACCCAATATACTAAAGGAGTGTCATGTGATCTTCCAAATACATTTAAAGCCTTAACCTTATCCTTAGAAGATGAAATGGGAAGAGATAAATTGTGTTTCTTGAAGGCTTCGTTGAGGGATTATAACTTTTCCCAAAACCTAGACTCCAAGTGACCATTATTTCCACAATGAGAAAAAGAGATATTTGACATATTTTGACCTTGGAAGATGACTTGGGATTATTTTTATTGGAATCTACTGGCTTAAGAGAATTTTGTGAAGGGGATGAAATGAATTTAGGCTTGGGTTTAGACTTTATCTTACCTTTAGAATTAAAATTGGATGCTACTAATGCCTTAGAAGAGGAGGTCTTAGGAAGGACAACTTTGATTCTTCCAAGGTAAGTTTATCATAAAACTCTTCTAAACTAGGTATTTTGTAGGTTACACCAAAGGCATCCATGGTGGAAAGAAAAGTGCTAGCAAAGACCTAAGATGGATCCTTTAAATTTGCTAGAATCAAGAAAAACATACTCATATTCCATATTATTCTTTCAACTTCCCTTCAATTGATTAAGAATTAGCTTGAACTGAGTGAGATAGTCTAGAATAGTGGGATAATCATTGGGACTCAAGGCAGTGAGTTATGCATCAAGCTGCATAATCCTAATTTGATCTACTTTACCAAATAATTTATTCAATTTTTTTCACATATCAAATGGTGTTGTTTAGGCATCCAAATGGATCCAAAGACTCTCACTAACATGCATACTTATTACTCCCATAGCTTTAGATATTTTTCCACGATGTATAAAAAGCTCATATTCTTTTGTAAAAAATAGTTGAGTTTATTCTAGTAGATAAATTAATCCTTTTTATTGAATATGATGTTGCATACATGGTTTTCATGTGTGATAATTATGGGGTGTGAGTAACTAAAAAAAAATTGTAAAAATCATTTAGCAATCACCATAAAAAACTAGGCAACAAAACACAATCGGTGCAAAGAATCAACACCAAAGTAGACCCCCCATAAATAAATTTCATTAATTCCACTTAGAAAGATAGACCCCCCAGAAGAAATTGCCTTTATAATTTTAGGCTACAATGAGAATATGAATTTATCTTTTCAAATGTGGAAAATAATATTTTGTCTTACAATTAGCAAGTCCCCTTACAATTAAATAAATGAGATTAAAAAATCCCACAAAAAAAGTAACTTTATTTTTGAAAAAATATTCTCTCCCAAACAAATGTTCCAAGTGCAAATCAATGAATTTGGAACTCTTAACCTCTCATTTCCAGCATGTACAGGAGCGCCTTTATGAGCAAAAAAGGATCTAACAACCAGAAATACAATAATTTTTGTAGTTTGAAAAGAAGTGCTTCAAAACTGAATATGTGATATGCTACACAATTTTTATTTTCCAGAACAAAGAAAAATTACCGGAATAAAATTTGCATGGATACAGTTGAAATTGCCCAAATTCATAATTTTTTGCAGTTTTTAGAAAAACTTCAAAACTTCATATGTGACATGCTACACAATTTTTTTATTTTCCAGAACAAATAAAATTTGCATGGACACAAATAAAAAACTTCAAAACTGAATATGTGACTTGCCACACAATTTTTATTTACATATAAAATTGCCCAAATTTATAATTTTTTTGTAGTTTAAAAAAATGTTTTTTTTGCAGTTAAAAAAAATGCTTTAAAAAAGGCTTGTATTAAAAATCTCAAGGGGTTTGAGAAATTAACTGAGATGGATTTAAAAATTATAAGGCTATATAAGACTTTTAGCAAAAAACAAGGAAATAAATAAAAACTAGATTCACCTTCCAAGGCTAATAGAATCTTTGTAGCTCTTTATGCAAAAAAAAACTTCAAACTGATCCAGTAATAAAATCCTCGATAATAGATGTTTTCAAAAATCATATCTACTTTGATACCATGAAAGGAACGATGACGAGAAGTAAACATTGATCCAAGCAATAAGGATCTAAGGCATTGAATCACACCACATTAACCAAATACAAGAGAATAAATAAGAACACAATGGAAGCAAATGCTAGAACAAAAATATGATAATATATGAATGTAAAATGCATGATCAATACAATGGAGAGGCCTTGCTTAAATAGGCAAGGAAGATCCACCATAGTAATAGGATCATAACAAAGTGATAAGGATCAATATTCATCGTACACCAAGTAGGTGCGCTATGGTTTTTAGATTTGTAACTGACATTGGGAGGAAATATCTTAACCCTCCATAAATACCTAATGGATAACTCCCTAGGAATAGTCAACACCTAATATCCCTATAAATCTAAAAGATAAATAAAAAATATCCACACATAAGTGTTGGGGAAAATATGGAATAAAATAAATAAAGTACCCTAGGTGAGCATGAGCTAGAGTCTAAATAACCTACTCTAACATATTATACCCAAGGCAAAAATCAGGCTAAAGCCTCTAGCAAAAATTTCATCAAAATTCTTAAAAATATCATCAATAAAAATTGCACAGTTTGGCATCTCTAGTTATACCCATCTATATGGGTCTATCATATTAGTTTTAGAATTTTGATTGGCATAATACCCTATCCTTTGATTTACATGACTGAAGTAATCTTCCCCTTTTAGGTTGAGGTTACTTGTGTATTTTGTTGTAAGATACCTCTATTAGATATGAATATCATATTACCTGTCTCAACTAGATGGAACTGCTTAAAAAATATTGAATCCATAACCTAGACCACCTAAGGTTCTATCAACAAAGGCTTAAACATGCCTATGGCAAGGTAATATCCTGATCCTATGAAGTTGGTATTCTCATTCTCATGGAGAATCAAAAAACACCAACACCAACATAGATCTAAAAAGTAAAATTGAGCCTAATTGGCTAGGTACATACATCAAAACCACCAAGTATGGTTAAGGTTATTATTGCCTCACCATAGTTGATAAAAAAATAAGCATGATACATATTAAACTATATTATATTTAATCTACATCAACCTCTTATTTGTTTTTATTTGCCTATCACTACTTGCTTGCATCTGCTTAACTTCATATCTACCTATATGCATGTGCCTATCTCTGCTTAGACTACCTAAAGAGAAATAATACCTTGATAAAGAAACTCTAGAAAAGTAGTAATTGCAGAATCAAAGGAAAAATAGAGAAGAAGAACACATTACATAATAATTTATTCTAGGAAACCCTTTTAGGAAAAAAACCAACAATAATATCTTCTTAGTGTATAAAATTGACCGTCTCCAATACAATAATATCCTTTAATTCATTTCCCACTTGTGATTATATTTCTTACATATTGCATTCCACCCCCTTTAGGGGGTGTCTGGACATTCATCTTTCCCACAAACCCTCATGCAAGTGTTCTTTTATATACCAACAATACAAGGGGTTTTACAATACCATGGATGCAAAACCATGGGTTCAAATATATTAATCTAAATATAGCTCATATGGGTATAAACATATGTTAACTTTCCAGAATAACATGGAAAATATTCAACATATTTCCAATACTCTCCCACTTGTTGAATACTTTACATAGGGTCCGAAAACTACCATTGTCAACTATCAAGGGAAATCATGCCCATAGCATAATATATAGTTCCATGCAAGTATCTGAAGATCCTCTTCATAACAGTCCAATGTTCCTTTACTAGATTGGACATATATCTGCTAAGTACTCCCACTGCATGTGCAATATCTAAACATATTAGCTTCACCTATTACCCTCAACCATATACCGAAAATGTAACACAATTATCCAAAAAAGCACTTTAAAAACATTATAAATATTACTGGAGTTAAATCTGAGAACATTACAGTAGCCAACCACCACTAGCATCCACACCAATATCTTTTGGATATAACTACACTAGTTATAATAGCTTCTTCAGGTACAAGCTACACTAGTTACAATAGTTAATACTTGCCCAAAAACTTATGGTACAACCAATAAACCATCTCAGATATTTTTTAGCAACTTTGCAATAAAACCACTAGAACAAGCATTTCCAGCCTTAAACTCTAGATCTACCACTACCAAAGCTTACTAGATCTACCACTACCAAAGCTCACTAGATATGATACTACCAAAGCTCACCAGAAATACTACTATCGAAGCTCACCAGATATATCACTATCAAAGCTCACCAGATCTACCACTATCAAATCTCACTAGATATACCACTATCAAAGCTCACTAGCTCTACCACTATCGAAGCTCACCAACTCTACTATTGTCGAAGCTCACCAGCTCTACCCCTAATGAAGCTCACTAGATCTACCATTGCTGAAGCTCACCAGATCTATCGCTTTCGAAGCATACTAGATCTACCACTATCAAAGCTCACCATCTCTACCACTACCAAAGCTCACAAGATCTACCATTGCTAAAAATAACTAGATCTACTACTACAAAAATCACCAGATCTATTATTGTTGAAGCTCATCCACCAACTTTACCACTGTTGAATCTCACCAAATCTACCACTATCGAAGCTCACCAGCTCTACTACTATTAAAGCTCATAAACTTTACCACTATCAAAGCTCACTAGCTCTACCACTATCAAATCTCACTAGCTCTATTGCCATCGAAGTTCATCAGCTCTACCACTACCAAAGCTCACCATCTCTACTACTATCAAATCTCACTAGATTTACCACTGCCAAAGCTCACAAGATCTACCACTATCGAAGCTCACTAGATCTACCACTACAAAAGCTCACTAGATATATTATTGTCGAAGCTCACCAAATTTTTCACCACCAAAGTGCACCATATATTTCACAATAGAAACTCACTAGATCTTTTGCTACTGAATCTCACAAGATCTATCATTGTTGAAGCTCACAAAATTTCTACCTATGTTCTTCCTATTATTTTTGCTTTACCCATATTATTTCGTGCACTACTCCCACTCAAGAATCAATTTATCTTAGGGTTGAAATCATTTCTCCTCGAACCAAGCTACAACCTAGATTTGATACTAAATGAAGAGAAATAATACCATGATAAAAAAAAACTAGAAAAATAGTAATTGTAGAATCAAAGGAAAAACATAGAAGAATAACACATTACACAAGAATTTATTCTAAGAAACCCTTTCAAGAAAAACCCAACAATAATATGTCCTTATTGTATAAACTTTACTATCTCCAATACAATAATATCTTTTATTTTATTTCCCACTTGCTCTATTGCTTGCGCTTATATTTCTTGCATATTACATTCCTCCCTCCCTTGAGAGTTGTCTGGATATTTCTCTCTCCCATAAACCCTCATGCAAGTGTTGTTTTATATACCAACAACACAGGAAGGGGTTTTACAATACCATGGGTGCAAAAACATGGGTTCAAATATATTAACCCAAATATATTAAAACATGGGTTCAAATATATTAACCCAAAAATAGCCCATATGGGTCTAAACATATAGGTCTAAACATATGTTAACTTGCCAGAATAACATGGAAAATATTCAATATATTTCCCAAACTACCTATAGCATAGAGATCCAGGGATCCACAATGACATGTAAATGATAAGAAAAAATATTTTTCCTTTGACAAGTGACTAATGGAAGTAGATCCTCCCTAGTCCCATATCATGAATTAATCGTAGTTTACACAATTAATTTATATTTCTCCTATATACAAAGTTTATTATCTTCATCTAATAATATTTTATAATTAGATCAAAAACTTCATATTTTCATCCTTCATCTCCTCATCTATCTCATTAACACCTTGTTCCATGATGATACTATGAAGTTTATAGGTGTTGATGGCAAGATCAATCTTGTCATCTATTTTATTCTATAGACAGGGTAATATCTCAATAATATATAATCCTCTAGGTAGGGATAACATTTATTGTCACATTAATAACATCAAAAAAATACCTCTACAACATATTTCTAGAGGCCATTCATTTCCATTTGGTACATTATGCAAGTCCTTTGTAATATTTATTCCAAAGGTGAAGCTATAAGTAGAAGTCTTGTATAGAACTTATCTACAAGCAACATAGAAGTACTTTGGGTATTTGTTTAAAGGAAAATCCATCAACAACAATCCAATATGGGATTTGTCTATAGACAAGGCAAAAGTCCTTTAGACATTTTTTTCAAGGCAAATCCATTAGTGGAAGTCCTATATGACATTTTTCTAGAGGTAAAGAAAAAGTCCTCGAGATATTTGTTAAAGGAAAATCCATCAGTAAATTTTTTGTATAACATTTATCAATAAACAAAGCACAAATCCTTTAGACATTTGTTTAAAGATAAATCTATCAATAGGGTCCTCTATGAAATTTATCTAAGGGACATTATATCACCATTTGGTGCATCTATAAAGTCCTCATGAGACATTTGTTTCAAGGAAAATCTATTTTATAGCTTTTAAATAAATTATAAAATATCCCTTCGGCATTTTTCTAGGAACACTAAAAATAATTTATTTAGCATGAGTCATAGCAATTATTTATCACAATATCTAAAGTCCCCATGGGCAAAATATTTATCTATATCATATCTTGTATCATAAAAATACCTTATAGCATTATTTAAAGTTCTTATAGGTTAAGTTTTTGCTTGTATTATATATTGTACCATAACAATGTCTCATGAAATTATCTAAAATTCCCTTGGGTAAATATTTTATTTGTATCATATCTTATAACATAGCAATACCTCACAACATTAGAAACACATTTATTTATATCATATCTTGTACCATAGCAATATCTTCCAACACTATCTAAAGTCCTTATGGTCAAAGCATTTATCTATATCATAGCATGTATTATAGCAATACCTTATGAAATTATCTAAAAGTCCCCTTAGGCAAATATCTAAAAGTCCCCTTAGGCAAATATCTAAAAGTCCCCTTGGTGATACATCAGGTAACCTATAGCCTATATCAATTTATTGAATACTTGTTATCGTTACTAGTTTGTTTATCACAAGATTCGAGACTACCCATAGATAAAGTGGAAGTTCAAATAGACCCAATTCCCTTAGACTACCTTGATAGATCAGTCTATCAAGGCCCAAGAATGCCAAGGTGATTGGCAAATGGTTACTACCAAGAAAAATTGTGCTTCTAAGCACTTTGAGCAGGCCAATCCCTCTGTGCAACCTACTTAGACTAGGCCCATTTATACCCAGGTTATGCAAGCCCCCACTAACTTTGTGTAGTCTTCTGAAGCCACCACGCTAACTATCGTTAACATGCAACTCGCCATGTAGGTTTTAGGGATACAAAATACTACTCTAGCTACCCTTGTAGTTACTTAACCACCACATTTTTTAACTTCTCTTTTGTCTAGCCCTACATTCACCTCGATTGTTGCAGAGGCTTGTCCCACTACCTTGCTAGCTTTTTTATCGACTGTACCCACATACTTTGTAGTTGTGGAGGAACAAAATTTTAAAGTTTGTTATTCTTGAAGCCCCTTTAGGGACATCTTGGACCTAAGCTTTGACAAGCGTCACTAGTATGATGAGTTTGTTCTCCAAATGTCCTTGGGTGAGGGTAATTTTAGTGGAGGTGCTAATTCCTTCAGTTAACTTTGGGGCCTAGGTGATTCAAAGGATGTCATGGATATTATGAATCTTGACAAGTCCTCATGATTTTTTCTCTTGGAACGTGTGAGGATTGATAGATCTAGTCCCTAAATACTTGGTCCAAAGCGAGCTAGTGAATGCTGCTCATCTACATGGAGCTTGTGACTTTCTATGTCTACAAGAAGTTAAGATAAGTGATTTCAATCTGCAGTGTCTTTGTAATTTTCTTAGTGCACGTAGCATATTTTATTCTACCAAGCAATTTCCTAGGAAAGGAGGAGCTATTGCTATCTTGGCACCCAAGTGGTAGCCACATGTGGTGACTTGGGGTGTTGACACGTCCCACCAAGTTGTTTGTATTTTACTTGAGATTAGAGGGAAGTCATTTGGGGTGGTCAACATTTATGCCTCTAACGATACTTTGATTAGGAGCTCTCTTTGGTGATGGCTAGTTTTCTCTCTACCTCTAGCCACTTGGATTTTTTGCGATGATTTCAACATGGTAGAAAAGGATTCGAATAAAATCACTCTCCAAGATTCTGGTGCTTTGGCGAATGGGAGGTCTGGTTTTTTATGAGAAATAAGATGCATCTATTTTATCTGAACTCCTACTTTATGTCCTCTAATTTTCTCAGGAGATCTGGTTTACTTCATTGAAATTTTAAGTTGAGTCATCCAAGTTCCTTGAGAGGTTATATTGAGCGATGGTATCTGAAAGCGATTCATTTTATTTTTCTCATTTCAAGCCCTTAGCCCCTTTTTTCATAGCCTTATCCAACACTACTCTTTCAGACCACACCCCAATTTTTTTTGTTATCGACATGCAACATACACAACCCAAAGTTCACTCCTCTTAGTTCTACTTTAATGTTTCCATATTGCATAATCTAACCATGAAGACCCATATCTTTCAAATCTAGAACTTGCTCCCTCGGTCGTAGGGCTCTTTGGGATGGATTAATTGGTGGAACTCTGCTATCCAATGCACCACCAAAACATTGCATATTTTAGAGGTGGACATTGCAAAACGCAGAAGATAAGCTAATTCAACTTTGAAAGAAGAGCTCCATAAAGCTTATCTCAAGCTTGAGAATTCTCCATATAATATAAATCTTTAGTCTCATATTACAACCTTGAGGCATGAAATTAAGAAAGAGTAGCTATATGAAGCTAAGGGAGCTCAACTTCGAGCTCACCTACATTGTCTTAAAATTGGAGATAGAGTCTCTAAGGAATTCTTAAAAAGGCTTCAGCCTCCTGCTCAACATTCTCAATTCCATGCCATTCAAATAGAAGTAGGGAGGTTCACTACACTTTCGGATATCATTAAGGCTTTTGTTAATCATTATCAGGGAATTTTTGCTTCTCAACCTCTTAATGATGAGCTTCAACAAGCATTAGATGAATGTTGTTATGTTGTTCCCTGTAAGCTTTCTTCTGCTCAAGTGGAGTTGTGTGATACACCTTTATCTGTAGAGGATCTTACAGAAGCTTTGTTCCTCGTGGCCAATGATAAATCCCATGGATTATATGGATTATATTATGAATTCTACAAGGAATTTTGGGACATGCTAGGTCCATATTTACACAAAGTTTACCTAGAAGCCATACAATGTGGAACTCTATGAGCCATCATAAATAAAGAAAATTTTAAGTTCATACCTAAATATGGTGATCCTAAACTATTTACCAGTTGGAGGTCTATTACCCTTTTGAATGTCAGTTAAAATATTATTGCTAAAGATGTTGCTCATAAGCTTCAACCTCTTGTGCCTCTAATAGTCAGACCTAAACAAAATGAGTTTGTTCAAGGAAGATATATTTTTAGACTTGCAGTTTGGTATGGTATGGAATGGGCCTGCTCCTCAGGACAAAATACTCTATTTATTAAAATTGATTTTGAAAAAGTATATGATATAATGGAATGTCATTTCATTACCTCTATGCTTAAAGCATTTAGCTTTGGTCAATTTTTCATCAGCACAATTCACATGCTTTTTCAAGATGCCTCTACTACTCTTACCTTGAACAATTGTCAATCGAAATCCATTCAACTAGGTCGATCTGTTCGATAGGGTTGTCCTCTCGTCCCCTCACTTTATATTCTTGCTGTTGAAGATTTTGGCTATATTTTGGAACATAAGGTTTCTCAAGGGAGTCTTAGAGGCATCTCACTCCCCAATTCCAACCTTCAGCTAGTTAATGGTCACTTTGCCAATGATTCCTTTTTGACTATTCAAGAAGATGAGTAGTCCCTATCCTCAACCATTTACTATTTGAAAGTATTTTGTAAGGCCTCTAGTTATAGCATTCAGTGGAGGAAAACCTTCTACTATAGATCTTCTATTGATCCAATACCTTATTGGTTCAACCATTATCAATGGGGATGGATCTAAGTAGGTGAAGTATTTAAATTTCTAGGGATCCCTTTTGCTTTTCTTAGCTCTTCTACACAACTTTGGCAGCATATTATTGAAAAGGTTGAGAAGAAGTTAACCTACTGGTCATCAAAAAAAATTTCTTTGGTAAGAAAGTTTCAAACTTTTTCTAAGGTTTTGGCTACTATTCATATTTATTATTCAACCTGTTGGGTGCCCCCCAAGGCTTGTTATAAGAAATTGGATAAGCTCTTACGATACTTCTTGTGGGTAAAATATATTATGAAAAGAGGCTTTCATATGGTGGCATGGGAGGTGTGTTGCCTACCCAAATTCTATGGAGGTATGGACCTTTTTGATTGCCAAAGATAAGGTTTTGCTTTATGTGCTAAATGAATTCCTCGATCCCTCATAGGTAATGAGCACTAGAAAATTCTCATTTGACATTGCTTGTCTTATGACTTACCCTATGGAATTTTTTTTTGGAAGGGGTTGAACATTTAGACTATTATTACTGCCCTTGTTCCTATAAAAATTCAAGGTTCCTTTGTTATCAAGAGTATTTGGAAAGCCTGGGAGGCGCTTAAACCCTAGCTATGCTAGAAAGGAAAGGATCATAATTTAGGGGTCTCTCTTCTAGACATGAATTTTTGGTGGTCTCCTACTATTTCATGGCAAGGTATGTCATTGGCTCAAGTTCAATGGGTTAGAGCTCAAAATTTTTATAAGAAAGGAATTTCATCTCTAAAGGATTTTTTCTTGTTTCAAACCAAGATTTGGATACCCTGGGACATTTTTAGGCATACTTACAATCTCAAAAATAAGGATAAACAAACCTATGATGCTATCATAGATAATATTCCTTTCTCTCTTTGGAGCAAGTTACATAAGAGGTTCCAAAAGCCTTGGTGGTTCGATTGGTGTTGGCCTAAGAAGGTCCCTCTAATTCAATACAAAGCCTAGTTTGGGTATAACTGGCTTTCTCCTCAGGTCGCCATGCCACATAGGCTGAATGTTAAATGGGATTTGGTCTCCTCACCCTCAATATGGAGTTTACGTTTTTCCCAAGTCTAGGCTTCTTATATTGAGCCTAAACACAGTTTTTTTGTTTCAAGTCTTATTCACCAAGGATTTCCTGTAGGAAATAGACTTAAGTAGCTAGGTTTTCAGAATCATGTATATCCTTTTTGTGGTGAACCTGAGGATGTGTTACATGTTTTTTTGGAAATATCAATGGGCTTCTCTTGCTTGGAAATGGATCCTGGAATTCTTTCAACCTTTCATGTGAAGTCCCTTCTTATGGCCTCACATTCTTTTGGGGTACCTCATTGATTTTTATGACAATATTGAACCAATGTGAAATGTTTTTCGTATCAGTACCCTCTTTCATTTGTGGAAAACTAGGAGCAAGACAATTTTTACACAGCTTGAATCACTTCGACATTTTTTTTTGGTAAATAAAAGTCTTCATTAATTACCGGGTTTTTTAGGTTAACCCAAAACCTATTACAATATCCAGCGTTCTACTGAGATTATAGATCCTAGTCATCCTTGGAACTTTCTTACCAGAAATTGTGTTGAATCCCCTACAACACCTTACTAACAAAGCACACCCATACCTAAAAATAATTGTAAACATTACTTACATTGACAGGAATTGAAGTTTGGAGCTTTGCACTTGTGAAACCTATTGCTTGCCCATTTCCTATTCTCTGTCAGAATCTTCCAAGGCTTACACCCTATTACCTTCATTTCCAATTTGGTATGATTTAGAGGGAAACCCCATAGTTATTACTAGCTCCATGGGGAAAGAACACCCATTCATATTTCTCCTTAACGGGTAGGTTTCTTTTCATGACTAATAATGTTTTCCACTTCACGTGGCACACCTTGTGTCCATGTCACCAAACTACCAATATCAATACCTATGTTGGCTAATTTGTCAGCTGACATATTGGCCTCACGATACATGTGACGAGCCCTCCTATTCTGTCTTGCCGCAAAAAGGATCCTCACTTCATGGATGACTCCATCGATTCTCCATGGAGGTTTTTTGCCATTGTTTAACAAGTTTATGATGTTCATAGAATCACCTTCAATCATCAAGTTACCGTGAGTTGCTTGGGCTACTTGCAACCCTCTCTAAAGAGCTCTAGCTTTTGTTTCGTTATTAGTTCTGATTCCCAATGGTTCAGTGAAGGCTTTGACCATATTTCCTTGATGATCCCTGATTATTCCTCCAGCTCTAGCTCTTCCCGGGTTCTCCTTGGATGCACCATGAAAATTTAGTTTAAACCAACCGTGGGGGGTGGCTCCCAAGAAATCCCATTTCTAGGATTGGGCAAAGGAATGGAAGGTTTGTCCTCAATACCTAAGGCCTGAGCTAATTGTTTTTCTTGGGGAAGAATTGAGTGGTTCTCATCCACTAAGGTGCTAAGGTTTTCTTTCACAAAGACAATAATCCTGTTGAGGATGGTTTTTGGGTTGTGAATGGTATCCTTAAAGGCTCTATGGTTCCTTTCTAGAAAAATCTGGCAGAGAAAATGATGCCAATAGATTTTCCATAGGTACTTAAGTTTTAGGCTAACAAAGGGTTGAGGCCATTGATGGAACACTTTGAATATAAGAGCAGGCTTAACCCACGAGATCCTAAAGGCTTGGAAAAGTTCATCTAGGATGGACTCCACTATCGGACACTCCAAAAACAAGTGTTGGGTAGTCTCCCATCCTGCCCTACACATGTAGCAATGGTTAGCAATAACCATACCTGTGGATAACATATTGTCCATAGTGAGGATTTTTCCTTGAATCACCAGCCATGAAAAAAAGGATATTTTAGGAATTAAGCCTTTGATCCAAACCAAACTCGGTTGAAATTTTTGACCTTCCACATTGATAAGCAAATTATAGGCAGACTTAACTCGTGAAGTCACCACTTTCGAGTCTCAGCCCAAACAATGTGATCTTCATCCTCTTCGGAGGGAATAATTTGCTGAGTTAAAATGTTATAAAGCTCTTCAAACTCCGCTTCAAAACCACCGTACTCGATGTGTTTCCACCGTTGATATTTATATCCCGCCACATATAATTTGCAACCTTCTTCCCAATATGTTTCTCCATATGCTCTTGAATCCTAGCCAAACGAGGATTCGGGGATAACTCCTCAGCTCTCACCCATCGATCCTTCCAAAAGTCTATTGTTTGCCCATTTCCTAGAATCCATCTAAGACCTTTCTTGACAAGATCCCTGCTTGTGAGGATAACCTTCCAAAAAGTAGACCCCCTGCTTGCTAAGTAGTCCATTCATTATCAACCTTAGTCAATAACCACCACACTTGTTTGGCTAATAGAGCTGTATTGAGATGAGCAACTCTCCTCAATCCTAACCCCCCATCAGCTTTAGGTTTGCAAACCTTGTTCCAACCTACTAAATGGATCCTTTTCTTATCCTTAGTCTTTGACCAAAGAAATTTTTTTTGAAGCTGCTCAATTTTGTGAAACACCTTGCTGGGAGCTCTGAAGAATGATAGGAAGTAAACGAGTACACTTTGAAGTGAAGCCATAGTTAAAACTGATTTGCCTGCTTGAGATAACATATGTCCTTTCTAACCTGCTAGCTTTTTTTGGATCCTCTCCAGAACTATATTCGAAAGTGATCCTTCAGGTTTCCCCGTAAATAGGGGAAGACCTAAATAGGTGGTGGGAAGGGATGCAATCTGACATTCCATGATCCTTGCTATGTTGTTTTGCCTAGGAATGTGGGTATTGATGAAATAAAGTTTGCTCTTATCAAAATTCACTTTCTGTCCAGTCGCTTCTTCATACATTCTGAGAATATTTTTAATCCTTCTTTCCTCAACCATAGAAGCCAAAGTCAGTAGCAATGTATCATCAACAAATTTTTGATGTGTCACGGGGGTAGTTAGCGACATGGCCTTGATACCTGATATGAGTCCAGCTACCACTGCTACCTTAATGGTTCTTCCCAAGGCCTCAGCTACAATGATGAACAACATAGGACTTATGGGATATCCTTGTCTTAGACCACATTTGCTTTGAAAAAAACCTGTAGTAGACCCATTAACCAAAACTGAAAAACAAGGCTTAGAAATACACTCTCTTATTAACTTGACCCATTTCATGTTGAATCCAAATTTTAATAAAACTGCCTCTAGGAATTCCCAATTTATCCTATCATAAGCTTTGTTCATGTCTAACTTTAAAGCCATGATCGCTTTTTGGTCCGAGCGGTCGTATGAAGAGCCTCATGAACAGTAATAACTCCATCTAAGATTGATCTTCCTTGTACAGAACTTCCTTGACTTGGATCAATGATAACCGATAGAACTTTCTTCAAATGGTTGGCTAAAATTTTGGACAGAATTTTATAGGATATATTACACAGGCTAACCGACCTAAAGTCAGCCATAGTCTTGGGTTTGGGGCCTTTAGGGATCAAAGCAATGAAATTTGAATTGAAACCCCTTGGAATATGATTTGAACTTTGGAACTCCTTGATTGCAGAAATAACTTCTGCTCCAACAATATCCCAACAAACTTGGAAAAACCACGATGAAAACCCATCCGGACCAGGAGCTTTATCAGGATCCATGTTAAACAAAGCCTCCTTGATCTCTTCATCTAAAAAAGTTGTTGTAAGACGTTAATCGTTTCATCAATGAGTTGTCGAATGAATTTAAGGAGAGAGTCCTTAGCTTGGGCTTTACACGCCCGTTCTTCACCCAATAATGAACTAAAAAAATTAACAGCCTCGTCCCTGATCTCCTGAATATTTTGAGTTGAGGATCCATCCACCTTAGTTAAATTTCTAATATTATTATTGCTTCTATTGCTCAATGTGGTAACATGGAAATTTTTTGAATTAGAATCCCCTTCCTTTAGCCATAATGCCCTTGATTTTTGCCTCCAATACATCTCTTCACAAGCTAAAATATTATAAAACTCATAAAGGGTTTCCTTCTCTTCGATCCTTGTCGCCTCATCATAGGTTCCATTTTGGATTTTGCTTTCTATTATTCTCAGTTTTTCCCCCACTACTCTCTTATTCTCAAAAATATTTCCAAAGACTTCTTTATTCCATATTCTAAGGTTGTTTTTCACCATCTTAAGTTTTTGAGATAGTTTAAAGGAAGCACTTCCCTGGATAGGCTGCTGCCACCATTCCTCTATTCGTTTCTTGAAGTCCGGATGTTTAACCCACATTGACAGAAATATGAATGGCTTTTTAAAGGAGTTATCCTGAAATGCCTCCCATAGAATAAGATTATGGTCTGAAGCGCATTTAGGAAGGGATTGTAACACTGAATCACCAAACATTGTTGTAGCTTCCTTGGATAAAAAAAACCCGTCCAACCTTTCTTGAATCAGTTGACTTCTTATCCTCTTGTTACTCCATGTAAATTTAGCTCCTTTTAGTCTTACATCCATCAATTCATTTATGTTAATGAATTCATTGAAGTCCTCCATGCTCCTTGAGGGTAACCCAGATCCTCCCTTCTTATCAGATGGGTAAAGGGGGTTATTGAAATCTCCCCCAATCATCCAAGGAATGTATTTAAAAGCTTGGATCAAATGCCCCAAAAACTCCCACAGTTTAGATCGCCCTTGGACAGAGGTGGGGGCATAAAAATTTGACATAATCTAATTCTTATTAGTATCAAAATCATGAAATAATATGCTTAAGACTCTTTCATTTGCCTGAATAATACTTCCTTCTAATAGGATTGCATAAGATCATGAGGCCCCCAGATGCTCCTCTTGCTTGTTAAAGGCCACTTCCCCTTGCTTCCAAATCCTTCTAGCTATAAGTGTTGATTGTGTTGCATCTATTTTGGTTTCTTGAAGAAAAATGATAGTAGGATTCCAATCCTTCCTTATAGAATTCACCATCCTTTGTTTTGGTGGGCCGTTTAGGCCTCTCACATTCCATGAGAGAACCTTCATTTAGCCTGTTTGATATTTTTTCCCCGCCCCCCTCCCTGATCCAAAGGGGGTTTGTCAATTTTGCTATTATCTTGGCCAGGAATAACTTGTTGTAACAATGTTCTTTGCTTTCCGTTTGCAATTTCTTCATTGATTCTCATTCTATAGTGCTCTGCTGTAGATATTCTCCCTTTCTTTCTTTCACTTCCATAATCTATCGGAGGCTTGGTAGTGCTTCTAGTCTGTTTTGGACTGAAATGAGGGGGCATATACTTGTGATAGTCTAGGGCTTGAACCTTCTTCCTCATTTTGGGGGTTTTCAATTCCCTCTTCATCCTCAACCTTGTTTTGGTTCACCTCTCCTATCTGGTTCCTAAACAGGGGCTTTCCTTCAAGGAACCTTTTACCATTGGGCTCGTATGATAAGGGATAATTTGCTCCACTACCGGATTAGGAGCTACATTCCTGGATCTTGTTTCCACAACTTCGACTCTTGACTCTATTTTTTCCATGTTTAAACTGAAATGACTTGGCAATTTTTCTTCATTTTGAGCATAGCTCTTGGGGATTTTTGTCATAGCTGTGGATGGTCCCGATTTGGATGGGGAGTCTAGGGTTTTAGGAAACTTGACACTGATGGTATCATCCTTACTGTTTTATTTTTCAACTTTTATATTTTCTAGGATATCAAACATGTTCAAGCTAGGATCTTTATTACATACCTTATGATTTTTGCCTCCCTTATTATGTTGCTTTCCTTTCTCCTAGATTTTTTCCAGTTCTGTGTTGGCTTGGTCAGCCTGGTTATTCTTAACTTGTCTGTATCCTTCCAAGTTAAGACGTGGTCCTTGAAACTTTGGGATCCTTCTCCCATTAGCTTTCCCCAGAAAACCTTCGCTCGTGGCTTCCTTGTTTGTGTTATTGTCAGACATTGGGCTTGAAGGTGGCCCTGGGTTTTGCACATGCTATAAAATACCGGATTGTTCTCATACTCCACAGGCTGAATCCTTAGAAACTCTCCATATGCTAGTTCCACCTGAGAAGGTAGATCAGAATTCAAGTTTGCGTTTACACAAATCCTGGCATGCATCAGTCTAGTCCTTGCCTGGGTTGAATGGTCTATTGCCATGAGCTCTCCTATCGTCTTTGCTATGACACTAAGCCAGTACTCATTAACAAACTGGGCTGGGAGGTTTGGTAAACAGACCCAAATGGGTGCTATATTAATGTTCTACTTCTCAGGGTTGAAATCCTTCCCCCACTTCCTCATAAAGAGGCTACGCCTTCCTAGAAACCAGGGTCCTCCTATCAAGATGCGCTCTGCATCATCTTTGTTGAGTCTTATCATAAAAAAACCTCTTGACATGGCTATGATTTCTAAGCTTCCTAAAGTTTTCCACTTTGTTGTGGCCCATGAGCGAATAGTCTCAATGTCCGACCTTCCTCCCAAAAACTTGCCAACTAAGGATGATGCCTCCATATCCAAGAATATTTCCATAATCTCCACTGGCGTAGTTAACCTGTTATTATTTGGTATTGGGGGTGGTAGTTCACTGACTGGCTCCTTCTTTTTCCCTTTCGACATTTCCAAAAAGGTTGGGCCCTTGTTGCCAGCTCCCAAACGTTAATGGGACCCTTTTTTTGAGGGTTTATCTAGAGGATCTGTACCTTTAACCTTTTCAAACTGAGCTGACAGGGAATCCTTTTCCTTTCTAGCTACAGCATTCTACCCTGCCTCTGGATCTTCTCCTTCTCTTGGTTCAAAATTCCTGCCTGCCATTTTTGCTCCTCCTTCGCTTCCTCCGCTTACTTCACCGCTCCTCATCTCTCCTCTTCCTAACAAAAACCTAATAATATTTAAATCCTTTAAAGTAGCAAACCATTTTTAATCACTTCGACATTTTATTTTGTTGATAAGTATGTTGTTTTTTATGACTGCTGGATACATATTTATATACAGGTGGATAAGGTACGTTGAGCTGCAACACCTTCATGATCTAATGGATCATTGGGGTTATACCCCATGTAAAATTAGTTGTGTCCCTCTCAATTCCCTAAGAAGCTCCTCCAGGTCCCATTCTCAGCCTCGTTGAGGTTCTCGATGCTTCACCCATTCTCTGGTGGATAGACACTAGTCCCAAACCTTCAGTACCACAGATGCCTGGATGATGGAGTTGGTCCTTCCTCTCATTAGAAATCTAGGTGGGATGTTTGAATCATCACTTTTGAGCTATTTTTTGGGTGGGGTGACACTGCTACTACTTTGACTATTGTTCGTCATACTGATGCACCTACCGCTCCTCAACAGACTTTGGTTGGAAGTAATGTAGAAGGGTGGAATGCCCTGATCTCTTCGGATGGATATTGGTAGTATGTCAGTGAGGCAGATAACGTTTGTCCCTCTCCTTAATATTTATTTAATGATTATGTCTTAGGATGTTTGTGTAATGATTTCTAAAAGTCATGTGTAGTAATATTTTTTGGACTTTATTTTTTATGGGGAGGTGTGATTTCCTCCACCTAGTGGCTTTTATGGTTTGTGGGGTGTGCTAATTCCACCCACCCTTTTTTGTATGATTAATATTAATTAATATAAGGTTTTTCATTCAAAAAAATAAAATTACACCTATGGAAATTTAAATACACACTTACAAAAAATAAATCACACTTGCAAAAATTAAATTACACACTTTGCAAAAATTAAATTAACACACTTACAAAAAATAAATTATCATGCTTCCAAGAAAATAAAATATAATAGCCTCTCTTTAGGGAGGTTCAAGTTTCAAACCCCACTTAGTAAGAGGGGATCAGGACCCCTAATAAAAACACATGCTTTACCCTAATATTTTAAAATTATGAGCTTACTACAATGGTAAAGGCTTTGGCCTTTCTTTGAGGAGGTTCAAGGTTCAATCCCAATTCAATATGAGAGGACCAGGACCCCCCATAAAAACCCATGCTTTACCCTAACATTTTAGATACAAGGTTCAAACCACGACATACCCATAAGGGGATAGGTTGGATGATAGCGATCAAGTGTTTATTGGTTGGCTACCCCAGTTTCATGCCTTAGAGGGTTGAGGGTCTTGTTGACTTCGTTCTACCAAATAGGCTAGACTTATAGTGGCAGCATCTAAGCCCAATAAAGTATCTGATAAAAGGTGTTATTGATTCCCCTATGTATAAAAAAAACTAACCCAAGAAATAAATAATTAAAACAATTTAAAATTTACTTACAAATAAAAGTAATATACAAATTAATTACAAATAAAAATATTATACAAAAAATATTAAAATAAATAAATAAAAATTCATTAATTATTTTATAAATATATCTACAAAAAATAATACCTTTCGTTGTGTTGATGGAGTAGGCCCTTACTCCTCAACCCAATGAAAAGTAAATTTTAATTCAAAATAATATTAAAAATATATACAAATGAAGGGTGAGTGGATAGCCGAGTTGATGTGACGGAGACAAGTGAGGTCTTTGATTAGTACCATAGGTCCATTCAAATTTGGTTCAAATCACACTATCTACCATAAGCCCTTTTAAGGGTGAGTGGGAAATTGAGTTGGTGTGAGGCAGTCAACTAAAGTTTGTGATCTGTATCGTGGGTCCATTCAATTTTGATTCAAATCACACTAGCTACCATAATCCCTTTTCTTGCCCTGATATTGATTCAATTAGAAAATGAGCTTCCTTTAAATGGTCTCCTAAGGGTTTCATGGAGCTGGTTGCTCTTCCCAAAGGATTTTTCCTCATAAATCTCAATGAGGAGAAAGATTCTTTGTGCATATTGGAAGGGTTCCATGGTTTTATGGATGAATGAGTCTATTTCTAAAGAAATGGGGAATGGATTTTAACCTAAATTTGCAAAAGATCAACATGGACCATATTTGGATTAGACTCCTTGGCCTCCCTTTCCAATTTTGGCATGAGGATATCTTGAGAGGAATTGCTAAAATCTTGGGAGAGCTAGTATGTTATAAATCTAAAATGGTATACACCATGGCCTCCCTTTCTATTGATGTTACCACAAGGTATAAATCTAGAATGGTGTATGCCAAGATGTGCATGAATGTGGACCTAATAGTTAATCTCCCAAACTCAGTCAAGCTTATTTCAAATTTTGGGACCAAAAATCAACTTGTGGAATATGAAAATAGACCCTCTATCTGCTTTGTTTGCAAGAGAATAGGGCACACAACCATACACTACCCTAATAATGTGGCCCAACCCATTAAGGTGACCCAACCCAATAAGGTGAGTCAGCCTAAGAATCAATCCTAGTCAAAAAATAAAAAGTTAATCTCTGGTCTTGGATAGCTTTGATCATTCTTCTACAGAGATACCCCATGCTAAAAGAGTCCTACTAGTTGAAAAACTGGAAGCTTTGGTAGATCCTATTATTTAGGTATGTAATCTGGTACCCTCCCCTATTCCTCTCTCTTCCAATCCTTTGGTGGGTAATCCATTTGAAAGTCTAGCCTTGGATTAGCATTTTTTTATCAAGGAGATTGATTTCTATGACTCGGTTAATCTAACCTCATAATCCTCGATGATGGAAGCCTCCCTATTCCGGTACAATAGCATGTAAGATGCAATTATGATAGACCCTCCAAACATTTTGGTGGGAGATTCTCCTTCTAAGCACATTAAAAGTCTAGTCTCCAAAATTCTTCTAAGATCCCCTTCCAAGGGGAAAAATTATAGTGTTAAGGGAAATGGATCCCTTGGACCTATCACAAGTAATTAAAAGAAAAATACTATAGATGTGGGATCTGAAAGGAAAGTGGGTAAACCTTAAAAAAAATAACTTAGAAAATATACCATCGAGTCAAATATTTCTAATGGAAGTCAAGAGACTTTGAAGCTAGTGATTAAGAGTCATCTAGTTGATCATGAAAGAATAGAGAGAAGTGTAGTGAACCAAGTTGGGATTAAAAATTATTCTAAAGGGTATGAGTGATAGACTTTATTTGAAATATGGTTATATCTAGGATGCAAGTGTCTAAGATGTAAGAAGAAGACTTCAAAATAAGGCTACCAGAAGACTCAAATTGAAGGTAACAAGCAATGCCCTCCCAACAAAGAGAGCAAGGCCTCAAGCCAAACTGATGATCCTTCCTTAGATTGTGAACTTATTTCTTCCATGAAGAAAAACTTAAGATGAGGCAAAAAATCTTAAGGTGAGCTTTGTGCTTCAATTTTTATTGGAGGATGTAATTCTATTGAAATTTCTAAGGATTAGGTGTCATCTGCTTATTTTTAGGCTTGAGGGCTAATGGACTCTTTCTGTTGTTTTTATGCTTTTTACAGTATCCTTTCTTAGACTTGGTTGCTCTTTGTTCTATGGGTTGTGGGTTGGCATTGTTTGATATGATCTATTTGTTCATGTTGTTTATTTGTTAAAAGGTTTGAGGACTCTTTCAAAACCCCTTCTTTTCCATTTTATCAAAAAAAAATATAAAAGGAGAAAAGGACAAAATTATTATTTATTAAAAATATGAGAGAATTACCCTTTATAAAATGTTAAATCCAACTGCATCTTCCATTTCTCTATTTATTCCTTATCCTCTAAACAACATACTTTATAAGTTAGACATATTTATATACAAGTGATTCCTAACTACATCCCTACACTTTATCAACCACTTGCTAAGAATTAGTGTAGATAATACAAGGGGCACTTTACATCCTTAGTCTCTCTCAATGTGTTAATAATTGTCATGGATAATATAGGTGGTACTTTATATCCCTATTCTCTATCAACTACTTGCTAATAATTAGCATGGATAATACAAGTGGCACTTTCAACTCTTATTCTATCTCAACCACTTGCTAAGAATTAACATAAATAAGTTAAGTGGTACTTTATACTCCGATTCTATTAGGATCATCTCAACCACTTACTAAGAATTAGCATGAATAAGTCAAGTGGCACTTTACACTCCTTTTATTTGGAAGGAATATCCCTCATATCTTAGAAATAACTTCTCTTATATCATTGAACTAACTACACAATTTTAGCCAAATATTTGCAAGGAATTATTGAAACTAACAACACAATTTTAGTCCAATATTTGATGAGGAATTAATAAAACTAACAACATAATAATAACTCAATATTTGAGAGAAATATTGCTTTGTTTGACAAAAATGTTCAACCCATAAATTTTCACTTTATATCCCACGTGCAAGTTACATCCTAGGTTGCATTTCCATATTTTTTGGATCCTACTTTTTTTGTGCCTATTCTAGTGCCAAACTATTCTAGCACATATTTGGATGCCAAACCATTCTAGAGTTAGACAATTATGGCATAGTGTGATAGTTTTTAACACACTATCTATTTCTAACACATCAACACAGACTTATACGACATCATATTTCTATCTGGTTTCATTAGTTTATTGTTTATAAACCAAATAAAAATGACTAAATGTAAAGCTAACTTAAAATCACATAAAAAATATCCAAAATATCATAGTTTAAGCAAATCATATACATCAATTTTAATTTGAATCCATTGATGGAATTAATCGTAGGAGAATTTGAATTGAGTATGCATAGGATTATGGAGAAGTTGTGGGAGTAAGGGAGTGAGGTGGTGGAGGCGGTCGGTTCATGGACAGAGGTGGTCTCTAGGGGATTTGAGATTGTTGGGGTTGTTGGGAATGTTCCTTATGTCGGTTCCTCAATTTATTTTTGGGATCATAGGTTACCTTCAGGTAAGCTTAGGTGTGGGGCCCTAAATATGGGAGATCAATTTTTCATAAAACCCATCAATCCTCGTAACTAATATGTTGGTGTGGCTTCAAAAGGTGCTGGAAATTATGGCCCAAAATTTCTTTTTAATCTTACTCCTATCCAAAATAAAATTTGCATTTTGAGGGATCTCTTGCAAATTACTATAGGCAAAGGGAAATTTAACCTCATGGGGAAGTTTTAGGGTAGAAGGTTTGATTTGAAATCTATTAGAAGATGAGACTTGACCAAGTGGAAACCCCTAGGTTTGATAGAAATTATGGTTATTCTCAAAGCCTTATTTATCATTAAATTAAACTACGAGGAGGACTTAAACCGTATCTTGGGGGGTGACCCCTGGTTTTTTGATAAAAGAGACACGTTCCTTCAAAAATGGGGGTCTGACTTCAACCAGAGTACTCAAAAAGTGTGTTCATTTCCTATTTTTATAAGGCTTCCTAGCCTACCTTTCCATTTGTGGTATGAATATATCCTAAGGGGTGTGGCTAAATTAGTGGGGGACCTTATTCAGATTGATTTGACAACTAGATCAAAGTAAAAAATGGTGTTCACAAGGCTATGTGTCATGGCAGATCTAGATTTTTATCTTCCCTCATATATCAAGCTTACCTCATTTCTAGGCTCATGGATCAATCCTATTATCTATTGGACATTGCTTGGAGCAGTGCCCCTCTCGAAAGAAACTGATTAAGAAATGAATGCAAAAATTATTAGATTGTGTTGTTTTTGAAGTTGCTCCTACTTGCAATCCTCTATTGGGATCAAGATTTAGTGGGATGAACATCCCTCAGGATAAGAGTAGCTTGGAGCCACTTGCTACTAAAGTTTTAGAGGATTTCCATAATCAACCTATTCAGGTCAGCCCCACTAACCTTTTAAATGAGGATTTAATTTTAAGTGATCTCCAAAATTCTTTTGGATTCCTGGAATCATCTTCTAAATTCTTAGAGGAAGGTCCCTCTAGAGCTAAAAACCATGGTAAGGATGCTCCCCTGTCTCCCAAGTCTCAATTTATTTCCCCAAAACTTAGCTTGGAGAATGGTTCTCCTAGACCTAAAACAAGAATCCATAAAAAAAGATGTGGGTGTAATGCATAAAGTAGAGATACCATCAAAAAATGCCTTGAAGAAAAGAGAGATAAAATTAGAGAATGTTGTTGGATCTCAACCCTTGTTATTATCAGATGTTGGAAAGGATCTTGGGCTAAATTTGTTAAATATTTACTCTTTTTGTCCTTCCCAATCCTATACTGGGGGAAAGAGTCCCAATCCCAAACATCGTATTTGAATCTTGAGATTGCTAAGATCTGGTGTAGGGGGATCTCTATAGTTTTTTGTCCAATTTATTTTGGGGGAATTTTTGATGTTTCTTTCCATGGGATTATCTTTGTTTTTACGAATTTGGTTCTTTTGGCACTTTTCAACTTTTTAAATTTTTGAACTTTCCTTTTGGGTGTCAAAATTATTTTAAAGTTTATTTGGTTTTTCTTGGAGATGTCTTGGATAGGATGGTTGGGTTGCATTTTAATTTTCAATTCTCTCCTCTCGACTCTTGGTGGTAGTGTACTTCTTTTTATGCTTTATGCTTTAGCATGATTTCTCTGAGTCCATTTTATGAAGTGGAGATGTTTTATTTTTTTCTTCTCCTTTGGTGGGGAGCTGTTGCATAGTTAGTTCGTTCATGGTATTAGTATTTTTAGGGTCCTGAGATATCTTCAATCTTTGATGTCTTGTTCCTTTCACAATAGTCTCTGGATTCTCCCTTGGGACTATAGTTTTTTTTTGTATAAGGTTCAGTGACCCTCTCAAAATCTCTTCTTTAATACAATCAAATGTGTGTGTGTGTGTGTGTATTTTATCTATTCACCATGTCTAGTCAAAATATTCATATAAACTACAACCTAGTATATAGTTAATAATTCTTAACCAACACATTAAAGGAGTAACAACTTATTGCTTTGCTACACAAAATAAGGCATTTCAAGGCCTCGTCACTCTATCCAACTTAAAATGATGCATGTCCTTATGCATATATTTTTTAAATTTTTGTATTGCAATGATAATATGACACATAATCATTGTGCTAATATGTTGTTTATTCTCCACCAATTTTATGATTGACATATTTTCCCGCCAACTTAAAAGAAAACATGTCTATTTTTTAAAGCCTTATTTTTTTAAAATAGTGGTGGCTAGAAAAGCAATGTCATGGCATTAGGCACCAGAATGGGTGTTAGAATATTTTTTATGTTTGTGGAATGTAAACATATTTTAGCACATTAACTAATGGTCTTTTATAATTTTAATTATGCAAGGTACTCCATAGTAGAATGTGTTGTATATAATATGGACTAAGATGAAATTATATAGGATATTAAAACCTAGACAAAAATAATAATAAAATGCATACCTTGTTATTATAGATGGTTCAATGCTCCTCCTAGGTAGCTTTAAACATTGTCATCATGAAGTGGACCATAAAAGCAAGATTCTAGAGCAATTATGGAGTTGTCATCGGTAGTTGGCTTGTGTAGACCTATATATATATTTTTTAATTTTTTATAGAAGAGGTTGTAATTTTTAGTTTTCAACCATATTATGCATCAGTTGTGTCCATAAGGGATTTTCACAACTGAGGTTTTTTTTAACAAGACAAGCACACCAAAAACTAGTTTTTATGTAAGCCTTGGTCAAGTAGAACCAATCCAAGTGGAGGCTTTTCAGCAATGGGGGCCCAATTTTATTGGGGTAATAAACCTAAATTCATCAGTAGGTCACAAATACATTCTGATTGCTACTAACTACTTCACTAGATGGGTTGAGACTATCCTAACCAAGAAGTTAGACCAAGAAGTAGTGATTGAATTCATGGAAAATCAGATCACAAGGTTTGGACTTCTAGAAGCACTAGTAAGTGATAATGGCCCAAATTTAATAGGAGTAAAGTAAATTGAATTTACAAGCAAATATGGCATAAGTATAAAGAATTCTTTTAACTATTACCCTTAAGGGAATAGATTAGAAGAATACACCAACAAAAACCTGCTTAGAATTCTAATAAGAGCACTAGAGAATAATAAAAGAAGTTGGCATATTCTACTAGATCAATATTTGTGGGAAAAAAAAATTACTATCAAGAGGTCCATCAAGACACCCACTTATGCATTAGTGTATGGTAAGGAAGTTGTTCTACCACTCACCTTGAAATACCAACTTTATAATGGGCCAACCAAGATCATGAACTAGATCAAAATCCACTAGAGGCCAGGTTGATGCACTTTATGTAGTTAGAAGAGCAAAGGACATAGGCATATGAGAGCTTCCAAAAATACTCCATGAATACAAAGGAGTGGTTTGACAAAAAATCAAATCTCAAGAAGTTCAAAGAGGGAGATTCAATTTTAAGGTGGAATGTAGAAAAGTATAAACCAGGAAACCACCAAAAATTTAATTCCTTCTAGGAAGGACCTTTCAAGATCATTAAAGTGAAAAAGAATAATGTCTTCCAACTTCAAGATCAATATGGGAAGATGCAACCCATTCCGATCAAAGAATATCATCTCAAGTTGTATTTTAGATATAAAATCCTTCCTATGTAATATATGTACATATTTTATATTATATTATACAAAAGAAAATATGACAACGTTTTATTTTTCATCCATAATTAGGACTATGTTATATTTCGTGAGGGGCAACACAATGTAAATTTCTGCAGTCAATAATTAAACTAGCTCCATCAGAATTTTCTCTAGTGGAATTATATTTGGTGGAATTTTAATAAAAGGTAGTGAACCCCTCAACAATCCACAAGATAAAGGTAGTTTTATATTTTGTGGTCAACCCAGTCAAAGTTGGCATCCCTAAAATCTAACAAGCTAAATTTTGAGAGGGGGCACTTGAAAAGGGCATTCAATCTCTGAGTAGAATTTTGAGAATGAAAGCATAATGCTAAAATCCACTAAGTGCTAAATTATGTGGTTGAAGATGAAGCATCAAGGAGTTTTAGTCCACAAAAAAGAAGAAATAAATGAGCCTTAAAAAGTGTGCCAACAGATAGTCTACCGTCAAATGCTGTGAATTTCATCCAATCAACGACGTAGGTTTCACTGACAAGCCACATCTTGTATCTTCCTATTCACTCATTTGAATGCATAGGATATAACTGGTCGTTCATCTACCACATTAATGGTGAAAAGATGCATGAAAATCTATTTAAAGATGAGATTCAAAGAGAATTCATTTTGAATGATTATTCTAAAGAATATAAGAGCATTAAGAGTGAAATTGTTGTGTTTTCAAAAGATAATTGTAAAAGTATTCTCCAAACATGATGTCGAATGTTGCAAAGCAAACTACTTAGCAGGACAAGGTCAAATATTTTAATTACACCAATAAAGTTGCAATATTTGTAGACACAAAGATGACCTACATAACCACAAATTAGCTTAGAAAGGAATTTGAATTAAAATTCTTGAAAGGGGAGTCACTCTCGAATTAAGATATTTGTGCTATTCACTCTCTGTTATCTTATTATATCTATGATGCAATTTATTATTAATCAGAATTAATTTTAGCAATAATTAATTTTTATGATCCCTTGACTAAGGCTAATAAAAAAATCCTAGGATAGAACCCTATTCCAAATAACTAAGCAGCTTTGTTGATACTTGTTTGCAATAGGTAAGCAACTGCCTGTAACCCCTAAAGAATTTAACCCAAAACAACAAGCCAAGTACTATACCTTGAATAACCACAACCAAAATGGTGACCATTTTAGGAACTGGTTATATGACCAGTTCAAAACTATAAGATCAAAAGAAACCTTACCACAAACCCCATTTGTCATCCAAAATTTTGTGAATCTAGAACTATTTTCCATGTTAGTTGTATTAGCTAGCCTAGATTCTAATTTGTATGTAAGGGACTAGTAGTTAGCCATTGTGTATTGCATCTCAAATATCAAAATATATAAGACACCAGTAGGGAAATGGTAACAATCACCCAATTTAGTTAAATTGGTCTGTATTCCTTACCAAGAGAATGCATGAGCAACTAGTAACTATGAAGAAAGGGCAAGAGAAACCTTCTTTCAGACATTGCTCTTATTTAGTTTGGATGTTCCTCAATGCTACCATAAAATATAATCCCTAGATATCAGTTGTAGATAAATATTAAGAGGGGTATCCCATACCGGTCTATTATTTAACTAGGGTTTTGAGTAGGGTTGAATCATATTATACCTTCACTATGGAATTTTTTGGACCAGCCTTGGAAATCGTGTATGGCAACTGCCCTAGGCTACCTCCTGTAGTAAATAAGAAATTAAGGATCAAGGAGGTTGAAGAGGGAGAGTGGTATATCCTAACAGAAGGGACAATCATTAGACTATATGGTTTCATAGAGAAGCCATTTTTATTACCCCATTATGTCATCCACCGTCTAGTTGCACTAGAATATTGTAGATAGGTTGACTTCATAAACTGCAAATTTGGTACTAGGGTCAAAAGAAAAGGGATAGTTGTTTACCCTTTCAAGGAAGGTGATATTACTATATCAAAGAAGTACCAATATGAGCAGATTCATGCAACCCTTGAAAGGTTAGGGCTCTGCCAACTCCCTCAAAGATGGATACATAACCCAAAAAACTTATTTTTAGAAAGGATAAAAGCCTTACATGGAGATAAAGTTGCTAAGTTTACAAAGACAACCCATCCACAAATAGAGAAGTACAAAAACAATAGAGAACAATCTTCCTTGGAATGGAATGTAAATAGCATAGAACCACTTTTGCCTTGGAGATATTTTTATGAACATGTGATAGACTATGATCTAGAACACAAGAAGTCTCATCAGCTTAGGGAAGTAAAAATTAAAGAGATGCAGGAGACTTATGGCTGGACAAAGGGTAAAATTTTGGAATGGTGGAATATGAGGGTTGAAAGGAATACAATAAAAGGTAAGTATGGTAAATCAATTGATCAAGAGTTTGAGGAAAGGTATGTCAAGCCCTATGAAAAGTGGAAGGCCAAGGGGAAGAAAATCTTAGCATTAAGTCTTGGAAAATTAGAGACAAGCAAGACCAGGAAGGGTAAAACTAAAGGTAAGAAATTTGAAACTCCTAAGAAACAACAAGAATTAACACCCTCGGCCTTCTACCCTGCACCTACTCAATAGAAAGAGAATACTGAAGTAGTTGCATCACCTATAAAGTAAATCGGTATTGTTGAAGTTACCCCAATGAAAAAGGGACCTGAACGTAAGTCTACAGGAGTAAATACTCCTCCAATAGTTGAAAAGGAAAAATAAGATAAAGTTATAGACCTGAAATCTATTAAGGATATGACTGCAGCTCCTAAAATTGCAGATACTTCTATTACAAAAGCTATAGTATGACTTCCTTAATACCAACAAGGTATAATAAAATAAAACCATTACATTCAAGAG
The DNA here is from genome assembly GCA_028583015.1 of Wollemia nobilis. NCBI lineage: Eukaryota > Viridiplantae > Streptophyta > Pinopsida > Araucariales > Araucariaceae > Wollemia > Wollemia nobilis. The sequence continues at coordinate 5,539,694 of JAQPPZ010017107.1, read as the reverse complement.
GAAGGTAAAGAATGCAGTGTGATAAATAGACAAGGAGGTCAGTAACAAACCAAGGGTGGATGAAATAGAGGTAGTAACACAAGTTCCTGTCACAACAGCCAAGCAAGATGGTCAACAGGAGAAGTAGTAGAGTGTTGATGAAATCTTCAATTTGTATACTTTAGTAGGCTCAAGTACATTTTCTAGTATTTATCCTCTTGATTCTCCTTATTCCGCAAAGAGATAACCCTCTTATAAATTACAAGAGGAGTAAAAGATATCATCTTCTCCTTATAGTTATCCACAACCATTGCCACCTCACTTACCCCCATTTTATCACTAGGTTTCATCTCCACTTCATTCAGTAGAAAGTCCAAATCCATCATCCCCTCTTCATTCACCACAAATCCCAATATCATAATCACCTCCATCTTCCACTCATTCACCTCCCAAATCATAATTTTACACATCAATGGTGGGAATATCACTGCCATCCACTCCACCTATATTTATAGCTACGAGTTCTATTGCAGCTGCAATCCCTACTATAAGTATAGAGTCCACCATTATCACCACTACTCCTCTACCATATATGATGATCCTATTTTTACCTTCAATCATCAAACCATCTACTCCTGATCACCCAATAATGGCCTCCCTACAAAATATCAAGACTACTTCACTAAAGTCACAAAACTACTAGAGCAAGAAATTGGCTCAGTCATCAAAAGGGGTTGCTTATATAAGAAAATTAGTAATGATTTACCCTGTGGCCAGGCAAAGGATAAAATTCAAGATCACCCCTCTAGTAAACAAACCAAAGGGGGATACAATAATAGAGTATTATCAGTTGGAAGAAAAAAATTGAAGACATCTCTCAATTGATTTTGGAGGATGAATTTATCACAGTCAAGGCAGTGCTTGAGACTATGTTTGTCAAAAGTGACATTTATAGGGAATAATATGCAAATATGGAAGAAACAATTACGAGGCTTGAAACCACAATAAGGGACCAAAAGAAAGAGAAAAAATTACTGTAGAATGAGGCTAAAAATGGTAATATAAATTTCAAAATATGGTCAGCTACAAAGAGCAATTTGAGTAGCTAAAGAAATAAAATCAGGAGTATGAAAAACAAATATAGTATTTATAGTAGAAACTCCAAATTGAGAAAAGTAAGGCTACAAGATTATCCAAGGGCAAGGTGAAGCTAATCATAAAATAAATATTGTCTGAAACCCTAGAGAAATAATCTGAGATCTAACCCATCCTTGATTTCATTGATGAGGCCAACCATGTACTACAAAAAACTATGGAAGATTTATAAAAGACCACTAAGGAGATACAAGCAATAGCCCCCCAAGATGGTAAAATATTCAATCTATCTGAGGCTAGGTGCAATGAGCTAGCCAAAACTCTTCCCAAAAAAGAGTGGAATACTTCAAGAGTTACAACTAGAATTATCCTCAGGAAGAGTGGATTGCTTTAGAAAGGATGATTGTTGATTGACAAAATCGAAGACAAGATCTAGAATATTGTGGATACCAATGAAGAGATGATGCAATATGGATTTAAAGGATTTTGGAATGAAAATAATATCATGTTATCAAAAGAAGATATTCAAATTGGTGTAAATGCAATGATTTAAGATGAGTTAGAGATAGATGCATGGTAGGAGCCAATTAACCAAGATAAAATAACTTGATTAATAAAAGAGCTAACCAAACTAAGAGATAATATGGGAGAATTAGTAGACTGGTGGGGTTCCTCTATCTCATATGAAAATACCATTGAGTTGCGTTACATTCATAGACAAGTGATGTAGATAAAGAATCCCACCCAAGCATCCTAGAATAAAGCCTTGAAGATTTTGGACCATATGGCTCAACTACTGAAGGAAGATGTAGAACAAAAAAATGAGGAGAATGATGATGAGGAAGATGTAGTTGAAGAGAGACAAGAGGAATAAGAAGATAATGAGAATGAAGAAGAGATACACCAAGAAGAGGGTAATCAAGAGAAAGAGAATGTAGAAGACACTACAAATGAAGAGAATGTAGAAGATATTGCAAATTTCCAAGAAAGTGAAAAATAGGATTCGTAGTAAAAGGCATAGGGGTACTAATTTTTTGTTGTAAATAAGATAGAGAGTTTCAAATGCTATAGCTGGTAGAATAGCTATAGAGGTATTTTTTAGTCTAATAGTGTTAGAATCCAGCAAGAAAAGCATGATCTTGCTAGGGCATGTAAAAGTTATGATATGGAATTCTAAGGAGGAAGAACACCTTTTGATATAGCTTATAACAGAGCACATATTTATGCACTTATAGATAGATTTTTATTATTTTGATTCTTGTATTGCTTCTTCATGCACTGATTAGCTGCTGGATATTTTGGTTCTAACACTCAAGTGGCTCACAGTCATAAAAAGGTAATTATTTGAATCATAATTAGGAGGTTGATATGATGGAAGAAACAGTTCTTTGTAGAGAAGATCTACAACTGCCTCTAGCATGGCCTCTTTATGAACTGTTACTCTTTGAGCATCTTTACAAATGTTTAAAAGAGTAAGGTTCACAAGGAAGTTATTCCTTGAGATATTATTTGCAACCAATTGAAGCTAATTTTATCATCCTTCTCCCTTCATCCCTTCATTCCTTTCAGTCCATAGTCTTCTCCTTGCACTCCATTCATCCATTTTATTTTCAAATCCCATTCCATTAATCTATTATATGGCCATCATACAATCCCATTCATTCATTTTTGACTCCAGTTATCCAAAGGATAAGGCTCTAAGTTCATTAGCTTTGCTAGTATATCTCCCTAGGAGGTGCCAGAATGTAGATCCAAAAAGGGTCACATACTTAGAAAATTTTAAATTTTTTGGCTAAGTGTCGAAGGGAGACCGAGTACAGTGCTATTTTTTTCCTAAGAGCAAATATTGAAAAATTCCATAGTCAAAATAGTTAACTAGTACCTTGCGGACTTTTGAAGATCAAAGAAAAATAAAAGATAAATGGAAATTAGTCCCGCTTATGACAAAGTCCCGCTGAGAAAAGTTGTAGTTATAAATTTTGCATGATCAAGACTATTTAAAATTTTGCAATCCACTTGGTCAAAACTAGCGTGTTGGAATTCAAAGCAGTAAAATTTCACAAGATGAATCATAAAGAGGCTCTTCTCTCTGCCAAGGAAAGTCCTACATTATTTTCTATGCACCCAAAACACAATGTAGATTTCCACGGTCAAACAAGTCAAATGCAACAATGAAATTTTGAGGAGCAGATTTTGTAAATGAGAGCAACTCACTACAAAAATATTTTCAAGTGTAGAATTGTTTCAAGGGAATATTTCTCCCACATGATTGGATGTTGATTTCATCACCAAAATTTGAGAAAGGAACAAGTACCAGGTGTAAAATATTGTGGAACAAAGCTAAAGCTTACATTCTGCAGTCAATATGGTCAAACCTAAGGGAGCAAAATTTTGAGGAGCGGATTTTTATACTATGGATATTTAGAAGTTCCAAAACAAAGCATTGATCACCAAAAAATTGAAGGGGTATATTTTAAAGCAAAAAAAACAAAAAATAATTTAGATTTTTGAAAGTACGCTAGGTCTTCTTTTAATCTAAGTCATTCAAAGGTAAATCAAATGTTGGTGATAAATTTAGACCCAATCTCATAAAAGGGATAAAATTCCATGTTGATAAGAGAATTGAATCTCTATCTAAGTTATTACTAAGCATGAGTGGAAAATCTAGGGGATATCAAGCATTGCAAATATCAAGATTCATCGATATATTTAGTTGTAGATATACAGTGGAAAAGCCACGATAAGAACAAGGGATGATTCTAATTACCCTGCAACGAGCTCAACAACTAGAAGATGTGGGAGGCTAAATGACTTACAAAGGTCAAAATTGTAGAGGGTTTTATGGAGCACAACTCCTTTCTTTTTGTAAGAAAATAAGAGGCTACCACCTTAGCACTTCACTGATCTAGCACATAAAATTCCTTGTAATGTTTCTATAATTTTCTATTTCATTATAAAACTATATAGAGAGATCGAATCCTTGATTTGAAGAGTCGGATCTAGAGTATTTTCTTGCCTTATTATTGTAAAATTTTTAAGAAATCAATAGGAGCATTACTTGGACATTCACCTCATGCCAGTGTCTTCATTTATTGTGAGTTTAATCTATGAATTTATTTCTACTACTGCTGTTATGGTTCATCTATTCTACTACTATTGGATTTTTGAATTAGGGCCGAATGAAATACTTCATGTTTAAAAAAATATTATAGAGAACTTCTTTTATTGTTAATCAAAGTGTTGATCTAATTATGCTATTTGGATTATTAACATTTTAGGTGTTTGAAATAGTTCTCAAAGCATTTTCCTATTTTATAATGATGAAGGTTATTGGTTTTGAATGTTGTTAGTCCTAAGTGTGGTATACTAGAAATGTTATTTGCCAAAATATTCTTTGTAATCGTTTATGCTATTAGCTTTATCTGACCATTATTCATTCAAACTGTTTCTAACTCCTATCCCATTTCTATTAATATCTTTACATTTTAAACTGAGCTTAATTGAGTCAACACAAAATTAGTTGACAAGGTATACCAACCTACTCTAGAGGTTGTATTGAAGCAATATTTAATCCATTCAATGTTAGGATTTGAGCTGTGATTAGCAGGTGTGCACCTTCCAAAATATCATAGATGCATAGTCACAGTTTAGGTTTTCCTTGATGTTAATTTAGACCCCAACAATCACATCAAGTAATATAATAATATGATAAATAACATAATAGATTCTAACAACATGAAGATTAGTTTTCACCAATCACATTGTGGTAGCTCCATTCATATATAGATCTATAATTCCATGAAATAGAACTTCATGATTATTATCACATTCCACAATAAGATGCCTCTACAAAAAATATTCATATATTCATATGTTAGTCTTAGGTGCTTCAATATTAGTTGCATTTACAAATTTTTATTGAAAAATCCAAATAAATTTCATCTATATTGAATTATATAAAATTATTCCTCATTTTTTTTCCCAAGTAGAAATGTTTAACTAAATAAATGTTGCATGGTTTCTTTTTAATTTAGAAGATTGAAAGCATGAAAAATAAGATAATTATGAAGCAATCTCAACTTTGAAATTGTATACATTGTATATGGTATGTAAAACTCCATATTCTATCTAGGATTTTTTTATTTAAGCAAAGATTTTTCCAACCCTAACTTAAAGGTTCGCAAAGAAGCTTAAAATTATTTAAATTCTTATTTTTTATTTTAGTGTTTTATTTTTTAATTAAGTCCATTTAATCCAATTAATGGGGGTAATTTTTCTTATAAATATTGAGATTTCATTATTTATTATTAGTCACATTTTATTAGATTAGTCCATTTAAGTAGTATAAAAATATTAGAGTTGAATTTTATTATTTCAAGCACTTTGATATATTGAATACAATTGGGAAATTGCTCTTGCATCATTACTTATCAAAAGTTGTAAATTTACCATTTTCCTAAATACTAGATGTTATGAACACAAATTGGTTGTGATAAACTTTGAATTGATATGATAGATATGTATGTATAGGCAAAAATCAACAATATACATATATATAGTTACAACTAAATTATATAATTATCCCATAACATTGAAACTAACTACCTAATTTTCATAACATTCCCTCCTTACTAAATCAATGCTCAATTAATGTATATATAATAAATCTTGAAAATTTTCAAACCTAATATGTGCAAAAGACATTGTGAAAATATATATTGATTGATATATATTTGGACAACTTTAAAGATGTATGTTATGCTATTGAACATGTTCATGAATGAAATGTCACTAAACATCAATGTGCTTCATGTGCTTAGGAAAGACCATATTGCAACTAAGTTTTATAACTCCTTGATTGTTGAAAATTTAGATTATTCATTGCTTTTTTGAAATTCCTATTTCTAACAATATTTGATTTAACCATATTACATCATACATAGATCCTACTATAGCATGATATTCTACCTTGATAGAAGATCAAAAAACAACATGTTGCTCCTTATGTCCCCAAAAAATAGGATTGAATCCCAGAAATAATACATATTTAGATATGGATATTCTATCATTGATGGATCCTACATAGTTCACATCCATGAATTCTATCAATAAGATCTAATAATTCATATTTTACTTTAGACTACACTCAATTAAACCAAAAAATACTTAAATATGTGTCTTATTGCTTTCTAGAAAGACACCCTTAGTTCTTATATGAATTGTGAAAGATAGCTTATAACATAATTTATATCTAGTTTGAAATAATTAGTTAAATGATACTTCTAATAAATTGGTGATAGAGATTTGCATTTACTTATGAACATGGATTATATTTGGAAAGTTGTAACAATGTCTTCATTGGGGTATACATAGTATTAAAATGTATCACTAAAAAATTATCGACCAATATCTTGGAATACTTTATTTATAACATGAAAACATATTTTTCCATTTGCCACACCTCCAACCCAAAAAATAATTAATAATCCCAAGATTTGTCATGTTAAATAGCATATCCAACACTCTCTTGGTCCTTTCATTAAACTTCCAACAATGTTTAAGTCATTAACATACATAATTATGATCACAAATTATCTTCCTTGGTATTTGAAGTATAGTTTTGGATCCTAAATACTATGGTGGAATCAATGTCACATATGATTGTCATTGATATTCACATACCAAGCTCTAGAAGCCTACTTCATCCTATATAAAGAGTTGATGAGCATACATAAATTTCTCTCCTAACCATGTATGTAAAATCCCTCTAGTTGTATCACATATCCTTCCTCAATGATGCCATAATAATGCAATTTTTTACATCCATCTAATGCAAGTTCCATACAAATTGAATTTATATTGTGAGTACTATCTGAATGGTCTCGATCCTTGTGGTTGACATAATGTTATCATCATAATCAATTACTTCCTTCTATGCATAACTTTATAACAAAATTTATATTCTACTTATAAATACTCTTATAAATTTTATAATTTATCTTGAACAGACACATGCAAACACTGGGTTTCTTTCCAAGTAGAAGATAAATAAGTTGTTATATCTTATTCTTTATGAACATCTGCTATTTGATATCCATGATATTATTAAATTATTTTGATGCAAGAGCTTCCTAAACTATTGTTGGTTCAAAGGTTTTACAATTGTATTTATAAGGGCTAGGTTAACCTCATTTCAGACTTTACTATGATTTCTTGGACCTAAACTTGATGTGTCTATCATACCATCTAAGATCATGAATTATATAAATATATCACTTAGAAATACGAGTAGCTTACAAAATAAATGGTCCTAATTTACCAAATCCATTAGGATAATATCTATATTTTTTATTCCACTCTATATCCTCTTAGAGGTATCATCATCACCAAACAAAAAAATAGATACTTTGTCTAAAATATGTGGCATAGAAGAAGAGATACACTCATTCTTCTCATGAAGTATATCATAATTGATATAAATATTCTTGGTGTCAGGATCCATGAGGTGATATACCTTCAAATTGTTATTGTATCCAAAAAAAATATACTTCTTAGATTTCTCATCTAACTTTATCCACTTTACTTTAGAATGTGCATGAATGTTAAGCATCCAAACACTCAACTACATAATATGAAGGGATTAATAGTTGTGCATGCTTTCTCATGTGTGACAACATTCAATGCAAAAGTGGGTGCACAATTCATCAAGTAAACCATAGAGTAAATAACATTTGCTTGAAATATTAGCTTCATTTTGGCATTGCTCGATGCTTCATGCCATCTCACAAATAGTATTATTATACCTCTCTACATCACCATTTCATTGACGCATATAGGTAATTATCAACTATCATTAAATGCCATTAGAAAGGTAGAAAACTCATTATTGATGTACTACCCAAATGACTTGAATGTGATGATTAGTAAACTTTTCCACATGAGCTTAGGTCTCTTAGAAAAATGGAAGGCTTCATCCTTCCTCTTTAGGTAATACACCTACTTTTTTTGTGTATGATAATCAACAAACAACTAAAAATAATGACAACAACTAAAACTCAAATCCATTGCTCTACATAGATTAGTGTGCACCAACTCAAGTGGACCAATTGATTGATGACTACTTAAACCAATTGGAGCTTGATGGAGCTTGAGTCATCATCAATATGGGGGACACTTTTTCCATGGAATTCTTATAGAGTGCTTTCAAGTAGCCAAACCTAAGATGTCCAAATTACCTATAACAAAGTGTGACAACACTATCCTCCTTCAAAGCCTAAGTGTTGTTGTCTTGTGATACAACAATAAGCTAAAATATATTTCATATGCTTATAGCACAAACAATAATATATGGATTTGTATGAAATGAGATAATTTTCTATCACTTATTCTATAAAATTTAACTTTCAAAATGTGAACACGAAGTTGATTCAAAGAGAAAATATTTTGGGAGGCGAACAAAAATGTCAATTAGGTGATATGTATGCAAACCAAGATGTAATGAGATATCATCAATAATGATAATGTTGTATGCCAAATTTTCACCAAGAGTAACCTATACATGATAATAAGAATAGTCAAGAAATTCACTTTATTTCTTCTAGCCTATCATATGTTTGGTAGACCCTAAATTGACATACCATATTGGGCTATATTTTGTGATTATATTAGGAGAATATGTGGAATAGATATAGTCTTCTCCTTCATAAAAATTGATATCCTCTACTACATTAACATGATGGTGTTGAGGTGCATTCTACCTTTTCTATTGAGAATATTTTTGCTTTCTTCCTAGTGTGTTCCTCTAGTTCTTATTAGAAGAAAATGATGGGAAAATATTGTAATTTCTCTCACGTACATGCCCTAATTTCCCAAAAATAAAGCACGTAACATTAGAACATAAAAAATAACCTCATCCTTGTTGTTGTTGTTATTGCTAATTATATCCTTTCTCTTTCTATTATTTTTTATATTTGTTGTGTGGTCTACTAACTTTATTTTAATACATAAATTTATTTTCTTTTCAATTTGTGACTAAAGTATGTTCACATTCAATCTTTGTTTCTTGATTTTTTACTTCTATTGAAGCAAATTTACAAGTATATTGAAAGTTGAAGTCTATTTAGTTGTTAGGTTGTCACAAAAATTTAACTCAATATACAATTGGAAAAATCACATCATCCCCAACACGTTTGCCTAACACTTGAAGCAAGACTCTCAACTCTATAAATTTATGTAGAAAACTCTTCAACTTCTCAATGCTTTTCCTCTTCAAACAATGTAATTAAATTTGTAGGTGTAGAATTTGATTTAATTTTTTGGATTCAAATACCATACTAAGTTTATATGATGTGATTTAGAGTTCATTGCATCTTGAATATATGGTTGAATCTTATTAAATACATTGAATATTATGAACAAATAGGCTTTTGGGTGTACTTTGTTAAACTTTATTTGTTTATTAGGATCCATATTATTTATTTTCATGGTACGTAAGACCACTTTCGACTCCTCAAACTCAAGGTGAATTATCAACTTTATTTTTCATGTAGAATGATCATCTAATTTTAACAACTACAAATTGGGTAATAGCATATTTGATGCATTAATTACCATTATCAACATTCATAGAACTAAAAAAAATTGGGATTTTATTGGGTCAGAATCAAAATGATATATGTAATGAGTATAAACATTGTTATACTCACAAAAAATTAATGCCCTTCCAATGTAAAGGAAAATTTTACTACCAAGTAAAAATTCAAAATCCACAATACTTCAAAGTTCAATGCTAAACTAGATTGTATGAATTCACTTTTTCATTCCACATTATTGGTTTCATTAAATAGATAGAGAGAAACTCTATTCAAAGACTAATATTCATCCCACAGTGCATGCGACATACAACATAATTATTTTCACTCCAATTAAAAAAATAATGCTCTCTTCAAACAAATGGATGACACAAAAATAATGATATCAAGGGACTAGTATCATCACCGATTCTTGATTTTATGACTTTATATATCAAGCTAAGATTTTAAGGCAAAGGGAATATTTAGGGTTTTTTGTTACTAGTCCATGTAATGATACATTCACTCCAATAGGATATTTATCATAGGTAAAAAAATATTTCATGCTTTAGAAAACACTTTCTTCTCTAGGTCGAACAATTGGGCATTTAAACATTAAGCCAATGATATTGTGCACCATAAAATATTTCAACCTTAACTTCCTAAACTTATATTTAGTTTGATATCAAATATCCAACACTCTCCATCGATGATACCCTAGTTATAACTTTCATTTATGGATTTAGTAAAATAGAAAATAGCCTTTAGAAGAACCATTATCCTTTTTTTAAAGAGCATTTCTTATTTAAACTATAGTTAAAATCACTTCGAGATGGCAATTACATTATACTAGAAGACTGTTATTTTTTATAAGAAGATGTATCTTTCATTATTGTAGATGAACCAACTTTACCATGCAATAAGTCATCATAAATTGATATACATTTACTACATTGCATGTATTCTATTCAAGCACATACAAAGACTTCAAAGAATATTAAAAACTCACCTCTTTAGGATATTATCTAAATGAATATTCTAATTAATATTGGATAGTTACTAGATGACCATGCAAACGAAACAATTATCCCTTAGTAGGATATTCAATACATGATTTCCAAATTGCTTATAGGATTGTCCAAGTAGTCTTCATCACATGGATTGGTTAAGACCTATAAAATTTTATAAGTGTCTCGTCTTCAATACCAGTCTCACCTTTACAACCTTAGAACTTTGATACCGAATGTTATGAATCCATAGTAGCTATAATAAAATTTGTATTAATGTGATAGATGTGTATATACAAGTAAGAATTAAGAACAATTAGGTGTCTAGTTACAACTAATATATTAACTACCATTATAATATCAAAACCAACTACATGATTTTCATAACACTAGTTTTTTGTCATTATATAAAATCCTTCTTACCTATGTTCTATTTGAATTTTGTATGATATATTCCAATTTTCTTATTCAAAACGATCTTCATTTTCCTATATATAATATTTATTACAATGATTATAAAAATGTAATACAAAAGGATAAATATATAAACCATAAGTATAATAAACTTGTAGATATTTCATATGTCTAAATATTATGTTGTAATTACTATATGTAAAAGAAAATTTCCATATATTGATCCCAAATATTTCAAATAAAAATAAACTAAATACAATTAAGGGTGTAATAAAAGATTACTATATAAAACCAACATACAATTTATAAACATATTTCAATTTTTAATATTTTTAAATATTTTGTAATATACTTCTAATTAACTAGAATAGTTAACAACAAGGATTTCAGTAAGAAACTCATTTACAATACCTATGTTCAAATTTTATTAAATAAACTATCTTTATATATATTATAATAGATATGAAATCCATTTCTATTTCCTATAATCAACCAATAAAATAAATCTATAATATACTTTTAAAGAATCTCAAAGTAACTTCATATATGAGAAGCTTACGAAGATGGCTATAATATACTTTATATAAAGTTCCGGAGGATGGTTTCATGTTTCATAGTCAAGTGTATAACATCACCCGTGCTTGCTTCCCCTAGAAATATTATATTATCGTTGGCAGCGCTCTTGATTATGCACTTTGAAAAGGGTTTCCCTAAGTTTTCATATGTTCGCAGTATTTTCCGGCAATGCCACATAGACATCTGACTCTGAAATAGACAACATTCACGTAACTAGTTGTCTTTCCACTGTAATATTCAATCTGACACTTCTACTTGGTTCACATGCTTTATGTACGTTGTCTTTCCACTGTAATATTCGATCTGACACCTCTAATTTCTTCACATGATTTATGACAGGCACGAGAAGAGAAACGCACATGAATGACGAATTTTATACCAGCCACACAATATGTATGACATTGTTCGTTTTTGTTGTATATTAAATTTATCTTCCCTCTTCAGGAATCCACAGAAAATAACTATGCTGATGAATGAACTACACGCCGTGAATCCACAGAAAATTTATCGTTTTTGTTGTATATAAAATTTATTATTATTTTAAATTACTTCATGTTGTTCAATGGAAATAATAAATATACTTCAGAGGTGACGCTTGCCCTAGTGGAGGGTTCAATTAAAATTCCTTGAGCCAAATTGCCACTCTTTTGGAAGTTTGTATAAATGTGTTCAATACATATAAAATATATTGCTGTATATGGTTCTGGTGAGGTTGCAAAAAACAATTTTTTTTTTCAAAATTTCATTTGAGTGGAAGCTTGGGTGTATCGTTTCCAATATTATAATATTTATTAAAGATTAAGAGTTGCATTTGGAGTGACTCTTAGATATTTTATTGGGTAATTTTTTTTTCGTAATTATTAAATATTAATTATTATACTTTATCAAAAACTTCATGATCGCTTCTGTCCTCCCGCCACAAGTCCAAACTTTATTGGAAGCTTTTTATAAGTGTAAAGCTACAGTGGACAAGGCCAATCTTTGCTGGAAGCCTTTTAAAAGTGTAAAGCTAAAGTGTATTTTTTTTTTTCTCCTCATTTAAACTTTTATTTTTATATATGATAAAATTATATATTATTAATTATTTTATTTTTATTTATTTTATTATTTTTAATTATAAATGAGAGTTGGTTGTAGCCACTATTTTTAGTAACTAACTACAGCAGGGTTCAAACTATAGGGACTACTTCCAACAAACATATCATCTTGTTCTTGTCGACGTGAGATGGGTGGTTCTTGTTGACCCAGCATGAGATGGACCCGTCGTATCGTCGTTCAATGTACACTCCCAAGATTTCGAGTAAACTATTACCTTTGCAAAAGGTTGGCTTCCCCAAATTTTTGAACCTAGGTCTCTTCTTCGTAAATGCCTAATCACACTTACACTTACCAACCACCTAACTCTTGCAGATAATTATTTTAAATTTTCATAAAGATAATGTAATTTAAAACTATACTTTATGGATTATAAAGGTTTCACAAATATATTGTCCTTTAATAAGAAATCTAAACTTTATTGAAATCTTATTAAAAGGGTAAATATTTAGTGTTTTTTTTAGTCATTTAAACTTGTATGTGAATATAATAAATTAAAATTTTATGTTGAAAAATTATATATACTTATGGAATATTATTAATTATTATTATTTTTTAATTTTTTTTTTAAATTATATTAAAATAATATTATTTATATGTTAGGATGCGATTTCTTCTAATTTTAGTCAGCAAGAGTAGTTGTTTCCTTTTTTTTTAATATTTTAATAACTCTAAAACCCAAAATCCTAAGAACTAACTATTTTTTATTACAACACAAAGGAGATTTGCAATGGAGCCAAATATCATAAACCATATGTGTGTAATAACTGTCCAAATTAGTCAAACACTAGATTTGCTTACCAACCTACCTTAATCCTATCATTTTCAATAGAAATGACATTGTGCCACTAAACCCCTAACTTCTTCTTGGTACCCATCTTAGCTAGGAAATTTACCACTTTATTCAAAGCTCTACCCACATAAATCATAATCACATCATCCAATTCCCTTTATAACTCCTTAATTTGGGTGACAAGAATCCTCAACCTCCACATATCCAAAGTAAAGTTCCTCGTGCAATCTAGACTTTCTATCAAAATTTGAGAATTGTATTATTTGATTATCCTTCTATAACCTTGTATTACCACCTAGATAGAAGTCGGTTTGATAGCGAAGGTATTTTCTCCATTGTCCATGGCCTTGTCCAAACCCTGCAATTCAAACCACTCTAATTCCAACTCTACCTAGATTTATTTTTACAACTCTATCAATATTAATTTTAATCCAACCTTTCAGGGGTGTTTTCGAACTAGCTTTATCTTGCCCCTCCTCCACTTCGACTTCATTCTCCATCATCCCTATATCAGCCTAAGTTTCCCTTTTAGAATATACTCCCATAATTTCTATGAGTTTAATTCAAATGACCTACAATGTGCCATCCAAGGATGAAAAGGTTTCTCTAAAAAATTTACCATTTCTCTCTAACCAGACTTACCACCAAATAACGTTTAACCCAAGCTTCCACTTGATATGAAGAGTTTCAGATTTAAATATTCCTCTTTTCCATATTTTCTAAATATTAATCTGGTTCAAATCACCATTGGCTTGTATTTTATAAGCTAAAAACCATCGCTCCTAGATCTGGTGCATGAACAGGTACTCAAACATCAAGTGGTTATATGTTTCCTCACTTTTATAGCATAAAACACATTGGGATAGACCAATGATTCCCCTACATATCAAATTATCAAAAATAAAAATTCCATTGTGCATGAACTACTAGGAAAAGAAGTTTAAATTTTGGTCAACCCTTAGATTACCAAATATTTCTCCAATCCTCAACCTAATATGCATGAGGAGGAGGTCCTAAAATTATCTAATCATATCAATCCTTTACTACATAGACTCCAAGGCTCCCATAGCCCAAAGTTAATTCATCCTCCTCATCTCTATATGTGAGAAATTATTTTGCCAAGATTTTAGTCATGATGGGTGTCAATTTTGAAGGGATTGGAATTGGCCACTCATCCATATTCTTAAACTACTTAAACCTATAATCCCCCAACTGACTGGTGTTGAAATAACTTTTAATCTTGATCCAACCCCTATTTTCCATGGTTGTTTTTATTGGTTGTAATTTTAGGAATTCAATAATAATAGATGGATATCGATCCCATGAATCTATCCAAAATAGCGCCTTATCCCCTCTTCCCACTTTCTAAAATAATCCATCTTTCACTACCTAAGATCATAACTTTAGAACTTGCCACACTAGGGACTAATTACCATTCAAAAGGAAATGACTCACCTCATTTGGGTTCACCTATCCCAAATATTTACTAGTTAAAACTCTATTGAATAAAGAAGTTGGTTGGGAGATCCACCTCTATTAAAGGTTTCCATTCAAAGCTTTATTATTGAGCTCTGATATTCTCAGTTCCAAACCTCCCTTTGCCTTGGGTTGGCTTCCATATGGTATGTAGAGTAGCAAGGATAGAAAATTTATAAATTGCCATGGCTTAAATGATTGACTACAAAAAAGTTAATCTACCCCGTAAAGGTTAATCATTTGTGAGACTAATGGTTAATTAATTTTCTTGATATGATTTAAAATATTCCTCCAAATAGCTATATTTAGTTTTTTTTTTAAATGCAAAGGGACTTCCAAATAGATCACTAGGAGATAAGGCCTTGTGAATCCCAAGATCTCTAAAATTATATCCAAAAGCCTTTTATTAAGATTGAAGAAGATCACTTTGGATTTATTATCATTGATGACTTGGTTTGTGGTCCTAAGGTGAACATTAAGAGTATCTCTAATCATTCTTGCTTCCCCGAGGTTGGCCACTCCCACCAATCATGTTTTATCCACAAACTATAGGTGAGTCAAAACCTCCTCGCCCACCTTAATACCTATTAGCAAACCTTGTTGTATTCTCCTCAAGATGAGTCTACCTAAGCCTTCAAGCAATATGATAAAAATATAAAGGGAAAAAGCATCTAAAGGACTCGAGTGGCTCCAAATGATTATGAAGGAAGATATTTTATTAACAATGAGTATATT
This sequence comes from Wollemia nobilis, assembly GCA_028583015.1. Lineage (NCBI taxonomy): Eukaryota > Viridiplantae > Streptophyta > Pinopsida > Araucariales > Araucariaceae > Wollemia > Wollemia nobilis. The sequence goes on along the minus strand of JAQPPZ010017107.1, from coordinate 5,523,954 downwards.
AGAGTAGAGATGCAACTTATGACTTTTTCTATATAATATTAAGGGAAAGCAAAGGCTACCATAATCCTTGACAAAAAGCTCCATTCCACCCTATCATAAGCCTTTGAAATAACTAATTTTATGAATATTCCTCCATTGCTATATTTTTGTATTGAGTGGATTGCTTCTTGAGCTAGAACCACACCATCCAAGATCTTCCTATCCTCTATAAAACCTCCTTGCTCTAAGGAGATAATGTTGTCTAGGAGAGGTTTTAGCCACTCATCCATTACCTTCATGATTATTTTGTATATGATATTTTGTAAGGTAATAGGTATATAATATGAAATATGCACCTCCTCCTCCCCTTCAAAATTAAGGTAATGAATGTATGATTTACTGCTTTAAGCATTATTTTACTACCTTTGGACTCTTTTATAACAACCATTACATATTCCTTTAAGTTGTCCAAAAAGGTTTAAAAACATGATTGGGAAGCCATTTGGACTTGGTGTTTTCCCTGTACTCATTCCAAATACTACCTTCTTCAGTTCCTATCTATCAATAGGTTTAAGTAGGGCCTTTATTTTTATTAGAGATGATAGAGGGCATGACAACAATAACTTCTTTTTGAGTATATTCATCTTACATCATACCTTAAAAAATTTAACAAAATAATCCATTGAATGGAAATGCATACTTGGGATCACATCAAAGGAATTTCTATTCTCGTCCTAAAGAGCTTTCATCTTGTTCAACTATCTCCTAGCACAAGTAACCCAATGGAAAAATTTGGTATTTCTGTCACCTTCTAATAACCAAGTGGTTCTTGCTCTCAGTTTCCAACAGATATCCTCATGGTTGTCAATATCCTCAACCACTTTATGTAGTTCATCACTGTCTTCATTGAGTTGCTCTATAATTATTCCTTCCCTGAAGGGTTTTTGTACCTCATCCCATCTAGCCATCAATGGAACTCTTTAGGCCTAAAAGTTTGACTTGTTAGATCATCTCCATTGTTTTAGTTGATCCTTGACATAATGAAGTTGCTTGTGGAATCTAAACATTGATATCCAATATTTTGGTCACCCCTCTTCCCACCACTATGGTTATTTATTCCAAAGTTCCTCCTTTTGTAAGCTAAATTTTCAAATTTGAACAGTTTATAGTATTGCCCTATCTTGACCCCCCTTCCAATAGAATAGGGAAGTGATCCAAAAATTGACCCTCTAAAATTTAAAATTTTAGATTCCATTTCACAAATACCTCCTATGAAACCCAAAAATAGTCTAACTTTGCATTCCTGCTATGTGGCTCCCTCCTCTTATTAGTCCAAGTATAGTTGACTATAGGACATTTTATAGGACATGGAGCTAGGAAATCATAAATAAATCCCCTAGCTCCAAAATGTGGGTTCCCCCTTCCTAATGTTTGGATGATAATATAATATTAAAATCCTCAACAACAATCCAATCTAACTCCTCCCTAGAGACTCTCATATTATGCATGGATTTCCATTGATTAATTTGATCATCTATATTTTGATCCCCATAGAAATTTGTGATTAAAACCTACATCTATCACATTGTTCCTAAATGAGATGTGAGGACACCCCTCGAGGATATATGTTCTATTATTGTATATTCATGAGAGTTCCAAAAGGTAACTATCCCCATTGATACCCTTTGAGTAGCCACTTCCATATGACCAATACCCCTCCAAAGTATATTTACTATCTTATACATACATTCCAATGACATTTCTATCTCTTGGATAAGCAAAAAATATGTTTTACTTTTTTGTACGAGTCTTCGAACAACATATTGATGGGTTCTTATTAAGAACCTACTTTTAGTTACTGAAATATTATTCACATTTATTGAAACAAAAACATTAAGATATAACTCCTCCTTGTTCACCCATATAAATTATTACAATTTATAAAAACAACCACAATGAATAATAAATCAACACAATCAATGTAAATTGCTTAGATGTTCTCAATTTATATTTTAGACCCTTGAGGTAGAGCAACACCATACAATTCTCCTTATTGAAAGGAAGCCACTCCTTACAATATCTCAACTTGAGATAAATTACACTATAATTCTCTTCATATCATCTCCATGATTCTTTACCTCTATTTATAATGCCTAACTACCCATCACTCCCACTTATCAATGCATGTGGGATAATTACATCTAATATAATATTATAATATTTATATAATATTATAATATTAAATACTTATCTTGGGTACCTAACATTACAATATTATAATATTAAATACTTATATTGGGTACTTAACATTCCATCCCCATTACAAAATGTTTCATCCTTGAAACATAAGAAGAGACTAAACAATATGATATTTTGAGCTTTGCTGTGAACTGGTACCAATCTTGATCATCCATCCATCCTAGTGAAACTTTGATTGGTGGTGGTCTTTGTTGATGTTGATATGTCCTTCTACCATTTGATTTTTTAGAAGTAATCCTTTGGTTCCATGTGTTGGAAGCATCTTTCTACTGACAATAAATATCACTCTTTTTTATCCATACTTGTTTGCATTTGCCACTTGAGTATTCAAGACTGCTTTGTTGGCTCCACGCTTTTGCTGCCCTACTATGATAACTCAAATGATGGATCCATTTGTTCCTTGATGTATTGCAACATTCTGGAAACCAAAGTCCCTATGCTTTCTTTTCCAAACACTACCATAGTTGTTGCCCTTATGATTCCATGTAGAACCATAATATTGTTTTCCAAAGCCATACCTCCAAGATTATTGTCGCTCTTGGTGGTGTGGGTGGCGATATGCTGCAACCTTAACCTGATGTTTTGTTATCTTTAATTATTCAATATTTTATTATTTTATTTTATGCTCCTTTATCATGCTCTCATATTTTGGTTTATCCTCAAACTTTGCTTTTTCTTCTTCTTTGATTTTTGTTACTGCCTCCTCCTTAGTCTATATTTCAGGTTCTTTTGCTTCTTCAACTTGTTTCAGATTTTCTTTGATATTTGATATAGTTTCTTGGAACTTTGTTGTTGTTTTTTCTGAGGCTATTCTTTTTTTTCTAGATTCAAATTTTGATTCTTTTATTGATTTTTTAACTTGTTCCCCTACTATAACTTCTTGTTTTTCTTTGGATTCTTACCTTTTACACTGGGAAATATCTTTAATATTATTTTCTTTTTTCTGTACCAAAATTTCATGTTTTTTTTTTTTGTATATTAATGTTAATAGTACCCAAATAATTTAACCAAGGATAACCAAGAATAATGTCCACATCATCCATATCAATAGCATAAAAATCTGAGTGTAAAATATGTTTGTCCATGGTGATTTTCAAATCTTCAAAAACTTGAACATCTATACCCTCAAGTTGTATGTATTTTATTTTATTTTCTTAAACATGTAACCTCTTAGCCAAATACATATTAATGAAATTGTATCTACTGCTAGGGTTTATAGAAATAATAACATTTTCCTTCTAGATGCAACCATGAACCTGTAAAATAGAATTTTTAAAATTGAACAATTCCCTCTAACCATTCTTTGATTTATCTGATACCAACAACGTGGTTCTTTCAACTTGCATGTTGTCATATTCATTTTTTCTTTCACCATATTTATTCAGCTCTTTTGGTTCCTCTTGAAGCCTATTTAACTTTTCTATCAACTTCATATTTTTAAAATTTTTCACACAAACTTTGATGTTTTCTTCAATATGTATACTATCATCCTTCTCTTTTTCATTTGCCATGTTTTTGTAAATTATTTGCCTATTTATTTCTTCTACATAGTGTTTGATCTACCTGTTTATTTTGTTTATTTATTATGTATATTTTGGTAAACACAAACCTTTTTTAACATAGTTCAAATAATCTGACATCCTAGTTGTGCTTCTTTTAATCTGTATACTGTCAACCTTACTTTTTTTTCTGCTAACTTGAATTTTTTTAACTCTATTTAGTTCCATTTGTTCAACTAGGGTTTTAACTATCATTTCTCCAAATACCCATATGATTAGGAATGCATCTTCAAATTTCTCTTGTGTGTATTTATACTGATGGGTAAATGAAAATTTTTATAAACCATGATGCAAATGCCCCATCGAAGAATTATAAATATTATATTTCCATTAAAAATTATTTAAAAACTTAAAAATTCTCCATCATCCCTTAGCATCATCATTCCTTCTAGTGAATACTAGCAAATCCATGACCTCAAATCCCAAAAAATTCAAAAATTAAATTTTTTTAACACAAACTGCCTTCAAAATTATAATTTTTTTTGGACAGTGACCAAACTATGGACTTCTCTCTTTTTTTTTTTTAACAAACTGTCACTTTTAGACTACTTTAAAATTACAGACTTTTCTTTTTTATAAAACTATTACCAAATTGCAAACCCTTTTTTTTCTTTTTGAACTTCTACTAAATTACAGACTGAGTATTTTGGCACTCCTACCAAACTGCAACTGCTACTCCATATATTGCTACCACACTATAATTTGCTACTCTATAATCCCCCTCTTTTTTTTTGAACATTGATAACAACTTCCTCTATGAACTAATTTTTTTCTTTTGCTCTGATTAAACTGCAAACTTCTCTATCTATTTTTTTAAACAACCACCACTTTCGGATTGTTGGTAGACTACAACTGTTTGCTGTATTGAAGTTGTGAAAATGTAGACTCTTATTGAATTTGTTGTCGATGGTTGTATGACACTTCTATAAAAATTTTAGCAACAAACTGGACCCAAAAAATTGATTTTCTAGTGGATTTAAGGTAAATATCACTAGCTACAAAGGTAGTCTAAGCGAGTACCACTCCCTTATTACCAATAATATTTCCATAAGGAATAATTGTTGAGAAACTAGCCACGATTTTACCTCTAAATAATAACTCTTTGTATACTCTCATAGGGTAAAAATACTACTAATAGGGTGTGGGGCCGTTGACCCTTTTCATTGGTGACACTCTCAAACCAATTACTATGGGGTTCATGGGGTACTCCTCATAATGAGTTTTAGGAAAATTATTGGCCCAATTCCCCTAGTTAAGAGGTTGGGACTTACACCCAATCTTGCAAAATATTATTAGCCTAATGCAAGTGCCTATTAGGCACCAAAAATTTTGTAGTTGAAATCAACCCTGGAATGTGCTCTGGTATTGATGCTTTTGCAATGAAACACGGGCCCTAGAATATCCTCTGGTACTTAAGATTCTGTAGTGAAACATGATCATGGAAAGTGCTCTAATACCACTTGTTAAAAATATATTTTTTTACTACCAAAATATTATTCACATTTACTGAAACAACAACATTCATATATAACTCCTCCTTGCTCACCTATATAAATTTTTACTATTTATAAAAACAACCACAATGAATAATAAATCAACGCAATCCATGTAAATTGCTTAGATGTTCTCAATTTATATTTCAAACCTTTGAGGTAGGGAAACACCATACAATGCTCCTTATTAGAAGGAAGCCACTCATTATAATATCTCAACTTGAGATAAATTACAATATAATTATCTTCATATCCTCTCCATGATTCTTTACCTCTATTTATAATGCCTAACTACCCACCACTCCCACTTATCAATGCATGTGGGATAATTACATCTAATATAATATTATAATATTTATACAATATTATAATATTAAATACTTATCTTGGGTACCTAACATTACAATATTATAATATTAAATACTTATATTGGGTACTTAACATGAGACCCTTTGAGTAGCCACTTCCATATGACCAATACCCCTCCAAAGTTTATTTTCTATCTTATACATACGATCCAACGATATTTTTGTCTCTTGGATAAGAAAAAATATGTTTTAATTTTTTCTAAGAGTCTTCGAACAACATATTGATGGGTTCTATTGTTTAAACCCCTAATATTTCATGATTGTACAATCATTGATTACCTTGAGACTAGTAAGAGTCTATTGGCCTCATCGATCCCCTAGTGATCAATTTGTCTCCTTGAGATGCTATCAATTTCTTATTTGATTTTCTACCCACTCCTTAAGATCTAATATTCTTTGATCTGTTCTCCACATGGCTTATCCCTAGATTTAGCTTTTATTTGTTATTTTTTACCACACTCATGATGACATCCTTTATTATCGGTTGCTCCTAGTTATGCACTATCAATACCCCTTATGGTAACCCACTTCACTCTATTACATGCTCTAGGATAGTCCTATTACTTGAACATTACTATTATTGTTTTCATTATTCTCATCCACTCCTTCCATGAGTTGTTATTATTCTTGCTTGATCGGTGTCTTCAAGATCTCATACATATTTGAGGGATTGGGATGGGTTTGCTCTTTACCATATTTTCTCTTTTGCCTTCTCCTTATTTTAGTTTTTTCAAAACCATCTCCCTATGATTCTCCTCCCTGAAAAATATTGGTTGCTTCTCTATTGACTATAGACTTACCCTCCCTAGGAAGATTCAACATTCCAAGAGGATATCCTATTTTATGATCATATTTTTTGGGCAAGACCGGACCAAATACCCATATTTATTGAAAACTCTATACCTATATCCAAGATAGTCGTGCAAGTTCAAGTTCCACCCCTCTTGATAAAGGCTAATTGACATCCATTTCCATGTGTAATATAGCATAAATGACTGGGTTTCCTTCCATTATATCTTTAGAAACACCCAAATATCTTCTAAGAAAATTACCAATGATTTTCAATGCCTGCTGATTCCATAATTCCATTGGGAGTGAATATAAACGGACCCAAATCAAGACAGTAGTGGGTTTAATTTGGGGATCAAATCCCTTTCTCTAGGGCTAAACAAATAATCCTATTGGACCACGATTTCTCTTTTATGAATCAAAATTCTATTTTTGTGGGCAAGTGAGGAAAAACTAACAATAAAATATACATTACTTATAAACCACAAAGAATGCTCACCAAGAGGCTCCTAGTTCTGTCAAATGCATGAATGCAAAAAATTCAAGGTAAGGTAAATACCAATGAATTTATAAATCAAGTCATGATTGGCTCTATATATAAGACTACTTCTTATACTATACTCTCCTCAATGACAATCTTTGACCTTGATTCTAACTTTGGCAATCCATTGACTCTTTCAGATGTTGATCTTTTTTCAACAACCATAAAGAACATTTTTAGTACAATTTTTTGTGCTTTTTCAATCTCAGCTGGAGATTTCCTTCAAAAAATCTATAATTGAACTTTGCCTATCTAAGAGGGGATCTAAAGACATTCTCATTGGGCTCTCTTGAGACAGTAATTTTGTATTGCATTCCACAACCAAGAAGTACTTTGACTGATATTAATTATTTTGTATTATCTTTTATTAGTTTTTATAATAAATTAAAATTGTTATTCTTATTAAGTTATTATATAAAATCAATAATCTTATATAATATATTATATATATTATATAATATGAATTCTATTAAAGAAATTCTGTTTCCTTTTATGGGTATAAATTATTTGTTTTCTTAACTGGAGTATAAAAGCTATAAATAGGTCTGAAGCGATGTTATCACATTTTTACTTGCATGCATCAAACTTTTTCTCTTCGAAAATGGAAAGCATGGGCTCTTCTCTATCTGTCTCCCTATCAGAGAGAGAGGAATATGCAAACGATTTGAAGAATCTGCAGATGATTTGAGGGTCAAAAGAATTCAGAAACGGCTGGTTTCCCAAGAGGATTACATCCCCAAGAAAGCCATCCGTTGAAGGACAATGGCAGTGATGTCAATAAGGAGCAATGACTCGTTATTCAGGATCAACTACAGAGCGCACATCAAGTCTTTTCATGAGAATTGACTTCGAAAACATTGCTGTCCATTTTAAAAAATAAGATAGTCTGCGTGGGAAGACTTTAGAACCTTTAGACATGTTTGAACTTAAGTTTCCTCTTAATAAATGCTCAAATTCTTACAATTCATTTAACCCTTAAAAACTGAATCGTCAGATCTTCATCTTAATCTTCCCTTGTAAAAGATAACGTGGTATTCTTACAGCTGTTAGGACAATGGTTATGATAAAGAGGCTGAGGATTCGCAGGCTTCTCAATCTGAAAGAGCGTTGGAGGCTGATGGCGTGGATTGTTAAGTCTCATCTACTCACAAACGGTAGGCTAGGCTAGACGACATGTCAATTTCGGATTTCGTGTTTATTCCGCGTTGTACAGTGCCTGAATAAAGCTTGCAGGTACCAATAAAAGGTCCATTTACTGTTATCTCCTGTAGATGTGATATGAATAAAGGAGGTGGTTTCTTCATTTTCCCATTTTTCAGGGTCATTTCTCATTACTGATGTCCCGAATCAGTCCTAGCACTGTGTGTGATTGTAAATCGTAAAGTCTGTATCTATTTATGATGGAGTCCAGAACAATGATAGTTAAAAGAAAAACTATAGTAGCACGTTATATGACAATTTTTTAGGAGTATAATGTTTAATTAAATATGGCATTTTTTAGTTATAATTTTACTTTTATTTTTTATATATTAATTGTAAAGATCTTTTTGTAATTTTTTCATTTCAATTTTATTTGGGGTTTGGTAATCATATGAGATACCCTCAAAGGTTAGGTGGGTTGGTAGTTGTCTGTCTAGTCAAGCACTTATCAAGAAGAGACCTAGGTTCAAACCTTGGGACCTGCCTCGAGCATAGCAAATATAGTAGTTTGTTTTGAATCCTTTGAGTGTGCTAGATCGACGATGGTAAAAAGAATCTCAAGGTCCCCTCAACGCCGAGACAACAATAATGTGGCAATTACTAAAAAATAGTCTGGATGTAACCAACTCGCATATATATTTAAAAAAAACAAAAAAACAACTAAGTCATATGAAACTCTCACTCTCATGGAGGATGTTGTTTATTCAATATTTTTTGAATAATCATACTCTACACTTAATAAAGCATATTTACAACCCTATCATTATCATCCACACTTTTTATTTAAATGTTTGGTTAGTCCGAGAAACCGCTACAACCAACTCAGGGTTGAGCATCCCCATCTCAACATATATAAGGGAGGAGAGATAAGAATTTAACACACCACCAAAGCCTGAACCATTGCCCTGTCTTCAAGGACTATCCTATACAAATTAATTGTAAAGGTGTTTGTGATGGCTCTCGATGGACCATCCTACAAAAATTAATTGTAAAGGTGTCTTCTGTAATGGTTGCATTCTAAATGTTAGTTAATTAATATGTATTTAGATAACCACATGCTTAAAAAATATAATTACAACCATACTTTATAAGATTTAAAATTTAAACTTTATCATTTACTTTATTTCTATATATTTTATAGAGAAAAAACTAGATTATATTAATTTATTAACTTAAATATTATGAAGCTAACATTATCTATGAGATGAAAAACAAAATGATGTGGATAAGGAGTAAAGCATCCATAACTAAATATATATAAGAATAGAAGCTAATAGCAACAAAAGACTATAGCTATATCTTGTTGCAATACACTAGATATCAACACTCATATGTGGGAGATCCTGTTATATGGAGAAATTATGGGCATGTCCTCCATGATATATTTTGAAGTCTTAAAAAAAATAGAAGTAATCAAAACTTGAACTTGCTCATCATTGTTAACTGCATTTTTTTTAGTTTGGTGTTGAACCTTCTAAAGATATTGAACCTTATGAGAAAGCTAATGAAGTATGTCAATAACATCTTGAGGTGTGCTACAAGTCCCATAGACTTGGGAATATCAAAGGTCAAGTCTTCTAAAACTATATCCCATGGAGTAGATCCAGTAAACACTTTTTTACATATGCACTTTCAAATGTGGTTGAGAAGGATGAGTCTAAAAACGTCCCAAAGTTTAGGGCACTGATCCAGCTAAGAAAAACCAAGTAGAGAAATCTTCCAAGATCTACTGAAAGAGAGAAAAAGAAAAGTGTAGAAGACATCCCAAAATTGTTTAACCATGCCACAAAACCAAAAAAAGTAAATAAGAGTTTCTAAATCATTATAAAATTGCATTGAGGGGAAATGTGTAAAATCGAGACTAGATATTCAAAATTTGGAAGTTTTTAATGCAAAATATACCATCCAAGAAGTTAAATTTTGGATTCAACATGAAATTTCCAAATTTTAGTAGAAAGATATTGCCATTGGGTGTTGGTAAAATTCACTTGCCACTTGACATTGAGCTTAGAATCTAAAGGAGGACAAAATATTTTTATATATCCAACTATAAGTAATGAAAGAGATTCTATGACCATTAAGCCATCCCCAGTCATTCCATATATTATGGGCAGTTGTTCCCAACTTTATAAGGACCTCACAAGGTATGGAATCCACAAATAAGACATACGACTCTTTGAATCTAGAGGAAATGGAACAATAATTACATATATAGTTCCAGGTAAGAATTGAGTAGCTATCGAGATCCTAGATATCTCTAATTCTATTAATTTCTTTCTTCAGAAAATCTAGACCATGAATAGCACTGCATAAAGCTAAAGTTTTATCATTATGGAGGATAAGTTTATTCCACCAAATATTTTTTAGATCAATGCTTGTTTAGATCAATGCTCAGACCATGTCTCAAGGAGTCGGACTTCTAAGCCAATAAATGAGAAACTGATTGCCAAGCTTTCTAGTTTTGGTTAATTGGAATAAATGCTTTAACTGTAAAGTAAGGCACATTAAGGACCTTATCTTACCAAGGGATTTCTTTCCATTTACATTTGTGAGTATCTAGAGAGATTTTGTAACGAAATAAATATTTCTAGTTTTCATCATCAATGATGGCTCTAACAACCCATTTTGTAGCCAAACTTTTGCTGTGTAAGAGGATCAATGATGCCTAAACCTCCTAAAGCCTTACGTTTAGTACAAATTTTCCAAGATATGGGTGTTGTTCCTATCTCCCCATCCCATTTTATCCATAAAAAATTATGAATGACCTGAGTTAATTTGTTATAGGCTACCTTGGGGGTCATACAACAAGAGGAGTAATAAACATGAGAGGCTACCATAATTTTATGTAGGGCTTATCAAGCTGATTTCTAAAGGTACGACTTGTAACCAAATCTCCAATTAAAGACCTATTACCCTCCTCAATGTTTCATACAAGATGATAGCTAAAGCTATAGCTTTAAAAATTAAAACTATTGCTTAAGTGATTGTTTACCCTAAAAAATATGCTTTTATTAAAGGTTGTTATATTTTAGATAATATTATGATGGCCTACAAAACTTTGCAATGGGATATCGACTCCAATCAATATGCCCTCTTGGTTAAGTTAGATTTTGACAAAGCTTATGATAGAATCATATGGGATTTTATTTACTTAACATATATTTAGATAGCCACATTATTGAAAAAAATATAATTACAATCATACTTAAAAGATCTAAACTTTAAATATTTAATCTAAATCTTTTTAAATTTGTTTGGATATAGACACTACAATGACAAAAGTCATTATGCTCTCTTAAAAAAGACAAAAAGAGTAACCCCTAATATACTCCACTTTTCAACGTAAAAAAACAAAAATAAAAAACCTTCTTAAATCTATTTTGAATCACTCTCCTTATCCTTGACCTATAATTTGTAGGCCCATTAAATTGCTTAATGATGTTTTCATGTTTTACATTGTAAGAGTTTAGTGGTCTACTTAACCTAAGATTTAATTGTTAATTTCTTATATTTTTATTGACTTGGGATTCATAATGGGAAAAGTAGTGTATTAATATAAATAAAAATAAAAAAAGAGACTCAAGCTAATTTGTATGATTAGCTTCCGTCAATTAATGAACAATTTATTATTATTATTATTTTTATTAGATTGAGAAGAGGGTTTTAAAAGGGGACCCACAACCTTTTACATTAGAAGCCAAACATTACTCATAAAGCCATCCCACCCAAAGACAACCCTCAATAACCCATAACAACCCAAAAAACCAAAAGAGACAATATCCCAGAACAAAAAACACATCCCTACCACTCAACCACCCATTAACTCGAGTCCTTCCCTTTAACAAAAAGGAAACAAAATATCAGCTTGAAGAAAGGAAAAAGATAACCCATCACAAGAAAAGAGGCACAAGCACCAATAAAAAAAGATAATCAACCTGGAAGGCATAAAATCTCTTGGGGATTTGACATAAATTCCAAAGAGGAACCACCAACTACACTTTCCAATAAGGCACCAAAAAGTGGAGATATATAAAAAATTTAACTTAAATTCTGAACCTGACATCAAAACCGGAATGACTACTACTGAAATCCAGCTAACCAAAAATTAAAGTCATAAAGAAAATTAATAACTAGGTCAGAAAACCCACTATCCTTCCCAGGAGAAAAACCAAAATTTTGAATTTGAATAAAATTTTTCCACCAAAACCACCCGTCGCAAAGGGATATTGAAAATCACTTCCAACGTCTCCCTGCTTCCGCTTTATAAACTGGAGTTGAGCGAGCATCCAACGAGGGTTTTACCTTTAATTTTTCCTTGAGTTATAGGTCTTGAGGACTCATTTTTTTCAAGAAAGATATTTTTGGTGAAGGAAAAATGAGCTCCTTCAGCTTAATCAAATCCAAATCCATCATAGGCTCTTCTATCATTTTAGGATTTGACTTGGTAGCCAAACCAGTAAAGGGATTATTTGAAATTTACATTGGAGGAGGGGCCAAGACCTTGTAGCTATTCCTTTATGAAATATTAATGTTATTTTGTTCTCCCGATGCCATCCTTGGATCATATTGGCATTTTCATCTAAAAATATCTATCTCCTTTACAAGTTCCTTAGCAAGGACTCTTTTCAAGAATCTAGCTACAGGCTTCTAGGGCATCATTGAGAGATATGACCATAATAATTACACTAAGAATAGACCCTAGGCTTATTATCATACAATATGGCTTGATTCTTGTCAGTCACCTTCGATAAAAGTTTTATAGACTCAAGTAGATCAGCATCCAGATATACAATCACACACATACAAGCAAAAACCATTCAGGATCTTGCTTTAGTAGGAGCATCCAACATAACAAACTCACCAATCAATTTTGCAATACCCCTCAAAACTGCTTCATGCTAGAAGTGAAAAGGAAGCCCCAAAAATCTAACCCATATAGGGCTTGAGTTAATTTTTTGGGTGTTCGAGTCAAAATCCAAACCCCATTTACAAATAAAGAGGCCCCTTCTACCAAAGAACTAGGGATATCGATCCAAAATAGATCTGAGATCTACCAAAGAAATTTTAATAAAAAAAATCTATTAGGAAGAGCTACTAGTTCCATCTGGATTTTTGATGATCAGACTGATGAGGCCCATCTCCCAATGGAGTCCATGTCTGGTTTAGCATTACCTAGGAATTTACCAACAAGGGAGTTCTCACCCTCTCCCATAATAGCCTTGATCAACTCCAAAGGTATAAAAATGGATGACTGAACAAGATCAAGGTCAAAGAGATAGTCCAGAAGATAGTCATACCTATTTCTCTAAGTGACTATTACAACATAAGACTTCTCAATTGGGGGACTAGGACTAGCAATCAAAGATAGCCTCCCAAGGAATAGACCACCTCTACAGTCTCCTCACTAAGGTAAGTCTAACCACTAACAATAGTTTCAGAGTTATGTTCTACCTCATGACCAACAATTTGTTCCACTAAAGAGTCCACCTGACAACCCACTATATGTTCTACCACATGTTCCACCTCATGCTCAACATTTTATTCCATAATAGGGTCCGGATAGCCAACTATAGAGGGTTCAATCACATGATCCACCTCAATCTTAGCAATTTGTTCCATAATAGGGTCCACCACAACCCTTGAGAAGGACCCCACAAGAGTCTCCTCTGCCTCACAAAGGATTGTCCCTCGATAAACTCCCATCTCAGAAAGAGCTAACCCTAGGATATCCTAATTACCCTCCACAATAGGGTTCATTTGAAACAACTTCTCCTTCAATCCACCCCTAACCTCTTTGAGGAGAGAAGTAACATCGTCTCTTGAGGGAAAGAAATAAGGCATCTAAATAGAAATCTTGCTAGCTAGATGGAGGGTACTTGAATCCACTTAAGTAGACACATGTGAAGCAGGAGCCAAAGCTTGGATCACCAATAGAGAAGTTACCTTAGCAGAGGAAGAAAGGGAAGTACCAAAATCAGTAGGTTCGATGGAGGTATATTTTTTCATGGCTTTCAAAACAACCATTCTCTCCTTAACATATTTTTCCCAATCAAAACCCGGGGGTACAGTGGTGACCCAACAAGAGCTATCACGGATAAATATATCATCTTGCCATCTCACACGACCTCAAACCCTACCTTGGTCCCTACCACTCAGGCCTCTCGCTTCTCTCATCGATCACATTCTCAAAAATATGATATTTGACTATGTTTTTTCTATGTATGTATTTATTTGTCATCTTTAATATAAATAAATATAATCTTGGTAATTATGGACTTTTCCTACTTGATATTTGTTGATGTGGACTAGATTTTATTTTAATTTTATTTTGTGGTTATTTGTTTTATGTTACATAAAATTTAAAATAATATTTTATTTATTTATTCTGTTTAACCAATTAAATACATGAGTTTTTTAATGTTTAAGGATTTTTATTTAATTATTTATTTTTTATTTTTGATAAAATTAAGGGAAGAGGGTTTTGAAAGGGCCCCAAAACCTTTTACAACCAAAATAAGACAACAAATCAAAACAATGCACTTCAACACTTAAACATAAGAGTACAAAAATTGTACTACAACACTAACCAAAACAAAACAGTAACTGCATAACTTGACACCACAAACCACAGGATCCAAAGGGCTGGGAGATCCGAGAAGACCTGTGAAAGATCCAAGGTAGTTCTACAACACAACATCTAGCTCCTATATAATCCCACCAGAAATTTGAGTCGCATCCCAATGATCCCCAACAGATAACCACTTCCCAAGGTAGGCAGACGAACCAAGGTAGAAACATATTCTTGATTCCCGCTCCCCATTTTCAAAATAATTCCTGCTCCTTATTTTTGAAATAATTCCCGCTTCTCATATTCGAAATAATTCCTGCTCCTCTTTTTTGAAATTAATTGGGTATTCAAAAATACCTTCATTAATGACCTTCATCAATGAATTAAATGGGGTATTAAAAATACCTTCATTAAGGACCAATAATTAATAAATTGACTGAGTATTTTAAAACACCTTCATTAATGAATTAAATGAGATATTTAAAAATACCTTCATTAATGAATTAAATGGGGTATTTAAAATACCTTCATTAATGACCCATAATTACTAAATTGATTGGGTATTTAAAAAAACCTTCATTAATGAATTAAATGGAGTATTTAAAAATACCTTCATTAATCACCATTGATTAATAAATTGATTGAGTATTTAAAAATACCTTCATAAATGAATAATACCTTCATTAATAAATTAAATAAAGTATTTAAAATACCTTCATTAATGATCCATAATTAATAAATTGATTGGGTATTTAAAAAAACCTTCTTTAATGAATTAAATGGAGTATTTAAAAATACCTTCATTAATGACCATTGATTAATAAATTGATTGGGTATTTAAAAATACCTTCATAAAAGAATAAACTTTTAAAATACCGTTTTTCGTCCAGGAATACAAGTAAAGGAAAAGACAAGCCACATAACTAGCAAAGAGATATAGTTGTCCCACCTTTTTAAAAAACTACACCAAATCTTCTAACCAAGTGAACTACCACCACCCGAGACAAATTAACCAACATCAAAATGAGCATAGTTGATGAGGTCCTGTGGAAAGTCACCTTGCCATACCCTATATCAATGAATATTCACTCTAATATTCACCATCACGTCAGCAACACCATTTCCCTCCCTGAGCATGTGATAAATTTGAACATCTAGCAACTCCCAATACAACTTTACTCCATCAATTAGATTGGCGACCTTCCAACTAACATGGCATGCTCCAATAAGAATATTAATAATGTTGTGGAAATTTCTCTCAATAACAAATTTCTTAAAATTGAATTCTTTAAGAAAGGCAATCCCGAGGTAAGCCGCCCTCGCCTCCACCACCTGTGAAGAATTCACACCCAAAGAATCAGCATATGCCAAAAAAATATTTTTAAAAATGGTCCCGAATAATTCCACCCGAGACTGTCTTCCCCGTTCTTTCCTTTGCTACCCCATCAAAATTTAATTTCACCCACCCGACAGGGGGGGCACACCGTTTAATAGAATTTATTATGTTAGGCACCAACGATGGTCGATTTGGATCTCCAAAGCCCAAAAATTGTTCCAACCTAGTTTCGCACTACTTCGATGCCTCCAGCAAGTCCATAGACATCACGGTGCTTTCCACATTCTCCACCATTTTACCAATAATACGATTACTCAATAAGATCATAGCCATC
The DNA here is from genome assembly GCA_028583015.1 of Wollemia nobilis. Lineage (NCBI taxonomy): Eukaryota > Viridiplantae > Streptophyta > Pinopsida > Araucariales > Araucariaceae > Wollemia > Wollemia nobilis. Next base: position 5,507,528 of record JAQPPZ010017107.1, on the reverse strand, counting down.
GTATTCTCCCTAAAGATCTTTGCATTTCTTGATTTCTAAACTTCCCACATCGCATGGGGGAGCAAGTACCACCAAAAACACCTGAGGTGAGGGGAATGAAAGGGCAGAGACCACTAAAGGATACAATCATAAAATGTTTCTGGGAAGACCCACTCCACACCCAAACATATGAGAATAGAAATAATTATCTCCTTAAAAATACAACAATTGAGCAACATATGAGAGGTCGACTCCCAATCATATTCGCAAAGATAACACTGATTGACCATATGCCAACCCCTTTTGAGAAGATTCTCTACAGTTAAAATTTAGTTTTGAGCAGCCAACCAAAAAAATATATTTACCTTGGGGGAAATATGCTTAAGCCAGAGCAACTTGAATGGGAAATGCGACCCCTCCACCATATTTAAAAAATTATAGGTCGATTTGACCGTATATCTTCCTGAACTCTCCAACCGCCAGATCAATCGATCTTCAACATTTTCTTGATGAATAACGCAAAGACGCAATTGCTCCCCAAGGCTCTCCTAAACATGTCTACCATCGCCATCCCTTACACAAATTGGCATCGTAGCCCAATCAATTCTATCCCCTCTGCCTTCAAGGAAATCAGCCACATAGGTCAAACCCATTTCTCTGGAATTAGCAGCCAATCCTCAAAATTGTACTTCTTCTGCCAATGGATGATCCCAAAGTCAAGCATATTCCCATAATATGGCCTTCCTACCGTTCCTGATTACCCACCTGCAATGATTTTTAAGCAGATCCCTAGTCTTAACCAGACTATTCCAAAAATCCGAACCACCTCAGAGTAAATCTTCAGAAAGAAAGGAGCTAAATCTGTACTTGGCTTTTAATATGGATCCCCACAATTTATAGGAGTCAGATGCCGAATATATATATTGATATATTAAACAAAATTTAAAAATAATTTAATATTATTTGTTTATGCTTATATTTATTTTTTATATTAAATATAAATAAATATCTATAATTACAACTTTGCAACTCATAAGACGAACTTCTATATGGCTTTGGTGACTCTGAACTATATTTTACATATATCTTGTATTGGATATTATTATTACACAAAATTTAAAATAATAAATTATTTTTTAAAGTTAAGATTATAAAATAATTAACAAAAGCTATATTATAACAAAAATAAGAATAAATTTTAATTCTAACATAATTTAACCAAAATAGCCACCCACAAGATTTTACTTTTCAATTATTATACCTTAAAAAAATTGATTGCTATTCTCTTTCACTTAATAAAGTTTTATTTAACCTTTATTAAGAGATGATCCAAATGATCCATTCATATATATATATATATATATATATATATATATATATATATATATATATGATAGGGTAAAAAATAGGGTTTTGAAAGGTTCATGACTCTTTTACAAGGAAGTCGTCTTAACTGAGCACAATAAAACTAAGAAAAACCAAAAGCCCAACATAAAATAATGAGAGAAGTAGGCCAACAGAACAAAACAAAGAGAAGGTAACACCAAGATAATGTAGAAGGTCAAAACAGTCTTCAACACTGAAAATATAGGGGTTGAAAAACACAACATAACACTAATAAGACTACACAAGCCAGACTTCATAGTCAACAAAGAAATCCAAATCAAAAGGAATACAATAATTTAAAAAATATCCCTTACTAAATTTAGTAAACCAATCCTAAGAGACCATCACTATTTCAAGGTGAATTTGAATAAGAGTCTCACTAATATTCTATTTGACCACACCCTCTCAAATCAACATTTATGAGACCACTAGAATAAACAACTTAGGTGAAATCCTCCATGTTATCAATAAACTCCTTGGAACCACCAATATTATCGTTGGGCATAAGAGCAATGTTAAAATCCCCAACAATCATCCAAGGGTAATTGGGGAAGTGGCTTCTAAGATCCAGCAACCCCTCCTAGACTCTTCTTCTCCCCACTAGCCAGTTGGGGACATAAATATTTGTAACAATCCAAGAAAAATAAAAAATAGCAGAATAGAACAAACTAAAATGAAATTATCATTCTTTTGAATACAGTCACCTGTTCAGATTCTAGAGGGTCCAAACTCCCCCAAAGGTTTCACTTGCTGCCCACTCTGTATTATTCCAAACAACTTTCTTTATAGATTGCATGTTTGCTTCAAAAATTTTAGTTTATTGAAAAAATAAAATTTTCTTGATCACCCATTGAGTGACAGGGACATTCATTCCCCTAACATTCCATGATATCAACTTCATTTTTTAGACCCATTCACTCACATATATTAAAATACTAGTTTTTAAAATTAAATAAATTATTTTAAATAAAAAATAATAATTTTTTAATTATGCAAATAAAAATAATAATTTTTTAATTATGTATTTAAAGTTTAGTAATATTTATAATTAATATATATAAAAATGTGGATTCAATTTTTTTTTTTGATAAAAAAATAGATTCAAATTTATTATGAAATATTTATATATTTGACTAATGTTTAACAATTTGTTTAAACAAATAAAAGTTTTAAGTTCCATTTTTAAATAATATGAATTATTTATGATGATATAAACTTATAACTTAATGCCCCATGAGATCATGTAATTTCAATACCATATATAATCACTTAAAAATTATATCTTTACTTTATTGAATAGAAAATAATTATTTAGTGGTAAATCATAAAATAAAAGAACTCAGTTATTGTAAACATTTTCTTGAGTTTCACCTTTTCTTGATTTTTCTTTCCTCAACTAAAAGCAATACAAAAATATTCTACCCAAAATTCTTTTAACTTCATGAACATATAGAGGATGGTATGCACTAGTGTAGAAAGCTTCAAATGGCCAATATGTTCTTCACATTCATTAAGTCTGTCGCTTCCATATATTTCACATTTATTACATCTTAAAGTTAGCTCAAGTTGGTTTTGATGAGTGAAATTGCATGGCGGGAAAATGAGCTCTGGCGATTTTTTCCTCTGAACTAGGGTTTCTGGAACTTCGAAGAATCTTGGGCATCAACTGGATTGCAGAAGCGCCTTCGGGGTATGGTGGTTCTGAAGGTTAGATCGGTGCCCCAGGAGGGTCCAATGGGGACTTCTCCGGCTCCTTTTCCAAGGAGTACCAGCTCTTACGCAGACTTGTTTAAAGAAAACTCCTCTCCAAAAAATGTCGAAGCTCAGAAAATGGCATACAAAATGCTCTTCACGAGCTGCTTGGGAATAGGTCGGCAACACCTCGTGTGAATGGATGTTTGCCGCGAGGCCGAAACCAGGCCAAAAATTGTCATTGAGCCAAGTATGGTTGAAGAATCAATCATCTACAGAGCTAATCACGATCTAATCTGCAAGTTCATGGGAATACGCCCTTCCCTGACTTTTTTGCACTCCTGGATCCGCCAAAACTGGGAGCCTCACGGTGAGTATTCATTGTGGTTTATAAGCAATGGATATTTTATTATTAGCTTTTCGTCTTTGGTCGATAGAAATAAGGCTTTCGAGTCAGAGAAGAAAAGTCATGGCCCGGCAGGGCTATTTGTTCAACCATGGAGAGTGGGATTCGATCCCCGTGTTGAACCTACTGCTGTCCCAGTTTGGATCCGACTATATGCTCTCCCAATGGAATTATGGAGTGAGCAGGTGTTGGCAAGGATTGGCAATTCTATTGGAAGACATTTGGGTGTTGCCAGAGACACACTTGAAGGGAGCATGGTGGTGTATGCAAGAATATGTGTGGAGATGGATCTCAGCTAGCCTTTTCCGGCAAATATGGAAATTGAACTGGCAGGTCTCTCCTGGATTCAACAATTGGACTATGAGGCCCTACCCTTTAGATGTAGGGTTTGTCACAAACATGGACATCTGGCCCATTTATGCCCTATTAATATGAATGCTAAAATGGAGGCCCCTTTAGGAGTGCCAAACCTGCCTAAAGAGGATAAGGCAACACTTAACAAAGATTCTAATAGGACCGTTCAGGGCCAGGAAGCTCAGAGAGAGGGTTTTGAACAACCCGAGAAGAAAAAGACGGACAAAGAAAAAAGAGGGAAAGGAGCAATCCCATCTCAGACCTGCCAATAGGTATGAGATATTTAAGTCACTGGTTGACGTGGAGGAACAATTTATGGAGGGCATGGAGGGTAGTAAGGAAACTTCTAATATTCTCGGGCAACTCCCTCTCTCTTCTCCTCCTGTCATACAACAGGTAGTCGAACTATGTGAGGTATCACAGCCGGTGTGCTCAGGTGCTTTGGTAGTGCATAACCGGGAGCGGACAGTATCTCGGGATGTCGGCATGGGAATACCGAGAGAAAAACAGGGAAAGGCCAACTCTAGGGATAACCCAGGTAGAAAAAAGATAAAAAAACAACAATTCTCGGGGAGTAGGTAGAAGATCCAATAAGGAGTTGCTAGCAGCCCAAGGAGACAAATTGATCACGGGAGGATCGGTGAGGACAATAGACTCTTATTGCTCCTAGGGTAACCAATGATTATACAATCATGGAATGTGAGGGGTTTAAACAGTAGAACCCATCAATCTGTTGTTCAAAGACTTTTAGAGAATCGTAATACTAATTTTTTGCTTTTACAGGAGACTAAGATGTCTTTAGATCTTATGTCCAAAACAGTCAACAAAATTTGGAGGGGTGCTGGTCATATGGATGTGGCTGCCCAAGGTGCCTCAGGGGGGATTGTTACTCTGTGGAACTCTCTTGAATGGTCTGCAATAGAACATCTTGCCTGGAGGGGGTTCTCACTTCTCTTTTTAGGAATAATGTCATTGCGGAACATGTTCTAATCACAAACTTTTATGGGTCTCAAAACCTAGATGGTCAGAGGCGGCAGTGGAAGGCTGTGCATAACATGCGAACCTCAAGGGAAGATTTAGACTGGATTATAGCGGGGGACTTTAACGCTAAATTATCTTCTAGAGACCAAGAGGGGGGAACACCATTTTTGGACCCAAGGGACCGTTTCATGATTGCCCAAGTCCAGGCTTTGCGCTTGGTGGACATTAAATGTCCTGGCATTAACTACACTTGGACTAATAAAAGGTGGGAGCCACATAGCAGGAAGGTTAAGCTAGATCATTTTCTGGTTTTAGAGGAGGCGTTTGTAAAATGGAATATAAATTTTTAGATTTTAGAAGGCCCAGTTTCTGATCACTATCCCATTTTGTTGGAAGGCGGGACTAGGATGGGGCAGCACCACAAACCTTTTAGATTTGAGAATTTTTGGCTTTAGAAAGAAGAACTTCGGGAGAAAATTCCACAGTGGTGGGAAGAAGGCCGCCCAGCTTATGGGAGAGCAATGTTGAGAATCCACAAACAACTACAATATGTCAAAGCTCGGTTGAAGTGTTGGAGGCATGCTAATAAAACCGACTTCCAGGCCCAAAGAGCTCCATTGGTGGCCGGATGGGATGAGGTCCAAAAATAGTTCGGAGAAGGAGTAATTACGAGACCAGCTCAAAGCTGAGGATGACGCCTTGCGTACAGCGGTTGAGGACATTGACAACCGGGAGGAGACCTATTGGAAGCAGAGAGCAAGAACCACCTGGTTATTAGAAGGGGACAAAAATACAAAATTCTTTCATCGGATTGCTTGTGCTCGAAGACAGATGAATAAGATGGAGGCCCTTCAAGATGAGAACGGTCATTCCTTTGATACACTTCCAGGTATACATTCCCATGCTATGGATTATTTTTCTAAGATTTTTAAGGAAAGTGTGGTACAAGATGTAGAGGCCCAAAATGAAGTTATTTCTGTCATACCTGTTGTTATTTTTGAGGATGAAAATCAGGCCCTCCTCAAACCCATTGATAGAGATGAATTGAAAATTGTGGTCTTTGGAATGAGCACTAGTAAAACTCCTGGTCCAGACGGTTTCCCAATTGAGGTTTTTCGGGCTTTACGGGACTACTTAGAGGAAGATGTTAGGGTTGTTGTAGAAGAGTCCAGAGAAAATAAGAGAATGCTTAAAGCTATAAACCACACTTTCATTACCTTAATTCCAAAAGGGGAGGAGGGGGTTCATATTTCAGATTATAGGCCTATTGCCTTATGTAATGTGCTGTACAAAATAATCACAAGGGTAATGGCTGAGCGCCTAAAACCTCTTCTTCACAACATTGTCTCCTCTAAGCAAGGGGGTTTTGTTGAGGGTCGGCAGATTCTGGACGGGGTGGTTGTGGCCCAGGAAGCAATCCATTCAATGCACACTTTTGGGAATAAAGGGATGTTCATAAAACTGGACATGTCAAAGGCTTATGATAGGGTTGAATGGAGCTTCCTGGCTAAAATGATGGCAGCCTTTGGTTTCTCTCAGGATTTGGATAGAGTGGGTCATGAGTTGTGTCTCTACCCTGACTTACTCTATTCTAATCAAGGGCCTTCCTTCGCAACCTTTTGGAGCTTCTCGGGGTCTGCGCCAGGGGGATCCATGTTCTCCTTATCTTTTTCTCATTTTGGTTGAAGGTCTTGGCAGACTTTTCTTGAGGAGAAGACAACAAGGTAGATTATTGGGTATCAGGGTGGGTGACGAAGTTTTAATGCACCTGCAGTTTGTGGATGACATCTGGTTTGATGGGAGTGGCCGGCTTCAGGGAAGCAAGAATGATTAGGGATACTCTTAATGTCTACCTCGGGGCTACTCAACAGGTCATTAATGACAAGAAATCCAAAGTGGTCTTTTTTAATCTGGAGCAAAGGCTTCAGAACAAAATTTTAGAAATCCTGGGATTCACTAGGACTTCTCTCCTAGTGGTTTACTTGGGGGTCCCCTTGCACTTTAAGAAGCTAAAATTAGACACATGGAGGAATATTCTGGAGTGTATCAAGGACAGAATTAATCATTGGTCTCACAAGTGGTTAAGTTATGGTGGCAGATTAACGTTCTTACAGTCAGTCATTCAAGCCATGCCAATTTACAAATTCTCTATCCTGGCTGCCCCGTTTACAATATGGAAAGAGTTGGACAGGATGGCTAGAAAGTTTTTGTGGGAAGGAGCAAAGGGAGAGAGAAAGTGGGCCTTAGTGGGCTGGGACAAAGTTACCTAGCCCAAGGTTAAAGGAGAGTGCAGGTTTGAGAAAATCCAAGCTGAATAATAAAGCTTTGGCTGGAAAGCTGTATTGGAGATGGATCTCCCAACCCACCTCCCTTTTCAGTAGAATCCTAACTAGCAAATACTTGGGACAGGCCAACCCAATCGATGTTGCTCGCATCCCCCTGGATGGTCCTGGGTCCCTAGTTTGGCAGGCTCTCAAGGTAGGGTCTCAGGTTGTCAAAGACCGCTTATTTTGGAAAGTGGGAAGAGGGGAGAAGGCTCGTTTTTGGACAGATTCTTGGGATCAGTTCCCACCCATCATTGCTAAATTTCCAGAATTACTACCAATAAAAGTAGCCATTGAAGCCAAGGGATGGATCCGTATTGAAAGTTATTTCACAACTACTCAGCTGGGGGAGTGTAAATTTAAGCAGTTCAAGAAGTTGGATGAGTGGCCCATTCCAATCCCTCCGGATTTGTTGCCTATCATGACTAAAATTATGATAGAAATATTTCTTACAGGGGGAGACATGGAGGATGAATTAGCCTGGGGCTTTGGGAGTCATGGCGTCTATACAGTAAAGGACGGATATGACAGCATTCTCCCAGAGCCCCCCCTCACACTTTTCAGGTTGAGGACTGGAGGAAAATCTAGCACTCTAAAGGCTGGCCGAAAGTTAACTTTTTTGCACGGCGGGTGCATGCACAATGGAATCCTCACTTTTGATAATCTCAGATCAAAAGGTATCATCGGCCCTTCTCAATGTGTACTTTGCTACAAGAGCGAGGAAACAGTTGACCATTTGTTGTTTGGTTGCCCTTTCACCCGACAGATTTGGCTGCGTTGGTTTGCTTACTTTAAAACTCAAGTAAGTGGTGACCTAAACCGGATGAATATCTGGGCAAAATGGCAGAAAGGTAGATTCAAATCTAAAGCTCTTCGTTTTGGATGGGAGCTTGGCTTAAGCTTTATCTGGTGGCAAGTATGGCTGGAAAGAAATGCCAAAATTTTTAGAGAAACTTTCACTGCTCTAGACGGGGTTTGGCAGACCATTTGGAGCAAGGTTACCGAAACTGTGGCTGTTCATGCTAAGGAGGAAGCCCAAATTGGCACTGGAGCTTTGGAAGAATGCCCCGAACTACAAGAGGGACAGGACATAAATTGTTGGAAACCTCCCCCTGAAGGTTGGATTAAAATCAATACTGATGGAGCTGCAAAAGGCAATCCGGGTAGAGCCAGAATTGGAGTGGTGTGCCGAAACCATGCTAGGACTGTGCTCTATTGGGAATTGCAAGGCCTGGGTAGATCCACTAACAATGAAGCCGAAGCCATTGCCATCAAGTCTGCTTCTATTTGGGCAGTGAAACATGGCCATCGCAAGATTATTCTTGAATCAGACTCGCAAATAATGGTTGGAGCTCTTGACTGCATGCGGAACTTTGATCTAAAAACTTGGAGGTTGAGGGCTCTTGTTACCCAAATTAAATAATTATGGAAGGAATTGGAGGACGTGATCCCAGTTTATGCGAGTAGAGATTTGAACAAAGCGAATGACTTTCTGGCTAAGATGGGTGCGGAAAAGGAGGTTGGAGTTCAGTTGCATAGTGACATGGATATTGAGGATGAGGTGATTAGACAGGGTCTAGAAAGGTCCCTGAGCCATTGATCAAAGATAATGCAAAGGGAGGAAAGTTGCACCGTCGCGGTCGCTGGTGGAAAGTTGTCGCGATATCATGACATGTTGTGCCGTCGTGGTCGCTGGAGGATAGTTGTCACGATATCGCGACATGTTGTGCCGTCACGATCGCTGGAGGAAAGTTGTCACGATATTGTGACATGTTGCATCATCGCGGCCGCTGGTGGAAAGTTGTCATGATATCGTGACAATGTTGCGCCGTCACGATCGTTGGAGGAAAGTTGTCATGATATCACGACATGTTGTGCCATCGCGGTCACTGGTGGAAAGTTGTCATGATATCGCGACATGTTGTGCCGTCGTGGTTGCTGGTGGAAAGTTGTCGCGATATCATGACATGTTGTGCCATCATGGCCGCTGGAGGAAAGTTGTCATGATATCGCCACATGTTGCGCCATCGCGATCGCTGGAGGAAAGTTGTCACGATATCGCGACATGTTGCGCCATCGCGGATGATGGAGGAAAGTTGTCGTGATATCGTGACATGTTGTGTCATCGCGATCGCTGGAGGAAAGTTGTCGCGATATCGCGACATGTTGCACCGTCGCGGTCGCTGGAGGAAAGTTGTCGCGATATCGCGACATGTCGCTTCATTGCGGCCAAGGGAGGAAAGGTGTCGCGATATCGCGACATGTTGCTTTGTCACGGCCTAGGGAGGAAAGGTGTCGCGATATCGCGACATGTTGCTTTTTCATGGCTAAAGGAGAAAAGGTGTCGCGATATCACGACATGTTGCTTTTTCACGGCCAAGGGAGAAAAGGTGTCGCGAAATCGTGACATGTTGCTTTTTCGCGGCCAAAGGAGAAAAGGTGTCGCGATTTCGCGACATGTTGCATTTTCACGACCAAAGGAGAAATGGTGTCGCGATATCGTGACATGTTGCTTTTTCGTGGCCAAAGGAGAAAAGGTGTCGCGATATCGCGACATGTTGCTTCATCGCGGCCGAGAGAGAAAATGTGTCGCGATATCGTGACATGTTGCACTTTCGTGCCCAAAGGAGAAAAGTGTCACGATTTCGCGACTTGTCGAATTTTTGCGGCCAAAGGAGGAAAGGTGTCGCGATATCATGACAGGTTGCATGTTTGCGGCCTAAGGAGAAGTATAGTGTCACGATTTGGTGACAATCTGCATCAACTGTCCATGCCGACCCCCTGCTAGCTAGTTAATGGTTCAGGAGATTTGGCTCCATTGCAAATCTTCTTCTACTTCTGTAAGCTTGTGTTCTCTCTGATTTCGGATGGGAAGAGTCTCTTCCCATATTGTAATTGTTCTTTGTTTTAATACAAGTTTTTTCAAAATTTTCAAAAAAAAAAAAAAGTTAGCTCAAGTTTAGAATTAGATAACTTACTTGTGTATTGAATTGGAGATGCTAATACCTTCCTTTTATTCCACTATCATGTGCACCTTTTCTTCTTCTTGAGATGGCTGAATTGTTCTTCCTTTTTAATTGAATTCTTGGGTGAATATGTGCACTTAATCCTTTTACTCTATTCTTTCATGCCTTGACTTATTTCAAATATGTGCCCTCCAAATCTACCTTAATAATGATGATCTTCATTTTTCATGTGCTTTCCAAATCTACCTTGACAAAATGATTTTCTTTTTGTCTGTGCCTTCCAAATCTGGTCAATAATTATCTTATTCCCTTATTGATTTAAATATCAAATCAAACACTTTAAACCCTTATCACTCATTTTAAAAATATACACAATAAAGCTTAATTAAAAATAACTCCTTATATCTCCCTTTAATCAAATTTAATTAAAAACTTTACCTTTACCTTACACAACAAAAATTTAGTCAATCATCTAAGGGATTTGATCCTTGGACCTCTAGTAGCACAACACCCTAACGCAAGCTCACAACCAACTTAGCTAACCCACCGGATGATGTTAAAATTCAAAACATTTTATTTAAATCTTCCTCATGGCGCACACAGGTCTGCTTACTCCACTTGAGTGTAGGAATGGTCACATGTTTTTGTGATGATGATATGACCAATTAAATTCAACCTCTATTTTATTGGATGAAAATCTATCCGCTATTCCACGTGAATTTGTTTGCTGGTTTACCAACAAAGGGGTATGCTTGGACGTCAAACAAACTAGTCATTTCTTTTGTAGACTGCACCTCTGAACATATTCAACTTCGAAATGCAGCCATGACTGTCTTAGCTCATAGATTGTATAGAGACTACCACGTCATTCTCAAACCCACTACCCAAATTTCTTCTTCACTTCATTACAAGTAACATAGTGTTATTCTTTTTTTTTATAACTTAATACTTCACCTCCAACAAGATTTTGAAGACTTGTGAATTACCTCTACCCTGTCATGTTTTCACGAAGATATGTATTTTGAACGATCATCAATGAACCTCCAAATTTCTCTACTTTATGCACAAGTTATTCGGTTTTTCAGCCGCTATCGTGCTTCTTATTCTATATCTCTCACCCTGACCAATATTTTCTCCAACTTCAGTTGCTCAAAATACAATGCTCACCATTACCGTATCTCCTCCACCATTTTACTTCGTCATTTCTTGCTTGATACCCAAGAGGTCGATGCTATCACTTTCTACATGTGTAGGCTCACCACACTTCACTGCATCATTTCAGAGATGTTCATAGCCTCCACACAAAATTTTATGACCATTCACCTTACACAAATTCATATATAGCGCTCCACTCCATCTCCACGACTATCATAGCCAACCAATATCTCACGCTTGCTATAACTCCTATTCATGCACTCCTCTATGAGACATCCTCCTCATCTTTAATTCTCTACTCACTTTATATGGAGGGATATTCAAATTGTCTTCGTTACACAAATTGAATTATTGGACTTGTATAAATATTCTTTCACTTTGCTATTTGCACCCAAGGAGGTCGACCCATTCATATTAAACCTTTGAATTTAAAATTCACTTTAGAATGGTGCTCAAGTTGGCCCACTCTATTTTAAAAATCTTTTATATTATAATATTTGAATATTTAAACTGTTATTCAAAATATATTTAAATCCTTTGATTTAAATATAAACCTTTCACTTTAAAATTTAAATATTTCATTTAAATATTAAAGCATATAATTAAATCACCCTTGAAGATATCTACCTTGACATCAATGACAACATTAAATCACCCTTGAATATATCTGCCTTGACATCAATGATAACTCAATAATTCTAACAATCTCCCCCTTTGTCATTGATGACAACCCTGCAAAGAAACTGACCTTTACTGAAATAAGATCACAAGCTACTCCCCCTGACACGTTGCTTCCCCTTACAAAAATTCTCCCCCTTTGAAATCAATGACAAAGGCTCCTCGGGGCTGAAAGATAAGACACTTGAAAATGCCCCCTCACTACCTACTATTCTTGAGATGTTCAGTGATGAGATGGGAGTAAAACTACTCCCAAGTTACAATGCTCCTTTTCTTGTTCCATTTTATTTCTCTAAAATTTTGAGGTCATATTCTTTTGAACAAATTGACTATTCTCTTTATTACTTGACTTTGGAAGTTCAGGGAACACCGTTCTACACCATTTAGCTCTATGTCCAAAATTATTACATTTGTAACAAATGATGTTGTAGTCCATGGGAGGTGCAAATGAATTGAAATTCCTCTTTGTGAATCCAAAATCATTTTTAGCACCAACCCTGCAATGTGTAGCTTTATAACCAAAATGGTTACATGAAAAATAATAACCTTAGAAGAAATATTGAAACCTGTCTAATTGCCTTGGAGGACATGGCCACATGGTTTTCTCATTGTTGTTTCTGTGATGGTCCTTGGTGCATGATGATGCCTTATTTTCTTCCTTCTTTATGCTTCTACTTCTCAATACATCCGCATAGGTCTTAGGCTCTTGTTTGCTTATTTTCTTTGATGCCTATGTTCCTTTTGAGATTGACTCCCCCTTTTGTTTTCTTTGACCTTCTTCAAAACCAAGTCCAGTTTTTGTAACTGAAGATCTCTATGATTTGATAATGCCATCCATGATTTTTGTGCTTTTCTCACACCTATGCAGTTTATCATTTGATTTTTCCACTTCCTTCCTTAGAGAGACAACCTCATGTTCTAGTTTTTCACATTCCAACTCTTTTGCCTTTAACTGCTTAGCCATACCTTCTTCAATTCACTTTACCTCTTCAACTTTAACTTTCAAGTCAATGAATTCTTGCGACAAATTTACCTTTGTCTTCTCATCCTCTTGTACTTGAATCTTCAATATTGAGTTTTTCTTTCTAAGCATTTTCAACTCTTCAAGAGCAACAATAAGTTCCTCTTCTATGTCAACTATGGCTTCCTCTTCATTTTTTGAATCATTCTCTATTTCTTGGTTTTTTTCAACAAGAGCATCTTCTTTCACCTTCTTAGCCATGTGTGTTCTTGTAATATCTTCCTTCAAGTGGTTAGGCTTTCATGAATGAACCCGCTCTAATACCAATTGAAGAACACAAGCTTATACTAAGAGGGGGGTGAAAAGTATAAGATAAAACTTTTCTTTTCAAACCAATAACTACAATAATGTGAATGCAATAATAAATCAATGCATAATTTCCATACACATAAGAGACAATGATTTTACGTAGAAGCACCCTATTGGGAGAAAAACATGGTAAAATATTGCTTATATATTCTTCAATAATTTGGGCACCAACCCACAGAAGACACCAATATCCTAATACAAGTTCATGGGCACCAACCCACAAGAGACACCAATCCTCTATACAAGATCATGGACACCAACCCACATGAGACATCAATCCCCTTTGACAAGTTTGTGGGAACCAACCCAAAGGAGATACCAATCCCCTCTCACAAGTTCGTGGGCACCAAACCACAAGATACACAAATACCCTATACATGTTCATGGAAACGAATTCATAGGAGATACCAATCCACTATACAAGTTCTTGGATATCAATCTACATGAGACATGAATCTCCTTCTGCTCATAAATCTGGTCCAAAAATTTTCTTAGGTCCATACCAAATCTTGCTCACAAACACTGCTCAAATATTTTTTCAAATATTGCTTACAAACCCTACATAAATCTACTCCCAAATATGATCACAAACACTGCTTAAATCTGCTCCAAAATTTGATCAATAATGGTATGAAATTCTTCACCTTTTTTTGAGTTTGCTTTCTTCAACTAAAAGCAATATAGGCATATTCTACCTGGAATTCTTTTAACTTCATGAACATATAGAGGATGGTATGCACTAGTTTAGAAAGCTTCAAATGGATAATATGTTCTTCACATTTATTAAGTCTATTGCTTCCACATATTTCACATTTATTACATGTTAAAGGTAGCTCAAGTTTAACATTAGATAACTTACTTGCGTTTTGAATTGGAGATGCTAATACTTTGCTTTTATTCCACTATCATGTGCACCTTTTCTTCTTCTTAAGATGGCTGAATTGTTCTTCCTTTTTATTTGAATTCTTGGGTGAATATGTGCACTTAATCCTCTTACTCTATTCTTTGATGCCTTGACTTGTTTCAAATTTGTGCCCTCCAAATCTACCTCAATAATGATGATATTCCTTTTACATGTGCTTTCCAAATCTGCCTTGACAAAATGATTTTCCTTTTGTATGTGCCTTCCAAATCTGGTCAATAATTCTCTTTTTTTCCTTCTTTATTTAAATATCAAATCAAACACTTTTAACGCTTATCACTCCTTTTAAAAATATACACAATAAAGCTTAATTAAAAATAACTACTTATATCTCCCTTTAATAAAATTTAATTAAAAACTTTACCTTTACCTTGCATAGCAAAACTTTAGCAAGTCACTGAACCTCTAGTAGAACAACGCCCTAACACAAGCTCGTAACCAACTGAGCTAACCCATCAGATGACACTAAAATTTAAAATATTTTATTTAAATCTTCCTCATGGCATACACATGTCTGCTTACTCCATTTGAGTGCAAAAATGATCACATGTTTTCACGATGACGATATGGCCAATTAAATTTGACCTCTATTTTTTTGATGAAAATCTGTCCACTATTCCATGTGATTTTTTTCACTCGTTTACCAATAAATGGGCATGCTTGGATGTCAAAAAAACTATTTGTTTCTTTTTCAGACTACACCTCCGAACATCTTCAACTTTGAAATGCAGCCATGACTATTTTAGCTCACATATTGCATAGATACTATCACGCCCTTCTCAATCATGTTACCCAAATCTCTTCTTCACTTCATTACAAGTAACATAGTGTTATTATTTTTTTGGTGACTCAATACTTCACCTCCAACAACATTTCGAAGACTTTTGAATTACCTCTACCTAGTCATATTTTCATGAAAATTTGTATTTTGAACAATCATCAATGAACCTTCAACTTTCTTTGCTTTTTACACAATTTCTTTAGTATTTCGATCACTATCGTGCTTCTTCTTCTATGTCGCTCACCTTGACAAATGTTTCCTCCAACTTTGGCCGCTTAAAACACAATGCTCACAATTACTATGTCTCCTCTACCATTCTGCTTCATCACTTCTTTCTTGACGCTCAAGAGGTCAATGCTCTCACTTTCTACATGCGCAGACTCACCACACTTCATTGCATTATTTCAGAGACGTTTGTAGAATCCACGAGGAATTTTCTGACCACTCGCCTTACACAAATTCGTATCCGGTGCTCCACTCCATCTCCATGACTATTACAGCCAGCCAATATCTCACGCCTATTGTAACTTCTTCTATTCATGTGCTCCTCTCTGGGACGTCCTTCCCATCTTCAACACTCTACTCACTTTATATTGAAGGATATTTGAATTGTCTTCATACCACAAAATGAATTATTGGCCTTGTATAAATATTCTTTCACTTTGCTATTTGCGCCCAAGGAGGTTGGCCCATGCATATTAAACCTTTGAATTTCAAATTCACTTTTATATGGTGCTCAAGTCGGCCCACTCTCTTTTAAAACTCTTTTATATTATAATATTTAAATCTATGATTTAAATATTATAATATTTGAATATCTAAAATTTTACTCAAAATATATTTAAATCCTTTGATTTAAATATAAACCTTCCACTTTAATATTTAAATATTTCATTTAAATATTAAAGCATATAATTAAATCACCCTTGAAGATATCTACCTTGACATCAATGACAACATTAAATCACCCTTGAAGATATCTGCCTTGACATCAATGACAACTCAATAATTCTAACAAGAATTGGGTTGTTATAGATTGCATAGGATAGCATATGTAGGATTGTAGGTTTACAGGTGAAGATAGGAGAATTGTTGTAGTCCAAAAGGACATACCATTCAAATAGAAATTGCATTGTGCCATTTAATGGAACTTACATCATCTTGAGGAATTATAAAATTATGGCAGTATTGTCTTGCACCCTTGTCATCATAAGACTTTATCTATTTGAGGAGCTACAATATGGTGGAAGTGAAGTCTTGTACCATTGCCATATTAGAAGTGTCATTGTGGCAAATTGTGTTGTTCAAGAAGTGTTATTATTATCATCAAGGTGTTATCATCTGATGCCATCACATGTTACCATGATGGGAGTCGTCTAAGTAGAATGTTATTATGCAAGTGTTGTCTAGTGCCATATCATCTTAGGAGTGTCATTTTAAGAATGCCAACATATAGGGTGTTGTCATGTAAATATCATATTAAGAGTGTTGATTGTCTATGAAATTACCATTATACTTGGTATCATCATGCACAATATCGTTAAACTAGTTTTAGTTTTACAATTCAATGATTGTTGTCTAATTTGTGTTGTTATTCCAATATGGAAAGTACCATTATAGTAAGAGAACACAATCATGAAATATGTAATCATAAAGCTTAGAGACTGCTATCAAGGTTATGTTGACTAAATACCAAAGAGTATAAATTAGAACAAAATTAAATCTTACATTGTAGTGAGAGTGAATCATGAATCCCAATTGATCCAAGCAATATCAAATATGGGAAGTAAACCAAATATGGATACTCCCAATTTTAATGGAAGTTTAAATATTCAAGAATTGATAGATTAGACAATAGACATGGAGATATTCTTCCATTATGAATCTATGGAGGATCCAAAATATGTCAAATTTGAATTCACACAACTAAAGGGACATGCTTTTATTTGGTGCGATCTTGTCCAAACAAAAATACAATGATATGGACATAATCTATAATTCGGATAAGTTTGTAGTTAAATTAAAAGTAAAATTTCTACCTGTTTATTATTATATTGGGTTGTTTAGGAGACTCTAAAACCTCAAGCAAAAATATTTAGGAGTAAAAGAGTATACATAAGTGTTCTCTAAATTGACTATAAGGGCATGTCATATTAAAGATAATGAGAAGAGAGTTGTAAGATATGTAAATGAACTAAGGTTATCTATACAAGATGAAATTGGAATGCTTTGAATAATGATAGTTGAAGAATATTATCAATATAAGCTCAAGGTAGAAGAAACGTTGATCCATAAGAAACAAAATAATCTAGAGGAAGAGGAAAATTCTCTAGAGGAATAAAATAATTAAATAGTGGTAGAGGGAAGCATATACAATAAGGAGAAGTTAGTACTTCTCAAAGTGATTTCAACCAAAGTGTTCAAGAAAAGGGTGAATTATCAAGAGGATGAGATGAATTTGGTAAAGGTAGAGGATGTGGTTTTACTAGAAAGTGTTATAGATTCTTGGAGAGCATATGAGTACCCACACATGTATCAAATTAATAGGTATGGAAAGGAAGATTGTAACTAGATTACACAAGTAGATGAAGATAATATTTCTTCACTAAATCATATAGAGGAAACAAAACAAGAAGAGTCACTTATGATGAAGAGGGTATTGTTAATACCCACAATGAAAGTGCATGAACCTATGCAGAGAAAAAGTCTATTTAAAATAATTTGTAAATCTGGAAGGAAATGTTACAAGGTGATTGTTGATAGTGGGAGTATAGATATTTAGTGTATAAAGATATGGTAGATAAATTGGATTTAAAAGGATTGAATACCAATATTTGTATATATTCTCATAGTTGTAAAAGAGACATCCAAATTTAGTAATTGAACAATGTATGGTGAACTTTCGAATTCGTTCATACAAGGATGAGATACTTTGTGATGTGATGCCTATAGGTGATTTTCATGTCTTATTGGGAAGGCCATATAAATTTGATAGAAAGGTAGTGCATGATGGTAGGATGAACACCTACACTATTTAAAAGGATAACAAGGAGTACACATTAAGTCCATTTAAGGGCAAAGAAGAAAAGATGTATAACAGTACTACAATATGCCTAGGAATGGGAAAAAATCTTGTAGGGTTATGAAACAAAGTGGAAGTGAGAAATAGCAGTGTTGAAAGAAGTTGTGAAACACGTGGAAGAAAATATAGAAACAAATAAAATAATAATCATGGACAATGTAGATGATGGTACAAAAATTATTGTTGTAGATAAAGATAAAGACAAAGACAAAAGAGGAACAAAGAGATAGGAGAGGAATATAAACATCATGATGTCTTTGAGGATTGTGTTGTTCATGACAAAGGTTATATTGTCTAGGTTGATAGAAATAGTGGTACTTTTAAGTGTGGTGAAGAATATTATGATAATGTGTGATACTTGGATAATGACAATAGATATTAGAGTGGCAATGAGGAGATTATGTGCCTTGAAAGACACACCAAAGGTATTGAATCCAAGATAATGAGAAGAATGGGGTATACTAGTAAAGAATTGGAAACATATGGATGAGGTGCAAAAATACCCATGATGCCAAAAATAAGGCCACAAAATCAAGGCCTTGGATATATAGGTCAAGCAAGAAGCAATGAGACTAAAATTGTGATAAGAAATATTATTATAGGGGATGAAGATCCTAGGATGATTTTTTTTAGTCAATGTGGAAGATTTGGATACTTTACAACTAGGTATTGGAACCTACATTCTTGTGAGATTTGTGGAGTATATAATAACTCCAAATAAAAGTATTGGAACCAAGAGAAAGTAGCCAACAAAGTGCATGTTAAATATTGTTGGATAGATGTGATGGAATAGGACAAGGTGAAATAAATATTGAGTGAATAGTATAAGAGAAGGTTTTATTCTGAGATGAAGGTAATGATAAGATAACAAAATGGGCCTTGTGAAGTCAACCAAGCTAAAATGGCAATAACTTGGAAAAAAAATCATGTTGATAGGTTGAAGCTCATGGAACATTTCCTCTTACCTTGTGAGTATGATGTAGGAGCATCCAAACAATTATAGGTAAGGTAACTGATACCCATATTATAACTTTCACTACTGCATATACACTTTGTGTGAGAGAGAAGGAGAGTTGACAAAAAAAGGAACGATATACAAGAGGAAGAAGAAAAGGAAAGAAAAGAGGAAGAGAAAGAGGAATTGGCAAGATAAAATAAGATAAGAGAAGAGGTGAAAAGAGAGAGGTTGGAAGGAAAGAGAGACATGTGTAAAAGAAATAGGCCTATGCAATGTACAATTGCGAGACATATTGATAATACCATAACTTTCCACTTTGAATTTTTTCTATGTATTTTCTATGGTGAATATTTTGTGTTATTGAAGTTACACCTTGTAGATTGCATAGGATAGTATGTGCAGGATTGTAGGTTTACAAGTGAAGATAGGAGAATTATTACAATCCAAAACGATACATCATTCAAATGAAAATTTTACAAGGCCCTTAAGTGGAAATTACACTATCTTGAGGAATAGGAGATTTATGGTTGTACCATCTTATGCCCTTGTCATCATAAGACTTCACTAGAACTACAGTCTAGTGGAAGTGACATCTCGGGCCCTTATCGTATTAGAAGTGTTGTGGAAAATGATACCATTTGGGAAGTTTTATTGTTAGTAATTTATTGTCATGCGATGACATCATATTTTTCCATCATGAAGGGATTCATTTGAGCAAAATGCCATCATACGGGTGTTGTCTATCACCATGCTATCTTGGGAGTGTAATTTTAAGAATGTTGACATGTAAAAGTGTCATCATGCAAATACCATTTCCAGAGTATCGATGTTTACAAAAATGAAATCATACTTGACATGATCGTGCCCAATATTATCAAACTAGTTTCAATATTGCAATTTAGCAGGTGCCATCTAATGTGTGTTGTTATGCTAAATGTCATGGTGTCAACATGGAAAGTAGCGTTAGAGTAATTGGATGTCGATCATGAAAGTCACAGTTATAAATCTTGGAGACTATCATTAGGGTTATATCGACTCAAGACTTAGGTGAAATTTCTCATCTAGGAACCTTGTTGACTAAGGGCTATAGTCAAAATACATTGTCTAGAGTGTGTAAATTAGAACAAAATTAAATCTTACATTATGGTGAGAGTGAACAATGAATCCTTGCTACTATGGGATGCTATTGTTTAGTTGACCCCCTCTACCTAGAATACATCATAATGGTTATTTTAATTTAGATATAGAATGCAAATTTTCTATTTAGTCATAAGAACGAGAATATTGAAAGTTGTGATACTAAATATGAAAAAAATCTAAAACAAGTAAAAAAAAAGACAAAATTACATTTGCAACTAAAAATTAAAATTAAGAAAAAATATCTTAGCTATATTTGTATATGATTTGTAATGTCTTAAGTGTCTCTTGAGGAAACCAATAAATAATAATATGCAAAATAAAGGTATACTCTGTTGTATTAAAAGTGTATATCAAGATTTAAATATTTTAGCTCTATGTCAATATCTAACTTAAAGTACAACCACATCCCACAAGCTTCAAAAATTTCCCACTAAAATATAAAATAGATGTTCATAATATTTATTTGATTAGACTAAATATAATTAAAGTACTTTTATTTTTTTATATTAAATCTAACTATAAAAATAATATAATCTATAAAATATAACATAACAATTACATTAATAGTAAACAAATATCAAAGTTGAATGGACATCACTTCCATTAAAAAAATATTTCATTTACAGAATTATTAACTTGATTTCATACAAATTATTAAATATTTTTTATAGAGAGGTTTTGTACCACTATAAGACCCATTGATCTAAAACTAATGAAACCATAATGTTCTCTGTTCATGTTTTCTCCACCCATCAATGGCCTACTCATGCTCAGTTTTTTCTTAATACTTCTTTCTTGCAATATGAAACCACTGTTTGTCACATCCAAAGGATTTGGAACATTGTACCCAAACCCAATGGAGATTCAAGATGGATTGAGTGGTGGAATGATGCTATTTTTCATACCACTGCTCTGATCAAAAGCTTTGGAAAGAAGGTGGAACAACTGCATCGTTGCTCTAATACTACTATGCATAATGAGCTTGCACAAACCTTTTTCCATATTGAGGCCTCTCCTTTTGACTCCTCCATTCAAGACCATGTCGCTCTACTCCATCATTAGCTCAAAGTGGCTGAAGTGTACGAGGCTAGAGGGGCTCAAATTAAAGCCAAACTGCATTGGATCAAAGTGGGTGACCATATTTCTAAAAAGTTTTTCTAGAGGCTTCGGTCTCTACGTCACTCCACTCAATTTAAAGTTTGGTTAATGGGGTTCGCACCACCTCTTTTCCTTAGATAACAACTGAATTTACATGACATTATTCTCATGTTTTTACTGCTCAGTCGTACATCCCTGAATGAGAATTAGCCCTTCAATGTTGTAAAGAGGTTATCCCAACTTACCTCTTCCTAACGCAACATAATGAATGTGAATGACCCCTATTAGAGCATGATCTTACAGATACATTGTTTCAAATGGAATATGTGAAGGCCCCAGGGATTGATGGCTTCCCATACAAATTTTATAAAACTTGCTGGGATTTTGTTGGTCTTGACTTGCATAAAGTATATTTAGAAGCCCTGCAGTTTTGCTCCTTAGGTGCTATTATCAATAAGGGTAATATCAAGTTTATCCCAAATTATTGGGATCCAAAAATCATTACAAATTGGAGGCCAATAACTTTGCTTAATGTCAGCTACAAGATCATTGCCAAAGTGCTTGCTTTACGGATTAGACCCTTGCTTCCCTCTATTGTGAGGCATGAGCAAACTGGCTTTATCTAGAATCGATATATTTTGGACAACGTTCTCACTATTTGGGAAGGGATGGAATGGGCTCACAGGTCCAGTCAATAGGCCCTCTTCCTCAATATTGAATTTAAAAAGGCTTATGATCGAATTGAGTGGGTTTTCATTCTTTCCATGTTGGAATCTATTGGCTTTGGTCCTCAGTTTATTTCCTCTGTTAAAATACTTTTTCAGGATGCATCAGTTGTTCTTTCTCTCAACAAGTTTCAATCTAACGCTATTGGCTTGAATAGGTTAGTAAGAGGGCTGTACTTTGGCCCCCTCACTATTTATTTTAGCAGTAGAAGCATTTGGTTATATTTTGGCTCATCGTACTTATCTTGGGATGTTTCAGGGTATTTCCCTTCCTGGGAATGCTAGTCAACTTATTAATGGTTATTTTGTTGATGATTCCTTTATTACTCTGAATGAGTACGAATAATCCCTTTGTGAAGCCTTGTCTTGTCTTGATATTTTTTGTAAAGCCTTTGGGTCTAATATCCAATGGAGGAAAACCTCATGTTATAGGTAATCCCTACAACCTCTTCCCCTCTGTATTCAGCATGTGTAGTGGAGTTGGATTCATCCTGGAGAAGTCTTCAAATTCTTAGGAATTCCTTTTGCCTTTTAAGGCTCTCCATCTCAATTATGGCCTTATGTCATCAACAAAGTTGAAAACAAGCTAAAATATTGGAATGCTAAGAAGCTGTATCTTGCTGGTAATTTTCAAATTTGCTTGAAAGTGTTGGCTTCCATGCATGCTTATTACTCGTCTTGTTGGGTCTCTTCCTAGGCTTGTTACAAATGGCTTGAAAAATTACTGCAAGATTTTTTGTGGTCTAGTGGGTTTGAGTGAAATGGATTTCATAGAGTGGCATGGGATATTTGTTGTCTTCCACGAGAAGTAGGGGGTATGGGTTTGCTGGACTGTAAGCGTCAAGGGTTAGACCTATGTGCTAAATGGATTGTGTGGGCTCTAAAAGGACCTAAAGCATGGAAAGTTCTTATTAGACATTGCATCTCAGCTAGGCTTCCCCTCAATCGTCGAGTCTGGATAGGAATGGATTTACCCTCTCTAGTGATAGCCCTAGTTTTCATCAAAATCCTTGGCTGCTTTGTCATAAAAAGCATATGGAAGACTTGGCAACAATTAAAACCTTGGATTGTTTGGAAGGGGGTCCGTTCACATAAAGGCCTTTCCATTAATATTCTCAATGTCTGGTGGTCCCTTGTATTCAAGCTTCAGGGTAAGTCGTTGGGCCAAGTTCCTTGGGTCCATGCCCAATTTTTTTTAAGCGGGGCATTGCTGGTATTGCAGATTTTTACTCCAGGGAAAATAGAGACTGGATTCCTTGGAATGATTTTAAAATGATGTTTCTCTTGTCCAACGCTGACAAGGCTACGTATGATGTTGTTCTAGACCATACACCTTTCTCCTTATGGTAGAAATTAGGTGTCATATCCCAAAAACCCTGGTGGAAATATTAGGCTTGGTATAAGAGCACTTCCTTGCTCAACTACAAAGCCTGGCAAGGTTATGACTGGTTTACACTAACTGCACCTAGGGTGCCCAAACTCAATGTCAAATGGGACCTTCTGTCATCACCCTCTAGGTGGAAAACCATATTTCATTCATCCTGGGCATCTTATATGGAGCCAAAGAAAGCTTTTTTAACCTAGAGCTTACTGTATCAGAGTTTACCCCTTGGCAACAAACTTTCTTATATGGGGGTGCCTGAGCTCCAATGTCCATTTTGTCAAGAACCAAAGTTTTGTATGCATATTTTCTGGGCATGTAGACAGGCCAGTATCACTTGGAGTTGGGTGGGTTTTTTCTTTACCTTGTTTATGTCCTTGCAACTTTCCTAGCATCATGTCCTTCTATGTGATCTCATTCAATTTTCTCTCCCGCTGAGGGAAGTGTGGAAAATATTCAAAGTCAGCCTTCTATTTCACATTTGGAAATCTAGAAATAAGATTATTTTCAAGCAGGTTGATCTGTCTGAGGATTTTTTGTTTGATAACAAGCTCGAAGTTTTTCATAAAGTGTGGTTTTATATCTATGACTAGGCTAAAAAGGTGGCTACAAAGTTGGACCATTTGAAGGCTTTGATGAAATACTTGGGCGACATCCCTTATGTTGTTAGTAGCGAGGCCTCTGATCGTTCACCTCCTCACCCAACCAGATCCCGTTCACGTCAATGCCTTGATTGTGCACTATATCATCCTCCTTGGAGAAGATCCTGTGACTATGGAGGCTGTTAGAGGTGTGAATAGGGTTTAGGATTAATAATAGCTATAAGCTATAGTCCTAGTGTGAATAAGGTTATTATTTAGGGGTTATTTTTATTTTTAATTTTATTTTAATTAATTCCCTTATCACTCCACGTACCACCTTATCCCTCCACTCCATCTTTCCTATCCTAACCTCTCCTCCTTTATTCTCTCTTACTCTTAACTCCTTATCCCTCCACCTTAGCCCTCCACGTCCCTTCTATCCCCTTATTCCTCCAACTTCCGCCGCCATCCTCATCTCTTCCCTTATCCCTCCGCAACCCTTACCTATTTTCTTTCCAACCTCCACCTTCCCGACTAAAAAAAACATATTATAAATAATAGACGTTTTATTTAAGGTTGAGTTTGCTTTTGTAAAGGTTTGGAGTGTGAATAAATATATTCAGCACATTTTTTTTTGTATTTTTTGTCTGTATCCTTCTCGAGCAGCGTGCATACAGGTTTGGTACCACATCTGGTATCAGAGCCGGGACTACGCACGCATCCCGAGGCTCGAGCAGAGGCACGGCTATCGAGGCTCGAGCACGGATCCCGAGGCGCGACCAGGCGCAGCAGTCGAGGCTCGGATCCCGAGGAGGATCGAGAGCAGACTCGGGCACGGATCCCGAGGAGGACGTGGACAGACAGGTGGCAGAACGCGACACGTGGCAGAGTGAGCTGAGCTGGCTGCTGAGCTGTCGTGACACGTGGTGGCTGAGGTGGCGGTGACGTGGCAGTGAGAGAGGCCAAAATTTTGCCACGTGGCGGAGTTTGACTAGTTGGCAGGGTGTCCACGTGGCGGGTTGCGGTTTGTTGTTGACTGACGGCAAAAGGGCGTGTGAAGGGTCGACCGCCCGAAGGCAGTCGACTTAGGTAACGTCGACTGAGGGTTAAAAACCCTCGTTGCGTCCATCACCGGACGCATGTGGGATTATTCCCACTAGTTTTTAAAAAAAAAAAAACACCGCCCGAGAGGACATAAATTCATAGTCCTCACTCTTTGTTCGCCGCCAAGCCGCGTGGTGTAGCGGCAAGGCTCCTTCGTTCGAGCGCAGGAGGTCTGGGGGTCAAATCCCGCCAGCGACATTTTTTGTTTAAAAAATTTTTGCCACCTATAGTTTAAGAGGAAGGCGCTGCGCCTTCTCTACCAGCTGGGCCGTGCGGTGCAGCGGCTAAGTCCCTAGCTTGTGGCAAAGAGGTACCGGGTTCGAATCCCGTCGTGGAAAAGTTTTTTTTTAAAAAGTTTTTTTTTTTTGTCCGCAATTTCGCCGAGAAGGAGATAAATTGAAGGCTCTCGCCTTCAATACATACCTAGGCTGTGTGGTGGAGCGGCCAAGTTACCCGCTTTGTAAACAGCAGGTCGCGGGATCGAAGCTCATCAAGAGAGAAAATCCGGAATCCTTTGACCGGAGGGTTCAAAACACAGGACTTCACACTGTGTTTAGTCAGCTGCAGAATCAGGTGATTGCTCACCTGAGAAAGCCTGATTTTGGTTACGAGGGAGGTTCGGAGGATAACATCTTCGGACAAAGGATTGAGGAATCCGACACGGTGCGGTTTGTTTCGGATGTTCGAGCTGGTGCTAGTTGTACACCGAGTGTACACGTAACCGAATCAAGTGAGAGCTATACTCCACGCTCTCCGAACCCGAACACTGAACGAGAACAAGAGGAAGAAGAGGAACTCGAAGAAGTTGAAGCGAGAAGAAGAAGCGACGACAGAAGAAGAAGATCCGGAGGAGGTGGATCTGAGGAACCGAGAGATAATTGTCATCGGTAGTGACGACGAAGCGATAAACCATGCTCCTCCCAAAAGGAGCAATCCTTACACAGAAGAACACTCACAGACTGAGCGTTACAAAAAGGCGAGATTTGATCTGAATAATTAATATCTTTCTGTACTGCTTTGTATTTCCAGTTAGCATCAATAAAACTTTGTTTTGTGAAATGGCTCATAGCTGCTAGTCTACCCATCCACTGAATTTAATGGTAGTGATTATGATTATTGGGCAATTAAAATGAAGACTTTATTGATTGGGAAAGGTCTTTGGGATGTAGTAGAAGAAGGTTATGAGGAACCTAGTGTTGCAGAATGGGTAGCCTTTTCAGCTGCTGATAGAAGATTAAGAAAAGATGCCCAAAAGAATAACTCATTTGCCCTATATCATATTCATGCTGCTTTAGATAAAAGTATCTTCCCTAGGATAGCTTCATATGTAATCGCCCAAGATGCATGGAATGCCCTCAAAGAAAGCTATCAAGGCACTGACCAAGTGAAGCAAGTGAAACTCCAAACTTTGAAACGAGAGTTTGAAAATCTCCGAATGTATGAGAATGAAAGAGTTGGAGATTACTGCGTGCGTGTGAAAGCCGTAGTAGATAAGATGGTCACATTAGGGGAAGATATCAAGCCTGAGATAATGGTTAAGAAAGTGTTGAGAACACTTCTTCCTAGATGGAACTCAGTAGCCATTATTATTGAAGAGTCTAAAGATTTGACTACATTGTCCTTTGAAGCTCTAATTGGTTCGCTTCTCTCACATGAAGAGAGACTACAGGAGACTACTTCCACTAGCTATGGAGGTGATGATAGAGCATTCGCTTCACATGAAGGTAGAGGCAAAGGCGAGAGGTCGAGGAAGAGGACAACGAGAGAGCAGGGGCCAGAAACAATCAAAGAGGTGGTACTCCTAACAGAGGAGGAATGACAAATAGAGGGGGAAACCAGAACAGAGGAGGTCAACAGAACAGAGGGAGACAATCAGGTAAAGGAAGAGGAGGAGATAAATCTAAACAAGTTTGCTACAACTGTGGCAAACTAGGCCATTACGCTCGTGATTGTTGGTCAAAGGCTTCGCAAGCAAGTAGCAGCAATCAGGGCAGTCAATTTGGAAACTTTGGAGAAGAGGAAGAGGCTTCAAATCTCTTTCTTACATATGATCAGGCAGAACAGAACATGAATGACACATGGATTTTGGACACAGGGTGTTCAAATCACATGAGTGGCAAGGAAGAACTCTTTGCTACAATTGACTCCTCCTACAAATCAAGCATTCGGTTGGGCGACGACAAGTCATTGACAGTAGAAGGCATTGGAGCCATGGAGGTTCCAACAAAAGAAGGAGTAAAACGAGTAAGTGATATCTATTACACTCCTCATCTTCAACATAATCTTTTAAGTGTTGGACAAATGCTAGAAAAGAATTATAAGTTGATTTTTGATGAGGGTAAATGCACTATTTTTGATAAGAATAATAGTAATAGAATCATTACTCAAGTACCAATGTCCAAAAATAGGCTCTTCCCTCTAAGATTTGGCCAGCCAAGGGGAGAAAAGTTAGCAAATGTTGCTATTACCAATCCAAGTGTCCTATGGCACTTGAGATATGGTCATTTGAATACGACTAGTTTGAAATTGCTAACTTCACAAGCAATGGTGATTGGACTTCCAAAAGTTCGGGATACTAAGGAAGTTTGTGAAGGGTGTGCTTTGGGCAAGCATGCCAGGTCAAAATTCCCTCGTGGAGAAGCATGGCGGGCCGATTATCCACTCCAACTTGTACATACGAGACATCCGTGGTCCGATGCGAGACCAAGAGTCTTGGAAACAACTCTTATTTTTTGCTTTTCATTGATGATTGCACACGAATGTGCTGGATTTATTTTTTGAAACATAAGGATGAAGCTTTTGCATGCTTTATCGATTTTAAAGAAAGAGTTGAGAATGAGAGTGGATATTCCATTAAGTGTTTGAGATCGAG
This sequence comes from Wollemia nobilis, assembly GCA_028583015.1. Classification (NCBI taxonomy): domain Eukaryota; kingdom Viridiplantae; phylum Streptophyta; class Pinopsida; order Araucariales; family Araucariaceae; genus Wollemia; species Wollemia nobilis. The sequence continues at coordinate 5,479,633 of JAQPPZ010017107.1, read as the reverse complement.
ATAGAGGAGGAGAATACTCCTCTAATGATTTTTGAATTTTTGCAAGAAACATGGCATCAAGAGGCGGTTCACAACTGCCTATACTCCATGACGAGAATGGTGTAGCGAGAAAGGAAGAATCGCACCATAGTGGAGATGGCAAGATCAATGCTTCGGACGAAGCATCCGAGTAATTCCTATTGGGGAGATGCAACTAAGGCGAGTGTTCACATTACGAGCAGGGAGTCCTACATCAAGTTTAAAAGGGAAGACACCTTACCAAGCATGGTATGGTAGAAAACCAAATGTCAAATATTTCAGGGTATTTGGTTCACTGGCTTATTCTCACATTCCAGATGAGCGGAGAAAGAAACTAGATCCTAAGAGTCAGGCTTGTATTTTTGTTGGGTATTGTGAGAATACAAAAGGATACAGACTCTACAATCCACGGACTCGGAAAGTTATCATTTCCAGGGATGTGATTTTTCGATGAAGGGGGAGAATGGGGTAAACCCCAAATATACAGTGAAGTTGAGGCACAAGATGCTAGTTCTAAGCAGGTACAGCAGCAGTCACCACAGAAAGAAAAGAGGTCTCCACCATCAAGTTCTAGTCCAAGTTCTTCCTCAAGTTCATCTCCACCAAGTCCTTCTCCTCAAGGACAGGCAAGTTCCTCACCAATGGACGTTGATCCGTCATCCAGAGGTAAGAGAACTTTACAATATCATCCTGCACATCAAATGTTAGATACAGATTTTTCAAGAAGATATCTTAGAAGTCAAGCTAGTGAAATGGGTTCAGTTTTGCAAAGATTAGAAAATTTGCGTTTGTATGGAGATGATGAGTCACAACAAGAACCTAGAGGAGATACAGTTAACTATGCTTTGTTAACTAGTTCACAGCTTGAACCTTCAAGTTTTGAGAAGGCATGTACTCAGAAAGTTTGGCAGGATGCCATGAGAGAGGAGATAACCTCTATAAAAAACAACGACACCTGGGAGCTCGTGAAGCTTCCGAAAGGAAAAAAATGTGTTGGTTGTAAATGGGTCTTCAAGACCAAATACAATGCTGATGGCAGCATTGAAAAGCATAAGGCGAGACTAGTAGCAAAAGGCTTTACACAGAAGTATGGCATAGATTATGAAGAGACTTTTGCTCCTGTAGCCAGGCAGGAGACAATCAGAACTGTTCTTGCTTTTGCTGCACACAAAGGATGGACAATCCAACACATGGATGTTAAGAGTGCTTTTTTGAATGGTTACTTGACAGAAGAAGTCTATGTTGAGCAACCACAGGGTTTTGTAGAGAAAGGCAAGGAGCACCTTGTTTGTAGATTGAAGAAGGCACTCTATGGCCTCAAGCAGGCGCCTAGAGCTTGGTACTCACGAATTGATGGGTACTTTTCAGATTACGGGTTCATCAGGAGCAAAAATGAACCCACATTGTACTACCTAAAGCAAGCTAATGACATTCTCATAGTTTGCTTGTATGTAGATGATCTCATCTTCATGGGTAGTAATGAGAAGATGAATTTGGAGTTCAAGAACTCCATGATGAAGCAGTTCGAGATGAAAGATCTAGGCTTAATGCATTACTTCCTAGGAATGGAAGTTCATCAGTCAGATTTAGGGATCTTCATCTGTCAACATAAATATGCTCAAGACATGATCAAAAGGTTTGCTATGGAGCATTGCAAGGCAGTTGCAACTCCAGTTGGACATGGTATCCATTTGAGCAAAGATGATGGAGCACCAAAAGTTGACATGACCACTTTCAGAAGCATTGTTGGGAGTTTGATGTTTCTCGCCAACACTAGACCTGATATTCAGTATGCTGTATCTCTTGTTTCCAGATTTATGGCTAACCCCTTTGAGCTGCATTTGAAAGCAGCTAAAAGAATTTTGAGATATGTAAAGGGTACACTGGATTTTGGAATCCGAGTACCACAAAACGACACTATCAAGCTTGTAGGCTTCGGTGATAGTGATTGGGGTAGCAATATTGATGACGAGAAAGTCAACATCGGGGAAGCTGTTTTAGTCTTGGATCGGGACTAATCACTTGGAGTTCCAAGAAACAAACGGTTGTAGCGCTATCTTCAACGAGAGGCGAGAATACATAGCGACTACTTATGCGGGTACTCAAGCCCTATGGCTCGGGAAAATACTTGAAGAGATTGGAGAACAGAGAGTGGTCCCACCAGAATTTACTGCGACAGCACCAGTGCCATTCAGTTGGCATACAATCCTATCCACCATAAAAGAACCAAGCATTTTGATATGAAGTATCACTTCATTCGTGATATGGTGGAACAACAAATTATAGAGCTTGAATACTGTCACACCTTGGATAACATTGCAAGACATTTTCACAAAAGCAATGACAAAAGCACAATTTGTAAAAGCTGAGAGACTGTGTTGTCAGTCCTCTCACCTTTAAGGGGGAGAATGTTAGAGGTGTGAATAGGGTTTAGGATTAATAATAGCTATAAGCTATAGTCCTAGTGTGAATAAGGTTATTATTTAGGGGTTATTTTTATTTTTAATTTTATTTTAATTAATTCCCTTATCACTCCACGTACCACCTTATCCCTCCACTCCATCTTTCCTATCCTAACCTCTCCTCCTTTATTCTCTCTTACTCTTAACTCCTTATCCCTCCACCTTAGCCCTCCACGTCCCTTCTATCCCCTTATTCCTCCAACTTCCGCCGCCATCCTCATCTCTTCCCTTATCCCTCCGTAGCCCTTACCTATTTTCTTTCCAACCTCCACCTTCCCGACTAAAAAAAACATATTATAAATAATAGACGTTTTATTTAAGGTTGAGTTTGCTTTTGTAAAGGTTTGGAGTGTGAATAAATATATTCAGCACATTTTTTTCTGTATTTTTTGTCTGTATCCTTCTCGAGCAGCGTGCATACAGGTTTGGTACCACAGAGGCCCGTTGCAATAGTAGGATATGTACACCTCCCAACATTCTACGCTTGTGATCACTTCGCAATATCCACCTGTGCCTAATGATGGTTGGGGGCTTGAGGTAGCCACAGACATATTTCTTGCTGATCCCGTCCTTCTTCTCTAATTACTCATGCTTTAGGCTGGGGTGAGGAGCACTTTTATGGGTGGGGGGAACCACCCACTTCAAATGGATAAGGCCCTGTCTGCCACATTCCCCCTTCTTTAAAAACTTTTATGGCTGTAGAATGTTTCTAGTTTGCTGTTGATGGCTATGGTACCTGTGTGGTGCAATTTGTTTTTCTTTATCTGCTATTAGGATAAATTAATGATATTTGGGTGTGATTTTTTCTCCACCCACACTTTTTTTTTGCTATAAAAAACTTTTATTTTTATAATTAAAATAACATTTCACCAAAAAAAACTAATAAAAAATTATAAAACTTAGATATAAACTATTTATAAATTAGTTTTATTTATAATAATTATATTTTACTTAAATATTTATTTATGTAAATGTACCCTTCTCACATATTTAGTTTACTTTAAGATGTGTCTATGTACTAACTATCAAAACAATTATATAAGGTTTAATTAATAGAACTCCATAAAACTATAAAGATAACAATAATATAATGTTTAATTAAGAGAACTATATAGAACTATAAATATGGGTTGGTGGGTTGGTTAAAAGTATGCATTTATTTTTAAATTAAATTTTAAATAAATAATATTATTTAGAATTAAATTTTAATCATAAAATATGTTATTAAATTTATATCATCACATTATAATTTTAATTAAAATATATGATATTAAATATATTATATTCATGAATATATTATTAAACTTATAACATTACATTATGATTTTAATTAAAAATATATGATATTAAATATACCTATTCACATATTCAATTTACTTTAATATGCATCTATTTACTAATTATCAAAAGAATTATATAATGTTTAATTAATAGAACTACATAGAACTATATAGATAACAATTATATAATATTTATTTAACAGACCTGCATGAAACTATAAATATGGGTTGGTGAAAAGCATGTATTTAGTATTATTTGGAATTAAATTTTAATCATGGAATATATTATTAAATTTATATCTTTATATAATGATTTGTTTTGATGGACACACACCTACCCTTCACATATTTACCCATGCCAAAGTTTAGAAGAAAAGCCAAAGCCCAAACCATTGTGCTACCCCTTAGGACATCATCATATTATGATCTTATTTAAAAATATATGATATTAAATTATGGCCTAGTTTTGCTGGAGTGGTTGTTTTAGTTGCAGACGTTAGAAAGCAAGAGGACCAACCCCCACACACATGCCCAAACTCAATGTTAATAGGGGTGAGGAATCCCACATAGTGGGACCAAGGACTTGCACCTTTAAGTCTACTACACTATTGGTAAAAAGTATGACAAGTGTTGGGGTTTATAAACCACTCAAGTCCCACAACGCAGTTGATGGGAGATTATTCACAAATACAGACAAACTACACTAACAAGATAGATAGGTATTAACACAAAATGAAATTCCAAACATGGAATATGTCACTGGAAAGGAATTCCAATCATAGAATATGCCACTAGACTTGCATCATAATTATAATATAATACAGGGGAGACAAGGTTTAAACCAAGGTGTGGGTGTGGACGAGTGTGTGAGGGGGTGGGTGTATGGTGGTTGTGTATTAAATTTTCTATTTATAAACACAAGTTTCGGCTTTAGGAGGGGTCATGGTTAGGAAGAGCCATGCAGTTGATAGTAAGGATTTCTCACACTAACCAAATAAAAAAAAATTATAATCTAATATAACATAAGTAAATTTTATTTATAAAATTAAACACGTTTAATTAATTTTTATATATTAAATTATTAACATATATAAAAAATATTAATAATTACAAATTAAAATAAGAATATTATATTTATGTTTTACTAATGTAGAAATATTTCATGTATGCCAGAGTTTTAGGAGGTACAACACAATAATTTTGGTTTTTTTCGGGAGGTTCAAGCTTCAAACCGTTGAATGTGTATAGATGTGTTTGACCGCTATTAATAAGATTAGCTCTCACCCTTACCCTTATAAAAAATCATAAATAAGAATGTCTAACCCTAAACTAAAAGCATGTATTTTTATTGTAATATCTTTAACCTAGAAAGCATTAAAACTTGGATATAAAATATTTGTAAATTAGTTTTGTTTATAATATTATAGTTTTGCATTAAATATCTCTTTTTATAAATGCAGATTATTTTTATTATTCTTTTTGATTTTTATCATTGAGATTTAAAGCTGCATCATGTGTTTTTGCTTTTTATTATTGAGATTTAAAGCTGCATCACGTATTTGTCTTTGTTGATTATTTTGAATTAAAAATACACATTTTTATTAAAGGTTTCCATTTCATACCAAAGTTTAAATTTTATAAAAAAAATTTATAGAAAAAAAAAAATCAAATACATATTATAATTTAAACTTAATGTATGCATATTATATTTAATATTTAACAACAAGGTTATAAAAGAAAATATCAAAATTAGCCAAGCTTATTGCATGCACTATTTTCGAGGTTACCTTTTCTATTTTCGTAGGTTTTTTGTGGGATAGTGTTGATTTGTTTTTTTTCCTGTCACTGCCTTGGGCGGTGGTCCGCCTATATCTCATGACTACCACCTTCTCTATTGCTTCACTTGCACTTGAAATGGCTGGAGAGCACAATGGTGCTAGGCAAACATCCCTGGAAGTGCCTCCCAAAGGTGGAACACGAGGTAAAGCTTCTCGCCCCGTTGCTTACGTTCATGTTGAAGAATATAATTCGTCCTGTGAATGGTTTGAAAATCATACTTTAGTAGGATACTTTCTGGGTAGGATCCCCAATGATTTCCTGTTACGGACCTGGGTGCAACAAGTTTGGCAACCCCATGGTGTTCATGTGGAAAGTGCTTCCAATCTGACTAAAGGGTACTTTTTGTAGCTTTTCTGAGCCTATGCATGCGCAGAGGGTCCTTGTTAGGGGTCCTTGGACTATCCGTAACTCTTTGCTGCTTTTGCAACCTTATAATAGGAGCTTTTCTATTGAGGAAGAGGGTGCCTCTACTGTTACGGTCTGGATTGAATTTATGGGTCTCTCTATCCTTTTCTGGAAACACCTTCGTACCATTGCAAAAAGTATAGGGAAGTTTGTGTGCTATGAACCTCAACATTTTTATGTTCCCCATCCCTCTAGGAGGGTTTGTGTTAAAGTTGATCTTACCAATGACCTTCCTGATGAAATGAAACTCAATATTAATGGCCTGTCTATTTTCCAAAGAATTCTTTATATCAATCTCCTGAATACTTGTTTTCACTGCCAGTCTTCACAACACAAGATTAGGGATTGTCCCCTTATGGCTGCTAGGTTCAAAGATAAAAATTCCTCGCCGCCACCTGATTCCTCAATTTCGGTTGGATCTAGCAATAAAGGGGAAGAGGAATGGATGCTTGTTATCAACCGTCGTAACCATCACTCTCTTCAACAAGAATTCATTTCCTAGCCCTCTAGCCCTAGATATTTGTTGGGAGGTTCTCCTCCTCAAGCTGAGTTGGTCGTTTCAACTCCTGTCCATCCGGTCCTTGTTGTTTCTACTCCTATCCATCTAGTCCCTGTTGTAACTTTTGAACCGAATTCTTTGTCGGGTGGTCCGTCGTTTACTTTAGTTGTTGCCACGTCACCCCAACAACACAGAATAGAGGAGAACTAGTATTACAGACTCTGTCATTCTCGTAGTCCGCTCAAGGGTGGGATTCAGGTTGCCAGTGAAAAAGACGTCAGATATTTCATAATCATCAGGTTGTTACTTATCTAGGTGATAGTAATGTTTTCAATGCTCTTGGTGCCTTGCATGACTCGGGGGATGGTCTGGATCTTTAGGGTCATGATGTTGTCCAATGATTTTTTCTCATGGAATGTAAGAGGACTGACATACCCAATCCAAAAATATGCGATCCGCAGTGAGTTGGCAAACACTGCTCACTTACATGGTACTTTTGACTTTGTCTGCTTGCAAGAAGTTAAAATAACAGATTTTATTTTGGAATGTACATGTAATTTTCTTTGTCTGCGGGGCCCTTTATTTCACACCAAACATTCTCTTGGGAGAGGAGGGGTTGTCACGTTTATTTCCCCGTGATGGCAGTCTCATGTTGTGACTTTTGGGGTGAACCCTTCCAACCAAGTTGTTTGGGTTTTGCTAGAATTGTTTGGGAAGCTTTTGGTACTATCAATTTGTATGCTTCAAATGATGCACATGATAAGAGTAATCTATGGCAGTGGCTTGCTTTATCCTTACCTCTTGCAACTTGGGTTTTGTGTGGTGATTTCAATATGGTGGAGAAGCCTTCTGATAAGAAAAGTTATACCCCTATGAGACGGAGTCTAGGTGAGAGGGAAGCTTGGTACTTCATGAAAAATAAACTCAGCTTGTATGATCCTAATCATAGGTTTTCTCCTGTTGATTTTTTTGATGCTCAGTGGTTTACCTAGTCAAATTTCCAAGAAGATGCTGCTAGAGTTTTGAAGCGACTGGATAGAGCCATGTTTTCTGAGAGTGATTGCTTTCAGTTCGAACAACTTTCCCCTAGTCTTCCTTTTGTCCTCACTCTTCCTGCCATAACTCTATCAGATCATGCTCCTATTGTTTTTTCTATTTCCCAGGATCAAGCTCCACCCCCTATGTTTAGCTCTCATTTTTACCCAAATACTTCTTTCCTGCAACACTCTGCTTTGAAAGCTCATATTAGTAGAATTTAGAATGTAATCCCTAGGCCATATGTCTCTTCTGGCTAGATTCAATGGTGGAATGATGCAATCAAAAGAAAAAACAAGGTTCTCCGTATCCTTGGCAAATATGTGGCAAAAAGGAGAAAGAAATCCAAGCTTGTCTTGAGATAAGAGCTTTCCAAAGCCACTTTGCAACTGGAAAATAATATCTTTAGTCATCCTCTTCAGGCTCATGTTGCTACTCTCCATCATGAAATTTGTTTAGCAGACTTATATGAATATAAATGATCTCAACTTCGAGCCAGTTTGAATTGGTTGAGAGTAGGTGATCGGGTGACAAAATAGTTCTTTCAGTGACTCCATCCACCTATTCATGCTACTCAGTTCCAAGCTATCCAGTATGATGGAGTCAGGTTTACTGCCTTGCCTGATATTATTAAAACCTTTGTTCTTCATTATCAGTGAGTGTTTGCTTCTCAACCTGTCACTAAGGCTAGCTAACAATATCTTGAGAAATGTTGCTCTATCATACATCACAAGCTCTCTCCAGCTCAGAGGGATCTTTGTGATTGTCCTCTTTCTTTGGAGGATCTTAAATTGGCTTTGGCACAAATGGCAAATGATAAAGCTCCAGGCATTGATGGTTTTCCTACAAAATTTTATAAAGAGTTCTGGGATATGGTTGGCTATGATATGCTACATGTTTATAGAGAGGCAATGTTAACTGGATCCCTTGGCCAGATTATTAATAAAGGAAATATTAAGTTTATCCCTAAGCCTGGTGACCCAGAGATTCTTACTAATTTGTGGCCTATCAATATTTTAAATGTAAGTTACAAGATTATTGCCAAAGCATTAGCTTTAAAGCTTAGACCTGTACTCCCTCTGATTTTCAGGCCAGAACAAACAGGTTTTGTCAAAGGCAGATATATTTTGGATAATGTGATTGTTGTTTGGGAAGGTATAGAATGGGCTAATTCTTTAGGTCAAGATGCACTTTTTATCAATATTTATTTTGAGAAAGCTTATGATAGAATTGAATGGTATTTTATTACCTCTATGCTTCAAGCATTAGGTTTTGGCCCTTATTTTGTTCAATCTGTTAAGATGCTTTTTTGGGATGCCTCAGTTATTCTCACTATGAACTGCACTCAGTCACAGTCCATTTCCCTAGCTAGGTCTGTCAAGCAAGGTTGCCATTTAGTCCCTTCCATGTTTATTCTTGTAGCTAAATATTTTGGTTACCTTCTTTCTCATCACGCCTCTCAAGGCCTCATTAAAGGTATTTATTTGCCTAAGTCTGAGATGCAACTTTTGAATGATCATTTTGTTGATGATTCTTTTTTAACTTTGCATGTGGATGAGCAATATGTTTCTATTGCATTAAATTGTTTGGAAACCTTTTGTCTTGCCTCTGGGTCTAGTATCCAATGGCGTAAGACTTCATGTTATAGACAATCTCTGCAACCTCTCCCAGCTTGGCTAGCTTCTTATTCCTGGCAGTGGATCCAACCTGGAGAAGTGTTCAAGTTTTTAGGTATCCCCTTTTCTTTTCAAGCTTCCCCTGCTCATTTATGGGATATTGTTATTCAAAAAGTTGAAAAGAAACTTGATTATTGGTCTACCAAAAAGTTGTCTTTAACAGGGAAATTCCAGGTTTGTTCCAATATCTTAGCATCAACACATGTGTATTATTCCTCTTGCTGGGTGCCATCTCAGAATTGCTATAAAAAATTGGATAAGCATTTGAGAGATTTTATTTGGGCAAAAGATAAGTCCAAAAGGGGATTCCATCTGGTATCTTGGGATATTTACTGCCTTCCCAAGAAGAATGGTGGTATGGGCCTTTTTGATTGTCATCACCAAGGGTTTAATTTATGTGCTAAATGGATTATTCGGTCTTTGGAAGGAGATGAGGCTTGGAAAATTTTAATTCATCATTGTATTTCTTCAGGGCTCCCTTTGGGCAAGAAAGTTTGGAAGGGCTTGAATATTCAGACAATTCTAATAGCCCCTGTTCCTTTTAAAATTTTAGGTTCTTTTGTGATTAAGAGTATTTGGAAAGCTTGGGAAGATTTCAAACCTTGGTTGCATTGGCATGGTAAAGGTAAAGCAGAGGGGACATCAATTTCTTTTCGTAAACCTTGGTGGTCCCCTGTTGTCACTGTTGAAGGTCTGCCTTTGGTAAAAGTGCAATGGATTCATGCCCTTCGGTTTCACAAGAAAGTAATTTCTTCCTTTTTTGATTTTTTTTATTTGCATACCAGGAATTGGTTATCCTGGGATTAGTTTCGGCATAAATATGGAATTAAGCAGGATGATAAAACCACCTTTGATGTAGTTGTTGATAAAATTCCTTTTTTTTTTTGGACCAATATTGGTAAGCATTTCCAGAAACCTTGGTGCTCTAATTGGTTTTGGCCAACACAAACTCAAATTTCTAAATATAAACCTTTTGTAGGGTATTCTTGGCTTTCCCCTAATGTTCCTATGGTGGATGTTTTGAATTATAGATGGGATCTTGTCTCTTCGTAATCCCGTTTGAGTTTGAGATTTTTAGCTTTGTAGGCCTCATATATTGAACCCAAGCAAGGTTTTTATGCTTGGAGTCTCTTGCATCAGGGACTGCCTATTGACAACAAGTTACGACATCTTGGGGTGGATGACCCTAAATGTGCATTTTATAATGAATAAGAAGACTTCATTCATGTTTTTTTAGAGCTGTCAGAAAGCTCATGAAGCTTGGACTTGGATCCTTTCTTTTTTTAACCCCTTTTCAGTGGAAGGATGTTTGTGGGTTCATGCCATTTTTAGGGACCCACTTGTTTTTACAAAACCACTAAGAGAAGTGTGGCATATTTTTCGTATTAGTATTCTCTATCATTTATGAAAAACCTGCAATAATATAGTTTTTTCTTGACTTCAGGCCTCTACTTCCTTCTCTCTAGTTGATAAACTTGCTATTTTCTATGACTGTTGGTTACATATTATTAATCAAGTGGAGAAAGTGAATGTTGAAGTTCAGCATTTACGTTCCTTGCTGGAATACTGGGCGAATGCTCCTTGTTCGGTTAGCCGCCTTCCTTTGGAACTTGTGTATTCTAGGTTGTGGGGTTAGAGTTCTCAATGCTGGAGGCCTTCTTGTGGTCATGTTTCTGCTGGTTCTTCCTCCATATCTCCTCATAGTGGATGGGATATTCATGTATAGCCACATATTGTGAATCCTTCATGCTGGGATGCTTGTCCAAAACATTCTGTTTCGATGGTTGGATGGGGGGATGTCTCAAACCCATATACCGTTGTTGATCCGTGTGCCAATAATGAGGCAATTGGTATAACTAATGGTTGGGGTGCGCCTCACATGAAGGTGGAAAATGAGAATATTTAGGCTGATTATTCCTGCTATTTGCACTTTGGGTGGTCTTTGCTGTCTGCTTGATATGATGGTTTATTTAAAGGTGTCAATTTGTTAAACTTTGGTTATAAGGGGAGTTCTTGTTTTTGATGTATTTGAATCCTAACTTTTTATAAGTTAGTGTGAAGACTTGTGGCGGTTAAGGGTGTTTTGAAACGGGGTGTGCTCAATCCCACCCAACCCTTTTTTTTTATGAAAGATATTTTTAAATTAATACAAGGTCTTTTTCATTCAAAAAATATCAAAATTAATTATCTAAAATGTGATGGTCTAATAAGAGTACTAAAAATAAATGGATTAAACATATAATTCTTAAACATACATAATTATGTTCTATGCTATTAAACCGTCACGTGCACCTTTTACAAAATAGCCAAAGATACTAGTTATTGGCTTTGAATGAACTTAAAAATATTTCAAGTTCAATTTACACGTTTCACTCTAAAAATTATGCCAAAACTAATTTATATGTAGTCTCTTTTTGTTTTATCTTACTATTGATTTTTCATTAATGTTATTAAAAATTTAATTTCATTTAAAAATAATTAATAACACAATAAACTCTATTTTTATGTATGTAATAAAATAAAAATTAACTTAGCTGATTGGTGTTTTTATTTAAAAAAGTAATTTTGTGATTTTTTTTAGTGATATATAAATTGAACAATCCTATAAGAAATATTTTCAATTTAATATTTATGAGCTTGTATTCAAAACATGAGCAATAATACCATTGACATAATAAAATGAGTAGAGAACATATTAATAAGTAATTAGTTAAATGGTGTTTCCTTAGTGATATAATAATTATAAATTCTTGCAAATTTAAGTTAAAATTATCAAGCCAACAAATCCCAAGTATATTAAAAAAGTCAATATTAATAATATTAATGTATCAATAGATCTAAGAGGAAAAAAACACAAAAAAAATGACTATTAACAATGAGACGAAGGAGGAGAGTTGTAAGAAACAGAGTGTGTATCCAAAGAATAGTGTTGAGGTTGCTAATGCAAGGAGGAGATATTTTAAAGATGTAAAACCATTAAAAAAATAAAAATGTTTGATGTAAACTTAACTTAGTTATGGAATTTGAGGTATTGACTCTAGAATGACCTAGTTGTCGAATCTAGGAATGGAGTCTTTTCTCTTTTTTCCCACAATCTATCCTTGGAGTAGAGCAAGATGACCAATATGGCCAAGGTTCTAGATTTCCATCCATGTAGAGAATTTACATTATAGAACTTTAGTTTCAAAAACTCATTTGGAGTGAAGTTGGAACGAGGTTTAGTTACAAAGGTGCCTCCAAACTTCATTCAACATCTAATATTGGCTCTTTCAAACTAGGCCTTGGTCTGTAAATTTATAGGTATTTATCCCAAATCAAAATAGAGAAGTGGATAAATAATTCCTAGGGTTCAAAAACTTCTAGTTTTGAGTTTATGATGATTGGTAGAGGCTATTTTGTTGTTACCTTTCCTTCATTTGAAGAAAGAGACTCTATTTTTCATGGTGGCCCATGTTGTTTTGGGAACAAGACCTTTGTATTTGACTCCATAGACTCCTATATTTGACCCTCAAGAAGAGGAATTTGAACACGTTTCAATATGGGTTTCTGTTCCTTTCCTACCCTTGCATTTGTGGAATAAACCCACTTTGGAGGTTATAGGAAACACAATAGGGAAATATGTAGATTGGGCCCCTCCCAAGGCAAACAATACCTCTTGTGCTCGTATTTGTGTAAGAGTAAACTTGAAAAAAAGAATTCCAAAAATATAGAAATCAAGGTCCTTGATTGGGTTTATAAGCAATTATTGGATTATGAACATATCCCATTGAAATCCATTATGTATCAACAATATGGACAATTCCTTATAAACCACCCTTTTAAGGAAATAAAGTTGAGAAAGAAAAAGAAACTTATTTTCAAACTATTAAAAACATGAGAAAGAGGTTGAAGAAACTCAACATGTGAAAATAGTCATTCTAGGATGTACTATGACAACCCATTTGGTAGTAATGGGTGTTGGCAATATTACATAATTTTACACCTTGAGTACCATTATAAATATTTAGATTAGGAAGTGTGTGTGTGTCAAGAGTGTTTATATGTCATGTGTGTAAGAGTGAATGAAATGTGTCATGTGTGCAAGTGTGAGTGAAAAGTATTATGTATGCAAGTATGAATTATGAGGTATAATATGTGTAAGTGAAGAGCAATGTGAGATGTATCAAAATTAGAAGTAGGAAGTTATGTATTCATGAGAAGCTTCATCATAATATAAGAAAGACATGTGAAATGTTGCATCTCCAATGATTTTGAGGAGGTCAAAAGTTACGAGAGTTGAAGAGTTTTTTGTAATGATATATATTAGAGATAAAACTTGATGCTATGTAACAAGTTTTGTAATGTGAGAAATTATGATTTATGAATGTAATAAAGAATTTTTTATTGTGTCATATTTGTGTTACTATTGTATGTGAGATTATGCATGTGATTATATGATTATGGTAAATTTAGACCTATGATTTTTAGGCCTATTTGCCAATAATGGTATGAGAGCCACTTTAGTAAGCCCTATCCATGATGGATATATTTGAAGGATGTGTGAATCTAAAGGAGACCACAAGAAGAATATTGAATGTGGAAGAAAGTATGAATCTAGATGTGTGATTTTGAAGAGAGTGAGTATCTAGATGTGTGATTTTGAAGAAAGAAAGAATATAGACATGTGATTTTCTAGACAAGTGAAATTGAAGGCATGAATTCTAAATATATGAATTTGAAGGAGGAGAAGAAGAGTTTGGAGGAAGAATAATATTGGTGGAAGTTTATTGTGATAGTTGTTGGAATTTATAGGAGATATAGTTGGGACTTAAGAAGTTTACTTGCTAACTTGAGGAGATACATTAGAAGGTTGGAATATAGAGGACACAACTTGTGCAAAGAAGAACCAAAGGAGGAGGAAGACATTCATGGAGGAAAGAACCAAATGAGGATAAATATCGTGGAAGGAGTATGTGTGAGTAGAACCTATGGGGAAAGCCAAATATTAGAGGAGAAGAGTGCAAGGTCAAAACCAATCAGAAGGGAGAAAACATAGAGTTTTTTTTGGGAACGATATATCACCTCTAAATTGCATTAAAAGGAGATTTCATTCTAGAAGAAGTGTGTAAAGTAAAATAGTGGAATTATTTGTTTAACATTTATTTTGCATCTATTTCAAAAATAGTAGATTTTGAAATAAAATAGAGGTGATCAACAAGCATTATGCAATCAACAAACATTAGACAGATGTTAATAAAAATTGATTTTTTTTAATAACATTAATCATAAAAATAATTAATCATGCAGTCCGTAGATGTTTCCAATTTTTAAAAGCATTCAGGGTGAATTATTTTAAGTTGAATATTGTGATCCATTACATTGTGAAAGTTATGAAGAAATAATTAAAGTGAGATATTTTTTGGAGCCCTAATTCATCAGATAATTATGCTGCAAAGGTAAATTATTTTAACCTGATAATTATCTAAGTGATGTTCAAAACATGAATTATTCTAAAAAAATATTAATTATAGCTCAGAGTATTATACTTTATAGAGATATCCTAACAAAACTATGGAAGTCGTCATTGCATGCATGTTCAAATTAAAGAAGTTATGGATGTAATGCAACAATGTGTATTTTTTTTAGTCTTCAATTTTGTATTGTGAGCGAGGAGTCATAAGGGGTAAATCAATAGATTTATTAAATATTAGAATAAATCATTTGGTATTTTTTAATGAAAGGTAGAAAGTAATCATCGAGAGATAAAAATAAATTGAATATTTAAAAAAAAAAAATTAATTTAGTGGAGGAGAAACTAAGGGGAGTTATAAGGAGGAAAAGTATTTGAAGAAAGAGAATTAATGCAAGAGTGATAGGTAGAGAATTTTTTTTGAAAATTGGAGATTGAAGAACAAGGTTAATATTGCTAGGATGGTAGTTAAAAGAAGAAAGCAAACAAAAATATAAACAAACAATTAAACATCAAAAATCAATATGGATCCACTTGAAAATAATATCCGATCAAAATTCTCCTCTTCAAAAGGAATAGGGAAAATATTTTCTTCCAAAATCTCCAAATGAAGATCCTCTCATGGAATGTGAGAGGCATCAATGGACACAACAAACAATGTTTGGTTAATTCCATGAGGAAAGACCTTAAACTAACCATTTTCCTCCTGTAATAATTCAAATTGGATACCCAAAATGCTTCACACATTTCTAAATACATATGGAAAAGCTATGAATTCCTCATAAGCCTTTCCAATGGAGCCTCTAGAGGGCTGTTATGTTTATGGGATCCAAATTTTGTTGAAGATAGACTCCTGTTTGTGGTAGAAAACTACGTGAACATCCTATTATTTAGTAAGGACTATCATTGTAGATGGGTTTTATCAAATATTTATGCTCCAAACTCCCCATATAGGAGATTTCATCTTTGGAACAATCTTAGTTAGATGAGAGAGGTTTTTTCCAATGAGGTTTGGATGTTGGTTGGAGATTTTAATTCTCCCTTATTCCCCACTAATAAGAAAGGAGGCTCTAAAATAATAGTTAATTCCTATGAGAATTTTGCTTCATTTGTGGATGAGAATGAACTCATGGATATCCAACTCAAAGGTCCAAAATTCACCTGGAGCAATCGTAGAAAGGGTGACTAGCTTATTCAAATAAGGCTTGATAAATTCCTAATATCCATTAATGACATCTACCCCTTTGGAGATGTTGTCCTTCATTCTTTGCCCTGAATAGGTTCTGATCACAACCCCCTTCTCCTTGATTGTTTGTTCCAGGTCTCTCCATTCAAATCCCCTTTCATATTTGAGGTTATGTGGCTTTAAGATCCGGATCTCAAGGCACTCATTGCAAATTGGTGGTCTTGCAGTTTTTCTGGGTCCCTAGCCTCTTAGGTCAACAATAAGCTTCATTTTGTGAAAGCACAACTCAATAAGTGGAACAAAGATATTTTTGGTAATATTTTTTCCAAAAAATAGAATATCCAATCCCAACTCACAAACATTGAGCTTCTTGCCCAACAGGGAGAATTGGACATAAATATTCTTGAGGCTGAAAGGAAGCTTATGTCTGAATACCACAATATTCTTAAAAGTGAAGAAGTTTTTTGGAAGTAGAAGTCCAGAGTTACCTAGTTGAAAGAGGGAGACTCTAATACTAAATTTTTCCATGCCACCACGATGAGGCACAGGGGCTCTAACAAGATCAGGGAACTCACCAGAGTTGATGGGACCATTATTTCAAAAATTATAGATATCAGAGATGAGGTAGTGGCTTTCTTTGAAGATCTACTTGGACCTAGTTCAAAGTGCAATACACAAACATTAGAGACCCTCCTAAACAATATCCCCAGGTTGGTATCCCAAGAGCATAACAATTGTTTGCTTAAACCATTTTCCACTGAGGAAATCCGTAATGCAGTTTTTTCAATGCAAGGTGGGAAGGCTCCAGGATTCGGATGGTTTTCCCCCAATTTTCTTTCAAAAATATTGGGACATTGTGGGGCTTGACATCATTTCAGTCATCCAACAAATGCAACAGACTAAGAACATTCCTAAATATGTAAACTCCACCTTTCTAGCCCTCGTCCCTAAGTCCAATAATGCCAAATATTTATCTGATTTCCGCCCAATCAGTCTATGCAATATTTTTTATAAAATCCTCACCAAAGTGATTGCCATGAGGTTGAAACCTATTCTCCCTTTCATCATCGATTCCTATCAAGGTAGTTCTATTCTAGGGAGGCTAATTATTGACAACATAATTACAATCCATGAGCTTATACATTCTGTTTCTAAAAGTGGTAAATCTAGCATTTTCCTCAAATTGGACATGAACAAGGATTTTTATAGAGTGTCTTGGAGTTTCCTCTTCTCTATCTTGTCCAGATTTGGTTTCCATATTGATTGGATCAACCTAGTCAAGGCATGCATCTCAGGAGCCAACTTATCTATCTTAGTCAATGGCTCCACTGTTAGTTATTTCCAAAGTACCAAAGGTCTGAGACAGGGTGACCCTTTGTCCCCTTTTCTATTTATCATTGTGGTGAAAGCCCTAGGGAGAACTCTGTGGTCTTCCTATTCCAAAGGAGAAATTTTTGGTATTAAACCTACCTCATCTCTCATGCCCATATCCCACCAGTAGTTTGTGGATGACACTATTCTGGCCACTCATGCCTCTATTCCCCAAGCCAAAATCATCAAGTCCATTCTTATTTCCTTTGAGTCTGTTGTTGGCCAAAAATTCAACTTCTCCAAAAGTAAACTATATTTTCTCAATACGCCCCCTAGATGACAAACCAACATAGCTAATATCCTTGGTTGTACCATTGTTGACCTTCTTGCTACCTACCTAGGTTTTCCACTTTTTATTGGTTCTACCAAAAAATCTCTTTGGTTTCCACTCATTGAGAGAATTCACAAAAAAATGGTAGGATGGAAAGGAGGGCTCCTTAGTCAGGCGAGAAAATCCACCTTAGTCAAAGCCACTCTCCAGAGCATCCCTATTTTATTTTTATCCATATTTCATATTCTGGTTGAAGTTTGTAACAAGATTGAACAAATCCAGAGGAATTTTCTATGGTCAGGCTCAGAACACAAACAAAGATTCCATTTGGTTGCATGGGACCAGGTCTGCTCCAAGAAAGAATATGGTGGTATCAAGCTTAGGAAGGTCAAACAGATGAACCTAGCCCTCATTACCAAGAAAGGATGGTGGATCCTTCAAAATGAAAAGTCACTATGGGTTGATATCATCAAGGCTAAATACCTCTAGCATCAACCAAATTTTTTGGATGATCCTTCACCTATTCAAGGTTCTACCACTTGGAATTCCATCTTGTGTATGAGGGAGATCATCAAAAAAGGAATTCATTGGAAACTTGGTGATGGCCAAAAGATACGCTTTTGGGAGGACAAGTGGTTGGGTAACAACCCTCTTCAGAACTATCTTGATCTGATCTACCTCAAACCTGTGATTGACATGTTGTTTGGTACATAGGTGTGCAATTTTATTGATGCTGGTAGGAAGCACTAGAAAACCATTCCTCATGATAATCTGAATGAAGACCAAAAAATAGCTAATCTTGTTTTGTCTAACATGTTGCATCTCTATGTTATTCCCAATTGTTTCGTTGAAGATAAGCTCCTATGGGCACCTAGTGAAAATGATTTTTTCTTTGTCAAAACTACCTATTTCCTTAATGAAAACCTCGATCAACCATGGTTCCCTTCTAAGATCATTTGGAAGAAGCACCTCATTCCCAAAGTCTATTTCTTCTTTTGGCTTGTTGTTCAGGATAAAATCCTCTCCATTCCAAATCTCCAGATTCAAGGGCTCCCCATTCCTAATTGTTGTTACCTTTGCAAGCAAGAGTGCAAATCCACCCAACATATTTTCCTCTCCTATCCTTTCTCCCTCAAAGTTATTTGCTCCTTATTTTCCTTTGTGGGTATTGCATAGGTTCCTCCCTTTTCTCTGAATGACCTTTTTTTATAGTGGCCTAATCCCTTTAAAAGTTTCCATGTCAAAACCTTTTGGACCTTCTATCTCCCCCATTTCCTATGGGAAGTTTGGCGTGAATGAAATTCTAGAGCCTTCAATAACTCCATCCATGATTCCAACTATGTTCTTTCGAGAGTTATCCATGCAACATATGAAAATATCTCTATTATTTAGGGCATTGGGTGGTCGGAGTCCCCAAGTGAAGCTCGGTTAGCCAAGTCCCTCCAGATCCCTTCTTGTAATATTTCCTCTCCCTCTTCTGTGGTTGATCGCTCGATTATCAAGTGGTCTCCTCCACCTTTGGGATGGATCAAGTATAATTTTTATGGTGCTGCCAAGGGTAACTCAAGGTCAACTAGAGTAGGAGGTATATTTCGAGATCATACAGGGAAGATATTTCTGGCCTTTGAAGAAAATATCTCGCATCCAAACCAACCATTTTGCTGAAGCTTGAGCCCTCTTCCAAGGTCTGTCTCTCCTATCCAAAATAAATTACCCTAACCTTATTGTCAAAGGTGACTCTATGAATATTATTAGAATCATTGTAGGCACCCAATCAACATCTTGGAACATCTCGAGTTTAAACTTTGAGGCAAAATTTTTCTGAGCTCTTCCCCTAATGTCACTGTCCAACATGTATTTAGGGAAGGAAACCAAGTCATTGAATTTCTAGCTAACCTGGGGGTTTCTTTGCCTAACCTCACCATTTGGAATGAAATTTCTCCTCCTCCCTGGTCGATGGAAATCCCACGCCTGTATCTCTTTTGTGAGTTTTCCCAGGATTCGGGTTTCTTGGGTAGCCACATCTTCTCCATGTTATGGGAATCCTCCTCAGATTGGATAGCATTTTCAAGACACATCATTGGAGGTTTCATCGATCCATGGAATTTTTCTAAGTTCACAGGATCTATTTTCAACATACACTTTCATGCATGGCTTCACCTTGAAAAAATGAATGTTTGGGGCACATGGAGCTTGTGGCTCAACATGGAGAATATCTTTGTGAGCCATACATGGAGACATTGTACCGCACCATCTTCAATGAACACCTCCTGCAAGTTTTTTTTGCGTGATGGATGATAAAATGGAGCCATATGTTGTTTTACCTAGACACATGAGAAATATCTACGTGAACCCGTTGAGGCTTCCTATTTTACCCCTACGAGGGTTTCTTTGTCTATTTTTGTATTTCTTCTTGGTTGTTTTGAAGAAGGTGCTTCCTTTTTGTTTCAAATGATTGGGAGAATTTTTTCTAACTAAAAATTTGTTGTAAAAGGTTATGGGATCCTTTCAAAACCCCTATTACCAATAAAAAATAAATATGGATGTACAAAACATGAATTATAAAACACGAATGAAGAAGAGAAACAAGTTAAAAATTTATATTTTCAAGAGGTTGAAAATTTCTTAAATGGTATAGATTATATATCACTATAACTAATATTTTATTCAAACAAAATTCTTAAAGAAGCTAAAGATGAAGATTTTCAACACTTAAAAACTACTTCAATACTACTTTTGATGAAATTTATGGTCTCTCTATTACATTATCTACTGATATAGGAAGTATAATATATATAGCATTTCTCTCTTTGGAATATAAGAATACATGAAAATAATAAATAATTAAATATTTAAATAACAAGCCTAAAATGAAGGATGTCATGTGTGACACAAATGATTTAAGAACTATGACAACCAATGAGTATTGTGATACTATAGAATTAAAACCCATGATAATATATGCATGTTGTGACATTAGTGATCTTATAGAAAAAGAGAATTGTGATGCAAGTTATGATACTTGTGATTTGGGATCCATGACAAATAGAGGAGAACTTGTTCCAATAATAGACATTGCATATGACATAAATTAAAGGATTTGAGAATGTTTTATGAAGACAAATATTGTGTAGAAAATATATGTGATAAAGACCATTGTAATATTGTAAGGTAAAATAATTAATACCTCAAACAATCATATAACAATGTGGACTTTGTGGCAGACATGGACACACGATAGAAAGATGTTAGAATCTTCATTGTTGTGAAATTTGTGGATGTAACAATCACTCTCAAAGATATTATTAACACAAATGAAGTAATAATATGAATAATGGATGGATAAGCATGTACAAATGGGATAATATGAAAGAAATAATTACAAGGATAGCACTAAATGGAATTATTTACAATTGTTGCTTTAATTTCAAATATGGTCATAAAAAGAGTATGAAATTTTACAACAATAATTTTAGAAGCAAATCAATTAGCTGTAGTACCAAAGCAAGATCCACATAATGAAGATAATAGCAAGAGTTAGAAATTAAAGACAAAGGTCTTCTCACCAAAAAATGTAATAAAATAAGGTGTTGGTTTTAATACATTATTTGGTACCTTCAGTACCATTGTAAATATTTAGATTAGGAAGTGTGCATGTCAAAGGTATATGTCATGTGTGCAAGTATGAATTATGTGTGAGTTATGAGGTGTCATATGTGTAAGTGAAGAGTCATATGATATGTGTGAATTTTAGAAGTAGAAATTTATATAATCATGAGAAGCTTTATCGTAATGTAAGAATGGCATGTGAAAGGTTACATCTCCCATGAGTTTGAGAGAAAAATTTAGGAGTTGAAGAATCTTTCGTAAGGTTATATATTGGAGATAAAGCTCCATGCTATGTAATAAGTTTTATAATGTGAGAAAATTTGATTTATAAATGTAATAGAGAAGTTTTTTTTGTGCCATATTTGTGTTACTATTGTATGTGAGATTATGTGTGTGATTATATTATTATGGGAAATTTATACCTATGATATTTGGACCCATTTTCCAACAAGGGGTAGAAAGTCTAATAAAGTGTTAATGGAAGAGAAAACCTAGAAGGATATTTAGAATAAATATCAGACCACTTTGGAAATTTATCCAAAGAAGAAGTCCTCTAAAAAATGATAGCTCTTTCTTGGAATTGTAGGGGATTGGGTAATCCCCTAAAGAAAAACTACCTATCTAAACTTGTTAAAAACCATAAACCTCTTGTGATTTTATTGCAAGAAACCAAAATAATGGATAATATTATGGCTTTAGATTGGAATAAAATATAGAGACACTTTGAATATGAGTCTATAACTTCATCATTCTCTTTAGGTGGACTTATAACTACTTGGAACCCACCCAAGTTAACCCGTGTTAGGAGATATAAACAAAGAAATTGGTTGGTATTATATTTTTATTTATCTAATGGAATATGTATAATATTTGTTAACTTTAACAGGCTAAACAATATAGATCTAAAATGAGAAGCTTAAAATCAACTACATCACTAGATTAGACATGATCAACCAGAAAATATAATAATTAGAGGAGACTTAAATATCACTCTATAATTGGGAAAATATGGGGGGAAACACGACTCCTAATTATATAAGAGACTTAGTAACTTAAATAATATTTCAAGAAAACCTGTAGGACATTATTTCACAAAACAAAAAATTACTTGGACAAATAGAGTTTTAGAATTCATTATATTGCAGAAAGATTAGACAAATTTTTAGTGAGTGAAAATATTTTTGTTCTTTTCCATGTACTTTCCATCCATATAGTTTATAGTGAAATTTTTTATCACAAAAATAATTCTTCTAGGATGGGTTTAGAATAGCTAGAATGTCATAAAGATTGTTAAAATACAATCTAGGATGGGTAAAGTAGGAAGATTTTTGTAAACCACTTGATGATAGCTAGAAATAAAAAAAACCTTCTAAACAAGGCCACAAGATACTTGGAAAGAAAAATATTACATCTAAAGTTAGAAATAAGGAAATGCTTATCCAAAAAACCATCCCCCCCAAAACAAAAAATCCTACATTAGCATGAGAAATTGGAGATGGATATAAAAGATTTTGTTCCTCTAACTCAATATAATAATAAATAAAAAGAGCCACTGGCTATTTGTATAAACTTAACTCCAAAGAGGAGGTACATTGGTGTAACAATTCTCCTAATAGGACCCCTTGAATATTTAAAGGAATTATTTTAATGTTTTACTTGCTCAAAACTAATAGTTGCTTATTTGTAATATTAAGTATTGATGCTTTGGACATGGTATTGTTGATGCACTTTATGCTTGCAGGTATAGGTCTTCTTATGGTTGACTAAAGATGCAACAAATAGAACAAAAAGGGTAAATTATGGTGGTAAATATTTTCACCTACGGTGAAATATGTCACCAATGGCTCAAGGACAAGGAAAGGCCTGTTGGTAGTTTTGTCACTTTGCCACATTGATATTTTGTTGAAATTTTTGTTGTAAAACTGTGAAGCATGGTGAATAATGTAATAATTTTTTCTGCCTCTATTTTGTTATAATTATTTTGGTTTTACTTTTCTCTTTTAAATTTTTGTGGACATTGTGCTGAGAAAAAAATTAATTGTCATGGGCAAAATGAGACGGAGGAATGGGTGATAGGTGTTTTCAGGAAGCAAAGGTGAGAAAGAAAAGAAAAGTGATTTCACCCCAAGAGAGAGGCGAAAATCATTTACGTCCTCCTTGGGGGTGAAAAGCAATAACTGAAGTGGTTGCATCCCGACAGAATTGAAGTCGCCCGAAAAAAGTCTAAGGAAAGAAAAGGAGCGCCAGATGAGTATTTTCACCCGAGATTGGCATAAAAGGTGGTTTCACCCCAAGTGAGGGGTGAAATTCCTTTTCGCCCCTCCTTGAGGCGAAACATCAGTTTCAAAGTGCTTGGAGCAAGTTAAGGCATGAAAGTAAGTCAAAGAAAAAGGTCAAAGGTGGTGTCACCCCAAAGGAGGGGTGAAAATCCCTTTCGCCCCTCTTTGGGGTGAACGTAATTGTTTTAATGCAAAATGGGCCACGTCAGCGAAAAAGGTTGAAAATTCAAATGAGTTTTCACCCCAAGTGAGGGGCAAAACTCCTTTTCACCCCTCCTTGGGGTGAAACAATATTAAAGATGTTTTCCAGATAGAAGGAGTGGATTGGCATCGTGGGCCCCATTCGGCAATTGCACCTACGTTTCGGGTAAAGTAGAAAGAAATATTTAATGAGGGGATGTGGTCAAAGTCAAGGTCGCCCCTATCCAGGGGTGAAATGCCTTTGCGTCCCCCATGCAGGTGAATTACTATTTTCAAGTAGAATTAAGGTGAGACTATTTTAAGGCGCGCCCATCAAGAATAGTCAAAGTCAATTTCACCTCCTAAGGAGGCGAAACTCCCTTTCACCCTCCTTCGAGGGTGAAATCAATTAGTTTCACCCTGATTCAAATGTAAAGTGTATTTCTGCTCTTTCGATGGTGAATTTAAAATACGAGTGCGCTCCAGATGTAAGCAAGGATGAGAGAGACGCTCCAACAAAAGGAAAGACAAGATGTTTTGGGCATAAAGGAAATAATGGAGGGACAATATTTTGGGTGAACCATCAAAACATCAACAACAAACATGAAGAGGTCGTTTTATCCAACATTGCCCCAAAAAGACGTGTCGCTCTATTTCTTGGGTGAAATTAATTATAAATAGTTATTTTTAGGGAGGTCCATTTCAAAAACACCATTTTTTGTAGATTCTCTTGGGAAAGACCTAGGAATGACATCATTTAATTTTTGAAGCAAAGCAAGCTGCGATTCCAGGATTTTTACTTAAAAAATTGTAGGATTAAATACCGAAGGGTGACTTTGGTCATTTTCAAGGCGTCATCCACCGACTTCACCAATATTTGGTGGACTTTCTTTGCAAGGGTGAGATTCCGAGGTGAGATGGTAACCTGAGGTCAATGACCAGGTTCTAATTTTTATACAGTTTTGATGTGTCCCAATGCATCGATGCCTGAAGCAAATTTCCAAGGTACAATCTTGCCAATTTCCCAGGCATCTCTCCACCAAATCTGGATCATTGCTCCCAAAGGAAGGTTTTTCGAGGAGGAAATTACTCCCACTAGTTTTTGATCTATCAACATTTTGTTTTTATATGTATTAAATGAAAGAGGTGCAATCCTCTATAAATACTAAGCATTTCTATGTAACAAAGAGGATGACATTCTATCAGAAGAGACTTTCATTCTCTGCATCAATTAAAGGACTCAACTCTGGTTCTTGCAGTAGTTTTATGTGTGATCATTTTCTACCTTCTTCATTTCTTCTAAATTCATGATTCTTGCTAGGTAAAATTGAATTTTGTATCTTTGGATTTAATCCCTGGTAAGAAACTGAATACTGAAATGATGTTTTGGAAATTATCTCCATAAACTGCAAATGGTTTCTATGCTTTCCCTTTAATTACTTGCTGTAAAAATGTAAGTTGATTTTGTTGTTAGTTTATCCCCATCCTACATTATTGGCTTATAGCCATATTTCCCTTTCTTTCTATCATTTCCCATTCCTTTCCTGTTACTCTAAGCTTATACCTAATGTAGGATTAGTAAGGGAGCCATCCCTCTCTGGAGATTGGTCTAAAGGATATTTCTCGATCCTTCAACCTTTCAATGTTGGTCGGGTCTAGGGCACACAAATAATATTTTGTACTTAGGCATATTCATGACCAATAGTTTTTGGCATGCCTAGTGGGACTCTCAAAAAGTTCCACTTTCAATAGTATTGAGGTTTGATGTTCACCTTTGTACTGTATGATTAGAACATCTGGCGACTCAGCTCTACCCAGAAGCCTTCGAATGTGAAGTGAGTGAAAGCTTTCTTCATGATCACAAGATCGAAGGCCAAAAATCTAGAAGATCCCATTGAGTTTTATGAACTTGACACCCAAGTGCTAGGAGAACACCCTAGGTTAATCACTCTAGCTATCCCATCAAGTGTAACATCTTCATAGTTAGCTGGTGTGTTCTCTGTTCCTTCGAGTCTTGCTAGCACAACCACCAGTTTTCCACCTCCCCAACCACACACACCAGTCCACATGGCTCAAAATCCACCACCATAGCCACCAAGGTAGTTTCCAACATGGAACCACTTTGGACCTCTAAATCTGCAAGCTCAAAACCTGATCCCACAAGCGATGATGAAGGCTTTGCCTACCTATGATGGTACAAGGAAGATGGCTTATGAGCATGTTCAAGATGTAGCTACTTTGGTGATAATCCATGGCATCATAGATGAGGATATAATGGTAAGATTGCTTGTTCTCTCTCTTAGAGGTAAATTACTTTACTGGTACCATTACAACCTACCACCATCACCACCTAGGACCAATTGGCTAAATTGCTAATCAAAGGATTCAATGAACAAGCGGATCCATTCTCCCTATTGCATCAATTTACTACCATTCAGAGGCATCCATAGGAAGAAATCATGGACTTCAATGTCAGGTTCACCCAAACTTGGCATAGAGTTCTTGATGGTCTTCGATCGACTCCTAAACAAGTAACCTTTTACTACCTCCGAGCTTTCAACTCCGACATTAGTATGGCCATCCAACAGTCTAATATCAATACATTCCCTGATCTATCTGCACAAAAGGTTGAAGCTGATCTGATTGCTATCGGTAAGCTTCCACCAAAAATGGCCATGCCTATTTTCCTCGACCTTCCATAGTATTTGTATGCTAATGCATCTTCTCAGCCTTTGCCAATGTCACCCATGTATCCAATCCCTTCATGGAATCCGAGTACATCTCAGACCATGATGATAATTTCTATCCCTCAACTCCCTTCTCCAACCATTTTATAGTTACCAGCTCTAGTTCCATTCCTAACACTACCATCTCTACCTATCCCATTACCATTACCAGCTCCCCTAGCACCCTCAAACCCTGATCCACAAGACAAGGTGTTGAAGGAGTTGCAGTCCATGAACTCGGCCATAAGAGTGATGGGTAATGAAATCATGGTGATCAAAAGGAAGTAGGCTAAAAAAGATTTCTAGCCTAGGAGATTTCAACCGTTGTCAATCACTAGGGAGCAAGGAGCTTCGACCAACAAGGTGCCTGAGAGAAATCCAATGGTGCTGACAAATGAAGAGGTTGGTACATCAGATAAAGCATACTGGTGCTCCACGTGCAATGATCCATATGGTGAGGAAACTTGCATGGTTCATCTAAACTACGTGCAAACATTGGTAGAAAGTGCTTTCATTGGTCAAGTCAACATGATCATAGAAGTAGATCACAATTTCATGGTCCCTTCTGAAGAGCAAGTTTTAGTTCTCATAAGAGCTAGAAGGAAGCCTGTTACTATAGACCCAGCTGAGTTGGAGCCCCTGAAGGTACCTATTGACTCAAAGGTGCAAAATGAGAAGAAACAAGTGCAAGCAAAGGTAGTTGTTCCAACACCCAAGCTAGATGCACCCATCCTACTGAAAGATATTTTGCCTCAATGAGCAAGAGAGAAAGTGCAAGAAAAGGCTTCAACTTCTTAGACAAAAGCTGAAATAGAAGAGCAAGCCAGGGAAAAGCTTAAATACCCATCTTTGATGAAATGTCAGAGGGTGGAAGCCACACAATAATATCAGAGTAGATATGAGGTGGCCAATGAAGGAAAAGAATCTGGGGTATCCACATACAATATCGTTGAGGAATTGAAAAGAATCCCAACCAAGGTGAGTCTCTACGATGCACTACAATTACCTGGACAAGTGGACTTATTGCAAGAATCACTAAAATTTGTGAAAGACAAGGGGAAGAATCCGACTCAAATAGTGTTAGCTCAAATACTGACAACTTCTACCACTAGAAAGAATAGACCTCCCCCTTTCTACTTGTCCCTCAGGATGGAAGGTTGGATTGTGCACAATTGCATGATTGACTTAGGTGCTGCAATGACTATCATGCCAAAGGCAGTATGCGATGTTATGGGTATGGAATATACAAGAAGTAGCCCTAGAATTTTGTAGTTATATGGAACCCCCATAAGGATAGTGGGGGTCATCAAGGATATCCCCATTGTATTGCATAAAATACCTCAGATAACTATGATCCAAGAAGTGGTCGTGGTCGATCTAGAGCCTTACTTTAGCATGTGCCTATCACGGGAGTTTACTGCCAAGTTGGGAGGCTACCTTTCTCTTGACTATTCTCATTTGGAAATTCCTGTCAAGGGGAGGAGAATCTAAATTTATAATGAGAAGCCCTCAACTTATCACATAGAAAATATTGAAGAAGAAGATGCACCCATGAATTCTATCAATTTGATGATTGAAGAATTGGAAGAATTGGACCTGATGGAGGAGACTTTGGATGAGCTCTAAATAGAAGATGAATTTTTAATGCTCAATTTTAATGCCATGATGGAAACCAAAATCGGTTGCTACACCATCACTAAACCTAAAAAAGTTGAAGTAAAAGTGATTGATGATGAAGGTCCTACTCTGGATCAATTATGGAAGTTGTACTTTGATGGTGCAAGGTGTAAGAATGGTGTAGGAGCTAGAATTGTCCTCATTTCTCCTTCTAGCATACAAAAAATGTACTCTTACCGATTGACTTGGAGCTGCACGAACAATGTCACCGAATACGAAGCACTCTGTTTGGGTTTAAAAAAGGTAGAAAATCTTGGGATCAAGCAACTATAGATCTTTGGAGATTCTAAGCTAATCATCAACCAGGTAACTAGTAAGTGTGTTTCCAAGCAACATTACTTGAAGGCGTACCAAAATAAGGTATGGGACCTTTTTGAAGCTTACACAACATTGAATATCCAAGCAATCTCATGGGAGAAAAATAAGCATGTCGATCTCCTAGCATCCCTTGGTACTAATTTTTCTCCTAGTGGAGCATGTGGTGAGAAAGCCCAAGACTGTGAGGCTGATATACAGACCTTCAATCCCTAATAAAAATATCTTCTAGCAAGTGTTTGATAATGATGAGCAGATTGTGAATTTTTTGGTAAGAGAAGCTAGTACTGTGGAAGAGAGAATGCTTGATGAGGAGGAGGCTAAAGGGTTAATCCAACTAAGGAATAATCATATCCCAAAAGGATTGATTACGCTCAAGAACCTCTTTGATCAGAATGATAGAGCAGAAAAGCATAGGATCAAAGTAGATGATAAAGAGTATATTGAGCTGCAGTTGGAACCTGACAAGATAATCAAAGTTGGAATAGATTGTACTCCAGATGAGCTCAAACAAATTAAGAAGTTATGTTATGAGTTCCTAGATATTGTTTCCTGGAGCTATCATGATCTGAAAGGCTACAACAAAGATGTGATCCAACATACCATTGAGTTGCAGGAAGGAGTAAAACCCTTTAGATAGAAATAATGACATGTTAATCCAAAGATTGAGGTACTAATGAAGGTAGAGTTACTGAAGATGTTGGAGGTAAAAATCATATATCCTATCAAACATTCAACTTGGGTGGTGAATCTGGTCCCAGTGTAGAAGAAGAATGGAGACATTCGCTTGTGCATGGATTTTCATAATTTGAATCAGGCATCATTGAAAGACCATTATCCCTTGCCATAGATCGACCAGATTCTTCATGTAGTTATCGGAGCACAAATATTCTCACTGCTAGATGGTTTCTCTGGCTACAACCAAATCTAGGTGAAGGATGAAGACCAACACAAAATGATGTTCACCACCAAGTGGGGCACTTTCACCTACCAACGAATGCCTTTCGATCTATCAAACATTGGTGCTACCTTCCAGAGAGCAATGGATGTAGCCTTTGGTGAGTTGTTGAATCATATTATTGTGATATATTTGGATGACATGACTATTTTTTCTCATGATAGGAAAGAGCATGGTTCTCACCTGAGATAGGTTTTTGAGAAATATTAGGAGTTTGGAATTTCTATCAACCCCAAGAAATCAATTTTTGTTGTTAAAGAGGGGAAACTCTTGGGTCATGTGATTTCGAAGGATGGGTTAGCCATTGATCCTACTAGAGTTGATGCTCTCTTGAAGTTGCCACTACCGACCAATAAGAAAGAACTACAGTCATTTTTTGGATAAATTAATTTTATCCAAAAGTTCATTGTAGACTTCGCTCAAGTCATGAAGCCGATGATCGAGCTCCTTAAGAAGAACATAGATTTTAAGTGGATAGAGTGGAGGAAGCAGGCCTTCTAGGAGATCAAGGAGAGAGTTGTCCAAGCACCTATTTTGATCAATCTGGACTACTCAAAGGATTTTATCCTTTACATCGTGGGTGAGCAGGAAAGCTATGCTATCATGCTCATGCAAAAAGAGATGATGGAGATGAACAACCGATTGCTTTTCTGAGCTAGGTTATTTAGCCACATGAGGAAAAATATAATTTCATTGAGAAATAGGTCTATGCAGTTATGAAATCCTTGAAGAAGTTCTGACATTTTATCTCACAGAGTAAGACTATAGTCTACGTTATTCATCCAGATGTCAGGAGTTTCATTATTCAAGGGGAACTGGGTGATAAGAGAGTAGGTTGGGTTTCAAAGATCTAGGAGTACGATGTTGAGATTCGATCAACCAAATTGGTCCATGGTCGGGCACTTTGTCAGGAGCTGGCTAAAAGTGTTGCTTCTCAGTTGATGGTACCACTACACGATGAAGTTATCAGCGAGAGCAATCTTGCAAATCAAGTGATAGGTGATCATGACTGGATAGAGGACCTTGTCAAATTATTTACATCGGGAAGGTGTCCACCACATATGAACTCCTCGTAGAGAAGAAGATTCAGGTTACAGGCCCTCAGATACGTCTTATTACCAAGTGGTTTATTTCATAAAAACATAGATGGAGTACTCCTCAGATGCATCAAAGAATCTAAAAAGTAGAAGATTCTGGAGGAGTTCCACTCTGGCTTATCAGGCGACCACTATGCAGGGAGGCCTATGGCATTGAAAATCATCAGAGTTGGTTACTTCTGGCCTACTCTTTTTGTAGATGCACATAAAGTTAGTCAGAGTTGTGATAATTATCAGTGGTATGTCGATAGAAGCAAGAAGGCATCTTTACCTCTCCACCCAATCCAAGTGGAAGCTCCATTTCAATAGTGGGGCTTAGACTTTATCGGGGTCATTGATCCCCATTATTTTTCCAAACATAAATACATCTTGATGGTAATAGACTATTTTACTCGATGGGTAGAGGCCATTCCAACCAAGAAGTTAGATCAAGCAATGATTATCTCTTTCCTTGAGGGACTGATCACCCATTTTGGTATACCAGATGCAATCGTGATAGATAATGGGACTCCCTTCATTGGGGTGAAGATCACCGAATTCATGGGCAGGTATGGGATCTATCTGAAAACTTCATCTAATTATTACCCATAGGGAAATGGTCTGGTCGAGTCCACGAACAAGAACTTGCTCAAAATTTTGAAAAGAACCCTTGGAAGCAACAAGAGAAGTTGGCATCTACTTTTGAATCAAGCCTTGTGGGTGGATCACATATCGGTTAAGAAATCGATCAAAGCTTCTCCCTACTCCCTGGTGTATGGCAAGGAAGCAGTCTTGCCCATCCATATCGAGCTCTCGATTCTCCAAACCTTGCAAATGCTCAATGATAAAAATGATGAATCTGATCCTATGAGCACAAGGTTAGCCCAACTTCTACAACTTGAAGAAGAAAGAGAGAAAGCATACAATGCTTTCATGGAACATGCCAAGATGACACAGAAGTGGTTCGAAAAAAGGACAACTGAGCGAAAATTCAAAGTTGGTGATTTGGTGCTGAAATGGAATGAGAATAAAGCAAAGCCCGAAAAGCACCATAAGTTCGAGGTAATTTGGGAAGGCCCATTCCAGGTTTTAAGGGTGAATTTAGTTAATGCCTATCATCTCCAAGATATGGATGGTCGAGAGTTGCCGATTCTAGTAAATGATCTTCATTTGAAGGCCTATTTTCAGTAAGGAAATCAGAAAACAAGTATGTATATATGTACATATGTTTTAATGTTATTTTATTTTTTAGAAGTATTTTATTGCTTTAATATATAAATAATAATAATATATATGATGAAAATGACTCCATTGGTAGAACTCCGTTCTATCCCTAAAGAATCATTTTCACCCCAAAATATTTTCTCATTATCCAAAAATCAATTTCACCCTGAAAAGGTTATTAAGGATTGCATTATTAGTTTTGGGTGAAATTAATTAAAATTATTTTTCAAGTGGTTTCAGAGGAAAGAAGGAAAAGCATTTAAATTAATTTTTCCCCAATTATTAATTGTTAAAATAAAAGAAAAGAAATCAAAGAGAAAGCAAAAGCAAAAGAGAAAAACAAGTTTTAATTAATTTTACATGAAATTTTTCATGTGGAGGGTGAAATTAGAATTCAGGGTGAAATTCCAAGAAGGAAAAAGAGTTTAAAAATCGCATGCTTTTTAGAAAACTCTAGTTATTTCTGGAAAAAGGGGGGCAAAGCTAATTTTAAAAAATTGCTTTTCCAAAAAGGCACCATCAGGTTTTTTTTCTAAATTGGGGTGAAATCAAAAAGCAAAAATTATTTTAAAAGAGGGTTTCAAGCATGAGAAACCATCAAACAGGAGAAGAAGACAATTTTTAGAGAAATGAAAAGAGAAGAAATGCATTGACGGATCGTTTGCGCCCATAATTTTTTTTTTTCAGGCAAAGGATGAATTTAAGCACCCGATTGACGTCATTGAGGGTTTTTGGAGTACCCAGAGCAAATTTATTTCACCTTTTTTTCCTTGGTTAACATTTTGACGTCCTCGAGGAGCAGAATCTCATGACTTGGTCTTGAAAAGTGCCCATTCGCTCACATGTGGTGAGATTCCTCTCTGGAATTGGTCGTTGGATACCTAGGGTGCGCTTTTCAAGATTTAATGTGGTGGAGAACAGATTTTGAAGAGGATTTCGAGCAAAAGGAAGTTATTGATAGTTAAAAGAATCATGAAAAATTGTGCTAGTTGAGAGAAATAAAGTACACATTTATACAAATTCTTCGAGAAGCAATGCCTGCATTAACTTCGGTGGTTGGAGGCACCATCTATAAATAGAGCTCACAGGTAATTTTTGAAAAAGAAAATTTTAAATTTTTCTTGGTGCATCCTCGAAGCTATTGATTGCAGGAATTATAGGGCACCCCTGAGTTGCCGGATTGAATAAGATGGGTAAGAAGTTTGTGGAAGGCAAGAAAACTATGAAAAGAAAAAAGTGGTGGAACCAAAAAAAGCACAAGGAGGAAAAAGGTCTAAAAAGGCCAGGTGACATGAAAACGTCGACCTCGACCCATATTATGATGCTTTGGCTCAGGTTGGAGACTATGCCATTTCGAACAAGGGCATGGAGAAATTACGCCAAGATGTAGAGACCATAGTAAGGCAAGGTTTAACTCCCGAAAAGTCCTCTCACCATTGCCTATCATGCTCAAATTTTTTGGTACCTATGCACGCCCATCCACGTTTACCTTGAGCTGGTGATGGCGACTACAAAGTTTTACCAGCCTACCATGAGGACTATTCAAAATTGGAAGGGAGAGAAATTATTCACTATATCAGCTAACGTAGTCCGGGAAGCATTCGCATGTGGGGTAAGGCCTTCTACGGATATCATATTTAAAAAATTAAATCTAAAAGAGCAAGAGGAGAGGTATCAATCAACTGTGGCCTTACGATAGTTTATGGAGAGTCAGTTGATAAAGGTGCCTCAGTTTGGAGAACTTCCAAATTTGTCGAAGCCCTTGTCAGAGTTTAAAAGTCCAGATATATTTTCTATGTTGGCTTGGGTAAGTGGTATTCCAACCGATTCTATGGTATAGAAATGGCAGGCAACGCTGGCCCAATGTATCTCCCAGGTGGAGTTTTATGCTCCGACAACAATGCAAGCTAACACGAACCCTATTTTCTTTGACTGGGTGGATTATGTGGCTAGAGCAATGCATACCCAGTTGGAGAAGATTCAAAGTGAAAAAGCAGTGTCATTCAGGCACATGTCATTTTGGGTCTAGTTTTTCTTCTTTCAATTGCATCAACGCTTTTCTTTCATTGTTGTTAAACAGGTTGATGAGGCAGGAGGGAGATTGCCAGTTTATTTGTGGACTCCGACCTTGACTAGGAAGGAGTCATTCTACAACTTCAACCGCATGTTTTTGGGTCCTACCCTGGAACTTATTTTTAACACAAGTGAACGCGTGCCCAAGGTGATGAGGGAAGAGATTGTCGAAAAGGAGAGGAGATATTTTCTTGTTGATGCAAGGCATCATGGTGTGGATCTTTGGCTTCATTGGCAAGCCATTTCTCCTTCCCTATTTTACTACGGAGCGCCTTTTCACCATGGAGGTCATTCGATAGCATGATTTCATCAATGACGTCTATGGGGTAGGACGAGGCAAGAAAACCACGTGTATCATGCCATTTCACTTTGATGATATCGAGGTTGACCAAGTTGGCTAGAATAGATTGATTACTGAAGTCCTAAGTGACTTCGGCATGGTAGAGTTACCTCAATGATGGAAGTATGATCCTTTGGGTCATTTCGCAGCATTGATGAAAGCCAAGAGTTTTCATTGCTGCCCCTAGTCGGATATCGAACAACAGAGGAATAATCTAGATGGACACGATCTAGAATGGCATATTGAGCAAATGACATCACTCTCACCATGGCATGACTTCTATGAGGTAGAGGTTGAGTATAATCCTACGGTTCACAAGCACCAGATTCCTCCACCAGGTTTGTTTGACAAGATAAAAGAAGAATTGCCCGGGTGGTCAGATGAGAAAATCACCAGCTGGTGGGTTATGAGGGCCCACCAAGGTAAAACCAGGTCCCCCTTGGGTCTCATAATGGACAGAGCATTTTTGGAGGTGTACGATGAATTTTACGATGGTTATCAACCATTCTCTTTCGCCAAGATTGTACCCCCTAGCTTTCAAGTATTTGGCAGTGAAAACGTCATGGTTGAACAAGAACAACACGTGGTGGAGGAAGCACCACTTGTGGAGAAAGAAAGATAACCATCACTAGAAGAGCAACTCCAATAGAAGAAAAGGAGTAAGCATGAGGTGCTTCCATTTTTGAAGGTTTCCAAAAATCCAAGGACAGGTACAATATCTTCAAGTGCAAACCCTCCCCCTACAGGTGAAACCATAGAAGCTAATATTCCAAAGAATCCTCCTCTGATTCAAGAGGAACGACCTATCCAACATGTGGAGGTTATAGATCTAGAGAATGAGGCAGAGGGAGAATGAACCAAGGAGCAATCGGTGTTACAACCACCCTCATCATTGGCTCAAGTGGTGTCAGAGCCCGAAGGTACGTTTTCTTTGCTCTCTTCTCTTTCTGAGCATTCGATGACTGTTGCACCCCTTTCCACTATTGTTGCTTTTATTTCATCCCCATTCGGCATACCCACCACTTCCATTTCACTTCTTGTTTCCCAGTCTCCAGTCATCGATGCTCCCTCTTCTTCTATTCCTGCTTCTTTTGTTTCCCTTTCTTTTAGTTCCTTTGCTTCTGCACCCAATCCATTTTCACTATCGTTATCCTCTGCTCCTATGAGTTTCGTTACAACTATAAGTATGCAAGCTCCTTCTCGAGTAAGCATAACCATAGCTGAAACCCTCATTTCCACTTCTCCAACAACCACTCCTATTTCCACTTCCCTCCTCGAGCCAAACCCTCAATAGGCTCGATTTCTATTTTCTCCCTTCCTTGAGTTGTAGGTGCTACCAGGACTAGGAATGGAGGTTGTACTCAAATACCCCATTGTGGTGAAGATAAATCAAGCCCGACTGAGTTCATCACAATGGTTGAAAATTCGAAAGTGCAAGGAGGATCGGGCCTTAGAAAAATTATTGAAAGAAGTTGCCTTTGATCCTGAAGCGATGGAGTCTCATACCATCAAAATGATTCCTCAGGTCTAGAAGCCTCAAGGGGAAATGCTTTCGAGTGATTATACTTACGAAGTTGTTATAGAGGACCTGATGAAGATCGACATGATCGAGAAGATGGAAAATATTTAGGTCGATATGAGCTCTGTTTATCTGCATGATGAACATTACAAGAAGAGCTTCTTTGAGGCTGAGGTAAAAATTATTGAGTTGGAAGAGGCACTCACCAAAAATAGAGCACTACTGGAGACAATGAGATCAAAAGTAGAGCACTGGTAGAAGAAGGTAGAGGAGTTGGAGAATGATGCCAAAGGATACCAGACAACCTGGATGGGAGCAGAGAAGCAAGTACAAGCATTGGCAGCCCAACTTGAGCTTTTATAAAAATAATAGGAAGAAAAAGCTACATAGTCAATGGGTTTCTCCAAGGAGAAGGTTAAGGAAGCTCACTGCCATCTGACCAAAGACTACGTAGAACTGGCAGCCAAGGCACTAAAGATTTTGTTGTACATTCATGAGGCTCAGTTGGTAATATTTATTGTTGATCAGACTATGGAGCATGTCGAGGAAGATCTGGAACCAAAGCTTGAGATGGCATTGAAAATTTAGGCATTGTCTCTCTCAGATTTCCAGGTTACACCGATGAGTGGCATGGATCGAGCTTGGTCCACGACTAGGGCCACATTGCACAGATACTTTTATAGGTTGGAGCTGGCCAGGGAGGATCGAAAGTTGATGACCATGTTTGAGCAGGAGCATTGTATCTCACTCATTTATTTTGAGGTTCTGGCCGATGTCGAATTTCTAGGCTTCATCGATGATCAAGGGGAGCTTTTTCCAAGGGAGGAGTTAGAAGCTACCTAGTAAGAGTTTGTTGAAGACACTTTCGAAATTGATAGTTGGGAAGAGCTCCTTATAGAGGAATAAGTACTACCATTAATGAAAATATTTACCAGCATTGAGTCATCCCTGTTGGAGCTCGGGTAGAGGGTAAATCGTATCAGTTTGGATCAAGTTGAGATGTTGCATTTTGTTGTTGATTCACTGAATATGTCCTCTATGATCACTCTGAATGCTTGGGATGAAGTAGTTATAGTATATGAGACTACCAGTGCAAGTCTCACCAAACACGAGGTACAAGCACTAGTTGAAGCAGAGCAGATGGTGGTCATGGATGAAAAAGAAGAAAAGAGGGCATAGGAGGAAATGAAAAGGAAGGAGGAGACTACCATGGAAAGAAAAGATGAAGTAGAGGAAGAGCAGGAGCAGGTTGTTGAATCTGAAGAGTCTTCTGATGTAACTAGTGGTAGTAATAGTTGAGCCCAATGGATGAAGGCCTAGGGTCGATTGCATCCATACGAGCTGGATACCTCGAGAGCCACCATAAATATTGGCAGTTTTGTCACTTTGCCACATTGATATTTTGTTGAAATTTTTGTTGTAAAAATGTGAAGCGTAATGAATAATGCAATAATTTTTGTTGCCTCTATTTTGTTATAATTATTTTGGTTTTACTTTTCTCTTTTAAATTTTTGTGGACACTGTGTCGAAAAAATAAAATTAATTATCATGGGCAAAATGAGATAGAGGAATGGGTGATAGGTGTTTTTAGGAAGCAAAGGTAGGAAAGAAAAGAAAAGTGATTTTACCCCAAGAGAGAGGTGAAAATCATTTACGCCCTCCTTGGGGGCAAAAAGTAATAACCGAAGTGGTTGCATCTTGATAGAATTGAAGTCGCCTAGAAAAAGTCTAAGGAAAGAAAAGGAGCGCCAGATGAGTATTTTCGCCCAAGATTGGCATAAAAGGTGGTTTCATCCCAAGTGAGGGGTGAAATTCCTTTTCGCCCCTCCTTGAGGTGAAACATCAGTTTCAAAGTGCTTGGAGCAAGTTAAGGCATGAAAGTAAGTCAAAGGAAAAGGTCAAAGGTGGTGTCACCCCAAAGGAGGGGTGAAAATCCCTTTCACCCCTTTTTGGGGTGAATGTAATTGTTTTAATGCAAAGTGGGCCATGTCAGCGAAAAAGGTTGAAAATTCAAATGGCTTTTCATCCCAAGTGAGGGGGAAAACTCCTTTTCACCCCTCCTTGGGGTGAAACAATATTAAATATGTTTTCTAGATAGGAGTGGATTGGCACCGTGGGCCCCATTCGACAATTGTGCCTACGTTTCAAGTAAAGTAGAAAGAAATATTTAATGAGGGGACATGGTCAAAGTCAAGGTCACCCCTATCCAAGGGCAAAATGCCTTTGCACCCCCCATGTAGGCGAATTACTATTTTCAAGTAGAATTAAGGTGAGACTGTTTTAAGGCATGCCCATCAAGAATAGTCAAAGTCAATTTCACCTCCTAAGGAGGTGAAACTCCCTTTCACCCTCCTTCGAGGGTGAAATCAATTAGTTTTACCCTGATTCGAATGTAAAGTGTATTTTTGCTCTTTCGATGGTGAATTTAAAATACGGGCACGCTCTAGATGTAAGCAAGGATGAGAGAGATGCTCCAAAAAAGGAAAGACAAGATGTTTTGGGCATAAAGGAAATAATGGAGGGACAATATTTTGGGTGAACCATCAAAACATCAATAACGAACATGAAGAGGTTGTTTCGCCCATCATTGCCCCGAAAAGGCCTATTGCTCCATTTCTTGGGTGAAATTGATTTTAAATAGTTTTTAGGGAGGTCCATTTCAAAAGCACCATTTTTTGTAGATTCTCTTGGGAAAGACCTAGGAACGACATCATTTAATTTTTGAAGCAAAGCAAGCTACGATTCCAGGATTTTTGCTTAAAAATTGTAGGATTAAATATCGAAGGGTGACTTTGGTCATTTTCAAGGCACCGTCCACTGACTTCACCAATATTTGGTGGACTTTCTTTGCAAGGGTGAGATTTTGAGGCGAGATGGTAACCTGAGGTCAACGACCAGGTTCCAATTTTTATAACAGTTTTGATGTGTCCCAATGCACCGATGCCTGAAGCAAATTTCCAAGGTACAATCTTGTCGATTTCCCAGGCATCTCTCCACCAAATCCGGATCGTTGCTCCCAAAGGAAGGTTTTTCAAGGAGGAAATTACTCCCACTAGTTTTTGATCTATCAGCATTTTGTTTTTATATGTATTAAATGAAAGAGGCGCAATCCTCTATAAATACTAAGCATTTCTATGTAACAAAGGAGGATGACATTCTGTCAGAAGAGACTTTCGTTCTCTGCATCAATTAAAGGACTCAGCTCTGGTTCTTGCAGCAGTTTTATGTGTGATCATTTTCTGCCTTCTTCATTTCTTCTAAATTCGTGATTCTTGCTAGGTAAAATTGAATTTTGTGTCTTTGGATTTAATCCCTAGTAAGAAACTGAATACTAAAATGATTTTTTGGAAATTATCTCTGTAAACTGCAAATGGTTTCTATGCTTTCCTTTTAATTACTTGTTGTAAAAATGTAAGTTGATTTTACTGTTAGTTTATCCCCATCCTACATTACTGGCTTATAGCCATATTTCCCTTTCTTTCTATCATTTCCCATTCCTTTCCTATTACTCTAAGCTTATACCTAGTGTAGGATTAGTAAGGGAGCCAACCCTCTCTGGAGATTGGTCCGAAGGACATTTCTTGGTCCCTCGGCCTTTCAATGTTGGTCGGGTCTAGGGCGCACAAACGAATATTTTGTACTTATGCAGATTTGTTACCAACAAGGCCTTCATGTACAAGCATGTTGCAAGTGTGAACATGTCTACGTTCTAAGTGGCTTAGAAAAACCTTGCAGGTGTGAATGAATTTGTAAAATGTCGGCAACAAATTTTTTGTCGGCAAGATTTTTTATTTCTCCCCCTCGAATATTTCCTGTCCCCTTCTATCTCCCCTTATTCCTCCTACTCTTCCTCCACTTATTCCTCCTATTTTCCCGCCTATTATTCTTCCCTTATCCCTCCATTTCCCTTATCCTCACCGACTTCCTCCTATATATATGTTGTAAGGTTTTTGAAAGTGTATAAGAATTAATTTTAATATTTTTTTTTGGTTGCTCGTCTAAGATTTCTTCTGCAACTCCATACTCCGTCTCATACTGGTATCAAAGCACCAGGGATAGGGGCAAAAAAATTGAGGAGTGCTAGGAGGGCACTAAAATCAAGGAGGTCACATAGAGTCCGAGCTAACGGAGCAGTCAGTAGTGGACGACATGAGGTTCGTGGTACGAGCAGACTGACATGGACGCTGAGTTGAATTGCTTATGTGGATGCTGAGGTGGCGGTTCATGATTGGTCGATTACGAAAAAATGTTTGTGGGCATGATTGCCCGGAGGCAATCAATATTCAACGCGCCTATTCACGTTTATAAATTCCCCATGCGCCTCTATCCCAGTGAATGTGGGATATTTATTTTGTTTTAAAAAATTGATCTACGCGTGTTTAAATAAGTTGTCTCCTCTTTTCTATCTCGACGAAGCGCGTAGCGCGCGTGGCAAAGTCAGCCGCGTTGCAAGGGAGAGGTTTCAGGTTCGATTCCCACCAGGCCAAGTTTTAACAATTTTTTTTATTTTGTCCAGCCGTCGCGTAAGGAATAAAGGTGCGGGAGCACTTTTTGACTTCAAAAGGAGACCGAGGGGAGTTGTGGCTAAGTTCCCCGCTTGGAGACTTGGGATCACGAGTTCGATCCTCTCTACGCCAAAAATTATAAAGGTTTTTATTAAATTATTTCTTTTAAAGTTTCATTAAATTTTTTTTTAAAGCTTTTT
This sequence comes from Wollemia nobilis, assembly GCA_028583015.1. Classification (NCBI taxonomy): domain Eukaryota; kingdom Viridiplantae; phylum Streptophyta; class Pinopsida; order Araucariales; family Araucariaceae; genus Wollemia; species Wollemia nobilis. The sequence continues at coordinate 5,439,461 of JAQPPZ010017107.1, read as the reverse complement.
AAATATTAATTTAATAATTTAATAAGTGCTTTTAATTATTTAAAAAAAAAGTTTTTTTTTTTTAATTTTTAAAAGCATATTTGATTATTAAATTAAAACCTTTTTAAAAGGCTTTATAAAGATTTAATTGTAAACTTTAGAGAAATTGTGACAAATTGTAAATCGCCCAAGGGGCTTGAAAAGCTTGATTTTTTTAAAAACTTTAAAAGGGCAATCTTTGTAAAAAGGGGGAGCATAAAAGTGACGGGAAGCTTTTCGGAAAGCCCGTTTAGCGCTTCCAAAAAATTTTGGAACCCCGTTCAAGGCTAAAATATTTTGTAATAGCCTCAACGGCTGTAAAAGGGTGAAAATTTTAACCTCAGAAGCTCTAATGAAGTTTTATTTTGCATTGATGAGTAGATGATCAGGTCTACCGGGTGCTACCATGCTTTATGCTCTCTACTGCAAAGAGAGACAACCGAATCATTTGATGAACGAGTTCGGAGAAATGGATTGCACATTGTGTTCAGTCAGTTACAAAATGTTGTTATAGCCCACCAAAGGAATCCGGATTCTGGTTACGAGGCTGACTCAGAAGACAATATTTTCGGACAATGAGTGGAGGAGTCCGATACAATTGAAGCCACACCTATAGATCAAGCCAGTGATAGCTACTCTCCAGCTGAGCCGGAGCAACAATCCAGTGAAAGTTATACCCCACGCTCTCTAGAGCCTGAGCCAACAGAGGCTGAGCCAGCATAGGCCGAGCCAACGACAGCTCCTAAAATAGTTGTCATCAGTGACGACGAGGATTCCATTGCAGATAATTTTGGACCTCCAGTACTGGACAATCCACAAGAAGAAGAAGAAATCAGTGAGAGAGTTAAGAAATATAGATTTGATTTGAACTTGTAATTGCTTTGTACTTCCTATTTTTAGTCAAATCAAAGTTTGCTTTCAAGTAGTAGAAATGGCTTCAAATTCAAATCTTCCAATTCCAGAATTCAATGGTAGTGATTATGAATACTGGTCAATAAATATGAAAACCTTGTTGATAGGTAAAGGTTTGTGGGATGTAGTTGAAGAGGGTTACACAGAACCCTCTCCTATTGACTGGATCGCTTTAAGTGTTGCTGATAGAAAAGCTAGGAAAGAAGCACAGAAAAATAATTCCTCTGCCCTGTATCATTTGCAAGCAGCCCTAGATAAAAGCATCTTTCCTAGAATAGCATCCTGTGTAACAGCTCAAGATGCTTGGAATGCTTTAAAGGAAAGTTTTCAAGGGAGTGATCAAGTGAAGCAGGTCAGGCTTCAAACTCTGAAAAGAGATTTTGAAAATCTCAGAATGCAAGAGAATGAGAAAGTAGGAGACTACTACGTGCGAGTCAAAGCCGTAGTAGATAAAATGGTCACTCTAGGTGAAGAGATTAAACCAGAAGTTGTGGTGAAGAAAGTGTTGCGAACACTTCTTCCTAAGTGGAATCATGTAGCAATCATTATTGAAGAGTCAAAATATTTGACTGCACTTTCCTTTGATGCACTAATTGGTTCTCTTCTTTCACATGAAGAGAGATTGCAGGAATCTCCTTCCACTAGCCACGGAGGTGATGACAAAGCCTTCGCTTCACAAGAAGGAAAAGGACAAGGCAGAAGTCGAGGTAGAGGTCAACACAGAGGAAGAGGTAGGAATAGTCCACGAGGTGGAACTCCTAACAGAGGAGGATCTTCAAACAGAGGTGGAGGTCAGAATAGAGGTGGACAACAGAACAGAGGGAAGCATCCAGGACGAGGAAAAGGAAGTGACAAGTCCAAACAAGCTTGCTACAATTGTGGCAAACTTGGCCACTTTGCTCGTGATCGTTGGTCAAAATCTTCTCAAGGGAGCAATGAGTCGAGCAGTCAGTATGGCAATTTTGGAGAAGAGGAAGGGACCTCAAATCTCTTTCTCTCATATGGCAAGTCAGATCAGAACCTGAATGACACCTGGATCTTGGACACTAGGTGTTCAAATCATATGAGTGGCAAAGAAGAACTCTTTGCTACTCTGGATTCTTCCTACAAATCCAAGCATCAAATTGGGAGACGACAAGTCATTGGCGGTTGAAGGCATTGGAGCCATGGAGGTTCCAACAAAAGAGGGCATGAAACAAGTAAGTGATATCTATTACACACCTCATCTCCAACACAATATTTTAAGTGTTGGTCAAATGTTAGAGAAGAACTATAAGTTGCTATTTGATGAGGGTAAATGTACCATTTTTGATAAGAGTAATAGTGATAGAGTCATTACTCAAGTGCCAATGACAAGAAACAGGTTATTTCCTCTAAATTTTGGCCAACCAGGAGGAGATCAGTTAGTAAATGTTGCTATTGCAAACCCAAGTGTGTTGTGGCACTTGAGATACGGTCATTTGAATTCAGCCAGTTTGAAGTTGTTAACTTCTCAAGCGATGGTGACCGGACTTCCTAAAGTTCAGGACAATAAGGAAGTCTGTGAAGGTTGTGCCTTGGGCAAGCATGCTAGAACAAAATTTCCTCATGGACAAGCATGGCGGGCCAGTTATCCACTCCAACTAGTGCATTCAGACATCTGTGGTCCGATGCAGACCAAGAGCATTGGTAATAACTCTTACTTTCTTCTTTTCATTGATGATTTTTCAAGAATGTGCTGGATATATTTCTTGAAGCATAAAGATGAAGCATTTGATTGCTTCGTAGATTTTAAAGCAAGAGTGGAAAATGAGAGTGGATATTTTGTTAAGTGTCTCAGATCGGATAAAGGAGGAGAATACTCCTCTAATGAATTTTTGAATTTTTGTAAAAAACATGGAATAAAGAGGCAGTTCACTGCTCGCCTATACTCCACAACAGAATGGTGTGGCTGAGAGAAAGAACCACACCATTGTAGAGATGGCAAGATCTATGCTTCAAACGAAGCATTTAAGCAATATGTATTGGGCAGATGCAGCCAGGACAAGTGTGTATATTTTGAATAGGAGTCCTACTTCAAGTTTGAAAGGGAAAACTCCTTACCAAGCATGGTATGGTAAGAAACCGAATGTCAAGCATTTCAGAGTGTTTGGTTCACTGGCTTACTCACACATTCCTGATGAACAGAGGAAGAAGCTCGATCCTAAGAGTCAAGCATGCATTTTTGTAGGGTATTGTGAGAACACAAAAGCTTACAGACTCTACAATCCTAGGACTCGAAAGATAATACTTTCCAGGGATGTGATTTTTGATGAAGGGGGAGAATGGGGAAATCCCAAAATTTATAGTGATGTTGAATCTCATGATGCAGGTTCTTCACAAATTCAACAGATAGCACCAAAGAAAGGCAAGAATACTCCTCCTCCTCCAAGCCCAAGCAGACATTCGACTTCCAGTTCATCATCATCATCACCAAGTCCTTCTCCACAAAGGTCAGTTAGTTCCTCACCAATGGATATTGATTCTCCATCTAGAGGTAAGAGAACTCTCCAACATCATCCATCTTATCAGATGTTGGATACAAATTTTCAAAGACGGTATACTAGAAGTCAAGCAAGTGAAATGGGTTCAGTTTTGCAAAGACTTGAAAATATGCATTTGTATGGAGATGATGACTCCCAAGAACCTCGGGGAGATGTAGTTAACTATGCCTTGTTAACTAGTGCACAACTTGAACCTTCTAGTTATGAGAAGGCTTGTACTCAAAAGATATGGCAAGATGCCATGAAAGAGGAGATAACCTCTATAAAAAACAATGATACTTGGGAGTTGGTAGAGCTTCCTAAAGGAAAGAAGTGTGTTGGATGTAAATGGGTCTTCAAGACCAAATACAATGCTGATGGAAGCATTGAAAGGCATAAAGCAAGATTGGTTGCAAAAGGATTTACACAAAAGTATGGTATTGATTATGAGGAGACATTTGCTCCTGTAGCCAGACAGGAGACCATCAGAATAGTTCTTGCTTTAGCTGCACACAAGGGATGGAAATTCCAACACATGGATGTGAAGAGTGCCTTTCTCAATGGGTACTTAATAGAGGAAGTGTATGTTGAGCAACCTCAAGGATTTCAAGAGCAAGGTAAGGAGCACCTTGTTTACAGACTAAAAAGGCACTCTATGGCCTCAAGCAGGCACCACGAGCTTGGTACTCACGCATTGATGGGTACTTCAAATATTTTGGGTTCACCAAAAGCAGAAATGAACCCACACTTTACTACCTGAAGCAAGGTAATGACATCCTCATAGTTTGCTTGTATGTGGATGATCTCATTTTCATGGGTAGTAATGAAAAAGTGAATATGGAGTTCAAACGCTCCATGATGAAGCAGTTTGAGATGAAGGATCTTGGCTTAATGCATTACTTCCTTGGAATGGAAGTTCATCAGTCAGATACAGGGATCTTCATCTGTCAACATAAGTATGCTCGGGACATGATCAAGAAGTTTGCTATGGAGCATTGCAAACCAGTTGCAACTCCAGTTGGACATGGGATCCAATTAAGCAAAGATGATGGAGCACCAAAAGTTGACGTGACCACTTTCAGAAGCATGGTTGGGAGTTTGATGTTTCTCGCCAACACCAGACCTGATATTCAGTATGTTGTTTCTCTTGTCTCTCGATTTATGGCTAGCCCATCTGAGCTGCATTTGCAGGCAGCTAAGAGAATTCTCAGATATGTGAAGGGTACATTGGATTTTGGAATCCAATACCATAAATGTAACACTATTAAGCTTGTAGGCTTTAGTGATAGTGATTGGGGCAATAATATTGATGACAGGAAATCAACTTCAGGGAACTATTTTAGTCTGGGATCAGGACTAATAACATGGAGCTCCAAAAAGCAAATAGTGGTAGCCTTGTCTTCTATAGAAGTTGAGTATATAGCAGTCACCTATGCTAGTACTCAAGCCCTATGGCTAAGAAAAGTGTTGGAAGAGATTGGAGAGCAGCAAAGTGGTCCAACCAGAATCTACTGTGATAACATCAGTGCCATTCAGTTGGCATATAATCCAATCCACCATAGCAGAACAAAACATTTTGATATGAAGTATCACTTCATCCGAGACATGGTGGAGCAAGAGATTGTTGAGCTTAAATTTTGCCGCACTTTGGAGAACGTTGCAGATATCTTCACCAAAGCGATGGCTAAAGCTCAATTTATAAAGCTGAGAGACTGTATAGTCAGTCCTCTCAACTTTAAGGGGGAGAGTGTTGCAAGTGTGAACATGTCTACGTTCTAAGTGGCTTAGAAAAACCTTGCAGGTGTGAATGAATTTGTAAAATGTCGGCAACAAATTTTTTGTCGGCAAGATTTTTTATTTCTCCCCCTCGAATATTTCCTGTCCCCTTCTATCTCCCCTTATTCCTCCTACTCTTCCTCCACTTATTCCTCCTATTTTCCCGCCTATTATTCTTCCCTTATCCCTCCATTTCCCTTATCCTCACCGACTTCCTCCTATATATATATGTTGTAAGGTTTTTGAAAGTGTATAAGAATTAATTTTTAATATTTTTTTTTGGTTGCTCGTCTAAGATTTCTTCTGCAACTCCATACTCCGTCTGAAAGCATTCATGTAGATGCATATTTGAATGTGCTTTTGAATGCAAGTGGTTAGATGTATATATATACATATTAAAGTTAATAATAATAAATAAAAGAAAATGACTATATACATATAATTTTATTTATTTTTATATAAAGAAAATAATAAATAATAAATGGTAATAATAATAGTAATATAATATAAATAATAAAAATAAAAATTAATAGTTAAACACATTTTAACTTAATTAAAAAAAATGAATTCTAGATATTTTTGTAGTTACTTATTTTTTTTAAAAAGCATTGGTAATTACCACCTGGTAGCAGAAGCAATAGGTAGGTGGTCGGATGAATGCTTTCCATTTGCTTGCAATTTCTCTTTCTCAAATTCTTACAAACCCACCATGCTTGGGGGTTGTAGAAGAGGTTCAGAGGATTGGGGTGGCCACATAAATGCATTGAGGAAACAAGAATGGAAGTAGAAGTTCAGTTAAGTAAGCTCTTCATAGCAAAAGGGACTAGGTCAGTCCATTCCTTGCTTATTTTACATTAAATTACTTTTATTATACGTTTGTTGTGAACCCTTGTAGAAAATGGATATGTGCATTTATTATGTCTCTGCATATTTTTAATGGTTAGAATAATAAATGAAGCATAGTACTATGTTAAGAATGTGTTTTTCTTAGTTCTGATTGGAGTAGCATTCAAAGCTCATATTGTTGTTTTTCTTCTTATAAGTAGTTTCTGGCTTCCTCAATATTAGCTGCCCAAGTTAATGCAGTCCCAATCATCCCTACATATTATTCTCACTCAGAGGATATAGTTAACATTTTGAACTTGGCTTTATTGAGATTATCATCTTATAGCTGCATCGGATATATCAAAGACCCTTTACTTTGAAATTGAAATTATATTATCCATTGAGTAGAAAACCAGACATTTTCTATGTTATATAGTTATGAGGAACTCATATATTTTATTTATTTAATTATTTTTAGGATATGCAGATTACGTATTGTTTTTTATAAAATTTTAATAACCTTTAATATAGTGATAATTCCTTGAGATGTCTTTTTTTAAATACGAATTGCTGGAGATAATCATATTCAGACATTCCTTTGTGATAATTCCTTGAGATGTCCTTTTTTTAAAATACGAATTGCTGGATATAATCGTATTCAGACATTCCTTTTTAATAGAGAAAGCTCAGATTAAATGTGTTTATTTCTTTTGAGTAATATTAAATGCTTTTGATTAATTGCATTCATATTAGAATTGCATTGGGCTACCACCTGAGCCATTCCGATCCCTTTTCCCCTTCCCATATTTTCTTCTACATGGACAAGAGAAGGAACCTGTTGAAGATGGACATATGGATCATCAATCTGAAGGTAAGATGAGTTAACCCAATGTACCATATTGTAAAGCTCTTATACTTTTGAGTAATCCATTTGAAATAAGGAATGATTGTAATTTACCATTGCAAGGTTGAATGTAGATTAGCATTGCAGCACCCGATGTCCAGTTATCTAAGCAATTGAAGACCCCATTTTTGATTATTACAAAAGAAATATTATAATATTTTATTTAAATTCTAAGTTAAATTGAAATTAGATTCCTTTAAAGTACGTTTGATTACTTTAAATTTAGTAATACATATTTTTTAAGATAGAGTTAACTATAACTTACTTAAAACATGTTAGTTGAATATGATCATATTTAAGGTTCAGTTTGGAAATTTTATTTGAAATTAAGTTTCTTATTTATATATATAGATATACTTGAACAAGGTAGTCCTTAAACAAGAAATTCCTTCTGGGTAAACGTTTTTTGTGCTACCAATATCGTTAAATATTTTATTAGTTGGCATGAATAATTATAGATGTGTGAAATTGATTTGTTATCCTAATTTTATTAAGCATAATTTGAAATAATCAAATATTTTAGCATAAATACTTGTTATAAACCTTGGGTTGGTTAAATTAATAATAAGAAGAGGAATCGTGTTTGAATTGAAGCTTATAAAAACCATAGGTTAGAACAAATTTTTATTCACCTTAGTCACATTGGAATTTTAGCTATTTTCATATTTAGTTAAAAAATATTTTACTGAACATATATTTTGGCTTGGGGTTATTATTTTATCTTTTGAAAGAAAGTGTTAAGATTAAGTTTTATTGTGTTTCTTTAAATTATATTTGTAATTACATCTTACCTTTTAAAAAAGTGTATATTCTTTGTATGTTATAAAATAAAAAATGTTTATTTTCACTTAAAGAAAAGTGTCTGTCTATATATATAAACACAAAAAAATGTGATTTATTTCAGATCTTGTATTTGTTGATCCCATTGAAAGTTAGACTCTTTGAGGATTCTTCTCCTTTCTTGAAAATAAAAACATGAACAAGACCTGTGTATTATAGCTTTCAATTCTCTTTTCAATAAATAATAGTTGTGGTCTATGTATCTTTTCTTAGAAAGAATTTATTTTAATGTAAAAGAAAGTTATTAATTGTTTTATATTAATTCGTTTATTAAAATAACTTTCATAAATTTGGTTAAAGAATCCAGGATGTAAAAGAAGGAATAAAATTAGAAAATTTAGGATTAGAAGAGGTTAGAAGCCTCACCTAGTAGAAGATGCCTTGTTGATCCTAGAGCTAAACTTACCTAATGATGGTTGGATCATGGAGAAGTGAACAATCGAAAAATATCAAATATACCCAATATCAGTTGGATTGCATAAGAGCAATAAACTATGATTTGTGAATGACCTCTCTTAGCTAGAAATGCTAGGATAGGAGGTAAGGTGGGATAGTATGGGACATTTCACTAGGTATTGAATGAGCAATACAATGGTGGTTTCTTGTACAAAATTGTGAAAAGTGAATCTTGAAGGGAGTATATGGTGGATTCTATGGTACCTTGGTATGGTACAATTCACTATATTATTTATAATTTTAGCAAGAGACCATGATTATTAATATATTTGTGGTAATGGCCTTAGTTGATTCCATGGTATTGGAAATTATTCCTAGGAATATGAACATCAACTAATCACTAAGGCATTACACCATAAAATCCTACATGTTATCCCAATAATGGGTTGGTATGAGATAACCCACCATTTTTTCCACAACACATTGATAAAATTAATCATGATAATTATCAAGAAATGGTAATGATATCACCACCACATCTTTTACCACATCATTCATCAAGAATAATCAGAATCATTATCATTAGTATTATTTGTTTCTATTGGAGATGAAAATTAATTAATCACCAAGCATCACATCATAAATTTGATAACATGTTGGGATTGGAGAAAGGCATCTCCCTCTACGTGTCAAATTATCTCATATAGGGATTTATACAAGGATGTACATGGGAAAGATGGGGGGGGGACCACTAAAGCATCTTTTATAACAAGAGGGTGATTAAATGATTGGTCATTAGAAAAGTAAACCCTAGAAGGATTTTATAGAAACTGGCCACTTCTATCCAATTGAAGGTTAATTGCAACGACTAAAACTCAAAAGTTGTTATCTATACCTTGTACTGACTAAATATTGGTGATCATTAAGTTAAAAAAACAAATCCTTGATCTAGTTAGTTGGGTTGTTACAATTGGTATAAACTCCTAGGTCATAGGAATCATTGCTTTTGAGAAAAAAACCTAGATTAAATTTTGACTGGATGTGTTAATTTTGAAAGAAGACTTAATTTTCTAGGAAACTTAAGTTGAATTGGTCAAATGGGTATTACACACCATCTTGGTTGGTTAATTAAGGATGAAATTCCTAGAGGGAATAACTTCTTTCTGGAAATTAAAACTCGAAATAGCTATTGTTATAATCATAAAGAAATGAGACCTATTTTAAGAGGAGGATCATCTAGAAAGCTAGGGTTGGCTATGTAGGGGAAGCTATAATTTGATCCTAGAAGGAATCTAGAAGATCAAGAATTTCAATAAAGGATAACAAATCTTACATCAATAGTCAGTTTGCTACTAGAAAACAACTAAGAAACAACAAAAGATATTGGAAAATACTTCAAAGGGTAGACAATGAGAAAAATGTGGTAGATTAGTCTAAGAAGGTAAGGCTCATATTAAAGCTAAGCTAGCCAAAGACTTAAATAATGTTTGGGTACCTAAATTTAATGGAAGAGAAGAGAGTAACTTAATGAATATTGCTTGGACACCAAGGTGGAAAGTTGTATATAGAGAAAACTTATTCAATAAGTCAATGTTTGTCTAGTAGAGAACCCCCCTTATCTAACAAATCAATTAGGTGGCACGTATACATGGTATCTCTATATGCCTTAGATTGGATAAAATCTCATGAAGCCCTATCAATTTTCAAGAAAAGTGGAATGGTGTATAAATGAATAAGAAGGAAGAAAGAGAGGTAAATCCTGAATTATTCTGGAAGTAACCTGTATTGAATGAATTTAGAATCATATTTCCTGAAGATCTACTAGGCCTTCTACCATGGCATGAATTTGATTTATCTATTAAAATTTTTATAGGGACTAAACCTATTTCTAGAACACCCTAAGCGAATGACATCGATTAAGTTACAAGGATTTAAAAACATAACTTTAGATTTTACTAAAATAAGGGTTGATTAAGCCGAGTGTGCCACCTTGTGATGCTTCGATCTTGTTCATAAAGAAGAAGGATATTTTCGTAATACTATGTATTGATTATCAAATAAAGTAACCATGAAAAATAGATACTCCTTGTAAAACATTAATCATCTTTTTGATCAATGGAGGGGAGCAACATTTTTTTCAAAAATTGACTTTAGATCAGGGTTTCATCAGTTAAGAAGTCATGGGGAAGACACCCATAGGACCACTTTCAAAATAATATATGGTTATTATGAATTACAGTTCTACCATTTGGTCCAACTAATAATAACCTTTATGAATCTTAAAAATATTGTATTCGAGGAACATTTAGATCGCTTTGTATTGATATTGTTAGATGGCATTTTAAGGAGAAACACGTTCAACATATGAGAATTATTTTAGAAATTATTAGGAATAACCAACTCTATGGGGAGTTGTTAAAATACAAGTTTTAGACATCACAAGTGAAGAATTTAGGGCATAGAATATTAGTAGAGGAAATTTTTATTGACCCAAATAAAATTAAAGCTATAGTTAATTGACCTACACTTACCAATGTGTCTAAAGTGTGAAGTTTTATGGGGATGGTAGGTTATTATAAAATATTGGTAAGGAATTCTCAAAAATTACCTATCTAATTACTAACCTTCAAGGGAAGGGAAAGGAAAACAAATGGATAGATTGGTGTGAGACATTTTTTAATTTCTTACAAGATAAATTGATATAAGTTTCCATCCTTAAAATACTTGGCCCATCAGGGAAATTTATAGTTTGTACATATGCCTCTATAAAAGGTTTAGGGGGAGAATTTTATAATAAACGTCGCAACTATAGCATACAAATCTAGAAATCTCAATAAACATGAGCTAAAGTATGCTACTAATGACTAAGAGTTAGCAACGGTTTTCCATGCTCTTAAAATTTGGAGACACTGCCCGTTGGGAAAACCTTTCAAAAGAAAAATAGATCACCATAGTCTAAGATATATATTAACCCAACCATCTCTTAATGCAAGGTAAAGAAGGTGGATAGAATTTTTAGTTGAATATGACTTTGGTATTGAGTATATCAAGGGTAAGGAGAATAAGGTTACCAATGCCTTGAGTAGAAGGTACATAATAGCAATTTCTAAATATCACATAGACTTAATTGATAGAATTAGGAAATTGCAACAAAAGGATAGTTATTGCATTGATTATTGAGCTAGGGTTGAGTTAGAACCCAATAAAAGCATGGATTTTACTATAAAGGATGTTATGTTATGTTTTAATAATAGGGTATTTACAATAAAAATTGACAATTTGAGGGGTGTCAATTATGTAGGAGGCACATTGTACTCCATTTTATACACACTCGGGAAGGGTAAAAATGATAAAAAAACATGAGAAAACACTCTTTTTGGTTGGGAATGCAATAGAATATCAATAATTTTGTGGCTAGGTGTATCTAATATCAAAAAAAGGTTAAAGTGAATATCAAAATTTTATTGGAAAACCTTATCCACATGAGATAATGACACAAAAATGGTAAATTATAGTCATAGATTTTATTGTAGGATTACCTAAAATCAGGTTCCAACATGGCACAATACTTGTGGTGATAGACAAGTTGAAAAAGGTTGCACACTTCATACTTGGTAATACATCCACAATGATAAAAAAATTACCAAGAAAGTAGTCTGATTACATGATTATCTAGAGATAATCATATCAGATAGAAATTTTAAATTTGCATTAGAATTTTGATAGGCTCTCCATCATGCTTGGGGTGCCAAATTGGATAGTAGTTCTATTTACAAATGGGAAACTAGAGAAGGTTGACCAAGTTCTTGAAGATATACTTCACATGTATTGAATGGATCAAAGGGCCAAATGGAAATATTACTTACATTTGATTACTAAGCATGGAGGAAGACGTAGATTAATTCTATCTTAGGGAAATTTGGAAGATCATGTAGGGATCAAACTAGATATTATCAAGAAGATGGAGGAGTGGCTCAGGATAATTCAATAGAAGTTCAAGGAAGCAATTAATTACTAGAACTATGTAGACCTAAAAATATCATCAAGAGAATTCTATGTGGAAAGACAGAGTCTTCATAAGGGTGAAGTTCAGGAAAAGTGTAAAACTATGAGAGGGTTAATCAGGTCCTTAAGGATATGCTTCACATATATCGTATGGACCAAAAATCTAGATGGAATATTACCTACATATGGTAGAGTTTACCTATAATAATAGTTATTATGCTTCATTGGGAATGGCTCCATTTGAAGGCCTATATGGAAGAATATGCAAACACCTTTATCTTGTGGAAAATCTATAAGATCGAATAAAAATTAGGTTAAACACTATTATGGAGATAGAGGAACAATTAAAAATATCTACCAAAGGTTCACGAAAGCAATTGACTAAAAAAAGAACTACACTGATCTAAAAGGGTCATCGATATAATTCTCTATAGGAGACAAAGTCTTCTTAAGGGTATTTGAATATATATATATATATATATATATATATATATATATATATATATATATATATATATATATATATCTGTGTGTGTGTGTGTGTGTGTATTTTAAAACAAGATGAAATAGAAGGGACTACTAAAATTAGGGGGGAGGATGTAACAAACCTCATAATAGGACCCATTAAATATTTAAAGTAATGCATTTGATGATTTACTTGCTTAAAACTAATAGTTGTTTATTTGTAATATTAAGTATTGATGCTTGAGACATGGTACTTCTGAGGTAAATCCTGAATTATTCACCTTATATTATGAATTACAGTTCTAACATTTGGTCTAACTAATAATAACCTTTATGAATCAACTAATAATAACCTTTATCAATCTTAAAAATATTGTATTCGGGGAATGTTTAGATCACTTTGTATTGATATTGTTAGATGACATTTTAAGGAGAAACATGTTCAACATGTGAGAATTGTTTTAGAAGTTCTTAGGAAGAACCAACTGTATGGGGAGTTGTTAAAATACAAATTTTAGACATCACAAGTGAAGAATTTAGGGCATAGAATATTAGTAGAGGAAATTTTTATTGACCCAAATAAAATTGAAGCTATAGTTAATTGACCTACACTTACCAATGTGTCTAAAGTGTGAAGTTTTTTGGCGATGGTAGGTTATTATAAAATATTGGTAAGGAATTCTCAAAAATTACCTATCTAATTACTAACCTTCAAGGGAAGGGAAAGGAAAGCAAATTGATAGATTGGTGTGAGACATTTTTTAATTTATTACAAGATAAATTGATCTAAGTTTCCATCCTTAAAATACTTGACCCACCAGGGAAATTTATAGTTTGTACATATGCTTCTATAGAAGGTTTAGGGGGAGAATTTTATTAGAACGTCGCAACTATAGCATACAAATCTAGAAAGCTCAATAAACATGAGCTAAATTATGCTACTAATGACTAAGAGTTAGCAACAGTTTTCCATGCTCTTAAAATTTGGAGACACTACCCGTTGGGAAAACCTTTCAAAGTAAAAATAGATCATCATAGTCTAAGATATATATTAACCCAACCATCGCTTAATGCAAGCCAAAGAATATGGATAGAATTTTTAGTTGAATATGACTTTGGTATGGATTATATCAAGGGTAAGGAGAATAAGGTTACCAATGCCTTGATTAGAAGGTACATAATAGCAATGTCTAAATATCACATAGACTTAATTGATAGAATTAGAAAATTGTAACAAAAGGATAGTTATTGCATTGATTATTGAGCTAGGGTTGAGTTAGAACCCAATAAAAGCATGAATTTTACTATAAAGGATGTTATGTTATGTTTTAATAATAGGGTATTTACAATAAAAATTGACAATTTAAGGGGTGTCAATTATGTAGGAGGCACATTGTACTCCATTTTATACACACTCAGGAAGGGTAAAAATGATAAAAAAACATGAGAAAACACTATTTTTGGCTGGGAATGCAATAGGATATCAATAATTTTGTGGCTAGGTGTATAGAATATAAAAAAAAGGTTAAAGTAAATATCAAAATTTTACTGGAAAGCCTTATCCACACGAGACACTGACACAAAAATGATAAATTATATTCATAGATTTTATTGTAGGATTACCTAAAATCAGGTTCCAACATGGCACAATACTTGTAGTGATAGACAAGTTGAAAAAGGTTGCACACTTCATACTTGGTAATACATCCAAAATGATAAACAAATTACCAAGAAAGTAGTCTGATTACATGATTCTCTAGAGATAATCATATCAGATAGGAATTTTAAATTTGCATTAGAATTTTGATAGGCTCTCCATCATGCTTGGGGTACCAAATTGAATAGTAGTTCTATTTACAAATGGACAACTAGAGAAGGTTTACCAAGTTCTTGAAGATATAATTCACATGTATTGAATGGATCAAAGGGCCAAATGGAAAGATTACTTACATTTGATTACTAAGCATGGAGGAAGACGTAGATTAATTCTTAGGGAAATTTGGAAGATCATGTAGGGATCAAACTAGATATTATCAAGAAGATGGAGGAGTAGCTCGGGATAATTCAATAGAAGTTCAAGGAAGCAATTAATTACTAGAAGAACTATGTAGACCTAAAAATATCATCGAGATAATTCTATGTGGAAAGGCAGAGTATTCATAACGGTGAAGTTCAAGAAAAATGTAAAATTATGAGAAGGTTAATCAGGTACTTAAGGACATGCTTCACATATATCGTATGGACCAAAAATCTAGATGGAATATTACCTACATATGGTAGAGTTTACCTATAATAATAGTTATTATGCTTCATTGGGAATGGCTCCATTCGAAGGAATGTATGGAAGAAGATGCAAACACCTTTATCTTGTGGACAATATAGAAGATCGAATGACAATTAGGTTAAAAACTATTATGGAGATAGAGGAACAATTAAAAATATCTACCAAAGGTTCAAGAAAGCAATTGACTGATAAAAGAACTACACTGATCTAAAAGGGTCATCGAGATAATTCTCTATGGGATACAAAGTCTTCATAAGGGTAAAACCTATTAAGAGTTCTATAAAACCAATTAAATAAAAATTTATATTCATCAACCCCTTTAAAATTATTGTTAGGATTAGTTCTATGGCCTATAAACTTGCTTTGCTACCTACTTTTTCAAATAATCACGATACTTTCTACATATCCCCACTTAGAAAACATAATGTTAATCCATGTATTTTATAGAAGGAGATATTTTGGCCAATGAATATATTATCTTTTAAAGTTTCTTACTAATGGATCAATGCAGGGTCCAGTGTGGCCAACCTTACAGAAAAACGTATTACTCGAAAAATGTAAATAAGATGAGGGAACAATTTCCAATTATATTTGAATATATATATATATATATATATATATATATATATATATATATATATATATATATATATATATATATATATATATTTCAAAACAAGATAAAACATAATAGGGATTGCTAAAATTAAGGGGAGGATGTAACAACCCTCATAATAGGACCCATTAAATATTTAAAAAAATGCATTTGATGATTTACTTACTTAAAACTAATAGTTTTTTATTTGTAATATTAAGTATTGATGCTTGGGACATGGTACTTCTCATGGACTTTATGCTTGCAGGTATATGTCTTCTTATGGTTTATTAAAAATGCAACCACAAAAAAAATAAAGGGGAAGTGATGGTGGTGAAGATTTTCACCTACAGTGAAATTTATCACCAATGGCTCAGGGGCAAGTAAATGTCTCCATGTAGAAATGTAGAAAAATTCACGTAGATACATATTTAAATGTGCTTTTGGATGCAAGTGGTTAGATGTATATATATACATATTAAAGTTGCATCTTGTCCAACTCGATTTTTTATATAAAAAAAATAATAAATGGTAAATGATAATGATAATAATAAATAAAATAGAAATAATAAAAATAATTGTAATAGTTAAATACATTTTAATTTAATTTAGAAAATGCATTCTGGGTATTTCTTTGATTACTTAATAAATTTAAAAAGCAATGGTAATTACCACCTAATAATAAAAGCAATAAGTAGGTGGTCGGATGAATGCTTTCCATATGCTTGCAATTTCTCTTTCTGAAATCCTTATAAATCCACCATGCTTGGGGGTGTAGAGGAGGATTAGAGGATTGAGGTGGCCACGTAAATGCACTAAGGAAACAAGTACAGAAGAGTTCAGTTAAGTAATATCTTCAAAGAGAAAGGGATCAGGTCGGACCATTCCTTGCTTATTTTCCATTGAAATATTTTTATAATACGTTTGTTGTGAACCCTTATAAAAAATGGATGTGTGTTTATTATGTCTTTGCTTGAATAATATTACATTTTTTTGAATGGTTAGAATGGTAAAAAAGCATTGTACTATGTTAAGAATGTGTTCTTTTTACGTTTGATTGGAGTAGCATTCACAACTCATATTGTTGTTTTTCTTCTTATAATTTAGAACTAGTAGTTTTTAGCTTCTTACATATTAGTTGTATGATTTAATGGAGTCCCAATCATCCCTGCATATCATTCTCACTTAGAGGATACAATTAACATTTCAAACTTGGCATTACTGAGATTATTGTCTAATAGCCACCTCAGATATGTCAAAGACCCTTTACTTTGAAATTATATTATCTCTTGAGTAGAAACCTAGATATATATATTTTTTTATATATAGTTTTCAGGAGCTCTTATTTATTTTATTTATTTAATTATTTTTAGGATATGCAGATTACGTATTTTTTTAAATAAAACTATAATAACCTTTGAAATAGTGATAATTCCTTGAGATGTCCTTTTGTTTAAATAAAACTATAATAACCTTTGAAATAGTTATAATTCCTTGAGATGTCTTTTGTTTAAATACGAAATGTTGGAGATATTCATATTCATATGTTTCTTTTTAATAGATAAATCTCAGATTAAATGTGTTTATTTCTTTTTAGCAATATTAAATGCTTTTGTTTAGTTGTATTCATATTAGAATTGAAATGGGCTACCACCTAACCCATTTTGATCTCTTTTCCCTTCCCATATTTTCTTCTAGATGGACAAGAGAAAGAACCTAGTGAGGATGGACGTATGGATCGTCAATCTGAAGGCAATATGAGTAAACACAACGTACTATATTGTAAAGCTTATGCTTTCGAGTAGTACATTTGAAAGAAGGAACAATTATAATTTAGCAGTGCAAGGTTGAATTTAGATTAGCATTACGGGACCCATTGTCCACTTATCTGAGCAATTAAAAGCCCCTTTTTTTTTGTTATTACAAAATAAATATTATAATATTTTATTAAGTTAGAATAAAATTATTTTTTTAAGCCAATTTTTTTTTATGTAACCAAAAAAATACCTTTTTTAAACTATGTTTGATTACTTTTAATTTAGGTAATACATATTTTTAAGATACAAATTTTTCACTCTCATTTACGGGATCGATAAAGAGCTTTTGTATAAGTAACTATAACTAATTTAAAATACATTAGTTATATATAATCATATTTCAAGTTTAGTTTCAAACTTTTATTTGAAATTAAGTTTCATATATATATTTGAATGAGTTAGCCCTTGAACAAGAAAGTCCTTCTGGATAAATGTTTGTTGTGGTGCCAATATGTTAAAATGTTTTACTATGGGCATGAATAATTATAGATGTATGCAATTGATTTGTTATCCTAGTTTTATTTAGTGTAATTTGAAATAATCAAATACTTAAGCATAAATACTTGTTATAAACCCTAGGTTGGTTAAATTAAGAATAAGAAGAGAAGTCACGTTTGAATTAAAGCTTAGAAAAATCATAGGTTAGGACAAATTTTTATTTACCTTAGTCACATTGGAATTTTAGCTATTTTCATATTTAGTTAAGAAATATTTTATTGGACATATATTTTGGCGTTGGGTTATTATTTTATCTTAAAATTAAAAACGTTTATTTTCACATAAAGTGTAGTTTTATACATATACACATAGAAAAATAAATTTGATTT
Organism: Wollemia nobilis; assembly: GCA_028583015.1. Lineage (NCBI taxonomy): Eukaryota > Viridiplantae > Streptophyta > Pinopsida > Araucariales > Araucariaceae > Wollemia > Wollemia nobilis. The sequence goes on along the minus strand of JAQPPZ010017107.1, from coordinate 5,421,296 downwards.
ATTTTAGATCTTGTATTTGTTGATCCTATTGAAAGTTAGACTTTTTGTGGATTCATCGAAAATAAAAACATTAACAAGACCTGGGTATTATAGCTTTCAATTAAATTTTTAATAAATAATAATTGTGGCTTATGTATATTTTCTTAGAAAGACCTTGTTTTATGACTTAAAAGACATTTGTTGTAAGTTATTAATTGTTATCTTTAATGTAGAAAGATAACAATGGAAGATATTAAATATTATTGTGCATATTAAATACATCTTTATTCTCTTATCCACACATAGTATTGAGACCATTGTATTTTAAAGGCACTTTGCCTATATATTACATATTTATTAGTAAAAATATTAATCTGGAGATTTACCTACAATTCCATATCAGTTTGGTATTAAAGCGGTGAGATCTTCCCTATGAGGGGGATTTCCCTTATGGAAATCCTCCTCTTCCTTCCCTCTTCTATCATTTTCATCATGTTTTTCAAGTTTTCTTACTCTATTTTAGGATATTGCAGTTAGCCCAACCTGTACAAATGGGCTACATCCCTATGCCCTGATCTTGAGCATCGATCCATATTATCCTAGTTTGCATCAATATTTCCTATGTGGCCATGCCTACCTAGCCTGCTACAAGCATCCAATTACAACCATAACATTTTATTCATTCTAGATCCATCGTTTCTTTTCTGTGAGCATCAAAATTATTGCAGGCAACAGATGCCATGAAGACATATTTTATTTTTCATGATAATTCAATATGATGACGTGTTCTCTACCTGTTGGGATATTCCAAAGATCTATCATCCCAACCATGCCTCTGCTTTATTGTAGAGGCTATTTTTTGACCATTTGGTTGTCTCTTTTTGGTGTCGATCATCGATTTATCGTAACTTTGATGATTCTTTGATGACTTGATAGTGCTAATCCCATGTATTTTTTCATGTTTCAATATTTTTGGTACTTATCTACCACTTTTTGGTAGGGTTTGCATTGATTTGACAATTTTTAGTTTTTTTCAATGAATATTTGGAGGTTTCCAGCTAGTTTCACACATTTTAGCCTGATTTGATGTTTCTGGAAACACTCTACTATTTATCAATATCTCTTTCTGATGGGTTTTCTTTTTTTGGTCAATAGTGTAAGTTTATTTTTAAAAAATATTTCATGGGTTTATCTCACCTTGGGCCTATTTAACTCCTTTTGGCGTTGAAATTTGGTGATTAGCACATAAGATATTAGTCGTTGTCATCAAACTAGTCATTTTCATCAAACTAGCCATTGTTGTCAAACTAGTTTTTGTCATCAAATTAGTCATTACCATAAAACTAGTCATTGTCATCAAACTAGCTATTGTCATCAAAATAGCCATTAACGTCAAACTGGTTGGTACCATCAAACTACCCATTGCCATAAAAATAGTCATTGTCATCAAATAAATACTATTTTGGAAGCAAATTTATCCTCTAGACCATGACCTTTGTATACATGTATTCCTCACTAACAGAGTAGTATCAAAGATGTTCACGACCATGACCCTTCTTATGTGATCCATAGATATCACATGGGTACTCCTCAATCACGAAGTTGTTCTCTCTTCCTTCACAGGACCATGAACCTTTCATTGTAATCATCGCCATCACATGGGTCTTTACCCTCATGCAGCATATGGTACTCCTTTACCTTAGAGTTTTTTAACCCTTAAACGACTTGTATTTTAGTGGATTGTAGCATGCCTTCACCAAAAAGACACATTCAACAACACTACATCAATTCCTTCGACATCAGCTTCTACATTGTCTTTATTAGATCCTCAACCTCATTTGGCTCTTGTTATCTTCTCTAGATTATCCTTCCCTATTTGTATATATTGGGGACCAATGCATCTACAGTGGGGAGGAATGATAGGGATCCCATGATCCCATGATATGGTATGGCATATAACATTAAATAATACCTTAAAGGCATTTGTTGTAAGTTATTAATGTAAGCATTTCATGTGGCAAGATAAATATGGAGGATATTAAATATTATTGTGCATATTAAATGCACCCTTATCCTCTTATCCACACATGGTATTGTAAAGGCACTTTGTACATATAAATTAATATGTTTTATGAATACAAATCAATATGGAGTTTTAGCCTAAAAAATTATATGCACCATTGCATTTGCTTTGAGTCCTAAGTATGTAGATGCTGTCACATGTGATGTCACTCCTATGGATTTTTTGGTCTTTTGTTAGGTAAAACTTATCAATATGACAAACAAGCCCAATATGATACCTATAACAATAGAATTTACTTTTCAACATGAGCAACAAACTTTTATTATCCATAGTGTTCCATCCACTCCACATCAATCTTACACTAATTTCCATTAGACATGTAAGATTACCTTAATTTTTAGCATCCCACAACATGAGGACACACAAGCAAGAGCACTTTTGACCACTCAGTACCACATTCATCGAGTCCCTATTCTTGTTGCACTAGTAGTTGATCTTGTTGCACCAGTAGTTGTTCTTATTGTACTAGTAGTTGTTTTGTTGCACCAATAGTTGTTCTTGTTGCACCAAAACTTGTTCCTATTGCACCCATACCTGCTCCTATTACATCAACACCTATTATTTTTGCACCCACATCAGTTCACGGTGCCACTATTGTTGCTCCTCCTCCTCCTCCTGCTCTAGTTCTAGCTCCAACTATAGTTCTAAATTTTGTTCACACCACTCAACATCCTACATCCTCCACCTTGTAGGAATTTTAATGTTCAGTGGTATATCCTCTCATATTTTAGTAGCTATCATCCATTCACCATAATTATATTTAGCTTGGCGGTCACCCTTGCATCTACATGGGTACTCATTATGGAGACTCACCATGACCTCTAGGGTTCTCACCAACTTCCACATTTCACATGATCTCCTTTCCTATTTTATATGTATTGGAGTCTAATACTTCTATGGTGGGGAGGGATGATAGCGATTAATGTATTAACATTTCTTATTTTGTAATAAGCCAATACATATTTTTATATGCCATCCTGTATCATGGGATCATGGGATCCCTATCAGATGGTATGGGACATTCCACTAGTTCATTGAAAAAGCAATAGAATGGTGGATCCTTGTACAAGGCTGTGAATATAAAATATTGGAGAGAGGAATAAAAATACTCTATGGTGGATTATACGATGGGTTGGTATGGGATAACCCACTATATTTTTATTGTTTTGGCAAGAGACCATGATCATTACTAGGGATTTATTGTAATGGCCTTAGTTGATTCCATGGTGCTGGAAATTATTCCTAGGGATATGAACATCAACTAAGCACTAAGGTATTATGCTTTAAAATTCTATATGGTATCCCAACAGCTTTTTGGTATAGGATAAACCACCATTTCGTCCACAACACATCAATAATAATAACCATGATCATTATTAGGGAGTGGTAATAATATTGATTGGTTTCATCACCATACCATTCACCATATCATTCACCAAGAATAATCATAATAATTATTATTAGTGTTAATTTATTCTATGGGAGATGAAAATTAACTAATCACCAAGAATCACATCATAAAAATGATAACATGTTGGGATTGGGGAAAGGAATCCTACTCTAAGTGGTATGGGCCTTAGAGGATAACATGTATGCTATGGTCAAATTGTCTCATATAGAGATTTATACAAGGATGTTTATGGGAAATATGGGGGACCACTAAAGCATATTTTCTAATGGGATATTGGTTAAATGATTAGTCATTAAAAAAATAAACCCTTGAAGTTTTTTATGGGAACTAGCCACTCCTATCCACGTGATGATCAACTACAATTACTAAAACTCAAAATTGGTTATCTACACCTCATATTTATTAAATATTAGATGATAATTAAGTTAAAATAAAAAATCCATACCTAAACCAGTTAGTTGGGTTAGTCTGGTTGTTACAATTGGAGACTAAAATAAAAAATGATTTGGCTACAAAAGGGGATAAAAACACCAAGTATTTCCATATCAAAACTCTACAAAATTATCATAGGAATAATATTAGAACTTTAGAAAAGGAAGTAATCACATACTATGAGAAATACAAAATAAAATAATTAGTCCAATAGTATTTTTCTATGTTGCTCACTCATGAACTAGGTGACCCTCAAGCTCAGGACCTTTTGCTCCAAAACATTTCTTCCATATTTAATCAATAGGACAATGCTACTCTAAGTGTTCAAGTAACTAACAATGAATCCAACATTTTACCAACTCCCATTGTTGATGGAGAAACCCAACAAATTCTCATTTTCTTGGAAAAAACAACCTCAATAGTGGAATAAAAATAGCAATGAAGAAGTGTATGATATGATGCTTCTAGATTATCACATAAAATACACCTAAAATTTCTATGATATCCTCTTCTTTGTAAACTATCACCCCTAACTTTTTTGCCTCGGATTGTTAAAATGGAATGTTGAGGCCTTAGAGGACCTTGGGTTGCCAAATATTCTTGTAATGGAAATCCTTGGGAATTTCGATTGCTCAAAATCCTCATATTCCAACATGATAAAGTATCCACAATATTTCTATGGATTCCAAATCAAATCATAAGAATAATGAGAATCAGTGATAAGCTCTCTTCCAAAAGATAAATCTCTTGGTCCAGATAGATTCATGAATAATTTCTATTAACAATTTCTTTACCTAGTTGAAGATGACTTGTTGAGTATGATAGAAGACAAAAAAAGAAGTATACTTTTTGCATCTATTAATTCAAAATTTATTGATTAATTCCTAAATGGAAGTACTCCACTTTCTTTGATATATTTAGATCAATTTCTCTCTATAATTTTCTTATAAAATTATGACAAAATTTATTACTAACCAGATTAAAAAGTTGCTCATAATAATATTATTTTAGAAGAACAATGAGGTTTTGTTTTCGGGAAGCAAGTCTATGATAATATTATCATAGTGCATGATACTCTTCACTCTTACTCCCACTCCAAGTAAAAATATAGTTATATTACATTTTTTGTCATAATTATATTCATTAAAGGTTAATATGGGAGAGCTTTCTTCAAAGAATAGCTGATTTAAAGGCTAAGTTGTTACATTTGGGAGAAAAATTAGAAGATAAGTTTTTATTCCAAGTTACATTAAGATCACTTCCAAAAAGTTACAAACCTTTAATCACTTCACTTCAAGTGCTAAATAATGCAATAACCTTTAATGAATTAGTCAATGTTCTTCAAGAGTATGAACTAAAAACTTTAGTCAAATATGAAATGACCAATAGTGCTTTGATATCAAAGGATAATGTACCAAGTAACACTATAACATCATCATAGTCTCAAACTAAATGGAAACAAATATATTGTTGCATTTGCAATAAAAGAGGTCATACTACAAATATTTATAGATATAATTCCATGAATGAAGGAAAATAAATGAATAGATCCTTTTAAAATATTTAGTTAAAGCAATATCAACCTCAGTATCAATATGAACAACATGAGCAACAATGACCAATAGAAGAAAATCAAAAGGTTAATATAGTCCAAGAAATACAAGAGTTTGAATAGATACAAGAAGCTGAAGAAGAAAATAAAATTAGAGCCCTCACAACAAGGATTATTCAAGAGGATGAAAATGAAAATCATCCAAAAGTTCTTAATGGCACATATATTTAGATGAAAAAATAAAAGTAGTAGAAAATAAGACTATAAAAATAAATGAAGGGTCCAAGTTGAAATCTTGATTTGAGAATTACAAAATTTATGTTAAAACTAAATCACAAATAGAATATCAAAATAAAATTGAAGCGCACTATGGATGGGTTAAGAAATCAGACTGGAATAGGATCATGGATATGTTAAAATATTTTATGGTCACAAATTAAGTCTAACGAATACTAAAAGAAACATGTTAGAAGATAAGTGTCAGAATCTCAAGCGGTGCTAGAACTAGAGTCAAAGATCAAAAGAAAGAATCAAATATTGAAGACTAATTGTAACAATCCAAAACTACCAACCCAACATTTTTGAAGAGCACTTACAAAATGAAGGTTTTCAATGGAGTTACCCTTTATTTATTTTAGCACCACATTTGAGTTCCAAGTCATTGTAGACGACACTCAGTGGATAGGAGAAACCAAATATTGTAATTTCTAGGGTTCATCTTACTGAACCTACACATTCATAAGGATGCCATAAGTGGTCCCCCCATATTTCCTACAACCTCCTTGGTATAGGACCATGTGACCACTATGTAGGGACTATTCTTCAAGGACCATAATACTTAAAGGGGAACATCAATTCCCTAACTTGACTCTAGCTCCTACTAGATAGGTTACTCGATAAAGAGCCTTGGTGCTTAGTTACCATACGTCCATGGACTAACTAAGGTTATTGCCACTTTTATAAAAACTAACATAATATTCGGATCCTACATGATCAAAGAGTCACCACTGTTATCTTGTGAATATATTTTTCTCATACACCCGATCCTACTCATTTAAGCTATGACTACTCACAAATTTCTTAGCTATTGTATACTCACAACTCCTTCCAGGTTTAGAAGATCCTGGCTATTACATTCTTTCAACTCTTTCTAGGACTCTTGTCTACTTGGTTTTTGCATTCATAAAACTCCTAGGATTGGATTTTATGGTTTACAAGAGGAAATTATACCCACCCCAAGGATAGAAAACAATATCATTTACCATAAAGATAAACCAAAGCATAAAGCATTGTAATATTCATCTCAAATGAAATGCACCAAATATATTCCTCTTAACCATAAACCAAACTATGCACTTAATAAATCTCAAAAGCTTTCCATCAAAATTTACACAATAGCAAGATAACTTATATCTCTAACATAAGCATGCATTACAACTAGTTAATGGAACATAAACCAACTATCTCAAGAGATTAATAATAAAGCATGAAATTCAACCCCAAGTTGCCATTAGACAATATAATCTTACATTGTACAATAACCAGTATTCAATATTTACAAGAATCATTCCAAAAATCTTGAGTCTCCACAACGTCAAAACTTTTAAGCTCTAAGGACCCATATACAAAGGTTCTTGATTCATATGCAAGTCCACAACCTCTTCACAATGGTAAAATAACCATAGTATTTATGAGGTATACTTAGGGATAAGAACAAATATCTCATGCAATACAACTTACAACATACCATATTCAAAATAATACAAGCAACCGTGCATTATAACATAATAAAATACAAGAAAATAACTCTACTTCTCTTTCAATGATTTCTTTAACTACCACCAGTCTCAAAAATAAATATAGAACCTTTTCCTTTCATCACATAAAAAAAAATCCATACTCCTTTTAAGATTATTATTTTACCATACCAAGTCTAAAGAATAAAATAATAAGCTTTATTTCAACACATAAAGCATTAACAAAGATAATCCCATACTTATCTTAAGCTGATTCTTTTATATTAAGATGATTATTTTACTACCCAATTCTAAAGAATCAAACATAAAGCATTAGCAAAGAAAATTCCATACTTCTCTTAAGATGATTCTTTTACTACCCAAGTCTAAAGAATCAAACATAAAGCTTTCTTTCAACACATAAATCATTAACAAAGATAATCTCATACTTCTCTTAAGATGATTATTTTACTACCCAAGTCTAAAGAATCAAACATAATCTTTATTTCCTTTTCATTAAGCATAAGCAACTTAAATAAATATCCTATTCAAAAAAAGGATAAAAGAAACTTCCACACAACAATAATCAATATTGCAATGATCAAGATATTCTAAAGTTACCATTTAAGTGCTTAATCATCATAAGGAAGCCAAGCACAAAGATTAAATCCAAACAAGGTGTACAACAACTTTAACAAGGGCCACAATCCAAGTAATATAAGGTGCACAAAACATACAAAGCCAATATTTGAACCTTATATTAGGATTAAATAAAAAATCCAAGCACAAAGAAGAAGATAAGCATTAGGCAAGTACCTAAATAAAACAACAATAAAATATAAGGTGGCATTGCACTATTCAATGTCAACCTATGTAGCAAGGGCACACAAAAATCAATTGTAATATAGCACAAGCCAAATGTAAGGAATTATTAAATCAAATATCAAATGATATAGCCAAAGGATAAACCATAGTCAACTCCAAAACTTACATGCGACAGATGCAAAACCATAGTCTACATACCTAAACTTTTTTTTCCAAAGAGACATATAGGAAGTAAGGAACACCATCCATATAACCTGTGCTTCAACTGACTCAAGGAATTAAGGGTGCAAACCAACCACTTGACACTTGAAGGGCTCACAAACAAGGTGCCTTATACAAGCAAGACAACAATGAAACAACCAAGAAGATAAACTATACTGAACAAGAATAAGGAGCTCATAAAAATAAAACATTCACCAACATAACTCAACACATACAATATGGGTCTACTCACACTCTACAACCACTGAAGAAGGGAGAAAATAAACACAAAATAACGTTCATCCAAAGTATTATCCAAATCAATAAAGCTATCATAAGGTGCAAGTAAATCCACCTGGTAAGATATATTTCTCTAGTCTACATAGCACTTGATCTGATCTATGCCTAGCTATTCTAATAGTCCTCATACTCTTCCTTCTATAAATCAACAAACTATCATATTTCCTTCCTAATCCATCGTATTAAGGAACAATGGAGAAATGATAAGCCATGGTGCATGAGCGTTATAAAGAATTCTCAAGAACACGTTCTTCCAAGCACCATCTGATTCTCATCAAGAGCCACTCTTACTTACATAGCAAGGTGGGTATTAATTTAGTTTAGATGTGTCAAATAACACATATCCATGATCAATTACTTGAGTTACTTCAAATTAAGCAACATTTTTATCATTTGGTTCCAATTCCTTTTTAACCATCCATGGTATTTCTTCCTTAGAATATTCAAGATAATCATGTGAATTTATACCCAAGTTTTCAGTATTCCAGAATGAAAGAGGATGTTTTACTTCTTCCTAATCCCAATCAATTGAATCATAAGAAACATTTACCATTTATTCCTTTTCTATTTCAACAAGGTGTTCCATAAACTCATATTCAAAATGATCAAATTTAGGAACCTTCTTTATTTATAAAAATGGCATGCCATTTTTTTATTGTATAGGAATTGCAAGCTCTTCATGTGAGATAGAGGTTTCAGCATCTTGCATGTCAAGTGAAATAGAAATTTTATCAATAGGAGTGTGAGAAAATAATGATTCCCCATATCTTCCCCAACCATTATAATAATCATCTTCTAAAATCAAAGGATGAGATCCTATCAAGTCTTCTACATAATCTTTAGATACATCTATTGATTCCTTTTCAAATTCACTTTCAACCACTTTTGATGTCTCAAGTGGAATAGAAATTTCTTTAGGAATTGTGGAAGAAGTAAATGATTCCCATTATTTATCTAGAATATTAGAATCATTATCCTTTTTAAACATGTGATAATATTACATTCTTTCATTCATGTTACCTTCAGATTCTTCCTCAGATTCATCCTCCTCAATTTCAAAAAAATCTTCTTCAGATTCATGCTCCTTAATTTCAAAATCTTCACCTTCCTTAGATTCATATTTTGGTGGGTCAAGGATTTCTACAATGGGATCAATTCTTATATTCAAATTTCTATGATTATCCCAATCCTCCTTTGTAAATAATGACTCTAAATCATTCATTTCTATTTGGTCATTATTTGAAACATGTTGGTTTTCTTGGTTATCCACTTTAACAATTTCATTCAACTATATGGAAGGTCCCAACCTATCACATATTTCAATAATAGTTAGATCTAGAACTCCTCCATTGTATGAAATAGTATTATTGTGAAAATCATTGAAATTTATCTCAGGAACATGATTCAAAAGATGATAAAGATGAATATTTTAAAATTGATTTGCACTTAAGAATGATGGTTTATTTTGAATGGTAGGTTGAGGTGCACAAAATATTGGGTGGGTGAGGGAGGTATTAAATGATGGAGAATTATATGATCTAAAACCCCCACCATAACCTTGCAAATTAAATTATTGTTAAAATTCTATTGCTTCGGTGTAAGCTTGGGATAATGATGTAATTTTAGGTATCCCTTGCAAATACATAGAGATTCATGGGTCAAGAGCATTGAAATACACTTGGATAGCAACTCCCTCTAGAGGAAAATAAGGTAGCATCAATTGAGTATATAACCCATGGAACCTTTCAGTGAACAACTTCAAAGATTCATTTGGTCCTTTATGGGTAGCGATAAACTGCTTATACATGAGGATTGGGTCAACTAGCTTTTTGTTAAAATGATTGAGGAATATTTTTGTTAAAACCTTGTTAGCCAAGACCAATACCTTGAAATAAAACTTTCAAGTAAACATGAATAATTTAGCATCTAAGTAGCAACAAAGTAAACCAATTCATGCCCTCCTTCTAGCACCATAATGTTGAGTGGTAATTTTTTCCAATTGCAAAATCATCATCACAGTTAGGATTTTGATTAGAAAACCCTCTCTTGCAAAGAAATAGAAATTTCTCCAAGGTTCTTTTTACTTAATGTGTGCTTGTATTCTGGTAGAAATATGTCAAATAAGTGCTAGGAATACCTTAGTGATTTGCAAGTAACTATTAACAAGGGGCTTGTGTTGGTATTACTTTATTATGCTATGCTTTTATTGTTCATTAATTGAAAGGGCTTGATTTCCCTTATGTGCATAAATAAAATGATGAATGAGTACATGAAATTGATCCCTTATTCACTTTATTTTTGATTTACCAAGGTGATTTAATTCATTTATATTGGAGTGTTTTAGGTAGATTTAATCTTCTTTTGATAAGAAAATTTTTAACAAATTTTATCTTCTTTAAAACCCGCTTTGAGTATGAAACAAAATATTAAAATCTATCTCTAAATGTGAATCTTAAATGATGATTGGATTCATTTTATCTTTCTTTGAGCATGAAAAGAAAATAAATTTGCATGACTAACTTTGAAAATGTAGTAGCCTTTGAAATGCCCTATAAATTACCTCCCTTTAATGAAATTGTAATTTTCATAAAGGAAGTTAATTTATTGCTTTAAATACAATAGCCTTTGAAATGCCATATAAATTACCCCTCTTTAATGAAATTGTAATTTTCATATAGAGAAGTTAATCTATTCCTTAAAAAACAAAAGTGCAAATCTTGAAGTTCATTTCTCCTTTAAAAGGTGGAATCATGTCAAATATGAAATTGCAAAATTCCTTTAAAAAAACTGAACTTTAAATAAATTTTTGGAATTTCGGATTTACTTCAAAATAAAATAGAAATGGCTTAAAATGAAACATTAAATCTCATTCTTGATATCCATGCATATATATTTGGAATTTTATTTTTTTAAATATTTTTTATTTTGCTTGAAGAAGTTAAAAAATGAAAAAGGGTATTGGTTGGAAAAAAATCTGGAATACATGAAATAGAATGCTGAAAATGTTAGAAGACAAACTACTATCAGTATAATGCTACCCTATCTTGCAAAACCAGATATGTGAGAATTTTTGAATGTAACCTAATTTAATCGAAGCTGCATTCACATTGTCCGAAATAAACTAGGTGCAATCTTCTAAGGAAAACGAAAGGTAAATTCCATGTTTCTAAACATTCAATAGTGCAACCATTATAATGCATTAAACACTATATATAAGCCTAAAATCATGGAAGGTAAAGATATACTGTTAGCTCAAAACATTCAGAAAAATATCTCCTCCTTTTTTGCTTACATGGTGTAAATTTCTGCAGTATTTTGCATTTACAATAGAAAAATAATGTTTCTCATTTTACAAAAAATTTCCAACGTGTTTTTTTCCAAAATACCAGTCTATTTTTTATGTTTCAATGGTATATTTAACATCTTCGATTTTTCCTTTCATTTCCTCTTCTCGTGTATTAGATTTCCTTTCCTTAAAATTTATGTAATTGCTAGCTTGCTTCTCTCTCTCCTTATTTTTTTTTCTTATTTTCTCTCTTTTCTCTTGTCTTTTTTTTTTCTTTTTTTCAATCTCTCTCGTAAAATCATGCTTGGTTTTTCATGGCTACGATTTTGCCTTTTGAAAAATCCAACCTCATCCTTACAAGGTATGATTTCATAAAATCTTGCCCAGTTTCTATCAGGCATGATTTATCTCATTTCATTGCAAACTAGGGTGAAATCATGGCTAGGATGCAAAATCATGCCCAATTCATCTATGGAAAAATCCCCATATTTGGTGGAAAACCCTAAATTCTAAAAATTAATTTGCAAAAATTAAATCAATAGGATGGGTTTTTCAATCTTACCTTTGCACGCTCTGTTTTCGTATCGGCCTCACCCCTCGTGATTACTGAATGGTGCCCTGGTAACCCCATCTCCAATTTTTCTCTAGATTTATTTTTCTCCTTCCTCGCACAGTAAAAATAAATTAGAGGTTTACTCCATTTTATTTTTATGTTCGTTTTATTTTTATTTCTTTTTGCTTGTTTTATTTTTCGTTTTCAACGTTTCTTCTTCTATGTCTATCATTTTGAGTTTCATTAGTAATTTATCATTTATTATGAAACTCAAAGTGGCACCCTAGCCTGAGAGGTATTAATGTCTCTAATGCCTCAATTTGCCTATAAAACAAGAAAGTGTCTAGAACAACACCATTTTTGCACCACCCCTTTCTTCTAAATCGACCATCTCTTTTTTGTTTGTTGTCTTTCGCTTGTAGGTGTTTACATATTTCTTTGACACATTTAATTAGGCCATAAATATATCAAATAGGGGGTAAAATTTAGACACGTAAAATTGAACCAATCAAGTGAGTCATTTTCCCTAGGCCCTTAGAAAAACCCCTCAGTCCTGCCCAAGGCAAGACTTGAAACCTTTCTCTTTTTTTCCTCTTTTGGTGAAATCATGGTTGGCCCCAAAGGGGCACGATTTTGCTTGAGAAAAATCATGGTCAGTCCTAACAGGACATGGTTTCACTTGATTAGGATCATTTCTTAGAAAATCCTAATTTTTACATTTGATGAATTTTGGCATTAGCTTGTCTTAGTTTTCCCACCCATTTTGCTTTCAAATCCACTATAAAAGGAGGGTTTAAAATATTATTTTCAACACCAAGCAAGTTCATTACCCTAGATAAGTGAAGCAAGTGCCCAAGTCATAAGTGTGATATAATTATGAAAAATCTCACAAGTTATTTTGCATTCATTCTTCTTTTGTAAGCAAGCTAATTCACAATTTGATAAGTGCTTATTGTTCAAGTGTGGAATATAGTCTATTGAAGCTCTATTCTCTATTGCATTGGATTGTGTGTATCGTGGATCTTGGTGGACAAGTATTGAAGCCCTAAGGAGAGATCAACTATTAGAGGTCTTAACCCTTCTACCTACTTTTAGGCTATCCTCCAGGTGCTTTTGATACATTTAGATTCAAATTCTCTTTATTACGTTTTTCTACATCTTTATGGAATTTTTTGCCTTACTTCTATGAAATTGTGCTCGGTCATTTCGAGGCATGATTTCACTAGTCTACGAAATCATGATCACCTTTTGTGGGGTGCGATTTCTCTCAGACCATGATTGAGAGCAATATGCTACTCCTAAATTTTAGATCTGTATTTTTGGCTACATTTAAGACATACTGATGCATTCTATGCTCTATTTTATCAATCTATTCTATTGCATTTTGTTATGCTTATTCATATTCTAAAGGTTAACTTTCAATTTTGTTTTAAAAGGTCAGCTAAAAGGACCTAGGGGGCTTGAATGCTGTACCTCCAAGCATTATTGTATAGCGGCCTAAGCAGGCTTCCTAATGCTAATCATATTTTTCAAGTGTTTGTCAAGTTATTTTGCAAGAAAAGGAATTTTTGACATCGCTGGATAAAGTATAAAAATTTCAATCAACCACCATATGAGATAAGTGCCCTAATAATTCTTTAGGCTCTATGTTGTGTGATTTCTATTTCTATCATAAAAACCTAAATTTGATATAAAAGGAATATGTTTATCCATTCTAGGTATTTGAAAGCAAAACAACATATAGTGTGCACTTAGGGTTTACTATTGTTTGTGCATTTTCTCTTGAACCCTTGCTCAAAGGGATTTTACTTTGCAAACCTAGGTTAGAGAGCATTTAAGAAAAATATCATTCTAAGGTTAGCTCTTGTATTCTTGTATTTTATATTTCTGCATTGTCCTTTATCTTTCATAGCTTAGATATATAAAGGACAAACATAGGTGATTGTCTTGAAACTGAATACATCAAACATTCTCCAAAACCCCCAGAATTGGAGTGAATCATTAAAGCCATTCTAGTTAAACATCCTACCTCTTTTTTGATATTGACATGTAGATAAAAACATAGCCTTTGTGATCACCTTGTATTTATTTTGTAGATCCAGTTGAAAATCATGTGTGGTAGGGTAGTTTTTCCCCCTCTACACAATATTACATTATTTGAGATGATATTTCATTGATATGCGCAACTAATATCTGAATATTTGGAACTTGTTTTGACCTAGTGCTTTTGTGAATACATTTGCCATTTTTATATTGTAGAAACATGCTTCAAACTGATGTGATGGTTCTAAAAATTATCTCTGATGAAATGATGTTGGGCCTCAATATGCTTTATTCATTTATGTACAATAGGATTTTTAATCAAATTGAGTACTCCTTTATTATCACAATGGATTAGAGTTTTAGTTCTTTTTATTCCTATATCAGATAATATATATTGCAACCATAGAATTTCACAAGTTGTATCTCTAGCTACACGATATTCTGCTTCTGTGGATGACTGTGCTACTATATATTATTTCTTACCATACCATGAAATTGGTCCTAACCCAAGATAAAAAAATATACCCAGAAGTAGATTTTCTATCATCAATAGATCTAACATAATCAGAATTTGAATAACCCTATAGACAAAAATCTTTATCATGCTTCATATAAACTAGTCCATAATATGTAGTTCTCTTGACATATTACAATATTCTCTTTGTATATTTCCAATGACTTTCTCTAGGCTCTTGCATGAACCTTGAAATATAATTTACAACAAAAACTAAATTAGGTCGAGTGTTTGTTAAATATAGAAGAATTCCAATCAATTGAAATCCTTGTTAAAAGTGTACCATATTTTTTGGACAATTGAAGTCCTTGTTCCATGGGTGTATATTTAGGTTTACAATTATCCATTTTATATTTCTCTAGTAGAGCTTTTGCATACTTTGTCTGTGTAATTGTAATGTTATCTTCATTTTGATGAATTTCTAGACCAAGGCAGTAATTCATAAGTCCTAAATCAATCATTTCAAATGCCTTCTCAAGATCCTTTTTTATCTCACTTATTAGATTTTCAGAGCTTCTTGTAATTACTATATCATCAACATATACTATGAGAATTAATATATCATTCCCAATTTTTTTTGTATACAAACTTGGATCTAATGTACTTTGTTTGAAGCTATGTTGTAATAAATAATTATTAATCTTTATGTTCCATGATCTAGGAGCTTGCTTTAGACCATATAAGGATTTGTTTAATTTTTAAACCTTATGTTCTTGACCTTTGACAACAAATCCTTTTGGTTGAGACATGAAAACTTCCTCTTCTAAATCACCATTAAAAAATGCACTTTTGACATCCATTTGATGAAGTTGCCAACCATGATGATCTGCTAAGGCACATACTATTATGATAGTAGTCATTCTAGTCATTGGTGTAAATGTCTCTTCATAGTCAATTCCCTTTGTTTGTGTATATCCTTTTGCCACTAGTCAAGCTTTGTACTTATCAAGAGTTCCATCTGCTCTATACTTAATATTATAAACCCATTTGCAACCTACTACTTTCTTTCTTGGAGGTAACTCTACTAGATTCCATGTTTTGTTCTTTTGTAGTGATGAGTACTCTGATTCCATAGTTGCTTTCCATTGTGAGTGATTTAGAGCTTGAAGTATTGTTGTTGGTTCTTCTGTAATACTTAGTAACCCTCTATTCATTCTACTTTGACTATGATTTTGAGGTCTTGTAGTAGTAAGATCTGGAATTTATTCCAAATTTGATTCTCTGAGTGTATTCCTAAACCATATTGGTTCCTTCCTTAGAGGAATTGTGGAAGTTTTTGTATATTCTAACTCTGAATCTATTTCTTCTTGAGATTCTAACTCTATTTATTCAAAGAAATTTTAGAAGAATTTTTTAATCATTATTTTCTTCTTCAGTTTCAACTTTGATATTTTCATAAAAAACTACATCTCTACTTATATACAATTTATTTGTACTTGGATCAATATTTTGTACGTTACTGATTCATCATCATAACCAACAAACATACCAACCATACTTTTTCCATCTAATTTTGTTTGTTTTTATTTTGGAATATGCATATAAGATTTGCATCTAATAATCCTTAGCTTTTCAACATTTGGTTTCTATCCTGACCATGCTTCGTTTGGAGTAATATTCTTGAGTATTCTTGTACGTAATCTATTCTTTAAATATATTATTGTTTTAACTACTTATACCCAATACTGATTATCAAGATTAACCTCTTTTATCATACATATTACCATTTCCATTATAGATCTATTTCTTCTTTCTGTGATGTCATTTTGTTGTGGTGAATATGTTGTAGTAAATTGTCTCTTTATTCTATTTTATTTTAGAAATTGTGATGTAAACTATCATCCTTTTTCTGATCGAAGAGTTTTGATAGTCTTTCCTAATTATTTTTCTACTTGAAATTTAAATTATTTGAAATAGCTGAAAGCTTCTAATTTGTATTTCATGAAGTATACCCACATTTTTCTAGTATGATCATCAAAAAATAATTAAAAATACTTATATTCTCCAATACTTGTAGTATTCATTGGACCACATGGATCTGTATATATCAATTCTAGTGATTATTAAGATCTATATTGCCAAATTTCAAAAGGTGTTCTATGTTATTTTCTAGCTAAATATTGTAGACAAACTGTATATTCCCAAGAAATATTTGGCACTCCTTCAACCATTTTTATATTTGACCATTTTATTTAAGGATGATGCACTAGTATGTCCTATATGTTTATGCCATAATTCTTTTGCTTTTGATGTTTTAACTGAGAGAGCCAAATTTGTAGTAGTATCTAAAATAAATAGACTTTCCTTATAAGACCCTATAGCTATCATTTTTCCTTGTTTGATAATATGACATTGTTTTCTTCCATTGATGACCTTAAATTCTACTATCATATTTTGATCCATGAGTTGTGAAACTGAAAGAATATTGGTAGTCAATCCAAGAACATATAAAACATTGTTAATTATTCCTTTTCCATTTATTATATTGACTAGAACATCTCCTATATTCTTTACTTCATAAGTATTACCGTCTGCTATTGCAATTTATTTCTCATGTTTTGCTCGTAGATACTCAAACAATTTTTTTTTCTAGTCATATGTTTACTTTCTCCTAAGTCTATATACCAATAATTCATAATTTCTAGAAGTTGTCTACCTTATATATTAAAAATTTCAAGCATATGAGTTTATGGGTTCTAAATTTCACACATCCTAATTTGGTGTTGAAGTCCTTATAGCTCCAAATTTAGAAATTCAAAAAAACTATTTGCAAGTTTTGTATTCCTAATTTGGTGTAGGAAACTATATTTCTCCAAACTTATAAAATTGCAAATATTTCAAATTGTTTTGTAAACTCAAATAATCAAATTATAAAACTTCAAAATAATTACTTCAATTTTCAAATCAATTTTCAAATCTTCAAAAAACTTTCAAATAGCAATATTCAAGTTTCTAAGGTTTCAAATGTTACTTCATGGTCTTATCTCTCTAATAGAACAATTTCAACTTAACCTTAGACAATAATAATTTCTTTCAACCTTATAACTCCTATTTTTTGCATATAATTAATCTCAAGTGAAATTAGTTACCTTCAAACTCGAGGTGCTCCTTCTCTACTATAGTATTTTGAATTGCTTTGAAAAATAGGCACTCTCTCCTCTTTGACTAGTCAACTATTCTCCAAGCTATTCCACAATTCTTGAAAAATAAACGTATGTCCTCCTTGTTGTAGTAATTATGGCTATGCAGGCTCATTTTCATCCCGTGCATTAAATAGGCACTTTAAGACATTATATCTTCCATTAGTAATGATTGGATTATTGAATACCAAATGGATTAAATGGGATTACTAGCATATTCTGAAATGATTCTCTTACTCCAAATGGATTATGATGCTCCTTCCTCATGACAAGTGGTAGGAATAATTTTATAACATTCAACCAACCTTGCAAATGATATTCTCAATGCTTCAAGCTCCAGATAATGTTCTATGATTGTGTTCTTCTTCTTCCAACACTTGGTCACCTGTGTAATGTCCTCAACAAAGCAATGCAATGTTGTCTTCTATACAAAGAGTGTTATGGATACCAATTCTTATCTTCTCTTCTTGGTAGTTGTAAAAAACTAAATATTTGGTTTCCTCATTATACCTTTTCATTATCCAAATATTGATTGTTTTATTTCTTATATTTTAGAGTTTCCAAATAATGATTCCTCTTCTATGATTCAATACTTATCTACTCCTTCTAGGATTGGTGGCTCCACCTTTCAATGTTGGATCTCTAAATTAGTGCTCTTTAGGTGGCCCTCCATGGTGGCTTTTCTCCTACAAATTATGGCTCCTCTATTTTGCTCGGTGTCTCTTCTCCTAAGCACTACTCATATGCTTGCCCCCCTATGCTTCAATGTCACCTTGGATCCTCTACATTTAGTGGCTTTGAGATTCAATCTTAGTGGCATATTTTGCAAGATGGTGGCTCTTATTACAATGGTGTTGCCTTCGTGTTTGCTTGGTGGATCTACCAATGTTTTCGGCAACTTTGGTGCTCCTCTTGGTGTATTTAAATACGTTAAATATACCTTAAATTTGAGCACTATTAGACCTTTATTTTATTCAATAGAACTTATAACAAGTCTACACTTATTTTTATTATAAAAACAACATATATTACTTTTCCTTATCACTCCCTTTCAAGCACTTTTTAACTCCAAATATTGTTGTTATGTTTTGTAGATTCTAGGATGATAATGATGTCTCCTTCCTTGGCTTGGAGACACTTAACTCAGAATTCCTTTTGTTAACTTTTAACAACTCTAATATGGTGCTTTCAAAAACTTGAAATAACTACTTTTAATACTTGTATAATAACACTTTTATAGCACCAATATTACATACCTTTTATGGCCTCCTTTGTGGCTAGTCTTCTTGTGATTTTTTATCTTGAATTTATGAATTTTTGCATCTCCACTCTCTTTTTATTTGCTTCTTTACAATAATCAATTTTATAGCTCTAATTGCTGCCCAAAAATCAGCTCTCTTGTTGTCAAATTTTATTTCAACTTTCTCTTTATTTCTCCTTCAAATGTATGCTTTCAACCTCTAAAATTTATAGCTACAAATACTACCTTCTTGCTGTCCAAATTTGCAGTAATTATCCTCCTTAAAATGCTTCCAAATATTCCTATGATTTTCTGCCCAAAACTCTCTCAATTCTATCCTAAACTTTTCAAACTCGCAACTCTATACTTTCTTCAATTTGTTTTCCTATGAACTTTCAACTTATACCTTGAAAATCAACAACCGCCTCCTTTACAAATTAACCTTCAAAAACTTCGTAGCTATCCTAAAACTTCTTAAAAATGAGACCTCTTCAATTCTTCTTCAAATTTGATCTCTTTCACTATTATCTTCCTCAAGAATCTGAATGTCTTGAGGTCTTCAAAAATCTTTTCAAAATTTGGTAAAATTCTTGCCAAATCCTTATTCCTTTTGGACTTGTTGTCGAATGGCAACAATTATCCCAAATTCTTATTTTTAGGAGCTTCTCCTAATTTTAATGTTATATCACAAACTTTATTAAAATATCCTATCAAATTCCCTTATGGATTTGATACCACTATAAGCAATTAAACTATTTGACATGATTACTGAAACTAATGAATTACTGAATAAAAAGAAACACATGAGAGAGAAAAATATAATAATCCTTAATGTTGTAAGAACTTGTACAATAAAATATGGAACTAAGAGTCCATAATATAGATTTACAAATGACCCTTGGTCTTCCTCAAATGACCCTTGAACTTTTACATATCAAATAATGTAATATATTCTAACACTCAGCCTAGCTATGAATACATTTTATGGATAACCCCATAAACCATTGTATAGCTAAGTACTTGAGTGTGGAGGAAAAAAAATTTAGTTTATGATTATCATTTGTATAATCATAGGTTTGACATATGACTTTAAATTTGAACAACAATTGACCTTGGTATTCCCTTGTAGTCCCTCTAAAGATAGGTAAGTTTGATGGAAAAATATTTTTCATAGGGGTTTGTGTATTGGGATCTAACTAAATGGTATATATGAATGTCCTAGAACCATTACTACTTTCTCCATTATGTATGTCACTTTGTCCATCTCTCATGATGTTTAAACCTTGCTTATCCCCCATATCATTGTCTTCCAAATAGATGTTATAGACATGTATAAAGTTTATAGGAGACGCAAATATTTATGGAAGAGCTGGAGGAAAAATGGATTCTTTTTCTAATTCAACAACTTAAAGATCCTATAATTGATGACAATTGTGTACTAGTACTATTTTTATCTTCTTTTTAGAAATATGGCTATGGCTAATGAGTGTGAAACCTCTAGATATGATTTTTATGTTTCTATGGCTTTTTGGAAGTTATTTTAAAACATATCCCCTTATTATCGCTAGATATATGCAAACATTCTATCTTATAAAATAAATCATTTCCTAATCAGGTCTACCTTTCCTTCTCAACACCACTATTTTCACTCGGTTTTAACTAATTAGTCTCCTATTAGCATAAAAAAAAAAAGGAGGACTAGGTATCTTGGTTTATAAGACCATATTTAATCTATCCTAATTAAAACTTATATAAATAGTAGTCACTAAGGAGATATTCTAACTCTATGACTAATAACTTTTCTACCGAAGTTAAAGTTTACAATATTGTATGTTCAATAGATTTTAAACAATTCTAGCAACAATGTTATCCATGAAAACAATGTCGAAAAGTAATGGGTGTCATTAAAACACTCTTTACATAGGTCAGTTTTAATTTTTCAAACAAGGGGTGGTTTCTATGGGCTATACATGCTAGTAAATATCTAAGGTAAGGATATTTATAGGCTTTTTATTCTAAATAAATTAAAAAAGTAGAAATCAAACTCATTATAACAAAAATAAATGAACTAAGCTAAGAAACACACTTACATGGAAATAGAAATGATTGCAGTAGAGAAAAAATAAAGAATAAAAATAACTAGGAATAAAACAATTCTCTTTTAACATTAAGCTACAACAATAGAAATCCAAAACTAATTCAACTAACCAAATCCTCCTGAGAGATAACATAAAACAACTAGATGATAGTCATAAAGTACAAAAAAAGAACAAAAAATTAAAATAACTTACAATAAATTAAAGACATAAGAAAATGGTGTCGTACACCTAGATAGGAGTGGGCCCTTGCTTCACATCAATGTGGGAGGGAATAATATCAAATTAGCTCACACAATATAGATTAGAACAATAGTTTAAGGTATAATATTATTGTAGGTTTTGAAAAGGCAAGATGCCCTTACACATTACAACAAAAATTAATTGTAATTGTAGCAACATTATAGTATACTTTTTATTTATCTACTATATTTCCTAAGGCTACTACTCTTATTTATAATGAAGAGGATAAGGCTCTCTCCTAACTTCTTATTTATGCCTATTACAACAATAAATATGTAGTAAAAAAGTGGGCATTCTAATTAGTAGATAAACATAGAATAATTGCAACAATAGTTAGATGGGTTAGATCTATTTGCTTGGACTTCTAGCTGCCGTATTGAAAAGGTCTAAAATGAAAAAGTGTAGGTGTGAAGAATTTTTCGAAAATAAACATGCAAAATTGCCCTTTTGTCCTCTTGCTAAAAGTTATCATTTATAATATCAAACAAAACTAGAAATTGATATGGTGTTATTTATCCATGTGTCATTCTATCCTCTTCTACCACGTCAACCAATTTATTGCCATTACTATGTTCCTTGTTGGTTGTAACTACCACATCCTTTATTCCTACTATAGCCACATTAGAATTTAGGGCATACTTAGCATATGGTGCTAGGCTATAGTCCACATTTGATGGCAAACTCTAGTTCTATATTGGAAAATAAAGAAATGCTCCTGTTGGCATCATGTGTGTGCTATAAAATTTAACACTAGATGTGTGAAATTTATCTAGTGCTTGTTATAGTAATGATTTTTGAAGCCAGGTGAATCTAATTCCATCTCTTGAGCTATCCAAAAACTCTAGTAGTGTGCAAAATATAATAACCCTTTTTTAATTCCAAATTCTTACCATTAAATAAACAAAACATCCTTTAGATACCTTCCTTGGCATATAATTTCATTCTATCTAATCTTGTATTTACTACTAATTGCTCTATTTAATCACATAACTACTATAATAATAAAGCAAAACATAACATAACAATGAAAAAGTATGGTAAAAAGTTATAAAAAATATGGTATTTTTGGGCCTCATCAAAGGGGAGCATATGACTATTTACAAATTATGTGTTTTTTCATAAAAATATATGCCTTGTAAATGCATGAGTGGATATCACAAAAATTCTTAATCCTTATCATCTAGGTTATCTTTTTAAACCAATTGTCTAACCATCTTCTCCCTTTTCCAATCACACCCCTAAACTAGATAGGAGGATTCCTTTACACCTAAGATCTAGAAGTAAAAGTATGAATTTATATAATTAAATACAAATAAATTTTCCTGTAAGGTATGAGTATATATCTTCTTTACCTCTATAATCATTTATCTCTTCTCATTGGAAAAGGATGATTCTAGTTAAGATTAGTTTTACTTTTCCCTATTTCTAGGATTATAATGCTAATGGAACTTCATTTTTATCTATCCTATCATCATTTATTCTATGCTCATTAATCTTGTTGAATTGTATTTAAGAGAAGAAAAAACAATATGTTCTTTTTTAAGATCTAATACATCAGGATTGATAGTCTTGGAAGCACTAATCATATTTTGAATTTTCTCCTCTTCGATCTTTATTTTTTTAGTCTCTCATCTCATCACTTTTGAAAATAAAAATACTAGTTAGGGTTAATTTATTTTATCCCTTTGCAAAAGGATTCTAATTCCAAGTAGTCCACGTAAATATTATTCCTTTAAGTCATATTTCATCCTTACACAACTGTTACATGAAAAGTTTCTTTGTTGTAATTTAGACTACTTGTATCTAAGAAAAATATATGGTGATTTGATATTTTCTTATGTGCAAATCATCTAAATTATAGGAAAGACCTTGTGTTTACCTCAAAATATTTTTATTGAATCATTCTATTAATCCTTTATATTCAAATATCTTTTCGTGTAATCCTTAAACTTCTAATCCCATAAATATTACACATTTTATAATGAAAAGTAATGGGTAATTCCTCTCCTAGGCTCAAACCTCTAAGATTTATAGGCATGGGGGTGTCAACTAATTAATTCATCACCAATATTTATCCAAAATTAATCCTATACGTTCATCAACCTTGCTTTTAATATTTCACCATTATACTACAAATCTAATTATATTTAAGTAAGACCAATCTCATTATTACTTTATTTAAATGTGAGCAAGTATTTCATAAAAAAAATGCACTACCCTTCCTTTTTCATACTCTATGTTTGACAAAGATGATTCCTTCGCACCTAAGACAAATTATCATGGCACAAAATGACTTTTCATATATTCAAAGTGTTCTTCTTGATAATAATTCATGTCCTTCCAAAATTTTTTATCCTTCTTATCCTTCATCATGATGGCTCACCCTTCATAGTCTTGATATCAATAGGAGGATATCTTTGCACATAAGGTAAAGAAGAAAGACATTTATATATTTATTTATATTTATATGTTTTCCCTCTATTAGACATGGGTATCTTTATAAGTGTTCTTACATCCCATAATATTTCTAGAATATAATAAACCCATTCTCAGTCTATCTCTCATTGCTAAAGGATGATTCAAGTTATATTTATCTTATATTCTCCTTATTCAATAGGTTATAATTCCAATGGTTCCACATTATAGGGCCACTAGAACTCTCATGACCTTTTAAGCTTATACATTCATATTTAAAATAAAGGTCCAACTATTTGTCTTCTCTATTTGATATAAATTCTTAAATTTGATAGGTGGTGAAAGTGTTGATCCCCCCCAAATTGTTATAATCAAATTACTCAATATTTTGCAATTCTAGCACATGATGAATACTACACAATTCACTCATATTGATCACAACATAATATCCCTCTTTAGTTTGCTTATCATTCTTAACCTAAAAAACTCAAACAACATGATCACACCATAATCATATCAATTCAAACTTTGGGCGATAAGAATTGTGATGCTAGAATTTTTGGATGCACTATTAGATGTACAAGGATAAAATGGGTTGTCTTCTACATTTGATAGTGCATCAAGAAATTATAGTAGTAACAAATATTAAGACATACATGACAACAATAGTTTTATAATAGCTCTTATATTTTTTTTATAAATGATTCTCTTATCAATAAACTTAAAAAATACAAAAATACATTCAATTTATGCTTTTCAAACAAAAGGAACAAAGGTAGGATATGAAAGGCTATAAGTCATGTCTCTTATTTAGAAACCTTTTAGTTTTTTTTTTTTTCTCATTTTTTTCATAGCAGCTAGAAATTCTAGCATAAAATACCAACATTATCCCCCTTGATGCTAAGTAGATGAATAATCTTATCTTTGAGATTCAAGAACTAATATTTTGCTACTTCTATGGTAAAAAGATCAAATAGTTGTTCATGAGTATTCATATACCTAAATTTGATTTATTTATTGTAAACCATGTCTCTAATGAAGTTTCCATTCAATTCAAAATTCTTAGATTTATTATGATAAATTGGGTTCTTTACCAATTTGATGATGCTCATATTATCACAAAATATTATTGTTGGATGGCATTGCTTCTTCAAAATTTCAAAATATTTTTTGAGCCATAGTGCTTGTGTACCAGCTTAAGTAATAGCAATATATTATACTTCTATAAAAGATAGTGTAATAAATCCTTAGTTCTTAAAAATCCAAGTGATAAACCCTAATACAAGTGTGAAACAATGATTAGATGTTGAATTCTAGTAATCTAAAACACCACCCCAATCAACATCACTACAATAAGGTAACTCAATATTTTTATATGCATGATAATGTATTCCAAAATCTATTGTATCCTTCATGTATATTAATATCCTTTTCTCTTCCTTCAAATATATCTCTAATGAATCACCCATATACATAGAAATAAGGTATATAACATATGATGTGTTTGGTCTAGTATGAGTAAAAGATATCAATATTCTAACAATTTTTCTGTAGGCTATCATGTTCACTTCATAACCTCCATATTCATTGCATAAAGCTACTCCATGATAAATTAGAGTTAGGACTAGTTTGTATTATTCCATGCTAAACGTTTTTAACACATCCTTGGCATACTTGACTTGAAAAACAAAAATTCAATTTTTACTTCGATTTATTCCATTCCTAGAAAATATTGCATTAGCTTTAAGTCCTTCATCTCAAATTATTTCATCATAGCACTCTTAAACTCATCTTTCATCTTAGAAAAACTACCCATGTATATCAAATCATCAACATATAAACAAATAAGGATAATGCCATTACCTTTTTTAATTAATTAGAGAGTGGGTTCCTTCTCATAAAATATCTTTCATAAAATTAGCCATCAATTAAGTCATACCACACCCTTGGAGATTGCTTGAGGCCATACAATGCATTCTTCAACTTGTATTCATGGTCTTATTTACCTTGGACTTTAAATTCTTATGGATTTTGTACATAAATTTCCTCTTCTATGTACACTTTTAAGAAGGCACTCTTCACATCCAAATGATGTATGATCCATTTACTTTTGTATTACAATGGAATCTCTATTCTAATGGTATCTTGCACTTTCACCAGTATAAATGTATCTTCATAATCTATGCCATATCTTTGAGTGAAGCCTTTTGCAACTAGCCTTACCTTGTGTCTTTCAAAACTACCATCATTCTTGTACTTAATATTGTAGATCCATTTAGTACCAATACATTTCTTATCATTTAGAAGTTGTACAAAATCTAAAGTTTTATTATTATGAATTGAATTCATTTATTCTTCCATTGTTTGCACTTAAATATCATTAGTAAAAGCATCCTTTAAAAATAATGGCTCAAAATCAGCTTGTGTAGCAATGCTTAGTTTACTACCTTACCTTTTGGTTCTTCTTCATCATCACCATATGTTTGTAGCCTTTGCAATATTAAGGCCCCATGATAAGCTTAATGTGCTTGGCTTCTTGTGAGTATTATTTCATAAATTGTATCCAATATTTGGCATAGATGATGAGATGTAAAAATCCTTTTACCATTCTTGCTTGTAGAACTTGATGAGGGTTTACTTGGTTCATTAAATGAGGAATTGACTCACAATTTGGATCCTCATTAGGTATACCTTCATTAATAATTTTTTTGGACTGAACATATTTTTTATGCTAATAGAAAACTCCCTCTTCATCTACTTATTGATGGTTACATCAATTTCCTTCTAGACTAGCATATAGTTGATTGACTAATGTTAATTTTGATAACTATCTAGACTATCAATATTCTTTCTATTATTGATCCCAATTTGTTAAGAACCTACTATTAAAAATAAACACACTCACAAAAATACAGAAAATAAACATATATGCTCACAACACACTATGGAAATAAAATGCACACTAAGGAAATAAATTGCAGAAATGGAACAATCTCATAATAACACTGAATCGTAAGCCATTTTTAGGGGGAAAAATACTTTAATACTTCATTCAATTATGCAAAAATATACATACAATACTATCCCTCACAAATTTAAGGAATTCCTCTAGCATCTAACTCCCAAGGTTGTATTACATATAAAATGCCACCTGGGATAGAATCCCCTATCTACAAATACATAGGACACCATTTAGCTAGGAACTTCTTAATACAAAATTATAACAAAATATTACATAATATTAATGTGGATTTTACCCACATTGCATGAGGACTATTACATCAAGGTGTTATAATGTGGTCCTAAAATACCCTTCTTCAAAATACTTTGTCCTCAAAGATGAAGGTAAGAAATTATTACTAGAGTTGTTGAAGAGGTTCCCATGTTGTATATTTTTCTTGTAAGCTATGCCACTAGGCCATGACATCCATGAGAACACATCAACGAAGGGTATGTGATCTTTGATCAAGAATACATTCAATTTCAAGAATGATAGACCCTTCCTTGTCCAACTCTAGAAGTGTAGACTACACTTGAACCTCGATGTAAATAACCTTCTTGAGATATGACACATGGAAGATAGGATAATATTTAGAACAATTTAGAAGGGCTAGTTTGTATGCTATCACCCCAAGCCTCTACAATACCTAATAAGGACCATAGCATTTGGAGGTAAGTTTTAGATAACCATGCAACTAAAGAGATGATTGTTTGTATGGTTGTAAGAGAGGAAATACCATGCCACTGATGGAAAATCTATGTTTGGTATGGTGTTTATTTTCTTGCTATTTCATCTGAATGGAGTCATGCTAATGGAGAGTTGAATCCACAACCTAAATATTGGAGTTGCTTGGAATGTAAGAAGTTAGAGTAGGTGGAATCTTACCATAGACTACATCAAATGAATTCACCTTAGTGATATAGTGATAGGTGGTGTTATACCACCATTTGGCCAAAGAAAGACACTTAGCCCAATAAGAAAGATATACATAAGTGAAGCAACAAGGCTGGTTTCCAAAAATTTATTGATAATTTTAGTTTGGTCATTGATTTGAGGACGGTAGGCCAAACTCATCTTGAGTTTTATCCCCTACAACTTGAATAGAACCTAGAAAAAGTGACTTGGGAATGCGGGATCCTGATCAGAGACAATGGATTTAGGTATCCCATGAAGGTGAAATATGGAGTCAAGGAAAAGTTGGACTAAAATGGATGCAGTATAAGGATGGTATTGGGAACATTAGTGAGCATACTTTAAAATATAATCCACTATCACCATAATAACTGATTTATCTTCAGATTTTAGTAGCCCTTCGATGAAGTCCATAGATATATCTATCCAAACCTACTCATAAATGGGTAATGGTTGTAGTGCTCCTAAACAGCTCACGGTTTTACCTTTCATGCATTTGCGGTGATCACATTCAGCTACAAATTTTTAGATGTAATTTTTCATTCTCATTCAAAAAAAGTATGCTTGGATTGGGTATATGTTTTACAAAACCCAAATGACCAGCTATGGGAGAAGCATGCATTTATTGAATGAGGTGGTCCTTGATTTGAGACTGAAATGGTATAACCAAATGATCATGAAATTGTAAATCCTGACCATCCCAAGCATAGCTAGGGTGGGAATGAGGATCCTCTTGGAGAGTGTAGATGAGAGTTTGTAATGAGGAATCCTTGGCTAGATCCTCATAAAGTTGATGAATCCATTGTGGAAGGGGAGTGGAGATAGCATGCAACATGGCTTGATATTCATGAAGATGAGAGAAGGTATCCACCACCACATTCTATTTATATTTCTTATAAGAGATGTTGTAGTCATACCCCAACAATTTGGATATCCATTTTTTTTGTTTCAGAGTAGCCACCATTTGTTCTAAAAAACATTTAAGACTATAATGATCAATTTAATGGAAAAAAATCGACCAATGAGATATGGACATCAGTGGGTGACCACATGTAAAATGGAAAGCATCTCCTTCTCATAAGTGAACTTACCTAAATTTTGAGGGGAGAGTGCCTTGCTAGTGAAATCCAATGGTTGACCCTCTTGCATTAAAACTACCCCAATGCTCATGCTTGATGCATCACTCTCAATGATAAAGGGTTTAGAAAAATATAGCATTGCCAAAATAGGGGTGGTGGTCATAGCATACTTCAAATCAACAAAATCCTTCTTAGCCAAATCAATCCACACAAAATAATATTTTGTCAACATGATTTTTAGGGGAGTGGATATCTTGCTATAATTTTTTACAAATTGCCTATAATATCATGTAATACCCAATAATACATAAAGTCACTTCAATGTATGAGGTTTAAGCCAATCATGACCTGCCTATATTTTCTTAGAATCAACCTGAAATCCCTCCTTAGTGACTATGTGTTATAAATATTCAACCTCCTACTAGACAAAAGATCATTTTGATTGCTTTACATAAAGTTGATGGTTAGATCAAAATTTTAGGGTTTCATCTAAGTGGTAAATATGGTCCTCCCATATGTGACTATATATCAATATATCATCGAAAAAGACTAAAATGAACTTGTAAATATGAGGATAAAAAATATAATTCATCAAACTTTGAAAGGTGGAATGGGTATTGGTCAACCCAAAAGGCATAACCAAAAATTTATAATGCCCTTCATGAGTTTGAAAATCTATTTTGGGAATATCTTCATTCTTAATGTGGATTTGGTGATAGCCCGATTGCAAATCCAACTTGGAAAAATACTAAGCCCCATGCAACTCATCAAGTAGTTCATCAATGACAAGAATAGAGAAGTTATTTTTAATAGTGATTTTGTTAAATCCAAATAATACACACACAAAATCCATGTGCCATCCTTTTTTATTATGAGCAACATTGGTGAGGAATAGGGGCTAACACTAGAATGGATAATTCTAGAAGCTTGAAGTTCTTGCACAATTTTCTCAATTTTTGTTTTCTGAGCATAAGCATACTAGTATGGATGAACATTAGGAGGTAGAATACCAAGAAAAAGTTGTATTTCATGATCATGTGAGCCCTGAGGAGGAAGTCCCTTGGGTTCCTCAAAGACATGAGCATACTTATTTAATATACCCTATAACTGTTGTGTGTGATTAGATTCCCCTTATTCATAGGTGGTGATAGTAAAATGATGAGCCACCACACCATGGGAAGATTACTTTAATATTTTTTCCATATTATGAGAAGAAATAAACTGAACTAATCCTACCTTTGTGCCACAAAAAGTATATTCATGTCCATCCTAACTAAACTTCATCCATAATTTTGTAAAATCCCATAAGACTAGTCCTAACATTCTCAACCATTGCGCTCCTAAAACTATATTACACCCTCCTAAGGGTAAGGTAAACATGTCGGACTTGAGATTATAGTCCCCAATTTTGAGTTTAACATTATAAATTTTACCTTTGCATGGTAGGGTGCCACCATTATAAATCATGAATTTGAAGGAATTGCATGTGGTGATGTAACAATTTATCTATTTGGCTACACGTGGATCAATAAAATTATGTGTACCATCAGATTCCATCAAAATTATGATCCTTTATCCCTTGAAATGATCAATCACTTTCATGGTT
This sequence comes from Wollemia nobilis, assembly GCA_028583015.1. NCBI lineage: Eukaryota > Viridiplantae > Streptophyta > Pinopsida > Araucariales > Araucariaceae > Wollemia > Wollemia nobilis. Next base: position 5,390,649 of record JAQPPZ010017107.1, on the reverse strand, counting down.
TGGGGGGTGGATACTCCTACTAAAGGATGTATAAAAATTTTAGATTGAATTTCCTCTTGCTCGGTCATTTGGTCTATGGTTTTTGTTTCTTGAGAATCCTCCTCATCCTCAAAATATTTTGTAGTGGGAACATCCATATTGAGCAAGTACAATTTTTTTTGCACACACTTGTGCACTCTGGAATATTTTTCATCACATTTATAACATAACCCTTGTGTATTTCTATTCTCCATCCTCTCATGACTCAATATTTTATAGGTGGATATTTGGTAGTAGGACGTGGTATTGGATTGGGAAAACATATGGCTTAAATTGAGGAAATTTAGAAGTTCAACCGAGAGCCTTGAATTTATATTATACCAATTTGGCCAATTGTATGGCCTGTGGTAGTGATTGAGGTCGCAAAAAATTAACCTCAGCCCTGATTTCATCCTTCAGTCCACTCATAAAACAACTTTGGAAAGAGTCAACACTTAGACCAATGGTTTGATTGGTAATTTTTTCAAATTGAGCTTGGTATTCTTGAATGGTTGAGGTTTGTTTAAGTTTGAAAATGGCTCCTATAAAATTTTCAAACTCACTAGGATCAAAGTAAGTGAGTAGGCATTGCCTAAATTTGGATCAAGAAAGCTTAGGTTTGGCCTTTCTAAGCCATAAAAACTAATGGAGTGCATCTAATTCAAAATTAAAAGAAAAAATGGTCAACCATAGGAAAAAATCAACATTATGGAGAGTGAAATATTATTCTACCTTACAAATCCACCCCTTAGGATATTTTTCATCAAACTTGGGAAAGTCTAATTTTGGTAATCTCATTCCATTATGAGTTGGTATAATTTGTTGGTAGTTGCTTGTACCAATTTCTTCTTGGTCATGTTGATTTGTGGAACTAGTAGAGACACAACTATCCAACTCAACCTTCATTTATTTTTGTGCAAGGGAGATGTCACTCATAGTTTCCTAGAAATATTAGAGTTGTGACTGTATCACCTATAGGCTTTTGTTAATTGTATCCCATAGTTTTTCCCATAGCATCCACTTTGGATTGAATTTTTTTATCTAATTCTTGTTGTCTAGCACCCCTATCCATATTAAAAGGTTTGTATCCCTTTTTGGGGAACTGATTAAAAATAGAAATGTGGTTTTAGTTTGTAAGGGTATAAAAAAATGGTTTGGGTGTGGTATATCAAAATGATCAACTCAAAAAAATAATCACAATGAGCTATTTACCACAACACTAATTTTGGGCACCCTAGAATTTTTTTTTATATTGTTGTTTTGATGAGTCTATTGGTGTGGTTAGTTTTTTCTCTAGAGGTTTGATTCAAAAATTGAGTTGTATTAAACACCATTTTCTAATAATTTGTTCTAACTAATATGACTATTGAAAAATTCTTGACACTATTCTATCCCTTGTCTAATTTTGACTCTCTCACAAATATTACTATCTATTTTCATTTTGACTATCATAGGTAATTTTTCTGACCATCCATGTAACTATTCTAATTGTCACAAGTAACTATTATGACATTGATATCCTGACCACCCTGTAATGAATATTACTAATAAAATTTCCTAACTATAATTGACTCTAACCCTCCTGTTTCCCCTATTTTAGACTCTAAATTTTTTTGTTTGTCTGCTATACTCTTCTATAATTTTTATTATCTATTTTGCATGGAGGAACTCTGAAATAGGGATGTATTCTTTGTATGCTCAACTTCTATGAAAGATACAATAACAAGTTCAAATTTTTGGTTGCAGGTCAAGCAAAATAGAAATACTTGGAGAAACAAAATTTATTTGTAGGTTTAAATAGAACTAGGGTATGCTTTGCAAATGTGTACGTAATACTCATAGGCCCTTTGCTATACTATAGTGATAAAAAATAGTGCTCATACTAATATTTTAGACCACTATCCAAAGAGGATTCCATGCATACACTTGAGCACACTATTTTCCTCTTTGATAGTATGGGAGGATAATATTTTTGGATGTCGTGTTTGGTGTACTATGGATAATACAAGGCCAATAAGCTTCCTAGGGGTAAAATTTTATTTAATCCTATATGGTCTCCTGATATACCCAAAGATACGTGGGAACTCAAATCAATGTGTGAGTGTTGTCTAAGGCCTATGTATTGGATCCTAATCAACCCTCACTTCACTAGATGCTTTATGGGCTATCTAGCTTAGCCAATAACGATATATCCTTTATGATATTTTAAAACCCCTAACATAGGGTTTCTAGCCTACTCAACTATATAAAAGGATTGTCTATATATATAAGGTAAAACTGATAAAAAAACAAAACATAGAAATTTTATAAAACCATCATAGTCATAACAGAACACAACCCTAAAAATAATTCTGATACCACTTATTAAGAACCTACTATTAAACATAAACACACACATAAATAAAGAAAATAAACATATATGCTCACAACACACTATGAAAATAAAAAGCACACTAAGAAAATAAATTGTAGAAATGGAACAATCTCACAATAACATTGAATTGTAAGCCTCTTCGAGGGGGAAACCTCCTTCAATAATTCAATCAATTATGCAAAAATATACATGCAATACTACTCCTCATAGTTTTAAGGAGTTCCTCTAGCACCTAACTCCCAAGGTTGGCTTACATGCAAAATTCCACCCAGGCTAGAATTTCCTACCTACAATCAATTACATTCTTGAAAAATGGTTACATAGAAAGGTGCCATTTGGCTAGGTCTTTCTTAATCCAAAACTATAACAAAACATTACAAAATATTAACATGGGTGTTACCCACATTCCATGAGGACTATTACATCAAGGTGTTAGGATGGGGTCCTATCACAATTATATTCACAACTAACATTATACCCGATTATTATTGACAACCTTCCATTTTGATCCTAATAGTTATTTTTATTTATGAAGACCTAATAGATATCATATATTTTATGATACGTATATTCTCCTCAATATACTCAAATCTATGATTAGGGTTTTTAATTTTGATAATCTATGTTTAGTGTTTAACTTACAATATAAATATGGTAACTCTAGGCTAAGGTGTGTGCACTATCCATCTACCTTCTATTATACAACAACAATGATTAATAATGCTCAAACAAATAATTTAGATCACTACTTAAGGATGATTCCACATATACCCTTGAGTGCACTATATACCTTTCTAACAGTATGAGAGAATAATCTTCTTGAGTGATGTGCTTGGTGCACTATGGATAGATACACGATTGAAATATTTCAAAGTCTTAAGGTTTCTCCTAAACCTAGGGGGATGTCCCTATACACCTAAGGGTACATGGAAACTCAACTTCATATATGTGTGTTGTTTAAGGCCTAGGTATTGGAGTATGAGAACCCTCTCTCCACTAGATGCTTTATGGTCAATCTAGCTTAGCCAATAATGAAAACTCATCTATGATATTTTAAAACCACTAGCATATGGGTTTTAAACTAGTAAACTAAAATAGAAAAAAATAATTCAGTATTTCATAGGATAACTCACAAAAAGCACAAAAGGAAGGAAAAATATACCTAACATGCATGGAATGGCATGATAGGAATTATTGTAGCTACAATATGAAGTGTCCATAGAAATTTCTCTAATACCACTTGTTAGAAACCTTGTAGTAAATTAAAGAACATCCATATAATATTTTAATTACAAAAAGAAAATAATGTAATTAGTTAACAATATTGCAATATGAAATAAAAATGTAGTATATTATATTGCAAAAATAAAAGCACATTATAGAATCACAAGCCACTTTGAGGGGGAAACCTCCTTGGAAGCAAAACTTTATTACAATATAAAAATATGAGATGATCCATCCTATTTCCCTCTTGCTTCTTTTAAAAAGTCTAGCTAAACCTAACCCTAATGCTCAAGGGTTACCATCCACGTACAAGTGGTGGCCTGAGCTAGTAACTCCAAAATAACAACCATTATATCTTTATATAGCATATCTTAATAATAAATAATGGTTACATTTTATGGGCTTGAAAGCTTAGGTGCCCAATGTACCACATGTCTATGCAATTATTAATGATGTTAGGATAGGGTTCTAATAGCCCCACTCTTTGCATCTATTTTTATTCATATTGGTCAACAATATGTACATAAGCTAAACAACCAATTTTTTTGAAATGATTGACATTAGGATGTTTATCATACCATACTTCATATGGAATCTTCTCAAGTGCACTAGTGGGAATCCTATTGATAATATACACTACTGCAACAACCCCTTCATCCCAAAAATAATTGGTTAATTACATTATTTGTAACATGCTCCTTTCCATTTCAATAATGGTGTGATTCTTCCTTTTTGCTACCTCATTTTGTAGAGGTGTTAACTTGTTGTAAATTATATTTTAATGCCAAAATTGTCACAATAAATTATAAACACATTTAAAAAAAATATTCTTCATGGCTAGTACTTAAAAATTTTATTCAACATCCACTCTTATTTTAAATTAGGTATTTAAACCTCTTAAATACATCAAATACTTCATATTTCTATTTTAAGATATAAATCCAATATTTCATTGAGAAATCGTCAATAAAAGTGATTAAATATGATGACATGCCCAAGATCTTTGTTTACATATAACCATATAAATTAGTGTGAATCAACTAAAGAGTATAATGGGCCCTCCATGTTCTACCTTTCAAAAACATATTTCTTGCATGTTTGTATTTAGAACAATCTTCACAAACCTCCTTGTTCTCTTCAATTTTTGGTAAACAAAAAACTAATTATTGTAAAGCTAATGAATTTAGGCTTTGGAAATTGATGTGGCCATATATTAGATGCCACAACCAAATCTTGTCTATAAATGTTATATTTGTGAGTCTCCTACTATTATCTCAAAATTTAATGGGAATATCCTATTTTGACATTGGGATAATTGTAACAAATTTATTGATATGTCATAAATAATGCATTATTTATTATCAAACACAACCCTATAATTCTTCTCATAGAGCTATCCAACACTCAAAAAATTATGTTTTAAATTTAGAGTGTAATAGATATCATTGGTATGTTTCTTACCTTCTTTTGTGTTCACCCCCACAACTCCTTTTTCAACAACATCCAAGGATTTATTGTCACTAATATTGAACTTAGTATTGAAGCTCTCATCCATTACAGATAACATGTCATTGCATGTGGTTGGAGTAGCTGAAATCTATGTACCAAGCTTCTTGAGGACTTATTTAGCTTTATCACATGATAGAACAAGTGGCTTGGTGGACCATCCCCATTCATCATTATAATTGGATCTTCTACCTTCATTGCTAGATTTAATTCTATATCCTTTCTCAAAATATCCATCCAATGATAATATTGGATATTTATTTTCTCAAACTTACATTTTCTTCTTGTATTTAACCCTCCTATTTTACCTTCTTTTTCTCTTGAATTTGTTTTATTTAGGCCTCTTCCTTGGACGTACCAATGACATTGACAACTAGTGCTAGCACCATCACTTTTGTAAATTCTCAAATTTGATGCAAATTATTTCTGCTTACTCTCTCCAAATGTATCTCTTAGTCTCTTGAGACATAAGAGATCAACCCAATAGTCAAATTCAAGTGCAACCAAATTTTTGCTTTCTTCAATTACAATTTCTACATAATTTCACGTTGGTGTAAGTGTTCTCAATACCTTCTTCACTACAATATATTCTATGTTTCTTTCACCAACTGTGGCCATTTGGTTTACCACATATTTTACTCTCACATAATTATCACTTACTTCTACTTCCTAAATTCTTATATTTTTTAGATTCTCTTTTAAGGGTTAGCAATTTCATAATTTTAACATAGTCACTTCCTTGATAAGACTCCTATATATCCATCTAAGCATCTCTTTGAACTTGCACCTATTATTCTAGGATGTAGGCTCTTATATAGAGAAAATTGGATATGGTGCAAACATAGTGATATAACCTTAAAAAGTGTTATCTCTTCCCAATTATAATATAGCATCCCACCTATATACTTCATTAGCAAACTATAATTCTCTAAAGGGACATTTAGCAATGTGGTCTATTTTTTAAATTCTATGGTATACTGTTGGATACTTTTGTCATGGGCATTAGTATTATCAAACTATCTACTTTTCTTTCTCATACCCAATTAGATAAAATCACTTCTTAAACAAGGTATATACTACCCCCATCTATATACTACAATTTTAGTTTATTGATATATCCTTCTACCATAACTATCCCACCAAACCAATCTATGCTTAGTAATCATCAATTGGGAAAATTAAGTCCTCTACACATAATTAATCCTAAGGCAACCAAAGTAACATTCAACTATTTATTGTTGATTTTTTTTGCATACACTTGACTATCATAAGGTGTAATTGCAAGTTTACTTTATATTTTAAATAGATGGGAGGCACATAATACTTTCATCCTTAAGAAAAACATAGGCCTTGACTTTCTCAAAGATGCTATAAAATCATTACTTGTCTCCTTTATTCCTCCTTGTTGCATTACATTGACCATAAACTAAGTGAACATCTATTTTAGGTTTTCCATCCTACTTTCCATCCAAGAAAGTTTTTTTATCATGGTAACTATTGTCTACTCCTCTTTTTTCCATTTGTGTTATGTCCTTCACTCTATAAGACTATATAGTAATGGATCTACACTAGCTTTATATATACTCCTAGTATGTACCATGTACATGTTTACTACTAAGGAAATTAAGGATTTGATGTCAAAATTATCTATTTTTCTCTTTATATTCCCAGTTTCTTCTACCTTTTATTCTCATGTGGCTTTTTTAGCCCCTTCTTACCTATAGGATACCGAAATAGAGACCTACCTTATAAATATAATAGACAAAAAATAGATAAAGCAAGGTTGTAGTGTCATGACCCTCCCATGGCTAAATTTGTTTTCTTCGTAGGTTTCATGTTTTGCTATTGCTTCTTCTGATAAGATGATGGACTATCTATTTGTTATGTAAATATATAGTTTGGTTGGAATATGTGATGGATTGATTGAACATATTTTCATGTTTAAGTTCTTGCAAGCCTAGTTCTCATGAAAGAATAAGATGCTACTAATGGAACATCACTTTTGCAGGAAAGAGTTGCTATAGGTGGCAGAAAGACTTTGTGAACAAGAAAAGGGAATGTCCAAGGGAAATGATATGATGGGTTATTTGACGAATAAATTGGAAGCAACACATATAATTGTTTCTTTCATGGAGTTTCTTAACATGACTTGCATAAAAGAAACCATTTATATTGATCTTTAGTTTAAGAAAATACTTATCTCTAAATGATTTCTTTGGTTGAAATTGATATATGACTTTGTATTGTTTATTTTTTGAACTATAATTCTAGGGAAAGGAAGCATGTGTATTGATTTTTTTTGTAAAGAGAGAATAAATACATTCTAGAGTAAAGTAAAGAAAAAGAAGATTTTATTTTTAAGAGATAAAAATAATTGTGAATAATTATTATTTTCCTTATTCCATGAAAGAATAGAAGAGGTGCTTCACTCCTCGATGTATTATCCTTTGATTATTTAACCCACGACTGTATTATCAACTTTATGGTGTGAACTTAGCTCCGTTGAAGCAAAATTTAGGATGGTGGTAGGGTGTGCAATCATGAGAAGTATGAGTTGTTTGCTCTCCAAGTTTTTTTTTAATGTATATTTATTAATGGACATGGTTGTAGCAACCCACATTACCAACCAAACTTGAGATATAATTTTTTTTTGTTCATATCTTACATGCCAAGTTACAACTAAGTATGCTTGAATCAACATCATGTAGGGTAGCAAGTAACTGAGATAATTATGACATGGTTAGTGTCAACTCTAATGATAGAAGTAACCAACTCCTATCCAACCTTACATACCATAATTATATGTATGATCCATTAGTTTAACTGTTTCTACCTCTTCTTTAATTAGGAAGTTTAGTTACTTAATCAATTGAATATCATTTCATTCTTAATTCCTAATTTCATTATTTGCAGTTGAATATCATGCATATATTATTAAAAAAATACATAACGATTACTTTATTCACATCAAGACTTTCACTTGATTTAAAGTATAAACCATTACATCATAACAAAAGAACCATTCATTGGAAAACACAAAGGCATCAAATATTATAATCACTAGAATAATCATAATCCATTCTCATCCATAGAACATTGCTTGTTAACAAAATATTACATCATATAACATTCTAGTAATCACTTTATAAGAATGTAATTACATCATTTCAATTGAAATCAAATAAAATTTACTTATTTCATCATATTCAATATCCATGATCTATCTAGATAACATCATACTAGAGAGTATTACAACATCCATGCATAACAACATATGTAAACCATAAATTACATGTACACAATAATACCCTGGGAACCTTCACAAAGAATAAATCCAACCTTCAAAATATGTTTCTCCTATCATTTCATAAAATTAAATTGTCATAAATACAAGTATAGGAAGGCATCCCATGGATATTTTTCTAATTCAAATATGCAATTTGAAAAAACCAACTTGTTCCTTGTTCAAATCATGACCTAAATAAGGAAATGCCACATTTCCTTTCTCTAAGCCATCAATACTAGAAGAAGAATCTTACAAATTATTGTATCTACATATTTATGAATGATCATTAATTTCATATTAAGGAAAAATTAAATCAATTACTGAGAGGGAACCCCATAATTCCTTCGAGAATGAATCCCACATTCATTCTCCAAACTAGATACCATTATTCCATTTAAATCAATGTGATATAGTATTTATCTAAGGTTTCATAACATATGGAGAGATTCCATACTCTCTCTATGGTTGGACTCGACATCTAATATTCCCTCATTCATTCACCTTTAAGCATAAATCAAACTTGTAATCTATCACATAAAATTACAAATCAATCTTGTAGTCTATCACACTAGATTATACATTCCACACATAAATCAACCTTGTAATCTATCATAGAAGATTACACCTTTAAATGCAAATCAACCTTGTAATCCATCACACAATATTACACCTTAAAATTAAATCAACCTTTTAATCCATTGCACAAGATTACACCTTAAAATAAAATTAACTTTGTAATCCATCACACAAGATTACACCTTAAAATCAAATCAACTGTGTAATCCATCACACAAGATTACACCTTAAACTCAAATCAACCTTGTAATCCATCACATAAGATTACACCTTAAACTCTTATCAACCTTGTAATCCATCACACAGGATTACACCTTAAACTCAAATCAACCTTGTAATCCATCACACAAGATTACACCTTAAAAAAATGACCTTGAAATATATCCCACAATGTTACATAAAGTATAGTCATCAACTTGCCTTGAAATCTATCAAACAATATTACATATTTGCTGACTAGTAACCTATCACACAAGTTTACTTTATAGTCAATCATATTTTTTTTCATAAATTATGGGCTCTAATTCATTCCAAAACCTTCTCCAATATTAATTGTAATATTACCCACTAGTTTCATTATAGACTTATGAAAATCTATCCTCTAGTTTGTAATTGGGCTACAATTTATTCCATAATCATTTCCAAAATTAATTGTATAAATACCCAATACTTTCACTATCCAAATTTTTCCAAAATCAAATCTAGAATCATATCCCATTACTTTATTAGATTGAATACCTTTATTTCATTTAGAAGAGGGTATTATATCATAATAATACTCCTAAATTTAAGTGTATTAAAACAGATATTATCAAGATATCATTTTAGTGGATCAGCTACTCATAATCTCTTTTTCTTCTTTTGGTCAACATGTAATGGTAATTACATAGAAAAACCATTGGTTAGTCCTTTTAATTTAATATAACTCAATGGTTAGCATAAGTGGAGGATTATAATATGTATATCCCATAGTATCATACCAACAAGAATTCATATGGTAACTTTGATGACACACTCTTGATTGAAAAGGGGTGTCCTGAACCCAACTGGTCAATCGATTCACCAAACACCATTAGTTAATCGATTAACCTCGAGGTCTCACCAACAGGATGATTTACACGTCATTTATTGCCTTCAATCAGTAGGGGTGACCACCACCTCGTGGTTACTATGGAAGGATGCCTCGATTAATCTCAATCTTTCAAATGTTAGGGTTCTATCCATCCGTTCGGTTAACCAATCAGAGCCTGCATTAGACGATCAACACCAAAGAGTAGTAACAATTCATAGGAATCTCAACACATAGTTTGGTGGGTTTTAGCCAAGCGTTTCTAGGTGCTTGGAAATAAGTATTTATGTGCCAATAATTCTTTAAATTGACTTTGCCACATCCCTTGGGGCATGTGGGACAAGGGTCACATTAAATATTAGTGATGCTCAACTCACCAAAATTTGATGACCCAATCACTAGCAAGGATATCCCTACCTCACCTAGTGATAAGAGTTAATAATATCTCAAACTATCGAGGTTGGATTTGAAAGATTATAGGCAAGTCAAACTATCCCAACCATTCAAAGATAAAGCCCTCAAACTGTTTACTCCGGCCATAAATTCAACATACTCAACATTTAACTTACAAGAGGACATTTACTTAATAATTTCAAGGGCTCATGTTATCTGAGAATATGGCCTTATGAGCAGAATTAACTCAGGAAGATACAAAGTGATTCTACCTTAGAAGCAATTACCATATGATGATTTTGGGAGATATGGTGGATATCAACATAGTCTTGCATTTCTACCCCCTCGTAATATGATGATGAATATGGCATCATCGATAGTCTGCCACATACTTATTAGTAAACATAAGCTAGAAATGAATATCTATGAATTAAATTCATTAAGGAAGCTAACCCAAGGTGATCGTATGGGCTAACCCGAATCCAAACTTGAACAAAACTCTTGTTTGCATAGATTCCTAGATACTACGAATAGAAGATTTAAGTCTAGAATCTGCCATGATTTTCCTCCATATGAGTTTCAAGTCTAGAATTTTGGAAGGATATCAGAGTTTTCCTATGATCTATGGATAGTACCCTCCATTGGATAGATGGGATTCGATGGTGACCTACAAATATTCTTCATATTTGGCTCATATAATAGGTCATCCTTGCTCACAACTATTACTAACTGAACCTAGAAAATCATGAGTTTGGGATGCACAGAGCTTTGTCCTAAAGGAGATCCCACATTGATTGTGAGTGGGTGATATAACACTATTATATATGTGATTATTTCATACCTAGTCAACCACTATATTGTGGTCATTTGGTTTACCATGTCTGCTTTATGTAGCTCCAGTCAGATCAATGACAGAGGTGGGATATGTTGATTTATCGGTTAACTAGCAATAATGATAGAACTTCCAAAACAATACATTGGCTTAATTCTTCCCTTCATCTAGTGAAGCATCTTGGTCATAAGATTTTCCCTTGGGATCAAAACAATATTCCTCATAAAATGATAAAATGAAATAAAATATGGGACCAATACAATCCTCCACATAATATGATTATATAAAACAAAACATAGGCCTACAGAATTATCCACATAGGATGATTATATAAAAAGAAACATGGGATCTGTAGGGTTTGGTCTTCGTGGAAAAAAAAAAGTTATTTTAAACGATTATAAATGCGATTATACAAGGCGTATATTACAAGTAATCATAAAAGCATGGATATCAAGGTGTATTACAAATAATAATCATAAACGCAAGGATATCAAGGTATATTACAAAACGTAATCATAAATGCAAGGATATCAAGGCATAATACAAACAATCTAGAGACAACCTATTTTGTAGAATTTATCTTCCAGCAAGAGAACCTCCATGGGATACTTATCCTTTGAGCTCTTTCTCATTCATCCTTTCAAGACTCATATTTGCCTTGTAAGACCATTCAAATCAATCAAATGTCTATAATTATCTTAGTAATTTTCCAAAGCCTTTTGGTTTATGATCTACCAAAGATAGAGAGCATACTCCCTGAGCCCCAATATTTCCTCCTCTCCCCCCTTCATTCCATTGCTTGATTCTTATTTTATATATTTTTCCTAGCTTCATGAGCAAGAGAGTGGATTTATTAATAAAATATTAAAAGGAAACCTTTTTGGAGTTCACCCAAATAGTAGGATTCCATTTTTATTATTTAAAAATTAGGGACAAGACAAGAGAGGGTAAGGTGGGAGTACTTTGCTCATTTTTGGCCTTCCCTTTTTCCAAGTGAAAATGCAAATCCTGCATTAGTATTATTGGGAAGGATTCATGTAAAATGTAGAATAGTTCACCCACTAGTAACATGTGTACATTTTTATCATTGAATCATGATCTTTCTTTTTTTCAGCCCAATTTAAAATTGGATAAATATTTGTAGGCATTTAATTAAAATAAACTAGGTGTATCCTAATAAGTCACTTCTATAAATATAATTTCCTTAAGTTAATCTTTTTTGTAAAAGTCTTATTTTATTTTCCCAAAACCTTACCAAAATCCCAATTGCATTCAAAACCCTTCCAATTAACTTGGTAGAGTGTAATTAGTCTTTAATTAGGGATTTTATAGGATCTTTAGGTTTTACCATCCCCTAGATTTTATCAATTACACCCTCTTATTAATGCTTGGAAGCATTAGTAAGGTTTGGTCAATGTTTAAAATTCAAGTATTAATTTATCCTTTAGATCAATTAGGGTCTTCTAGGAAGTCCGAAAGGCGGTCTGTGACAATGGCGGTGGACGAAAAATAGGGAATGTGTCGAGTAAGGAAGGAGGATGCCTTCAAAGTGGAAAAATAGGTGAAGGAGAAACCAATTTTTTGTTGTGTTTTTTTTTTTAGAAAAAGATGATCTAGAGAAAATAAGAGGAAGTGCAGTGAAGGAAAAGGAAGCATAGGGAAGGAAGCTCGACGATGGACGACGAGATTCAGGTAGGTTTCCTTGAAGAGAAAATAGATGGTTTGATAATGTTGTGTAAAACTGTTTGAGGAAATTGTGCTTAATTCATGTGAACAGGAACATAGTAGCTGGTAAATCTATTGCTTTCTCTTTATACCAAGAATTTCATGTTGTGCAATATTTTTTGAAGTCGTGAATTTTGGTTCTAAGAAAATATACTTGAGGAAACATTTTAAATTTATTAGTAAACTAGAAATGATCTGACAGATTTTTGCCATGCAATCTTGAAACTTCAGCATGTATTTTAGACTGGATTCGTAAGGTGGTCTGGTATAAACTTCACTGTAGTGCTTTTTGAACTTTTGATTTTAGGGTTCAGCCAAACTTGAGATCTTTAAGATACACTAGAGCTAATGATAGGGAATGAAGGACCACATCTCGATAGAAAGGTAATGGTATTACAGTTGGATGTTGGTTGTGTTTTAAATATTGTTCTTCTTAATCTAGAATGAATTCTAATCGTTGGATTGTTGTGAAGTTAATTCTTTGCTACTTGTTGGTTTGAGTAGGTTAGATGTGTGGTAATTGGATAAAGGGTGAACGAATCTGTGTAATCCTTTTATATTTGAATTGGCATTGAGAGCACCTGAAAAGAAAAAGATTTTTTTTTTTTATAAATATTCAGTTGCTCTTATTTTTACGAGATGTAAGGAATAATACGATTTCATGTGTGCTTGGTGAATGAATGCTTTGATAGGAAGAAGTATGGTGTGTTGCAGTCATGTTTGTTTTATGCACAGTGTTTACATAAAATAATTCACAAAGTAAACTTGAGATCGTGGAGCTGTCTTTGATCCCGAGGAATTGACATTTCCATTTCTGTGACCAAGGACATCTCCACTTTGGCAATCTAAAGTTTAGATAGTTTCTATAAGTAACAGAGGAGGACATTGTACAAAATATTGAGCCGAGAGTTTTGTTGAGACTGCGAAAGAAAAATCTCTACTAGTGAATAGTGGGGTTTTGATTCTTCATGAAATGTACCCATCAGATAATTTATTTGGTACTTGGTGGCTTTGAAAATGAAAAGCAACTGTGCTGAGGGTATAAAAAATATGAAAGCTTGTAATAAATTTCTTATGCGTACCACCTTTGTAAACTCTGTGAACAAAGGTTATAGAACCTTTCTTTTTATGTTGTATATGGAAGAGATGTTATGTAATGTCCAAGTCCTTTATGTTATTTGTTTTACTTTCTATTGGAAAATTGTATGATACTTAATTACAGTTTATGTTGCCAATAGTCTATGAAATTTATTCTAAGTAGAAATGGTGCTATGCATTGGGTTTAATTTAAATAAATGAATGAGTCTTTATTAAACATATGGGAGTGTGTTCATTTTGTAAATGCACTCGGAAATTCATGTTTGACCTTCAAATGTGCGACTGTGTAATAAAGTAAACGTCTAGATTAACTTTGAACTCACATGTGTTGCTTTGAGGACTGGTGTTAAGCTTTTGGAATAGTTAAGTTTTTGGGCTAGGCAACCAAACTTGGAGTGGTGTTCGCCTTGTAGGGGAAATCACCTTGAGTCTTAATTGAAGAACATATGTTACCGTTGAGAGCTGGGCGTTGTTGTGAATATTGTAGAACTTGCCCCAAAATTGGGGACCCACCCTAAAATTTTGATGTGTTGAGGATTTTGATTGTCATTGAGTCCTAGGTTCCTAGGTTTAGTGTGATATAGTGTCCCCTTTCGTCATGTTAAGTATCTTGGGTTTAGTTGATAGGTTCAGTTTGTTTGATTTTAGTATTTAATGTCATTATTAACGTTTCCCTTTTATTTTAATTTTAATAGTTAATCTTGTAAAGTTAATTGGTTTGAAATAAATAAAAAATTAAGAGGATAGAATAAAAATAAAGTATATATATATAAATATAATATATATATAAAAAAAAATGTAATAAAATACTTTTATATATATATATATATATATATATATAAAAGTCAATAAAGTTGTGGGCCCCTTTTTTTTATGGGGAATGTTTCATTATTAATAAGGAATGTTATGTTATGTTAGTTTATTATATTTTTCTTTTATTTTGAAACTAATTGATGTTGCATTATGTGTGTAGGCCAATCGAATGATATATCGATGCGACAACTCCAAGATGACATCAACATCATGGCGTAGACATGGAGATGAACTTGCATTGAAGAACGTACATGGAAGACTAGCAATGGACAAGTACATGATGTGGCATTCGATTGTGCAGTGAGCGGTTTCCAAAGCAATGATTTTGAAGTGGCCTCGATCTAAATGGTGGGCTACGAGGATCATATGGCAACGTGAACATGATACGTCAAATGAAATGCCATGGCGAATTTGTGTGATGTATCGTGACTGACTTGGAGTGGCCGACGATGCATCAGTTGGTGGACGATGACATGGAGTGTTATGATCGAGCGAAGGCTACGTTGGCATGGATCCCACTGTGGACCCGAATGATAGACTCCCCTACGTAGGCCAACGACAAAATTCTTGCTAGATATCATTTGATGAGGTGTTTGCTGATTAGATAGCTTCGATGGTGATAGTTTGAATGCATAGCCTTCTACTCTAAATATTAAAACACTAGATGGCATTACTACCGGTATGACAATGCTATCAAGTTTGGTTCAGATATTGCAGGTGAAATGATCACTTGAATGTGCATATAGTCGATATATTAGTGGATACTGACTGTTATAGTGGTATTCATAAAAAATAATACATTTCCAAGAAGTGTTACGGGGCAACAGTTGAAGAGGATGTTCACATGGTTTGTTTTAAAATGGGTGCAACAATTACATTTCGTAAAAAACATTGTGAGACAGACTTCAGATATGAATGTAGTGAAGACAATAAAAAGGACACAGCTTTGGAGGACATGTACTAGACGGATGACATCAACGTACGTAAGAGGAAGCAATGATATAACAGGTGACCAGACAACGGGCACTTGAAGGACAGTCAATCAACTCGAAGTAAATTAAGATTCGATGTAACATAGACAATGGCATGGTCTCTTCCACTGGCTCTAAGTCAGTCTCTACATATAAAATATATGGATACCGATTAGCGACCCGACATGATAACAGTGTGAATGATGAGAGTTCACATGCTGATGACGTGGATATTGATGTATCGTGTGATGAGGCTAGTGAAGATGCGGTGCTGAATGAATGATTACAACTTTAGAATCAGGTAATTTGACGACCAAAGTCGATGCAATCTGAATGAGGTCGCATGGTGATGAGGACGCCGAATATGACATATGTTGGATGGATAAAGAGAAGTGGAATTGCTTGGACAATTAGTTTTCCCATGTTAATTTAATGATGTGGATGGGATTAAGGGAGGGAGCAGAATATATCCGATGTAGTTTTGTGGTGCGTAGACAAAGATTTTTTTCGGTCCCAAGGAGGTGGATTTCTCCATTTTGAATGAAAGGGCAGTGTTGGAGCAGTCACGCGGAGTAGTAACATCGGATACAGAGCTTGCATGGATAAAGGAGGTCCCATCTGGATGATGCAAGACAGGTGTTCCAAGTCCATAGTTAGAGGAGATGATGTTCGCATCAGGTTTCCCAGACTGCCAACGTGGATTTTAGTGCATAGGGAGGTAATAAACATGCCAATGAACGGAGGTGTTATAAAAGAGACGTTACCTCTTATGCTATTTAAAATTGTTCCACATAAAAATAAAAGTTGTTTATTATGAGATAGTGTTTGGTGGTATTTATGACATGTTGTCATAACCCAAACGTAGTGGAAAATAATTGAAAATAATATGGCAGTTACTAAATAAAAATTATTATGAAATGAAGCCAAAATGAAGAAATGAAAAGAAACAAACAGTGAACAAACAATGAAATGAAGAGTCACCCATTGAAAAATGGAGAGATGAAACGAAGAGTTGAGGTGGAACGGGTTTGTGAAGATTTTTTTTTTATTTGTGGAAAACATCCCAAAAGGGATGCCACTTTCGGGTAAGACCCAAGGAGGCAGGGGTATCCATTCCGCCAAAAACGCCCAGGACTCGGACCTGGCCTACCACCTTTGACATACTCAAGGAGCAAACAAACACACAAAACCAATTTAAAAATAAGTAAATAACAACAAAAATAATAAAATAAAATAAAAAACATGCTCCTTGAGTGTGTCAAAAACAAAAGCACAACCAAACACGCACAATAAGAAAAAAGAAACCACAACACAAACCACATAGAAAAACACAAGAACCACATAACAAAACACAAACAAGACAAAAACAACAGAACACTACAAAGACATAACCCAAAAAAAACATGAAAAATAAACACAACCAAAACCTAAAAAATAAAATAAATAAAATAAAAATAAAAATAAAAAACAACCAACAACGAGACAATAAACAAAAACAAAAAACATAGAAAACACTCACACATAAAAACACGAAATAACACAAACAAAGAGAAACCCAAGAACAAGAACGAAAAAAACACAAGAACAATAACAAAAAACATAAAAAAAAAACAAAACAACAAAAACACAAGAACAACGAAAAACAACACAAAGAACAAACAAAAACAAAACAAAACAAAAGAACCCACCCACCTTAAAAAACTAAACAAAAAAAACAAAGAAGAAAAAAGAAAAAAAAAATGAACAAAACAATGACCTATCTAGACCATAAGACTATTAAGGCAAGAATCAACGGAGGAAACAAAATAAAGAATAGAATGAGCTAGGGAACTAAAAAAAACTGAATGAACCAAAGAGAAGCAAAAAAAAAAAAACAAGAAGAAACTAGGTACCTTCGAGCTGGAGCCATCCAAAGAAATGATAGAAAGAAGAGCTTCCCTAATTTGAGAAGCCCACCATATAGGAGGGTGGCCATAACAAGTAAGATCACCTTTGTCCAAAGCCCAATTAGCTAAAGCATCAGCACTCTTGTTTTGATCTCCGACCACATGATTGTAATCAACTTTCAAAAATCCCATCTGGATTAACTGAATCTTCTCAATAATTCTTTTTATTCTCCAATCCACCTTATGATTCTTAGAAGGAGTCTTCAAGAGATTAATCATAAGTTGAGAATCAGACTCAACTAACACCTTTTCCCATCCAACCTTAGTAGCCTCCTGAAGGCCTCCGAGGATACCATACCCCTCAGCAAGGTTATTGGAAAGAATACCCAAATTCTCAGCAAAAGTAAAAACCAGGGAGCCATCCGAAAGTCTACCAATTCCTCCCACACTTGGCTTTTCCAGGGGTTCCCTCTAGAGGCTCCATCGGTATTGACTTTTCCAAAATCCTTAGGAGGAGGTTGCCAATTTCTAGTCCTATCCATCTTACTAATACTCACATTCCCTTTAAGTTGGTTGCCCTTAGAAGGTTTAATCTTCAATATTTGCATCACTTGATCCCATCTTTGGTGGGAGTTTTGGGGGTGATTAAGGAGTTGATGGATTGATTCAACTAAGTTGGCTATGGTCTTTTGCCAAATATAGTGAATATCCTTCCTATCTTGATTAAAAATTTGGCTATTCCTTTCATTCCAAATATTCCAAAGAAGAATGGTAGAACCCATCCAAACTAGCTGCCTAATAAAATGATCAACACCCTCTTGATTAGGCCAATCCCTCCAAAGATGTTCAAGAGTAAAAAAATTGGACCACTGTAAGCCAAGTAAAGTGGCCATTCTCCTCCATAGATCAGAGGCTAAAGTACACTCAATAAAAATATGGTTGATATTTTCTACATTCTCTTCACACATTTCACATCTAAAAGGGCCATGAAAACCACGCTTCATAAGTTGCTCACCGAGTAAGCACCCTACGATGCAATAAAAGCCAATTAAAGAACCTCACCTTAGGCCAAAGCTTTTGAGCCCACAATTGAGAAAATATGTCCGAAGAATGGTTGGGATTATTATGGCATAAGGTCAAATAACCTTGAGCAACGGAATACTCACCCTTAGTAGTGTTGTTCCATCCAAAACAATCTTTTTCATGGGACCAAGAGAGGGATCTCATATGAAGGATGCCTTGGATATCTTGTCTTTGCCTTTCTGGGATTTGAATAGGCCGAGTCCTCAATAGGGATCCAATATCTACCAACCTTTGAATTACCGAGTATGGTACCGACAATAATTAGCCACCTTTATCCAATTAGCTCGGTGAAGCTCCTCCATCAAAGGCCTCAAATCGGGAAACTGAGTTATCAAAGGCTTGTGACCATCCCAAGAATCTGTCCAAAAATTTGCATGTTGACCATTATGAATGATCCAAAATAATTTTTTCTTTATCAAATCCTCACCGGTCTTAAGATCTGCTAAAATAGGAGAACCTTTGGTAGGAAGTTGATAACGAACAAGGTCTTCGAGGACTTTTGTTCTCGGCATATTTAGCACAGAGATTATTGGCCCAAAGAGCATTGGGGTTATGCAACATCCTCCAATATAATTTAGCAGCTAAAGCTTTGTTGTTATTAATTGAAGACCGGAATCCTAACCCCCCTTCACTCTTAGGAAGACATAAAGTATCCCATTTCACCAAGGCCCATTTTCTTTTCTCCTTAGTACCACTCCAAAGGAAACGATGACTGATTTGATCCAATTCTCGAAGAACAGACTTTGGGATATTCAAAATGGAAGAAACATAAATAGGAATAGCTTGAAGGACTGATTTTACCAAGGTGATTCTACCCCCGAGAAGAAAGCCACTTGTTGGTCCACTTTCCAATTTTCTTCTTGACTTTGTCCAACAACCAATTCCAATCTTTATTTTTTTGCCTTTGAATATTTATGGGAATACCTAAATAAGAGATTGGAAGAGAGGTCTTCTTATATCTTAATTTATCCAAGACCATGGATTCCTGTCTAGCAGAGCGGTGAAAGAAAATAACTTTAGATTTGTCTTCATTGATCAACTACCCGATAGCCTTAGAAAAATAGCTAATGATTTGCTTAATATTAGAAGCTTCCTTAAGCTATGGCTTTACCTAAAAGAGTAGAGTCATCCACAAATTGAAGATGAGAGATAGGTCTAGCTCCATGAGCAATGGTAACTCCCTCAAGGGTTTTGTTTTCCCTCTTTTTGGTTATAGTCCTACCCAAGCATTCAGCAAGAATGATGAATAAATAAGGGGATAGCGGGTCACCTTGCCTAATACCTCTGGAAGGCTGGGAAAGAGCGAGAAGGCCTACCATTGATAAGAACTAAGTAGGAAACTGAAGAGATACATCCCATAATCCAATCCATCCAATCCTTAGAGAAACCAAATTGCCTCAAAACTTTGATAAGGAAGTGCCAATCCACTCTGTCATAAGCTTTGGATAAGTCTAACCGAATGAACATAGAAGGAGAATTTTGCATATCCATGGAATGGATGGCTTCTGAGCAAGAACTATCTCATCTACTATTTGACGTCCTTCCACATATCCCCCTTGCTCCGGGAAATAATCTTATGCAAAAGAGGCTTCAACCTTTACTGCCATGATTTTAGTAATGATTTTGAGAAGAACATTACATAAAGCAATAGGTCTAAAAGCTGAGATATGATCAACCTCTTGAGCTTTTGGAACAAGAGTAATATAAGTTTTATTGATAACCTTCAAAATTTCTTTGGCTTTCCTGGCTTCTTCCACCACCTCTAATAAATCAACATGAAGGATATCCCAGAACTCTTGGTAGAACTCAATAGGAAAACCATCGGGACCTAGGGTTTTCCCTTTTTGTATTTTAAAAACTACTTGTTGAAGCTCATTGATAGTAACGAGAGCGAGTCAAAATAGAGTTCTCCTCGGAAGTGATAAGAGAAGGGATTGCTTGAAGAACATTTTGTTGAGAAGGCTGAGTCAAGAGGAGTAGCGGCAAAAAGATTGGAAAAGTAATCAACAACAATAGATTTCATGCCATCCCAAGTATAAACAACATCTCCAGAGTCTGAATTTAAGGAAGAAATAAAGTTGTGAGATCTTCGAGCTAGAAGAGATTTGTGAAAGAAATTTGTGTTTCGATCTCCTTCTTTGAGCCAT
Organism: Wollemia nobilis; assembly: GCA_028583015.1. Lineage (NCBI taxonomy): Eukaryota > Viridiplantae > Streptophyta > Pinopsida > Araucariales > Araucariaceae > Wollemia > Wollemia nobilis. The sequence goes on along the minus strand of JAQPPZ010017107.1, from coordinate 5,369,648 downwards.
TGAATTCTAGATTTTTGCTTCCATAAGATTTCTTCTCTTTTTTCCCATTCCTCTAAGCGAGTTGTGAGTTTAATTTCATCTGCACTTCTCTTCTCTGTGAGGCCATCTAAATGGATTTTCTTATTCAAATTTTCAAGATGAGCAATAACTTCATGTTTTTTTTTATGAACATCCCCAAACTCTTTCCAGTTCCAAGTCTTGATTTTGGATTTAATGTATTGCAGTATTTTGGCAAAGCAGAACATCTTAGTCCCATGCCTAGGTTTACCTTCCTTCCACCATTGTTGCACACGAGGTCTGAAGGAAATGTCTCTAAGCCACATTAATTGAAAACGAAAAGGAGAGAAACTCACATTGGTTTTCCACATTTCCACCATGAGTGGCCAATGATCCGAACCAACATTATTAAGAGTCTTCACTTTAGGAATGTGACCATGGATTAAGAAATTTTTAGAGAGCAAAAACCTATCCAATCTCTCCATTATACAAGCTAAGCCTTGCCTTCTGTTAGACCAAGTCATAAGGCCATTATCTGGTTGGATATCCACAAGATGGAGGTTTGCAATATATTCGCTCATGAGGTCAGTGCTTTTGTCCAAATTTCTATTTCCCCCCCTTTTCTCATCCAGAGAGAGGATGGTATTGAAATCTCCTCCGATCAAGATCCAAGCTTCAGGAAAATGAGAGATAATATGAGTAATATCCTTCCACTGTCTTCTTTTTTCCTCCAAAGAAGTCGGGGCATAAACAGTAATGCAGAGCATAATCTGGTTGGAATGTCTACTTTGAATAGCTATAGCCAACAAACCCCAAATGCCAACCATATGGTGAATAACTACCTCTTTTGGGTCCCAAAGACAAGCAATGCCACCGAAGTCCCTTGGGAACTGAGGGAAACCACTTTTCCAGTGGCCAAATTTTCTTGGCAATTAAGTCCATATCCTCCATTGACATCTTTGTTTCTTGAAGGAAAACAAGATGTGGATGATTTATCTGAATCATTCTTCTAATTTCATTTTGTTTTGAAAGACTCCCTTTGAGTCCTCTAATATTCCAAGTGATGATCTTCATTAATACCAGGGCTAAAAAAGTTGGGAAGGGCATTAATCTTACCTTCCTCTACAAGCTTTTCACCTTCTTTTACCATATGATATTGATTGGTCTTGCGACCTATTTTTTGATTGGAATCCATCTTCAATTTTTTTTCCCTGTTTCTTGACTTATTCCAATTGAATCTGAGATGGCTTCTAACCTTGAAGAATGCTCATACACAGCCAAAATTTTACTAGATGGTTCAAGGGAGTCTATATTGGGACCTGCATTATTTGAAGTTTTGACATTTGAAATATTGTTTTTCTTGTGTAAATTTTCTCCTTTTTTTTTTTTCTGTTGAAAACCTTTGATTTGTTGGTTTGTCTCTAGGTTCTTCCCTTCATATTTAAATTGTGTTTCTAAGATTTTAGTTTCCATTATTTCCTCTTCCTCACTTGGGACATCATTTGTGGAAAGTATTTCAAACATATTAGCAAATGACTTTGATTGATCCTTCATAACTGGTTTTTTTTTAGTGTTCTTCTTCTTAGGTATTTGGAAACCTGCTTGAGTTTATATCTTCTTTCTTTTGATCAGGAATTTTATTTGGGCAAGCATCTGGCCAAATGACCATATTCATGGCAAATTCTACAACGAAAAGGAATGTTCTCATAGTCCACTACTTGCTCCCAAGTGTCTTCCCCAAATTGTAATGTGATCTTTTTAGGAAGGGGTTTGTCAAAATCCATTAAAACACAAATTCGAGCATAAATAATATGTTCAAAATTTTGAGTACAATCAGTAGTCATCATAAAAGTTCCTAAAGAGTTTCCAATTGAAGAAAAAATAGTAGGATTCCAAAATTCAATAGGGAGGCCAAAGAGTCTAACCCACACGGGAGCTATAGAAGGCATCTCTTCTTTGGCTTTAAATTTAGTATGCCAGGGCTTCATGAAAAGCCCTGCCCTTCCAAAAAACCAAGGACCCCCTTGAAAATTTTTCTCTCTATCTTCATTATTAGCAAATAAAACAAGAAAATAACCATTTGGATAAATAGAGATTTGTAACTCACCTTTAGTTTTCTAGCTTTTTGCAGCCCAGACTTTGAAAGTAGATAGACTCAAACAAAAACCCACGAGCCGACAAATTAGTCCTCTTTTTTCCAGATCTTCAACGCCAGTCTGAATGTTACCCATATCAAGCTTAAAAATAGGAGTTCCATCAGTTGCTTTAAGACATCCCGACTCCGTTTTCCTGGGATCAATCTTAGGCATTCTTAGAGGTTTATGGGAAGCCCTAATATTGATATTAGCATTGGGCTGAGGTTTGTCCACCACGAAGGGCATCCCTAAAATTCATTTTTGGGACTGAGTCTTCAAAATTCTTACCCTTGACAGGGGTTTTCACAGTAGAATTATTTTGTGGGTGCACCTTAGCACCAGATTCACTTGAGATATGAGCCATTTTTTGATCAACTGCTTGAAACTTGTTTCGTGATCTCTTTAATCCTTGCCCTAGACGCCGTGGAAAGGTATGGTTTTCACTTTTCTTTTAAGCAACAAATTGGAAGCTGTTGTCACTCAAGTTCATAGTATGATCTGTTGAAAGACAAATTTCTAACCCATATTGTATCCCCTGCAACATTTCCTGCTAAAATATTGAGCATAAACCACAAAAATATTGGCCGCTAGGGCCCGAAGGCCCTAAAAACCAACCTCTGGAGCTGCTTGCACTCAACCCAGATGAAACCCTCGCATAGCCGCTTGCCAAATATATCGTTCACACATAGGGATGCGCTAGGATCTGTGTTGCTCCAAATGATATGAAAATTGGTGGAGACGTTCTAGGGTTTTTTAGGCATCTACCCTCAAAATTTTAGCTCAATCCGAGTTCGGATGAGTGAGATATGGCCGAAACGGGTTCGGTAGTTTGAGCAGTCCTACGAAAAACGTCCAGCTTGTTTCAGCTCCCCCATGTATCATTTGTGAAGATTTTAAATACTCATGAAAATGATGAAATAAAGGCTGAACATTTTTGCAGGCCAAAGGCTAGACCTTTTTGGAGGCCAAGACTAGATCTTTTGGGAGAAAAGCCATACAGATGAACTGGAGTTCATCACATGATCTCAATTTTGGGTATGGTTTTTTGCACTTGTGTTTGATGTTGAAGATCATTTTTATGCAATATATTGGTGATAGAACAAGTTTATGCATATTAATGGTTTCTTGTGTGTCATTTTTTATATATTGCACCATTTACTTAGAAGTTCGCACCACATTAGATGTTTGATTGCATGAATCCGGGTCACACTAATGCTAGTTTTATGCAGAATACTAATGCTTGCAGGGTCTATAGGAAACTTCTGAGTTGTAGCAATTCATTTCATTTCTTTTATTTCATTTTTTTTATTTTATTTTCTAACCCTTCTCTTTTGCATTTTTTTAAAACTTTGGCAATTAAAAAAATAAAAAATAAAAACCCAAAAAATAAATGCACGGGTGTGAAGAACAAGATTTAACATTCCATCTTATGCAATTTTGATTTTATTTTGAAGCCATTCCAAAATTATAAAAATTGTTCCAAGTTGTTATTTTTACAAACATTTTATAATATTAGAGTTTACATAATTTCGTATTTTGAAGGTAATTTGGATTTCAAGCTTTGCATTTTTACTTTACAAGCAATATATTAAATTTCCTTTATGAAATAATAATTTCATTAAAGGGGAGTGATTTATATGGCATTTCAAAGGCCATTATTTTTAGAGCAATAAATTGATGTCTCTTTATGAAAATTAATTTCATCAAAGAGGGGTAATTTATTTATTATATCAAAGGATATTTTTACTTTTATATTCAAAAAAACATTAAATGAATCCAATTATCATTTAAGTTTCACATTTAGAGATAGATTTTAATATTCTATTTCGTGCTTAAAGCAGGGTTTAATGCAAGATAAAACTTGTTATAAATTTGCTTAACCAAAAGAAGATAAAATCTATCTAAAATTCTTTTAAGATAAAATGAACTAAGGCATTTACATCATGGTCATATGAGGGCCAATCACATTTTTGCTTTTCTTTTAAGTTTCATGAACAATCACTAGTATAACATAGTAAAATAAACCAACACAAGCCCCTTGTTAACAGTTACTTGCAAACCACTAAGGTATTCCTAGCACTTATTTGACATATATGCACAATATTATAATATATATGTGCAATGCTTATATAGCATAAAGGGTTTTCATTCAAAATCCTGACTGTAATGGGGATTTTGCTGAATAACACAAGATTCTACTAGGAGGAGGGGGTGAAAATTATAAGACCACTTTTTAATTTTCTTTCTTAAATATTATTATCCAATATAATCAATGGCAATATCAATAGCAGTAACCAAAGCAATGCACAAATAATCACACACAATAGAGATACTAATTTAACGTGGTTCACCCAATGTGGGCTACTCCACGGAGAAAATATTTCACTAATATTTTTCTCAATAAATCTCTTGGGAATCCTTTCTCTCTTACAATTTTTATGGACCTCTATCCAAAGGAGACACAAATCCCATGATCAACTTCATGGATATCTATCCACAGGAGAACTCATTTCTCCTCAGCTCTGGTTGGTGATCTTCTAGAAGAATTGTTATCTTCATTGCACTGGCTAATGGATCTTTATCCACTAAAGAATACTATATCCACTTAGAGGACTTGTCCTCACTACCTTGGCTAATGGATCTCTATCCACTAGATACTATCGTCCTCTATCTCTGTCACCTTCAAAGCTTACTCTTAGCTCTATCTCAAATCTATACTAAACACAGTCCTTCGGTCTAGCATAAATATGATCAATCTTTGTCTATGGTTTGACACAAACTTGTCCTCAAATATGCACCAAATTCTGTTCTCAAATCTGCACTAAACATAGTCCTTTAGTCTAGTACAAATCTATCCTCTGATCTACACTAAACACAGTCCTTCGGTCTAGTACAAATTTATCCTCAATTTCTATCCTTTAATTTACACTACACATAGTCCTTCAATTTAGCACAAATTTGCTCAATATATGTCCTCAAGCCTTAACACAAAGCTTGAATTAATCATAAATCAAATTTTCTATTTATGCTTCAAACCTTAATTCAAGTTTTGAACAAATCAATAAATCAACTCTACTCATAAGTCTTCTCAAAGACTTATCTCAAATCAGCCTTGTAAGCTTCCATAAAAGCTCACTCTAATATGTCCACAAGTCCTCTCTATAACTTGTCCAATCTGATCAATAATATTTTTCCTAAAATTTGTATTGTAAGCTTCCACAAAAGCTCACACCAATCTATCTACAAGTATTCTCTAAGACTTACCTCAAATCTGCTCAACAAGTCCTCACTAGAACTTGTCCAATCTCATAGAAATATATAGAGAATTGTTAGAGGCTCAATATGATTCACATTCACCATAATGCTAAATCACTTTCAATCTCTCTTTTTACCACAAAAATATATAGAGAATTGTTAGAGACTCAATATGTTTCACACTTAAAAACACTTCAACTCTTTCTCCAATCAATTTATAAAATGGAACAATTTATTTCAGAGAACTTGAACTATCACTTTCAACACATCCACTCAACTAAGATAAATCACTTACACTCAAATAATCACTTCAACAACAATGTTTATCAATTAATCCTCACATAATAATGCTACTCGTTATCTTTGCAAATCCTATTTCAAGTTCTTCACTCAATCAATCACTTCAACAACAATGCTTATCAAGTAATCCTCACATAACAATGATACTCATGATATTTTTAAATCCTAGTTCAAGTTCTTTGCTCAACCAATCACTTCACGTAAAAATGATACTCATGTTCTTTCACAACTTCACATAACAATGATACTCATGTTCTTTGTACAAACTCTAGTTAAAGTATATGAAAGCTTTACTCAATATTTCCAACAATGCTTATAAAACAAGGTTTCTAGAATCAACTTTCATTCTAGAAAAAAACAACCTCAACAATGCTTATCAAAAAACCCTTTTCACTCCAACTTAGCATTCACAACATTCAACAATCACTCACTAGGAATATGTGCCTGTAACTTTTTGTTTGATTAAGAAAATGTCCTTAAAACATGTCTTAAACACAATTTTCTTCTTTGCAAATTTCAATGGTTAGATGACAAAAATATCACACTAACTCTCTTCAGAAATATTTCTTAATCACAAAAATAATCAAACTCAAATACACCTTATTACTCCTTCTTTGAAATTAGAAATCATGAAAGCATACAAAAATAAATTACTCAATTACTCCTTATAATCTCCAATATTTAATTAATAACCTCCAAAATCAAACCATAAATAATAATGCTTCCTATCCTTTTATCTCCCTCAAATTCTCAATAATCAAACTTGAAAAAATAAAATTTATAACCCTAAAAAATATTTATTTTTATTCAACCTTTAGAAAATCTGAAATATCAATTAACCTTAGCAAATCATGAACGCATACCTCTATCTTATGCAAAAAGAGCCTCGACAGATTTTGAACATAGAACCTCTCTAGTCGAGTGCCTTAGCAAGGTGCTATCCCACCACGTGGGCTACGTGCCTTCCCACAAAGAGGAAAGCTAGTGCTTTCCCTTTGTGTCTTCCCTTATGGTGCAGTGCATGAAAAAAATCACCCTCACTTTTCAAAAACTAAAGCCAATGGGTTTCAAACCTTGCACCATGAGCTTGCCACACTTAGCGCCTCCCACGATTGCTAGCTGCACTACACGGTGTTGTACGATGGAGAAGGAGCTCCGCTCCTCTTTGTTTTATTGTCTGCCACCAAAAGCTTTGAAAACACAAATTTTCTTCTTCCCTTTGCGCACGATAGTCGAGAGCATAACACATTCGAATTATGGATGGGGTTTAGGCAAAGTCTTGCCCCCTTTTTATATGCATAGTCCAAGCTTTGAAAAGGTTGACGGATAATTCGAATTTTTGAATTCAAATTATGAAATAATCTTTATAGTCCTAACTTTAGGATTATTTAATTAACGTAAATTAATTTTATAATTAATATTTAATTAACTTAATAGCTTTAGAGGTTAATTAAATTAATTAATAAATTAAGTTATAATGAAATTATTTAAATTAATTTATAATTAATTTAAATATCCCATTTTAATATTATAGTAAAATATTATAATATTATCTTGCTTGGGCCTCTTTATTGCTCTTTGAACCTCATCTAACCACTTGGAACTGGATCTAACCAATTGGACATGGACTTTCCTTTGCACTGATTTTGGAACCGCTTCTTCTTGTATTTGCTCACTAAAACTGACTCTTGACATCAATGAAAACTCAATTACTCAAAATATCCAACATTTTCAAATGGGTAAAATATCCACTAAAAAAATTGGCACTAGAAGGAGGGCATGAATTGGTTCATTTTATTGTGATTTTAAATGCTATATTGTTCATTGGTACTTAAGAGCTTTGAATTGTTGAATGTTTCATGTCCCTTTTGACTATTATATTTGGCCTCCTTCACACACAACAAAATTGGCTCTAGAAGGAGGGCATGAATTGGTTCATTTTATTGTGATTTTAAATGCTAACTTGTTCAAGTTACTTAGAAGAGTTATTTGGAAGTATTGGTCTTGACTAATGAAGTTTTGTTTTCTTGTGATCACTTTCATTGATTCAAATATTTTCTAATTGATGATGCATTAATGCTAACCTTTTGCAAATTGGAAAATGTTCTCTAATGTCATGGTTTAATTGATGCATATATTTTGGTTGATATACATGATTATTTATGTGTTAAACATTTGATATTTGTTAGTCATTTCATGCTTCTTTGCAAGATATATTTATTTGACTAAAACATTTGGTATTAAAATTATTGTTTGAGTTTAACTAATGGCGATATTTGATCAAATAAGAGAAATAATGGCATATTTTTTAGGTGACCATTATAGTCATTTAAACATACTTGGAATACCCCATCAAATTCTTAAAAGTGTATTGAAGTTTTCACCATAGTTTAGGCAAAATATGGCATTAGGACACATACAGAGATTGTTTGTGTACAAGAGCATGTTAATTCAATTCCAAATTTTCCATTAGGATGTTGCTTTTAGGTTATTATCATACATGTTGGATGACATAGCATTGAGTTGGTATATCCAATTACCTATGAATGTTATCGCTTCTTGGGTCCAACTAGAAACAATATTTCTTGACCATTTTGGAAATCAATTTGACCCAGTTATATTGTAAAATCAGTACCTCTATCTATAAATAACCTAACGAATCCATGAGACAATTCAATGATAGGTTTCATGGGTTGTACTCTGAAGTTGTAGAACATTACAACATAACAGAAGAGGAAGCCTTTAAAATTTACATGGGAGCCTTAGATCCCTCAATATCTAAATTTTTGATGAAGCTTCTTGAATATTTATCCTTGCCTAAGGCCTACAATGAGGCAATTATGGTAGATTGAAGAGATATTAAGCTATCATTGTGTAACCCTAAGGCTAAAAATCAAAATTCACCCTTGGTTCAAGTTGAGGTACAATATTTTCTCATGAGGGATTGTTTTTCATGAGTTAGTGAAGCCAACCTACACCAACCATATAATCTAGCACCCTCGAATCAAATGATGTCTAATGTGAAAAATCAATGGGATGAAGTTGAATGTCCAAATTTTACAACCACCTTAGATATTGTTCAAGAGGAGGTACAAGTTTCAAAGCCAATATCCACCAATGAGGATTGTGTAGATATGGGTTCATCTTTAGAAATGCATGAATATTCGGATGATGGAGGAGTCCTAGATCTAACTAGCATTGAGATATGTGATAGGTCGGGACCTTTCATAGTATGGAGTGAAACAATTAAAACAAATGATCAAGAAGGCCAATATATTCCAAATTATGACCTAGGCTTAGATTCATTGTTTACGAATGAGGATTGGGAAAATCATAGAAATTTGAATACAAGAATTGATTCCATTGAAGAGACCCTTGACCCACCACAAATGGTTGAAAGTGAATTGAAGGAGGAATTAATAGAAGAATCTAAATATTATGAGGAATATGCAATAGAGTTTCACCTCATGGGTTTATAATATGATTATTATAATAGTTGTGGTATGTAAGGTGATTCATTTTTTCCTCACACCCCTATTGATAAAAATTCTATTTTGCTTGATATGCAGGATGCTAAAATCACCATTTCACATGAAGATATTGCATTTGCAAGAATGAATAAGGTTGCCAAATTAGATCATGTTGAATATAAATTTATAAAATATATTATTGAAATAGAAAGGGAAGAAATGGTAAATGTTTCTTATGACTCATATTTTTTGAACGAGGAAGAGTTAAAATATTCTCTTTCAGTTTGGAATATTGAAAACTTGGGTGCAAATTCACATGATTGTTTTGAAGATTTGAATGAAGAAATACCATGGGTGGTTAGCAAGGATCTAGAATTGACTTCAAGTCCTCCAAATTATAAAAATTTTGCTCTAATCAAAATGACTCAAGTAGTTGGTCAAGAGGAGTCATGGTTTGAAAAGGATGGACATGCTTTTGATTGGGTGCCTAATTTTGGCATTTTTGATGAACAAGTAGTTGATGAAGAAGAAAGGCTACAAGATGACAATGATGCAGGTCATGAAGAAGAAAAAATCACAAAAGCTCACCAAGTCTTGGTAAATAAAAGTGGACAAAAGCTAGAATCTCAAGTTTTATGTTCAACCATACAAACCCCAAGTGAAAACTTACCTAATTGTCTATGGGATTTAAATTTTATTTATAATAAATGCCATTTGTAGGTTAATGAAGAACTAGTGTTGATTTCTACTCACACCACTAATGATATTGCTTTGTTGAATGAAAGAGAAATTGATGTGCTTGAAGTGTTGAATCAAATTCATTAACAATTAATAATGTAATCTAGGATAAAAGCTTATAATGATTCTCATTTAGTAAATATTCTAGATGTTTGTAAATTGTTATATAAGTTTGATTAGCCTACAAACATGGAAAATAACTTGGCTTTAAAATTTTTAGAAATAGGCTCGTACTTGCAAGACCTCAAATTTGAAAAGGAAAGTCTAATTCTAAATCATGGATCGAATTGGGAAATTGAAATTTTAAGGAATATATATGAGAGAATTGAAGATTAATTATTCTCTAATCAATTTGATGATTCAAAACTCCACTATGGGATTACTAATGGAACTAAATTGAAATGGTGGGGTGAAAGAGGTAAAATAAGGGTTGTTGCACTTTATGGCCTAATATTGTTGTTGTTGGATTTACATAAAGCTTGGATTGCATATCATAATATTTATCTTTTAAAGTGTGATAATAGTGTTTGGGATCCAAGGAAATGACAGCCCAAATTTTACATCCCCTTGTACATAGTGTATATTATTATATATAGTTTTGGTTTTCATGTTTTTTTTAGCTTTGCTATTTTTGTGCTTTGTCCTTAATTTTTGATTTTGTTTTGATTTCTTGTTAGTTTGCATTAGGTTAGAATGTGGTTTGTGTTTTTAGTTTGGTATTTTAGTTTTTTTTGTTATTTTGAGGTGATGTTTCATGGTCACTAATTTATGGCCTCTTGTCTGTTTTTTGTGTTCCTTTGTTATGTAGGTTGGAATACCTAATTTGAGAGCAGGTGAACCTAGAAAAGAAGGATGAGTTATTTTGTGATCATGCTTAGATATTAGGACTAAATTTGTGGAGAGTGGAACAATGAAACATTTAGCTAAAGCTCCACTTATAACTCACATTTTAAAGGGTATTTCTAGAATTCCTGAAGGATGAAGTCATATTGGGTTGCAAATCAAGGCAAAAATTCAACACACTCCATTTATATGCTTCCTAACCCTCGTGACACATACATTGTTGCAAAGATGTAAAAAAAATAGCAAGCAAAGGAAAACATGCAAAAAAATTAGTCATAAAGTCTAGATAAACTATACTAAGACTATGGATACCTGACTGGCTGTAGGGCTTTATCTAGAAACAACTTGTTTATAAGGAAAGACTTTGCAAAGTATCAAGTAAACACAAGGGTGAGTTAGATAAACTCTACTGGGGCTATAGATGCCTGACTAGCAGTAGGACTCTATTTGTAAAAAAATTCATTTTATGAGTTGTGCTTCATAGCCTAAATACAAACCATATGATGGAATCCAAAACGTTTTCAGAGGTGCAAAAATGAATCACTCCTCACACACTAAGAAAAGACAGATGGGTTAGTTGTTATTTATTCGAAATTATCTACCCCCATCTTCTTTGGACATCACTAAATAATTTGTACTTCACTGATCTTTTGTGTTCTTGTTTTAGATTAGGTTCTTCACCCAAAATGCTCAGGAGCATTTCCCAGCAGAGTCATCATTTTTTGTGACTATCGCATAACTTGCCCCAAAATTGGGAATCCACCTTAAAATTTTGATGTGTTGAGGATTTTGATTGTCTTTGAGTGCTAGGTTTTAGGTTCAATGCGATGTAGTGTCCCCTTTCATCAGTATTTGATTTTAAGTATTTTGGGTTTAGGTGATAGGTTTGGTTTGTTTAGTTTTAATATTTAATATCATTGTTAATGTTTCCCTTTTACTTTAATTTTAATAGTTAATATTGTAAAGTTAATTGTTTTGAAATAAATAAAAAATAAAGGGGATAAAATAAAAATAAAGTATATATATAATTTAAAAATAAAAAAATAGAATGAAATGTAATAAAATACTTATATATAAGTATGTATATGTATATATTTATATATAAGTCAATAAAGTTGTGGGCCCCTTTTTATGGGGAATGCTTAATTATCAATAAGGAATGTTATGTTATGTTAGCTTATTTTATTTTTCTTTTATTTTAAGACTAATTTATGTTGCATTGTGTTTGCAGGCTAATCGAAGGACATATCGACGTGACAACTCCAAGACGACATCGGTGACATGACGTAGACATGGAGATGGATTTGCATTGAATAACGTACATAGAAGACTAGAAATGGACAACAAGTACATGATGTGGCATTCAATTGTGCAGTGAGAGGTTTACAAAGCGATGATTTTTACATGGCCACAACCTAAAAAGTGGGTTGCAAGGATCATATGGAAACGTGAACAGGATACATCAAATTACATGCCATGACAAATTTATGCGATGGATTGTGGCTGACTTGGAGTGGCCGATAATGCATTAGTTGGTGGATGATGACATGGAGTGTTATGATAGGGAGAAGGCTACATTGGCATGGACCCCACTGTGGACCCAAATGACCCCTACACAAGCCAACAATGAAATTCTCATGTGATATCATTTAATGAGGCATTTACTGATTGGTAAGCTTTGATGGTGATAGTTTGAATGTATAGCCTTCTTCTTCGAATATTAAAACACTAGATGGTATTATTGTCAGTATGAAAATTATGTCAGGTTTGGTTTAGATACCATAGGTTGAATGATCACTTGAATGTGCATACAGTTGACATATCAGTGGAGACTGACTGTTATGGTGGTATTCATAAAAAATATGCATTTCTAAGGAGTTTTATGGGGCAACGGTTGAAGAGGATGTCCATATGGATTATTTTAAAATAGGTGCAACAATTATATTTTGTAAAGAATGTTATGAGGTAGACTTCGGATATGAATGCAGTTAAGACAATAAAAAGGATATAGCTTTGGTAGTCATGTACTGGATGGATGGCATTAGTGTACTTAGGAGGAGGAAGCAGCAACATAGCAGGTGATTGGGAAATGGGTACTTGGAGGGCAGTCAATCATCCTAAATTACATTAAGATACAATGTAACATAGACAAGGGCATGGTATCTTCCATTGGCACTCAACGCATCGATCAAGGTGTAGTATAAAAATTGTAGCACTGTTATATTCGTTCACGAAGAGTACGTTAGGTCAGGATATGATGTTAGGCTAGGATACGATGTAACCACTGGTGCTATCCTTGAAGACCAATTCCTTGGAGGGTAGATACGTAGCACTTGCATGTATGACTAAATTAGATCCATACACACCCGACATACATTTAAAATACATGGATACCAATTAGCGACTCAATGTGATAATAATGTGTATGACGAGATTTCACATGCCAATGATGTGGATGTTGATGCATCGCATGATGAGGCTAGTGAAGATACAGTTCTAAATAGATATTTATGGCTTTGGAACCAGGTAATATGATGATCAGAGTTAATGCAATTCGAACGAGGCAGCATGGTGACAAGGATTTCAAATATGGCATATGTTGGATGGATAAAGAGAAGCGATAATTCTTGGACCATTTTTTTCCCATGTTAATTTAATGACATGGATGAGATTAAGGTAAGGAGTAGAATATATCCGGTATGGTTTGGTGGAGCGTAGAAAAATATTTTTTCTAGTCCCGAGGTGTATTCCCCCATTTCGAATGAAAGGGCAGTGTTGGAGTGGTCAAGTGGAGTAGTAACATAAGATACAGAGCCTATATGGATAAAGTAGGTCCCATTTGGACGATGCAATATAGGTGTTCCAAGTTCATATTCAGAGGATATGATGTGCGCATCAAGTTTCCCATACCACCAACTTGGATGTTAGTGCATGGGGAGGTAATAAAAATGACAACAAAAGGAGGTATTATAAAAGAGATGTTACCTTTTATGTTATTTAAAATTGTTCCACATGAAAATAAAAGTTGTTTATTAAGAGATAGTGTTTGATGGTATTTATGACATGTCATAACCCAAACACAATGGAAAATAATTGAAAATAATACGGTGGTTACCAAATAATAAGTATTATGAAACGAAGCCAAAATGAGGAAATGAAAAGAAATAAACATTGACAGAAAATGAAATGAAGAGTCGCCCATTGAAACATGGAGAGATGAAATGAAGAGTTGAGGTGAAATGGGGTTTCTAAAGATTTTAAATACTCATGAAGACAAAAGAAGGGTTGGAATTTTTGCAGGTCAAAGGCTGGACCTTTTTGGAGGTCAAGGCTGGATCTTTTGGGAGAAAAGCCACACAGCTAGACTAGAGTTCATCATATGATGTCAATTTTGGGTATGGTTTTTTGCACTTGTGTTTGATGTTGAAGATCATTTTCTACAATATATTGGAGATACATCAAGTTTATGCATGTTAATGGTTTACTTGTGTGTCATTTTTGATATATTGCACCATTTCCTTAGAAGCTTGCACCGCATTAGATGTTTGGTTGTGTGAATTTGGGTCACACTAATGCTGGTTTTATGTAGAATACTAATGCTTACAGGGTATGTGGGAAACTTATAGGTTGCAGCAATTCATTTCATTTCTTTTATTTCGTTGTTTTTATTTTATTTTCTAACCCTTCTCTTTTGTAGTTTTTTATAAACTTTGGTAATTAAAATTAAAATTAAAAAAAATTAAAACCCCAAAAATATATGCACGGGTGTGAAGAATAAGCTTTAACGGTCCATATTATACAATTTAGATTTAATTTTTAAGCCATTCCAAAATTATAAAAATTGTTCAAATTTAATGTTTTTACAGTCATTTTATAATTTTGAATTTTACATAATTTTACATTTTGAAGGTGAATTAGATTTCAAGCTTTGCATTCTTACTTTGCAAGCAATAAATTAAATTTCCTTTATAAAAATCATAATTTCATTAAAGGGGTGTGATTGATATGGCATTTCAAAGGCCATTATTTTTAGAGCAATAAATTGATGTCTCTTTATGAAAATTTATTTCATCAAGGAGGGGTAGTTTATTTATTATATCAAAGGCTATTTTTACTTTCATATCCAAAACAAAAGTAAATAAATCCAATAATCAATTAAGGTTCACATTTAGAGACATATTTTAATCTTCTATTTCATGCTTAAAGTAGGGTTTAATGCAAAATAAAACTTGTTTAAAATTTGCTTAACCAAAAGAAGATAAAATCTATCTAAAATTATTCAAGATGAAATGAACTAAGGCATTTACATCATGGTCATATGATGGAAATCATATTTTTACTTTTATTTTAAGTTTCATGAACAATCACTAGTATAACATAGTAAAATAAACCAACACAGACCCCTTGTTAACAGTTAATTGTAAACCACTAAGGTATTCCTAGCACTTATTTGACACATATTCACAAGATTATAATACACATGTGCAATGCTTGGATAGCGAAACCTTGGAGAAATTGTTTGTGTTTTTAACTTCTTTGCAAGAAAGGTATTTCATTTAAAATATTGACTATGATGGGGATTTTACAATTGGGTAAAATATCCACTCAATAGGTGTACGAACAACTACGTAGAGCTCAAACGACTGAGCCAATAGGTCCAAATGAATTGTTTGATATTATAAAGGCTTTATATCTACAATATCTTTGTGTCTTTAAGTTTTCAAGGATGCTTTGGGTAAAGGGAAATAATATTGAGTCTTTAGGAAGTTGGGACCTTAGAAGGAAACAAGTGAATCATATCCAATGTTGTTTTTGGCTAAAATAAGGATGGACGAATACCACTGAGTAGACTGAGCCCTTGATAGAAAGAGGGATACTCTGTCAATGAGTGCATAGTGCAACTTCATAAGATTGACCTTTGAGGTAGCAGGGATTTGCACAATCCTTCTCAATGGATAGAGAAGGGAGTCACCTACACTAAGAGAATTGTGTAGTACAAGGAGCTAGATGTTCCTTTCGAAATATGGTAAAAGGAAACTCCTATGTATAAAGACTTTGGTAGAGATGTGGTTTACTATTAACACCTTTTCAAAAAAAAAAGGGGGGGTGGTAGTCCATAGTAGGCATTAAGAAATGTTGAACTAGTTAAGGATTTATTCCATTCCTGTAGTGCAAATGTGGTTGAGGATTCAATATTTTAGAGAGTTTTGTGAAGGTCCATGGATGGAAAATAAATCAAAGGTATTAGAAAAAAAACTGTCTTTTTGGGTGTTAAATTTGGTATCAGAGAATGGTTCAAAAGGGAAAATGGCTCATTATGCAAATTTATTTGGGAATGTTTTATTTTAGGCTTACTTGGTGAGGAGCCTAGCTTGTTTATTTTTTATTTTAAGAACAAGGGTAAATTCAATTTTTTAGCTTAGAAGATAGTTGATAGGTGAAGTCTACCAAAAAGGAATTGGAAATTGACTTCTACTACTTATTTTGTGTTTGGTTAGGGAACAATAACACAAAAAATAAGGAGATAAATTGTTGTTCCATAAAAAAGGATAACTTGAGGAATCAACATAGAGAATAGAGCACCTAATGTTAGAACAAAAAAATTCGATGGAAGGGATAATCTTACTGAAATAGTAGCTCTACTTCATGAGCAGGTAGAGACCCAAAAGCAGATGTTAGATGTTATGGTAATTCAAGAAGTGTAATATAGTAACCCTAGAGGGAAATCATTAGATGAACCCCTTACATAAGCACAAATGGAAATATTTTGATTGGAGGCCAAACCAGGAAAGGAAATGAAATATCTGAAATCATCCAAGTTTAATAGAGAGGAAGTTGCGGCTTGGTTTAAGGAGATAGAGACGTACTACATTATGAAGGACTTTTATTTAGGCACTTGAACATCTTATGCTACTCTACATATGCAAGGATAAGGTTTATCCTATTGGGAAACCCTTAGTGAGGAACAAAAAATTAGCAGAAGTAGTTGACTTGAAATGGGAAGAGTTTATTAAAGCTTTCAAAGAAATATTTCTTACGAAATACTTCTACTCCCATAAGTATGATGAATTATCCAAACTTCATCAGAATATTAGAACAATGGAAAAATATTATCAAAAATTTATAAATTTGAAATATGTACCCGCTTACACTAAAAAGACGAATATCCACAAGTTTATAATTGGAGTTTATCCTAGGATAGGATAAGAAGTGGACATGTGAGAACCTGGAAATTTGCAAAAATCCTATGAGTTGGCAAGGAAATTTGAAATGTACCTTAAACCTGTTGATGTGCAATTTTGTCAAGTCACAAAATCACTCAACAACTTATAACTTTACGTTCTCTCTTGCAAATAAATAAATATATATATATATATATATATATATATATATCTCCAAGGTTCTTGTATTCAATGTTTTATGCATAAACTCATATAAGTGCTAATAATAAAAATCTAGGGTATTGCAAGTGTTGTTAAAAAGGGACATGGGATCATGTAAATGATTTCGAATCCATCATGTGGAGTATGTATTTGATATCAATTCAACAAAATAAAATTCGTTTTATGATCTTAGGTTAAAGTATACCAAATTTTATTTCCTCTCTTCAATTTAATGTCTCAAAATGCTTTAAATGAAATTAGTATAAAAAGAATCTAGCATTTTGTATTAAATTTCAATTTAACTTTGATAAAGATCAAAGTAAATAAAATTTTATAAATTTAATAAACCTTTGGAATATAATAAATTCATTTCCCAAATGTCTATTTGATAAAGCGGTCATTTATTCAAATCCCTTATGAAATTATAAATCAAACCCAGAAGAGGTGAATAAATGAAATAATGTCTTGCCCAATTTATAAGGTTCCAAAACCTTGTCAATGATAAAATCTTAGGGCTTAATATGAAACTAATCTATAAACTTTGTATTTTATGATAAAATAAAGTTTAAAAATTAGATTTGCTTATAATATTTATCTTTTGAATTATTTATGAAATTAAATATTCAAAAGAGCAAACGTGATCTCTGATTTGAAATTTGGACTTCTGAAATAAATAGAACTATATTATAAATCAAATCCAAATTGAATTTTAGAGATATCAATCCTAGTTCCTCAACCTTATGAAATTAAGATGAGGAAGAGAATATTCATTTATCCCTTCTTAAATTTATTAATTCAAATATTAATTGAGGTAATATTTGAATAATAAATTTAATTTATAACCCAACCATATAATTTCACTTTATAAAAATTATGCTAGGTTATAATATATAGTTTTCAGAATGAAATAATAAAAAATAATAATAAAATATTTTAAACTTTAGAAATTAACTTAATATCTCAAAAAAAATCCACAAATCAGATTTCCATCTACAAAATTATAAAACCAATCCAATGTTCACCAGTATTCACACAATGAAATGAAATGAATTTATGTAATATTCTAAGGTATACAAACTATTAAGAAATTGTAATAAACATTTTATTAATTCCAAATACAGTCTGTGCACAAATCTGGATCCAAAATGCTTAAAACAATTTATAAAATCTTACAATAATTTCCATTGTTTAGCAAATGGCTTTCTCCATTTTCCTCCAATGAATGTGTAGCTTTGCTCCTTCCAATCGTTCCTCTCCTTCTCTGTATAAAATGTCCGACATTTTCCATGAATCTCAATGATTTATTTATAATTTAAAAAGTTTAGTTATTCTGTTTCTTCACCGGGAATGGATTTTATAACTATATTCCTCAAACCCTTGCCCTTGTATCACCTGCATAATGAAACAATAATCATAATATCAAAACAAAACCAAACTTTACTTTCCCATAACTTTCCTTTTTTTTAAAAATATTTCAAATTTCTCATATTGCTAAACTAACCTGCTATTTTTGGTGAAACTGACATCTGGAATCTTGCAAGTTTGGTATCATTAGAAAGAGAAAATCGTATATTTTACCAAATTTTGAATGAGGTCAAACAAATTTTTCTACCTCAAGATATTTCCATTTCAATTTTGAATTAATTTTAGGGTTAACCCTAAAATAAAATTTAATTATTTAAATGAAAATTAATCATTTAAACCTTTGAAAATGATTTTAATCAAATTATTTGATTCAAAATAATGCAATTAATATGCAAATAATCAAAATATTCAGTTTTCAAGCATTGCAACTACATTCAAACCTTCAAAATGCAAATATGTCAGCAATTCCAAAGTGAAATCAATTTTTCCAAGACCTTGATGCGAGCAAAATTGGATAAAAAAAAATCCCTCGAAATCACAAAATTTAAGGTGGGTCCCCAATTTTGGGGTCATTGCGAAGGATATCACAAAATTGGTGACTCTTCTGGTAAATGTCCCTAGAAATTTTGGACTAAAATCCAATCTATGAAAACACACAAAACATGAAAATTAGAATCACAAGCATTGATAAGCATTCAAAGAATGTGAATAGACCAATACAAATATGAATCACTGAAATCATATATGATTTATGCATAATGTGATGTATTACTGTTTGGGATCAGGTGATATGTATTAATGATCATTCTTAATATAAATCTTTGTTTTGGCCATGCTTGTCATCATACTTTAATCAGGGGCCCTAAAATGAACATTCATGAAAATAAGATGATATAAAAATGATATGACGTAAACTGAAACATGTATTAACAGGATGTAGTAATATGAATGACATGTTTTACAAAGACTCAAACACTCTAGTACAATAAACAAACACACTAAAACTTATCTAATCCTCTTAGGACCAAAAGTGTGTGTCGTGAGTTCCTTACTAGATCAAGAGCTCAGTTATGACCTTACTATAATCCAGAACCAGTGTGTGCACAAGTGAGTTCATTACCTCATTTTGACCAAAATGATTAAATTTTTTATGAAAGAAACACAAGGCTATCATGCCCGTTTGAAATGATCATAGGTCTCACTTTTCAATGAGACATATCACCACACATGAGTGTACTGCACTGCCAGTCAAACATTTCTAGCCCTTATGGAGGTTAACCCCATAGTCCATACTTTTAGCTTTTGATTGTTTGAATCCTAGAGAAGACTACCCTTCCTTCTGACGGATTAGTAGTACGAATCCTTATGATCCAATAGTGACTTACGTGTTTGACTTTTGATTTCTTGAACCTTGGGGATGACTACCCTTCTGATGAACGAGTAGTATGAATTCTTACAATCGAATAGTCGATGATATATGATGTAAATAGACTCAGAGCTTTGGGGAATTGGATTCTCAACCAAAGTATGATGAGAATTTGACCCTATCCTTACTACTCTAATTTTGTTTAGAGTTTTCAAATATTTGTGGTAATAATGAGTTTTATGGACTATGTTGCATGATAGGACTGACAAGGATGCCCCTTTTCACCCTACATTTTCTTCCAAGGATGGTTTTGACCATTTTACCCAAAATATTTTAATATGTGTAAACTGTGCTTGGTTCCAGATAATTTCAACATCAGTCCCCGATCTCAAGATCCTTTTATTGTATATTGTGCAATGATCCTAAGAGAATATGATATGCTTTTCGGTGGTTTCCTACCATACTAGAAATGGTTGAGTGACTGAAAACATTTAGAAATTTGAAAGCTATGGTGTGTAAACATGAAGCTTTATCTTTTACAATTTTATACAAAATGCCTTTGTGAAAGTGCCTCTGATTAAAGCAACATGACTTTTGACAAAACCAATTAAAACTTTTAAATTTGACAAATGATATTTCTATGGGATGTGAAATATGGAATGTGAGGGTGATGTATGCAATATTATGAAATGTGTTATGAAATGCGAGTGTATGCAAGGATACAAAGTTTTTGCAATAAAATTCTAATTTTTCATATTTGCTTTATCTTTTGTTCACATTCATGAGGACATAAACCAATACCTCACTTTTATTCTTTTTCAAGTTTCACAAGCTTTCAAACTAGGTAATATCATCCTATTAAATCTAGAATCAAAATACTCTACTCTTAGAAGACTCACCTAAAACTTGCCAAATTGAAAAATATTCAATCACAAAATTCCAACAAGGTCTAGCGAAGTCAAATTGTCATTAATCTCAACAATACACAACAAAAAGTAATAAGACATATGGAAAACAAACATAACAACAAAAAAAAATAACAACACAACAATAACATATGACAACAACACATCACATGACAAAATAGTATATACAAAAAATATACATAATATACAAGACACTACCAAAATATCTACCATCATTTCCCTAGATCCCATACATTATAGACACGTCTTAAAAGACATATCTCATGATTTGCATTCCAATATTTACACAATTTTAACCAAAAGAAGATTAGGCCAAACCATGCAACCTTCATTTTTCCTTTCACACCCCACTGATTTGATTCAAACTTATAAGCAATTATGTGTTTAAGATTTGATTCATTAACCTTATAAGCAAATACACGATCTTCCAAGATCTTATGCTTATGCAACAAGGTAGGAATTTTCAAACCCTGGTTCATCATTTAGACCTAAATTATCATTTTTAAAAGTATATAGGATTTATTTCAAATATGAAGCAACTTCTGAAAATTTTAAAGCAACATCATCATCCATGTTTATAGGCCAATCATATTCATGTAACAATTTTCAAGAATCTAGGATGTTTACAAAATAAGGATTATTATAGTTTTGTATCCTAGGTTGAATTGTTAGTTGTTGATGAATTTGGTTCAATAACTCAAGCATATCTTCTTTTTCATTTGACAATACAATCCTATTGGTGGTGGGAATGATAATCCCTTCTATTTCTTCATCGACCCCTAATGACATCTCATCATAAACAACAATGGGAGCCAATAAATGATTATGTAGAAATTCACTTGATTCTTGAATGTTTGAATACAAAGGATAAGAGTCTACCTTTTGTGCACTTTCATTTACCACTATTTGATGAACCCTTATAGTCTTTTATTTTTCTCCATGATATCTATCATCACCACCATAATTTTGCATTCCTTCATTAATAACCTGCTTTTCAGAAGCATCAAAATTTGGCATCCAATCAAGAATGTATCCATCTATTCCACACCATAAATCTTGTTGATCAAACAGAGTAATAGTTTCTTTAGGATGAATAGGAACTTCTAATTCTTTGCTAGCCATACATGAAGTTTCTTCATTTGATTTTTCAATATAATCCTAAAAATTTTCACTTAAACCTTCAGCATTCAAGAATGAAAGAAAAGAATTTACCTCTTCTTCATCTAAAATAGATGAATCATAAAAAGGTTTTACCATTTATTCTCTTTCTATTGCAGAAGAATGTTCTACAAACTCATGTTCAAAATGATCAACTCTTGGAACCTGTTCTATTTCTAAAATTGGCATATCATTTTCTGATTGCATAGGAATTGTGAAATCCTCTTTTGAAACAGAAGTTTCAACCTCCTGCATAGTAAGTGAAACAAATATTTTATCAATAGATGTGTGAGAAAACAATGATCCACCATACATACCCCATCCATTGTAATAATTATCTTCAGAAGCTAAAGGGTAAGATTCAACCATATCTTCACATTTTGTAAATTTAACAATCGAATGCTCTTCAAATTCACTTTCTTCACCTTTGAAAAACCTATCCTCAATAAGAAACTCATATTCCTCAAGTAATAAACTTTTATGATCGATCATAATGAAACTGCCTCTAGAATATTTTAATTCTGGATCTTCAGTTGCTTCATTTGACTCTGTGGAAGACTCTATTCTATCATAAGTTTCAAAGCTAGTTAAATCTAAAGTTCCTCCAATATCTGAAGATTCATGTATTTTTATGTTTTGATAAACTTGACTACTACAATCCTCATTAATGGTTATTAACTTTGAAACTTGCACTTCTTCCTGGATAACATCAAAAGTGGTTGAAAAGCTAGGACATTCAATTTTATTCGATGGTGTCAAATAATGCGTATCATGACTCATAGATGGTAATTGATTTGAAACCTTAGAGTGATGTAATGATAATCTACCCACATCAATTCCTCTTGAAATAGACCATTGCTCTACAACTACTACCCCACCATACATGCTAGATAAGGCTAAATCCTTAGGAAACATTTCTAAACACTTAACCGTAAAAGGATCTAAAGCTTCCAAATAAATTTGAACAACTTCTTCTTATGAAATGATAAAGTGTATCTCCATTTTCATATACAACTTATGAAACCTATCATTAAATTGATTCATGGATTCATTAGGCCTTTTACGAATAGAGGCAAATTGATTTGATAACAAATTTGTGTTGACAAATTTTCTAAAGTGTTCAAGGAACTTTGTTTCAAGTTGATTCCAAGAAGTGGTAGAACCTGCAAGTAAATTGATAAACCAATCTTTAGCAACTTCATCCAATGTGTATGGAAATATTCTATAGAAAACATCTTCCTGCATAATTTGAAAACTAAGCATAATATTTTTATATGCTTGAATATGTTCTTCTGGCATAATTGTTCCATCATGCTTATAAAATGGTAAATCATTTTTCTGCAATTGAACCAACTTTAATATGCAATGCTATATATGAAAATTCACAAAAATTGCATCATAACCTAATTTTCGAATTTATGATATATTAAAGTTAATGCAGCATAAATTAAAAATTTCAAACAATTTTTTTCTTTTTATAACAAATTGCACATGCTAAAATTAAAATCATTACCTTTTAGGCCCTCCTTCTAGCGCCAATTTGTTGAGGTGTGATTTTGTCAAGTCACAAAATCACTCAACAACTTAGAACTTTACGTTCTCTCTTGCAAAGAAATATATATATATATATATATATATATATATATATATATATATCTCCAAGGTTCTTGTATTCAATGTTTTATGCATAAACTCATATAAGTGCTAAGAATAAAACTCTAGGGTCTTGCAAGTGTTGTTAAAAATGGGCCTGGGATCATGTAAATGATTTTGAATCCATCATGTGGAGTATGTCTTTGATATCAATTCAACAAAATAAAATTCTTTTTATGATCTTAGGTTAAAGTATACCAAATTTTATTTTATCTCTTCAATTTAATGTCTCAAAATGCTTTAAATGAAACTAGCATAAAAAGAATCTAACATTTTGTATTAAATTTTAATTTAACTTTGATAATGATCAAAGAAAATGAAATTTTATAAATTTAATAAACCTTTGGAATATAATAAATTTATAATAAATTCATTTCCCAAATGTCTATTTGATAAAAAATCCCCTTATGAAATTATAAATCAAACCCAAAAGAGGTGAATAAATGAAATAATGTCTTTCCCAATTTATAAGGTTCCAAAACCTTGTCAATGATAAAATATTAGGGCTTAATATGAAACTAATCTATAAACATTGGATTTTATGATAAAATAAAGTTTAAAAATTAGATTTGCTTATAATATTTATGTTTTGAAATATTTATGAAATTAAATATTCAAAAGAGTAAATGTGATCTCTGATTTGTGATTTGGACTTCTGAAATAAATAGAACTATATTATAAATCAAACCCAAATTGAATTTTAGAGATATCAATCCTAGTTCCTCAACCTTATGAAATTAAGGTGAGGAATAGAGTATTCATTTATCCCTTATTAAATTTATTAATTTAAATATTAATTGATGTAATATTTGAATAATAAATTTAATTTACAACCTAACCATATAATTTCACTTTATAAAAACTATGCTAGGTTATAATATATAGTTTTCAGAATGAAATAATAAAAAATAAAAATAAAAGATTTTAAACTTTAGAAATTAACTTAATGTCTCGGACAAAATCCACAGATCAGATTTCCATCTACAAAATTCTAAAACCAATCCAATTTTCACCAGTATTCACACAATGAAATAAAATGAATTGATGCAATCTTCTAAGGTATACAAACTATTAAGAAATTGTAATAAATATTTTATTAATTCCAAATACATTGTGCACAAATCTGGATCCAAAATGCTTAAAACAATTTATAAAATCTTACAATAATTTCCATTGTTTTGCAAATGGCTTTCTCCATTTTCCTCCAATGAATGTGTAGCTTTGTTCCTTCCAATCGTTCCTC
This sequence comes from Wollemia nobilis, assembly GCA_028583015.1. Classification (NCBI taxonomy): domain Eukaryota; kingdom Viridiplantae; phylum Streptophyta; class Pinopsida; order Araucariales; family Araucariaceae; genus Wollemia; species Wollemia nobilis. The sequence goes on along the minus strand of JAQPPZ010017107.1, from coordinate 5,344,816 downwards.
TCCTCTATATAAAATGTCCAACCTTTTCCATGAATCTCAATGATTTATTTATAAGTTGAAAAGTTTAGTTATTTTGTTTCTTCATCGGGAATGGATTTTATAACTATCTTATTCAAACCCTTGCCCTTGTATTACCTGCATAATGAAACAATAATCATAATATCAAAACAAAACCAAACTTTACTTTCCCGTAACTTTCTTTTTTTTCAAAAGTATTTCAAAGTTATCATATTGCTAAACTAACCTGCTATTTTTTGGTGAAACTGATATCTGGAATCTTGCAATTTTTGTATCATTATAAATAGAAAATTCATATCTTTTTACCAAGTTTTGAATGATATCAAACGGAGTTTTCTACCACAAGATATGTCGATTTCAATTTTGAATTAATTTTAGGGTTAACCCTAAAATAAAATTTAATTATTTAAATGAAAAGTTAATTATTTAAATGAAAATTAATCATTTAAACCTTTGAAAATGATTTTAATCAAATTATTTGATTCAAAATAATGCAATTAATATGCAAATAATCAAAATATTCAGTTTTCAAGCATTGCAACTACATTCAAAGCTTCAAAATGCAAATATGTCAACAATTCCAAAGTGCAAGTAAATTTTCCAAGACCTTGATGTGAGCAAAATTGGATAAACAAAAATCCCTCGAAATCACAAAATTTAAGTTGGGTCCCCAATTTTGGGATCATTGTGAAGGATGTCACAACAAAACCCTACTTTGATTATGAGGGATTGGATGAGCAAGGTAAGGAGGCATTAAGGAAAAAAAATAGTTTAGGGTTCATGAAGTGGGAACGTGAGCAAGTTAGCAAGAGAATTCCTAAACAAGAAGGAAAAGAAGATAGTAAGTAAGGAGGTTCATAATAAGGTTTCGGGGAAGGAAATGCGAACGCGATAATCGTGGCAACAGTGAAAATAGAACACCATAGGGATAAATTAACCTGCCCAAGAAAGAAGGAAAAAAAGGAGAGCATAAATGAAAAGAACATCCTAGACCAAAGGAAGGATGCTTCCTTTGTAAAGGACCTCATTATGCCACCAATTATCCACAAATAGCGGGTATAAGTTTGAAAAGAAAGGAACTAATGAATAAATATACTGTAGCTAAGGAACCAATGCACATGATATATGCAACTACATGAAATCAAAATCTTAATGGACATACTACCCCCTTGGTAGTTAAAGGTAAAGTTTATGGTAGAAATGTTAGAATATTATTTGATAGTGGTGCTACAAACAATTTTATTTCCACTAGTTTAATTAAAAATATTTTTGTAAGGCCAAAAATATTGACATATGGGTGGAAGGTTGAGTATAGATCAGGATAAACTTACTTTGTAAATCTATTCTACCTTAAGGTGGAAATTGCTTTGCTTAGTGGAACGACCATAGGGTGTTTATATGTTGTACCATTGCATGTCTTTGATATAGTTATAGGAATGGATTAGCTAGAAGAACATATAGCAGTGATTAATTTTCAAGACTATTGGATTGATTATATGGAGGATGATAGTATGGTTCAAAGAGTGAACAATCTGCAAGGGGCTTTCCAACCCCAAATTCTCTCAATTTTACAACTTAAGAAAGCCATCTGGAAAGGAGGAATGGTATTATAATTAAGATAAATGAATTGGAATAAGGGAAGAAGGAAGAGGTGTTTGAGAGACACCTCATTCTATAGGAATTTAAAGATGTATTTTTGGAAGATTTACCCATTTTACCTCCTAAAAGAGAATTTGAAATTTTTATTGAACTCCAACCTAGAACAAAGCCTATTCATAGGGCTCCCTATAGAATGAATCCTATTGAAATGTAGAAATTGAAGGTGCAACTTCAAGGATTATTGGAGAAAGGACTAAATAGACAAAGTGTGTCATCATGGGGTGCACAAATTTTTTTTTTGAAAAATAAGGATGGATCCTTAAGGCTATGCATAGACTACCAGATGTTAAATAAAGCTACTATCAAAAATAGGTATCCATTACCTAGAATCAAAGATCTCTTCGATCAACTCAAGGATACTTGATCTTCTCAAAGATTGATTTGAAATCCAAATATCATCAACTAAGAATCCATGATGTGGATACACAATTTTTTTTTTAATACCCAGTATGGGCATTACAAATTTGCTATTTTACCATTTGGACTAACGAATGCTCTAGCAGCATTCATGAATCTGATTAATAACATCTTTAGGAAGCAGTTGGAAAAGTTCATTCTGGTGTTTTTGGATGACATTTTGATATATTCTCATAATGAAATAGAACATGATAAACATCTCATAACAATGTTGGAACTGCTAAGGCATAACTAGTTGTATAGGAACTTTTCCAAGTGTGAATTCTATATGACAAGTGTGCAATACTTGGGTCACATTGTGTCAAAAAATGGAATCATAGTAGATCCTACAAAAATTGAGGCAATTCTGAACTGGCCACCACCAACCAATGCGACATAAGTCCAAAGTTTCATGGCTTTAATTGGATATTACATGTGGTATGTAAAATATTACACCAATATTTATGTATCAATTACTAATTTGCAAAGAAAAGAGAGAGAGTACAGATGGAATGACAAGTTTAAAATAGCATTTGAACTATTTAAGTGAAAGCTCACTACACCCCCAATATCAAGGTTACCCAATCCACATGAAAGTTTCTCAATTTGCATAGATGCATAAATGGATGGCTTGAGGGGAGTGCTCTATCAAGAAGGAGCAATAGTTGCCTATGGATCCAGGAAATTGAAAAGACATGAGGTGAATTATGAAACCCATGATTTGGAGTTGGCAACGATTGTGTTTTCTCTCAAAAGTTGGTGATACTATTTAGTAGGTAGACCTTTTGAGCTAAGAACTTATCATCAAAGTATGCAATATATATTTACCCCACCTTTAATCAATGCAAGACAAAGAAGATGGATGGAATTTCTTGTAGAATATGATTTTGGAATTGAGTATAAAGGGAAAAGAGAACAAAGTTACAAATGTTTTGAGTAGGAGAAAACAAATTATTTTTTTATCTCATTTCCATTTTAATTTGATGGAACAAGTTTAAGAGAGACAGGCTCAAGACACTTACTATGAGCAAATTTTGAAAGGAATGAGTGAGAAACTAGATGTAAAAAAATATTTTAACATTAAGGATGGATTCTTATGGTTCAAGGATAGAGTAGTACCTAAAATTGGGAATATGAGAAAAATGATTATGAGTGAAGCCTATAGATATCCATATTTTGCTCACCCTAGTGGATAAATATGAGGGAAAACATTAAGAAAAATTTCTACTAGCCTAGAATGAAGAACATTAATGAATATATCACTCAATGCCTTGAATGCCAGAAAGTTAAGGCTGAGCATAGGCACTCAGTGGGATTTTTGAATCCGCATGCCATACCCGAACAAAAGTGGCAAGTGATATCAATGGATTTCATTGTAGGGTGGACCAAAAACAAGTTTCAACATGATGCAATTTTAGTAGTGGTCGATAGACTAACCAAGGTTGCACACTTTATACCTGGAAGCACTAAGGATGATATTGTGGTAGTGGCTAATATATTTTCCAAAGAGATATTTCAGCTCCATGATTTCCCAAAAGTTATTATATCTGATAGAGACTCAATATTTACTTCTGTGTTTTGGAAATCTTTCAATCGTTCCATTGGAACCAAAATAAATCTTAGCTCTACTTATCACCTAGAGATAGATGGTAAAATAGAAAGAGTAAACTAGGTGTTAGAAGACAAGTTTCACATGTATTTTATGTATCAAAAAACTCGTTGGAAGGATTATTTTCACTTAGTGGAGTTTTTTTATAACAATGGACATAATTCAACTCTAGGAATGGCACCTTTCGAGACATTGTATGGAAGAAGATGTAGGACACCTTTGACGTGTAACAATCCTGAGGATCAAATTGTGTTGGGACCCGTTATAATTAGAGAAATGGAGTTGCAATTTAAAATGATCATGGAATGTCTAAAAGAAGTTACATATTGACAGAAGAGTTATACCAATCTAAAAATAATCCCAAAAAATATGTAGTGGATGACAGGGTGTTTTTAAGGGTAAAATCCAAAAAGAGTGCTATCAAGTCCATGAAACTTGATCCCTGCTATGTTGGACCTTTTAGCATTATGGAGAAGATCCTCCTGTAGCATATCGACTTACCTTACGACCTAATATGTCTAAGATTCAAAACATGTTTCACATTTATTTTCTTAGAAAATACTTTGCTAATCGTAAGCATGTGTGAGATTTCTCTAATTTGCATATGGCAAACCCCACAACTATAAAGGTTCAACTAGTAAATATTCTTGAGTTTTGAACCAAGTTTATGAGAAAGAGAATTTTGGAGCAATGTAAAGTACAGTGGGACTAATATTCTAAGAGGAATGCTACCGAGGAGAGGGTGGTAGATATGTAGAATCATTTCCCTTTTCTATTGGAAAAATATTTGTAATTAACTTGTTTGTTTAATCGAACCTTTGGAGACACAGAGGACTATGTTAAGCATAATGGGGGGAGTATGTCATGATCCTCCCATGGCTAAATTTGTTTGCTTGGAAGGTTTCATGTTTTTCTAGTGCTTATTCTGATAATATGATGGACTTTCTATTTGTTTAGCATTTAAATATATATTTTGGTTGGAATATGTGATGGATTGATTGAACATATTTTCATGTTTAAGTTCTTGCAAGCCTATTTTTCATGAAAGAATAAGATGCTTCTAATGGAACATCACTTTTATAGGAAAGAGTTGCTATAGGTGGTAGAATGACTTGGTGACCAATAAAAGGGAATGTCCAAGGAAAATGATATTATGGGTTATTTGATGAAGAAATTGGAAGCAACACAAATAATTGCTTCTTTCATGGAGTTGCATAACATGAATTGCATAAAAGAAACCATTTATATTGATATTTAGTTTAAGAAAATGCTTATCTCTAAATGATTGCTTTGGTTGAAATTGATATGTGACTTTGGATTGTTTGTTTGTTGAATGATCATTCTAGGGAAAGGAAGCATGTGTATTTATCTAAACAAATAGAGAGAATAAATACATTCTAGAGTAAAGTCAAAAAAATGAAGGTTTTTTTTTTAAGAAATAAAAATAATTATGAATAATTATGATTTTTCTTGTTCCATGAAATAAAAAAGAGGTGCTTCACTCCTTGAGGTATTAACCTTTGATTTTTTAACCCACAGTTGTATTATCGTCAACTTTATAGTGTGAACTTAGCTCCATTGAAGCAAAATTCAGGGCGGTGGTTGGGTATGCGATCATGAGAAGTATGAGTTGTTTTGATCTCCACATTTGTTTTTAATGTATTCTAGTTAATGGCCATGGTGGAGGATGAAAAATGGAGAACGTGCTTAGTAAGTAAGGAGGATGCCTTTGAAGTGGAAAAAAAGATAAAGGAGAAAATAGTTTTTGTTTATGTATTTGTTTTGGTAAAAATATGATCCAAAGAAAAGAAGAGGAAGCACAGTGAAGGAAAGGGAAGCATAGGGAAGCAGGCTTGACGATGGACAGTGATCTTCAAGTAGGTTTACTTGAAGAGAAAATATATGGTTCTATAATGCTATGTAAAACTGTTTGAGGAAATTATGCTTAGTTCATGTGAATAGGAACATAGTAGTTGGTAAATCTATTGCTTTCTATTTATACCATGAATGTCGTGTTGTTGTGCAATGTTTTTCGAAGTCATGAATTATGGTTCTGAGAAAATATTTTTGAGAGAATATTTTAAATTTGTTAGTAAACTAGATGTGAGCTGACATATTTCTCCCATGCAAGATTGAAACTTCAGCTTGTATTTTAGATTAGATTCATATGGTGTTCTGGTATAAACTTCACTACAGTGTTCTTTGAACTTTTGATTTCAAAGTTTAGCCAAACTTGAGATATTTAAGAAACATTAGAGCTAATGATAAGGAACGAAGAACCATATTTGTATAGAAAGAAAATGGTATTGCAGCTGGATGTTGGTTGTTTTTCTAAGATTGTTCTTCTTAATCTAGAATGGAGTCTAATCATTGGATTGTTGTAAAGTTAATTCTTTGGTACTTGCTGGTTTGAGTAGGTTATGTGTGTGGTAATTGGATGAAGGGTGAATGAATCTGTATAATCCTTTTATATTTGAATTGGCATTAAGAGCACCTGAAAATAAAAAGAAAAGTTTATTTATAAGGATTTACTTGCTCTTATTTTTACAATATGTAAGGAATAATATCATTTCTTGTGTGCTTGTTGAATGAATGCTTCGATAGGAATAAGTATGGTGTGTTGCAATCATTATTTTTATGGACATTGTTTACATAAATGAATTTGTAAAGTAAACTTGAGATCGTGGAGCCATCTTTGATCTTGAGGAATGAAAATTTCCCTTTTGGTGACCAAGGACATCTTCACTTTGGCAATCTAAAGTTCAGGTAGTTGTTGTAAGTAGCATAGGAGGTCACTGTACCAAATTTTGAGATGAGATTTTTATTGAGACTATAGGATAAAATTCTCCGCGGGATAATAGTGGGAGTTTTATTCTTCATGAAATGTACCCATCAAATAATTTATTTGGTACCTGGTCACTTTAAAAAACAAACAAACTATGTTTAGGGTATACGAAAACATGAAAGTTTATAATCAATTTCTTATGCCTACCACCTTTGTAAACTCTGTGAATAAAGGTTATAGAACCTTTTCTAATGTAATGTATGGAGGATAATTTTTATGTTGTATATGGAAGAGATGTTACATAATTTTGGAGTCCTTTATGTTCTTTGCTTTTCTTTCTGTTGGAATGAGAATTAATTACAGTTTTTGTTACCAATAGTCTATGAAATTTATCCTAATTAGAAATGGTGTTGTGCATTGAATTTAATTTAAATAAATGAATGAGTCTTTATTAAACAAATAGGAGTGTGTTCATGTTGTAAATGCACTCAAAAATTCATGCTTGACCTTCGAATGTGTGAGTGTGTAATCAAGCAAATGTCTAGATTAAATTTGAACTCACATGCGTTGCTTCGAGGACTGGCGTTAAGATTTTAGAATAGTTAAGTTTTTTGGGTTGGGCAACCAAACTTGGAGTGGTGTTCGTCTTGTCAAGGAAATCACCTTGAGTCTTAAGACAAGAATATAGGTTACCCTTGAGAGCTGGGTGTACAAACGACTGCGTAGAGCTCAAATGGCTGAGCCACGTAGGTCCAAATTAATTGTTTGATGTTAGAATAGATTTATATTTACAATGTCTTTGCATATTTATGTTTGCAAGGATGATTTGGATAAAGAGAAATAATATTGAGTCTTTAGGAAGTTGGGATATTCGAAGGAAAAAAGTGTATTGTATCCAATATTCTTTTTGGCTAAAATAAGGATGGATGAATGCCATCGAGTATACTGAGCCCTTGATAAAATAGGGATACTCTACCAACGAGTGCATAGGACAACTTCATAAGATTGACCTTTCAGGTAGCAGATATTTGCATAGTCCTTCTCAATGGATAAAGAAGGGAGTCACCTACACTAAGAGAATTATGTAGTGCAAGGAGCTAGATGTTCCTTTCAAATTATGGTAAAAGGAAACTCCTGAGTCTAAAGACTTTGGTAGAGATCTGGTTTACTAGTAACACCTTTTCAAAAGAAATAAAGGGGAGGATGGTAGTCCATAGGTAGGTATAAAGAAATTTTGAGCTAGTTAAGGTTTTATTCCATGCCTGTAGTACATATGTGGTTGAGGATTTGATATTTTAGAGGATTTTGTGAAGGTCCATGGATGGCAAATGACTCAAATCTATTGAAAAAAATTGAGTGTGTCTTTTTTGGGTGTTACATGTAGATGTTAAAGAAGGTAAAGCATGCATAAAAATAATGAATAAATTAAGGTGTTCAAAACCTCCAACTACTTTCCATTGAGTATTTGCATTAATATATAAGGTTCTCTATGGGGAATAGGATGCTAGAACATCACCAAAAACATTGTAGGAACATTATTCATTAGAAATTTTCTAGTTTTCATTTGAATATAAAGGATCATTGACTAATAAATATGTGATAATTTTAATTGTAGTTACATTTATAATTTACAATTACAAGTGTAATCTAAGACAAAGTATTTCCAATTATAGTTTACATAATAAAGCTTCATATTATAGGTAAAAATAAACATTGTAGAGATAAGTTTATAAGGATAAAAATAAGAATAAACATTACTTATCTTTTATTATATTTTAATAGCATGAAGATCAAATCAATGTCATATTGTTTAGAGATGTTAATTTTTGTGTATTTTTTCCTTTTAGGAATATTTTAATTGAAATTAGTTAAAATCAAAAGTAACAAGAGTTAAAGAAGATTATTTCTTAAACATTTTTTTTATTACAGTGATCATGAAAATTTAACAATTAAAAGGTACATAGAAATTTTTTTGTTGTTTTTTTCTTGGAGTAGGGTTATAGTTTAAAAGTGAACCTCACTGAGTTTTTAAGTGCAACTACAAACATCACAATCTTAATATATTTATTATTTAAATATAATAAGTTATTCATTTTTTGTGTTGTTCTTGTAAATGTTTATTTTAATATCTTGCATATTCATTTAATTTTTTTCATCATCACAATTTATTTTTTCTTTATTTAAAATAAAACGTATATTTACTATTAGAACTAGTAGAATCATTTTCTAACATTTTTTTGTAATATAGTTTTATATTTAGATAATTTTATAATGACAATATATATTAAGTATTGTTTGTATAAAAATACATATATTATGATAATAAATAAATCTGAATGCTTAGTCAAGCAAAAGTAATAATATTTATCACATATATAATGAACAAAGTACAAATATATGTTGATAGAATTACCTCAAATCTAGACTTAGATTTGGCATTGATTATATTGCTTACTTTATTTGAACCATGTAGATACCTAAATAATGTCATGCTTAGGGGAGATGCTCACATAGACATACTCATAAGATCATAAGACATAATATTGGACTTTCCAAGCATCAACAGTGGTTCTCACCACTCATTTAGGGCCTTTTCAAGCCATCCAAGATTGGCCGCTCAAACCAAGAGTGGCCAAATCCTAGCCGCTCAAGCCTAGAGCGGCCAGACCTTAGCCACTGCAAACAAAAATGACTAGATATTAGCTATTGTAGATGACCGCGGCTAAGCCATAAGAAGCAGTTTATTGACAGACAAGTCCAATATCGGGTGGAAGTGACAGTCTGCATGCAATAAAGGTGAGCGAGAGTAACTTTCAATTCCTTTTAATGACCAGTTCACATGGGAGGTTTGAGTTTGCATTTAGACTTAAGTTAACTGACCTCCAAGCATAAAAAAATGACAAAATCTTCTCATGCTAATGACCGGTTCACATAGAAGACTCAAGTGGGCAGTTATATTTCAATTAACTGGTCTTCGAATATAGACAATGGACAAAAGCTTCTCATGCTAACTTGCACTATGTATGCAATATTTATTCCTAGGGTTTGGACATAGACCTAGGGTTTCACGCTATAAAATGTGTAAGCCTAAGAGTACCAAATGGGGATATTTTATCACATCAAGAGAGAGAGATATTATTTTGATGAGAGATTTCAAAAGTCAGAGAGTTCTCTTTGATATCACGTGTACGATAGAGCTTTGAAAAATTGAAGAGCATAACACCTACTATTTCAACATTAGATTATAGTCTTTGACCCATAGCTTTAGGTCAAAGAGGGTAAAGTTTACTTTAGCGACCGCTATCTTTGACAATGGCCCATAAGCTTAGCTTAGATAGACAAATTCTTTTATTTTGTTTCTTCATGTTTTCATGTCATTAGCATAGATTTACATGATCTTATGGCATAGTTTTATCATATTTCCATTACACTCTTTGATTACTAACAACCTCATATGGTGATGCAGGAGAATCCAGCAGCACCTGTAGTAGAGGCATCAGAAGGCAGGAGGGCCACTTCAGAAGAAATGGCTAAGGAAGAAAAACGTCACGATTTCGTGACGTGTCATGAAATCATGACAGAAAAGGGCCAAGAGGGCGAGGACAAAAACCTATCACGATATCGCGACAGAAAAAGTGTCACGATATCGCGACACGACGAGGAGAGAGAATGCATGGGCTGAAAATGTCACGATTTCGTGACATGTCATGAAATTGCGACCAGAAGCAGAGAATGGAGGCAGCAGGCGGAAAATGTCACGATTTTGTGACATGTCGTGAAATCGCGACCCAAACAAGAAGAAGGAGGCTGCAGGCAAAGATGTCACGAAATCGTGACATGTCACGGTTTCGTGACCCAGAAGCAGGATGAAGAACGAAAGTAGAAGATGTCACAAAATCGTGACATGTCACAGTTTCATGACCCATTGAAGAGGGAGAAGGCATAGAAGGGAAGATGTCGCAAAATCGTGACATGTCGCAGTTTCGCAATGCGCCAAGGAGAGAAGAAGCCAGAGGAGGAGAATGTCACGATTTCACGACAGGTCGCAGTTTCACAGCCAGAAGGCGAAGAAGCAGCCAAGGAGAAAAGTCGTCACGATATCGTGACACTTTTGGTGAAGAAGCGCCTAGGGGAAAAGTCATCGCGATATCGCGACACTTTTGGAGAATGGGTGCCAAGGGGAAAAGTCATCATGATATCGTGACACTTTTGGAGAGTAAGTGCCAAGGGGCAAAGTCGTCGTGATATCATCACACTTTTGAAGAATGGACGCCAAGGGGAAAAGATGTCACGAAATTGTGACATGTCACGGTTTCGCGACCCAAAGGCAAAAGACAAGTTCGAAAGGCAAAGACGTCACGATTTCGTGACATGTCACAGTTTCGTGACCCGAAGGCAGAAAACGAGTGCTGAAGGCAGAGATGTCGTGATTTCATGACAGGTCACAGTTTTGCGGCCAGAAGGCGAGAAAGGAGCCAAGGGAGAAAGATGTCATGATTTTGCGACATGTTGCATTTTTGTGACCCGAAGGAGAGAGAGAAGGCGAGGAAGAAAAATGTCACGATATCGCGACATGTCGTGATATCACGATAAAAAGAGAAAAGGACGCGTAGGAGGCAGAAATGTCATGAAATCATGACATGTCAGGTTTTCGCAACCGAAAAAGGAAAGAGAAGGTGATGGAGCAGGAATGTCATGAAATCATGACAAGAAGGAAGGCAGAGCGCCAAGGAGGAAAACTGTCACAATTTTGTGGCATGTTGCGTTTTCACGACACAAGGGGAAGAGCTGGCAGAAGACGCAAAAATTTGGTAGAACATTCATGTGGGTGGTTGCAAGAAACCCCACATTCTATGTAATGATGTCCAAAGGGGGTCGGGTCTGTTATAAAAGGCAGTACATAGATTGTAAAAGGGGTTGGCCATTTGTTACTTCTGTAATTCGAATTTGAAGCTCTTAATGAAATATTGGTGATTTTTCTACATGTTATTCTCATCCCCCATCAAGTGGTATCAGATCCAGAAGGTTCTGAGCGTGCGAACAGACCGCCGACCATGAGGCAGTTTGCACCAGGACTTGTGGTTGTGGGTTGTGAGTGATTAAACAGAATGCCTCCAAAAAGAAACCCTGTTGGTGGGAGAGGCATAGCGCCATTGCAGAGAGTTCAATGGAAGGGCTTGGAAGAAATGATGACAATGAGAAAGGTCAAAGCATTGCAGCGACAATTTAAAGCCCTACAAGAGGAGTGGATCAGAATGAATTTGCGGGAACAAGAGGAGATGCGTAGAAAGCATAAGAATAAATCGAGTAGTTTAAACCAAGGAGAAAGAACTGGTGAAAGAGATGATGAAATGCGATGACAGTTGAAACCATTAAAGGCTACAGACGATGGAGCACACAGAAGTGCCAGAATCTTCCTGGGAGGAAGAAAAAATTTATCTGGTCAAGAAATGGAGTGTAAGCAGGCTGCAGAAGAAGTATGCAGTAGTGGGAAAATCTGTCTGGAAGAAGACAGCAGTAATGTGAACCAGGAGAAGGGGTTGGAGTAGTCTGCTGAGGCAGAGAAGGGTTTGGAAGTGCTGCAGGAGTCAGTAAAAGATAGTGTGGAAGTGAAGATCACTTCTCCACCAACCCCGGGTGTCTGATGCAGGAGCATCCAGCAGCACCTACAGCAGAGGCATCAGAAGGCAGGAGGGCCACTTCAGAAGAAATGGCTAAGGAAGAAAAATGTCACGATTTCACGTGTCATGAAATCGTGACAAAAAATGGCCAAGAGGGCGAGGACAAAAACCTGTCACGATATCGCGATAGAAAAAGTGTTACGATATTGCGACACGATGAGGAGAGAGAAGGCATGGGCCGAAAATGTCACAATTTTGTGACATGTCATGAAATCGTGACCAAAAGCGGAGAATGGAGGTAGCAGGTGAAAAATGTCATGATTTCACATGTCACAAAATCGTGACCCAAACAAGAAGGAGGCTACAGGCAAAGGTGTCACGAAATCGTGACATGTCACGATTTTGCGACCTAGAAGCAGGATGAAGAACGAAAGCAAAATATGTTGCAAAATCGTGACATGTCGCAGTTTTGCGACCCGCTAAAGAGGGAGAAGGCGCAAAAGGGAAGATGTCATGAAATCATGACATGTCGCAGTTTCACGACGTTCCAAGAAGAGAAGAAGCCAGAGGAGGAGAACGTCACGATTTCATGATAGGTCACAGTTTCGTGGCCAGAAGGTGAAGAAGCAGCCAAGGAGAAAAGTCATCGCGATATCGTGACACTTTTGGTGAAGAAGCGCCTAGGGGAAAAGTCGTCGCGATATCGTGACACTTTTGGAGAATGGGTGCCAAGGGGAAAAGTCGTCGCGATATCGCGACACTTTTGGAGAATAGGTGCCAAGGGGCAAAGTCGTCGCGATATCGTGACACTTTTGAAGAATGGACGCCAAGGGGAAAAGCCATCATGAAATCGTGACATGTCACGGTTTCACGACCCAAAGGCAGAAGACAAGTTTGAAAGGCAAAGACGTCACGATTTCGTGACATGTCGTGGTTTCGCAACTCGAAGGCAGAAAATGAGTGCTGAAGGTAGAGACATCACGATTTCGTGACAGGTCGCAGTTTCACAGCCAGAAGGCGAGAAAGGAGCCAAGGGAGAAAGATGTCGTGATTTCGTGACATGTCGTATTTTTGCGACTCGAAGGAGAGAGAGAAGGCAAGGAAGAAAAATGTTGCGATATCGTGACATGTCACGATATCATGACCGAAAGAGAAAAGGACGTGCAGGAGGCAAAAATGTCACAAAATTATGACATGTCGGGTTTTCGTGACCCGAAAAGGAAAGAGAAGGCGATGGAGCAGGAATGTCGTGAAATCACGACAAGAAGGGAGGTAGAGCGCCAAGGAGAAAAACTGTCGTGATTTCGCGACATTTCGCATTTTCACGACGCAAGGGGAATAGCTGGCAGAAGACACGAAAAATGTCATGATTTCATGACACGTGGTCCACGACTCAAAAAGAGTAGGCGGATGCAGAGGCCATTACAGAGGGGCACGTGGCAGCAAGATGCAGACAGCGATAGAGCACGCCCTCACTCTAAAAATGATGTTTTAGTAGGCCGAAGGTGCAGGCAATTACAGAGCACTCTGCCATTTTGTGAAATGATGGCCAACAACACGTGGCACCGAAGGAAGCGAGCGAAGTGACGCGAGAAGGTGAAAACAACGAGTGATGGAATTGAAATGAAGAGTCATGCGAAGGAATCTGATAGTGAACAGGAGTTAGCTGGCAGTGACAGAGGTCGTGTAGAGTGGAAGCATGAAGCGGTTATGGTGATCCACACTCCGTGTAATGATTACTCAGAGGGTCAGGACATCTATAAAAACCCTAGCATTGTAATGGAGAAGGGGTTGGAAAAGCACGAGTTGCATGGGAAAAAAAATCGTAGAGCAGTTGTAGAGGAAAACTGCAGAAGCAGACTCGCAAAGTCGAGCTGCAAGCCGAGTGTAGAGAGCCGGCTTGGGATTTGCGTGTTTTTTCTTCCAATGGGTAGGCAGGATTAGGAAATTGTAGTAGAGGATGAACTAAGCATGCGCGCTAGTTGTTGTAAAGCCTGCGGGCTATTTCTGTGTAAAACCTTTACAAGTTAGTGAATGGAACATCGGGTTTCCTGTTCTTGTGAAGTTTGTTACCAATTTTTTGTGTGAAAATTTTGGATTTATGGGTGCAATTTTCTCGTCCCCATCATATGGGGAGGTAATATCGGACACCTAAATGTGCATTGTCATTTCATTGCTTACAGGGGCACAGGTACATCAAATAAATATTGGAACATACGAGAGCAAAAATGGATCCCTCTAGGAAACAGACCTGGAGAAGGATGCATCTGTAAGCCCTCATACATTTTCTTTTATGAAACTAAGAATATTTTATAAATGCACCACCTTTTCGCAGAAGGGGCACTTCTTTCCTATTTGTAATTTATAGTATCAAAATGGGTATCCCTAAGAGGGATCGACATGTAACCGAGCTTCAATATCAACAAAGAAGAAAAAATTAAGTGTTGCGCATATCTTAGATCTCCTTTTAAATTTTCCACTAGGTGTTGCTAGGAACAATGACTTATGCCTAAAAATTTTTCCCTAGAATCCAACATGCTAGATATTGTATGTTGTTTGCTTGCTTTGAGGCCTTGCTAGAGGCCATAGTTGCACGAGAAAAAGAGTGCTCATACAAATCATAGTAGTTCATGCATCTTTTGGAATATTGAAACATATTTTTACACTTAGGCATATAGGAAATATTCATTGCTACTATATGATGCACTTTATGATACGCAAGCTTAAAATTAACACCACACACGCATGTCTCATTTAAAACATTGGAGAGTTGGATTTCATTACCAACCTTCAATTCAGTCTAGTGTTGTTGGAATTCATCTCCTTCCACTGGTTTACCCCCTAAAGCTTCCTAGAAATGGATTTAGAAACTTACTTATAGTGACACTAAGTTACTTGTATTTAAATTGTCTCCCACTGTTGGAACAATCATTGGTTGAGAGTGTAAGAGCTAGGCGAACCCTCCATCGGGTCTTCAGTGGTGTACCCTAGCTTCTTTTGAGAAAATAATGTTTGGCACGAGTGTACTTGATTGTCACTATGGATGATTCTTCTCATTCTTAATACAAGAACAAGAGCAAAGAAATCAAAAGAGAAACACCTCAAAACACATCAAACAATCTATGGCACACTCAAATCGGTAATCAAGATAAACATTTGTTTGGTATTGTGTGGTAATTACTAATTTACAACTCAAAATATCAAGTCAAAAAACAACATGGTCAAAACAAGAAGTAAGCACCCTCGTTCTGATACCGAGGGAGAGACAAAAGCAATTCATGCCCATAGGCAGAGTCGTAGTAACATTGAACAACCTACCCGTAATATTGTGAGATGTAGCTCTACTGTTACAAAAGGTAAGACAAGAAATATTATTGATTAATCTCATCAACTATAGCATAGGATAGCTATAGGATTAAATAGGTTACAAAATAGATTATTTAACAATAGATGCTATGTCTACACTAACAACTAACCTATCTTCCGTCCAAAGGGAAATGACGGTAAGGTAGACTACTAACCAAGGTAACTGGTAATAGTAACTACTAGTGGTAAAAAGTAAGAAATTACTTTTTACCATGTGGTAAATTATATCTACCTAGGTGAAACTTAAATATTATCTAAATGAGGTAATAATCATAGTTACTAACATAGTAACTCTAACATCCCCCCTTATTACATTATTTGGGTAATACATACATATCCCTCTATACAACAATATTTGGGTGAACTATATAACTACCCCAATACAGTGAAAAAGATGTTGATCTGCTGGTTCTTTGCTCTATCACAGTGCTCTGGCTGCTCCTAAGCAAAAAGTGGGTCATTCCTCACTATGTCTTCATGCCAATGAATGTCCTTATGGTAATCACATCATCCAACCAAATTTGCATGGGTAATCAGCCACTGAAATCGCTAGGTGTAGTAGAATAGATCACTTCATACAAGGTTCATTCATTTACAATATAAATTTGCAAAAGATAAGGTAGCTAAGGTGTCGGTCGCTGCCAAAAATGCACCCTTATAAGTTCCCCCCTTATTTTTTCAAAACATAGTGTAATTAATTTATGAAGGAAGTGTGACTAAGGTGTCAGTCAAAGCCGAAAATGCATCCTTATAAGTCATCTTCCCTATTTACAAAAATGAGTGAAGAAAAGAAATGGATATCCCTCCTCAATTGCAAAAAAATGTGCAACTCAAGAGTGTTGTGAAGGATTTTACAAATATTGCCTCCTAGACAATTGTACACCACAAAAAATTACTCCTCTTGTTACAAGTACTTCAAACACCTAGAATTTGCTATTTATGAAGCCTAAAAGAGGTACAAGCACCCCTTATTGCAAGGTCTTCAAATTTGATAACTTGTTCTTTCTTTTGATTACCCTAAGAGAGTATCAAAATATAATTCACTCAAACAGATATTTAATGGCACCTGCCTTAACTCCCTTCAAGAAGGATGAAAAGTTTGAGGAAATTAAGCCAAACAAATAAGAGTGAATTAGGGGTTTTGATGATTTAGGAGAGAATATCAACTAATTTTGGCGTTAAATCTGTGCAAGGATTTACACAAATTTGTGAAATTTTGGGGTTTAGTGTGTTCTTGATTATATGACTTATAGTTGCAAAAAGAATGATGCAACAATAAAACAAGAAATGCCCTCAAAATTCTTATCACCTAGGTGTCGGATGCTACCGAAAATGCACCTAATTTTCCAATGAAGGTGTCGAGTAAAATCGAAAATGCACCTTTTTAATTTTTTGCAACAAAATATGTGTTTTGTGTTATGCAAAAAAAATGATATTTTTATGTCTCCTACTTTGTTTTCCAATTGTGTAAAAGAAGTACAATGTTGTCTTCTCCCCTAAATTTTGCAAAATTAACAATTTTGAGCACTCCTTCCAAGACAATTCAACACATGACCCGCATTTGGAAGGCTTCCAGAACTAGTCGACACACGACTTAGTTTTTGATGGACCAAAGGTTACAATTACTTCTCAAATGTTTGCAAAAAAGAATGTGCAATTTTATGTCTTATATCCCCCCTTGGAGAAAACAAATGCACACTTTGCCTTTGAATTTTACAAAAAAAATTGGGTCTCCTTGTGTTACAATTTGGCAAAAAAGGATTCATGTTTGAACCTTTATTGTATGCTAAATTAACAAGGTTGAGAAGAGTTTAGGGTTTTCTTATTTGCAAAAAAAATTGCTCTTCTATGTCTTATATCCCCTCATGGAGAAAACAAAAGCTCTTCTTGATTTGATTGCAAAAAAAAAAAAATCCTTTAATTCTCTATTTTAATGCAAAATTTTAATAAATCTAATCATTATTTAATTAATAATAAATTTTAATTTTGTAAAAAAAATCAATGTAATATTAAAAAAAATTGATTTTTAGACAAAAGGTATTAAATTATTAAAAAAATGATTAAAAATTAAAAAAAATTACAAAAAAAATAAAAAAATGTTACCTTTTCTTTTTTTTTACTAGTCCATTCCTCCGCCCGCGTTAAAAAAAAATTTCGGCCCCGACGGGAGTCGAACTCCCGACCTCCCTGTCGGGCCACGCCTTGGCGAGGGCTCAAAATCTAGTCGGGCTAGCTAGCCCGACGGAGATATGGGGGAGGAGACTTCATGTTGAAGCCTCCCCTCCCTAGGTCTTGGAGCGCGTGACGCACTCTAAAGCTTTTTTAAAAAAGCTTTTGGGACTTTAGTCCCACATGCGTCGTGAAGGCGCATGTAAGTCGTTTAAAAATGGCTTAGCCCCTATGATGATTCGATTGCCTACGGGCAATCCAAGTCCTCTATCCACCTTTTGTCCACTGCCATGTCGTGGCAAGTCAGGTCAGATGGCACGTGGCCAGTTCGCCACGTGTCACCCTCATGTCAAGGTTCGTTGACACGTGGTTGTCCACCACGTGTCACGTCCATCCTCTTCCAGTGATTGTCTGCCGCTTTCATCCTCGTCTAATGGCTGTCCGCCACGAGTCATGTCTAGTCCAAGTCAAGTCTAATGGCTCTTCTCCATGTGTCATGTTTGGTCCAGTCTAGTCAACACCTCGATGTGCATGCCAAGGTCAGTGGCTGTTCACCATGTGTCTGGTCCAGATCAAGTCATCCACTGTTGAGGTGGCACTTGCCACATGTCCTATGTAGGTCTTGTGTCAGTGCCTCGGGATCTATGCCCGAGCATGCATGGGTCCCAGCTACGATTGTCCTCGAGATTTGTGCCCAAGATGGTCGATAGTTTGTAGGGTTCTAGGCCACTGATCACTAGGGATTGGAGGGCGTGCCTGCCCTCGCAGATCTTGATCACCAGATCTGGCCACTAGTCACCGGTGATTGGAGGGCTCGCCTGCCCTCTTATATCTCACTCATCGAAGATCTAACAAGGATTTCTTTGTCAGTGGTTATCAGATCCCATGACAGGGATGTCCCCTATTAGTGGGGTCATACTCGAGGGCACTCCTGCCCTCGAGTTGGGTCTGGTCTCTGCCTAGGAGGGTGTGCCTACCCTCTTGGCTGTGTGCTGGACCCTACGAGGGTAGCAGCACTAGGGGCTTGTCGATAACCAGAGGGCCTCCTGCCCTCGAGATCTAGGCCCTGTGATGTGGGCTTTGACCTGCTATCAGGTTGCCTACTCCCATAGCCGCAAATGGCCCGATGACGTGGGCCTATGGGCCCTATCCTATGGTTGTGCGATGATATGGGCCTATGGGCCTTGCTGCCAAGGATCCGCCTCAGGATCCATGTAGGTCCTGAGGGCCAACAGGGTCCTCGAAGACCGTGCCAGGTCCAAGTCGGGTGGAACGAGCGAAGCTCGTATTAGGCCACCTAGTTGCAATGATACCAATGTTACAAAAGGTAGGACAAGAATTATTATTGATTAATCTCATCAACTATAGGATAGGATAGCTATAGGATTAAATTTGTTACAAAATAGATTATTTAACAATAGATGCTATGTCTATGCTAACAACTAACCTATCTGCCGTCCAAAGAGAAATGATGGTAAGGTAGAATACTAACCAAGGTAACTGGTAATAGTAACTACTAGTGGTAAAAAGTAAGAAATTACTTTTTACCATGTGGTAAATTATATCTACCTAGGTGAAACTTAAATATTACCTAAATGAGGTAATAATCATAGTTACTAACATAGTAACTCTAACATCCCCCCTTATTACATTATTTGGGTAATACATACATATCCCTCTATACAACAATATTTGGATGAACTATATAATCGCCCCAATACGGTGAAAAAGATGTTGATCTCACTGGTTCTTTGCTCATCACGATTGCTCAGCTGCTCCTAAGCAAAAAGTGGGTCATTCCTCACTATGTCTTCATGCCAATGAATGTCCTTATGGTAATCACATCATCCAACCAAATTTGCATGGGTAATCAGCCACTGAAATCGCTAGGTGTAGTAGAATAGATCACTTCATACAAGGTTCATTCATTTACAATATAAATTTGCAAAAGATAAGGTAGCTAAGGTGTCGGTCGCTACCAAAAATGCACCCTTATAAGTTCCCACCTTCTTTTTTCAAAACATAGTGTAATTAATTTATGAAGGAAGTGTGACTAAGGTGTCAGTCAAAGCCGAAAATGCATCCTTATAAGTCATCTTCCCTATTTACAAAAATGAGTGAAGAAAAGAAATGGATATCCCTCCTCAATTGCAAAAAAATGTGCAACTCAAGAGTGTTGTGAAGGATTTTACAAATATTGCCTCCTAGACAATTGTACACCACAAAAAATCACTCCTCTTGTTACAAGTACTTCAAACACCTAGAATTTGCTATTTATGAAGCCTAAAAGAGGTACAAGCACCCCTTATTGCAAGGTCTTCAAAAAAGGAAGAGTTTTTTTTTTTTTTTTTTTTTTTGTTTTTTTTTTTTTTTTTTTTTTTTTTATATTTTTTTTTTTTTTTTTTTTTAGAGGAAGGAAGGATGGGAAGGGTTGATTTTGGTTTAACTTGTTCTTTCTTTTGATTACCCTAAGAGAATATCAAAATATAATTCACTCAAACAGATATTTAATGGCACCTGCCTTAACTCCCTTCAAGAAGGATGAAAAGTTTGAGGAAATTAAGCCAAACAAATAAGAGTGAATTAGGGGTTTTGATGATTTAGGAGAGAATATCAACTAATTTTGGCGTTAAATTTGTGCAAGGATTTACACAAATTTGTGAAATTTTGGGGTTTAGTGTGTTCTTGATTATATGACTTATAGTTGCAAAAAGAATGATGCAACAATCAAACAAGAAATGCCCTCAAAATTCTTATCACCTAGGTGTCGGATGCTACCGAAAATGCACCTAATTTGCCAATGAAGGTGTCGAGTAAAATCGAAAATGCACCTTTTAATTTTTGCAACAAAATGTGTGTTTTGTGTTATGCAAAAAAAATGATATTTTTATGTCTCCTACTTTGTTTTCCAATTGTGTAAAAGAAGTACAATGTTGTCTTCTCCCCTAAATTTTGCAAAATTAACAATTTTGAGCACTCCTTCCAAGACAATTCAACACATGACCCGCATTTGGAAGGCTTCCAAAACTAGTCGACACACGACTTAGTTTTTGATGGACCAAAGGTTACAATTACTTCTCAAATGTTTGCAAAAAATAATGTGCAATTTTATGTCTTATATCCCCCCTTGGAGAAAACAAATGCACACTTTGCCTTTGAATTTTACAAAAAAAAATTGGGTCTCCTTGTGTTACAATTTGGCAAAAAAGGATTCATGTTTGAACCTTTATTGTATGCTAAATTAACAAGGTTGAGAAGAGTTTAGGGTTTTCTTATTTGCAAAAAAAATTGCTCTTCTATGTCTTATATCCCCTCATGGAGAAAACAAAAGCTCTTCTTGATTTGATTGCAAAAAAAAAAAAATCCTTTAATTCTCTATTTTAATGCAAAATTTTAATAAATCTAATCATTATTTAATTAATAATAAATTTTAATTTTGTAAAAAAAATCAATGTAATATTAAAAAAAATTGATTTTTAGACAAAAGGTATTAAATTATTAAAAAAATGATTAAAAATTAAAAAAAATTACAAAAAAAATAAAAAAAATGTTACCTTTTCTTTTTTTTTACTAGTCCATTCCTCTTCCCACGTTAAAAAAAAATTTCTGGCCTCGACGGGAGTCGAAATCCCAACCTCCCTGTCGGGCCACGCCTTGGCGAGGGCTCAACCTCTAGTCGGGCTAGCTAGCCCGACGGAGATATGGGGGAGGAGACTTCATGTTGAAGCCTCCCCTCCCTAGGGCTTGGAGCGCGTGACGCGCTCTAAAGCTTTTTTAAAAAGCTTTTGGGACATTAGTCCCACATGCGCCGTGAAGGCGCATGTAAGTCGTTTAAAAATGGCTTAGCCCCTATGAGGACTCGATTGCCTATAGGCAATCCGAGTCCTCTATCGACCTTTTGTCCACTGCCATGTCGTGGCAAGTCAGGTCAGATGGCACGTGGCCAGTTTGCCACGTGTCACCCTCATGTCAAGGTTCGTTGACACGTGGTTGTCCACCACGTGTCACGTCCATCCTCTTCCAGTGATTGTCTGCCGCTTTCATCCTTGTATAATGGTTGTCCGCCACGTGTCATGTCTAGTCCAAGTCAAGTCTAATGGCTCTTCTCCATGTGTCATGTTTGGTCCAGTCTAGTCAACACCTCGATGTGCATGCCAAGGTCAGTGGCTGTTCACCATGTGTCTGGTCCAGATCAAGTCATCCACTATTGAGGTGGCACTTGCCACATGTCCTATGTAGGTCTTGTGTCAGTGCCTCGAGATCTATGCCCGAGCATGCATGGGTCCCAGCTACGATTGTCCTCAAGATTTTTGCCCAAGATGGTCGATAGTTTGTAGGGTTCTAGGCCACTGATCACTAGGGATTGGAGGGCGTGCCTGCCCTCGCAGATCTTGATCACCA
Source organism: Wollemia nobilis (assembly GCA_028583015.1). NCBI lineage: Eukaryota > Viridiplantae > Streptophyta > Pinopsida > Araucariales > Araucariaceae > Wollemia > Wollemia nobilis. The sequence goes on along the minus strand of JAQPPZ010017107.1, from coordinate 5,322,792 downwards.
GATCTGGCCGCTAGTCACCGGTGATTGGAGGGCCCGCCTGCCCTCTTATATCTTGCTCATCAAAGATCTAACAAGGATTTCCTTGTCAGTGGTTGTCAGATCCCATGACAGGGATGTCCCCTATTAGTGGGGTCAGACTCGAGGGCACTCCTGCCCTCGAGTTGGGTCTGGTCTCTGCCTAGGATGGTGTGCCTACCCTCTTGGCTATGTGCTGGACCCTACGAGGGTAGCAGCACTAGGTGCTTGTCGATAACCAGAGGGCCTCCTGCCCTCGAGATCTAGGCCCTGTGCTGTGGGATTTGACCTGCTATCAGGTTGCCTACTCCCATAGCCGCAAATGGCCCGATGACGTGGGCCTATGGGCCCTATCCTATGGTTGTGCGATGATATGGGCCTATGGGCCTTGCTTCCAAGGATCTGCCTCGGGATCCATGTAGGTCCTGAGGGCCAATAGGGTCCTCGAAGACCGTGCCAAGTCCAAGTCGGGTGGAACGAGCGAAGCTCGTATTAGGCCACCTAGTTGCAATGATACCAATGTTACAAAAGGTAAGACAAGAATTATTATTGATTAATCTCATCAACTATAGCATAGGATAGCTATAGGATTAAATTTGTTACAAAATAGATTATTTAACAGTAGATGCTATGTCTATGCTAACAACTAACCTATCTGCCGTCCAAAGAGAAATGATGGTAAGGTAGAATACTAACCAAGGTAACTGGTAATAGTAACTACTAGTGGTAAAAAGTAAGAAATTACTTTTTACCATGTGGTAAATTATATCTACCTAGGTGAAACTTAAATATTACCTAAATGAGGTAATAATCATAGTTACTAACATAGTAACTCTAACATCCCCCCTTATTACATTATTTGGGTAATACATACATATCCCTCTATACAACAATATTTGGGTGAACTATATAACTGCCCCAATACAGTGAAAAAGATGTTGATCTGCTGGTTCTTTGCTCTGTCACAGTGCTCTGGCTGCTCCTAAGCAAAAAGTGGGTCATTCCTCACTATGTCTTCATGCCAATGAATGTCCTTATGGTAATCACATCATCCAACCAAATTTGCATGGGTAATCAGCCACTGAAATCGCTAGGTGTAGTAGAATAGATCACTTCATACAAGGTTCATTCATTTACAATATAAATTTGCAAAAGATAAGGTAGCTAAGGTGTCGGTCGCTACCAAAAATGCACCCTTATAAGTTCCCCCCTTCTTTTTTCAAAACATAGTGTAATTAATTTATGAAGGAAGTGTGACTAAGGTGTCAGTCAAAGCCGAAAATGCATCCTTATAAGTCATCTTCCCTATTTACAAAAATGAGTGAAGAAAAGAAATGGATATCCCTCCTCAATTGCAAAAAAATGTGTAACTCAAGAGTGTTGTGAAGGATTTTACAAATATTGCCTCCTAGACAATTTTACACCACAAAAAATCACTCCTCTTGTTACAAGTACTTCAAACACCTAGAATTTGCTATTTATGAAGCCTAAAAGAGGTACAAGCACCCCTTATTGCAAGGTCTTCAAATTTTTTGGATTTTTTTTTTTTTTTTTTTTTTTTTTTTTTTTTTTTTATAATAATGTTATAATGGTTTTTTTTTTTTTTTTTTTTTTTTTTTTTAAGTATTTTTTTTTTTTTTTTTTTTTTTTAAATTCATCTTATTGTTATACTTTTTTTTTTTTTTTTTTGTTGTGTTTTATTGAAGAAAAATTTTTTTTTTGTTTTTTTTTTTTTTTTTTTTTTTTTTCTCTTTTTAATATTTTGGGGGGGAGAGGGATTTTCCCCCCTGGGGAAAGGGTTTCAATTTAAGGTTCCTTTTTCAAAAACTTGTTCTTTCTTTTGATTACCCTAAGAGAGTATCAAAATATAATTCACTCAAACAGATATTTAATGGCACCTGCCTTAACTCCCTTCAAGAAGGATGAAAAGTTTGAGGAAATTAAGCCAAACAAATAAGAGTGAATTAGGGGTTTTGATGATTTAGGAGAGAATATCAAGTAATTTTGGCGTTAAATGCATGCAAGGATTTACACAAATTTGTGAAATTTTGGGGTTTAGTGTGTTCTTGATTATATGACTTATAGTTGCAAAAAGAATGATGCAACAATAAAATAAGAAATGCCCTCAAAATTCTTATCACCTAGGTGTCGGATGCTACCGAAAATGCACCTAATTTTCCAATGAAGGTGTCGAGTAAAATCGAAAATGCACCTTTTTAATTTTTTGCAACAAAATATGTGTTTTGTGTTATGCAAAAAAAATGATATTTTTATGTCTCCTACTTTGTTTTCCAATTGTGTAAAAGAAGTACAATGTTGTATTCTCCCCTAAATTTTGCAAAATTAACAATTTTGAGCACTCCTTCCAAGACAATTCAACACATGACCCGCATTTGGAAGGCTTCCAGAACTAGTCGACACACGACTTAGTTTTTGATGGACCAAAGGTTACAATTACTTCTCAAATTTTTGCAAAAAAGAATGTGCAATTTTATGTCTTATATCCCCCCTTGGAGAAAACAAATGCACACTTTGCCTTTGAATTTTACAAAAAAAATTGGGTCTCCTTGTGTTACAATTTGGCAAAAAAGGATTCATGTTTGAACCTTTATTGTATGCTAAATTAACAAGGTTGAGAAGAGTTTAGGGTTTTCTTATTTGCAAAAAAAATTGCTCTTCTATGTCTTATATCCCCTCATGGAGAAAACAAAAGCTCTTCTTGATTTGATTGCAAAAAAAAAGAATCCTTAATTCTCTATTTTAATGCAAAATTTTAATAAATCTAATCATTATTTAATTAATAATAAAATTTAATTTTGTAAAAAAATCAATGTAATATTAAAAAAAATTGATTTTTAGACAAAAGGTATTAAATTATTAAAAAAAATGATTAAAAATAAAAAAAATTACAAAAAAAATAAAAAAATGTTACCTTTTCTTTTTTTTTACTAGTCCATTCCTCTGCCCACTTTAAAAAAAAATTTCTGGCCTCGACGGGAGTCGAAATCCCAACCTCCCTGTCGGGCCACGCCTTGGTGAGGGCTCAAAATCTAGTCGGGCTAGCTAGCCCGATGGAGATATGAGGGAGGAGACTTCATGTTGAAGCCTCCCCTCCCTAGGGCTTGGAGCATGTGACGCGCTCTAAAGCTTTTTTAAAAAAGCTTTTGGGACATTAGTCCCACATGCGCCGTGAAGGCGCATGTAAGTCGTTTAAAAATGGCTTAGCCCCTATGATGATTTGATTGCCTACAGGCAATCCAAGTCATCTATCCACCTTTTGTCCACTGCCATGTCGTGGCAAGTCAGGTCAGATGGCACGTGGCCAGTTTGCCACGTGTCACCCTCATGTCAAGGTTCGTTGACACGTGGTTGTCCACCACGTGTCACGTCCATCCTCTTCCAGTGATTGTTTGCCACTTTCATCCTCGTCTAATGGCTGTCTGCCACGTGTCATGTCTAGTCCAAGTCAAGTCTAATGGCTCTTCTCCATGTGTCATGTTTGGTCCAGTCTAGTCAACACCTCGATGTGCATGCCAAGGTCAGTGGCTGTTCACCATGTGTCTGGTCCAGATCAAGTCATCCACTGTTGAGGTGGCACTTGCCACATGTCCTATGTAGGTCTTGTGTCAGTGCCTCGGGATCTATGCCCGAGCATGCATGGGTCCCAGCTACGATTGTCCTCGAGATTTGTACCCAAGATGGTCGATAGTTTGTAGGGTTCTAGGCCACTGATCACTAGGGATTGGAGGGCGTGCCTGCCCTCGCAGATCTTGATCACCAGATCTGGCCGCTAGTCATCGGTGATCGAAGGGCCCGCCTACCCTCTTATATCTCACTCATCGAATATCTAACAAGGATTTCCTTGTCAGTGGTTGTCAGATCCCATGACAGGGATGTCCCCTATTAGTGGGGTCAGACTCGAGGGCACTCCTGCCCTCGAGTTGGGTCTGGTCTCTGCCTAGGAGGGTGTAACTACCCTCTTGGCTGTGTGCTGGACCCTACGAGGGTAGCAGCACTAGGGGCTTGTCGATAACCAGAGGGCCTCCTGCCCTCGAGATCTAGGCCCTGTGCAGCAGGCTTTGACCTGCTATCAGGTTGCTTACTCCCATAGCCACAAATGGCCTGATGACGTGGGCCTATGGGCCCTATCCTATGGTTGTGCGATGATATGGGCCTATGGGCCTTGCTGCCAAGGATCCGCCTCAGGATCCATGTAGGTCCTGAGGGCCAACAGGGTCCTCAAAGACCGTGCCAGGTCCAAGTCGGGTGGAACGAGCGAAGCTCGTATTAGGCCACCTAGTTGCAATGATACCAATGTTACAAAAGGTAGGACAAGAATTATTATTGATTAATCTCATCAACTATAGGATAGGATAGTTATAGGATTAAATTTGTTACAAAATAGATTATTTAACAATAGATGCTATGTCTATGCTAACAACTAACCTATCTTCCGTCCAAAGAGAAATGATGGTAAGGTAGAATACTAACCAAGGTAACTGGTAATAGTAACTACTAGTGGTAAAAAGTAAGAAATTACTTTTTACCATGTGGTAATTTATATCTACCTAGGTGAAACTTAAATATTACCTAAATGAGGTAATAATAATAGTTACTAACATAGTAACTCTAACATCCCCCCTTATTACATTATTTGGGTAATACATACATATCCCTCTATACAACAATATTTGGGTGAACTATATAACTGCCCCAATACGGTGAAAAAGATGTTGATCTGCTGGTTCTTTTCTCTGTCACAGTGCTCTGGCTGCTCCTAAGCAAAAAGTGGGTCATTCCTCACTATGTCTTCATGCCAATGAATGTCCTTATGGTAATCACATCATCCAACCAAATTTGCATGGGTAACCAGCCACTGCAATTGCTAGGTGTAGTAGAATAGATCACTTCATACAAGGTTCATTCATTTACAATATGAATTTGCAAAAGATAAGGTAGCTAAGGTGTCGGTCGCTACCAAAAATGCACCCTTATAAGTTCCCCCCTTCTTTTTGCAAAACATAGTGTAATTAATTTATGAAGGAAGTGTGACTAAGGTGTCGATCAAAGCCGAAAATGCATCCTTATAAGTCATCTTCCCTATTTACAAAAATGAGTGAAGAAAAGAAATGGATATCCCTCCTCAATTGCAAAAAAATGTGCAACTCAAGAGTGTTGTGAAGGATTTTACAAATATTGCCTCCTAGACAATTGTACACCACAAAAAATCACTCCTCTTGTTACAAGTACTTCAAACACCTAGAATTTGCTATTTATGAAGCCTAAAAGAGGTACAAGCACCCCTTATTGCAAGGTCTTCAAACAAAACTTGTTCTTTCTTTTGATTACCCTAAGAGAGTATCAAAATATAATTCACTCAAACAGATATTTAATGGCACCTGCCTTAAATCCCTTCAAGAAGGATGAAAAGTTTGAGGAAATTAAGCCAAACAAATAAGAGTGAATTAGTGGTTTTGATGATTTAGGAGAGAATATCAACTAATTTTGGCGTTAAATCTGTGCAAGGATTTACACAAATTTGTGAAATTTTGGGGTTTAGTGTGTTCTTGATTATATGACTTATAGTTGCAAAAAGAATGATGCAACAATAAAACAAGAAATGCCCTCAAAATTCTTATCACATAGGTGTCGGATGCTACCGAAAATGCACCTAATTTTCCAATGAAGGTGTCGAGTAAAATCGAAAATGCACCTTTTTAATTTTTTGCAACAAAATATGTGTTTTGTGTTATGCAAAAAAAATGATATTTTTATGTCTCCTACTTTGTTTTCCAATTGTGTAAAATAAGTACAATGTTGTCTTCTCCCCTAAATTTTGCAAAATTAACAATTTTGAGCACTCCTTCCAAGACAATTCAACACATGACCCGCATTTGGAAGGCTTCCAAAACTAGTCGACACACGACTTAGTTTTTGATGGACCAAAGGTTACAATTACTTCTCAAATGTTTGCAAAAAAGAATGTGCAATTTTATGTCTTATATCTCCCCTTGGAGAAAACAAATGCACACTTTGCCTTTGAATTTTACAAAAAAAAATTGGGTCTCCTTGTGTTACAATTTGGCAAAAAAGGATTCATGTTTGAACCTTTATTGTATGCTAAATTAACAAGGTTGAGAAGAGTTTAGGGTTTTCTTATGTGCAAAAAAAATTGCTCTTCTATGTCTTATATCCCCTCATGGAGAAAACAAAAGCTCTTCTTGATTTGATTGCAAAAAAAAAAAAATCCTTTAATTCTCTATTTTAATGCAAAATTTTAATAAATCTAATCATTATTTAATTAATAATAAATTTTAATTTTGTAAAAAAAATCAATGTAACATTAAAAAAAATTGATTTTTAGACAAAAGGTATTAAATTATTAAAAAAATGATTAAAAATTAAAAAAAATTACAAAAAAAATAAAAAAAATGTTACCTTTTATTTTTTTTTTTACTAGTCCATTCCTCCGCCCACGTTAAAAAAAATTTTCTCGGCCTCGACGGGAGTCGAAATCCTAACCTCCCCGTCGGGCCACGCCTTGGCGAGGGCTCAACCTCTAGTCGGGCTAGCTAGCCCGACGGAGATATGGGGGAGGAGACTTCATCTTGAAGCCTCCCCTCCCTAGGGCTTGGAGCGCGTGACGCGCTCTAAAGATTTTTTAAAAAATCTTTTGGGACTTTAGTCCCACATGCGCCGTGAAGGCGCATGTAAGTCGTTTAAAAATGACTTAGCCCCTATGAGGACTCGATTGCCTACGGGCAATCCAAGTCCTCTATCCACCTTTTGTCCACTGCCATGTCATGGCAAGTCAGGTCAGATGGCACGTGGCCAGTTCGCCACGTGTCACCCTCATGTCAAGGTTCGTTTACACGTGGTTGTCCACCATGTGTCACGTCCATCCTCTTCCAGTGATTGTCTACCGCTTTCATCCTCGTATAATGGCTGTCTGCCACGTGTCATGTCTAGTCCAAGTCAAGTCTAATGGCTCTTCTCCATGTGTCATGTTTGGTCCAGTCTAGTCAACACCTCGAGGTGCATGCCAAGGTCAGTGGTTGTTCGCCATGTGTCCGGTCCAGATCAAGTGCATCCTCTCGTTGCAGGTGGCACTTGCCACATGTCCTATGTAGGTCTTGTGTCGCTACCTCGAGATCTATGCCCGAGCATGCATGGGTCCCAGCCTACGATTGTCCTCGAGATTTTTACCCAAGATGGTCGATAGTTTGAAGGGTTCTAGGCCACTGATCACTAGGGATTGGAGGGCGTGCCTGCCCTCGCAGATCTTGATCACCAGATCTGGCCGCTAGTCACTGGTGATCGGAGGGCCCGCCTGCCCTCTTATATCTCGCTCATCAAAGATCTAACAAGGATTTCCTTGTCAGTGGTTGTCAGATCCCATGACAGGGATGTCCCCTATTAGTGGGGTCAGAATCGAGGGCACTCCTGCCCTCGAGTTGGGTCTGGTCTCTGCATAGGAGGGTGTGCCTACCCTCTTGGCTGTGTGTTGGACCCTACGAGGGTAGCAGCACTAGGGGCTTGTCGATAACCAGAGGGCCTCCTGCCCTCGAGATCTAGGCCCTGTGCAGCAGGCTTTGACCTGCTATCAGGTTGCCTACTCCCATAGCCGCAAATGGCCCGATGACGTGGGCCTATGGGCCCTATCCTATGGTTGTGCGATGATATGGGCCTATGGGCCTTGCTGCCAAGGATCCGCCTCGGGATCCATGTAGGTCCTGAGGGCCAACAGGGCCCTCGAAGACCGTGCCAGGTCCAAGTCGGGTGGAACGAGCGAAGCTCGTATTAGGCCACCTAGTTGCAATGATACCAATGTTACAAAAGGTAGGACAAGAATTATTATTGATTAATCTCATCAACTATAGGATAGGATAGCTATAGGATTAAATTTGTTACAAAATAGATTATTTAACAATAGATGCTATGTCTATGCTTACAACTAACCTATCTACCGTCCAAAGAGAAATGATGGTAAGGTAGAATACTAACCAAGGTAACTGGTAATAGTAACTACTAGTGGTAAAAAGTAAGAAATTACTTTTTACCATGTGGTAAATTATATCTACCTAGGTGAAACTTAAATATTACCTAAATGAGGTAATAATCATAGTTACTAACATAGTAACTCTAACATCCCCCCTTATTACATTATTTGGGTAATACATACATATCCCTCTATACAACAATATTTGGGTGAACTATATAACTGCCCCAATACAGTGAAAAAGATGTTGATATGTTGGTTCTTTGCTCGTCACGGTTGCTCTGGCTGCTCCTAAGCAAAAAGTGGGTCATTCCTCACTATGTCTTCATGCCAATGAATGTCCTTATGGTAATCACATCATCCAACCAAATTTGCATGGGTAATCAGCCACTAAAATCGCTAGGTGTAGTAGAATAGATCACTTCATACAAGGTTCATTCATTTACAATATAAATTTGCAAAAGATAAGGTAGCTAAGGTGTCGGTCGCTACCAAAAATGCACCCTTATAAGTTCCCCCCTTCTTTTTTCAAAACATAGTGTAATTAATTTATGAAGGAAGTGTGACTAAGGTGTCAGTCAAAGCCGAAAATGCATCCTTATAAGTCAACTTCCCTATTTACAAAAATGAGTGAAGAAAAGAAATGGATATCCCTCCTCAATTGCAAAAAAATGTGCAACTCAAGAGTGTTGTGAAGGATTTTACAAATATTGCCTCCTAGACAATTTTACACCACAAAAAATCACTCCTCTTGTTACAAGTACTTCAAACACCTAGAATTTGCTATTTATGAAGCCTAAAAGAGGTACAAGCACCCCTTATTGCAAGGTCTTCAAAAACTTGTTCTTTATTTTGATTACCCTAAGAGAGTATCAAAATATAATTCACTCAAACAAATATTTAATGGCACCTGCCTTAACTCCCTTCAAGTAGGATGAAAAGTTTGAGGAAATTATGCCAAACAAATAAGAGTGAATTAGGGGTTTTGATGATTTAGGAGAGAATATCAACTAATTTTGGCGTTAAATCTGTGCAAGGATTTACACAAATTTGTGAAATTTTGGGGTTTAGTGTGTTCTTGATTATATGACTTATAGTTGCAAAAAGAATGATGCAACAATAAAACAAGAAATGCCCTCAAAATTCTTATCACCTAGGTGTCGGATGCTACCGAAAATGCACCTAATTTTCCAATGAAGGTGTCGAGTAAAATCGAAAATGCACCTTTTTAATTTTTTGCAACAAAATATGTGTTTTGTGTTATGCAAAAAAAATGATATTTTTGTCTCCTACTTTGTTTTCCAATTGTGTAAAAGAAGTACAATGTTGTCTTCTCCCCTAAATTTTGCAAAATTAACAATTTTGAGCACTCCTTCCAAGACAATTCAACACATGACCCGCATTTGGAAGGCTTCCAGAACTAGTCGACACACGACTTAGTTTTTGATGGACCAAAGGTTACAATTACTTCTCAAATTTTTGCAAAAAAGAATGTGCAATTTTATGTCTTATATCTCCCCTTGGAGAAAACAAATGCACACTTTGCCTTTGAATTTTACAAAAAAAAATTGGGTCTCCTTGTGTTACAATTTGGCAAAAAAGGATTCATGTTTGAACCTTTATTGTATGCTAAATTAACAAGGTTGAGAAGAGTTTAGGGTTTTCTTATGTGCAAAAAAAATTGCTCTTCTATGTCTTATATCCCCTCATGGAGAAAAAAAAAGCTCTTCTTGATTTGTTTGCAAAAAAAAAAAAATCCTTAATTCTCTATTTTAATGCAAAATTTTAATAAATCTAATCATTATTTAATTAATAATAAAATTTAATTTTGTAAAAAAATCAATGTAATATTAAAAAAAATTGATTTTTAGACAAAAGGTATTAAATTATTAAAAAAATGATTAAAAATTAAAAAAAATTACAAAAAAAATAAAAAAAATGTTACCTTTTATTTTTTTTTTTACTAGTCCATTCCTCTGCCCACGTTAAAAAAAATTTTCTGGCCTCGACGGGAGTCGAAATCCCAACCTCCCTGTCGGGCCACGCCTTGGCGAGGGCTCAAAATCTAGTCGGGCTAGCTAGCCCGACGGAGATATGGGGGAGGAGACTTCATATTGAAGCCTCCCCTCCCTAGGGCTTGGAGCATGTGACGCGCTCTAAAGATTTTTTAAAAAATCTTTTGGGACATTAGTCCCACATGCGCCGTGAAGGCGCATGTAAGCTGTTTAAAAATGGCTTAGACCCTATGATGATTCGATTGCCTACAGGCAATCCAAGTCCTCTATCCACCTTTTGTCCACTGCCATGTCATGGCAAGTCAGGTCAGATGGCACGTGGCCAGTTCGCCACGTGTCACCCTCATGTCAAGGTTCGTTTACACGTGGTTGTCCACCATGTGTCACGTCCATCCTCTTCCAGTGATTGTCTACCGCTTTCATCCTCGTCTAATGGCTGTCCGCCACGTGTCATGTCTAGTCCAAGTCAAGTCTAATGGCTCTTCTCCATGTGTCATGTTTGGTCCAGTCTAGTCAACACCTCGATGTGCATGCCAAGGTCAGTGGCTGTTCACCATGTGTCTGGTCCAGATCAAGTCATCCTCTGTTGAGGTGGCACTTGCCACATGTCCTATGTAGGTCTTGTGTCAGTACCTCAGGATCTATGCCCGAGCATGCATGGGTCCCAGCTACGATTGTCCTCGAGATTTTTACCCAAGATGGTCGATAGTTTGAAGGGTTCTAGGCCACTGATCACTAGGGATTGGAGGGCGTGCCTGCCCTCGCAGATCTTGATCACCAGATCTGGCCGCTAGTCACCGGTGATCGGAGGGCCCGCCTGCCCTCTTATATCTCGCTCATCAAAGATCTAACAAGGATTTCCTTGTCAGTGGTTGTCAGATCCCATGACAGGGATGTCCCCTATTAGTGGGGTCAGAATCGAGGGCACTCCTGCCCTCGAGTTGGGTCTGGTCTCTGCCTAGGAGAGTGTGCCTACCCTCTTGGCTGTGTGCTGGACCCTACGAGGGTAGCAGCACTAGGGGCTTGTCGATAACCAGAGGGCCTCCTGCCCTCGAGATCTAGGCCCTGTGCTGCAGGCTTTGACCTGCTATCAGGTTGAATACTCCCATAGCCGCAAATGGCCCGATGACGTGGGCCTATGGGCCCTATCCTATGGTTGTGCGATGATATGGGCCTATGGGCCTTGCTGCCAAGGATCCGCCTCAGGATCCATGTAGGTCCTGAGGGCCAACAGGGTCCTCGAAGACCGTGCCAGGTCCAAGTCGGGTGGAACGAGCGAAGCTCGTATTAGGCCACCTAGTTGCAATGATACCAATGTTACAAAAGGTAGGACAAGAATTATTATTGATTAATCTCATCAACTATAGGATAGGATAGCTATAGGATTAAATTTGTTACAAAATAGATTATTTAACAATAGATGCTATGTCTATGCTTACAACTAACCTATCTGCCGTCCAAAGAGAAATGATGGTAAGGTAGAATACTAACCAAGGTAATCGGTAATAGTAACTACTAGTGGTAAAAAGTAAGAAATTACTTTTTACCATGTGGTAAATTATATCTACCTAGGTGAAACTTAAATATTACCTAAATGAGGTAATAATCATAGTTACTAACATAGTAACTCTAACATCCCCCCTTATTACATTATTTGGGTAATACATACATATCCCTCTATACAACAATATTTGGGTGAACTATATAACTGCCCCAATACAGATGAAAAAGATGTTGATCTGCTGGTTCTTTGCTCTGTCACAGTGCTCTGGCTGCTCCTAAGCAAAAAGTGGGTCATTCCTCACTATGTCTTCATGCCAATGAATGTCCTTATGGTAATCACATCATCCAACCAAATTTGCATGGGTAATCAGCCACTAAAATCGCTAGGTGTAGTAGAATAGATCACTTCATACAAGGTTCATTCATTTACAATATAAATTTGCAAAAGATAAGGTAGCTAAGGTGTCGGTCGCTACCAAAAATGCACCCTTATAAGTTCCCCCCTTATTTTTTCAAAACATAGTGTAATTAATTTATGAAGGAAGTGTGACTAAGGTGTCAGTCAAAGCCGAAAATGCATCCTTATAAGTCAACTTCCCTATTTACAAAAATGAGTGAAGAAAAGAAATGGATATCCCTCCTCAATTGCAAAAAAATGTGCAACTCAAGAGTGTTGTGAAGGATTTTACAAATATTGCCTCCTAGACAATTTTACACCACAAAAAATCACTCCTCTTGTTACAAGTACTTCAAACACCTAGAATTTGCTATTTATGAAGCCTAAAAGAAGTACAAGCACCCTTTATTGCAAGGTCTTCAAATGGGGGAGAAGGAAGGGGAAACTTGTTATTTCTTTTGATTACCCTAAGAGAGTATCAAAATATAATTCACTCAAACAAATATTTAATGGCACTCGCCTTAACTCCCTTCCAAGTAGGATGAAAAGTTTGAGGAAATTAAGCCAAACAAATAAGAGTGAATTAGGGGTTTTGATGATTTAGGAGAGAATATCAACTAATTTTGGCGTTAAATCGTGCAAGGATTTACACAAATTTGTGAAATTTTGGGGTTTAGTGTGTTCTTGATTCTATGACTTATAGTTGCAAAAAGAATGATGCAACAATAAAACAAGAAATGCCCTCAAAATTCTTATCACCTAGGTGTCGGATGCTACCGAAAATGCACCTAATTTGCCAATGAAGGTGTCGAGTAAAATCGAAAATGCACCTTTTTAATTTTTTGCAACAAAATATGTGTTTTGTGTTATGCAAAAAAAATGATATTTTTGTCTCCTACTTTGTTTTCCAATTGTGTAAAAGAAGTACAATGTTGTATTCTCCCCTAAATTTTGCAAAATTAACAATTTTGAGCACTCCTTCCAAGACAATTCAACACATGACCCGCATTTGGAAGGCTTCCAGAACTAGTCGACACACGACTTAGTTTTTGATGGACCAAAGGTTACAATTACTTCTCAAATGTTTGCAAAAAAGAATGTGCAATTTTATGTCTTATATCTCCCCTTGGAGAAAACAAATGCACACTTTGCCTTTGAATTTTACAAAAAAAAATTGGGTCTCCTTGTGTTACAATTTGGCAAAAAAGGATTCATGTTTGAACCTTTATTGTATGCTAAATTAACAAGGTTGAGAAGAGTTTAGGGTTTTCTTATTTGCAAAAAAAATTGCTCTTCTATGTCTTATATCCCCTCATGGAGAAAACAAAAGCTCTTCTTGATTTGTTTGCAAAAAAAAAAAATACTTTAATTCTCTATTTTAATGCAAAATTTTAATAAATCTAATCATTATTTAATTAATAATAAATTTTAATTTTGTAAAAAAAATCAATGTAATATTAAAAAAAATTGATTTTTAGACAAAAGGTATTAAATTATTAAAAAAATGATTAAAAATTAAAAAAAATTACAAAAAAAATAAAAAAAATGTTACCTTTTCTTTTTTTTTACTAGTCCATTCCTCTGCCCACGTTAAAAAAAAAATTCTGGCCTCGACGGGAGTCGAAATCCCAACCTCCCTGTCGGGCCACGCCTTGGCGAGGGCTCAAAATCTAGTCGGGCTAGCTAGCCCGACGGAGATATGGGGGAGGAGACTTCATGTTGAAGCCTCCCCTCCCTAGGGCTTGGAGCATGTGACGCGCTCTAAAGATTTTTTAAAAAAGCTTTTGGGACATTAGTCCCACATGCACCGTGAATGCGCATGTAAGCTGTTTAAAAATGGCTTAGCCCCTATGATGATTCGATTGCCTACAGGCAATCCAAGTCCTCTATCCACCTTTTGTCCACTGCCATGTCGTGGCAAGTCAGGTCAGATGGCACGTGGCCAGTTTGCCACGTGTCACCCTCATGTCAAGGTTCGTTGACATGTGGTTGTCCACCACGTGTCACGTCCATCCTCTTCCAGTGATTGTCTGCCGCTTTCATCCTCGTCTAATGGCTGTCCGCCACGTGTCATGTCTAGTCCAAGTCAAGTCTAATGGCTCTTCTCCATGTGTCATGTTTGGTCCAGTCTAGTCAACACCTCGATGTGCATGCCAAGGTCAGTGGCTGTTCACCATGTGTCTGGTCCAGATCAAGTCATCCACTGTTGAGGTGGCACTTGCCACATGTCCTATGTAGGTCTTGTGTCAGTGCCTCGGGATCTATGCCCGAGCATGCATGGGTCCCAGCTACGATTTTCCTCGAGGTTTGTACCCAAGATGGTCGATAGTTTGTAGGGTTCTAGGCCACTGATCACTGGGGATTGGAGGGCGTGCCTGCCCTCACAGATCTTGATCACCAGATCTGGCCGCTAGTCACCAGTGATCGGAGGGCCCGCCTGCCCTCTTATATCTCGCTCATCGAAGATCTAACAAGGATTTCCTTGTCAGTGGTTGTCAGATCCCATGACAGGGATGTCCCCTATTAGTGGGGTTAGACTCGAGGGCACTCCTGCCCTCGAGTTGGGTCTGGTCTCTGCCTAGGAGGGTGTGCCTACCCTCTTGGCTGTGTGCTGGACCCTACGAGGGTAGCAACACTAGGGGCTTGTCGATAACCAGAGGGCCTCCTGCCCTCGAGATCTAGGCCCTGTGTAGCAGGCTTTGACCTGCTATCAGGTTGCTTACTCCCATAGCCGCAAATGGCCCGATTACGTGGGCCTATGGGCCCTATCCTATGGTTGTGCGATGATATGGGCCTATGGGCCTTGCTGCCAAGGATCCGCCTCAGGATCCATGTAGGTCCTGAGGGCCAACAGGGTCCTCGAAGACCGTGCCAGGTCCAAGTCGGGTGGAATGAGCGAAGCTCGTATTAGGCCACCTAGTTGCAATGATACCAATGTTACAAAAGGTAGGACAAGAATTATTATTGATTAATCTCATCAACTATAGGATAGGATAGCTATAGGATTAAATTTGTTACAAAATAGATTATTTAACAATAGATGCTATGTCTATGCTAACAACTAACCTATCTTCCGTCCAAAGAGAAATGATGGTAAGGTAGAATACTAACCAAGGTAACTGGTAATAGTAACTACTAGTGGTAAAAAGTAAGAAATTACTTTTTACCATGTGGTAAATTATATCTACCTAGGTGAAACTTAAATATTACCTAAATGAGGTAATAATCATAGTTACTAACATAGTAACTCTAACATCCCCCCTTATTACATTATTTGGGTAATACATACATATCCCTCTATACAACAATATTTGGGTGAACTATATAACTCGCCCCAATACGATGAAAAAGATGTTGATCTCGCTGGTTCTTTGCTCTGTCACAGTGCTGCTCCTAAGCAAAAAGTGGGTCATTCCTCACTATGTCTTCATGCCAATGAATGTCCTTATGGTAATCACATCATCCAACCAAATTTGCATGGGTAATCAGCCACTGAAATCGCTAGGTGTAGTAGAATAGATCACTTCATACAAGGTTCATTCATTTACAATATAAATTTGCAAAAGATAAGGTAGCTAAGGTGTCGGTCGCTACCAAAAATGCACCCTTATAAGTTCCCCCCTTATTTTTTCAAAACATAGTGTAATTAATTTATGAAGGAAGTGTGACTAAGGTGTCGACCAAAGCCGAAAATGCATCCTTATAAGTCATCTTCCCTATTTACAAAAATGAGTGAAGAAAAGAAATGGATATCCCTCCTCAATTGCAAAAAAATGTGCAACTCAAGAGTGTTGTGATGGATTTTACAAATATTGCCTCCTATACAATTGTACACCACAAAAAATCACTCCTCTTGTTACAAGTACTTCAAACACCTAGAATTTGCTATTTATGAAGCCTAAAAGAGGTACAAGCACCCCTTATTGCAAGGTCTTCAAAAACTTGTTCTTTCTTTTGATTACCCTAAGAGAGTATCAAAATATAATTCACTCAAACAGATATTTAATGGCACCTGCCTTAACTCCCTTCAAGAAGGATGAAAAGTTTGAGGAAATTAAGCCAAAAAAATAAGAGTGAATTAGGGGTTTTGATGATTTAGGAGAGAATATCAACTAATTTTGGCGTTAAATCGTGCAAGGATTTACACAAATTTGTGAAATTTTGGGGTTTAGTGTGTTCTTGATTCTATGACTTATAGTTGCAAAAAGAATGATGCAACAATAAAACAAGAAATGCCCTCAAAATTCTTATCACCTAGGTGTCGGATGCTACCGAAAATGCACCTAATTTTCCAATGAAGGTGTCGAGTAAAATCGAAAATGCACCTTTTTAATTTTTTGCAACAAAATATGTGTTTTGTGTTATGCAAAAAAAATGATATTTTTATGTCTCCTACTTTGTTTTCCAATTGTGTAAAAGAAGTACAATGTTGTCTTCTCCCCTAAATTTTGCAAAATTAACAATTTTGAGCACTCCTTCCAAGACAATTCAACACATGACCCACATTTGGAAGGCTTCCAGAACTAGTCGACACACGACTTAGTTTTTTATGGACCAAAGGTTACAATTACTTCTCAAATGTTTGCAAAAAAGAATGTGCAATTTTATGTCTTATATCCCCCCTTGGAGAAAACAAATGCACACTTTGCCTTTGAATTTTACAAAAAAAATTGGGTCTCCTTGTGTTACAATTTGGCAAAAAAGGATTCATGTTTGAACCTTTATTGTATGCTAAATTAACAAGGTTGAGAAGAGTTTAGGGTTTTCTTATGTGCAAAAAAAATTGCTCTTTTATGTCTTATATCCCCTCATGGAGAAAACAAAAGCTCTTCTTGATTTGATTGCAAAAAAAAAAAAAATCCTTTAATTCTCTATTTTAATGCAAAATTTTAATAAATCTAATCATTATTTAATTAATAATAAATTTTAATTTTGTAAAAAAAATCAATGTAATATTAAAAAAAATTGATTTTTAGACAAAAGGTATTAAATTATTAAAAAAATAATTAAAAATTAAAAAAAATAAAAAAAATGTTACCTTTTATTTTTTTTTTACTAGTCCATTCCTCTGCCCACGTTAAAAAAAATTTTCTGGCCTCGACGGGAGTCGAAATCCCAACCTCCCTATCGGGCCACGCCTTGGCGAGGGCTCAAAATCTAGTCGGGCTAGCTAGCCCGACGGAGATATGGGGGAGGAGACTTCATATTGAAGCCTCCCCTCCCTAGGGCTTGGAGCATGTGACGCGCTCTAAAGATTTTTTAAAAAGCTTTTGGGACATTAGTCCCACATGCACCGTGAAGGCGCATGTAAGCTGTTTAAAAATGGCTTAGCCCCTATGATGATTCGATTGCCTACAGGCAATCCAAGTCCTCTATCCACATTTTTTCCACTGCCATGTCATGGCAAGTCAGGTCAGATGGCACGTGGCCAGTTCGCCACGTGTCACCCTCATGTCAAGGTTCGTTGACACGTGGCTGTCTGCCACATGTCGTGTCTATCCTCTTCCAGTAGCTATCTGCTGCATTCATCCTCATCTAGTGGCTATCTACCACGTGTCATGTCTGGTCCAGGTCAAGTCTAGTGGCTCTTCTCCATGTGTCATGTTTGGTCCAGTCCAATCAACACCTCGATGTGCATGCCAAGGTCAGTGGCTGTTCGCCATGTGTCTGGTCCGGATCGAGTCATCCACTGTCGAGGTGGCACTTTCCACATGTCCTATGTAGGTCTTGTGTCAGTGCCTCAAGATCTATGCCCGAGCACGCATGGGTGCCAGCTACGATTATCCTCGAGATTTGTGCTCAAGACGGTCGGTAGTTTGTAGGGTTCTAGGCCACCGGTCACTGGGGATTGGAGGGCGTGCTTGCCCTCGCAGATCCTGATTTCTAGATCTGGCTATTGGTCACTGATGATCGAAGGGCCCACCTACCCTCTCAAATCCTACTCTTCGAAGATCTAACAGGGATTTCCTTGTCAATGTTTGTCAGATCCCCTGATAGAGATGTCCCCTGTTAGTGGGGTCAGACCCGAGGGCACTCCTGCCCTTGGGTTGGGTCTGGTCTCTACCTAGGAGGGTGTGCCTACCCTCCTAACTGTGTGCTGGACCCTACAGGGGCAACAGCACTAGGGGCTTGCAGGTAACCAGAGGGCCTCCTACCCTCGAGATCTAGGCCCTATGCTGCTGGCTTTGACCTGCTGTCAGGCCGCCTGCTCCCATGGCCGCCCATGGCCCGATTACATGGGGCTATGGGCCCTATCCTATGGTCACACGATGATATGGGCCTATGGGCCTTGCTGCCAGGGATCCGCCTTAGGATCCATGCAGGTCCTAAGGGCCAGCAAGGCCCTCAAAGACTGTGCCAGGTTCAAGTCGGGTGGAACGAGCGAAGCTCGTATTAGGCCACCCGACTGTGATGATACCAATGTTACAAAAGGTAAGACAAGAATTATTATTGATTAATCTCATCAACTATAGCATAGGATAGCTATAGGATTAAATAGGTTACAAAATAGATTATTTAACAATAGATGCTATGTCTACACTAACAACTAACCTATCTGCCATCCAAAGGGAAATGACGGTAAGGTAGACTACTAACCAAGGTAACTCGTAATAGTAACTACTAGTGGTAAAAAGTAAGAAATTACTTTTTACCATGTGGTAAATTATATCTACTTAGGTGAAACTTAAATATTACCTAAATGAGGTAATAATCATAGTTACTAACATAGTAACTCTAACATCTGCGAGCCTAAGGGGTGATAACTCAACCCTTGGAGGATCTCCTCGAGAAACCCCAAGTAAGGAACCACATCATAGAACAAAGTCATATAAACAAAAATAGGCTTCATAGCCATCCTCATCAAGGAGACATGAGGAGACCTCGAGGGCCTCCTCTAAACACACAGAAACATCTCAAAGACGTGAGGAAGCTTCAAGGGCTTCCTCCTCAAATGGACATAAAGAAGGTTCTAAAACCCATTTTTCACATGGGTATGACAAGACTGTTACATATCCATCCACATGGAGGAAACATGTTACCACCAAGCTCTCTTCATCAAGAAGGCAAACAAGAATTACAACACCTCAAGACTCATAAGAAACATATGAAATAGGTCTACCCACTAAAGGGAAGGAAACTAGAGCTACATCTAGTCATGGGAATCATATAGAAGAAACCCTTCACACAAAAGGAAATATTATCATAGACTATGACCTCATAGGAGTAAATGGCACCCCATGGGACCAACCATGGAAAACAAGATAGCTAGATGGGTTGGATTGATTTCCTACTCAACCAACTCAAATAACTATAGCTACTGAGAACTCTGCATCTGGAAGCTCATGAACTGTGACTTCTAAACATACCTCCTAGTTTGGGGGTACCTCAGAGTGATCCTGAAAAAGATGCATGGAGTCTGATCATAGGGATACTCAACAGTACACTAAACAATTCGCATTAACTAGCAAGAGTACAGATATAGCAGAAACCCCCTTGAGGAATCTATGATTCATGACAACAAGAATAGAGTCAGATAAACATGAGTCTTCTATGATAGCACAAACTGACCGAATGAGGTAGTTATAAAATTCATTACGTAAGGAGCGACAGCTAGTAGAAGCTCTTGAACAAGAGAAAAAAATAGAGACTCTTGCACCAAAATGAGCAGCACATAAGAGAGCAAGCTGAGCGGTTAGCTCTTAACAATTTATGGGAAAATTGAAGTGACCAACAAATAACAAGACACATTGACACACCTAAAGAGATGCGCAGTAGAAAATATAGCCCACAATGAAACCCCCCACCAAATCATGAATGAAATCCAACTAATGGGGGAAGGGCAAACATAGCAAACCAAGATCATAATCCTGGGTCCCCTCCTAGGAGAGAGAAAAATGGAAAAAATAAAATGGATAGAGAGTTACATCCATTGTAAATATGGATAGGCTTACAACAGGAGTAAATTCGTGCATCAAAGGTATTTCAAGAGCTTGCTAAAAAGATGAAAACCTTTGAGAAACAAGAGGTAGCTAGGAACTCACCAACATTGAGCAAAATACACAATCAACCATTGTGCCCATCAATCCCTAGCCCCCCATATCCTAAGCACTTTGATATGCCTATGTTAGATAAGTTTAAAGGTGAAGAGGATGCACAAGAGCATGTTACCAATTTTATCAGCACCTATTTTCATCTTGAAGACAATGACGCTCTTATGCTAAGGATATTCATAATGACATTTTCAGGTGCTGCCACTCAATGGTTCAACCAACTACCTAAGCATAGCATAACCAACTTTGAACAACTAGTAAACACAATCTTGAAGTGTTTCTCCTTTGTTTCTAAGAAGAAGGTGAACCTTTCAGACCTGGCTAACTTGAAACAGTATGATGATGAGCCAGTAATGGATTATGGGAATAGATGGAGAAAAGTCATGGTAAAATTATCATTCTCCATTCCCATAGAAGATATCATTCGCATGTTAGCCAAAATTTTTTCTAAACATATCTCCCTCTTGCTACAACTCCAATAGTATCCTTCATTTGAATAAGCTCTAGCATAGGTCAAGCTCATCGAAGAGATAAAAGTAGATGAGGGAACCATTAAGCTCCAAAACAAAAAGGAGTGGAACAAGAATGGTAAGAATGACAAGTATAAGCAAAATTAGGGCAACCTTACTCTAGTTAATCAAGTCATATTAGCTACACCCAAGTATGGGGTGCACAACAACCACAAAACTATCAATCACATCCCCCACCAGCCAACTACGACCAAAAGAACAATCAGGGAAGAAACCAAGAATGCAAGCCACCTCATTATTTCATGCCTCTGACAGAATCAATGCAACCAATATTTAATCAGCTGAGCAATGCCAGGAGGATCAGATTTCTTGATATAACTCTTATAGATCCCAACGATCCTAATCCAAAAGGATATAGGGAAGATCAATTTTTTCCTTATCACAAAATACCGGGGCATGACATCGAGGCTTGCATCAGTTTTAAGCACCAAGTACAAAATATGATTGAGGTGGGAGAACTCAAAGTTGACAATCCACTGGCTCCCAATAACAGAGACATGGGCATATACAAAAACCCATTACCCAATAATGAGACCCCTCGAGAGCAAGGGGTAAAATTCAATCAGGTTTGATCTAATATACCTACCCATGAATGGGAGGGGATGGTTGATATTGTCAACATAGCAACAAATACTAGGCGGTATGGTTAACCACAACCACCTGCAGCTCTCATGAACACCCCCGCTACCCCTAGGCAAAGGTAAGACAACCTTCCAAGTCCACCAATGCGACCTGTGGTAACTATTTGGAGTAGATTGGAGCAAAACCTATAGACGACTCCAACTAAGTTATCCATCTATGAGCTCATACAATAGTCTCCAAAGCATAAGGAGTCTCTAATGGATATTTTAAGGACAATTGAGCTTCAACATCAAGATGTGAATGCATTCACTCTGTAGCACCCCAAAATTGGCACAGTTAAACCTTAGTAAAAAGATAACAATTTGAATTTTAACCCCAAACCGCCCGGTAACTACCCGTTACCCACTTTCCTTGTTTTCCATGCCATTTTTAGGATTTGTTTTGACCATTGGACAATATCATCACAGATTAGATGAAATCATCCCAGATCTGACAAATTCGTCTGGAACAGAACATCCAGACGATTTCATCCCAAAACCAAATTTTCATAATTAGCTTCTATTTCAACAACTTCTCTAACTTGGGCAAAAAGTGTGTCTACGCAGTTAGAGTCTCCCCCGTTGGAGATCTCCCAAATTGGGATGATCTCCAACCTCCTAACTTCTCCCTAATCCTATATAAACTGGGACTTTCTTATTTTATCCCCCTGAACCCCCTAGCTAATAGATTTCCCTACAAATTTAGTTCTTTGTGCCTTAGAACACCTTCATACTTTTGTTTGCATTGCATATTTCAAGTTTTCTTGCATGAATCTTACTGTTCTTCAGCCAAAGCAAGCTTGGATCATTGCAGGTGATTACAAATGATTTCGAATGATCCTATCATAGATCAACGATGATCTCATACGATTGGAGGCGACCTCTACTATAGTCTAGATTGGGGGCAATCAGAGCCCAGAGTTTCATTTCCTTATTGTTTTTTGCATTTCTTTATGCATTGTATTAGTTATTGTATTTATGCATCTTGGAGTTCACCTCATTTAATATAAATGCATGATAAAGCCAAAATAAATTGTTAAGTTGATGCATTTCCTTTTAATTGCTATTTTGATTTATTATTTAGACAAATTCATTGTTATTTCTATCATTTCCCCTTGTTTTTGCATTTGCATTTTTGGTATTTTGTATCTATTTATGTGATTGTAGGTCTCTGAAAAATTCAGCTGATGAATTTGTCAGATCACCAATGATCCTGTATGATCTCAGATGATCGACTGAGATCTAAGATGATTCTATGCAATTCCAGATGATTATGTATGATTTGAGATGATTTGAACTGCTACAAGACTCAGAATCTTCATCAGACATCCAGAAATCAGGTATGTTCTATCCTATTTAGCATATTCTCTGTGTTTAGCATTTATTCATGTTTTATGTATTCATAAAATCAGCATTGGCATATAGAATAGTTTAGATTCATCTTGGCCAAACCTAGGAATTGAATGATTAAAGTGCAAAATGAACACATCAAACCTACTATCAACCTAGGCATGGAAAATGCCACTCAAAATTTTCTTGGTGAACCCACCATCCATCGAAAATTCACCCTTATACCCCTCCCTCGAGATGCGAGACCTTCAAAGGGCCTCTCAGTCCGAGGTATTGTCCCATCCTTCTCGCATCCCCCTTCCGGGCATGGATCCTATAGCCTGAAGGTAAGGATGTGAAAAATTTGGAGTGATACATTTTGGTGAACCCGATGTGAAAACTAAAAACCTTTTGAAAACAATCCAAAAAAAAAAACAAAACATAAATGCATTTAGAACCAAATATTGCATATCACATTTAGATGGTAGATTATAATAAAAGATGAGATGTCACCATTAATATTGAGAATCAATTAGCAGCTATAGAGATTACTTCTATACTTAGAGTACCTCAAATAAATAGGGTTCAACATTTATGGGACGAACTTAATAGGAGATTGAATATCATTGAATATAGATCAATCGAACTTAAGCAAATCAAGAGGTTTGTCCTAGATAGAATCCTGGATCCTGATCAAGTGACCTTGTATCATGAGCTTCAGAGAGCTTGCCATAGGTGGTTAGCAGATAAAAGAGCCCTTGTGTCTTTTGAATTGTACACCTTTGAGGAATACCTCGACAATGCAGTTGTAGTACATAAATTTCTATCTCGTATAGAGGATCAAGAGGTCATTCTTACGGATAGAAAGAGATGGAATAGAGTTCCTAGAGCTATGTTATACCAAGAGTATTGCCATGAGATCTATTTTTATGAGACAATCAGAAGTGAAGAACATGGACTTATACTGAGAGGGGGGGTGAACAGTATAAGACTTAACCAATTAATATTTTTAACTTTAAATAGCAGTGGCATCAACACAACATTAATCAAGACAAAAAGCATCACACATTGAAAGACCATTTTTAACATGGTTCACCCAGAATGGTTGGGCTACGTCCACAAAACTTTTCTCTAAAAGTTATCTCAAAGTTCTTTGGGAATCCTTCCCAATTACAATGTTTATGAGCCTCGGCCCAAAGGAGACACCTTCCCCCAATATAAATACCTTCCCCTCTGCTCAAAGGAGATACCTTCCCCTCTGCTCTAGAAATGATCCCTCAGAAGATCAACTGCCTCCACCTCTTGCCAGCATGTGGAACTCCTTTCCATCGAAGACCTCTTGTCCTCAATGCTTAGCCTAAGAGACCTCTACCTTCTATGATCACATCCACAGTAGCTCAGCTACCTGTACCAAACATAGTCAGTCGGTCTAGTACAAGTCTTCCTCTGTCTGTTAGATCTGTCCAAAACTTGAACACATCAATCCTCTACACACAAGCCTTCTCAAAGACTTGCCAAATCTATCCTCAAGTCCTCTGATAGAACTCTCAAAACTCAGCTCACAAGTCCTTTGCTAGGACCTGTCCAAATCTTCTCACAAGTCCCCATCGGAACCTGTCCAAAAACTGCTCACAAGTCCCCATCGAAACCTTTCCAAAACCTCAGCAAGCTCACCAAGAAAAACTTGCTTAGCATGAACCCACAAAGAGAATTGTTAAATACCCAATGTGATTCATTAACCTCATAGAAGAATAAAGAGAATTGTTAGAGACTCAATATGTTCTATGCTTAAATCCCAATCTCAATCTCAAATATCATAGAAACATAAAGAGAATTGTTAGAGACCCAATATGTTCTATACTTAACTCCCAATATCAATATCAACTCAATCTCAATATCAAAAGAATAAGATAGATGTAGTATGCTTTTCTCAAGAATATGAAACACAACCCAACAATTTCCAACTATGCAATATCTCATATAACAATGATACTCATATTATTTTCACCAACAACTAGGGTTTCATCATCTCAATGCAAGTAGCAAGACTTACTAACATAAACCCTAGTGCAAAAAAATGCTTCCTCTTCCTCAACCAGAATTATGCATTCACCCAAAAACTCATCAATGATTTTAATGCATAAACAATCTTCAATATTGTAGCACCCTAAAATTGGTGCAGTAAAACCTTAATAATTACAATTACTCTAGTAAATATTCAAATTCAAATTTCAACCTCCAAAACTGCTCCCAAACCGCTGTTTGACCCGTTTCCTCCTTTCCTATGCCATTTTTAGAGTTTGTTTTGTCCATTTTACGATATCGTCTCCAATAAGACGATATCGCCTCAGATCGAACGATTTCGTCTGGCGTAGGACGTCTAAACGATCTTGTACCAAACTAATTTGTGCATAGTTGGACTCTATTCCAATGACGTCTCTAATCTGAGCAGAAGTGTGTCTACGCCATTAGAGACCTCCCCCATTGGAGATCTCCCAAATTGGGATGATCTCCAACCTCCCAACCTCTATCCTAAGCCTATTTAATCCTAGGCCCTCCCCTTAGCATCCCCCTGGATGAAATTCCCTATAACTCGAATTCTACACACACTAGACCATCTTAAATCACTGTTTGCATTTGTATTTTTCCAAGTTTGATTGCAGAAACTTCATTTTTTTTCAATCGGAGCAAGCTCAATTCGTCTCAGACGATCTCGTACAATCTTAGACGATCTTGACCCAATTCGAGACGATTCCGACTACAGTCCACATTGGGGGAAATCAGTGCCTAGAGTTTGTGTTTTTTCCACTCTTTTTCGCTGCATTATTCTGCATTTAGTTAATTCTATGGTTATTCTTTATTATCCTGCATCTTGGAGTTCACCCATGTAGCTTTAATGCATAATAAAAGCATAAAGTGTCATTAGATCGTAATAATGCATTCGTGTCTTAGTTTGATATTATCATTTTAATTTTCTTACTGCCATTTTACATCATTACCCTCTGTTATCATAGTTGCATTATCTGTATTTTGCATCTGTTTCTTTGTTTGTAGGTCTTTGATGAATTCGTCAGACGAATTCGTTAGATCTCAGACGATCCTGTCAGATAGGAGATGATCCTGTCAAATTCCAGATGATCTTGATTGCTTCAAAAATCAAAATCTCCATCAGACATCCGGATTAGGTATGGCTTTGTAATTTAACCTTTTCTCTCTATTTTTTGTCTAATTTTGTTCTTTGTATGCATTTAGTCTACACTTTCATAATAGAACAACTTAGTTTCATTTGGCAAAACCTAGGACTTGGATGATTAAAGATAAAATTGAACACATCAAGCACATTCCCAACCTAGGCGTGGAAACTGCCATTCAAACGTTTCCTGGTGAACCCACCATCCGTAAAAAAATCACCATAATACACCTCCCCCGAGAGGCGGGACCTTCGCAAGGCCTCTCAGTCCGAGGTACCATGCCATCCTTTTCCCATCCTCCTTCCGGGCATGGATCCTATAGCCTGAAGGTAGGGATGCGAAAAATTTGGAGCGATACATTTTGGTGAACCCGACGTGAATGCATTTAAAACCTTTTGAAAACAAAAAAACAAAAAAAATAAAACAACCAAAACATAGATGCATTTCAAATCATCTAAAACTAATAAGTTGCATATCATGTTTAGATGGTAGCTCCTAAGAAAAGATTAGTAGTTACTATAAATGTTGAAAACCAATTGGCAGCCATAGAAATCAATTCTGTGCTTAGTGTGCACGAAGCAGAGATAGAAATCAACTTTTGTGGAAGGAACTTGATAGAAGACTAAGTGCCATTTCATCTAGGTCAACAAAACTTAAACAAATCAAGAGGCTTGTCCTAGATAGAATTCTAGATCCTCATCAACTCGTCTTTTATCATGAACTTCAAAGAGGCTTCCATAGATGGTTAGCTTATAGGAGAGCTCTTGTGTCTTCAAAATTGTTCATCTTCGAGGAATACCTCGAGAACGCAACAATTATACACCAGTTCCTAGGTCATGTAGAAGACCAAGAGGTTGTTCTTACGGATAGGGAAATATGGAATAGAGTTCCTCGAGCTATGTTATATCGAGAGTATTGCCACGAGCTTTATTTCTATCAACCAGAATCTAAGACAGATAATATCACTATAGCTCTTTTTATTAAATTTTTAAAAGAAAAATTTCCATTTGAAGAAGAACACTTCATGACTCCTGAAGAACTCGAGCCCATTAATGATATTTATAAATTGTTTATAGAAAACTAGATCATTACTTTCAGTGTTAGTTCTTGCATTTATTGTGTTGTTTGTTATCTCTACAATATTATTACAAAAACAAGAAAATCTTAAAAAAAAAAAAACATAAAAAAAACTAAAACCTTTCATTTTAAATATTGTAGTAGGTATATAATTAATATATACCTCTTAAGCTTGTTGCATATATATATATATATATATATATATATATATATTTTCTGAAATCTAAATTAAGCACAATGCCTAAACTTAGGAATGGTAAACAAACTGAAGGAGAAGAAGAATATTGGTTAGAAGATAAAACTAGAAACCCAAATGTCCTTCCTGAAGATCCAATTCCGGAAGGAGAAACTCTAGATCAACCAGAAGATGACCTAGGTGAAGACAATGAACAAGAAGAAAATGTTAAAGAGCATGGATCCTCATCCCCTAGAGTAGCTCCAGATGGAACTATTGCTTTTGACAAATTAGATCATTTTTGGAAATTTTTCAATAATAACATTGGCGCTCTTAATATGGCAGTTTGTATTGATAAAGGGCAAATTAGTGACACTCAAGCAGGCATGGAACATATGTTTGATGTGCACACTAATCCCTTGTCTTTCATTGATCAAGAAAGTGATAAGGCTGGACCATCCAATAGAGATATGGTCACTATGATTCAGAACATGCCAAAACAACAGGTTACCCAACCTCATAAGGAACCTGTTATTGAGTCTAAAATAATTCCCACACAAAAGAAAACTTCCTTCACTGCTTTATTTCGCCAAACTATTGATCAATATGCTTCAAGTAAACAAAAACCTAAAATGAAGCCAAAAACCAATTTTCAACAATCTGGAATACAACATAATACAACTTCAAAATTCCTTCATAAGACCTTTCCTACCAACAATTTACACAATAGCAACATAGCATCTAATCTTCATGTCCCTCCATCATATGCTCAAAAATCCCATATCAATGCCCTACCGAACCAATATGGTGGGCAAACTAGTAATTTGGAAGCCATGGTGAAACAGTTAGCTTCGCGTATGGAACAGATAGATCCTTACCATCCCTCGTACAATTATCGAGAGATATGTAGTCAACCTTTGGATCCCATAGTTGTAGCACATCCGTACCCTAAGCATTTTCCCATGCCCATCCTGCCTATATATAAAGGAACCAAAGATTCCATAGAGCATCTTCGCATGTTTAGGATAGCATGTCATGATATATCACATGATGACTTGCTATTACTAAAAATGTTCCTAAAAAGTTTAGGTGGAATGGCATTAGAGTGGTACTATCAATTGCCTACTCATTCTTTGAGAAACTTTGAAGAAACAATTGAATCTTTTGTCCATCAATTTAGTGCCTACATCGAGAGGCATGTAACCATTAAAGATTTATACAACTTAAAGCAAGACAAGGATGAATGTTTTGCCGATTTCTTAGCTAGGTGGAGGCAGTTGATAGGAAAACTCCACTTTGTGCTACCTTATAGGGAAATGTTGGACATTTTTATTAATAATTTACAAGAACAAATATCTTATGAGCTATCAACTGCTACTTTAACTACCTTCGATCAGGCTATAGATTTAGCTCGAAGAGTAGAAGATGCCCTCATTAGGAGAGGCCAACTTAGGAAGAAGGATGATGAGAAAACATCTAGAAATCAGTATAAAAACAAACAAGTTGTAGGTGACGGAGTCACTGACAGCAGAAATGTTGCTAATATCAATGCAACAAAAACAACAAAAAAATTTATATTGAAATTGCCTAATAAGCCTCGATAATTTACTAGATTGAATCAACCCTTATCAACTATTTTACCTCAATTACTCGAAAGAGGTTTGATCCAATTACCAGCTATCCGAGAACCTGATCCAACTATACCCGGATACAGAGCCGACTTACACTGTGATTTCCATAGAGGGCCTGGACACTCTACCAATGCTTGTAAAAGGTTGAAACATAAAATACAATATCTGATTGATAATAATGAAATGGAGGTGCAAGCCTTCCAACCTAAACAAAATGCTCCTAATAATTCTCAAAAGAACATTCCCCAAAATCAAAATAAAAATGCTAATCAATCATTAGACATATTTCAACACCCTTTACCAAGACATGGTAAAGAGGTGGCCAATCAAATCAAACATCATAATGTTCCTCCTCCTACCCGATATGTAGGGACCATTAGTGGACATTTACTTAATCATGATCCTCAAATATTTGATGCAACTTTATCCATGGTTACGACTAGGCCCCTACATAATATTCAAACTCCAGATCCTAGTGATATAGAATCAGATACTAAAAGTGAAATAGACATCACTTCAAACCAATCGAATAGTTATGAAAATGAATCAGATCCTATTCAACCCATCACAGATGCTATGGTTCCGGAAGAACCATTTCCTAGAAGAGTTACTACTCGACCCTCTTCTAATCAATTCCTCCCAAATGAACAAGCCATAAACACTCAACCGAGACCAGTTCAGCGTCTTCAATATAACATTGTAGGTACCATTGGAGTCGTTACCCGACAACAGGCTCAAAATTCTCAACAAGAACCAAACCCGAATGATGGATCAACTCCATTCGTTTTGAAAAATCCCAATAAAGGGAATCATGCTTCCAATGTTCAACTTAAACCCCCTTACAATATTAATGAGCAATTATCCAATACTACAGCCAAAATTTGCCTTTTGGATTTATTAAGATCTTCTCATACCCATAGGGATGAGTTGATGCTTACATTAAGCCAAATGATGGTACCTCAAAATATTCAACCTGAAGCCATGGCCAATACTATCATCACTCGAGAAGTTGATTGTATTGACTTCTGAGATAAAGATATCCCACAACACAGTTTACATAAGGATAATCCCTTATATATTACTGCTCTAATTGGAGATGTAGTTGTTAAAAGAGTCCTGATTGATAATGGTTCATCTCTAAACATTTGCACTTTTGACTTCTACCAATGATTTGGCTTTAGAAGTGATGAAATGAAGAAAACTGACATGATTATCAAAGCTTTCAATGACAAAATACAAGAAATGTGTGGAGTTATTACCATCCCATTGCAAGTTGGTACTTGAACTCTAGATACCACCTTGTTTATTGTACATTGCCCCGCATCGTACAATATACTCTTGGGTCGTCCTTGGATCAATGCAATGCAGGATGTCCAATCAACTTTACACCAATGTGTTAAATTCAAATTTAAAAATCAGTTGGTCACTATCCACGGTGATCCTAGACCCTTTGATATGTGTGCTTTGGCGGAACTCGTTGGAGTGCAATTTTGCCCTGCTCTGTCATCCACACATCCTAATTCTTATTTTTCATCTAAAACTGTGAAACACACACCCATAGCTTCACCTATTTCCCCTCCATTCATTTCATCCTCATATATAGATCATCAATCTTCTAAACAAACCACTCTAGAACCTCAAAAATATATTCAATCTACAACCAATCCTTCATGTTCTATCCCTATAATTTCAAAACCTATAGAACCATCTCTTAACACTTCCACACTATCAACATCTATCATACCTTCCAAATCTAAAGATATAGGGAATGATACTTCTACATCTTATGCTCTTTTTGATGAACTTTTACCAGATTTATCCACAATCTTAATATCAGAAAAAACAAATGCTTTCACACAAGATTCAATTATTTTAAATAACTTGCCGCCATTTCCTTGTACTTTGGGCCTCCCACAACCTATGGGAAGTACTTACCAAGTCTGGAGTTGTGCCTTCATTTATAAAGGATATGACTGGGGAAGAATCCATAGAAATATCAAAACTCATCATGAGGGATATGCTCGATGTTATTTTACCAATGAATATATTAAATCTAAACCCATAATGCTTAAAATGGGATATAAAGGGAAAGGCTTGGGACCTTTCCAAAATGGCATGAAAGAACCTTTCGAGGTAGAACCGTGGCCTGCCCACTGTGGTGTAGGCGTATTTCCTAGTAAGGGTCAACCCTTTCCTTTTGAAGATGATGATCAAATCATATGTTATCAAGATTATTTGGATAGGCATGATGATTTGCCTCTAAAACATCAGCCATTTACATGTAACATGCTATCCATAGCCTACCCTGAAATGATTGCTGACTTCGATGAGGAGTTGGAAGGAGATATCTTCCACGATGTCTCCGTTGAAGAGATGTTACACAATGGATTTTATTTTGATGGTTCTATACCAACTATAGCATAGCTTGAGACCACTAATCCTCAAGATGAATTATCCAACTTAATCTTACAATAATTACAAGAATTGGGCATTTCACCCACCCCACCTAATTTTGAAAGAGATCTACACATGGAGGTAGAAAACGTCATTAAAATTAATATTGGAATTGAGGATAGTCCTCACATAATCAATATTGGATCAGAATTAAGTCAAGAAAAACAAGAGCAATACATTGCATTCCTTAAAGAATATGAATATGTCTTCGCTTGGACATATGAAGATATGCCAGGTCTAGACCCTTCTGTAGTCATGCATCACCTAGTGGTCCATCCGGATGCTAAACCTGTTAAACAAAAACTTAGAAAAATGCATCCCAAAGTGGCTTTGCTAGTCAAAGGGGAGTTAGAAAAACTCTTGAATGTTGTTTTTATACAAGCTATTGATTATGCTAAATGGATCTCAAATGTAGTTCCAGTTACCAAGAAAGAAGCCACCAAAGTTAGGGTTTGCACATATTTTAGAGATATTAACGTTGCATGCCCTAAAGATGATTTTCCTCTTCCAAACATGGATGAAATCATTGACTTTACTGTCGAAAGTGGGATGATGTCCTTAATGGATGGATTCTCCGGCTATAATCAGATCAGGATAGCTCCTGAAGATCAGGCTAAAACAGCCTTTATTACCCCCTGGGGTACCTTTTGTTGGAAAGTGATGCCATTTGGCTTAAAGAACGTAGGTGCAACCTATCAATGAGATATGACTTATATTTTTCATGATATGATGCATGATA
This sequence comes from Wollemia nobilis, assembly GCA_028583015.1. Taxonomy (NCBI): domain Eukaryota; kingdom Viridiplantae; phylum Streptophyta; class Pinopsida; order Araucariales; family Araucariaceae; genus Wollemia; species Wollemia nobilis. The sequence goes on along the minus strand of JAQPPZ010017107.1, from coordinate 5,291,066 downwards.
ACCTACATGATTATGTAGATGATATTATAGCTCGCTCTATTAATGAAGATAATCATTTACATGATTTGAGAAAAGTTTTTAATTGATTACGAGAATATCTTATTCGATTAAATCTAGCCAAATGCATATTCGGAGTTAAGTCCGGTAAAATATTAGGGGTTTTAGTTTCTTTATGTGGTATCGAAATTGACCCTCTCAATATTGTGGCTATCACTGATATGCCCGCACCTACTAATATATCTGAGTTACGAAGTTTACAAGGTAAGCTTCAAGCCATCCGTCGCTTCATCGATAAGCTGGCGGACAAAAATGGTCCCTTTCTTAAACTTCTAAAGAAGGATGTCCCTTTTAATTAGGATGATGAATGTAAAGAATCTTTTGAACTTCTCAAACAATACCTCCTTAACCCACCTATGCTTTCACCGCCTAAACCTGCTCGCCCATTTCTCCTGTATATTTTAGCTTCAGATTCTACCTTAGGAGGTATGTTAGCTCAGCTTGATGATGCGAAGAGAGAACGTGCTAATTATTATATTAGTCGAACCTTCATCAGTTATGAAACCCGCTACACAACATTAGAAAAACTATGTCTAGCAGTCGTGTTTGCTATGCAAAAATTATGCCATTATATGCTTAATCAAAAAACTTATGTCATTGCCAAATATGATCCCTTGAGGTATCTCATGAGTCGACCTTATTTATCGGGTCGCACATCCAAGTGGGTTCTTGCTCTAAGTGAGTTTGACCTCATTTTCATAGGACAAAAGTCTGTTAAGGGTCAAATCATAGTAGATCAATTAGCTGCTGCACCCTTAGAGTCTACCCATCCCCTCATCATTGAGTTTCTTGATGAATGCCTTCAATTAGAGGCAGACCATATTGAACAATGGTCCTTATACTTTTATGGATCCCGATGCATGAGTGGGGCCGATGCGGGTATTATTTTAATATCCCCGCAAAAACATCTTATTCCTCTATCCTTCAAATTAACATTTGCTTGCACCAACAATACTGCTGAATATGAAGCTCTAATCCTTGGATTACAAGCTGCCTTGGCGCTAAAAATTAAACATCTATTAGGTTTTGGTGATTCTCAACTTGTTATAAACCAAATTAATGAAGTTTATCAGACCAGAGATGATAAAATGCACCCATATAAAGCATATGTTTTACAATTAATGTCTCTATTTGATCAAGTTACCCTGGAAGCTATTCCTCGAACTTGCAACCGTGTAGCTGATGCTATGGCCGCAGCTGCATCTCTCTTGCCCTTGGAGTTAGATGACGAATATGCCACTATCATTATTCATCGACTCCAGGAACCTGATTCAAATAAGTCATGCTTAGAACCTTTGGATGTGTTTCTAATCAATGACACTACTCCTGAACCTTGGTATACACATATATTTGATTTTCTCCAAAATGGGACTTTTCCTACCAATTATAATAGAAACCAGCATCGGTTATTATGTAGACGAGCAAGTCAATTTGTAATAATTGGCAATACTTTATATAGGAGATCTTTTGAAGGTATCCTATTAAGATGTTTGAATTTAGAAGAATCCCAATAAGCCTTGAGTGAAGCCCACGATGGATCTTGTGGAGGACACTTCAATGGTAGTGTCATTGCTAAAAAGCTCCTTAGGATAGGATACTTTTGGCCTACCATGGAGAATGACACACATGATTATGTGCACCATTGTGACAAGTGCCAGAAACATGCTAACCTTGTCCATGTGCCTGCATAAGAACTGCAGGATATTTCATCTCCTTGGCCCTTTTCAAAATGGGGTTTAGATATTATTGGCAAAATCAATCTTGTATCATCTAATGGACACAAATTCATCATAACCACCACTGAGTATTTCACTAAGTGGGTTGAAGCTATGCCTTTAGCTTCCTGCACCAGCACACAAGTCTCTAAATTTATTTTTAATCAAATCATTTGTAGGTTCGAAATTTCTGCAAATCTCATCTCTGATAATGGAACTTGTTTCAAAAATAAATATGTTAAAAAATTATGCCAAAAATATAAAATTCAACATCGTTGGTCCACTCCCTATTATCCTTAGGGTAATGGTCAAGCAGAAGCATCTAACAAAACCTTAATCAAAATTCTCAAAATATTGGTAAATAAATCTGGCCGCGACTGGCACATTCAGTTATATCCAGCCTTATGGGCCTATCAAACTAGTGTTCGAACCCCCACTGGAACTTCACCTTTTGTTTTGGTTTATGGTGCTGAATCCATTTTTCCCTTTGAATTAGAAGTTCCTTCTTTGGCTCTCCTACTTCAAGATACCGAATTAGGAGATGAATATCGAGCTGGCAGACTTAGTCAGCTAGAACTCCTAGATGAAAAACGCATCAATGCTTTGGAGCATCTCCGTGCCTACCAAAACAAGCTTAAAAGATCATATGCTAAAAAAGTTTGTCATCGATCCTTTGAGATCGACGACCTTGTTTTAAAAGAAAATCAAAAAAATACTAATGCAACTAAGGACCTTAAAGGTAAATTTGAGCCCAAATAGCTTGGACCATACATTATCACTACTAAATTTGAATCGAGAGCATACAAATTATCTACCTTAGATGGTAAAGAACTTAAAGAACCCATGAACATTTTGCATCTTAAACATTACTATGTATAAATTTGGTCATTTCATCCTTGTATATATTTGTTTAAAATATTTCAAAATCACTATCTTGTATTTCTTTCAATTTATAAATTCAAAAACACCAAAAACATTCATAATCATCAAAATATTCAAAACTACTTGTTGTCTTTATTTATGGCACTTGTTAATTCTTTCAAAAAAAAAAAAATAATAATAAAAATAAAAAACAACAATATTCTTGACTCTTTCGAAACCAAAACAACGTAAAGAAGAAAGAGAGAGTCAACATTCTCAAAAATTCTCAAAAAGTATTTATATATATCTTCTTACAAATGTTGCAGTTATATGTTTCAAATTATTTTGGATAAATTAGCATTTATTTGGAATCCCTCACTTTCACACTCACAAAAATAAATATCTTGATTTTATCTGGCATGATTACTAATCTCTCTTACATCAAAGTCTACAAAATTCAATTAAATAAAGTTTGAGCACAGAGAATTGATCTTGTTATTTACTTAAACCAAGCACATCCTTTCACAATAAAATGATTATATTTGTAATGTCCATGCTATGCTACATAGTAGAAGTGGTTTCTTGAGCGAAAAGTTTCCCCTACTATCCTATCATGCACATGGTCTAGAATATTTGAGAATTGGCAAAAGGACAAGCTCACCCCTACCCAGAATAAAAATCCCTTGCTCTACAGCTAATCCGAGCAAGTATCCCTAGCATAGAAAAAAAAAAAAAAAACAAAGTTCCAGAAAAAGAGAAAAAGAAAAATATTATTTTATATCATTACAACATTATCAAGAAAAAATACAAAAGAAAGCAAAAGCAAAAGCAATAAAATCCCTTTCCCTACCCTTTGAAAAGAAAATAAGGGTTGATGAGCTTGAATCCCTGGAATTCTCAATTATTCAAAAACTATGAGGTAAGCCCCATAATAGGTGGTTTGTGCCCAACCTGCTTGGCCTTGGGTAACTCCTAGCATGGCGATATGTCTGTCACATTAGCGACCTTCTTTTGTACAGACCTATGTCTGCTTATGGATTAGCTAGCTCTTGATAATCCGACTTACATAGTAGTCTAGTATGGTTATATGCATCTACATCATGGTTAATGAACACTTATTGGGTTCATTCAAATCACTTGTATCATATTATCTTGCTCAAAACTGGTAAACGAACATAGCAATTGCACACACATTTTGTATTTGAGAGATTTTGTGTATCATTATGATAAATCAAGATTGAAAATGAATTCACATATGCACATGGGATTCCTTATAAATCTAACTTTTGTCTTTAAGATACTTTGAATTTTTTTTTACAAATTGTTTGGAATAAATTCATTTTCTTCTTTAAAGTACAGTTGTTTAATATAAAGACAACTACATGCATAATAGAAAAATCAAAATTTCTTTCAAAACCATACAATCAAAACACACACACACACACACACACACACACACACACACACACACACACACATATATATATATATATATATATATATATATATATATATATATATATATATATATATATATATTGTTGACTTTCGTGACGATGGTATAGTTCTAAAACCAAAATTGGAATTTTATGCCTAGCGCAAGTCCTCCTCTTCATATTTTCTATTTATTAAAAATCAACCATGCAATAAAACTATCTCTTTTTGGATTTCGCGATGATGGTATAAGTCTATACCTACATATTCTATGCCTAGCGCAAACTATTGTACCAATTTTTATTTTCCATTTATTTAAAAAAATCATGAAAACCATATGACTTAAATCATTATGTTATACAATTATGTTTTTGACAAAAAGTATGCACATTATCACTATTTCATGTCATTATGTCAACCTTCAATTTTGCAATGATGGTATAATTCCTAGGGAATTATCCAGAAAATTTATCACACTTAGGAATTTATGCCTAGCAAAAATCATTTTAACATTATTTCATGCATACTATTTTTATGAAACACTGACAACAAACCATCATCATCATCATTTGCACCATTGCACCAAAGTCTTATGACAATATCTTAAGCACTCTTCTACTTTTTAACAATATTTCTGTACTGGGATTAGCTTGACGACCGAGTGAACGGCGACTCCATGAAATGGTCTATAATAGTGACAATGTCCTTTGAAATTATTGTTAAAAGTCCCTTTTATTTATTTATGTATTTATATCAAACCATCACATCATAAAAAACCAATTTGTTACATCAGATTATTTCATTTAAATCTTAAAGCATCCATTCAAACCATAATATTTCCAAATGACAATCATATGAATCATCAAATCAATCAATCCAAACATTAAAAGCATCATAAAAATACATAAGACACAATTCATATGATCAAAAATATATCATCTATATCTGTATCAACTATCATATAAATCATATCAAAACCGAATCGGTATGCCATAATCTGTACCTCGGCATACTCAATCCTTTATCAAAAATAATAAATACTATATATCAATATGTGTAGTGTAATCTGTAGTAGCTAGCCTCGAGAACCCCTCGAGCTCTTAGCATCATCTCCTCCCCCGCCCTGAGGTGGTCCCATCGCAGTATGTGTGGTACTGCGAGTCCTAGTCGTCGATCGAGATGAAGTCCTCGATGACCCAATCCTGATTGGGTTAGCAATGTCGACTGGCAGTTGTACCCTCTGACCCTCTGGCACCATCTAGAAGTAGATACCCTGGTAGAATGCTATCTGAGCAATCGATTGTGCCAGCTCCTGAGTGCTCGCTCCTCCACCCTGTGCTCTGAGGCATGCAATATCATCTCTGAGCTGTGTCACCTTAGCTCGATGGTGTGCAGCCTCATCCTGTAATGTTTGCACCTGTGCCTAGATATAGACTATCTTTGCTCAAAGAGTCACTATCTTGTTGCTCTCCCTAGTGTCAACATCCTTGCCCTTATCGGGCGATGGTGGCCTCTCTCTTTGTGGAGAAGGGGGTCTCTCCTCCCTCCTCTCTCACCATCGTAGCCTCTGCTGTGCCTGTGGTCTCCTCTGCTCTCTCATCGTGACCTTGGGCTGCTTCAAAGGCTGCTTGACATCGCCTCCCCATCCGACGCACAACTACGTGAATCGAACCCTGAGCCCTCATCATTCAAGGAGGGCGGATGCCTATGTACCAGGCATCGTAGCCATCAGCTGCCCCAATGTCATCCCCATCTACTGGCTGAATGGGGGCATCATCTGCATCTTGACTATAGAAGAACTACATATCTAGAGCCCCGCTAACTATACTGTTATCCCAGACAGTCTGAGAAAACTCATAATCCCTGAGAGATGGGATCCCTTGCTGTAGACCGAACTATCACAAAACTCGATCGTAGCGGTGGAGCTCCACCTCTTCCATCTCCATCCTCAGCCAACAGGTTCGCCTGATGCAAGCTAGCTCTTGTCTGTCCTCAGCCCACCCTAGATGATCCCTCCAAGGCCTCTAGGTGATCTAGTCGGAGACAAGGTCATCAAGTAGTCTCCGAGACATTGGCAGATCTATCCACCATTGTGACCCTCTTCAGAGCCACCAATAGAAAGCTCGAGGCCTCTCCCCATCAACCCCTATCAAAGGAAGCCCTACCTGCATCTACACTGCAATTTTCTCCCAACACCAAACCTGTAGAAGTGATGTCATAACCAAACATCGATTGCACTTGTATACGACCCCATGCAGGATCCTATACAATCGACATAGAACAAAGATGCCCCAAGCAAACTTGTAGTCGTGGTCTCTCATGTCACAGACCACATCTGCCAGTACCCATGGTATCCTGCATCCACTCTGGTGGCACAGTAGAAGTCCACCTACCACTCCAGCCAAAACTTGTGTGAGTCTCGATGCCCCAAGCATCTGACGCAGTGACTCAATGTTCACTTCGCCCTTCTCCAGGGTGAAGCTCGGATCGCCACATAGTCGCATCATCACGTGGCCCTGATTGGCTGTGAGAGTGATCAATCATCCTTGTATGGGGATCCTCAAAATCCTCCATACATCCTCTAGTGTGGGAGTCATCTCCCCTATCGATAACCAAAAACAGGAAGAACCCGGATACCACCTCTTTGCTAGGGCTGTCAGTAGCCCCATGTCTGTAGAAACTTGTGGCATCTTTGCCACATGCTGCAAGCCAACCTGTGCCAGCTGATCTCGCTCTGCCTAAGACAGGGTGACCAAGTCATCCCTCAACCTACCATATTTCCATTCTCTGCTCTTTAGTAATCCTCTCTGCAACATAAACAAAATCAACAATAAAAATCATTAATAAAAACTCAGTAATTAATAATGCAAGTAAAATTAGTTCAATTTTATATAAATGATGATATCATCCACTATTGGATGATATCGTCCCAAATTTGAGCAAAATCGTCCCTAATTTGACAAAATCGTCCCCCTTTCGCCGATTTTGCCCTTAGACGAAATCGGCAAACTTGAGACGATTGTGTCGAAATTGGGACGATTTCGTCCCGACGACGTCGACGGCCCAAAAATGGTCGTGATGCTCAAAATTCACCTAAAAATCATGTAAATTCAACTTAAAGCATTCTAAACTAAGTTTAGACTCTTACCTGTAGCCTGTGTCAGACCTCTATCGATCTGTGCGCTGTCTCGACCATTTTTCTTGCAGAGCTCTAAAAACCAGAAAAATGAACAGTAACAATGAATTACGGTTTTACCCTATTTTTCTTAATTTTATTTAAAACACAATTAAAAAAAATTTAATTTTTTTTTTTTGTTTTTTTGCGTTTTTACCTCAAACATTTGATTTGGGTAAAAACACAGAGCGGGCACCATAGTAAGCTGTCGTACGATTCGACCAAGAATCGTCACCTAAAAATGGGAATAATTTTTGCTTTCTCGTAGATCGAGAAGAACTCATCTTTAACGCATTTTCTTCGAAAAATTCGCTAAAGAGGGGGCAAAATGTAGCACCCTAAAATTGGCACAGTAAAACCTTAATAATTACAATTACTCTAGTAAATATTCAAATTCAAATTTCAACCTCCAAAACCACTCCCAAATCGCCGTTTAACCTGTCTCCTCCTTTCTCGCGCCATTTTTAGAGTTTGTTTTGTTCGTTTGACGATATCGTCTCCGATAAGACGATATCGCCTCAAATCGTACGATTTCGTCTGGCGTAGGACGTCCAGACGATCTCGTCCCAAACTGATTTGTGCATAGTTGGACTCTATTCCAATGACATCTCTAATCCAGGCAGAAGCGTGTATGTGTCGTTAGAGACCTCCCTCATTGGAGATCTCCCAAATTGGGATGATCTCCAACCTCCCAATCTCTATCCTAAGCCTATTTAATCCTAGGCCCTCCCCTTAGCATCCCCTTGGCTGAAATTCCCTGTAACTCAAATTCTACACGCACTAGACCATCTTAAATCACTGTTTGCATTTGTATTTTTCCAAGTTTGTTTGCAGAAACTTCATTGTTTTTCAACTGGAGCAAGCTCAATTCGTCTTAGACGATCTCGTACAATCTCAGATGATCTCGACCCAATTCGAGACGATTCTGACTACAGTCCACATTGGGGGCAATCAGTGCCCAGAGTTTGCATTTTTTCCACTCTTTTTTGCTGCATTATTCTGCATTTAGTTAATTCTATGGTTATTCTTTATTATCATGCATCTTGGAGTTCACCCATGTAGCTTTAATGCATAATAAAAGCATAAATTGTCATTAGATCGTTATAATACATTCGTGTCTTAGTTTGATATTATCATTTTAACTTTTTTACTGTCATTTTACATCATTACCCTCTGTTATCATAGTTGCATTCTCTGTATTTTGCATCTGTTTCTCTGTTTGTAGGTCTTTGACGAATTCATCTGATGAATTCATCAGATCTCAGATGATCCTGTCAGATAGGAGACGATCCTGTCAAATTCTATACGATCTTGACTGCTTCAAAAATTAGAATCTCCATCAGACATCCGGATCAGGTATGGATTTGTAATTTAACCTTTTCTCTTTATTTTTTGTCTAATTTTGTTCTTTGTATGCATTTAGTCTACACTTTCATAATAGAACAACTTAGTTTCATTTGGCAAAACCTAGGACTTGGATGATTAAAGATAAAACTGAACACATCAAGCACATTCCCAACCTAGGCGTGGAAACTGTCATTCAAACATTTCCTGGTGAACCCACCATCCGTCAAAAAATCACCATAATACACCTCCCCCGAGAGGCGAGACCTTCGCAAGGCCTCTCAGTCCGAGGTACGGCACCATCCTTTTCCCATCCTCCTTCCGGGCACGGATCCTATAGCCTGAAGGTAGGGATGCGAAAAATTTGGAGCGATACAAATATCCAGAAAATAATATTTACACCAAAAATACCTAGTAGACAACCTTTTCACTCCAAATTCAATTTCAGAAAATATACCATCAACAATATACATGGAAGAAGTTGCCCATACCTTTACTTTGATGAAGAAGGAGAACTCAAAATCTGTCACAACACTAAATCTCAATTTGCCACCAATTAGAGTTAGCAACTATACAACAATATACAATAATAAAGATCCAAATTAACACCTTATTTCTCCAACTTAATAAAAACCACTAGAAGTATAATATACATACAAAGTAAAACCTCTTTACCCTTATTACTCCACATAAACATTAAGCATCAATAAAAAAATGTCAAAGCAAATATGATACCTTAACCTTATACCTCTAGCGCTTTCACAACCACTATCCTTTGCACACCGTGACCAAAAGACAATTACCCATGAATAGAATCGAACTCGGCACCTCTGCCATCTAGAGTCTTTGCTTCAATGCCACCGTCGTTGGGTCACAAGTGCCCAATGAAGAAATACAGTGTTGCCCTATATTTTATCTTCCTTTGATGCCAAGAATCTGGAAAACGTAAATGTCTTCCTCAAGCCACATGCAAACTGGTGAGCGCTGTCCAAAACATAACTTACTGGGCAACAAAAATAATCATCCACACAGTGTAAACAAAAAACTGTTATCCTTTGTGCAATCCAATCAATCGTAGGTGAAAGCAAACTGTCGGATGTCAAAGCGCAAACTAAAAACATAATTCGAGTGCAGTCCCAACAATTGTAGGTGAAGCGCAATCTGTCGAATGTCAAAGCGCAAACTGAAAATGCAAGAAATTACTTGGGCAACTCAATATCGATAATCAACTCTCAAAGAAATACAATGCTTTCTCGAAGATCACAGAGCTACAATTTTCATTACACAGAGTTACCATCACTTTAGAAAATCATCCCCACTTATATAGCCATTTCTCCTTAACTATTTGATGTCGGCGCTCCTCCAACGATGGCAACACATCGACGAAAGATTTATTTTTTCTCCGTCGCTTAAGGGTTGAAAGACCCTTTAATAATAATTAAAATAATAATTATTATTATTTTATTAATAATAAATTAAACTTAGACCCTTGTCAAAGGTTTGAGTTAATTTAATTATTAATAATAAACATGGACCTTCAAGGTTTTTCAAGAAGTAAAAACCTTTGCATTAAGTTAAGCTTGGTTTTAATAAAAACCCTTAATGAGTCCAAATGGTTTTAAGAAAAACCTTTAACCTTGTCACCATGGTTTTAATAAAAACCCTTTAACATTATGAAGCTTCTCAAGATATTTTTGACATCACACTCTTTTTGATATCAAAACAAAAATGCCTTTTGACATCAATGACAACTTATACACTTGAGCAAAGGCAATGTACCCAAAGTACCCAAAATTGCCAACAAGAAGTAGATAACATCACCATAGCACATTTTGTTAAGTTCCTGAAAAACCATTTCCAATTTGAAGAGGAGCATTTCATGACTCCTGATGAACTTGATCCTATCAATGACATCTATAAACTATTTATAGAAAACTAAGCCATTCTTTTATTATTATTATTTCTTGCATTTAGTGTGTTGTTTGTTGTCTTTATTATCATAAAAACAAAAACATAACAAAAAAAAATCAAAACATTTTCTTTTAAGTATTATAGTAGGTATATAATTAAAATATATAGCTCCCAAATTTGTTGCAAATATATTAATATATATTTGCTAAAATATAAATTTAAACATAATGACCAAACTCAGGAATGGAAAATAGACTGAAGTAGAAGAAGATTGGTTAGGAAGACCAATAAATAAACCAGATGTCCTTCCTGAAGACCTAATTTAGGAAGAAGGAACCCTAAACCAACAAGAAGAAGAGTTTGTTTATGCAAATGAACAAAGAGAAATTGTTAGAGAGGAAGGATCCTCATCTCCTAAAATATCCCCGGAAGGAGCAGTTACTTTTGAGAACATGGAACATTTTTGGAATTTCCTCAATACTAATATTGGCACTCTTAATAGAGCAGTCCATATGGACAAGGATCAAATTAGTGGCACTCAAGCAACCCTAGAAGACATATATCACACACGCACTAATCCCTTGTCCTTCGTTGATCAAGAAAGTGATCAAGCTAGACCATCCAATTTGGATATGGCCGCTATAATCCAGAACATGCAACAACAACAGGTTACCCAACCACATAGAGATCTTGTTACCAAGCCTATGGTTATTCCCACATAAAAGAAACCATCATTCACTGCTTTATTTCATCAAGTTATTGATCAACATACCTCAAATCAACAAAAGCCTAAAAAAAAACCAAATGCAAATTTCCAACAATCTGGGGTACAACATAATGCCACAACAAATCTTCTTCATAATACTCTTCCTACCAACCATTTGCATAACATCAATATAGCATATAATCCTTATATCACGCCATCCTACGCTCACAAATCCCATAATCATGTACCACCAAACCAATATGGTGTACAAACTGGTAATCTGGAAGCCATGGTGAAACAATTAGTCTCCCGCATGGACCAGATAGATCCCTACCGTCCCTCGTACAATTATCGAGAGATGTGTAGTCAGCCTCTAGATCCCATAGTTGTAGCACAACCATATCCTTAACACTTTCCTATGCCTGTCCTACCTATATATAAAGGAATTGAAGATCCCATAGAGCATCTTCATATGTTTAGGATAGCGTGTCATGATATATCCCATGATGATTTGTTATTACTAAAAATGTTCCCAAAAAGTTTAGGAGGAATGGCATTGGAGTGGTATTATCAATTACCCACTCTTTATTTGATAAATTTCGAAGAGACCGCAAAATCTTTTGTGCCATCAATTTAGTGCCTACATTGAAAGGCATGTAACTATTAAAGATTTGTACAACCTAAAACAAGACAAAGAGGAATGTTTTGTTGATTTCCTAGCTCGATGGAGACAGGTGATAGGAAAATTGCACTTTGTGTTACCTTATCAAGAAATGCTGGATCTTTATCAATAATTTACAAGAACAACTATCCTATGAGTTATCAACTGCTACCTTGACCACCTTCGATCAAGCTATAGATTTAGCTCGAAGATTGGAATATGCTCTTGTTAGAAGAGGTCAACTTAAAAAGAAAGATGATGAGAAAACATCCAAAAATCAATAAAAAATAAACAAGTTGTGGGCGATAGAGTCACTGATAGTAGAAATATCGCTACTATTAATGTTGCGAAAACAATAGAGAAATTTATACTAAAACCTCCTGATAAACCACCCCAAGAATTTACTAGGTTAAATCAACCCTTATCAACCATTCTCCCATAATTACTAGCGCGAGGAATGATCCAATTACCAAATATCCGGGAACCTGATCCAACTATACCCGGATACAGGGCTGATTTACATTGTAATTTCCATAGAGGACCTAGACACGCTACCAATTCTTGTAAAATATTAAAACATAAAATACAAGACTTGATTGATAACAATGAGATGGAGTTGCAAGCCTTTCAACCTAAACAAAATCCTCCTAATAATGCTCAAAAGAACATCCCCCAAAATCAGAATTAGAATGCCAATCAATCATTGGACATATTTCAACATCCTTTACCAAAGCATGGTAAAGAGGTGGCTAATAAAATTGAGCATCATAATGTTCCCCCTCCTACTCGATATGTAGGAGCTATTAGTGGACATTTACCTATTCATGATCTGCAAATCTTTGACACCACTTTATCCATGGTTACGACCATACCTCTACATAATATTCGGACACGTGATCTTAGTGATACCGAATATGAGACTGAAATTGACATGGAAATCACTTAAAATCAATTGAATAGTTCTGAAGATGAATCAGATCCTATTCAACCTATCACAAGTTCTATGATTCCAAAAGAACCATTTTCAAGAAGAGTCACTACTCGACCATCGTCTCAACAATTACTTTCTAATGAACAAGCTATAAATGCTAGACCAAGACCCATTCATCATCTACAAAATAATATTGTAGGTACCATCGGAGTTGTTACTCGACAACAGGCTCAAAATTCTAAACAAGATCAAACTCAGAATGATGGATCAACTCCATTCGTTTTGAAAAATCCCAATAAAGGGAATCATGCACCTAATGTTCAACCTAAACCTCCTTATAATATTAATGAACAATTATCAAATACTATAGCTAGAATTTCCCTTTTGGAACTTTTAAGATCTTCTCCTACCCATAGGGATGAATTAATGCTCACATTAAGCCAAATGATGGTACCACAAAATATTCAACCTGAAGCCATGTCCAATACTATCATAACTCGAGAAGTTGATTGTATTGACTTTCGGGATAAAGATATACCACAACATAGTTTACATAAGGATAATCCCTTATATATTACTGCCCTAATTGGAGATGTAGCAGTTAAACGAGTCTTGATTGATAATGGTTCTTCTTTAAACATATGTACTTTTGACTTCTACCAAATATTTGGGTTTAGAAGTGACAAAATGAAAAGAACTGATATGATTATAAAAGCCTTCAATGACAAAACACAAGAAACATGTGGAGTTATTACTATCCCATTGCAAGTTGGTCCTCGAACCTTAAACATGACCGTGTTTATTGTACATTGCCCTACATCGTATAATATACTCTTTGGTTGCCCTTGGATCAACGCGATGTGAGCTATTCCCTCAACTTTACATCAGTGTGTTAAATTTGAATTTAAAAATCAGTTGGTTACCATTCATGGTGATCCTAGACCCTTTGATATGTGTGCTTTGGCAAAACCTTTTGGAGTTCAATTTTGCCCTACTCTGTCATCCACACATCCTAATTCTAATCATCCGCCTAAACGTGTGAAACACACACTCATAACATCATCTACTTTTTCCCCACCAACTACACCTCTACATATAGTTCAACCATCTTCCGAAAAAACCACATTAGGATCCCAAAAGGATCCTAAACCCACAACCAATGCTTCTTGTTTTACTCCTATAACTTCCATACCTTTAGACATGTCCATCGACATCTCTATAATGTCTACACCTATCAAAGGCATGTTTCTCGCATTTGAAAACATAGGAAATGATCCTTCTACCTCTTACGCTCTTACTGACGAGCTCTTACCCGATTTATCTAAAATTATTGTATCAGAGAAAACAAACATTGCTATGCAATATTCCCTTATTTTAAATAATTTGACACCCTCTCCTTGTACCTTGGGCCTCCCACATCCTATGGGAAGTATCTACCAAGTCGGGAGTTGTGCTTTTATTTATAAGGGATATGATTGGGGAAGAATACCTAGAAACATCAAGACTCATTATGATGGGTATGCTCGTTGTTATTTTGCTAATGAGTATATTAAAGCTAAGCCTATAATGCTTAAATTGGGATATAAAGGGAAAGGTTTGGGACCTTTCCAGAATGGTATGAAAGAACCTTTTGAGGTAGAACCTTGGCATGCCCGATGTGGTGTGGGCCTATTTTCTAGTAAATGTCAGCCCTTCCCATTCGAGGATGATGACCATCTCATATGTTACCAAGATTATTTGGATAAACGTGATGCTTTGCATTTAAGGGATAATCCATTTACATGCAATATGCTATCCATAGCTTACCCTGAGATGATTGTTGAATCCGACGATGAGTTGGAGGGGAATATCTTCCATGATGTCTCCATTGAGGAATTGTTACATAACGGATTTTATTTCGATGGCTCTATACCTAGTGTAGCCCAACTTGAGGCCACGGATCCTCAAGATGAATTATCCAAGCTAAATTTGGAAGAATTACAAGAATTAGGTGTTTCACCCGCCCCATCTAATTTTGAGAGAGATCTACATATGTAAGTTGAAAAAATTATAAAAATTAACATTGGAACCGAAGATAACCCTCACATAATCAACATTGGATCAAAATTGAGCCAAGAAAAACAAGATACATACATTTCATTCCTAAAAAAATATGAAGAAATTTTTGCTTGGACATATGAGGATATGCCAGGATTAGACCCTTCTGTAGTTATGCATCACCTAGTAGTCCATACGGATGCTAAACATGTTAAACATAAACTTAGAAAAATGCATCCTAAAGTGGCATTACTAGTCAAAGGAGAATTATAAAAACTCTTGAAGGTTATTTTTATACAAGCCATTGATTATGTTGAATGGATCTCAAATGTAGTTCTAGTAACTAAGAAAGAATCTACCAAAGTTAGGATTTGCACAGACTTTAGAGATATTAATGTTGCATGCCCTAAAGATGTTTTTTCTCTTCCCAACATGGATTAGATCATTGATTTTACTACTGGAAGTGGAATGATATCCCTAATGGATGGATTCTCTGGTTATAATCAGATCAGGATAGCTCCTGAAGATCAGGCTAAAAAAACCTTTATTACCCCTTGGGGAACCTTTTGTTGGAAAGTGATGCCATTCGGTTTAAAGAATGCAGGTGCAACATATAAACAAACCATGAATTATATCTTTCACGATATGATGCATGATATTCTACATGATTATGTATATGATATTATAGCTCATTCCATCAAAGAAGATGATCATTTAGATGACTTGAGAAAAGTTTTTGACCGGTTAAGGGAATATATTATCCGACTAAATCTAGCCAAATGTATATTCGAAGTTAAGTCCGATAAATTATTAGGGGTTATAGTTTCTTTACGTGGCATTGAAATTGACCCTCTCAAGATTGTGGCTATCACTGATATGCCCGCACCCACAAATATATCTAAATTACGAAGTCTACAAGGTAAAATTCAATCTATTCACCACTTCATCGACAAGTTGGCAGATAAAATCATACCCTTTCTTAAGCTTCTTAAAAAATATATCTCTTTTCATTGGGACGATGAATGTCAGGAAGAATTCGAACTCCTCAAACAATATCTCCTTCAACCACCAGTGCTTTCCCCACCTAGATTTGATCGTCCATTTATATTGTACATTTATGCTTCAGATTGTGCCTTAGGAGCTATGTTAGCTCAACTTGACAATGAGAAGAAAGAACGTGCTAATTATTACATCAGCATAACCTTAATCAGTTATGAAACTCATTATATGGTATTAGAGAAGTTATGTCTCGTAGTCATATTTTATACACAGAAACTATGCCATTATATGCTCAGTCAGAAAACATATGCTATTGCTAAATTCAATCCTTTGCGATATCTCATGAGTCGACCATACTTATCTGGTCACACAGCCAAGTGGGTTCTTGCGCTAAGCGAGTTTGAACTCACATTTATAGGACAAAAGTTTGTTAAAGGTCAAATCATAGTAGACCAATTAGTTGTTGCACCCTTAGAGTCTACCCATCCCCTCATCATTGAGTTTCCTGATGAATGTCTTAGATTAGAGGCAGACCATCCTAAGCAATGGTCCCTATACTTTGACGGAGCCCGATGCATGAGTGGGGCTGGTGCAGGTATTATTTCAATATCTCCACAGAAACATCTTATACCTCTATCCTTCAAATTAACATTTGCTTGTCCTAATAATACTACTGAATATGAGGCTCTAATCCTTGGATTATGCGTTGCCTTGGCATTGAAAATTAAAAATTTATTGGTTTTCGATGATTCTCAACTTGTCATAAATCAAATCAATGATTTTTATCATCCTAGAGATGATAAATTACACCCATATAAAACGTATGTCTTACAATTATTATCTTTATTTGATCACGCTACCTTGAAAGCTATTCCTCGAACTACCAACCGTGCGACTGACGCTATGGCTGTAGATGCATCTCTTTTTCCCTTGGAGTTAGATGATGAATATGCTACCATCATTATTCATCAACTCCAGGAACCTGCTTCAAGCAAATCATGCTTAGAACCTTTGGATGTGTTTCTAATAAATGAAACTACTCCTGAACCATGGTACACTAATTTATTTAATTTTCTGCAAAATGGGACCTTCCTTGAAGGTTGTAATAGCAACCAGCATCGGTTGTTATGTAGACGAGCAAGTCACTTCGTAATTATTGGTAATACCTTGTATAGGAGATATTTTGAAGGCATCTTACTGAGATGTTTGAATCTAGCAGAATCTAAATCAGCTTTGAGTGAAGCCCACAATGGATCTTGTGGGGGGAATTTTAGTGGTAGTGCCATTGCTAAGAAGCTCCTTAGGATAGGATATTTTTGGCCTACCATGGAGAATGATGTGCATGATTATGTGTGCCATTGCGACAATTTCCAAAAACATGTTGACCTTGTCCATGCGCTTGCACAAGAACTACAGGCTATTTCATCTCCTTGGCCCTTTTCAAAATGGGGCTTAGACATCATTGGAAAAATCAACCCTGTATCATCTGATGGACACAAATTCATCATAACCTCCACTGAATATTTCACGAAATGGGTTGAAGCTATACCCTTAGCTTCTTGCACTGGAACCCAAGTTTCCAAGTTTATTTTTAATCAAATTATTTGTAGGTTTGAAATTCTTGCAAATCTCATCTTAGATAATGGAACTTGTTTCAAAAATAAACATGTCAAAAAATTATGTCAAAAATATAAAATTCAATATTGTTGGTACACTCCTTATTACCCTCAGGGTAATGGCCAATCAGAAGCATCTAATAATACATTAATCAAAATCCTCAAAATACTGGTCAATAAATCTGGTCGAGATTGGCACATCCAATTATATCCTGCTTTGTGGGCTTATCGAACTAGCGTTCGCACCCCCATAGGTACTTCACCTTTTATTTTGGTCTATGGCACTAAAGCTATTTTTCCCTTTGAATTAGAAGTTCCTTCTTTAGCTCTACTACTTCAAGATACTGAAGTAGGAGATTAATATCGTGCTGGCAAATTTAGTCAGCTACAACTCCTGGATGAAAAATGCATCAATGCTTTGGAGCATCTTCGTGCCTACCAAAACAAGCTTAAGAGAGCATACCTCAAGAAAGTTCATCATCGATCCTTTGAGATCGACGACCTTGTCTTAAAATAAAATCAAAAAAATACTAATGCAACTAAAGACCTTAAAGGTAAATTTGAGCCCAACTAGCTTGGACCATATGTCATCACTGCTAAATTTGGATCGAGAGCATATCAATTAGCTACCTTAGATGGTAAATATCTTAAAGAACCTATGAAAATTATGCATCTTAAGCATTATTATGCGTAACATTTGGTCATTTTCATCATTTGTATATATTGTGTATTTTGCATATTGTTTCCTTTTAGTTATTCATATAAAATTTCAAAAAAAAAATAGTAATCGTATTTCTTATTTCCATTCATCAATTAAAATCAAAATATAAAAACATCAAAATCCTTAAAATCTTCAAAAATATCTTTTATTTTCGCACATATCAATTCTTGAAGTATTGCAGTTATATTTTCAATTATTTTCGATAAATTAGCATTTATTTGTAATCCCGCACTTTCACACTCACATACATAAATATCTTGCTTTTATTTGGTATGATTATTACTCTCTCTTATATCAAAGTCCACATTTGAATTAAATAAAGTTTTGAGCATAGAGAATTGATCTTGTTATTTACTTGAACCAAGCATATCTTTTCACATTAAAATGATTTCATTGCAAATTCCATATGATGCTACATAGTAGAAGTGGTTTCTTGAGCAAAAAGTTTCCCCTACTATCCTATCATGCACATGGTCTAGAATCTTTGAGAATTGACAAAAGGACAAGCTCACCCCTACCCAGAATAAAAATCCCTTGCTCTACAGCCAATCCGAGCAAGTATCCCTAGTATAGGAAGCAAAAGAAAAATTCAAAGCAAAAGAGAAAAACAAAAATATCATTTTGTACCATTGCAACAATATTTCAGCATTGTCTCAGTTCCAAGCAAAAATACAAAAAAAGAAAAAGAAAAAAGAAAAGAAACAAAAGAGAAAAGAAAAAGCAAAAAGCAATAAAATCCCTTTCCATACCCCTTAAAATGAAAAGAAGGGTGAATGAGCTTGAATCCCTGGAATTCTCAATTATTCGAAAACTATGAGGTAAGCCCCATAAAAGGTGGTTTGTGCCCAACGCGCTTGGCCTTGGGTAATTCCTTGTGTGGTGATATGTCTGTCACATTAGCGACCTTATTTTGTACAGATCTATGTCGGCTTATGGATTAGCTAGCTCTTGATAACTCGAATTACATAGTAGTCTGGTACGATTACATGCATATAAATCATGGTCAAGGAACACTTATTTGGTTAATTCAAATTACTTGTATCAAATTTTCTTGCTCAAAATTGGTGAATGAATAATACAATTGCACACACATTTATATTTGAGAGATTCTGTATCATTATGATAAATCAATATCGGTAATGAACTCACATTTTCACATGAGGGTTCCGTATAAATCTATATTTGTCTTTGAGATAAATGTAAAATATTTCTACAACTTTTTTTGGAATAATTTTATCTTCTTATTTCAGCACATCTGTTTAGTATAAAAACAACTATATACATTGTTTTCAAAAATCACAAAATGTTTTCAAACAACATATGACACAAATATAATCAATAAAGTCATGTTCATATTATTATTTTCTATTTATCAAAAGTCAAAAATCAATCTTGCAATAAAGCTAAAATATCAATTTCTTCTTTGGATTTTGCGATGATGGTATAAGTCTATACCTATAATTCTATGCTTGGCGCAAGCCATTGTTCTAATTTTATTTTCTCATTCATTTTATAAAATTCATAAAAAACATATGACTTACATCATTATGTTACACAATTGTGATTTAAAAAGAACGAACACATTTTTGTCCATTTCATTATGTCAACATTCAATTTTACAATGATGGTATAGTTCCTAGGAACTTATTCCAAAAAATTTATCACACTTAGGAATTTATGCCTAGAAAAATCATATTTCTTTAATATGTCATGCATAATATTTTTTATGAAAATCTGAAAATAAATCATCACCATCATCACAACACAAAGTCTTAAGATAGTCTCTTAAGCATTCTTTTACTTTTAACAATATTTCTATCCTGGGATTAGCTTGACGACCTAGCGAGCGGCGAATCCATGAAACGGTCTATAAACAGTGACAATTTCCTTTGAAATTATTGTTAGAAGTCTCTTTTATTTTTTATCAAATCACAACACAAAACAACCAATTTATTCACATCAGATTATTTCATTTACAATTTTATGCCATGACATAAAAAATTAGAATTTATTTCCAAACGACATACTTACATGAATCATCAATCAACAAATCCAAAATTAAAGCATCATACAACATAGACACAAGTCATATCATCAAAAAGACCATATATATATCTCAATAAATTATACATCATCTAGATTGGTTTGCCAAAATCAAAACCTTGGCATACTCAATCCCCTAAAAAAATAATAATAATACAATCTGCACTCTACAGTAGCTAGCCTCGATAAGCCCTCGAGATCTCAGCCTCATCTCCTCTCCCACCCTGAGGTGGAGGAGGTGGTACCATAGAGGTCCAGACTATGTCCCAGGTCCTCGTCATCGATCGTGAGGACGTCCTCGACGATCCCATCATGTCTGGATCTACAATGGGGGCTGGCAGTGGTACCCTCTGTCCCTCTGGGACCATGTGATAGTATAGCCCCTAGTAGAATGTGGTCTAAGCAATAGACCACGCCAGATATTGAGTGCTCGCCCCTCTGCTTCGAGCCCTAAGCCATGTAGCCTCATCCTATAGTGTCTGCACCCATAGCCCGCACTGGACCTCTGTCGATCGGTGTGCTGTCTCCACCATTTATTTTTTCTGTAGAGCTCTAAAATCAGTCAAACTAAATAGTAAAAATGAATTCGGGTTTTACCCTATTTTTCTTAATTTTATTTTAAAACAACATTTTTTTTTATTTTACTTTTCCGTGCTTTTACCTCAAATTTTTTATTTGGGTAAACACACGAAGGGGGCACCATAGTAAGTAGTCGTACGATTCGACCTAGAATCGTTGTCTAAAAAATTGAGTAAATTTTTGCTTTCTCGTAAAATGGGAAGAACTCGTCTTTAACGCATTTTTTTTAGAAAAATTTCTAAAGAGGGGGCAAAATGTAGCACCCCAAAATTGGCACAGTTAAACCTTAGTAAAAAGATAAAAATTTGAATTTTAACCCCAAACCGCCCGGTAACCGCCCGTTACCCGCTTTCCTTGTTTTTTGTGCCATTTTAGGATTTGTTTTGATCGTTGGACAGTATCGTCGTAGATTAGACAAAATCACCTCAGATCTGACGAATTCATCTGGAACATAATGTCCAGACGATTTCATCCCAAAACCGAATTTTCATAATTAGCTTCTGTTTCAACAACTTCTCTAACCTGGGTAGAAAGCGTGTCTGCATAGTTAGAGTCTCCCCCATTGGAGATCTCCCAAATTGGGATGATATCCAACCTCCTAACCTCTCCCTAATCCTATATAAACTGGGACTTTCTCATTTTATCCCCTTGAACCCCCTAGCTAACGAATTTCCCTACAAATTTAGTTCCTTGTGCCTTAGAACACCTTCATACTTTTGTTTGCATTGCATATTTCAAGTTTTCTTGCAGGAATCTTACTGTTCTTCAGTCGGAGCAAGCTTGGATCGTCGTAGGTGATTACAGACAATTTTAGATGATCCTGTCGCAGATCAATGATGATCTCGTACGATTGGAGGCGATCCCGACTATAGTCTAGATTAGGGGCAATCAAAGCCCAGAGTTTGCATTTCCTTATTGTTTTCTGTATTTCTTTATTCATTGTCTTAGTTATTGTATTTATGCATCTTGGAGTTCACCTCATTTAATATAAATGCATGATAAAGCCAAAATAAATTTTTAAGTTGATGCATTTCCTTTTAATTGCTATTATGATTTATTATTTAGACAAATTCATTGTTATTTCTATCATTTCCCTTTGTTTTTGCAGTTGCATTTTTTGTATTTTGTATCTATTTCTATGATTGCAGGTCTCTGATGAATTCGGCTAACGAATTTGTCAGATTGCTGATGATCCCATCTAATCTCAGATGACCGACTGAGATCTGAGATGATTCTGTGTAACTCCAGATGATTACGTATGATTTGAGATGATTTGGACTGCTACAAGACTCAAAATCTTCATCAGACATCCGAAAATTAGGTATGTTCTATCCTATTTAGCATATTCTCTGTGTTTAGCATTTATTCATGTTTTTTGTATTCATAAAATCAGCATTGGCATATAGAATAGTTTAGATTCATCTTGGCCAAACCTAGGAATTGAATGATTAAAGCGCAAAATGAACACATCAAACCTACTATCAACCTAGGTGTGGAAACTGCCACTCAAAAGTTTCCTGGTGAACCCACCATTCGTCAAAAATTCACCCTTATACCCATCCCCCAAGATGCGGGACCTTCAAAGGGCCTCTCATTTCGAGGTATTGTCCCATCCTTCTCGCACCCCCATTTTGGGCGCAGATCCTATAGCCTGAAGGTAAGGATGTGAAAAATTTGGAGCGACACACACTCACTTTGTGGGACAAGTGCAAGAATTCTAGGAACCTATAATCCAATTCTATGATCATGAGATTAAGACAATTTATGCTACCTTACCAGACCCTCTGCTAAATATTATAGCAACAATCAATGACTTACCTTTCAAGAGGGTTTTGGTCAATACAGGTTCATCAATAAACATCATCACAACAACTGCAATAGAGCACCTTAAGATCCCCAAGTCTAATATCATTCTAGGAGCTTACACATTAAGATCTTTTAATGATGCTTTATGCAATACTATGGGAACAATAGTCCTACCCATCAAGGTGGAGCACAAGACCATCCCCATGATGTATCATGTCTTGTAAGGAGCTATGCAATATAACATCCTCTTAGGGAATCCTTGGATAAGGGCCATGAAGTGTGTACCTTCGATGTTGCACCAGTACATGAGAACAAATTCTATGTGGTTTTGGCTGATGAAGAGCCTTTTAAATATGCCAATCAGGTGGACATTCTTGGAGAATTTGTAATCCCCTCTACTCACATATATGTGGCACCTTCATCCCCAACCACACAAGTGGATAACAAAGACAAAGGGGTAAGGAAATACCCATGCACATCAACACCTCATAATGGACTCAAGATAGTCAATGCTTCTACAGTACCATCCATGTCAAAACCAAAATACAATCAGAATCTAAAGGCACCCTTAGTTTAGGAAGAAAAAGACCCAAAGAAGTGTCAAATGTAGCCATTGGTGAAATACCAAGTCCTATGGAAGAGGAAGATCCTCAAGATCAAGATGAAGATAGTGATTATCACCCTGCTTCACCAGTATCATCTATGGGGTCATCCATGTCGCATGCATCAATACACTTGGCAAGTACAGGTATAGGAGAGTACCTTGTGCAAAAAATTACCTTTACACCTATCATTAAGTCTGCACAAGATATAGGGAGGCCTAAAGACTTGAGGTCGCCAGTAGGAATAGTGATTCCACTTGGAATCCCTCCCAACCAAACCAATTTTGTCTATGTCATC
This sequence comes from Wollemia nobilis, assembly GCA_028583015.1. NCBI lineage: Eukaryota > Viridiplantae > Streptophyta > Pinopsida > Araucariales > Araucariaceae > Wollemia > Wollemia nobilis. Next base: position 5,267,570 of record JAQPPZ010017107.1, on the reverse strand, counting down.
CTGGGCTATGCTCATAAGTCTTCCGATATAGAAGAGGATGGTGACGAATTATTCACAGTCAATGTTCATTACCTCTATAATCTTGAGTTTTATCTAAGCTACTTTGAGTATTTCCATTGGCATGGCTATGGCCTTGGCATATATGATTAGGGATGTAGGCAGCCCTACGAGCCACTATATCAGCTTCCCTCTGACAGATTTGTCTTAGGTTATTATAGCAGAGGTCGATATGACTCTCTTGCAACAGCATTGGAAATATTAAGCATAGGTTTGGGAGAAGACATTTATTTCATTCCTTATCACCCCTTAAGAATAGGAAATTTGAGCAACAGACAAGTGGCCATGGTAAACATACCGCATCTAGAAACTTATCATCCAAACACCTCAATTGATTCCACCCCAATAGGGTACAACTAGTGGGATGAGGAGAATGGATATGAGGCAAGTGATGATGAGGCACAACTTGGCTTAGCCTATCAGGGGCCTCACTATTTGAAAATATTCATATGGTCCATCCATGATGAGAGTGGATATACATTAGATGAAAGTGACTATGAATCAGAAGACTCAATAGAAAGAGCTTACTTAGGCCTAAGCCATCAACCCCTAACTTTGGGGCAAGAGACAAATGCAAATGGATTCTTCATAAGTGATGAATAATATGAAGATGAAATAGAGATGGCCTACTTGGGGCCAAGACATGAGCCCCTTGTATTAGGGCTGCATACCAATGCTAACAGTTTCTGTATAAGTGATGATGACTTTGAGGATGAGATCAAGATGGCTTATCTTGGACCTCACAACTTGTGATAAGTAAATGAGCTAGTAGAGAGAGAGAGGCAACACTTCATACCATATACCCTCATATCTGATTTTTTTGGAGACCTATTGACCTAGCTACCATTCATCGGATGGTCAACCCCCCTCTGCCTACATTCAAAGAGCAGTTAGAGCCCAATGATCCTATTTTTTGCCCTACTCATGGGTTAGATCTAGAAATTCCCATTCCTCCATAACCTCATCGCGAGTATGGAAGGGAAACCCTTGAGACAATATTGCACCCATGTGGTCCTGGATATTTCATCCCATCCATCAACATGATCTCCATTGATTTGACCACTCCACTTCATAATCTAGTAGATCCTAACAAATCATTGCATCTTGATGTAGACGCTATTGATTGAGGCCACGCTAATTCATCCATAAAGCCAAAATATCTCTTCATCAATGAAAATATGTTACAGCCATTCCATTTTGCATCAGGTTGTATGTATGACGTCTTCCATGTTGGTTTAGAACTTGAGTCACTAGGTCTTGTAAATCCCACCGATGACATTTAGTTGATACCCACACCTCATCAGCTAGAGGATGGGTCACATATGGCTATAGAAGTGACTTTCGAGGTGGACATCAGTGATGATCCTACCCAACCAAGGAGAGTCAATTTTGAAAAAATTCTATCTCCAGAGGAACAAGCCATCCTAATTCCTCTCCTCAAGGAGAGGCCAAATATTTTTTCTTGGACTTACAAAGACATGCTAGGGATAGATCCAAATTTAGTCATTCACAACCTTTCATTGGATCTCATGAAGAATCCAGTCAAGCAAAAAATGAGGAAAATGCATCCAACCGTCGCTTTGATTATGAAGAATGAATTACAAAAACTACTGGATGTATTATTCATAGTTTCTATCGACTACCTTGAGTGGGTGTCGAACATGGTACCCGTAGGGAAACCTGATAGAAGAGTCTGTATTTGCACGTATTTCAGGGATTTAAATAGGGCAACACTAAAGGATTCATTCTCATTGCTAAACATAGATGCTCTTGTAGATGCAACCATAGGTCATGAAATGCTCTCCCTAATTGATGGTTTTTCTAGATACAACCAAATCTAGATTAAGCTCGAAGATTAACATAAAACTGCTTTCATTACTCCATAGGGAACATTCTATTACAAATTGATATCATTTGGTATCAAAAGTGCTGGTGCCACATATCAGCGGACCATGACATACATATTCCATGACTATATGCATAAGGTCTTGGAATATTACATGGATGACTTACTAGCCATGTCCCTATTGTGGTAAGCGCATGCCTATGTCCTTAGACAAGTCTTTGATTGCTTCATAGAACACAATGTTCGATTGAATTCTAAGAAGTGTGTATTTGGCATAACTTCTGGGAAGCTTTTGAAATTCATCGTATCCAAAAGAGGCATCGAAGTAGATCCTACAAAGGTAAATGCTATACTAGAAATGGCCACCCCTACCAACATTAGGGAGTTGAGGAGCCTAAAATGCAAGATAGCATCCATCAAAATATTCATCGCATAATTATTAGACAAATGCAGACCTATAAACAGGTTTCTATGCAAGGAAGTCCCCTTTCATTGGGATGAAGAATGTCATAAAGCCTTTGCAGAGATCAAAAGTTATCTGGAAACACTACCAGTATTGGCTCCACCAAGGCCAGACATACCATTTTTACTATATATATCGACTACTGATTTCATACTAGGCACCATGTTAGCCCAAAAGAATGCACAAGATAAAGAGCAAGCCATATATTACATTAGTCGCACCTTGGTGAGTTATGAGCTAGGATATGTGTATGTCGAAAAGTTGTGTTTAGTAGTGGTCTTTGCAACTCGAAAGTTGTGACACTACATGTTGAGCCATACGACCTATGTCATATCAACAAAAAATCCTTTGCAGTACATGATGAGCAAGACATTTCACAATACATGTACCACAAAGTGGATCATGCTATTGACAGAATTTAATCGAGATTTTGTATGCCAAAATTCCATCAAGGGACAAGTCATAGCAGATCAATTAGCAAAGGTGCCTCTTCAGGATAACAAGCCTCTCACCATAGAATTTTTTGATAATGCGGTCTTTGCATTATCAGATCTGCCAGAACTCAAATAACCTAAGAAATAAAAATACATGTCATTATTCTTTGACGGTTCATGTTGAGCAAGGTGCAACAAACAGTATTGTCATTGTTGTCAACACAGTCAGATAGATCTGTTGATGCAGTGGACAGGAAGTTCAAAGGCTAGTCAGATGCAGAAGACAGGAGTTCAAAGGTTACTCAGAGTATGTACAGTGATTCTCCAAGAAGACCGAAGTGGACCACTTGCAAAAGATCAAAGAAAAATACAAGTAAGAAAAGTGTCGCGATATCGCGACATATACAGCAGGAAAGAAAAACTATCATGATTTCGTGACATGTTGGAAGAGAGAGAAGAAGAAAGAAAAATTGTCACGATTTCACGACATGTTGGCAAGAAAGAAAAACTGTTGTGATATCGCGACATGTTGGCAAGAAAGAAAAACTGTCGCGATATCACGACATGTTGGCAAGAAAGAAAAAGTGCGATAGCGACATGTTGAGAAGAAAGAAAAACTATCACGATTTCGTGACATGTTGGAAGAGAGAAATGCAAGTAGAAAAAGTGTCACGATTTCGCGACATATTGCAAGGAAGGTTGTACGGATGAAAAAGTGTCACGATTTCGCGACATATTGCAAGGAAGGTTGTACGGACGAAAAAGTGTCACGATTTCGTGACATATTGCAAGGAAGGTTGTACGAACGAAAAAGTGTCGCGATTTCATGACATATTGCAAGGAAGGTTGTACGGATGAAAAAGTGTCACGATTTCATGACATATTGCAAGGAAGGTTGTACGGATGAAAAAGTGTCGCGATTTCATGACATATTGCAAGAGAGAGAGTTCGAGAGAAAAAGTGTCACGATTTCGTGACATGTTGCAGGAGAGAGAGTCCGAGAGAAAAAGTGTCACGATTTCGCGACATGTTGCAGGAGAGAGAGTCCGAAAGAAAAAGTGTCACGATTTTGCGACATAATGCAGGAGAGAGAGTCCAAAAGAAAAAGTGTCACGATTTCGTGACATGTTGTAGGAGAGAGAGTCCGAGAGAAAAAGTGTCACGATTTCGCGACATGTTACAGGAGAGAGAGTCCGAGAGAAAAAGTGTCGCGATATCGCGACATGTCGCATTTTCGCGACCCAAAGGCAAGTAAAAGCGCTAAGGAGAAAAAGTGTCACGATATCGTGACATGTCACGTTTTCGCGACCCAAAGGCAAGATAAAGCGCTAAGGAGAAAAAGTGTCACGATATCGCGACATGTCACATTTTCGTGACCCAAAGGCAAGTTAAAGCGCTAAGGAGAAAAAGTGTCGCGATATCGCGACATGTTGTGTTTTCACTGGTTGAAGCCGAGAAGAGTAGCAAGGAGGCAAAAGTGTCACGATATCGTGACATGTTATGTTTTTGCGGGGCCAAAGCTAAGAAACAGAGCAAAGAGAAAAAGTGTCACGATATCGCGACATGTATTTTCATGGGCCAAAGCTAAGAGAAAGCGTACGAAAGAAAAAGTGTAGCGATATCGCTACATGTTGTATTCTCACGGGCCAAAGCTAAGAGAAAGCGTGCGGAGGAAAAAGTGTAGCGATATCGCTACATGTTGTATTCTCGTGGGCCAAAGTTAAGAGAAAGCATACGGAGGAAAAAGTGTAGCGATATCGCTACATGTTGTATTCTCACGGGCCAAAGCTAAGAGAAAGCGTACGGAGGCGAAAGTGTCATGATATCGTGACATGTTGTGTTTTCATGGCAACAACAATAGAAGAGTTACAAGGGCAGTTGAAGCCGACGAAGACCGATGTTAGCCGACGAAGATTAGGGTTTGCAGCCGACTATGATTAGGGTTACAACCGACTAAGATTAGAGTTTTTCATCATGAAAATGTTGTTATAAAAGCATGGCTATTTGGAGAATTGAGGGTGGTCATCGATATCATCGAATGCATGTCGAAGTGTGAAATGCGGCCATAAGAGCGTAGAAAGCGTAGAAGCGGCGAGATGATGGCGAAGTGCGCAAAGTGAGCGAAGAGTCGTATCGAATTGTCCTAAGTGCACTGCGATTGCGTAGAGAGAATAGAGTGCGCAAAATGGAGAAGACGATCATGAAGTTTGACTGTGATGAAGCAGAGTGTGCGAAGTTCGGTCATAGTGCATAGAGAGGGAGCAGACGATCATGAAGTTTGACTGTGATGAAGTAGAGTGTGCAAAGTTTGGTCGTAGTGCGCAGAGAGGGAGCAGACGATCGTAAAGTTTGATTATGATGAAGCAGAGTGTGCGAAGTGATTGCGTAGAGAGAGCAAAGTGTGCAGAGAATGCAAAGGTGAAGTAGACCAATCAGGGTCTTGTAAAAGTGAAGGTATCTTACTGTCAAACTTATAGATTCAAATTGAAGTCTAGGTTGCAGCTTGGCATCAGGGGTTGGAGCTCCTTTCTATTGGTGCAGATAAATCAGGGGTTGGTGCTCCTTCCAGTGGGTGCTAGTAAATTGTTTGTAAAGTTGTAGCTTTGCAAAGGCTGGATTTGGATGGTAGTCCAAGCAGTCATTTTTGAGGAGTAGCCACATTGGTGAACCTCATTAAATCTTGTGTTGTGTGATGCTCTCTTGTGATACTTGCTTTATCTGGTTTTAAGGTTTCATTATTTCAGTTTTAAGAGCTATGAATTTAAGATTAAAAGTCTACACTGATTCACCCCCCCTCTCAGTGCCATTGTAAGACTAACAATTGGTATCAGAGCCAAGTTCCCTGTACAAGCTTAACCAGCTAGGGTGATCTTGGAAGTAACACAATGGCGGGGGAGACGAGAAAATGGTGAAGGCTTCTCATCAAACAAAGCACCATTGTTTGATGGATCTAATTATGCGTTCGGAGAGTCGGGATGCAGACATATCTCCATGCTTTGGGATACGACATCTGGGATTCAATAATCAGTGAATACACAATACCCATCACTCCTCCAACCGATGTTGCCGGTAAGAATCTATTTGAGAATGACTCAAAAGCAAAGAATGCTATCAGGTGCGGATTAGCAGACAGTGAATTGGTAAAGATCATGAGTTGTAAAACGGCAAAAGAAATGTGGGACAAACTAAGGAGTATTCATGAAGGTGACGATGAGAACATAGAGGATGATTCTAAAAAGGAAACAGGTGAAGGTCTTTTCATGACACTCGAAGAAGAAACATAAAAAGAACAGGAATGTGATGAAGAAGAAATTGATGCAAAAATAAATTTGAAAGAGGAACTAATTGCAGCTCTGGATGAATTGAAGATAGAAAGAAAAAGGAATAAGGAGATCTCAAGAAAGCTTGAGGATGCAAATGAAATAATAACCAGTTTGAAAATACAGGTAGAAGAATTCAAAAGGATTGAAGAAACTCTCAGGTCACAGATAAGTGAGAAAGTGATTGGTTGTTGCAAACAAGAGGAAGAGATTGTTTTATTGAAGAAACAACTAGAAGAGGCCAATACAAATCTCAAATTCGAGAAGAGCACAAAGTTGCTAGATAAAATGATAAGCCAACAAAGAAGCTCCATGGATAAGCGTGGTCTTGGATATGAAGTTGAACAACCTTCATCTTCCAACTCTGTAGAGAAGAAGAAGTTCACTGTTGAAGGATCGAAGCAAGAAAAGTTTGAAGCTAAATCTTCAAAAGGAAGAACATATCAAAGGAGATCTACAACAAAGCAACCACAACAAAAGAGGTTCTATCACTCTCACTCTATTCATAATAATACTTTTTATGGCTATTGTTTCAGATGCAACCAGTATGGTCACAAGGCAATTTATTGTGGATTGAATGATAAATCAAAGAGTTATGTTTGGTAGAAATACATCTGCGTTTTTGAGTGAACACTATGTACAATGTTTTCAATGTAATGGTCATGGGCACATAGCAAGGTTTTGTCCAAGCACTTCTGTATCTAATCTAAGGCAAAACAGTAGATTTCATCAGACGCAAAGAACGCAACACAGACAGGGAATAAATCATGTACATAAAAGAAAGGAAAATAATCATTCAACAAGGATGCACAAGAGACAACCACACAAGAGAAATGTTCGAGTTCACAAAAAGGTGCAAAATAGGGATGTAGTTGAAAAATCCAAGCCCGAGTTCAAGAAAGTTTGGAGAAGGATAGAAGAAAGGAAATCGTGTCTCCTTGGACTGAAGGAGACTACTCCGCTATTGCACTAAGCAACTCCAGGTAACACATCCTCAGGGGGAGCAATCTTGAAGTTTCATTTTAATGCTCCTATGTATTTGTTTGATTACCTGAGGATGAAAGGCAATCAGTTAGGGAAGTTGTCGTATAGTTGTCGAAGTGTGTTTTTAGTTCATGTAGTTGTTTGTGGAAGTGCCGTGAAGGGTGGTGATTAAATTGAGAGTTGTCATTATTGGCAGTATTGCTATATGTCATTGTTGTACTGTTAATGGTTCTTACTACCACTGTCCAAAGTTAAGGATTACAATAGGTCAGATAATTTGGTTAGTGAAAGAATGTTGCCTTAGCCGCATATATGTGTTTCGATAAAAGCAGTGTGCATTGGAACTACACATTGACGTAAATATTGTTAGATCTATTATGACGTTGTGGTGAAAAATATTGAAGTCTGATCATTGACTCATGTTTAGCTCTTCAAGATGAGCAACTTTGCTTTGTGAATCATACCTATCCGAGGTCCAGAAGTATGAATTTGAGTAAGGTGCACTATAGTTGGCCGTGAAGTATTTAACAAAATTTTGTCTCCTGATTCGAACAGTTGAAAGTAAGGTGTGACCAGCGGTGACTGTAGGAAACATAGACCAAGTTGAAAATATATAAAAAAAGGGGTTTTGGTTGTGTTGTGGTACAGTGTTCGATGCTTGCACAGAGTTGGCGGTAAAATTACAGTGTTGGACAAAAGTCGGTACAAGTGTGAGTCACTTGTCAATTTTGTTGACAGATGTGAAATCAGCATTTTGATTGGAAACTTACTGTACCTGACAGCTATCAGACCAGATATTTTGTAGGCAGTATGCATGGTAGCATGATTTCAGGCTAATCCCAAGGAGACTCATGTGACAACATTATGGTGGTTGATTTCTGAAATATCATTGAAGGGAAAATGATTGTTTGTGGTTTCCTTTTTCGAAAGTAGTTGGTTGAATGCATCAAGGATTTCTGAATTGAGAATTGTGTTTAAACCTTGTGTTATAAGCATAGTGGTTTAAGCCCATTGGTTGTGAAAGAACTTGAGTTAGAAAAGAACATGAGTATCATTGTTATGTGATATTTGTGGTTGAGCATTGTTGGAATTATTTGAGTTGGTTGATACATACTTGGACTAGGGTTGTGTGAGAGAGAGATGTCCCTTGTGATGTTTGGTTGAGTTGATTTGATTGAGCCTAGTCAAGTTATGTGTGAAGTGATTTTTTGAAGTGAATTTGATTTGAGATCGCCATTCATTATTGAGTTCATTTTGAGTACTACTTGAGCATGATTGGTTGAGCCTTTGAGAAGACCCTTGGGAAATATTTAAGGACAATGCTGGGACAGATTTCTAAGCAGAGTTGGGCAAGTTCTTGGTGAGATTGCTAGAGAAGATTCGGACAAGTTCTGAGTGAGCTTGGTGGAGCAGACTTGGACAGAGTACAGAGGACAGAGTCTAAATGGATAGAAATCTAGCAGCCAACACAATTGAAGATAGATCTGAGTGAGGATTCTTCAAGTGAAGAAGAGGTCCACCAGTCAGTGCAGTAGAGAGACAAAGTCTTCTATAATATCACAAGGGTACTATGGAGTATGGGTTATGGTATCCTAAAGATGCAGATTGGGCAGGATGTGTAGATGACAGGAAGATTACCAGTGGAGGTGCATTCTATCTTGGAGACAGTTTGGTCGCGTAGAACAGTAAGAAACAAGAGTCAGTTTCCTTATCCACAGCAGAGGCGAGAATATATTGCAGCGACAACGTGTTGTACGTAGGAGAAAGTTGTAGAAAGTGAGGTTAAGTTGGATTTTCATTCCAACAACAGAATGTGGAGTGGTCACGTTTCCCAAGAATTGACTAGCTACAGGGATCACATTCTCAGGGGGAGCATTTAAGTATTTGTTTATCTTTTTGCTCATGTTCATGATTTTTGCTAAATGTAATAAATTTTGGCTGAGAATGTTGTGCATGGACTCAGGGGGAGTCTGTAGTAGCCCTTTGGTATTATTGTCAAAGGGGGAGAAGAATTATAGGAAAATTGCACATGTGTTGCCAACAATTCCAAAGGGGGAGATTGTTGAGCAAGGTGCAACAAACAATATTGTCATTGTTGTCAACACAGTCAGATAGATCTGTTGATGCAGTGGACAGGAAGTTCAAAGGCTAGTCAGATGCAAAAGACAAGAGTTCAAAGGTTACTCAGAGTATGTACAATGATTCTCCAAGAAGACCGAAGTGGACCACTTGCAAAAGGTCAAAGAAAAATACAAGTAAGAAAAGTGTCGCGATATCGCGACATATACAACAGGCAAGAAAAACTGTCACGATTTCGCGACATGTTGGAAGAGAGAGAAGAAGAAAGAAAAACTATCACGATTTCATGACATGTTGGAAGAAGAAAGAAAAACTGTCGCGATTTCGCGACATGTTGGCAAGAAAGAAAAATTGTCACGATATCGCGACATGTTGGCAAGAAAGAAAAACTGTCGCGATATCACGACATGTTGAGAAGCAAGCAAAACTATCACGATTTCACGACATGTTGGAAGAGAGAAAGGCAAGTAGAAAAAGTGTCACGATTTCGCGACATATTGCAAGGAAGGTTGTACAAAGAAAAAGTGTCACGATTTCGCGACATATTGCAAGGAAGGTTGTACGGATGAAAAAGTGTCACGATTTCATGACATATTGCAAGGAAGGTTGTACGGACAAAAAAGTGTCGCGATTTCATGACATATTGCAAGGAAGGTTGTACGGACGAAAAAGTGTCACGATTTCATGACATATTGCAAGGAAGGTTGTACGGACGAAAAAGTGTCACGATTTCGTGACATATTGCAAGGAAGGTTGTACGGACGAAAAAGTGTCACGATTTCGCGACATGCTGCAGGAGAGAGAGTCCGAGAGAAAAAGTGTCACGATTTCATGACATGTTGTAGGAGAGAGAGTCCGAGAGAAAAAGTGTCGCAATTTCGTGACATGTTGCAGGAGAGAGAGTCCGAAAGAAAAAGTGTCACGATTTCACGACATAATGCAGGAGAGAGAGTCCGAAAGAAAAAGTGTCACGATTTCGCGACATGTTGCAGGAGAGAGAGTCCGAGAGAAAAAGTGTCGCGATTTCGCGACATGCTGTAGGAGAGAGAGTTCGAGAGAAAAAGTGTCGCGATATCGTGACATGTCGCATTTTCGTGACCCAAAGGCAAGTAAAAGCGCTAAGGAGAAAAAGTGTCACGATATCACGACATGTCACATTTTCGTGACCCAAAGGCAAGATAAAGCGCTAAGGAGAAAAAGTGTCGCGATATCGCGACATGTCACATTTTCGTGACCCAAAGGCAAGTTAAAGCGCTAAGGAGAAAAAGTGTCGCGATATCGTGACATGTTGTGTTTTCGCTGGTTGAAGCCGAGAAGAGTAGCAAGGAGGCAAAAGTGTCACGATATCACGACATGTTATGTTTTCACGGGGCCAAAGCTAAGAAACAAAGCAAAGAGAAAAAGTGTCATGATATCGCGACATGTTGTATTTTTGCGGGCCAAAGCTAAGAGAAAGCATACGAAAGAAAAAGTGTAGCGATATCGCTACATGTTGTATTCTCACGGGCCAAAGCTAAGAGAAAGCGTGCGAAGGAAAAAGTGTAGCGATATCGCTACATGTTGTATTCTCATGGGCCAAAGTTAAGAGAAAGCGTATGGAAGAAAAAGTGTAGCGATATCGCTACATGTTGTATTCTCGCGGGCCAAAGCTAAGAGAAAGCGTACGGAGGCGAAAGTGTCATGATATCACGACATGTTGTTTTCGCGGCAACAGCAACAGAAGAGTTACAGGGGCAGTTGAAGCCGATGAAGACCGATGTTAGCCAATGAAGATTAGGGTTTGCAACCGACTATGATTAGGGTTACAGCCGACTAAGATTAGAGTTTTTCATCATGAAAATGTTGTTATAAAAGCATGGCTGTTTGGAGAATTGAGAGTGGTCGTCGATATCATCGAATGCATGTCGAAGTGTGAAATGCGGCCGTAAGAGCGTAGAAGCGATGAGATGATGGCGAAGTGCACAAAGTGAGCGAAGAGTCATATCGAATTGTCCTAAGTGTGCTATGATTGCATAGAGAGAACAGAGTGCACAAAAGGGAGAAGACGATCATGAAGTTTGACTGTGATGAAGCAGAGTGTGCGAAGTTTGGTCGTAGTGTGTAGAGAGGGAGCAGACGATCATGAAGTTTGACTGTGATGAAGCAAAGTGTGCGAATTTCGATCATAGTGCATAGAGAGGGAGCAGATGATCGTAAAGTTTGACTGTGATGAAGCAGAGTGTGCAAAGTGATTGCGCAGAGAGAGCAGAGTGCGTAGAGAATGCAAAGGTGAAGTAGACCCTTCAGGGTCTTGTAAAAGTGAAGGTATCTTACTGTCAAACTTATAGATTCAAATTGAAGTCCAGGTTGCAGCTTGGCATCAGGGGTTGGAGCTCCTTTCTGTTGGTGCAGATAAATCAGGGGCTGATGCTCCTTCCAGTGGGTGCTGGTAAATTGTTTGTAAAGTTGTAGCTTTGCAAAGGCTGGATTTGGATGGTAGTCCAAGCAGTCATTTTTGAGGAGTAGCCACATTGGTGAACCTCATTAAATCTTGTGTTGTGTGATGCTCTCTTGTGATACTTGCTTTATCTGGTTTTAAGGTTTCATTATTTTAGTTTTAAGAGCTATGAATTTAAGATTAAAAGTCTACACTGATTCACCCCCCCTCTCAGTGCCATTGTAAGACTACTAGTTCAAAGTGTGAACGAGAAGGCGGAGCAGGGATTGTCTTTATCACACCATAGGGTACTCCATTACACTTATCATTCAAAATGGACTTCTCATGCATAAACAACAATATAGAATATGAAGCATTGATCCTTTGACTCCAAACAACCATAGCGATGGGCATTAAAATATTGAATATCTTTAGTGACTCCTTGCTTATAGTAAACTAGGTCAAAGGACTATTCCATTGTAGGTGCCCACTCCTGAAGACTTACAAGGAACTTGTTGACACCTACTTAGCCCGTCTAGAATGGTATGACATCGAGGCAATCCCTCATATGTTGAATAGATTTATAGACACTATGGCCTCTTTGGGATCCTTAATCTCTCAAAATCCATTCGTTGATTTTACAACCGTCTATGTGAAAGAGCTTTCGCACTCAACAATACTTTGTGAGGCTTTTGACAATCAAGAATTAGTCAACATGATCAAAATCAAACCAAATCAGGATTGGTCCTTCGTAGCCAGATATTTCTTGCAAACAAAACCTTGGGGTTATTTGATCTCCCAAGGACCTATAGAGTGTGGTGCAACCATATACCATATATTTGTTCTGTAATCCATGTTCACTACCTTGAAAATGCAGGAAGAGCAAGTTGTATATTCTATATAATTTGTGGCCTATCAAGATTGGCTTTCCCAATTACGGGACTTCTTGAAGCTTGTAATAAGACCTCAAGGTTTGTCACATATTGAAAGGTGAACGTTCAAGCATAGAGCAACAAGATACATTTTTCTAGGAGAAATCCTCTACAGATGAGGATATGATGGAGTATTTCTCCATTGTCTTGAGCCCCAGGAAACATCTTGGGTAGTTTCGCAAGCTCACAATGGAACATGTGGAGGACATTTTAGTGGCATGGCCATTGTTAAGTGCATATTGAGAATGGGTTACTATTGTACCACCATGGAAAAGGACTATTGTGAGTATGTCAAGAAATGCAATAAGTGCCAGCATCATGCAAACCTAACACACTTACCATCACAAGCTTTGTAGCCCATCCAGGAAGCATGGCCATTCTCGTAATGGGGACTAGAGTTGATTGGGAAAATCTCACCCCCATCCTTAGCCCGAAACCCATTCATCATAACGGCCACAAAACACTTCACTAAATGGATAGAAGTGATCCCTTAACATCAACAACTGGACCAAGGATTGCAGAGTTTATACTCCACAATATCATAAGTCATTTTGGGGTCCCTTCTAAGATAATATTGGATAATGGACCATATTTCAAGAACAAAACTGTGTGTGCTTTAATGAACAAATACCATATTTAGCATAGTTTTTCAATGCCTTATTATCCACAAGCAAAAGGGCAAGAAGAAGCCTCAAACAAAATGATAGTCTCCATTTTTAGGAGGAAAGTGCAAGAAAATAACAAGGACTAGCACATGTAGTAGCCTTTTGCACTATGGGTATACAGGACTAGTATACAAATGCCCACTAGAGCAACACCATTTTCACTAGTATATGGCACTGAATCCATCATGCCTCTAAAGTTATAAATCTCGACTCTACGTGTAGCATTAAAGGACTTCATAGATGATGAAGTTGCATGGCAAGGCCGCCCTGATCAGTTTATGCTTCTTTATGAACATCAAGTCAATGTTTTAGAGCATCTCCATGTTTACCAATATCGCCTTGCACGAGCTTACGATAGTAAAGTCCACCTAAGGGAATTCAAGGCTGGAGATCTAGTGCTCAAAGAAAACCAGTAGAATTCAAATATGTCACCGCATCTATGAGATAAGTTTACAACAAATTGGATAGGTCCATATATGATTTAAACGAGAGTTGGACCTGGAGCATATCACCTTATATCATTAGATGGTGTTGAAGATCCTGAACCTCTCAATATCATTCACTTAAAGGTATTTTACACATAAACACAAAACCATTCAAATATTTCATAAAACACAAAAACATTAAAATGTGTCACAAAACACAAAACCATTCAAATATGTCATAAAACACAAAAACATTCAAATATGTCATAAACCACAAAAACATTCAAATATGTCAAAAACACAAACAAATCATAAAAACATAAAATTCCAAAAATACAAATCAAAGGCTCCAAGGGTAATTCATACCGCTTGGTCAAAATCAAATCAAAGGCTCCAAGGGTAATTCATACCGCTTGGTCAAACATCAATTCAAAAGGCTCCAAGGATAATTCATACCACTTGGTCAAAATCAATTCAAAACGCTCCAAGGGCATTCAAGCCGCTTGGTCAAAAATTAATTCAAAGGATCCAAGGGTAATTCAAACCGTTTGGTCAAATCCAATCAATCAAAGGCTCCAAGGATAATTCATACCGCTTGGTCAAAAATAAATTCAAAAGCCCCAAAGGTATTCAAACCGCTTGGTAATAATCAATATCAAAAGCCCCAAAGGTATAATAAGCCTGTTGAGTGGTATTTTCACCCGATTGTGAAAACACACTCTCCGATAGAATTTGGGTTCTAAATCCTCTACTTGCAAAGAAATTAAACATGTAACTTCTCCAAGGTTCTTGTTATATTATCATTCTGCATCGATGTATTAATAATCTCAAAATAAAGATATTTAATTAAAATGCTTGGAATACCTTAGTGGTTGCAAGTAACTGAAAACAAGGGGCACTGTGGTTTATTTTACTGTGAAACTTAATGATTGTTCATGAACCCTTATAAAACAAATGTGATCTGATCCTTATATGACCATGCTGCAACTTCAAAATGAAATTTAATGAAATGCCATAAATGAAGGAATTATTTATGGATTTTGAAGTTTTTTAATTTTTAATTTTATTTTAATGCTTGAAAAATTAAAATTGGGGTTTCTGAAAATAAAGTGCAGCAAAAAGAAAATAAAATGCAAAGAAAAAGAAATTAAAATTGCATTCAGCTTGATGCTATCCCGTCTTGGCAAAACCGAAGATGTGAGGTTTCCATGCATGCAACCTAACTTATTGAACCTGCAAACATGCACAATCCAGGTAAGTTAAGTGCTGGTCTCTGGGGTTTCAACTATAATTTCAGATTTAGACATTCTCATGAAGCAACCAAGAGAACTTGCATTAAACTTCACCTATAAGCCTAGAAATCTGAAAGGAAAGAAAATAAAACAATAAATCTTGCATGCAAAAAATGACTCCTTCTTTCTTGCCAACAAGATGCAAATTTCTGAACACTCCTGCATTAAAATAAATCATGTTACAATAGCAGGCTCTCTAGTTTTCTCAAAACCAGCAAAAGGAAGGAAAACAACCTTAAACAGGCCCAGAATGACCCTCTGGCCTTTAGCACTGCAACTCTGTCCGTAGCAGTTTCTGACCCTTGTGCCAATCTGCGCTTCTACTTTTATACCTGCTATTGAATTGATTCCCCTTCCACGATGGTTCGTTTCATCTTCTAGTGGTTGCTCGTTTCACCTTTCTTTGACTGCGTGTGTTTT
Organism: Wollemia nobilis; assembly: GCA_028583015.1. NCBI lineage: Eukaryota > Viridiplantae > Streptophyta > Pinopsida > Araucariales > Araucariaceae > Wollemia > Wollemia nobilis. The sequence continues at coordinate 5,252,237 of JAQPPZ010017107.1, read as the reverse complement.
GGCTTTAGGCTCGACATAGAGACGTTTAATCTTCTCTGTAATGCTTCTACAGCCTGTACGCCACGTGTCCCGCACTTTTCTACACATTCTATAATGGCTCCATGAAAATCATGACAAAAAATAGCATGTAACTCTGTTCCTCTGCCTGCACAGCGAAAACGCGACATGTCGCGATATCGCGACATTTTTCTGTCAGCAACATTTCTGTCTTCATGCACAGTGAAAATGTGACATGTGAAATCATGACGCTTTTTCGTTTCTTTCACTCTGGCAGCTTTTTGTCATGAAATCGTGACACTTTTCTATTCCGTACACTTTGCTATTTTTCTATCACGAAATCGTGACACTTTTCTCCTTTCGGGCTGTTTGGCTGCAACTTGTTGCAAAATTGTGACGCCTTTTCGCTCTGTCCACTTTGGCTGCAACTTGTCGCAAAATCGTGATGCCTTTCTGCTTCAACATGCTTTGCTGCTTCCTATCGTGAAATCGCAATGTTTTTCCGCTTTGGGCTGTCTTGCTGCATTTGGCCGCAAAAACGTGACATGTCATGAAATCGCGACATATTTTCCTTTTCGTACACTTTCGCTGCAACCTGTCGCAAAATCGTGATGTTTTTCCACTTCGGGCACCTTCGCTGCTACCTGTCACAAAATCACGACGCCCTTTTCCACTTCGGGCACCTTTACTGCATGCTGTCGCGATATCGCGACGTTTTTTTGGTTAGTGCCCCTTAGCTGCTTTTTGTCGTGATTTCGCTATGCTTTCTGCTTCCTGCCACGTTTGACTAGTTTGACCACGATTTTGCGACATGTCGCAATTTCGCTACGCCTTTCCATTTTTCCTTTCTCTCTCCTCTCTGGGCCGCGACAGAGCAACATGTCACGATTTTGCGACACTTTTTTGTTTTCGGTCGCAATGGAGCAACATGTCACGATTTTGCGACACTTTTTCATTTTCGGCCGCGACAACGCGACATGTCGTGATATCGCGACACTTTTCATTTTTCAGCCGCGACGGAGCAACATGTCACGATTTCGCAACACTTTTTCATTTTTGGCCATGACGGCGCGACATGTCGCGATATCGTGACACTTTTATTCCTTATGCAATTTTGCCCCTTTTTCTTGATTTTTAGCATCTGGGTCACTAAGATTTTCTTTGAAAGCCTGCAAAAAGGTGGGTCCCCAATTTTGGGGTGTGTTGTGGATCAGCCACAACAAATGGTGACTCTACTATCAAATGCTCTTGAGAATTTTAGTGAGAACCCAACCTGAAACATATACAAACTTGAAAACATGTGTTAGCACATAAGCAATATAAACAAATGCCCAAAGATCAGAAGTACATGAATCATCAAGTATTAGCTCAGTGTGTGCAATGAATTTCATTCCCTATCATTTGAAATTGATCAACATTCCATTGTCAGTTTTACATGAATGCATGTGAGATTGTGAAATATTTGTGTAACCTAATGAATATGCTAGGAGATTTGCTTTTATAAAAGGTATAGTATTTCTTCTAGTATCACGTACAAACATTCAAGATTGCCAAACCCTCTTAAGATCCGCTAATAAATTGTTTTATTATATCCCAAAGTTGGTTATGAGTCCCTACTATCTTGAACCCATGTGCAAGTGAATGTAAAATCAGAACTTTGGGGAATCAGACTCCCAACCTAACCAAGATGGGAGTTTAACCCTATCCTTACTATTCTGATTTAGAGTTCATTACCTCACTTTGAGCAAAATAATTTAACCAATTATGGAAGAAATGGTCATGCTAGTCTAACCCTTTGGACAATCAGTGGTCTTGTTTTTTAGACAAGACATGTTGCCATGCATGGGCACACTTAACCCCACAATCCAAAACTTATCTTCATTTCTTTGGAACTTGGGGATGACTACCCATCCTTTGCAGAGGACAAGTAGTATGATCCTTCCAATCCAAAATAAATATGAGATGGGAAAAATTAATTTTTTTACTTCTTGGACCTTGGGGATGACTACCCATCCTTGCTAGGGACAAGTAGTACGATCCTTCCAATCCAAGCTTTGGATAAAAATGGAAAATATTAATTTATTTCTTAGACCTTGGGGATGACTACCCATCCTTTGCGAGAGGACAAGTAGTACGATCCTTCCAATCCAAGACTTATTATGAAATGAGACATAAGAGCTTTGGGGAATCAGATTCTTAACCTAAGCGAGATGAGAATTTATGCCCTATCCTTACTACTCCATGTAGGTCAAATCAAAGCTTTGGGGAGTTGGATCCTCAACCTAAGTTTGATGAGGATTTAACCCTATCCTTACTACTCTGATTTTAGGCTTTAAGCTTTATGGAAGTGGTCAAAACCATTGTTTTAAGGATCATGTTGCATAATAGGATAGACATGAAAAACCTCTTTCGCCCAACCTTTTCTTCCATGTTAGGTTTTGATAATTTTTCTCAAGATCCTTTTTAATGTATAAGACGTGCTTGGTTCTAGATATCTCAAGACTCAGTTTCCAACCTTAGGATTTTTCTTACATTTATGTTATAACACAACCCTAAGAGGATTTGACACACCTTAATGATTTGTACCTAAGATGCATATGCAACTAAGATGGAATGTATATGTAAAGTGAGATGTGACATGAATGCATTATCTTTGAATTGCAGATGAAATTATTTGCCATACAAAATTGACTACTTCATGCATCACAAGTTTCAAACGATATAAATTAAAATGTTTGTGTGACTTGTGGAGCTTATACAAGACAATTCCAATATTTCATATTCTCCTAATCTTAAGCATGAGTTGACATCTCAATTTTTTTATTATTTTATTTTTATTTTTTATTTTTTTTATCAAAATAAACAAAACATGTCAATTGAAATCAAACCCACAACCTAAATCCTAACTAGACTAACAATCCTAAACAATGAAAACAAAATCTGAAAATCCCCACCAAAACCGAAAAGAATAACATCAAACCCTCACAACCTAAGGGCTAAAATAATGCTTTAAAATCTGCCCATTAATTGGTAGCATAAAATATTTCCCTTCTAAAGTTTTTAGCCTGAAGGTATTTTTCTCGAGAATTTCTGAAATCTGATAGGGGCCTAACCAAAGACAATCAAACTTTTGATGATCCCCTTTTTCCTCATGTCTTATGTCCCATAGCAATACCAAATCTGAAATTCTGAAGGACTTGATTTTAGCCCTTCTGTTAAACCATCTCTTGATAACTTCCTGGTGTTTATTCATGTGATTCATGGCTTCTGATCTCTTTTCATCAAGGTGCAACAAATGACTTAACCTGGCTTCAACTTGATCATCTGTCCCCAAGTACTCTTGTATGAAATGCAAGGTCTGCAACTTCAAATTTGTAGGAAATATCGGGTCTTGCCCATAGACCAAATGATAGGGAGTATTCCCTATGGATTCTTTACTCTGGTCCTATCTGCCCAAACGGCAAACTTCAATTGGCTATGCCAATCCCGAGGGTTCTTTTCCAGCAACTTCTTAATGGTATTCAATAAATTTTTATTTGAAGATTTGGCCAAACCATTTCCTTGAGGATAATAATTGGATGCAAATTTTAAGCTCACTTTGTTGTCATATGCCCAATCTACAAATTGCGTAGAAATAAAAGCTTTACCATTGTCACTGACAATAGAATCGGGCATTCCGAATCTTGTTATAATTTGGTCCTCAAGGAATTTTATTATGTCTGTGGTGGCATGTTTAGTAGGAATCGCTTCTGTCCACCTTATATAGTAGTCTGTAGCTATCAATATGAATTTATGAGAATCAGAAGAATTTGGGTTAATAACCCCAATGAAGTATAGTCCCCACTATGCAAATGGTCTCATTTCAACTACAAGTTGTAATGGCATGGCTGCATTTCTTTCTCTATTGGCAGCCACTTGACAGATATGACAAGATCGTACATGGGCATGTGCATCTTTGAAAATGTGGGGCCAGTAGTATCCTGCTCTCAGGATTTGATGTGTTGTGGCATTTTCCGCACCATGACCAGTTCCATGTTTCTCGTGAAATTCCTACAACACCCTGGCAGCTTCTTTGTTCAGGCACCTCAGGTAGATCCCTTCATGATTCTTCCTGTAAAGAACACCAGATTTCATCAGATAATTGACAGACTTAAGCCTTAAAGCTCTTATCTGGGTTGAATTCAGATTAGAAGGACACTTACCATTCAATAGAAATTTCACAATATCAACATACCAGTCATCCTTAGCAATGTATTCTGTGTTCGAGTATTGGCATGTTATTTGTGGATTATTTTCTACGATCGCCTTCACCAGTCCCTGTCCTCGAACTAGTTTCATAGGTTGGATTTCGAGATCAAATTCTTGGATGGTGGAAATCCATTTCCCTCTTTTCTCACCTAGTTCGTTCTGTAAAAACATGGTCTTAATAGCAGGGTCTGGCATGATGGCAATAACCCTGCTATGCACAATGTAATGCCTAAATTTTTTCACCGTTTTAAAAAGTGCGTACATTTGCTTATCAAGGATTGAATAGCTTAATTTAGCATCTTTTAGAGGGGCACTTAAAAATGCTATGGGGTTTTCAGCACTATCCTCAACTTTCTGGGTTAAGACACTCGCGAAAGAGTGTTCTGATGCGAAAGCATAAATATAGAAAGGTTTGGAATAGTCTGGGCTTATGAGGACCGAGGCTCTAGAAATGGCATCTTTGATGTTCTGAAATGCCACTCTACTTTCCTCATTCCATTTTACATCCACATCCTTCTTGAGCATTTTGTTCAAAGGCTTGGCTATCTCAGCAAAGCTTGAGATGAACTTCCTCACAAAATTAACCTGCCCAAAGAAAGATCTCAATTATTTTTTACTACCTGGGAGAGGCAAGTTTTGGATAGCTTGTATCCTTTCTGGGTTGATGGATATGCCCTCTTTTGAAATGATGTGACCGAGCAATTTTCCTTCTGTTACTCCGAAAATGCACTTTTTTGGATTTAAGGAAATTCCATGTTCTCTGCATCTTTGAAGCACTTTCTTCAAATCTTTGACATGGTCTTCTCTCTTTTTTGAGAATACTAGAATATCATCCACATACACAATGATACATTTGCCGATAAGCCCTTTGAATGCATAGTCCATGGCACGTTGAAATGTTGCACCAGCATTTAACAGTCCAAATGGCATTCTCTTATATGCAAATGTCCCCCACTTGGTGGTGAAGGTTGTTTTCATCCTGTCATTTGGATGTATAAGAATTTGGTTGTATCCAGAATACCCATCAATAAAGGACATCATTTCAAATCCATTTACTATTTGTAGAATTTCATCGATTTATGGCAATGGATAATTATCCTTTTGAGAGGCTTTATTAAGATTTCAAAAATCCATGCACAGCCTAATCTCTCCACTCTTTTTTCTTACTGGAACGAGGTTAGAAACCCAGGTTGAGTGCCTAACAGGAAATATGATCTTTGCTTCCAATAATATTTTAACCTCCTTTTCGATCAAAGGCTCCAATAGCGGGTTAACAACTCGCTGTCTTTGCCTAAAATGCTTGGAGTCTGGATTCAGAGGAATGGTATGTGTGATGATGTCTTGGTTGTATGTTTTCAGTTCATTGTAATTCCAAGCAATGCAATCTATGTAATGCTTCAATGCCTGTATTATGTTGCTCCTTTCTTCACTTGTACATGCCTTTGCAATGTACACCTCCTTTGGATTGTCTGCACTCCCTAGATTAATTGAATCACATGCATCTTTGGGGAGTGGGACTCTTTTTTCTTTCTTGGTCTTGTATCCCACATCGAACATTTTCTCCAATGAAACCACATCTTTAGGTATTTTGTTGGATTGACATGCGGTTTCACTCTCGTTTTCTGTTTCATCTTGCCACCTTTGCTCCTCATCAATCACCTAATTTTCAAAAATACCCGAGTTCATGACAAATTTGAAGATGTGTCTGTCATTTTCAAAAACCTGGAAATTCTTGACATTATCGGGTATTGATGGACAAGGAACCAATTCAATGGAGAACTTTTTACACCTTTTTATGTCCACTAGATTTAACATGCCCGCGGCAACTGCAAGAGAGTCTGCTATTCGGTTTCCTTTTCTAGAAATAAGGGCTATATTGAATGTGTCGAATTCCTCAATGAGGTCCATAACCCTAGTTCTATAAAGGCTTAGTCTCCTATCATGGCATGTATACTGTCCTTTGATCTGCTTGACTACCAGCTCAGAATCTCCCAAAACCTTCAAGCATTTAACTTGCTTGCTCAATGCTAGATGTAAACCAAATATCAATGCTTCGTATTCTGCCACATTTTTTGTGTAAGGAAATTGCAATCTGTAAGCAGCCAATAATGGTTTACCTCCTGGACCAGTGAGCTCGACTCTAGCTCCTGCTCCTTGTCTAGATTTTGATCCATCAAACCTGAGCAACCATGTGCAATCATTTTCCTCAAAAGATCCACCATGATATGTTTCCTTTTTAGGCTCTTCAACAACTTCCTCAACATCAAGTGCATAAACCCCCAGTTCTGGCTCAAAAAATTAAACTTCATTCGGCTTGTTGAATTCTGTTATGATTTCCTTAAGCATCGGTTCATTTTCCACTCGATTTGATTTGCAATTCCTTTCCAGGGTAGCCACATATGTGAGCATTCTTTTGAAAAGTAGCCATTCAAAGTTTTCATCCAATCCCTCGCAAGTAGCATTCCATATCTACTTGGGATATTAACAACCAGAATGTCGACAACCTGCTGGACCCTGGGTTCAGAATTTAATTGAATTTTGACATCATATAGGGTCCCTACCACATTCACCTCTGACCGGTCCAATTGCAAGACCTTGCATTTGGATGAAACAGGTTGCAGACCTAGCATTTGACATATCTTCGAAGGCATGAGGTTGCTCGTGGCACCCGTGTCCACCAAACAGTTATGCAAATTCTTACCCACAATTCTTAGAGTCAATAAGAATGACGGGACATCCCGTCTCTCCTTTCGTAAAATCAGATGGGACTCAACTCCTTTTCCCTTCCACATTTGATCAGGTGAGTTCAGAGCCTTTATCAACGCCTCCTTTTGACCAGGCAATCTAGCCGCGTCCAAGAATGAAAGGCTAGATTTGGACTTCTTTAGATCCTCCACTATGTCATAGTTTGGTTTTTCGAATTTGACTATCTTCTGCACGTCATTAGACATTTCTCTTCTGAGTGGAGGAGGAGGATTATTATCTGCCTTAGTATCTAGAGGAATAATAGAGTTGTTTGGAGGTGTTGATGAGGTTTTAGGGGCTTTAGATTTACTTCTCAAATGGTATCCATGATTTCCCTTTCTAAAATCTCGAAAAGCTTGCACCTCCTATTCCAAAATTTTGTCTTCTTCCTCACTCTCACCTTCTTGATGATATACAGTTTCCATCACCATAATGTTATCATCTTGATGTTGCGATGGACCCTCATTTGATACCAGTTCCAAATCATCAACTTGTGCCTGAAGACAATGAGTGTATCTAGCAATTTCAGGACAATTCCTCTCATTGTGTTCTTTTGTGTTATGCAACCTACACCCCATTTCCCATGCCAAATCTAAAAGATTCAAAAGGGAATTGGATTGACTAGGTCCTGTAGAAGTATCTAGTTGATTGGAAATGGGAGCGGGTACTCCCCCATTGTTTGGATTTGTGTTCCAATGTCTCCCTCTATTGTTAAAATTTTGATTTTAGTGAGGGGCATGGGATTCATACTTCTGCTTTTGAACCATGTCATTGCTCAGCTTATGAACTATTTTCTTGAGCTCTTCGACCTATGAATAAATCTCCTTCGATGGAATCACATTGTTGTTAACCCCCATTGGATTTGCATAATTGGTGGGGTCTTGATTCAACATTTGGGTCGGGTTTTGAGGAATTTGATTCCCGTATGGATTGAAACTTTGAATCGGAGTTGGATTTGGGAAAGGAACTATAGCTTGAGAATTAACTTGGCTGGTTCCTTGCATAGTCGATTGACTATTCTGCAAAAATGCGGGAACAGGTGGAATGGATGTAATTGGTTGGATTGGAATGGGTGCATACGCAGGTGCTGGTGGATATGGTTGCTGATATGGGAAGGCATTCATGCTTGGAATTTATGATGCCATGATCTGATTTCCCAAGGGATCTTGACCATATGGAGCATACTGTACCATCATAGGCATCTGGGGAAATCCATAGCCCTGTGATGTCATTTGCTGCTCGATGGTCATGGCTTCATTATAGGCTAGAGCTAGCGTGGTGACTTGAGGATTTCGTATTGCAAACATGGCTGTCATGGGGTCCAATGCCCCAAAATATATCTGCAAAGCCACTACGGGATCGATGGCAAAATGCCGAACTGCTCTATTATAGTACTTTTGGAATTTCTGATTAAATGTTCTTATAGGTTCACCCTGGCCCCTTTTGCATGTAATGAATTGATTGTAAATGGTTGCGGGATCCAAAGGTGACCTGAACTGATTGACAAAGGCGTTCTCCATTTGTGCCCATGAAGTGATTGAACCAGTTGGTAAGCATATATACCATTCATATGCTATTGGATCTAAGCTCATGGGGAAAATTCTGCAAGCCACATCTTCATGTTGGACTTGCAGCCTATTTAAAACATCCCTATAGGCTTGGATATGTTCTTTTGCTATTCTTAGGCCATATGTTTTGTATTTAGGAAAAAATATTTCTATGTTCTTAGGGATTTCATGGATATCCCCAACAATGTTCAAAGGAATATTGTTAGCTCCATACCAAGGAGCTGCTGGAGGTTGAGCCATTTGACTCAAAATCGATGAGGACAACCCTACAAGAGTAGTAGAAATATTACTGACAATAGGCACACTAGTGGCAACTGATGTCACTGGTGTAGGTCCACTCGATGTTCCTGGAGAAAAAAGGGCTTTTGTGACTGGTAAGCTTACGACTTGTTTTTTTTCTTGGGAGTACCAGTAAGGTCATGAAAAATGGTTTCCCCGGTTGTTTGGGACCTGGTCATAATACGACGTGGTGGGTCTAGCCTACCTGATGAAACCCTCGGTTATTTCCTGCAACAAAAAAAAAACAAATGCTGCAGTTAGCCATTTGTGAGATTTAAGATACAATTTCAAAATCGAAACAAAAGATATTACTTATGCATAAAAATCAAAATAAAGCAAACCAATCATCCCTCCTTCTAGCGCCAATCTGTTGAGTGGTATTTTCACCCGATTGTGAAAACACACTCTCCGATAGGATTTGGGTTCTAAATCCTCTGCTTGCAAAGAAATTAAACATGTAACTTCTCCAAGGTTCCTGTTATGTTAGCATTCTGCATCGATGTATTAATAATCTCAGAATAAAGATATTCAATTAAAATGCTTGGAATACCTTAGTGGTTGCAAGTAACTAAAAACAAGGGGCACTGTGGTTTATTTTACCGTGAAACTTAATGATTGTTCATGAACCCTTATAAAACAAATGTGATCTGATCCTTATATGACCATGCTGCAACTTCAAAATGAAATTTAATGAAATGCCATAAATGAAGGAATTATTTATGGATTTTGAAGTTTTTTAATTTTTTATTTTATTTTAATGCTTGAAAAATTAAAATTGGGGTTTTTGAAAATAAAGTGCAGCAAAAATAAAATAAAATGCAAAGAAAAAGAAATTAAAATTGCATTCAGCTTGATGCTATCCCGTCCTGGCAAAACCGAAGATGTGAGGTTTCCATGCATGCAACCTAACTTATTGAACCTGCAAACATGCACAATCCAGGTAAGTTAAGTGCTGGTCTCTGGGGTTTCGACTGTAATTTTAGATTTAGACATTCGCATGAAGCAACCAAGAGAACTTGCATTAAACTTCACCTATAAGCCTAGAAATCTGAAAGGAAAGAAAATAAAACAATAAATCTTGCATGCAAAAAAAGACTCCTTCTTTCTTTCCAACAAGATGCAAATTTTTGAACACTCCTGCATTAAAATAAATCATGTTACAATAGCAGGCTCTCTGGTTTTCTCAAAACCAGCAAAAGGAAGGAAAACAGCCTTAAACAGGCCCAGAATGACCCTCTGGCCTTTAGCACTTCAACTCTGTCCGCAACGGTTTCTGACCCTTGTGCCAATCTGTGCTTCTGCTTTTATACCTACTGTTGAATTGATTCCCCTTCCACGATGGTTCGTTTCGTCTTCCAGTGGCTGCTCGTTTCACCTTTCTTTGACTGCATGTGTTTTGGCTTTATGCTCGACATAGAGACGTTTGATCTTCTCTGTAATGCTTTTGCAGCCTGTACGCCATGTGTCCCACACTTTTTTGCACGTTCTATAACGACTCCATGAAAATCATGACAAAAAATAGCATGTAACTCTGTTCCTCTGCCTGCACAGCGAAAACGCGACATGTCACGATATCACGACATTTTTTTGTCAGCAGCCTTTCTGTCTTCACGCATAGGGAAAATGTGACATGTCACGAAATCATGATGCTTTTTTGTTTCTTTCACTTTGGCAGCTTTCTGTCACGAAATCGTGACACTTTTCTATTTCGTACACTTTGCTATTTTTTTGTTGCAAAATCGTGACACTTTTCTCCTTTCGGGCTGTCTGGCTGCAACTTGTCGCAAAATCGTGATGCCTTTTCGCTCTGTCCACTTTGGCTGCAACTTGTCGCAAAATCATGACACCTTTTTGCTTTGGCATGCTTTGCTTCTTCTTGTCACGAAATCGTGATGTTTTTCTGCTTCGGGTTGTCTTGCTGCATTTGGCCATGAAAACGTGACATGTCATGAAATCATGACATATTTTCCTTTCTGTACACTTTCACTACAACCTGTCGTGAAATCGCAACGTTTTTCCACTTCGGGCACCTTCGCTGCAACCTGTCATGAAATCGCGATGCCTTTTCCACTTCGGGCACCTTTGCTGCATGCTATCGCAATATCGCAACATTTTTTCGGTTAGTGCCCCTTAGCTGCTTTTTGTTGCGATTTCGCTACGCTTTCTGCTTCCTGCCCTGTTTGACTAGTTTGACCATGATTTTGCGACATGTCATGATTTTGTTACGCCTTTCCATTTTGCATTTCTCTCTCCTCTCTGGGCCATGACGAAGCAACATGTCAAGATTTCGTGACACTTTTCTATTTTCGGCCACGACGGAGCAACATGTCACGATTTCGCGACACTTTTTCATTTTTGGCTGCGACGGCGCGACATGTCGCGATATCGTGAAATTTTTAATTTTTCGGCCGCGACGAAGCAACATGTCGTGATTTCATGACACTTTTTCATTTTCGGCCACGACGGCGTGACATGTCGCTATATCGCGACACTTTTCTTCTTTGTGCAATTTTGCCCCTTTTTCTTGATTTTTAGCATCTGGTTCATTGAGATTTTCTTTGAAAGCCTGCAAAAATGTGGGTCCCCAATTTTGGGGTGTGTTGTGGATCAGCCACAACAAAGCCCTTTGGTCAAATTAATCAAAAAATACAAAAACAATGTAAAATAAAAAATACAAAAACAATTGCACTTCAAATTTTACATCCACATCATTGCATTACATTTTCACATACATTACAAACATATATGGCATGAGAGCCTTAAAAGTGATACTACAATTTGTCACACAAGTCATTCATACCCATACCTCCATCCACATTTGTGTAATTGTGTTTTTCAACACAACCATTATTTTTTGCTATACATAATAAAATAAGGCTTTTTGGTTAGTCAACCACAACTAGTAATCTTATCAACTTTTGAGAAAAACAACTTTTATTAGTAGAATATAAGGCCTAACTGTGATAAAGCCTTGGATATTCAAGATCCCATTACTAATTGAAACACTAAAATCCTAGATGGTACAAGCAAAATATGAAATCTACAAAGTGGTCTAGGTTACCTTAGGTGAAAAGGATCTTCCTTGCTTATCTCCATGTGCAACCGGTTTAAAGGTGCTGAGAATTGGAAAAAGGACAAGCTTTACCCTATCAAAATCCCTTGCTTAAATCAAAATAAGCAAAAATGCCAAAGCAAAGTACATATTCAAAAGGCCAAGCATACAGTCCAGATTTCAAAGCAAAAATCCGATACACAAATCATAATCCAAAAAAAAAAAAAATCAAACTCAAAAAATCAATAAAAAATAAACAGTGATTTTCATCACTACGTATGAGCAAAATAAACAGTGATTATCATCACTAAAAAAAAATCCCCGCTCAAAGAAAAAATCAAATCAAAATAAACAATGATTTTCATCACCACATATGAGAAAAAATCCAAAGCCAAAAAGAAGGGAATAAAGCTTGAATCCCTGGAATTCTCAGCATTGTACAAAATTGGAAGGAGAAATCCTTATGCATGATGATATTTCTACCACAACAGCCTCATGAATTTGTGTAGACCAATGTTTGAATGTGGATGATCTAGCTTAGGTAACCCAATATTGCCTAGTGGTATAGTCCAACTAAGTCCAACATAAGTATGATATTAAAAATTAAGGATCCCTGATCTTAGCAATGGGCTGAAAGAATCTTGCCTGACATCGGATGAAATGCTTGAGTTCTATCTCAAAATATACAATCACATGCACACATAGAGATCATGAAAAACCAGGTCCATGGTAAAAGCCTTACTTTTCAAAATTCTAAGTGGTAAGTAGACAGTTGTTGATAGGGGAACTAGAGTGATTGAATCTCCAAAAGCCCCAAAAATTCTTACATAGCAACAAATCATAACATCATTCACACCATCATATTCTTTATAAGATCCTATAAATTAGGGGGTATCAACATAGTAGGACAGATACCGTATATATATTAGAAATAGTATATAGACGACCACTGACTACTTTATATCTTTTAATTTACATAAACTTATTAAGAAAATACATTACACACCATTACATCTCATATATGAATACTTAATCAATTCTTATGATAGGAGTGATTATTTAAATTCATGATTATTTTTTTACTTTTTGTGGTATCACCCATTAAGATTGTCAATGTCATATGCATTCCGTATGTTTTAAGTTATTAGAGCATACAAGTTCATTTATACCATTCTATCACATAAGTTAGATGCATATAATTAAAACAAAAATTAAACATGCATTTAACAATAGCATTTGCATCCACAAAAACAAGTCATTAATCATCCATAAACCACATCATAAAACATATAGGCAATATCCATTTGCATACCAAATCATAAATTCATCATTCACCAACAAAATACATCGCATCATATCATCAAAACATATAAGCATCTACACATCCATATAAGCATCTTAAAATATCATCTATCATCTAACATATTCATCAAATCATCATAATACCATCATCACATCATATCATAAAATAAAATAATAACAAAAACATAAAGCAATAAACGATACACATAATGAGTCATAAAAAGAAAATCTATCATATAAGTATGTGTGTCAAATCCAATGGATATACAAAAATATCTGTGGGCTATAGTAATCTAGGTTAGTCGACCTCAAAAATTAATCAAGGACCAAGTAGAGCATCAGTCACCTCCTCTAGTGATATCTCCCCCTATGGAGGTATCGCGAGTCGAGTGATGTGAGCCTATAGGTCTCTCTGTTGGAGTTTAGGTCTACTGGCTAGGATTGGCTAGAGAAACAATTTTTTATATTTCCTTAATTACACCTTGGTCACTACTGATGTCAGTAGCCTGAACTTCTTGGCCACCCAAGGCAATAGCAGCCATAGGCAGGAACTCATAGGCTAGTAGACCTGACAATGGCCAGATCCACAGAGCAAAATAAGGGATTTTATCTCTGAGGGATACTAGAAAAATAATAAATAAACACACTTTGATGGTTTAGGATCATCATAATGTTCAAAATAACAAAAAAAATCACATAAAATCACAATCTCAAGCAGGCCTCGTACCCAGTTACATACTCTATCCACTCGGTGATTGTAGCAATTTGCACTCCATGTATTTCGGTGAGATGAGTAGATAACCATAATGCCACTTGGGGTAAAAACAACTCATTTTAGAATTACGATATGTCACCCTTCAAACTCGAAGAATATCAATATGGTCGTATTGCTCCACGGGTGCAAAAGGATCATTCTAATTCCCCTATGACATCAAAAACATTAAGTCAAAGTGATACAATCTAGGCATAAACAGAATAACTCATCCTAACTCCCTAAGAAGGCTATTGATAGTCGAACATCTCCTCGGGATAGGGATGGATGATTATCATAAGCAATTGGAATCAAAATTGGATGTGGGATTTCCCATTAAAAGCAACAAATGCTAGAAAGGAACCAGATTAGTCATATTGGTCAAGCGACTTGTCGCTTCATTCATTGTCATTTCTTCACCAACTCATTGTGTGAAGAGGTAGTTCAAAATTTCAACATAATCATAATCAAAATCAACAAAATATCACTCAATCATAACAAAATCATGTTCATCCTATGAATAATTACATACAACAATCACAAATTTCCCCTTTTTGTTGGGAGCGTAAGCAGACATGACATCTTTAATTGTAGCTCTCCTATCGATCGAAATTGTTTTAGCAGCTGAAGCTACCCGATTGAGTTTGAGGAATGAGTACAATTTAACATGCAAAAACCATTGAGCTAAGTCCTCCAAAAATTGAGGCAATGATTCAAGGGATGCACACCATATTGCATGATTGAGCCATCCGGCGTTGATCAGATCATTGATCACCATACACCCTACAAAAAGATCATTCTACATTTTTGCTCAACATTATGTTTTCCACACAACGTGTCACAAAAATAGGCATATGTAAACACCTAAATCGTGTCATTCCTAGGGGATATTCTCACATAGAGACACTCATAAGATCATAAGATATAATATTGGACTTTCCAAGCATCAACAATGGTTCTCACCATTCATTTGGGGCCTTTTCAAGCCATCCAAGCTTGGTCGCTCAAACCAAGAGTGGCCAGATCCTAGCCACTCAAACCTAGAGTGTCCAGACCTTAGCCACTACAGATGATAATGGCTAATCCATAAGAAGTAGTTTGCCAAAAATTAGGCTCAATATCAGGTGAAAGTGGTAGTTTGCATGCAATAAAGGTGAGCGAGAGTAACTTTGCATTCCTTTTCATGACCAGTTCACATGGGAGGTTTGAGTTTGTATTTAAACTTAAGTTAACTGACCTCCAAGAATAAACAAAGGACAAAATCTTCTCATGCTAACAACCAATTTGCATACAAGACTCAAGTGGACAGTTATATTTCAGTTAACTAGCCTTCATATATAGACAATGGAAAAAATCTTCTCATGCTAACTTGCACTATGCATGAGAAATTCATTCCTAGGGCTTGGACATAGACCTAGGGTTTCACGCTATAAAAGGTGCAAGCCTAAGAGCACCAAAGGGGGATATTTTATCACATCAGGGGAGAGAGACATTCTTTTGAGGAGAGCTTTTGAGACTCGGAGATTTCTCTTTGAGATCACGTGTACGACGGAGCTCTGACGATTTAAATAGCATAACACCTACTATTTCAACATCCTATTATAGTCTTTGACCCATAGCTTTGGGGCAAAGAAGGCAAGGTTTACTTTAGTGTTCGTTGTCTTGGACAGTGGCCCACAGGCTTAGCTTAGATAGACATAGCTTCTTTTATTATGTTTCTTCATGTTTTCACGTCATTAGCATAGATTTACATGATCTTATGGCATAGTTTTATCATATTTCTATTACACTCTTTGATTACTAACAACCTCATCCAGGGAGGCAATCTCGGACACCTAAATGTGCATTGTCATTTCATTGCTTGTAGGGCCACAAGTACATTGGACGAAGATTGCAACATACGAGAGCAAAAAGGGATCCCTCTAGGAAACAAACTTGGAGGAGGCATCTGTAAGCCCTCATACATTTCTATGTGCGGAGCCGGGAAGCTTTTATAAGTGCACCACCTCTTTGTGGAAGGGGCACTCCTTGCCTATTTGTAATTTATAGTATCAAAATGGGTATCCCTAAGAGGGACCGACATGTAACCAAGCTTCAATATCAATAAAGAGATTCGTCTTTTGTTATTTTGTGTCGTATGCTTTTTCCTCCTGTCTTTCCATTTTATCTTTGGTATTTTAAATAACATTACAAGTAGGGTTTAGAAAAGGGACCGGTGTGTGTGTTTTTGGGGTCACTACAAACCCAAAAACTATACCCACCAATTACCTTTAGATTATCTCTTAAACATACTTTTTACAATGGTTTGTTCCTTTTTCTAGCTATGTTGGCTAGCCTTCACTTTTACTAATTCTAGATTGCTTGTTTCTAATGGTAGCCAAATCTTAGCTCCATTGAAACTCTACATGCTATGGTGTGAATAAAACATAAAATGGTTTTAGATATATTTGATGTTATATAGTAAGGAATCCCTTTGTCTTTCTTGAGATATTCATATAATATCACATTAATTACATGATATTTTTTAGAAGTATCTTAGATTTTCAAAGCATCTTTGACTTTTAGAATCTTTTCAAAAAAATTATAAAGATGGTATCATTTTCTAAATTATTTGGATATGAATAATTATATTTGATATAATACTCTAAGATACAGTTATGACATGGATTTTGAGATACTTTGATCCTTTTACAAAGATGTTTTTATTACAATTATGACAATTTACTTTTACATTCAAATTTTACTATTTTCCATGGTACATCCCTATCATTACATTAATTTTTATTTTGGTCATTACAAAGTTTATTTTATTACATTATTTTTATAGCATCAATATTATTTTATAAGTGGCACAATATTTCCTATACCATACTGTAGGCACTTATGACTATAACATCTCTTCATTATACTTTATATTTTATCCTTAAAGTAGATGTGTCTTGTTCTAAAGGGTAGAGTAATGTGATATTTTTGGATTCATCCATTTCATCACTAGATTGATTTCCAATTCCTCTAGCTTGTATGTACCATTATCATATATTATTATTACTCTAAAGGGACCCATGCATTTTTAAAGCAACTTGCTACACATTTTATTTTTATGATTGGAGTTGTACAACATCACAATTAAATAATTTATATTGAAGGGAGACAATTTGACCCCTTTTCTAAACATTTCTCTTATTTTTCAATGTTTGTGTTTTGTCCTACTTATCTTATCTCTATTAAATGATAAAATTACTAAAATTGCAACATCCTAATTTTATAGACTCATTCTTATTATTTCTATTAATCATCATCATTTATAGTTAGATATATATTGAATAATAAGAATAGGGCCAATGTAATAAGTCATATGAAAATAACATATAATGTGATTATCTTAATAATAGTTCTATAGATTCATAATATTACAACATTTTTCCCATGTATGTAGATATAATAAAAAAATTTTCAAAATAATATTACACCACACATGATTAGTCCTCTCTCCCTATATATTTCTATTTAGATTATAAGTATTTGTTTTCTTGTACTTGATAGAAAATCCCATGACCAAAATTCCCACCACTTCATTTATAAAATGAGTCCTTGATCTAAAATTAATCTTAATGAACATCAAAACTTGATGCTGATTTTCTCATATACAAATTGTGCTATCTCTTATGTTCCCTTTTTTAGGTCTTGTGGATCAATTAACTTTGCTAAATATTCAGTAGCAATCATAACATAAATATTTCTTCATTATGTAGGAGGGATAGTTCCAATAATTTCAATTACCTACTTCTTAAATATTACTAATTCAAAGTAGTAAACAAGGGCATTTATTATATCCTATCCTTCTTAAAAGATTAAAATATGTCATAGCTCTTATACTAGTTACTAGTTAATACAAATTTAATTATCATAAATATAGTTCAATTCTTGTCTAATTTCTCCAAGACCTAACTTGTAAAAATATGTCATAAATATGTAAAAAAAATGTGCTTTACATACTTTAAGGGTTATTTGGAAAATCACACATGGATCCCTTTACATATAACCTTTCCTTGGGTAAAATCCCAAGTTTCTTGTCTTGGTGATTTATGTGATCCTCATATGACATGCTTTGAAGTAAGATATATCAGATAAAATGAATACAAACTTATAAAGAAAGTTACTAAAAATTAACTTCATCAATACTTACATAGTTGTACGAGAATTCCATAGTCTAAAATTTATGATCTTGAGCTAAAATATTCTCTAATAAGTTTAGAAAGTTAAACCCTCTTCTTATTGGTTTTAAATTGACATATGTTAATACATTAACATAAGAACAATATTATATTTATTCATGAATATCATACAATATATCATTGACTATGGCCTAAGAATATTATTATTTATTACAATTTAATCGAGTTTCATGTAATTAATACAAATTGATTGTAAAATATGTCATTATTCCTATCCAAGAAACTAGTACATGATAAGGATTGCTAGGGATTATGATCCCTACATCTAGTAACTCCCACATAAATATTTTAATCTTAGATTTATGGATGTACCTACCCCTATATAAAATGATCAATATAAATCCATTTGTAAGATCAAGCTCAATGGTATGCTTCAAAGCTCCATGTGGAGAATGAATATTTGGTACTTCTTCAAATTGTACTATATCTTTATGGGGTCATTAAAATATTTTGACATGAAAGAAACATATGCATACAATACAAATGGATCATAAAATTAATGTATGCTTCCTTATATATTAGTCATTATGTTTAGCCAATAATATTGATTTATCTTAGAGGTATATACTTGCTAGTATACTAGGATACCTTTTCTTGAAAAAGAACCTTCCTTGATGGTTAATAGAATTTAAACCTTTCGATGAGAATAAAATTTGAAGATGTATTCATCTACAATAAACTCAATATTATGCAACATGACCTAGGAATCATATAGGATAATATCAAGAGGTATCAATATGGAAAACTAGCCTTTTAGTAGACTTGTTTTCTTAAATGTTGAGGATGCTCTATGGTCTATCATGAATAAAACTTGAATGATTTTATCTACACAAGAAGAATAAGAAGAAGAAGAAGAAATTAAAGTATTTTACATGATGTAAGTCTAACTATTCTAGCAATAGACATAGTTATCTATTTTTTCTAAAAAATGTATTGGATCCATAATAGGGGCCCATAAGGGTATATCCATTATCTAATTATGATTTAGACTTAGGTAAGCACATATTAATATCCATATTTAAATTACTTTTGAGTTATATACAATCATTACTCCAATATTAGGCACATATATGATAGTGTTTATGAAGTATAGATGTAGTACTATGGGAAGACTAATGACGAGGATTTCTAAATTGTGTTAAATTAGGTGTATTGTCCCTGATATAGCCATGCTGACTATATTTATGTGTTAGATTGAGCCCTTAGGTTAGTGTAGAGCGAATTAGCTAGTTTGTATTAATCAGGAGCAGATTAAATAGAACAATAGATGCCCGGATTAGTCCGTAACAAACGGACTTAATCAAACAGACCAAGCCCAGATTAGGCGGTAGTTCAAACAGAGACCTAATAATGTAATAATAAACTAAATACGCTAACATCCCCCCTTATTACATTATTTGGGTAATAATATAACTACTAGCTATACTAACATCCCCCCTGATTACATCATTTTGCAATACAAAGAGAGCTGCGAAACAATTCAAATTTGACACGTCCAAGTGCCTTAGTGAAAATGTCTGCAACTTGAGCATCGGTGGGAATGTGTTGAAGCTGAATTCGGTGCTTCGAAACTTCATCTCGAATGAAATGACATTGTGTGTCAATGTGTTTTGTTCTTTCATGATGAACTGGATTCTTGACTAGGTTCAGAACACCCTGATTGTCGCAAAACAAGTGTATTGGAGATTTGGATGGATGACCCATACTTGTCGAATGTGATGCAACCATATCACTTCGCACACAGCATCACGTGCGGTGCGGATATTCTGCCTCTGTTGATGATATAGCAACCACCTGTTGCTTCTTGTTGTGCCAAGAGACAGGACCGGATCCAAGATGAAAAATATATCCTGAAGTTGACTTGCGATCATCAAACGATCCGGCATAGTCGGAGTCCGTGTATCCCTGTAAGAAGAATTTGTTGTTCCTCTTGTATTCTAGGCCATATTCCATTGTGCCACGGACATAGTGAAGAACACGTTTTGCTTCTTTCCAATGAGTGGTCTTAGGCTCCTGCATGAACCTCGAAAGATAGTTCACAGCAAAAATGAGATCTGGCCTAGTATTGGTCAGATATATGAGACTCCCAATCAATCGTCGATAGAGAGTACCATCTACCTGAGGTGAATCATCATATCGCGATAACTGAAGTCCTGTCTCCATCGGAGTTGCCATTGGCTTGCAATCAGTCATGCGATATTTTTCCAACAATGTCTTGGCATATTTTTTTCGAGACACTTTGATGTAGTGCTCCTTCTGGCTGAATTCCAGACCAAGACAATAATGAAGAAGTCCGAGATCTGACATCTCAAAATATTGACACAAGTCTCTTTTGACAAGAGAGATCATAGTTTCTGAACTCCCTGTAATGAGCAGATCATCAACATAGAGTACAAGCAACACTATCTCAGAACCCTGTTTCTTGAAATAGAGGTTTGCATCTGACGGACATCTCTTAAAACCATGTTGCAGGAGGTGATTGTCCATTTTTATATACCAAGCTCGAGGAGCTTGTTTCAGGCCATATAAGGATTTGACCAATTTGCAAACTTTCTGCTGTTGGCCTTCCACTTCAAATCCTTCTGGGTGAGTCATATAGACTTCTTCTTGGAGATCACCATTCAGAAAAGCACTTTTGACATCCATCTGGTGAACTTTCCACCCAAACTGTGCTGCCATAGCACAAATAACTCGAATTGTGGTCATCCGAGCAGTAGGTGCAAAAGTTTCCTCATAGTCAATGCCTTCCTTTTGAGCATAGCCCTTTGCAACAAGACGGGCCTTATGCTTATCAATTGTCCCATCTGCTTTGTACTTGACTTTATACACCCATTTGCAGCCAATGGGTTTCTTTCCATGCGGCAGATCGACAAGCTTCCAAGTTTTATTTTTCATCAAAGACTTATACTCTGCATCCATAGCGGCCTTCCACTGAGGTTCACCGAGAGCAACTTGTACTGATGCAGGTTCAAGATCGTCTATTGAAGACATAAACACCTTATCATTATCAATATCCATATCTTCTGTATCTCTCTCTGGATCTACAGAAAGTTCCTCAAAAGATTGACACAGATCATCAACCCCAGTATTCTCTGTTGCAACTTTCTCCTGTCGAGCCATGCTGCGAGTACGAGGCCTATCCAATGTCAAATCTGGTGGAGTGGATAGCTTAGAGTCTTTGATTGTATTTGTACACCACTTTGGATTCTTCTTCTTAGGTGTTGAAGATGAAGAAGAACCTCCAACTTTTGATGAAGGAGATTTAGCAACCTGTGTTTCCACAAGGTCTAGGTATACATCTGATGTGTTTGCTGATGTGAAAGCCTCATCAAAAACTACATCTCTACTAATGTGTATCTTCTTGGTCAAGGGATCAATCAAATGATAACCCTTAGAGTGCTCATCATAGCCAAGAAGAATACACTTCAATGTCTTCTCATCTAGCTTCTTCCTTTTCTCTTTTGGTATGTGCATGAAAGCTTTACATCCAAAAATGCGTAGATGAGAAATGGAGGGTTTCCTACCACTCCATGCTTCCTGTGGAGTCATTCCTTGTAGGGCCTTTGTGGGTGCCCTATTCAATAGATATACCGCTGTGGTGACAGCTTCTGCCCAATATAGTTGCTCAAGTCTAGCTCCTGTGAGCATGCAACGAACCATTTCCATGATGGAACGATTCCTCCTTTCAAGCAACTCCATTTTTCTGAGGAGTATAAGCAGTAGTTAACTGTCTTGTGATCCCATTTTCTTTCAAGAATGCAAAAAATTCTTTAGAGGTGAACTCCCCCCCTCGATCTGAGCGGAGAGTTTTTATAGAAGTCCCTGACTCCTTCTCAACAGATTTCTTGAATTGCTGAAAGAAGCCAAATGCTTCAGATTTCAGTTGAAGAAAGAATACCCACATCTTTCGTGAATAATCATCCACAAATAACTGAAAATACCTCTTACCCCCGCAACTGTTGGGAGTGAAGGGACCGCACAGATCGGTATGAACCAACTCCGAGAGGTTTCTTTGCTCTTGTAGAGCTCTTTTCAAAAGGCACTCTATGCTGCTTTCCTACAAAGCAGTCAGAGCAAACTGGTAAAGTGGTAGAAAGGGAAGGCAGACCCTTTACCATCTCATACTTACTTAGCTCAAGTAAGTAACCAGAACTCAAATGTCCATATCTCTTGTGCCATAGGGAAGTTGCCTCCTTTGTAGAGACTTTCATGGCTACATGTGGAGTAGAGATAGTATCTAAGGCAAATAAGCCATGCTTATATGAAGCAGCTTGCAATGTTCTTACCCCTCCCGGTAATAGAACAACACTTCTTGCCTCCCTCAACACTAAAGTTCACAACCATATCTTTGTCCAGAATTTGTGTGATCGACAACAAATTGTTTGCCAATCCTGGAACATAGAGAACTTTATCAATCTGACACTTGCCATCAGGAAGAGTGACTGAAACAGTGCCTTCTCCCTGAACCTTGTAGGTTTTATCATCAGCAATAGTGACAGGTTTGCCCTCTTTGGCCTCAAAAGACTCAAACCATGATTTGTCACCAGTCATGTGCTTATTGGCTCCAGAAATCAACATACCATATAGGATCCGTCTGCTTGGACACTGTGGTAGTCATGAGAACTTTGTGAGCTCTCTCGGAATCCGTGTCAGATTCTTCAACAACAACATTCACTTGTTGTTTGTTCTTTTGTGGTTTGTTCCGGCCTTTCTATTTTGATTGCTTATTCTTATGCCAACATCTATTTGTATCATGACCTTCTTTGTCACAGATCTTGCAATATCTCTTTTTCTATTGAGGTTGTTTCCCTTTTGAATCCTTTTGTGAATTCCCTCCCTTCTAAAAATTACCCTTCTTCTGGTTCTGCCCTTGCCTGTTGATGTAGAGGGCAGTGTTAGAAGAATCATCTCGTTGTAGTTGGCGTGCCTCCTCCTCTTGAAGCATATTAACCAATTCTACAAAAGTAACTTTCCGTTGTGATACCTGAAGGGAAGTGATCAACACCCGATAAGAATCAGGTAAAGCTCTCAATACAACTGAAGTAAGGAGCTTGTCTTCAACTGGTTCTCCCAAAGAATTCAACTTTGCTTTCAATTCAAAAACTCTACAAAGAAAGAATTCAACTGTCTCACCCTACTTCATGCTTAGACTATGTAATTGAGATTGAAGAAATAGAATGGTGGAATCATTCTTTCCCTCATATATAGTATTAAGGGCATCCCATGCCGCTTTACTAGTTGCACAGTCAGCAATATGGGGTTGGACTTCATCAGACACAACAAGCAAGATGAGCACTTTTGCTTTGCTTTCTAGCTTATCAAAGTCTCTTTGAGCAGTGAGTTGGAGCTGTAGCACTAGCAAGTAGGTGAAGGTCCGGTTGTTGCTCCGTGATACAACATCCCATAAGTCATCCATTGCTAGGATGGCCTTCATCTTGTTTTTCCATGGTGTGTAATTAGGACCTTTCAACAACTGATGAGAATCAGTCATTAGTTTTGCAGACATGATGAAGGTTCCTTATAACACCAATTGGTCCCCCTTTCGATATACCTTTTGCTAGGCCGTTATACCATACAAAATACCCGCCCTTACGTGAGGGAGACTATAGGTATTTAGAAAGATCAACAAAAATCACCCGCCCTTACGTGAGGGAAACTATAGGTGATCTTTAGAGATCATACGATACGTGGAACATAAGCAAGACTGAAAGGGAATAGTCTTGTTGATGGCACCTACCATAGAAAGTCTGCAATCCGCATGCGTGGGGCGTAACTTCCCCTAAACACTTTGGATTTCAGAACTCTCGTCAGGATTTACGCCTAAACACAAGAACTATTAGGGTAATGGATGGAGTAAAAAAATGCAAAATGGCAAACTTATCTCTCCCCGACGATTTATAGAGAACAAGCTCAGACGTCATTTTGGCAGCTATATTAGGCGGCGGATACAGTAGCGCAATCACGACAACTTTACCTGTAAGTGCTGGCCAGAGGTATCACAAATACCGAACGCTACAGTGCAATAAATTGCACGGATGGGTTTTAATTATTCCGGGGACTTAGGGAGTGAATTTGATTTTTTTTTTTTAACTTTTAATGAAGTAGTGCAAAATAGAAGAACAATGCAACCTACAACATAAAAGTGCCCACAGGAATGACCCACTAGGTGTCGGGCTCAGCCGAAAATGCACCTTTACAATAATGCCAAAATTGCTTTTTAGAAAAAATTACTCAACATCCCCCCACAATTTTTTTTTTTTTAATTTAAAGTATTTTCTTTAAAATATTTTAAATAACTAAAGATAAAAAAATAAAAATAAATTAATTAATTTTATATAGAAAAAGAAATTCTAAATCTATATAAAAAAATAAATCTATTTAATTTATTTTTTAATCTTTTAATTAAAAAAATATAAGAAAGAAAAAAAACTTAAAAAAAAAAATTGCTAAAAAAAAATTACCTGCGCCCGCGCCGTGCTAAAAGAATAGCATTTGAAGCCGTCGGGAATCGAACCCCCGACCCCGCGGCTGCGAGCCTTCCGACTGGCGCTCCTGCCAGTCGGGCTACGCCGCCCGACGGGAAGGGAAGGGAAGTTCGTTCCCTTTATTCCCGTCCGCGGCTTGAGACGTAAAAAAAAATGTCTTGGGATTTTAGTCCCACATCGCCGCGGCGGGCGATGAAGGAAGGGAATAAAAGGGCAAAGAAGCCCTTTTCCCTTCGATTGCCTATGGGCAATCAGTCGTCCCGCCTGTCCCTTTTGCTGCGCCAAGTGGCGCGTGGCCAGTCCGCCACGCGTCGCGTCCGGGTGGCGCGTGGCCAGTCCGCCACGTGTCGCCCGCTCGTCGTCCAGGTGGCGTGGCCTCCGCACGCGTCGCTCGTCGCGATCCAGGTGGCACGTGGCCAGTCCGCCACGTGTCGCCATGTCATCGGCCTCGGGTTCCATGCTCGGGGTCCAGTCAGGTCCAGTCGTCCAGTCGAGTCGGCCTCAGGTTTCGTGCTCGAGGTCCAGTCAGGTCCAGTCGGCTGTCTGTCTCGGGTTTCATGCCCGAGGTCCAGTCAGGTCCAGTCGGTTGTCTGTCTGTTCGTTTTGCCAATCTGTCGCTGTCTATCTGTCTCGGGATCCGTGCCCGATCCAGTCGATCGTGGAGGCGGATCTCGAGAATTGTGCCCGAGTCAAGTCGCGTCCGAAGTCTGAGTCCTCGAGAAGCATGCCAAGTAGATACCGAGCCCTCCCAGTCTTCGCCCGTCCTGCTCTGATACCATGTAGAGCGAATTAGCTAGTTTGTATTAATCAGGAGCAGATTAAATAGAACAATAGATGCCCGGATTAGTCCGTAACAAACGGACTTAATCAAACAGACCAAGCCCAGATTAGGCGGTAGTTCAAACAGAGACCTAATAATGTAATAATAAACTAAATACGCTAACAGGATAGCCATACCTTGAGCATTAGGATTAGGATTTTTTTAAGACTATTAATAGGAGTGATGTAAAGTAGGTGTGAATCATTCATATTGTCTAACATCTATTACATTTGGTGTGTATAAATAAATTCATCCTCTCTGAGTGGATAAGAGACTTTGACCTCTCAAAGTGGTTTGGATTGTTTTAAGATTTAGTTCTAGATCTATTATACTCATTTAGAATTTGTTGTTCTAGAATTTTATTCTATTGTGAATATTCTTGTATACTATTATTGTTTCTATATTTCTAGAATTTATTATTCTATTTATTGTTTTCTAGAAGTTGTTTCATTATAAGTGGCATTAGAGCTCTAGTTTTGGATCCCTATGGTTGCAAAAAATTATAAGAGAATGATGTGAATGATGAATTAGAATATTTTTTGATAAATTATTATTTACCAAATGGGTAATGTCTGACCAATTTATTTTTCTACTAATATTTTAACATAATTATATTTTTTAATATTATGCTTTAGAGAGAAATATTGCATTCCCCGATTCCTAAAAATAGTACTAAGTGTGATGGGATCATTGTGGGAGAACTATTATATTTTTATCATCTCATCAAGTTAATCAAAATAAGATTTATTTTTGGTAACATGTTTTTGGATATAATCAGGACTTGCAATTTAGTTATTTATATATGTTTTATCCCAAAATAAAAAAGTAAATAAACATCTCCAATAAATATGTGTGACTAATAGTGTTTGTATGAGCCAATAGAAGTGTCAACTAAGGAATCAAGACAAGCACCACAATGTCCCAAAGGAATAATTTTTCTTTGAATATTTTTCTTGCTCATCCATTGACCCCTTCATTCCTTTTCCACTCCTCCCATAGAACACAACAAATTAATTAGCCCTCCCCTAAGCATTAAACTAGAAGTTCATCATTACCCTCAAATAATGGCAAGAATGTTGAATGATAGTGTTGTGGATAAGATGTAGTTTTGTTGAGTGATACACATGATCTAATTGTCAATATATACCAATTATGAGAACCATAAGTTGTTCTCTCTTGAAAGAGAACACTTGTCCTTGAAGGTTCAAGTGATAATATATATTCTTGTTAAATCAAAGTATAAAAGGAAAAACGGGTGGATAATTCATGGTTACATATAATGGTTACAAGGGTGAGTTCCAATTTATTATATAGCTTAATTGCTTAGCTAATAATTGAAATATAAACATTTAATACCAAAATATTGCATAAAAGAATTAAATAAAATGATATTATAGGCTTGTTTCCTTAAAATTATCAATATACATCACTCATTGCATCATAGTCATGATCATTTTAGATAATAGAAATGACTATTCTAAAACTCTAATGTGCAACACATAATCAAGTAAAATGAGTTTCAACATTTGAAACTAAAGCTAAGCTAATCCTAATCTATGAAAAAAAAGAAATCAAAAGGAGAGGTTTAGAGAAAGAAAGAAAATAAGGCATTAAATCCTTAAAGCCTTATATTGAATATGTTGAAGCAATAATTTTGATTCAAACCAGCCTTGTCCCAATCAACGTTTACATAATCTAAGACCAAGACGATGTCATATTCAAAGGGTAAAAGAAATAAAACCCTATAATTGACTCAAATGTAATTACCATCATCATGTACAGATTACACCAAGAATTTTAATATCTTGCATTGATGAATATATTCAATGATTATAATTTCAGACTTGCTAGTACACGGTTATTACAAGGATAATTCTCCAAGTACAATGACAAGGTTTATGTTAGAAATATTGAGAAGCAATATTGAAACCAGGAAACTAGACATGCAAAGCATTACTAAAAAGCTCAAGAACTGATTGCTTTATTCCATGGATCAACTTTGTATAAATAGCAAAGTTGATCATTGAGAGTCGTTGGATTACAACAACTCAACAAATCTGAACTAGTCTAAACTGAGAGTTCACTTGACTCATGGAAGAGTGGTAACTCAAGTAAGTCTATCCTAGTAGAACTTAAGAGAATAAATATTTATTCTAACACCCCCCTTAAGTGATACTAGGGGTGAATGTAACAAATGAGTCCCAACAATAGGGCCTGATGAGGTACTCATGTACAATGAATCTTATTGAAGAGATGGTAAAAAAACCACATGGGAAAAACCATCTTTCAAAAAAGAAAAAGAAGAGGCATGTCTTCAGATGGTGAAGATTGTCCTCATTGAACAAAAAATAAATGAGTCCCGACAACTGGGCCTGATGAGGTACTCATGTACAATGTTATTACATATAGGAGAGATGGTGAAAAAAACCACATGGGAAAAAACCATCTTCCAAAAAGAACAATAAGAAGAAAGTAGAGGTGAAAACCTCTGTGCACCCTTCTAATGCATCTGCTTTACTCCAAGTTTCTCTCGCAACTGAATGTAACACGGAGAAGGAAAGGATTTGGTGAAGATGTCTACAATTTGATTTTCTGTAGGAATGTACTCCAAGTTTAGATCCCCTTGTTGAATATGTTGTCGAATGAAGTGCATGTGAATCTCAATGTGCTTGGTGCATTGATGTTCTACTGGATTGCGGGCAATATGAATTGTGCTCTGATTGTCACACCAAAGGGTAATAGGTTGGTTATGGAAAAAACCAAATTCCCTTAGTATCTGATGAAGCCAAAGAGCTTCTTGACTGGCTAAAACTGCTGCCCTGTATTCAGCCTCTATGGATGATAAAGCTACTGCCTATTGTTTTTTGCATGACCAAGCAATAGGTGAAGAACCAAGACAAAAAACATAGCCAGAGGTGGAACATCTGTCTTCAATTGAACCTGCCCAATCAAAATCTATGTAACCATTGATATCCATGGATCCACCCTCATATAAGAGCCCAAAGTGAGTAGTTCCTTGCAAGTAGCGGAGGATTCTCTTTGTTGCTTGCCAATGGCTGAAATGAGGTTGATGTGAGAATCTAGATATCAAGCCAACAACATATGAAATATTTGGGTGAGTATGAGTGAGGTATAATAGACTTCCTACAAGCTGTCTGTAGAGAGTAGCATCACATAGAGGGGATTTGCAGGAAGTACTTAGAGTCACTCCAGACTGAAAAGGTGTAGAAGAAGGCTTACAATCAGTCATATTAAACCGTTGAAGAAGGTCCAGAGTGTATTTCTGTTGACACAATGAAATTCTTGCATCTATTTGATTTATTTGAATCCCAAGGAAGTAATGAGCTAAACCCAGATCAACCATCTCAAATTTCTTAGAAAGGGAGTCTTTGATAGTCTGGATGTGAGAAATGTCACTACCAGTGAGTAGTAGATCATCAACATAGAGAACAAGTATGGTGATTTTTTCTTCATCTCTCCAAATGTAGACTGTGGCATCAGACTCACAATGAGAAAATCCTGAAGAAAGAAGGAAGGAGTCCATTTTTTCATACCAAGCTCTAGGAGCTTGTTTGAGACCATAGAGAGATTTTCTTAGTCTACAAACAAGGGAGGAGTCTTGAGTGAATCTAGTAGGTTGTTCCATGAATATTTCCTCTTTTAAGTCCCCATGTAAGAAAGCACTTTTTACATCCATCTAAAAAATAGGCCATTTTTGGGAAGCAACTAGTGCAAGTACCAGCCTAACAGAATCCATTTTGGCAACTGGTGCAAAGGTTTCAGAATAATCAATGCCTTCAATTTGTGAGAAACCTTTAGCTACCAAGCGAGCTTTGTGTTTGTCAATTTTTCCATCAGGTCCATATTTAGTTCTGTAAATCCATTTACAGTGAACTAACTTCCTTCCTTTAGGTAGAGGAACTAAATCCCAAGTTTTGTTTTTGATTAAGGAAGAGAATTCATTCTCCATGGCATCATCCCATTCTTTTATACCAGTTGCTTCTTTGAAGGATTGAGGATCTGTGGAAATGGACTGACAGACAAGACCAGAGCCTATGGAGTTGCCTAATCTGGATGATGGAAGATTTTGGATGTAAGGAGTGGCTTCTTCAACTATGGTGCGGGCCCATTTTGGCATTGTGGAAGGAGTAATTGGTGTGGCAGGACTTTGAGTTGGAGTTTGGAGTATAGGATCCTCATTTTGGTCAGTTTGATCATTTATCTCTAAAATGGGATCTTCATTATATTGAGGCTCTAACATTGGATATGGCTCAAGAGAATTAATGTTGGAAGAGGTTTGTTGAGGATCTCTATGAGGGAATGTTTCATCAAATTGAACATTTCTGTGAAAAAAGACCTCATGAGTTGTGGGATCAAGGAGCCTGTATGCTTTCATTTCCTCACAATAACCAACAAATATGAGTTGCTTGCTTTTCTTATCTAGAGCCTTCCTTTTCTTCTTTGGGATATGTGCCCAAGTAGTACACCCAAAAATATTGAAGAAAGAGACATCAGGTTTTGAGCCATTCCATGCTTCCTCGGGAGTCAAATGGCCAAGAGCTTTATGAGGTGTGCGGTTTTGAATATAGTTTGCATAGTTAATTGCCTCATCCCAAAAAACTGTTGGAAGATCTCTTGAGTGGAGCATACAGTTTGCCATTTCCTTTAAAGTTCTATTTTTCCTTTCTGCAATGCCATTTTGCTATGGATTATGGGAGACTGAATGTTGATGAATTATGCCATGACTTGATAGAAAATTTGAGAACTCATTACTGAAGTATTCCCCCCATTATCTGTATGAATTTGCTTGATTTTGCAAGTGGCTTGATTTTCAACTAAGGCCTTGAAGATTTTGAAGTGGGATAGAACATCACTTTTGTATTTTAGAAAGTAGACCCAAGTTCTTCTAGAAAAATCATCAATGAAGGTTAAAGCATATTTTTCTCCTTTGAAATAAGGCTCTGGGAAGACCATCAAGTCACTATGGATTAACTCTAGAGGGGATGAGGCTCTTTGAGAACCACTTGGGTGGAAAGGATCTTGATGTTGCTTTCCAAGAGCACATCCAGGACATACTCCATCAATAGAAGAGACTTTTGGCAACCC
This sequence comes from Wollemia nobilis, assembly GCA_028583015.1. NCBI lineage: Eukaryota > Viridiplantae > Streptophyta > Pinopsida > Araucariales > Araucariaceae > Wollemia > Wollemia nobilis. Next base: position 5,221,649 of record JAQPPZ010017107.1, on the reverse strand, counting down.
TGTTACCATTTCATGGGTGTTCAATTCCTTTAGGTAGTTATAACTGAGATGTCCAAATATTTCATGCCAAATTTTGCTTTCAAGATCTCCATGTGCAACAAAACAGGAGGCCCCTTCTAAATTTTTGAATCCCTTGAAGTGAAATAGGTGAGTGTTGTGATCAATATCTCCTTTTGCTATGAGAGAGTTTGGTTCTTGAAAGTCTCTTATCTCAACTCCTGTTGGTGAGAAGAGAATTGTTTTACCTTTTTTAGAAGTACAAATCTGGTAGATGGAGAGGAGATTTGTAGCTATGTTTGGGACATAGAGAACATTATTGATATAACCACCATCAATGGATATGTCACCTTTTCCTTTGACTGGGATAAAGGATGAGTCACCAACTTCTATGCTACATGTTGAACTTGAGGAGATTGAAGTGAATGACTCATCTGAGGAAGTCATGTGATGAGTTGCTCCTAAATCTAGAACCCAGTATTTTGATGAAGTTTTTATAGCTCTACCTTGAACATTTAAGGCTTTTCCTATCTGCTTCTTAGTGTCTATCTTGTGATCCTTCATTGCTGCCTCTAGTTGTTGTAGTCTTTTCCAACATTTGTTCACAAAATGACCATTCTTTTTGTAGTGTGTACAAGTTATGGGACTTCTTTCTTTCTTTGTGAATTTTTATTTAGTAGAGGTGGATGCTACTAAGGCTTTTGAGGAAGAGGGAGAGATCTCATACTTTGCAAGTTTTGTTTCCTCTCTAGTTAGCCTATCACAAAATTCCTCTAAAGAGGGCATTTTAAAACTTGCACCAAGAGCATCTTTTGTAGACAAAAAGGTGGTTGCAAAAATTTGAAATACACCATTTAATTTAGAAAGAATTAGATAGATGCATTCTTCTTCTATTTTATTCTTGCCACTACCTTTGAATTGAGTAAGGACTTCTTTAAATTTGGTGAGAAAGTCAACAATATTGTTGAAGTCTTCAGGAGATAATGTTGTTAATTCTGCCTCTAGCTGCATTGACCTTATTTGATCTACTTTCCCAAACAAGTTCTTTAGTTTCTGCCAACTCTCAAATGGAGTTTTACATTCTAAAATATGAAACCATAAGCTTTCATTTACATTTGTGCTTATAATACCCATTGTTTCATACATCTTCCCTTTATGAACAAATATTTCATATTCTTTTTCAAATTCAGGCTGCTTCTCTTCTAGCAAGTGTGTGAGCCCTTTTTGAGAAATGAGATTTAATATTTTTGGTTTCCATGTGTGATAGTTATGAGGGGTGAGTGGATCAATTGTATTCATTTTTCCAAAAAAATTATAGTGAACCAATATTCCCCCCTTAACTGCAAGTGTTTTGAAGCAATAGGCAGTACAACCAGAAACTTGTTTTATGAATGGTAGCAAAAAACCAGACCTTTATACCAAGCCTCTCAAAAACCCACCCTTACGTGAGGGAAACTATAAGTTTTGAAGATATTGATACGTGGAACCTAGGCTATTGAAACCAAAAATAACTTGCCAGACCTGTATACCAATTATCTCAAAAAACCTGCCCTTACGTGAGGGAAACTATAAGTTTTGTGAGGATATTGATACGTGGAACATAGGCAATTATTTATAAGAATAATTGTTGGCTTTTGAAAAATTTTGTGAAAGTGCTCAATAGATTGTGAGTGCTTGCTTTGATTTTTTTTAGAAACTCCTTTATGCAATTGTTGGCTTAAAATGCAGAATAAGCTCAAAGAATGAGAATGAAGCAACAAGCATGAAGTGGCCAAGAAGGTGCTACACACAAAAAAAGAGTCCACCAGTGACTGCCAATATTATGGACACAAGAAGACAACTTCCCCCCTTAAAGAATCCAACAAAACAATAGGTGCAAGAATCAACACCATAACCCCCCTCCAAAAAAAAACTTTGTATTACTTGAGATTACAATTTGTCTTCTCTCTTGACAGCCTTTTTGAAATAGGCATTGAGAATAATGTTGAGACAAAAAAAGAAATATAAGATTACAAAGTATCTTTCATGAAGAGAAATAGATGGAAGGGAAAGAGCTGAAAAAAGGAGGATGAGTCCCTTTGTTTTTATAAAAACATAAGTTTTTTTTTTAACTTTTAAAGGTGAAATTGCCTTCGAAGGCTCTCAAAGAGCAATTAGAATGAAGCTACGCAGATCGTAGAGGAGTCACTGGGAAATGGTGCAGAACGCAACTCTGTGATGCTGCTCCTGAGGCTCTCTTTCGAATTGGATGCACTATTCATGAAAAGTAGATGCAACACTCCCTCAATGATGTATTGGTCCCTCTGTTTGCTTTGGATTGCACCCTCTATTTTCTTCCACGCTCACCACACCAACTTCGCTTCGAGAAGAGAGCATCGACGTCGATTCGAGGAGAGCCTTGGAAAATGTAAGAGAGAGTCCATGATGAATCGATGAGAGACCTACAAGATTTAGTAGGACAGTGCCAAAAAAAACTTAATATCACTTGGAAGAATTGAAAATATGAAGAGTGTTACTCCTGGTGAAGCCGAATCGCCCTCTTATCGATCCTCGAAGAACACAGTAGCTCGTGAAAAAAAATGAACCAAAACTCGAGCAAAGGATGGAATTTGAGAGAGTTTTGGTTGTTTTTTATAGCATTTCATAGATGGATAGTCGTTGATGGACAACACTGAGAAGAAGGACGTGGCTTCTTTTGTGGAGTGAACTGAAGATATGACAATTTACGTGATATTGTCGCATAAGTACGAACTGAGGAAGATATTCTTAATTTATCTTTTGAGCACCAACTTAAGCTAACAGAAGAGCCTATCGCTTGGATGAGAAAAATGCGCTAACGAGGGAGACACGTGTCTTTACTCACAGGAAGTACAAGGCTCCAACGCGCAGCAATTGAAGAGAACACGGGTGTCTTGAGCTCCAATGAGGGAAGACCCATTTTATTGGAGGGAAGAAAGGATGATGTTCCTTTGAAGAAGACCATACGAACCAGACAAACGAACCCGTATTCGGCTCCTCAGCGCCAAGGAAAGGAGGACCAGGAATGAGATGAACGAACCAGAATTCGTCTCCTCAGTGCCAATGAAAGGAGTATTCGCTGCTTTGAAGCAGAATAAAGACACGATCAGAAATACCAGACCTAGATGCTAGTGCAGGTAAGCGATGGTGGCTTCACTGTTTGGCACGAACCTCTGAGATACGATGATGCCAAGATTGTGATGATTGGCTTCTCCCTTGGGCACGAATCTAAAACATGTTCCTCACAGCAGTCTCCTCGTTGGTTACTATTGTGTTTGAAACCACAACACTTTCCTTGCTTCTGAAATGGGGACGTCAGTTGAAGATGTTCTATGAGAGAGCTGTGGAAGAGGCAACACTAAAAAAAATTGTACAACGCAATGATAAGGAAGCCAACGTATCCAAAAAAGGTATTAGTTAAAAAAAATTGCTTTAAAGGGACAACAAAAATTTCTTGAGAGAGGGCAGTGTGAAGCAAATATTTAGATAACACCATACACAAAAAGGTGAGGCAGCAAATACAGTGGCTACCTGTTATCAAATATCTTATAACACTTTGCACTTAAAATGATAGTAATGATCTATTGAAACATTTAGTGGATAAACACTATATTGGAGTATAGATAAAAAAATAAGACTATTTAACAACTTCCAAATAAGCTGAAATAAATAGAGAAGACTTATCCAAAAAAGGAAGGACAAGCTGAACCAGATCAATGAAAAGAGTTGAATGCTTGCAAGAAAAAACTAGCCCTGCTCTGGTACCATGTTAGAAATATTGAGAAGCAATATTGAAACCAGGAAACTAGACATGCAAAGCATTACTGAAAAGCTCAAGAACTGATTGCTTTATTCCATGGATCAACTTTGTATAAATAGCAAAGTTGATCATTGAGAGTCGTTGGATTACAACAACTCAACAAATCTGAACTAGTCTAAACTGAGAGTTCACCTGACTCATGGAAGAGTGGTAACTCAAGTAAGTCTATCCTAGTAGAACTTAAGAGAATAAATATTTATTCTAATAATTTGGACATCCACCAACTAAAAAATAAGAAAGAAAATCCTAAAATATCTAATATTAATAGTGGATTGTGATCCGTTGAAATGGACCTTTTATGGTTATTTATAGCGTTACAATTTTAATTTTTTTAGTGCTTCACAATTGCATTTCAATGCTTTACAGTTGTATGGATGAGTTTTTTGTCACTACCTAGATGACATGTCATTTCTTTTAGTTTCTTCTTGAGTTGTATATTTAATTCTCCATTATGAATTCTTCTAATTACCTTGTATGTGTCCTTTTCAAGTTAGGTAACTGAGCTATCACACATTTTAGTGGCTAGAATCAGGTCTAGGTTTAATGAATTATTCTAATTTTTCCCGGTGCTCATTTTTCTACTATTGTTGTATGTAAATAATAGAATACAAGCAAAATAAATTTTAAACTTATCTTTGGTGAGAGAATAATATTTTAAAGATAATATTTTAACCATTGATATTTGATTATCACTTTAAATTTGCACCATTGATCTTTATTTATGCCACTTTTTATTTGTCTTATTTGAAAGGTAGGCTCTGATTGATTGTTTAAACCTATTTTTCATGAAGCAATCTTATACTGAGAGGGGGTGTGAACAGTAAAAGACCAAATTTTACTTTTTTTTCCAAACAATATTATCCAATGTTATAAATTGCAATATCAATCATAGTAATAAAGCAATGCATAAATCATCACACACATGAGAGACACAAATTTAGGGTGGTTCACCCAATGTGGTAAATGTCCATTGATAAAATATTTCTTCTAAATTTTCTCAAAAAATATCTTGGGAATTAAATCCCTATTACAATATATGGACCTTTGTCCAAAGGAGAACTTAATCCCATAAGCTCAAGTTTGTGGATCTCTGTACATAGGATAACTCTATCCCCTTTGCTCTGGTTCATACATCTCTATCCATAGGATAACTCTATCCCATCTTCTCTAGTTTGTGTATATATTTCCACAAGATAACTCTATCCCCTCTACTCAGGTTTGTGTATCTCTCTCCAAAACTAGCTCAATACTCTAGCTCAAAACTGCTCCAAGCCTTAATACAAGACTTGCTAAAATTTGTACCAAGATCTTCTCAAATCACTTGCTCAACACTATCCCAAATATGCACACATTACTTGCATAGATTTATCTCAAACCTGCTCACACAATCTATCCAAATTTGCACCAAACCTCGTTATAAGGTTAGCACAAATATACCTCAAACCTGCTCTCTGTCTCTTCCCAAATCTACACCAAACCTCATTACAAGGTTAGCATAAATTTATATCAAACTTACTCTCTATATTTGCCCATATTTGCACCAAACCTTGTTACAAGGTTAGCTTCTGCTCACAAATCCTACCTCAAATATGCTTTAAGTCTTCTCACAAGACTTGCTCAAATCTGGCTCAATGCTACTTCAAGTCTTATCATAAGACTTGCTAAAATTTAAATCAATGCTACTCATAGAACCTGCTCAAATATTCCTAAATATTGCATATAAACAATGCTTATATCTCTTTCAGAAATGATTTTCTCAGCTAGGAAATTCAGGCATATTCTACTTAGAATTCGTTTAACCTCTAGAATAGATAATGATGTGTATTATCAAATACCCAATATGTTCTTCACATTCACAAATATTTCATTCATCCAATCCAATATCTACCTCTTACAAATCCCTTTTAAATCAAATCAAACTAGTGTCTAACTTTACTTCACAAAACTGGTCTCTATTTCTTGTAAATTTACTCTCAATGATCAAACACAATAATGCACAATTTGTTTCACAATGATATACAAACTTGGTCTCAACCCTAGCACAAGTATTTCATATTTCTTTCAATAATGAAGCACATGTACATCTCAAACCCTAATACAAATTTTTCCAATAATGCACACCAATAAATCCTTTTAACTCCACCTCAAAATTAATTTCTCAAAACACAACCACCTAGATAAAAAGTTGAACCACCATACCTCAAAATGCTTGATGAAGATGTGCCCTCAAATACCTGTTCCAAAATAATTTCCTTTTTGCCACTTCAAGAAGTTAGCCAATCTTCTTTTCAAAACAATCACAAAAACCTTTCCTCAAAGATGTGCTCAAATATACTCTATAATTTATTTTTATTCATGTAAATATAAAGCTTTGAATGTTAAGACTAAAACCTCACCCTTCTCTTTTCTAAGGTGTGCCAAAATATAAATATCAATAAACTTAAATTACACCTTATTTCTCCTTTCTAAAATTCCAAAACAATATTTCAACAACACAAAATACAAATTAATTAACCACTAATTACACCTTATTACTCCTCAAAATAACACCTTAAAATATTGCAATTTCCCCCTTTTTATTTTCTTCTAAAATATTTGCCAAAATAAAAAATTATTGCCCTTATGACTCCCTAAGTCAAATAGTGCACACAATGACCAAACCCAACATATGCCTCCTAATAATTCAACCTTAGTCAACAAAAATTAATTTTTGCGCTTACCAAAATTGTCGTAGGTGAGAATCGACCATGACACATCCTGATTTCTTGTGTGCTAGTGCCACTTGGGCTGCCGCTAGGCCATCTGTCTGCACAGAAACAAATATGCATGAATTATGTTGTAAACATTTCTGTGAATCCTCTTTTTCAACAAAAACATAAAACCATTGCCATCGAGTTTTGACCCTAAGACCTGCTGCCTACCTTGCACCTTAGTGCTACCTAGACACCCGCTAGGCTAGCCACCAGCTTGAGAATAAATTCCCATGATATTGTCTTTATTCACACATCCTCTCTCCTTTAAAATTTTGTCTTCTCCTTCCTTTTTTTATTACACTTGCACATAAGGGAGATTGATTTTTATTAAAACAAAAACTCACCCTAAGTGAATTATTTTAATCCATATTTATATGGATTTCACCTCCTTTCTTGATGTCGGTACTTATATTAAAATTTTCATTTGAAACCTTCAAACACGTTGGCACCAAACCCATCTTGAGTTTAAATTATAATATAAAAATATTATAATAAAATTTTTAACTTCCCTTGCAACACTTAAACCTTTGTCTTCAAACTTTTGTCCCAAATATTATAATATTATTTATTTTAAGCCTTAGTCACTTGCTTTCATTTTGAACCATGGTATTAAACTTGGGCCTTCAACCTTTTAACCAAACACTTAGAACTTTGTCCCAAACCTCTTTGGCTTATAATATTAAAATAAATATTATAACCATTTCCTTTTTATCAAATGCCTTGCATAATTAACCATATTAGTAGAATATTTTTATCATACCAAACTATATTTGACATAAAACCTTTGACATCAGTGACAACATACTATACTCGAAATTTCCAACAATTTCCCCCTTTGTCATTGATGACAACCCTTTATAATAATTCCTTTTCCAAACACTATATTTTAAAACTTCTCCCCTTGACTGAATGCTCTCCCTCTTACTCAAATATCTCCCCCTTTGACATCAATGGCAAAGGGACTCCTTTGGGGCTAAGTATAAGAATCTTAGCTCAGCCCCCTTGCACCTCCTCTCCTTGAGGTGATTAATTTTGGGGTGGAAGTAAATCTACTCCCAACATACAATGCTCTTTTTCTTTTTTCAAATTTCTTTTTCGACACCTTTGTAATCATACCCTTTTTATCCTTTTGAGTGTCCTTGTTCTTGCTTAAATATAGAATTTATAAAAAATCTATTCTACACCACTTGGTCTTATGCCCAAGATTATTGCACTTGTAACACCTAATGTTGTAGTTCTTGGAAGGTGTAAATAACTTGAAGTTCTTCTTGGTGAAGCCATAATATTTTTTATCGCGAACCCTATAGTGGATTGCTTTATGACCAAAGAGATTACATGAGTAGCAATACCCTTGAAATAAATATCCATATTTAAATGAGTTAAATTTCCTCTTAGTGAAGCCATACTCCTTATTTCCATGAACCCTACAATGCATAGCTTTGTGACCAAAATGATTACATGAAAAAATGCCCTTTAAATAAATATTCATCTTGTTTTGAAACCTCTGGTCTTTTAGTCCTTTCTTTGCCTTCTCTATGATGATCCTTGTTTCTTGTTTATGCATTGTTTTCTTTCTTAGTGAAATTTCCCTTCTTCAACTTATATGCATAGGTCTTAGTTTCTTTTTCAATATCTTCCTCTAAAAATTCCTCTTATTTTGAGATTGATCTTGACCCTTATTTTTGTTTCCCTTGTCCTTCTTCAAAACCAAGTCCTGTTTTGATAAATGAAGATCTTTGTGAATTGATAATTTTATCCAAATATTTTTAATTTTTCCCAAACCTAGGTAGCTTATCCTTAGAATCTTTCACTTCCATCCTTAGAGAAGCCACTTCATTTTCTAATCTCTCACATTCTAACTCTTTTGCCTCTATCTTTTCAACGATGACTTCTTTGAATTTCCTTGACTTAGATTTTGAGTTTGTGAGGTCTTGTAGAAGCTTTTCTTTTATTTCCTCATGTTCTTGAACTTGATCCTTCTGTCTCGAATTCTGATTTCTAACTCTTTTCAACTCTCTAAGAGCAACAATAAGTTCTTCTTCTAGATCAACTGTACCTTCTTCTTATTTTTTTTAATATTTCTCTTCTTCTTGGTCTTCAAGAGAAAATTCATACTCTTCTACTTTATCTTCAACAAGAGCATTTTCTTCCTCTTCTATTGCCAAAAATAGAATATCTTCTTCTTCACTATCTAAGAGTCTTTCATCACTATCACTTGAAGCACTGCTTGCCTTTTTAACATAGAAACTTTTCTTGTGCCTTTGAAATAACTTATTTTCACACTTGAATTGACCATACATGTTTTTATTTTCATGCCTGAATTATCTTTCTTCCTTTTTCTTATAATCCTCTATTTCTCTTCACTGCTATTGCTTCCAACTTGTGGAAAATTAGATGCATAGTGACCAAAGTCACCATAATTAAAACATTTCACAATATTTATATCTTTGTGTTTTCTTGAGCCCTTCTTATTTATTCTCACATAGTTAGCTTTTTCATCACTGCTTGACTCATAATTTGATTCTGGTTTCTTATATTTTGTCTTCTTTGAAGCTTTGAAAGCTACCTATTTTTTGGAATTGTGATCTTTTTTTATGCTCATCTCATAAAAAGTGAGAATTCCATGTAACTCATCCATAGTCAACTTATCAATATCCTTGATTTCTTCTATATCTGAAACCTTTGCATCACATATTATAGGGAGTGATCTTAATACTTTCTGAGCAACACTCGAGTCCTCAATTTTGAATCCAAGTCCACACATGGTATTAACAACTTCATCAACATGAAGTAATCATATAGCAATATCTTCCTCATATTTTATCTTCAAATATTCAAACCTTCTCTTGTGATTTTATAATTTTTCCAACTTGACCTTGTTGTCTCCTTCTTATGTTTGCTTCAATTTATGCCATATCTCTTTTGCTGATTTGCATTGCATAACTTTCATAAATTTTGATTCATGTAATCCACTTAAGATTCCTGTTGATAAGCAACACACCCCCACTGAAAAATGAGATTCCATCCTTAGAAAATTATGAACTTCCATTTTTGCAGCAGGGACCCTCTTGGTCATTTCAGGTTTTAAATCCAAATTTGCTTGCCTCTTTTTTTAAAGTTGTGCTTTTTCTTGCATTTTAGCTGTGTTATCCAAGAATTCACTTTTTACATGCTAGAATCATTCATGCACAAGCAAAATCTTGCACCAGTACCGAGAAAATCCGAAAACAGCTTGCATAATTCATCGAAAAATCAAACTTTCCATTTTTGGTAGTGTCGCGATATCGCGACACTTCCATTTTAGGAAATGTCGCGATATCGCGACAGGTAAGTCAAAATGCGGCTAAGTGCCAGAAAGGTCGCGATTTCGCGACATGTCGCGAAATCGCGACAGTTTTTGGGAGAAAGACGCAAGCTGTACGGATGGCGCGATTTTGCGACATGTCGCGAAATCGCGACATGTCGCATTTTCGCGGCAGGAGAGAGAAAATGGGCTGCAGGATGAAAAATCGGCTAAGTCAAAAACATGTTCCAAAATCGCGGTCAACGCGGTCAACGCATGCAGGTAAGGGAACTGTCGCGACATCGCGACGTGTTCTAAAATCGCGGCTGAAAATCAAGAAGCGTACGGAGGCCAGGAAGTGTCGCGATTTCGCGACATGTCGCGAAATCGCGACATGTCGCGTTTTCGCGACCGACGAGGGAGGAAGTTGCCGATGCGTCGCGAGGCCGCGATTTCGCGACATGTCGCGAAATCGCGACATGTCGCAGAATCGCGGCAGGAGAGAGAAAGTCATAGTTGACCCGAAAGTGCATTCCGGCGGGAAACGGAAGGCTTCACGGGGTAGCGACACGTGTCAAAGCGTGAATGGGACAAACAGAAGCCGACATGCAAGCTTATTTTGCGGATTTAATCTGTTTTTAATGTTTTAATCTTCTGATTTAATTAAAATGCTAATCTAATGCATCTTTTTGTCTTTCATGCAGGATTCCACCGGCACTTACGGGACAACCGGGAAAGACCATAAAGGCAAAGATAAAGTGCGGATTTAGTCAAGGACCGCCATGCTAGGAGAGAAGTTGCCGGTGAGAGCATTCAACAACAAATTTATTGCAGACTTGATAGCATGAAGACCATTTCAACTTCGGGATGGATTTGCGGAGATCGAATTGATGGAGAAGTGGTGACTCATCCAGCTCACCAGCAGAATTAATGAAAGCATTTATTTGCAGCTGCGAATGAATGCAAGTTGCATTTTATTTTATCTTCTCCATTTATGGCAGTTGACTGCACAGATTTGCCGAAGGGTTAAGTTCTATTCGGACTTTGATTTTTAAATGGATTTTTATTGTAAAACCCGGGTCCTAGGGTTTAAGTGTGATAAGATTTAGGGTTTGAGCAAGATATTTTGGAAAAGATCGAGTGGTCTGTCCCGAGTCTATAAATACAAATTCTAAATGTAATCGCAGGAGGCGGAGACTTAGAAATAAAGGCTTATAAGCAATTTCTTGCAAATTTTGTGAAATCCTTTGTTTCGGACTTGGAGTTGATGTGCTTTAGCTTTTACGTGATAGCATGGCCGGGAGCCTAATCTTTTGCGAGTGTGATAAGTGTATTTTCTTTTGTTATCCGTTCCATTTAAAGTTTGTTAGATATATGTCGTAAATCTGCCATTGTCAAGATTAATTATCTTTGTTAGGCTTCAGTTGTTCTATTGTTTGCTAGGGGAAATTACAGATTTCAGGTGTAAGTTTGTTCTAATTGCTCTGTCTTCACTGTGCGAGCTAGGCTGCCGGTGAAAGATACCAGTTTTAACCAGCTGCCCCTTGGATTTATAATTTTCCGCTAGATCCGTTTCACTCTGCCTTGTGCTCTTAGTTGAAAGTGATCTTAGACTGATCGGACACTTTCTTCGGGATTTGTTCGTTGTGAAGTCGATAGCATAGATAAGATTGATAGTTTAGGGTTTTACAATTGATGTTTGATAAACTTCTCTTTTCTCGCCTTACCCTACCCTCTCTTTGCTTTCCGTGAATGATCCATTTTTATTTTCTTTGTTTGCCTTTTATTTAAATCGCTGACCCATGAGAGCTAGATCAAAGAATTCAAGTCAAATCCGATTGTCAACAACTTTTGCAACTATCGAACAAGTTCAGGAACCCCCTGTAAGGTAACAGAGCAGTCCATATTGAAATCTATTCCAGAAGTGGAAAAGAGTGAATTGCCATTCGACCCAACTCTGTAACTCGCACCTTGGATAACCAGCTAGATCCTAAAGATGAGTGGGATCAGTCCCGTGGGTGTCTCCGGAGCTTTCCTTGCCTTCATCCCTTTTTTTCCCGGGGTGTGCATGAAAGCCGGACCAACACCTAATTGGCGCTAGAAGGAGGGCCGAACTCAGTTCAAGTGTTGTAAGGGCATAACAGCAACATTTGAAGGACCCACAGTGAACTCCGGACAGTTTTTAAATTGTCAGTACAATTTTGTAAATTGTTAATGCAGTTTTTAAATTGTCAGTGCAGTTTTATAAATTGTCAGTACAGTGTTTTAAATTTCCAAATGCAGAACCTGTTAAGAACTGTAAAGTTGTATGTACTGTATTTTATCCAGAGTCTGGCATTTTAAAATTTAAAAGCAGTGCAGTTTTTAAATTGTCAGTACAGTTTTTAAATTGTCAGTGCAGTTTTTGAAAGTTGTCAGTGCAGTTTTTAAAATTGCCAGAGAAGGCCTTAAGTTCAGTGGTTTGTTAAGAACAGTTCTATCATCACTTGCGGTTATCCAATTACAAATCGAACATCACTTGTCGACCAAGTATTAATGGCAAATTGGTTGGGCTCCACTTGCTTTGAACATTCCGGGTATAGCCCATGACCTGCCCAGAAGTCCAGAAAGGTATCTCCCCAGGTACAAACATGATGGGACAAGAAGCTGCAGAAGAACATCTGCTAGCTTTTAAAAATGCTTTAAAATTGTTAAATATACAGCATGAAGATGTTGCCTGCAGATTGTTCCCGTTCACTCTCCAGGAGGGAGCTTATGACTGGTTTTTAAACCTCACCAGCAATTCCATTACTAGTTGGGATGATCTAGAGAAAGCTTTTATATCACAGTTCGGTGAAGTGATAGATCCCAACATTTTATATCAGCAATTTTCCAAGCATCAAGAGAGAATCGGGAGAAAGCTGTCGGGTCTTTCAATATGAGGTTCCAAAGAGCTTACGGTAGAATGACCGGCCATTACATCCCAAATGCAAATCTGGACTTAGAAATCTACAAGAATGCATTGGATTCAGTGACCTCTATTTTCCTCAAGAGAGACATTAATATTACAACCCGGCAGGGGCTTATAAAGAAGCCTTAATTCTTGAAAGACAGACTAGGGCCTCAAATTCGAGCAGTCCTTTGATATCCTATGTTACACTGAACATGCCTGTTCCAGACCCCATTCCACATCATGAGTTAATGCCAACATGTCATGCTCTACCCAAGGAGACTCCGTTAACTGTGACATCCACTCAACATGTGCAAAATACAGAGAAAAGTTCTGACAAGTTCAAAGTGCAGGTGCTTGAAGTGAACAGTTGTGATCTGGCACCACCCAAATCTGAAGTTTTTCCTGGTGAGTTAAATTTTCCTGGAAATCAAAGAAATATTGATCTTTCTAGTTCACCCAAAAATAGTACAACCAGGGTTTCAGATTCTTTCACTTTTCTTGAAGAGACAGAAAGTCTTATACAGACTCCTGTGGATGAAATACAAGATTTTCAACAGTTCAAAATGGACAGTTATGATTTGAGATGTGAGAGTCCAGAACTTAACAATGATCCTTCCTCATCAGAGGATGATGAAAGTGAGATTCAATCTCACTATGCAGAAGTAACCGAGGAGGATAGCATCATTGAGGATATGAGGGAACTTAAATCTGACATCACCCTCTATGAACTGCCTCAGATTGTTGGACAAAAAATTAACTTGATTGAGGCTTACTTTGGACCACCTGTTGAATTTCAAGAAAAGGAGGAAAAGGTAGTAAATATGAATGTGGTCAGCCAACTTGGAATTGATGAACTGTCTCAACATAAGCCTGCAACTTCTGAACATAATGTCAAAGATAAGGCTATAAACTGTGTTGATGCAGATATTGGAGTTTATGATTTGGCAACTCGAAAAGGTGAGAACAGATTATAGCCCTAATCAATAACAACAATGATGTTTGGACATTGCACATTGATGAGGTTAAGTCTAAGCAAGGCTCGGGTGAAAAGGAAAATTGTAAGCATTCTGCTAGAGGGATAAAAATTGAAGTCCTGGATATTGAAGCAGTGCAGCAACCACAAAATGTTCAAGTTGTTAAGAACCAGGGCATACAGATAAAACATGATTTCTTTCAGCTGTCACATCATTTTGAAAATGTGGTGGTCTGGGTCTGTCAAGGTTTTAAAGTATTTGATCCTGGGGGTTTTTTACATTCAGTCCTTTTGAAAGAACTCTGCAAACCCTTTAATTAGAAGCATAAACATGTTATCATATGATTTGTTATTATATGATTTGTTTAATTTGAAGGAGTTGCAGATTTGTTTTTCAAATGGGACAGGGAAGACAGTAAACCCAAGTCTTTCCCAGATAGCAAATTTTTGAAGCACAAGCCTGAGTGCATTTCGTCAACGGGACCTGAAAGGTAATTCTTTTTAAATTACTTGCATGGTCAAAATTTTTTAAAGCACCATTTCTCTGCTTTCCCAACTGCTGCATTTTTTGAGTATGAAGGGAAGTTGTAACATATGTATGCATTGTAAATAAGCTTTGAAGTTTTTCAGTTTTATTTCTTTGTCAGTGCAGTTTTTATTTCAATGTCTGTGCAGTTTTAATATGTTTCAGTTTAATTTTAAGGCTCTGCAGTTTTAATTTATTTGTTTTTCAGTTTATTTCTTTGTCAGTGCAGTTTTATTTTTAAATGTCTGTACAGTTGCGTTTCGTTTCTTTAGTTGTTTTGTTTAGTTGCGGTTTATTTCTTTTGTCAGTGCTTTTTATTTCCTTTCCTTGTCTTTTTATTTTAGCTTGCTTTTATTTTAGTATGTACAATCTTTTCTTTATTGCATTTCTTTTTCTTTCTTTATCTCGTACTGATTGCGATTGCGATTTATTTATTTCACTCGTAGTTTTTTATTTGCTTTAGTTCTTTCAGTTTATTTGTTTTTTCCCTTGCCTGTACAGTTCTGTGCTTTAGTCTGTACAGTTTTATTTTGTTTTTGCTTTAAGCCTGTGCCTGTCCTTGGAAGCCTGTATAAAGTCCTTTGGCTTCTAAAATTCTATTTTTTAACCTCTGGCTCGAGCAATCAATGAAAAGTCACCGCTGAAAATTGTTTTATTCCTAGTCGATAAATCCTCAATCCAAGTGCCTCCCCATTCTCGCTCATTATTCTAATTGAGATAGTCTCGCTTGCACTAAAGCTCGTGGAACTATTTTGTTATCCAGGATGAAGGTAGAGAGATGATTGGATCTTGTGTCTTACTTGCCACAGTTGTTTTAATGATAGAAAAACTGCTATGCTGTTTAGTTGGAGGAACTCCCGGGGAATCCAAGAAAAGCTGGTTATAAGAGGGGACTATGGTTCATACAATTATTTGGGTGTCACCAGAGGCTATCAATGCCTAGACTGAAACAGTTCCAGATTGATCAAATATTAAAAGAAAATTGTAATTTCTCTAAGGTCTTCCAGATAGTGATATATTTCAAAAAAAAGAGAGATAAGAAAAGAAAAAAAGAAAAAAAAGAAAAAAAGAGTTATATGATTAAAAGAGGCAGCCAATATTAGATTCTGCCCTACAGTTGTAAATTGGGTCGTGTAAATCTAAAGGGTAACTCTGTCTAGGCTGTAAAAGGCTAAACTAGTAAACAGAGCTCTACTCGGTTTCCCCATTTACAATCTAGAAAAGTTGATTAATCCAAGTTTATCATTCAATTCAGTCATCCTTGAAGAAAGTTCTATACCTTTGTAATTGCACATCAGAAATCTTCCTTGAAGTAATCCAGCCTAGTATGTCCTTGGGAAATTTTAACAGCTGGCAGTTAGCAGTCAATTTATTGTGAAGAATGCCTGTGGCAAGGCATGATGCATGGTCTTTTTGTTTTGAAACCAGAGTCTTGGGTTCTAAAATAGTGCTACTATTTTACCCGCAGATATCGCCATTTGTTGATAAGCAACACACCCCCACTGAAAAATGAGATTCCATCCTTAGAAAATTATGAACTTCCATTTTTGCAGCAGGGACCCTCTTGGTCATTTCAGGTTTTAAATCCAAATTTGCTTGCCTCTTTTTTAAAGTTGTGCTTTTTCTTGCATTTTAGCTGTGTTATCCAAGAATTCACTTTTTACATGCTAGAATCATTCATGCACAAGCAAAATCTTGCACCGATACCGAGAAAATCCAGAAAACAGTTGCATAATTCACTAAAAAAATCAAACTTTCCATTTTTGGTAGTGTCGCGATATCGCGACACTTCCATTTTCGGAAATGTCGCGATATCGCGACAGGTAAGTCAAAATGCGGCTAAGTGCCGAAAGGTCGCGATTTCGCGACATGTCGCGAAATCGCGACAGTTTTTGGGAGAAAGACGCAAGCTGTACGGATGGCGCGATTTTGCGACATGTCGCGAAATCGCGACATGTCGCATTTTCGCGGCAGGAGAGAGAAAATGGGCTGCAGGATGAAAAATCGGCTAAGTCAGAAACATGTTCCAAAATCGCGGTCAACGCGGTCAACGCATGCAGGTAAGGGAACTGTCGCGACATCGCGACGTGTTCTAAAATCGCGGCTGAAAATCAAGAAGCGTACGGAGGCCAGGAAGTGTCGCGATTTCGCGACATGTCGCGAAATCGCGACATGTCGCGTTTTCGCGGCCGACGAGGGAGGAAGTTGCCGATGCGCTGGCAGGGCCGCGATTTCGCGACATGTCGCGAAATCGCGACATGTCGCAGAATCGCGGCAGGAGAGAGAAAGTCATAGTTGACCTGAAAGTGCATTCCGGCGGGAAACGGAAGGCTTCCGGGGTAGCGACACGTGTCAAAGCGTGAATGGGACAAAAAGAAGCCGACATGCAAGCTTATTTTGCGGATTTAATCTGTTTTTAATGTTTTAATCTTCCGATTTAATTAAAATGCTAATCTAATGCATCTTTTTGTCTTTCATGCAGGATTCCACCGGCACTTACGGGACAACCGGGAAAGACCATAAAGGCAAAGATAAAGTGCGGATTTAGTCAAGGACCGCCATGCTAGGAGAGAAGTCGCCGGTGAGAGCATTCAACAACAAATTTATTGCAGACTTGATAGCATGAAGACCATTTCAACTTCGGGATGGATTTGCGGAGATCGAATTGATGGAGAAGTGGTGACTCATCCGGCTCACCAGCAGAATTAATGAAAGCATTTATTTGCAGCTGCGAATGAATGCAAGTTGCATTTTATTTTATCTTCTCCATTTATGGCAGCTGACTGCACAGATTTGCCGAAGGGTTAAGTTCTATTCGGACTTTGATTTTTAAATGGATTTTTATTGTAAAACCCGGGTCCTAGGGTTTAAGTGTGATAAGATTTAGGGTTTGAGCAAGATATTTTGGAAAAGATCAGGGTCTGTCCTGAGTCTATAAATACAAATTCTAAATGTAATCGCAGGAGGCGGAGACTTAGAAATAAAGGCTTATAAGCAATTTCTTGCAAATTTTGTGAAATCCTTTGTTTCCGGACTTGGAGTTGATGTGCTTTAGCTTTTCCGTGATAGCATGGCCGGGAGCCTAATCTTTTGCAGAGTGTGATAAGTGTATTTTCTTTTGTTATCCGTTCCATTTAAAGTTTGTTAGATATATGTCGTAAATCTGCCATTGTCAAGATTAATTATCTTTGTTAGGCTTCAGTTGTTCTATTGTTTGCTAGGGGAAATTACAGATTTCGGTGTAAGTTTGTTCTAATTGCTTTGTCTTCACAGTGCGAGCTAGGCTGCCGGTGAAAGATACCAGTTTTAACCAGCTGCCCCTTGGATTTATAATTTTCTCGCTAGATCCGTTTCACTCGCCTTGTGCTCTTAGTTGAAAGTGATCTTAGACTGATTGGACACTTTCTTCTGGGATTTGTTCCGTTGTGAAGTCGATAGCATAGATAAGATTGATAGTTTGGGTTTTACAATTGATGTTTGATAAACTTCTCTTTCTCGCCTTACCCTACCCTCTCTTTGCTTTCCGTGAATGATCCATTTTTATTTTCTTTGTTTGCCTTTTATTTAAATCTGCTGACCCATGAGAGCTAGATCAAAGAATTCAAGTCAAATCTGATTGTCAACAACTTTTGCAACTACCGAACAAGTTCAGGGAACCCCCCGTAAGGTAACAGAGCGAGTCCATATTGAAATCTATTCCAGAAGTGGAAAAGAGTGAATTGCCATTCGACCCAACTCTGTAACTCGCACCTTGGATAACCAGCTAGATCCTAAAGATGAGTGGGATCAGTCCCGTGGGTGTCTCCGGAGCTTTCCTTGCCTTCATCCCTTTTTTTTCCCGGGGTGTGCATGAAAGCCGGACCAACAATTCCATTCATAGTCTTGGAATGATTCACATGTAATTTCTTATCATCCTTGTCTATGGGAGGATTAGTTGTAGGTGTGAATCCATCCTTAACATATTACCATGTTTCATACCCTTGTTCCATCAAGTAAGTATTCATCCTCATACTCCAAAAAGCATATTTTTTCCCATCAAACAATGGAGCCTTATTTTATGAAGATCCACTCTAAGATGCCATCTATGTTCTTGTAATATCTTCCTTCAAGTTGTTAGACTTTTTAGAAGGAATTCACTCTAATACCAATTGAAGAACACAAGATTATATTAAGAGAGGGGTGAATAGTATAAGATCAACTTTTTTTTTTTTTTGCAAACGATATTATACAATGTAATCAATTGCAATATAAATCACAGTAACAAAGAAATGCATAAATTATCACATACATGAGAGACATAGATTTAGTATTTTTCACCCAATGTAGGCTACGTCCACGGAGAAAATATTTCTTCTAAATTTTCTCAATAAATCTCTTGGGAATTAAATACCTATTACAATGTTTATGGACCTCTATCCAAAGGAGAACTCAATCCCATAAACTCAAGTTCATGGATCTCTATCCATAGGAGAACTCTACACCCTTTGCTCTGGTTCATGGATATCTCTCCATAGGAGAACTCTATCCCCTATACTCTAGTTTGTGGATCTTTATCCATAGGAGAAATCTATCCCCTATGCTCTGGTTTGTGGATTCTCTCCAAAACCAGTTCAATACTCTGCTCAAAATTGCTCCAAGCCTTAATACAAGACTTGCTCAAATTTATAACAAGATATTCTCAAATCACTTGCTCAACACTATTCTAAATATGCACACATTACTTGCACATATCTATCTCAAAACTGCACACACAATCTATCCAAATTTACACCAAATATCATTATAATTTTAGCACAAATTTGCCTCAAACCTACTCTCTGTCTCTGCCCAAATATGCACAAAACATCATTACAAGGTTAGCACAAATCTATCTCAAACCTGCTCTCTATATTTACCCAAATCTACACCAAACATTGTTACAAGGTTAGTACAAATTTACTCCAACTCTGCTCACAAATCCTACCTCAAATCTACTTTAAGTCTTCTCACAAGACTTGCTCAAATCTACCTCAATGCTGCTTCAAGTCTTCTCACAATAATTGCTCAAATCTACCTCAATGCTACTCAAAGAACCTGCTCAAATATTTCCAAATATTGCATACAAACAATGCTTATATCTCTTTTAGAAATACTTTCTTCAACTAGGCAATTTAGACATATTCTACTTAGAATTTTTTAACCTCTGGAAAATATAGAGAATGATATGTATTATCAAATACCCAATATGTTCTTCACATTCACAAATATTGCATTCATCCAATACAATCTCTACCTCTTGCAAATCCCTTTTAAATCAAATCAAACTAGTGTATAACTTCACTTCATAAAACTGGTATCTATTCCTTGTAAATTTACTCTCAATGATCAAACACAATAACACATCAATTTATTCACAAAGGTCTAATATCACTCACATGAATGCCCAAATTCTTCACTAATTATTTCAATAATAATGCACAATTTGTTTCACAATTATGTACAAACTTTGTCTCAACCCTAGCACAAGTATTTCAAATTTCTTTCAAAAATAAAGCACATGTAGATCTCAAACCCTAATACAAATATTTCCAACAATGCACACCAATCAAGCCTTTTAACTCTACCTCAAAATTACTTTCTCAAAACACGACCACCTAGATAAAAAGTTGAAACACCATACCTCACAATGCTTGATGAAGATGTGTCCTCAAATACATGTTCCAAAATGATTTCTTTTTTTCCACTTCAAGAAGTTAGCCAATATTATTTTTAAAACAATCATAAAAACCTTTCCTCAAGGATAAGCTCAAATATACTCTATAATTTCTTTTTTCTTGTAAATATAAAGCTTTGAATTTGAAAACTAAAATCTCAACCTTCTCTTTTCTAAGGTGTGCCAAAATACAAGTATCAATAAACTTAAATTACATCTTATTTCTCTTTTCTAAAATTCCAAAACAATATTCAACAACACAAAATACAAATTAACTAACCACTAATTACACCTTATTACTCCTAAAAATAACACATTAAAAGATTGCAATTTCACCCTTTTTATTTTCTTCTAAAATATTTGCCAAAATAAAAACTTATTGCCCTTATGACTCCCTAATTCAAATAGTGTACATAATGACCAAACCCAATGTATGCCTCCTAATAATTCAACCTTAGTCAACAAAAAATATTTTTTGCCAAAACTACCGTGGGTGAGAATCGACCATGACACCTCCTGCTTGCCCGTGCACTAGCACTGCTTGGGATTCTACTAGGCCAGCAACGTACACAGAAATAAATATGCATGAATTATGTTTTAAACCTTTCAAAGAATCCTCTTTTTCAATAAAAACCATCGTCACCGAGTTTTGATCCTAATACCTACTACCTGCCTTGTGCCTTAGCGCTACCTAGACTGTCGCTAGGTCAACCGCCATCTTGAGAATAAATGCCCACGATATTATCTTTATTCATGCGTCCTCTCTCCTTTTAAATTTTGTCTTCTCCTTCCTTTCTTTCTCACACTTGTGCATGAGGGAGATAAATTTTCATTAAAATGAAAACACACCCTAAGTGAATGATTTTAATCCATATTTATATGGATTTCACCTCCTTTCTTGACATCGGTGCTTATATTAAAAATTTCATTTGAAACCTTCGAACATGTTGGCGCCAAACCCATCTTGAGTTTAAATTATAATATAAAAATATTATAATAAACTTTTTAACTTTTTAACTTGCAACACTTAAACCTTTGTCTTCAAACTTTTGTCCCAAATATTATAATATTAAAATATTATAATATTATTTCTTTTAAGCCTTAGTCACTTGCTTTCTTTTTGAACCATGGTCTTAAAATTGGGCCTTCAACCTTTTAACCAAACACTTAGAACTTTGTCCCAAACCTCTTTGGCTTATAATATTAAAATAAATATTATAATTGTTTCCTTTTTATCAAATGCCTTGCATAATTAACCATCTTAGGAGAATATTTCTGCCATACCAAACTATCTTTGACATCAATATTTTGACATCAAACCTTTGACATCAATGACAACACACTATACTCAAAATTTCTAACAGTTCAATGGTTTTAATATATAAATTATTTTTAGCCTTTGTATCATTCACCATTTTAATGTTTATAATGTTCTTGGAAATTACCTTTGACCAATGAGTCTTTGCATTTATTTATTTACTTATTTCTTTTTTGTATAAAACACCCCAATTGGGATTCCACTTTCGGGCAAGTCCCAAGGAGGTAGGGGTATCTATTCCACCAAAAACACCCATGGCTTGCACTTGGCCTGCCCCCTTCGACACGCTCAAAGAGCATACCTAAAACAACAAAAACACAAACAAACACAAAAAAAAACACAAACAACAAAAAACAATAATAAATAAATAAATAAACACAAAAACAACAAAAAACACAAAAAAATAAAGACAAAAAAAGAAAAATAAACACAAAAATATAAAAACAACAAAAAACATAAAAAAAAAACAACAAATAACAATAGAACACATAACACACACAAAAAACCACAAAATTCAAAACAAAAATATTTAACATACATTAAAAAATACAAAAGACAACAAAAAACATACACATACAAAAAAAAGAACAAAAACACAAAACATAACGAAAACAATACAAACCAACACACACAACGAAAAAAAAGAGAGGAAAAAACAAAATACAAGTTTGTTTTTTTCTAGGCCGAAAGGCTATTCAGGTAATAATCAAAAAAGAAAACATAAGAATGACTAGTCTAAGTAAGGGAACTAAAAACCCTTGACCAAACCAATGAGAAGTAAAAACAAAGAAAAAAGGAACTAGGCACCTCTAGTATTGGAGCCATCCAAAGAAATGATAGAAATAAGAGCTTCCCTTATTTGCAAATCCCACCATTTGGGAGGGTGGCCATAGTAAGTAATATCACCTTTGTCCAATGCCCAATTAGCTAAAGCATCAACACTCTTGTTTTATAATCTGACCACATGATCGTATTCAACTTTCAAAAAGCCCATATGGATTAACTGAATCTTCTCAACAATTTTTTTGTATTCTCCAATCAACCTTATGATTCTTAGAAGAAGCCTTCAAAAAATTAATCATGACTTAAGAGTCAAATTCAACCGAAACCTTTTCCATTTAATCTTAGTATCCTCTCAAAAGGTTATTGGAAAGCATACCCAAATTATTAGCAAAAGTTATACCATACTCCCCAGCAAGGGTATGGGAAATCATACCCAAATTATTAGAAAAATGAATACCTAGAAACCATATGAAAGTCTACCAAATTCTCTTGCACTAGCTTTTCCAGGATTCCCCCTAGAGGCTCCATCCATATTAACTTTTCCAAAACCTTTAGTAGGATGCTAATTCATTGTTCTATCCATATTTCGATTATTCATATTCTATTTAAGTTGGTTTCCCTTAAAAGAGTTAATATTCAATATTTGCATCACTTAATCCCATCTTTGGTGGGATTTCTAAGGGTGTTTAAGGAGTTGTTGGACTGATTCAACTAAGTTGGCAGTGGTCTTTTTCTAAATATAGTGAATTCCCTTATTTTATTAATTAAAAATCTGATTATTTCTCTTTCTATATATTGCAAGGTAGGATGGTAGAACCCATCCAAACTAGATACCTAATAAAGAGATCAACACCCTCCTAATTAGGCCAATCCCTTCGAAGTTATTCAAAAGTAAACAAAATGGACCAATGTAAGCCAAGTAAGATGTCCATTCTCCTCCATAGCTCAAAGGCTAAAATACACTCAATAAAAATATGTATGAGAGTTTCCATATTATCTCCACACATTTCACATCTAAACGGGCCATGAAAACCATGTTTCATAAGTTGCTCACCAATAAGCACCCTGCGATGCAATAAAAGCCATTTAAAGAACCTCACCTCAGGCCAAAGCTTTTGAGACCACAACTGAGTAAAAATATCATATTATTGGTTGGGATCATTATGGCATAAGTCCATATAACCTTGAGCAACTTAATACTCACCCTTAGTAGTGTTGTTCCATCCAAAACAGTCTTTATCATGGGACCAAGAGAGAGATAATATATGAAGGATGTTTTGGATATATTTTCTTTGCCTTTCTAGCATTTGAATAGGCCAATCCTCAATAGGGATCCAATACCTACCAAATATGGTACTGACAGTAATTAGAAACCTTTATCTAGTTAGCTATATGAAGCTCCTCCATCCAAGACCTCCAATAAGGAAACTAAGTTATCAAAGACTGATGACCATTTATATAATCTATAAAAAAATTTACCTATTGATAATTATGAATGATCCAAAATAAAATTTGCTTAATCAAATGCTCACCAGTATTAAGAACCATTAAAATTGGAGAACCTTTGGTAGGCAATTGATAACGAATAAGGTATTTAGGACTTTTGTTCTCAATATATTTAGCATGAATATTATTGGCCTGAAGAGCATTTGGATTTTTTCAAAATACTCTAATATAGTATAGTAGCTAAATCCTTATTGTTATTAATAGTAGACCTGAAACCTAACCTCCCTTCATTCTTGGGAAGGCATAAAGTATCCCATTTCACCAAGGTCCATTTTATTTTCTCCTTAGTACCACTCTAGAGGAACCAATGATTGATTTGATCTAATTATCGAAGAACAACCTTTGGGATATTCAACATAGTAGAAACATAAATAGGGTAGGTATAGCTTGAAGGACTGATTTTACCAAAGTAATTATGTCCCCAAATGAAAGCCACCTATTGGTCCACTTTCCAATTTTCTTCTTAAATTTGTCCAACAACCAATTCTAGTCTTTTTTTTCTATATTTGAATATTGAGAGGAATGTCTAAATAAGTTGTTGGAAGGGAGGTCTTCTTATATCTTAATTTATCCAGGACCATGGATTCCTGTCTAGAAGAGCAGTGAAAGAAAATAACTTTATATTTGTCTTCATTGATCAATTTTTCCGTAGCATTAGAAAAGTAGTTGATAATTTGCTTAATTTTAGAAGCTTTCTTAACTGTAGATTTACCTAACATAGTTGAGTCATCAACAAATTGAAGATGAGAAATAGACCTAGCTCCATAAGCAATGGTAACTCCCTCAAGGGTTTTTTTTTCTATGTTTTTGGTTATAGTCCTACCCAAGCATGTAGCAAGAATGATGAATAAATAAGGGGATAAGAGGTCACCTTTCCTAATACCTCTGGAAGAAAGGAATAGCTGAGAAGGCTTGCCATTGATAAGAATATAGTAGGACACTGTAGAGATACATCCCATAATCCAGTCCATCCAATATTGAGAGAAGCCAAATTGCATTAAATATTTGACAAGGAAGTGTCAATCCACTCTGTCATAAGCTTTAAATAAGTCTAAATGAATGAACATAGATGGTGATTTTTGCATTTCCATGGAATGGATGGCTTCCTAAGTAAAAACTATCTAATACAATATTTGATGCCCTTCCACATAACCCCCTTGTTAAGGGAAAATAATATTATGCAAAAGAGGCTTCAACCTTTCTACCATGATCTTTGTAATGATTTTGAGAAGAACATTACATAAAGCTATAGGTCTAAAATCTAAGATATGATCTGCCTCTTGAGATTTTGGGACAATAGCTATATAAGTTTTATTGATAACCTTTCAAATTTCTTTGGCTTTCCTAGCTTCTTCCACCACCTCTAATAAATCAACATGAAGAATATCCCAAAACTCTTGATAGAACTCAATAGGAAAACCATCAAGATCTGGGGTTTTTCCTTTCGTATTTTAAAAACCACCTATTGAAGCTCATTGATAGTAACTAGAGTAGTCAAAATAGAGTTCTCCTCATAAGTGATAATAGTAGGATGGCTTGAAGAATATTTTGTTGATAAGCTGAGTCAAGAGGTGCAACACCAAATAGATTGGAAAATTAATTGACAACAACAAAGTTCATGCCATCCCAAGTATAGATAATTCTCCAAAATCAGATTTTAGGGATGAAATAAATTTATGAGATATTTGAGTTAGAAGATATTTATGGAAGAAATCTGTGTTATGATATCCATATTTGAGCCATTGGATCCTATATTTTTGCTTCCATAAGAGTTATCTTTTTTTCCATTTCTCTAATTTAGTGAGTCTAATTTCATCTATATTTCTACTCTCTACGAGGCCATATAAATGGATTTTCTTATTCAAAATTTCAATCTGAGCAATAACTTCATGTTTTTTTTGTCGATCATATCCAAACTTCTTCTAGTTCCAAATATTGATTTTGTATTTAATGTATTGCAAATTTTGGAAAAAAAAAACATCTTAGTCTCATACCTTGGTTTACCTTCCTTCCAAAATTGTAGCACTCAGGGCTTGGAGTAATTGTCTCTAAGCCACATTAACTGAAATAAAAAATGTAAGAAACTCACATTGGTTTTCCAAATTTCTCCATGACTAGCCAGTGATCCGAACCGGTATTGTTAAGAGTCTTCACCTTAGGAATGTGACCATGGATTACGAAATTTTCAAAGAACAAAAACCTATCCAATATCTCCATAGTACAAGCTAAGCCTTGCCTTATATTAGACCAATTCATAAGGCCATTATCCATTTGGATATCCACAAGATGAAGGTTTACAATATATTCACTCATGAGATCAATGCTTTTATCTAAATTTTTATTTCCCCCTATTTTATCATCCAAAGATAGGATGGTATTGAAATATCCTCCGATCAAGATCCAAGCTTTAGGAAAATGAGAGATAATATAAGTTATATCCTTCCATTATCTTCTCTTGTCCTCCAAAGTAGTTGAAGCATAAATTGTTATGTAAAGCTTAATTTTGTTAGAGTGTCTACTTTGAATAGCTATAGCTAAAAGACCCTGACTACCAACCATATGGTGAATAACAACCTATTTTGGTTTCCAAAGTCAAGCAATGCCACTAGAAGTCCCTTGGAAATTGAGGGAAGAAACTTTTTCAGTTGGCCAAATTTTACTAGAAATTGAATCCATTTCATCTATTGAAATATTTTTTTACTGAAGGAAAAAATGATGTGGATGGTTTATCTAAATCATTCTTCTAATTTCATTTTGTTTTGAAAGACTCCCCTTGAGTTATCTAATATTCCAGGTTATTATCTTCATTAATACTAGGGCTAAAAAATTGATAAGGGTAGTAATATTGCCTTCCTCTACAAGCTTTTCACCTTCTTTTACCATATGATGTTGATTGGTCTTGCGACCTGCCTTTTGGTTGGAATCCATATTAAGTTTTTTTTTCCCTATTTCTAGACTTACCCCAATGGAATCTATTATGGATTCTAACCTCAAATATTACGTGTATAAAGCCAAAATTTTATTGGAAGGTTCAACATAGTCTATCATAGGACTTGTATTATCTGAAGTCTCAACACTTAAAAGATTGTTTTTCTTGTGTATATTTCCTTCTTCTTTCCTTATTGAAAACCTTTAAATTTTTGGTTTGTATCTGAATCCTTACCTACATATTTAAATTGTGTTTCTAATATTTTTATATCCATTATTTCCTCTTCCTCACTTAAGATATCATTTGTAGAAATAATTTCAAACATATTAATTGATAACTTTGATTGATCCTTCATAATTATTTTTTTGTAGTGTTCTTCTTAAGCATTTGGAAACTTGCTAAGTTTATATCCTCATTCTTTTGATCTAGAATTTTATTTGGGCAGACACTAGCCAAATGACCATATCCATGGCAAATTCGACAATGAAAAGGAATGTTCTCATAGTCCACCATTTGCTCCCAAGTGTCCTCCCTGAATTGTAATAAGATATTTTCAGGTAGGGGTTTGTCAAAATCTATTAAAACACAAATTTGAGCATAAATAATATGTTCAATTTTTTTAGTACAATCAAAAATCATCATAAAAGTTCCCAAAGAGTTTCCAATTGAAGAAAAACAACCAAATTCCAAAATTCAATTGGGAGGCCAAATATTCTAACCCACATAGGACTTGTAGAAGGCATCTCTTCTTTAGCTTAAAATTTAGTATGTCAAGACTTCATGAAAATCCCTACCCTTCCAAAAAATTAGGGACCCCCTTGAAATAATTTCTCTCTATATTCATTATTATAAAATAAAACAAAAAAATAACCATTTGGATAAATAAAGATTTATAATTGATCTTTTGTTTTCTAGTTTTTTGTAGACCAAACTTTGAAAGTAGATAGGCTCAAACGAAAACCCAAGAAACAAAAAATTAGGGCTCTTTTTTCCAGATCTTCTATGTTAGTCTGAATGCTGCCCATATCTAGCTTAGTAATTATTGTTCCATAAAATACCCTAAGACATCCTGACTCAATTTTCCTAGGATAAGGTCCGAGGTGTAGACCAATTGGTTCATCCAAAACCATAAGGGGGTGGAGGTCCAAGGTTCAAATCTCGGGCCTCACCGGACTGAACGCTTGTCCCTTTCCTGGTGCTTTCAGTGGCGTAAAAGGTTTAAAATGATTGTGGCATGGTGGTTATAGGGGCGGATTGCATGAAGATCTATGTGGCGGCTTCTGGGGTAGACAACACAGAATATTGTGGCGGCCATAAAAGCTGGACAACCTGCTTGGATTCATGGCAGCTACCGATTCCACCATGTAAATTAAAAAAAAAAAAAATTCCTAGGATCAATCTTAGGCATTCTCAAAAGTTTACGATAAACCCTACGATTAATGTTAGCATTAGGTTGATGTTGTACACCATGGAGGGCATTCCTAAAACTCTTTTTTGTGGCTAAGTCCTTGAAATCCTTATTGGAAATTTTGATTATAGTGTTGTCATTGATGTCAAATAATTAATGGCATAGGTTAATGACATTGGTTGTCATTTATGTCCAAAAAAATAAAGGTCTAATGGTTTTACCATGATGGCATTTGCAAAAGAAAAAGGAAGAGGTTTTATGATGGAAAAGACTTTTATCCAAAGAAAAGGTCCAAGAAGAAAAAAGAGATTATAATATTTAAATCTATGGAGATTTAAATAATTATAATAATTAAAAATTAAAAGGACCCAAAGGTTAAAATATAGATTATAATATTTAAATCTACCTTAGATTTAAATTATTATAATATTTTTAAAAAGGTTTAGATGGCACCAAAATTTGAAATTGCATGGAGGTATTTTTTCCAAGTTGAGCCGATGTCCAAAGTCAAAAGGCAAAAATGTATAAAAAGGCTAATGTTTTGCAAGCCAAGGTGTTCGATTAGCCCACGAAAATAAATATCCAATATTGCTATTCATTCGACAAGCGGTGGAGGTAGAGAAGGGTTTTTATGAATTTTGAGGCAGTGTAGAGATTAATATGGAGGGTGCCCAAACACCATATGACGTAGGATGGTAGCCTAGCTATAAATCTTAGCTTGCAAAGTATGTTGTAGGCAGTAAGTTCAAAGTTAAATTTGCATAGAGGATCTTTGCATGATCAAAATATTTTACATCGATGGTGGAGGAGAAGAAGGAGCACGTGCTCCTTGGGCTTGATTGGGTGGCTAGCCCACGTGGTGTTTGCCCTTGTTCTAGGGCATGGGGGCCAATGAGGTCATGGGTTCAAGTAGTGATAGTAGCGCTTGAGGAAAGAATTAAAACTTTTAAAAGGTATGCATTTTGTGCTTGGTTAGGGAGTTATAAGGGTTAGTCAATTTTTATCATTGTGATGTGAAATGGTTAGGGAGCTATAAGGATAGTAAAGTAATTTTATTTTTGTATTAGAAAGGGATGAAAGGTGAAATTTTATATTGCTAGTGCTTGGTTGATGCATGAGATGAAGTGATAATTTCTTTGGTCTTATTGAAATTTGAAGTGTATTATTTTTGTTTTCATAAGAAGGAGTTATAAGGTGTATATGTGAAATTCATGTGTGTAATTTCTGGTTTGTTTTGTTGAGCATTATTTTACATGAAAGAATGGGAGTAATAAGTTATTATAGTGGTTTGATATTTTATTGTAATTTTTGTATGGTGAAATATCTTTTGAGGTGAAAATTCATGTGGATGTTTTGAGAAAGTATCTTGCAATCTAACCCTTGAAGTGGCATTAGAAAAATTAGTTATTTGTGAGACAGGTTTTGAAGATATATCTCCATAAGAGAAAATTAAGAGGTATGGGCACATCATCCCTTATTTAAAGTGTTTGTTGGAATGAATGTTTTGGAACATAAGGTGGAGTGAAAAGGATTGTTTGATAAGCATTGTTGGAAATATTTGAGTGAGGATTTTGTGCTTCATTGTTGAATGTTTTTGAAAATATTTGGGATATAATTTGAGAATAATTTGTGCTTCTATTGTTGAAATAGTTTTAAAAAATTGTGCTAGATATTATGAACTACTTGTGCTAGGGTTGAAGATGAGTTAGTGCATATTTGTGAAACCTTTTTTAATATTGGTTTGAGAGATATTGATTGCAATTGTGGAAGTGTTTGAGATCAATTTTTGTGAGGTAAATTGTGCATTAGTATGATTGATCTTTGAGAGAAAATTTACAAGAAAGATAGATCAGTTTTTTGAAACAAGTCATACACTATTTTGATTTTATTTGAAAGGGATTTTGCAAGAGAAAGAGATTGGTTGATTGAGTACAAGATTTGTGAGTGTGAAACATATTGAGTTTTTGATAGAGCATATCATTCTCTATATGTTCCAGAGGTTAAAAAATTCTAAGTAGAATTTATCAGTGTGAAGAAAGATTTTCTGAAATAGATTTAAGTTGTGTTGTGTATGCAAGATTTGGAATTATTTAAAGTAGGTTTTGTGAGCAACATTGAAGGCGGATTTGAGCAAGTCTTTTGAGAAGACTTTAAGGCATATTTGAGCAAGTATTTTGAGAAGACTTGAAGGTAAATTTGAACAAGTCTTTTGAGAAGACTTGAAGGTAGATTTGAGAAAGTCTTTTGAGAAGACTTGAAGTTGGATTTGATCAAGTCTTTTGAGAAGACTTGAAGGAATATTTGAGAAAGTATTTTGAGAAGAATTGAAGGCATATTTGAGCAAGTCTTGTGAAGACTTGAAATAGAATTGAGAGTAGGTTTGATTGTTGATTTGTTCAAGCTTTGTGTTAAGGCTTGGGGCAGATTTGAGATAGAATTAAGAGCAGATTTGTGAGCAGAGTTAGAGCAGATTTATGCTAGACTTGGGACAAATTTTGGTACAAATTTATGAGTAAAGTTAGAGAAAATTTGTGCTAGACTTGGGATAGAGTTTGGTACAGATTTGTGAGCAGAGTTAGAAAATATTTATGCTAGACTTAGGAAATAGTTTAGTGCAGATTTGAGATAGAGTTGAGAGCAGGCTTTGAGGTTATACAACATAGAGGATAGAGGTCTCCAGTGGATAGAGGTCCATCAAGCATAGTAGTGGGGATAGAGGTCTCCTATGGAGAGAGATCCACAAGCCAAAGCAGTGGGGATAGAAGTCTTCTAGAAGTTCACCAACTAGAGCAGAGGGGATAGAGTTCTCCTATGGATAGAGATCCATGAACTAGAGTAAGGGGAAAGATTTCTCCTATGGAGAGAGATCCATGAACCAGAGCAAGGGAAAAGAGTTCTCCTATGGAGTGAGATCCGTGAACCAGCTGGGGAGATAGAGTTCTTCTATGGAGAGAGATCCATGAACTAGTTGAGGAGATAGAGTTCTCCTTGATCAAGTTCCATGAACCAGAGCAAGGGGATAGAGTTATCCTATGGAGAGAGATCCATGAACTAGAGCAAGGGGATATAGTTCTCCTATGGAGAGAGATCCATGAACCAGATCAAGGAGATAGAGTTCTCCTATGGAGAGAGATCCACAAATTAGAGCATAGAGGATTGGTGTCTCCTTTGGACAGAGGTCCATAAACATTGTAATATGGAATTGATTCCCAAGAGATTTATTGAGAAAATTTAGAGGAAATATTTTCTCCGTGGAGTAGCCCACATTGGGTGAACCACGTTAAATTTGTGTCTCTCTTGTATGTGATGATTTGTGCATTACTTTGATTACTGCTATTGATATTGCCATTGATAATATTGGATAATATTGTTTGGGAAAGAAAAGTAAAAGTTGATCTTATACTATTCACCCCCCTCTCAGTATAAGCATGTGTTCTTAAATTGGTATCAAAGCGGGTTCCTTCAAAAAAGTCTAACAGGTTGAAGGAAGATAGTATAGGAACACATATGGCATCTCAGAATGGATATTCATAAAATAAGTCACCATTATTCAATATAAAAACAATTATGTTTTATGGAGCATAAGAATGAAGACTTACTTGATGGCACAAGGATATGAGACATGGCAATCCATTGAGGATGGGTTCACACCTATAGCTACTCCTTCCATAGATAAATATGGTAAGATGTTACATGTGAATAATGCTAAGGCTATGAATGGAATCTTAAGTGGATTACATGAAGCAGAATTTGTGAAAGTTATGCATTGCAAATAAGCAAAAGAGATATGGAAAAAATTGAAGTAAATATGAGGGAGATAAAAAGGTCAAGATGGAAAAACTACAAAACCACAAGAAAATATTTGAGGATTTGAAGATGGAAGATGAGGAAGATATTCCTACATACTTGCTTCGTGTGGATGAAATTGTAAATACCATGCGTGGAATTGGTTTTGAAATTGAATACTCCAGTTTTGCTCAAAAAGTATTAAGGTCACTTCTTATGAGGTATGATGGAAAATTTTCAGCTATAGAAGAGATGAGAGATATTAAAAAATTGATTATGGATGAGTTACATGGAATTCTCACAACTTATGAGATGAGAATAGTAAAGGATCCCAACTCCAAGAAAGAGGCAACTTTCAAAGCATCAAATAAGACAAAATATAAGAAACCATAATCAAGTGGTGAGTCAAGTAGTTATGAAGAAGCTAACTATGGTAGAAGAAACAAGGACTCAAGGAAGCACAAAGGTATGAAAATAGTGAAATGTTTTAATTGTGGTAATTTTGATCACTATGCATCTAATTGTACAGAAGCTGGAAGTAGTAGCAGTGAAGAGAAACATGATCATAAGAAAAAGGAAGGAGGAAAATCTAGGTATGAAAAGAAAAATAGGTATGGTCAAGGCAAGCATGAAAAGAAATTCTTTCAAAGGCACAAGAAGAGTTTCTATGTTAACAAGATAGACAAGACTTCAAGTGATAATTATGAAATACCCTCAGATAGTGAAGAAGAAGATATTCTAGTTTTGGCAATAGAAGAGGAATAAAATGCTCCCATTGAAGATAAAGTTGAAAGGTATGAAGATGCTCTTGAAGACCAAGAAGTAGAACAAGATTCAAAAAATGAAGAGGAAGGCACAATAGATCTAGAAGTAGAACTTATTGTTTCTCTTAGAGAATTGAAAAATGTTAGAAAGTAGAATTCAAGACTAAAGACTCAAGTTCAAGAATGTGAGGAAGAAAAATAAAATCTTATACAAGACCTAAAAAACTCAATAGCTAAGGCAAGGAGACTTAAAGAGGTCATGAGTGAAAAGTTAGAAGCAAAAGAGTTAGAATGTGAAAGATTAGAACATGAGATAATTTCACTAAGGATGGAACTAAAAGGTTCTAAGGACAAGCTACGCAATTTTGGGAAAAGCTCAAAAACTTTGGATAATATTATCAATGCACAAATATCTTCATCTATCAAAACAGGATTTGGTTTTGAAGAAGGACAAGGGAAACAAAAAGAAGATTCAAGCTCAAGCTCAAAATAAGAGGAAGTTTTAGAAGACAATGAAGGAGAAATTGAGACTTATGAGGATAAGTTGAAGAATAGAAGCTTCACTAATAAAGGAAACAATGCATAAACAAGGAAAAGGGATCATCACAAAGAAGAAAGGACTAAGGGACCAATGGGCTCAAGACAAGATTTCTTCAAAGGACATTGTTTTTCATGTAATCTATTTGGTCACAAGGCTATGCATTGCAGGACTCATGGAAATAAGGAGTATGGTTTTACTAAGAGGAAATTCAAATATGGACATCTCTTTCAAGGGTATTGCTACTCTTGTAATCATTTTGGTCATAAAGCAATCCACTACAGGGTTCATGATAGAAATGATTATGGCTTCACTAGGAGGAACTTCAAGATATTTGCACCTTCCAAGAACTACAAAATTAAGTGTTATAAGTGTAATAATCTTAGAAATAAGACCAAGAGGTGTAGATTAGAGTTTTTAGAACTTCCAGAGACAAGCAAGAATAGGGACACTCAAAATAATAAAAAAGGTATGACCACAAAATTATTGAAAAAGAAAAAGAGCATTGCATGTTGGGGGTAGAAATACTCCCACCCAAAAATTAATCACCTCAAAGAAAGAAGGTGGGGAGGGGGTCAAGCTAAGAGTCTTATATTTACCCCAAAAGAGTTCCTTTTCCATTGATTTCAAAGGGGGAGATATTTGAGTAAGGAGGAGAGCATTCAGTTAAGGGGAGCAGTTTCTTAGGGGGCGCAGACTTGGAATCAAATGGTTTAGAAAAAGAAAAAATATTTTTTAGAAAAGGGTTGCCATCAATGACAAAGGAGGAGATTTTTGGAAATTTTTATTATATTGTTGTCATTTATGTCAAAGAATTAATGGCATAGGTTAATGACATTGGTTGTCATTTATGTCCAGAAAAATAAAGGTTTAATGGTTTTACCATGGTGGCATTCGCAAAAGAAAAAGGAAGAGGTTTCCAAAGTAAAGGTCCAAGAAGAAAAAGAATATTATAATATTTAAATCTATGAATATTTAAATAATTATAATAACTAAAAATTAGAGGACCCAAAGGTTAAAATATAGATTACAATATTTAAACCTACCTTAGATTTAAATTATTATAATATTTTTAAAAAAGGTTTAGATAGCGCCAAAAGTTGAACTTGCATGGATGTAATTTCCAAGTTGACCCAACGTCCAAAATCAAAAGGCAAAGTGTATAAAAAGGCTAATGTTTTGCAAGCCAAGGTGTTCGATTAGCCCATGAAAATTAATATCCGATATTGTTATTAATTTGGCAAGCGATGGAGGTAGACAAGGATTTTTGTGAATTTTGAGGTAGTGTAGAGATTAAGACTGAGGGTGCCTAAACACCATCCAACATAGGATTGTAGCCTAGCTTGAAATCTTGGCTTGTAGAGTGCATTGTAGGCAGAAATTTTGAAGTTCAATTCGCATAGAGGCTTTTTGTATGATCAAAATATTTTGCACCAATGGTATAGGAGAAGAAGGAGCATGTGCTCCTTGGGCTTGATTGAGCGGCTAGCCCACATGGTGTTTGCCATTGTGCTAGGGCACAGGGGCTAGCGAGGTCGTAGGCTTTAGTAGTGGTGACAATGCTTGAGGGTAGAATTAAAACTTTTAAAAGGTATGCATTTTGTGCTTGGTTAGGGAGTTATAAGGGTTAGTCAATTTTTATCATTGTGATATGAAATGGTTAGGGAGCTATAAGGATAGTAAAGTGATTTGATTTTTGTTTTAGAAAGGGATGAAAGGTGAAATTTCAGATTTCTAGTGCTTGGTTGATGCATGAGATGAAGTGATAATTTCTTTGGTCTTATTGAAATTTGAAGTACATTACTTTTGTTTTCATAAGATGGAGGTAAAAGGTGTATATGTGAAATTCATGTGTGTAATTTATGGTTTGTTTTATTGAGCATTATTTTGCCTGAAATAATAGGAGTAATAAGGTGTTATAGTGATTTGATATTTTATTGTAATTTTTGTATGGTGAAATATATTTTGAGGTGAAAATTCATGTGGATTTTTTGAGAAAGTATCTTGCAATCTATCCCTTGAAGTAGCATTAGAAAAATATATTATTTGTGATATAGGTTTTGAAGACATATCTCCATAAGAGAAAATTAAGAGTTATGGGAACATCATCCCTTGTTTAAATTATTTGTTGGAATGAATATTTTGGAACATAAGGTGGAGTGAAAAGGATTATTTGATAAGCATTATTGGAAATATTTGAGTGAGGGTTTTGTGCTTCATTGTTGAATGTTTTTGGAAATATTTGGGATAGAACTTGAGAACAATTTGTGCTTCTATTTTTGAAAGAGTTTAAGACATTTCTGCTAGAGATTATGAACTACTTGTGCTAGGGTTGAAGACGAGTTAGTATATCTTTGTGAAACCTTTTGAACATTGGCTTGAGAGTTATTGATTGCAATTGTGGAAGTGTTTAAGATCAAATTTTGTGAGGGAAATTGTGCATTAATATGATTGATCTTTGAGATAAAATTTGCAAGAAAGATAGATTATTTTTTTGATACAAGTCATACATTATTTTGATTTGATTTGAAAGGGATCTTGCAAGAGAAAGAGATTGGTTGATTGAGTACAAGATGTGTAAGTGTGAAACATATTGATTTTTGATAGAGCATATCATTCTCTATATGTTCCATATGTTAAATGAATTCTAAGTAGAATTTATCAGTGTGAAGAAATATTTTCTGAAAGATATTTAAGTTGTGTTGTGTATGCAAGATTTGAAATTATTTAAAGTAGGTTTTGTGAGTAGCATTGAAGGCAGATTTGAGCAAGTCTTTTGAGAAGACTTGAAGGCATATTTGAGCAAGTATTTTGAGAAGACTTGAAGGTATATTTGAGAAATTATTTTGAGAATACTTGAAGGTAGATTTGAGCAAGTCTTTTGAGAAGACTTCAAGGCATATTTGAGAAAGTCTTGTGAAGACTTGAAATAGAATTGAAAATAGGTTTGATTTTTGATTTGTTCAAGCCTTGTGTTAAGGATTGGGGTAGATTTGAGATAGAATTAAGAGAAGATTTAGAGCATATTTTTTCTAAACCTGGGATATATTTTGGTGCATATTTGTGAGCAGAATTAGTGTAGATTTGTGCTAGACTTGGGACAAATTTTGGTGCATATTTGTGAGTAGAGTTAGTGTAGATTTGTGCTAGACTTGGGATATATTTTAGTGCAAATTTTTAAGTATAGTTAGAGAAAATTTGTTCTAGAATTGGGATATATTTTGGTGTATATTTGATATATAGTTGAGAGTAGGCTTGGAGGTAATAGAGTAGAGAGGACATAGGTATCTAAAGAAAACAAGATTATACTAAGAGGGGAGGGGTGAAAAATATAAGATCAACTTTTACTTTTATTTATCAAACAATATTATCCAATATGTCAATGGCAATATCAACAACAATAATCAAAGTAATGCACAAATCATCACATACAATAGAGACACCAATTTAATGTGGTTCACCCAATGTGGGCTACTCCATGGATAAAATATTTCACTAAACTTTTCTCAAAAAATCTCTTGAGAATATTTCCCTATTACAATGTTATGGACCTCTATCCAAAGGAGACACCAATACCCTAATCAAGTTCATGGACACAAATCCATAGGAGACACTAATACCCTTTGCTGGTTCATGGATATCTATCCATAGGAGAACTCATTCTTCGTTTCTCTTGTTGGTGATCTTCTAGAAGACTACTAACTCTGCTACACTGGCTTATGGATCTCTCTCCATAAAATACCTCTATCGTCACTAAAAATACCTCTATCCTCACTACCCTATCTAACGAATATATTTCCACTAGATACTATTGTCCTCTGATCTATCACCTCCAAATATTACTCTTAGCTCTACTTAATATCTATATGAAATCTATACTAAAAACTATCCTCAGTCTAGCAAAAATATTCTCACAATTCTATCTATGGTCTGGCATAAATTTACCCTCAAATATATACCAAACTATATCCTCAAATATGTCCTCAAGCCTTAGCATAAAGCTTGATTAGATCATAAATCAACTCTACTCATATCTACCCCAAGCCATATCACAAAGCTTGAACAAATCAATTAATCAATTCTGCTCTTAAGTCTTCTCAAATACTTGTCTCAAATATGTCCATAAGTCCTCTTAAGAACTCACTCAATCTACTTGACATGTCTTCACCAAGACTTACCTCAAATCTGCTCAACAATTCTTCACCATGAATTTCCTCAAATATGTTCAACAAGTCTTCACCAAGAATTGTCTTAAATATGCTCAACAAGCCTTCACCAAGACTTATATTAAATTTTCTCAATAAATCTTCACCAAGACTTGCCTCAAATATGCTCAACAAGCTTTCACAAAAAGCTTGTCTGTCCTTAAGCTTTCATAAAAGCTTACTCAAATATGTCCTTAAGATTTAACAAAAGCTTACTAAAATTTATCCTTAATGACCCTCTATAACTTACTCAAATATACCCACAATATTTCACAAAAGCTTTCTTAATTCTGTCCTTAAGTTTTCACAAAAGCTTACTCAAATTTTTCCTTAAGTCCCCTCTAGAACTTACTCAAATATACCCATAATATTTCACAAAATATTTCTTAATTACGTCCTTAATATTTCACAAAAGCTTACTCAAATCACTACAAATATTGCATACAAAACTCAACTTAATCTATTTCAAAAAACCTCTTCAATCACACAAATAAGTTTCACTCAGAATATTGTTTAACCATAGAAACATATAGAGAATGGTAAGAGACTCAATATGTTTCACACTCATGAATCACTCTATCATTTTCAAACTCACTTTAAAATTAATTTAGAATAAAGGATAATTTATTTTACAAAACTTGATCTACTACTTCCATACTTTCAATCAATATATCTCAGATCAATGCTCAAACAACTCCACACAATTTATCAGCCAATGAAACATAGTCCTCTCAAAACTTGACTCAAGATGATTCCATTGTCACATAACAATGATACTCATGTTATTTCAACAAACCCTAGCTCAAGATAGTTCTTAATCTCAAATAACAATGATACTCATGTTCTTTCACAAACCCTAGCTCAAGATATTTCTCAATAACGCATAACAATGATACTCATATTATTTCACAAACCCTAGCTCAAGATAGTTCTCAATATCACATAACAATTATGCTTCATGTTGTTTCAACATCCACAAATCATACACATGAAAAATTACACAAACATTTCCAACAATACTTATCAAATAATCCTTTTCACTCCAACTTTACAATTCACAACATTCAATCCAACAATATTTCACTCATAAAGAATATGTGCCCATACCTTTTATTTTGATGGAGATATATCTTCAAAACCTGTATTAATCACAATCAAATCCTCTTTGGCAATTTCAAGGTTAGATAGCAACAACCTATCTCAAAATCTCCACATAAATATTCTCCTTAATTGTTCTTTCACCATACAAAAATATCAAGTCTCAAGTACACCTTATAATATCCAAAATTTTCAAAATATAATTAGAAAAGATTCAAATAACTCACTTTCACAATAATTCGCTTCAGAATTTTAATGCATAGAATAATCAAAATAACTCCCTTATATCTCCCTACTCAAAAATGCATTATCAAAATAATTAACACCACTATTCAAAAATATTCCAATGTACTTTTCAAACCAACATTTAAATCATTCAACACTTTCAACCATGGAAAAAATAATATTTATTTCAACCACCTTATAACTCCTCAAGGCGCATACCATCAACTTTGAACCAAGCACAAATTACACAATTTAAAAATTTAAATACATTTTGGGCACGCAGCCTTTATGGGATTTAATCCCCTATCACGCTACTACCAGTGCCGTAGCGGTGGCCTAACCATCATGTGAGCTAGGCGCTCACTTGGGATACAAAATTACCTCGTGCACTTTGTTCCTCTGATCGGTACCAAAACCTAATAATAAAAATTTACCTCTTTGCTACCATCGAGACTCAAACGTAGGACCTCCGCTCACCCTACGCCTTACACAACGACGTCTTACCACTAGCCCAACCATGTGGTTGGTGATAAGGCTTTAAGCCTTAGTCGATTTAACCTCCACATTTTTTTGTTGCTTTAAAAAATTAATAGCCTCTTGTCTTATGCACTCACGAATTCACATCAAGCCTTACCAATAATCACATATGCATTAATTCGAAGACTTGCCTTAATGTTGCAAGTCTTATGGTATAAATACCATTCGTATTTTTCTTTGAAATTTGGTGGGGGATATTTATTTTAAATATTTTTTCTCCCAAACCTAACTTAGGGTTTAGTAAATCTATTTTATAAATTAATTTATCATATAATATTATAAATATTTTATAAATAACCTTAGGCCTTATTTTTAAACCTTAATATTATAATAATAAATATTATAATATTATTTCCTTTGGGCCTAGGTATTTTCCTTTTTCACCCTTAGAACTTATCTTACCACCATATATATTATAATAACAAATATTATAATATTATTTCCTTTGGGCCTAGGTATTTTCCTTTTTCACCCTTAGACCTTATCTGACCACCTTTAATATTATAATAATAAATATTATAATATTATTTCCTTTATTCCTAGGTATCTCCTTCCTTCAGGGTATTTAAAGGACCTTTTGAAAAATCATGTGATGCTTTTAAACCAAATCTCTTGGGCTTAAAATATAAATATTTTAACCCTCCTTTTGTCAACTTCTTGCACTAATCACTGACACTGACTCTTGACATCAATGACAATACTATTACTCAAAATTTCCAATAGTATCTAGTGGATAGAGGTCCATCAGATAGAGTAATGGGGATAGAGGTCTCCTGTGGAGAGAGATCCATAAGCCAAAGTAGTGGGGGTAAAATTATTCTAGAAGTTATCTAGCCATAGCAGAGAGGATAGAGTTCTCCTGTGGATAGAGATCCATGAACCAAAGCAATGGAAAAAAGTTCTCCTATGGATAGAGATCCATGAACTAGAGTAAGAGGAAAGTTTTATCTTGTGGAGTGAGATCCGTGAACCAACTAGGGAGATAGATTTATTCTATGGAGAGAGATCCACAAACTAGTTGAGGAGATAGAGTTCTCCTGAATCAAGTTCCACGAACCAGAGCAAGGGGATAGAGTTCTCTTATGAAGAGATATCCATGAACCAAAGTAAGGGGATAGAGTTATCCTATGGAGAGATATCCATAAACCAGAGCAAGGGGATAGATTTCTCTTGTGGAGAGATATCCACAAATTAGAGCATAGGGGATTGGTATCTTTTTTGGATAGAGGTCCATAAACATTGTAATAGAGAATTGATTACTAAGAGATTTGTTGAGAAAATTTAGAGGAAATATTTTCTCCGTGGAGTAGCCCACATTGGGTGAACCACGTTAAATTTGTGTCTCTCATCTGTGTGATGATTTATGCATTGCTTTTATTACTGCTATTGATATTACCATTGATAATATTATATAGTATTGTTTGGGAAAGAAAATAAAATGTTGATCTTATAATGTTAACCCCCCTCTCAGTATAAGTCTATTTTCTTCAATAATTGCCCTTTAAATGGGTTTCCATAGTGGATATGTTTTGGGGATGCTCCTTAGCACCGAATTCACTTGATATCTAAACCATTTTTGATCAGTTGCTTGAAACTTGTTTCGAGATCTCTTTAATCCATGCCTTGGACACCAAGAAAAGGTATGATTTTCACTTTTATTTTGTGCAACAAATTGGAAGCCATTGTCAATAAAGTTCATAGCATGAATATATATTGAAATACATATTTCTAACCCATATTTGGTCCCCTACAATATATCCCACTAAAATATTGAGCAAAAACCACAAAAATATTGGTTGCTAGGGCCCAAGGTCCCCGAAAAACAACCTCTAAAGCTGCTTGCAATCAACACAAATAAAATCATCACACAATCACTCATTTAAAAAAAAAATCCTCTCCTACAACATCAAATGATCACTTGTCTAAAAGGGTTTATGGTAAAATAGTGTGATTTGAACCCGAGTTGCATGGATCTACCATACTACTTCCATTTATTTAAATAATTTTTTTAATCTTTCTTCAATAAATTTAGGCTAGTCATCTTCTTTGTATATGCACTCCTTAATAGGTTTAATTTTCTTATCATGCTCTTATTACGTTAAACATGCATCCATTTTTAGGGTACCAACCAAGGTATCTTTCAATTGTCGAGCTCAATTTCTAAGTGTTGAGTAAAATTTTCAATCCCCAAGTTTCACTTTCAATTGTTGGATGCCAATTTATAATTGCTTTATTTCAAAAATCATGAGGTATTCAATTTTATTTCAAAAATCATGTTGGGATTCAATTTCCAAATTTCAATTTTAATTTTGATTGTTGGGTTTGATTTTCTCTTTGCCAAGCTTTACTTTTGATTGTTGGGCTTCATTTTAAATTGTTAGTTTTTTTGGTTGCACGGCCCTAGGCTCTTCATTTTATTTTTTAAATTTAAAAGGCTTACCTTTATTTATCATTTCTTCTAGAATCATTTCATGGATATGATATTCTAAAATCCTTTGCCTATATCACTCTAAGAGAAATTTTGGCTTTGGGTATTCATGGGATTGCATAAGTTAATTTAGGGTTTCTTTTGCCCAACTTTGTGCAATCAAAATTTAAATGCTTTTGTTGGCATGATCCCAAGCTACATTTTTTCAATCCAATTTAAATGCTTTTGTTGGTATGATCTCAGGCTATGCTTTCTTATGCTTGCATCATTGACCAAATTTCCGGTCTCCGGCTATTTCATTTCCACAATTTTAGGCTCTTGTTTTTTTTCTTTCTTAAATGTTTTTCTCTTTTAATATTAATTTGGGATATTGCATGTATCCATGATTTTAAAATCTTGTGATTGTGTCACTCTAAGGTAAAATCCGACTTTGGGCATGCACAAGTAAATCTGGGGTTTCTTTTTTCCAACTTTGTGCCATCAAATTTAAATATATTTATTTGTCTTGTTATGTGTTATTCTTTGTTCAATCAATTTTAAAGATTTTTCATTCATACAATCCTAGGATATATTTTTTCTCATATTTAAAAAAATTCAAGATGTTTCCAATAGCTTAAAATGCTTTTCTAAAGTCCAAAAATAATCTTCAATTTCTCAAAAAATATCCTAAATGAATTTTAATTGCCCAAAAACATTTATAAGACTTGGAAATGATTTATTTTGATTATATGCAGAAATTTTAAACGTGCATGCTATTTAACTCTATTTTTTTTAATTAAATGGCTATACATATGATCGGGGAGACTTTGCACTTCAAAAAATGATACAAAATCATTTTCTAATAACTTCCTGAGTGACCTTGATAGCGAAACTTTGAGCAAATATGTTGAATAAAAACAACTTGGGGTATTAATTTTACTCATTAGAAATCTTATTTCAGGCATAAATCAAAGAAGAATGTAAATTTTCTAATTGAATACATTAAAATGAGATCAATGCAATTGAAATTCATGTATTTATAAAACATTCAATGCAAGCAAGTTCAAAACCTTGGTGTAAGCAAATTCTGATAAAAATCAAAATTTCATGTGGATCCCCTATTGGGGTGAGTTGTGAAACCGCAACAACAAATGTTAATTCTACTAGAAAATTCTCCCAAGCATTTTGGATAAAGAACCCAATTTGAAATCAACATAAACTTAACTAGTAAAATGCAAATCATTTGGTTAATATTCAAATATGGGATTAAACAATTTTTTTACAGCTTAAAGTGTATGCTAGTGTATTCATTTTCATTCTTAGATCCATCAAAATTTTATCACTTAGTTTGAAGTTAGGCTATTAAACATATCACTTATAAAAAAGGATCTACCTTTGCATTGCTCCATTACTAGTCAAGCATTTATAGCTCCGGTAGAGATGACCTTGATCCCCTCTAGATATTGTTCTACTGTTAACCAATCATTTATAGCCCTGATAGAATCTATTTGAATCACCAAGCACTTTATTTTATTGTATTATTAGTATTTTACTTCTTTATTAAGAATTATTTCGATCAATTGCAAATACTTAATGTGCTTTTGGATTAGATATCTATAAGTCTAAAAGTAGAGTGTGTATATTTTTACCTAATCATCAAACTAAGATGATTTTTTTCTTATTATTTAAGAATTACTTAAAGGTTTCTAATAAATGTGAAGCCTTAGCATTATGTTACACTATTTCTAAC
This sequence comes from Wollemia nobilis, assembly GCA_028583015.1. Lineage (NCBI taxonomy): Eukaryota > Viridiplantae > Streptophyta > Pinopsida > Araucariales > Araucariaceae > Wollemia > Wollemia nobilis. The sequence goes on along the minus strand of JAQPPZ010017107.1, from coordinate 5,178,401 downwards.
TTCATTTTTTTAGCCCCATAATCAAAGAATGAACACCAAATAATCTGATTCACTAGTCTTTAGCTTCACCTAATTTCAAGGTAAGTCATTCATATTCAATTAATTAAGCACATTTTACTTTAGAGGAACCAAAAATTAATTGCAATTGTATGAACTACCAAAATTAGGAGGAGAAAGTGTAAATAGGCAAAGTAAATGTGGGGACTAAAATAATAAAACAAAAGAAAACTCACAACAAAGAAGTCTAACTAATCAAACAAAACAGGTAAAAGTGAATAAAAATAAAATAAAGCAAAACCAAACATTTAAACACTAAGCATAATAACAAAACTAAAATGCTGAAAAATATAAAATAAAACTAACTTTGAACACAATTAAAATTTTACCTTAAGGAGAAAACAAAAGAAATTCTATAACAAGACAAACTATAATACAAGGTTATCTTACTATGATGTTATTTCAAGGATGAAAGTAATGTTTAAAGAACTACCCATTGACCGCTAGAGGAACATATTATCCACTTAGATTATTCAATATAAAGTTATTCTCTCCTAGAATTTTTTATATTTGATAGGGCCTAGCCAAAGGTTGTCAAACTTATCATGATCTCCTTTATTTTCATGTGCTTTATCCCACAATAATACTAAGTCAACAATTTTGAAGGTTTTTATTCTAGTTCTTTTGTCAAACCATATTTTGATGGTACCTTGGTGTTTACTAAAATATTGAAGGTAATCCTCTCTTTTTCATCTAAATTCATCAGATTAGTCTACCTTGATTCTATCTTATCATCCACTTCTAAGTAATATTCCATAAAGTGTAATGTCAATAGCTTCAAGTTAGTAGGAAAAACAAGATCTTGACAATATACTAAATTATAAGAAAATGTACCTATTGAAGATTTTATTTGTTCCTATATGAGAATACTTAAGTTTATTGTGCCAATATTTGGGATTTTTCTCTAAAATATTTTTGAGTATCATCAATAAGCTTTTATTAGTAGATTCTACTAAACCATTTCATTGTGGATAAAAATTAGAAGAAATTTTAGGATCACTTCTCTTCTCCTCATCTACCCCTGTGAGGGATTATCTTCTCACCTATAAAGGCTTCCTATCTTTCCTCTACGTGTACCCCTTTGTTAATTTCTATAGTTCCTCTTTTTATGGTATATATAGGGTTTATTGCTTTTGTTGTGGTTTGGTTGGGAGACCATCTCTTATCCCTCATCCTTTTGTAAAAGGTTACAAGAACCTTTCAAAATATCTTTTACCAATATATAAATAGATCCATTCTATAAATTAGAGTGAAGAGAAGTTTGAACCGTTGTTGCATACTAAATAATAGGGTATTCCAAGCCTAGTGATAATGTATTCTTCAAGAAATTGAATAACATCTATGGTGCAATTCCTAGTAGCTTGAGCTTTCATCCATTGAGTAGAATAGTTAGTTATGGTCAAGATATATTTGACTAGCTATGGAATTGGGATTTATGACTCCTACAAAGTCTAATCCAAAATGGGCAAAAGGATAAACCTCAAATACTGGTTGTAAAGGCATAGAAGTGTTTCTTTCTCTATTAGCAACAACTTGGAAAGTATGGCATAATCTAACATGCGTATGAGCATCCTTAAAAATATGAAACCATACAAATATTAGTTTTTGATGTGCAGTGGCATTGGCTAAAACATATCTAGTTCCATATGTGCCATGAAATTCATTAATAACTTGAGTATATTCATCTTTATCTACGCATCTTAGGTAAATTTCTTTATGGTTTCTTCTATACAAAATTTTTGCTTTAATCATGAAGTTAGCACTCTTTAGATGTAGTGTTCTTATTTGATTAGCATTAAAATGACCTGGATATTTATTATTCAGTAAGTAGTATACTATATCTTTGTACCATTCATTAGTTGTGATGTTTTCCATATAATATTGTTGGAAAATAATTTGAGGATCAATTTTTGCTAAAGTTTTACTTAATCCTTGGCCTCTAACTATTTTCATAGGTTGTATCTCTAAATAAAATTCCTATAAGGTTGTCATCCATTTACCTCTTCTTTCTCCTAATTCATTTTGCATTAGCATGGTTTTGATAGCTAGGTCTGGCATAATTGCAAATATTCTACTATGTAAAATATAATATCTAAATTTCTTTACTACCTTTACTAAAGTAAATTTTTGATTATCTATAGTTGTATGTTTGAGTTGGGAATCTTTTAAAGAGGAACTCATGAAAGCTATTGGATTTTCTTCATTATTTTTATTATTATGTATTAGAACACTAGTAGTAGAGTGGTTAGAAGAAAATAAATAGATGTAAAAGGGTTGTGTATAATCAAGACCCACTAAGACTAGAGCATTAGATATAGCATCTTTAATTCCTTTGTAACGACCCTAAAATCAAGAAACAATAAAAACACACAGAAAGAGAACAATTTTTTTTTTTTACTAAGGAGAGGGATTCATAAACCCCTAACCAACCTTAGATTAATTTAATATTTAGCAAAATCCCTAAGTTTCTCAAGAACTATACCTCAAAATATTTCCATCACACAAGTCCATCTACGTAGATATATCTCATGTTATGCACATAAGTCCATCCATATCATCAATCCTCGATGAGCTAGACTTATTACCTTCAATCATTAGAAGGTGTATATGCATCTCCATACTCTATGTAATCCATTATGCATAGGTATGCTATGTGCACTGCAAGTTAAGACATCAATATCATCTTTTGACAAGCTATCTTAACTTGGGTATAATATTCCATAAACCTAGTTACCATTCTCCCTAAGATGTCCTAATACCTTAAGTCCACTATGTTCACCCTAAGGGGATCTCAAGATATTAGGTTATCTTATAATTTCACCCTAGAACTTATCACTAGTTTCCATAAAGGGTTATTAAAGAATGGAAATAAAAGATAAATCTAGATACTAAATCTAACAAAACGTAACTCAAAAAATATGCAAAAGATAACTAGAAACATAGAGAAATATTTAAAGTATAGACATGAAATAGAAAAATTCAAATGCATTCACAATAAATAAAATAGAATACAAATGTGCATAGGTCACATTGATCAATTATTACATGATCATATATGGTAAAATATCCATACCCTTTAACAATACCTTACATCAATTTCTTTAGGGAAATCTCCCCACAAATATAGTATGTTTGCATAAGTAAATAAGATGTAAATTAGAGAGTAAACTTATGTAGTGGTCCATCTGTATATTTGGTCCTTTTGCTCTTCCATCGATCATTTTAGGATAGTGGGGGATCAGGACACTCATAGTTTAGGATGGGCATACCTCTAAATGCATTTAACACAAACTATGATAAATTACAACTATACAAATTTAATTCAATGACCAACTATCTAATGCATAGTTGAGGTCATAAAAGAATTATTACTTTTACTATCACCTCTCAAGTATCTTTACATAGTTGTAGGCCCAAAATGATCACATCCTTAGAAAAATTTTGTAAAATTTTCGAAGGCATAAAGGAGCTTGCTCTACCCCATGGTAGTGGCTCAAAGAAATATGTTCTACCTCATGGTCAAAATGGTCAAAATCCAGACTTAGCCACCACAATATGAAGGAAATCACAGTGGTTCATAATATGTTCTATTCCGTATGACATGGAGTATTATTCCATCCTACATTTAACATCAATCAAAAGTGACATCATCACTCTCTGAATCGTGGTCCACAACACATTACTGTACCCCACACAAGCTCAAGAGTATTTCATACTGCAATAGCACAATGCACATTGCTCCAACCCATGGTCAAAGAGGTCAACATTTGCAAAGGAAAATTGCAAATGAGCGGGCCAACACAAGGTTTCATATCATGCAATTTTATGTTATATCTTGTATGGGCAAGAGCAATTCTCTACCCCATGGTCAGCAATGGTCAAACCTTATATTTGCAAGATTCGAGGCATGGGCTACAACATAGTCTAGAATTGGTTCTATACTATGAATGCAAAGCAAGGTAAAGTAACTAGAAGAATAAAATGATCAGGCCAAAAAAATGCTCTATCTCACGTGGCCCAAATAATTTTTTATGTTGAAGCATTTTTTGCTCTAGACCATGGTCAAAATGGTCAATGGATGTGGAAAGTTGTTCCGAGGAGCGGGCTTCGACATGTTTTTATACCATGGAGCTACATGTAATGTTTGATCTTTGACCTCAGTTGTTCATAAGTGGATCAATGGTTGGTTCATTTTGATGATCTTCAAAGCACATAAAAGCATAACTTCTATAATGTGAAAGTGGTTAATCGAAGTGAACTAGCAGGTGAAGCATCTAAGAAGCCAAGAACCAAAAGATATAGGTAGTTATAGATCTATTGTTGGATAGCATATACAAGAATGATGGATGGATCAGATTACCATTTTTATAGCTTGGAGTAAAAGCACCATGAAATACCAGCAAGTCGCAAAAGTTGGGGTGTAGAGAAGTGCAAGATTGTGTATTTTCTTCTTTCATAAAATACAAATAAGAGGCTACCACCTCAACACCTGGCTAATTTGGAGTTTTCTTTTCCTTGTAATGTTCCACATTCCTTAATTTTTTCAAGCATGTAAGACTATAAATAGAGGTTGAACCCTCATTTTTGAAGGTCATCTCTAGAGTGTTTGCTTACCCTGCTGTGTAAATACTTTCTACGAATAAATAGAAGGAAAATTACATGGATGTTTGTCTCAGACTGGTGTCTTTTGTAATCATTGACAGATTCAAGCTGTAAAATATTTTTCCACTACTACTGCTATGGTTAGTCTATTATGTTGATATTGGATTGCTAGCTTAGAGTATTTTGAAATCTTTCATGATTGAATCTATACTTGCAAGAGGTTATTTTCTATTAAATATTGGTACTGATATTATTATGCTATATTGGATTATTAGTATCTTTGATGTTGAAATAAATTTTTGAAGTATGTCTCTGGATGAAGACTATCTGTTTTGAATACTTCTAATTACAAGTGTGGGACACTAGAAATTATTTGCTAAATATTTTCCTGTAGATGCCTATGTTTTTAGCTTTATCCTACTATTGTTTAAATTGTTACTTCGTAACCCTAAACCCATTTCTATCCCTATATTTTAAACATTTAACTATACTTAAATGAGTCAACACTCTATCAAATTACAAGGAATACCAGCCTACTATGGAGGTTCGATTAGAGTAATATTTAATCCATCCAATGTTGATATCTAGATTGTGATTAGTGGGTGCATGCCTAATCAATAGACTGGAATATAAGAGTCATAGTTTCAAACTTTACTTGATGTCAATTTGGATACCAATAATTTTGGCACAACTGGTGGGACCTATTTACAATAAATATTATCTAACTCATACTTTATTTTTTTTTTACATTTTCTCAAAGGAATCAAGATTTGGTGAATTGTCTTGACCGTTTTAAGTAGTTAACAATAAATTCACTTCGTGACTCCTTGAATGAAAGAAACTAGAAAGCTATTCTTATAGCTCATAGTTTTTCATAAATACTAGGTCATCTGCGAAGAACAATCTAGATTATTTCATCTATTATGAGCTCCATTTGAGAGGATCCACCATCATAAGGAATTTAAGCCCAGATTTATAATCAAATTAGACTCCTCCAAAACCACCCCTTGTAGTTCCCCCAAGGCCACATCCATCAAGAACAACAACTAGAAATATGGCTCATAATACAAATGTGGCTCCAAATAAGCCCCTACAAAATTACCCTAGTTGGAATACAACTGATCCCCTAAGGCTTACCCATATGCATGAGATCTCTCAAGTTGTATCCAGAGCCATACCTACCTATGATAGATCAAGAAAAACTACTTACAAGCATTGTCAAGATATCCTAAATATAGTAGCAATTCATAACATAAAAAATGTAGATGTCATTGTCAGAATTCTGGCACAATATTACATTGGTTCAGGATATTATAATAAAATAGCATTAATTCATGGTTCGCATTAGTAGAACCCTTTGTAGAAGATTTCAATGAGTATTTTGATCCATTTTCTCTTCTAAATCAGTTCACATCCATGCAAAAGCATTAGCAAGAGTTAGTTTCAGACTTTAATTTAAGATTCAATAGGACCTAGAAGAGGATTCCACCTGAGGCTAGGCTAGCTACAACCCTCAATTTTATGTATTATATTAGAGCCCTTGGGTTAGATCTGGGTTTAAAAACTTAATAATCATGGGTATACACCTTTCCTTAGGTTTACAATGCAGTTGTGCAAGCTGAAAATATCCTTATCAATGTAGAAAGATTACCTCCAAAAACTGTGATACCCTAATGCTCTAAAATTTCCAATGTCCAAATTCAAGCAGATACATCTTCTTACATGGACCCTCATTATTTGTCATCCCTACTTCGTCATATGGCTCCAATTCCTCCCCCAAAATTACTATCTACTTCAATGGATATAACCATTAAAAACTCCTCCAACTACTATCCTTAGGGGAATGGATTAGCAGAGTCAACTAATAAAAATATGCTTAGGATTCTAAAGAGATCATTAGAGGATAAAAAAAGGAGTTGGATTATCCTTTTAGAATAATCTCTATGGGCATATAGGATTACCATCAATAAATATATTAAGACCTCTTCCTATGCATTAGTAAATGGTAAAGAAGGAGTCATACCTATCCATTTAGAGATACCAGCTCTCAAGTTGGTAAACACATAAGAAGATTCTAACCAGAGTCCAGTTTAAACTAGATTGACACATCTACTTCAGTTAGAGGAGAAGAGAACTCAAGCATATGAGGATTTCTAGAGGCACTCATTTGATATTAAGGGATGGTTTGACAAGAAGGTCAAATTTAGAAAGTTTAAAATAGGTGACTATGTCCTAAGGTGGAATGTGGAGAGAGCTAAGCTAGGTCATCATTATAAATTCAACTCTTTCTAGGATGGCATTTTCAAAATAGCTTAAGTTAAAGAAAGCAATTCTTTCTAGCTCTAATATCTAGATGAAAATATTCATCTGATCCTAGTTAATGGATTCCATAGTAAACTCTAATTTGAGTAAGAGTTCATTTTATGTAATTTATGTATATATTTATATTACATTGTTATTTTATTTTCTAAAGTTTTCTATACAAAAATAAAAAAATGGGGGAAAAGCAATTCAATGGTGCACAAACAAGTTGTTGACTAAAAGGTAAGACTATCAAATGTTAAAGGAGACAGTAGGCTATAACATGTACTCCAAACCATGTTCAAATGAATAAGGTTGGTTGTGGGCTATGACATGTGCTCTACACCACTCTTTGAATATTGATAGAGAAAAGTGTTGCAAGTTCCAAGTGTGTGCTATACCATGACCAATCAAAGAATAGACCAATATTTTTTCTACCACCAAGTTACCCACCTTTTGAATTGGGAAGTGTGCAATGAGTAGCTGTCTACCGACCATATTAATAGTGAAAGGTATGCATGCAAAAGTATTTAAAACTCAATTTTCAATTACCATTCATCTCTCAAGAAACACCTACTTACTAAAAAGAGCTAAATAAATCTATCAAGTATAGATAAGAGTGAATATACAATGGGATTTCTTAGAAAATGGCCTCAAAAATAGCTTAAAAATTCGTACAGTAGGATATTGTTGATCTAGAATACTATATTGAAAAAGCAGAAGTAGTGGTTGATACTGGGATGACATGGATAAGAAGAACCAAGCTCAAAAGAGACATTGATGAAAAATTGCAAAAGGTCAAATCCATGACAATCCAAGGTAGTTATGTTCTTCACTCATTTTAATCAGTTTACATTTGTGATTCCATACACCCTCTCCCTAAGTTAATATCAACTATTATCAAGTTTTATGACCCTAGAACAAAAGCGATAAATACCGCAAAGGGTAAAACATTATTTAACATAAGTTCTAAGGCCTGCCTAGATTTGTTCATCATAGGTATAGAACCCCTAACCTAGCCTAAACCCTTCGACATAGCAGAACATACCAACTATTATTTCTTTCAAGGACGTGCTCATGAGGGAGAGCCTTTTAGTAAGTGTGTCTATAGCCAATTCAAAACTATCAAGTCTACGAAGGTGTTGTAAAAAACTCCAATCACCATTGAACATTTTTCTAACCTAGAACTATTCACTATGTCAACCTATCTAGAGGGTCTAGAATCTAACCGATATGTAAGATATTGGAAAAAAACCACTACGTATTGCATTTCCAATGAAAAATATATAGACCCAAAGCATAGGAATAAGGCATCAAGCCAATTTATTTTGACTAGCTAGCCTATCTCTCTAAAAGGATGCATGAGCAGATGGTTAGGATGAAAAAGGATTCAGAGAACCCCTCCTTCCAATATTGTTTGAATTTTATATGGATGTTTTATGTCATCGTGAGGCACATGATGCCCTAGATTCCAACTAAGGACAAGAATGATAATGGAGACCCTATTCCAGTTATAATTGGACCAATCATTTTAGTATTACAGAGTCATACTATAGGTTTAGCTTGGAATTTTTAGGGGTAACTCTGAAGGTCATGTATGGAAAATTCCCTATATTCTCATCTCTAGATAAAGAGTAGTTACGAGTAGAATATGTTGAAGAAGGATATTGGTATATCCTCATGGAGGAAACTATCATTAGGCTCTATGGCTTCACCATTAAACCCTTTCTACTACCTCATTTGGTTACTAACAGGCTATTGGATATAGAATATTTAAGGTAATCTAACTTTATCAACATTAATTTTGGCACTGGTAAAGGGAGAAAATGAATGGTGATTTACTCTTGCAATGTAGATGATATAGCAATAACTAGAAGGGGTAAATATGAGCAAATTACTTGATATTTGGAGAGACTAGGATTGATGTACATTCCACAAATATGGAGATATGACCCTGACAACAAGTTCTTAAAAATGAATATCTCCCTAAATGGGGAAAGAGCTCTTAAATTTGAAAAAACATTGAGGCCCCATGTTGAAGAAGGCATAAATAACAAAGAAAATTCTCCATTGGAATCGAACATCAGTAAAATGGAACAAATGCCTCCATGGAGAGACTTTTATGAACAGATAGTCGATTATGATCTTGAGAAGAACAAAGACCATCGATTGAAAGAGTCTAAAATTAAAGATATGGAGAAGAAATAGGGCTGGAATAATGGTAATATTGTGGATTGGTGGTATATGAGAGTTGAAACAGGTGCTAAAAAGGCTAGATTTGGCCTACAGGAAGACACTGATTTATCTAAGCTATGTGAGAAACATATTAAAACCTAGAAGGCTAAAATTACTAGGATTTTGGTGTTGAGTTACAAGAAATCTGAAACACATAAAAAGAGAAAGCTCAAGTAGCACTATATTCCCGTTCTCCACACTCATAAGAAGAAATACAAGAAGCAGAGACAAATGCTCCATCAAAAATTGAGGAAGCTTAGAAGATATTCGAGCCTTCATAAAAAAATTTAAAAAAATATTATGTGGGTGCTCAAATCATGAGCAAAATGTATTACTCTGATGAGGAAGAAAGAAACACAAAAAGTATTCAAGAAATCAAAATGCTGAAACACTTAGCCTTATGTGAAGAGCCTCCTCTAATGGACATAAAATGGAAAGAGAAGGATGATAGCTTTATATTCACCCCTGTAAATTTCACTACTGTAGATCCAGTAAAATCAATCCTGATCATTGATATTGCATTATAGGAAGCACAATCTAAGGGAAATATAGAGAATGATAAGCCCACAATAACTAGGGTTTTTAAGAGAAAGGCTAAGGATGTAGTAGAGGAAGCTCAGAAGGAGGTTTGTAATAAATTGAAGATGGATCAAGGGTAGATTGCTGAATAAGTCCTTGTATCAGTAGAAGAGCAATAGATGTAAGCACAACATCAAAGTGCAAAAGATATTTTTGTAGAGCTAAAAATGTGACACCAAACAATGCTAAATAAAATAGAACTCAAGTGAATCAAATATTGCACAACAAAATAGAATTTATATTTATAAAGGGGGAGCATAGAGACTACGTTGTTACAAGGTTGAGTGGGCTTCTGGATATCTGATATCTGGCCACTCTAGCTTAAACAATTGTCTAATGCTTCTGATGTATATTCCAAGCCTACACACAAAGAGACCAAAGAATAAATAATAACAAATGAGGGCTCCACAGTGTGATCCCTCAAAAATGACAAATTAAAAACCCTAGTTATAGCAAATCAAATGTGAACAGGATAAGATGAAGAACATGTGCTTATAATGAGATGAGGGGTGAACAGTATACAATAATTTTTTTTGCTTTTTAATCCAAATAGTAGCATCAACATTAATAAAATAGTAAACATCACACAAAGCATCACACACATGAGAGACATAATTTTTACATGGTTCACCCAAATATGGCTACCTCCATAGAGAAAATATTTCTTCTAAATATTTCTCAAATAATATTTTTGGAATCCTTCCCAATTACAATGTTTATGGATCTTTGTCAAAAGGAGATGTTGATCCCCTAAATCTGGTTTGTGGATCTCTATCCATAGGAGAACTCCTTCTCTACTATGGTTGGTGATCCTCTAGAAGACTACTACCTCCACTACACTGGCTTGTGGATATCTCTCCACTGAAGACTCTTGTCCTAACACATAATACATATCCTCACTACCCTGACTAATGTATATCTATCCACTGGAGACTACTATCCTCTCTGCTCTGTCACTACCAAAGCTCTATCTCAATTCTGTACTAAACATAGTCTAGTCGGTCTAGCACAGTTCTACTCAAATCTTGCACTAAACACAGTCCATTCATTCTAGTACAAATCTGCTCAATCTCTATTTCTAGTCTAGCACAAACTTATCCTAAAATCTACACCAAACTCTACTCTCAAATCTGCATAATAGGTCCACTTAGAACCTCCTCAAGCTTACTCAATAGGTCCACTCAAAACCTGCTCAAATATGCTCAACGGGTCCACTCAGAACCTATCCAAATCTGATCAATAAGTCCTCTCTAGGACTTAACCAAATCTGTACTGTAAGCTTCCACAAAAGCTCACATAAAATTAGTCCACAAGTCTTCTCAAAGACTTACCTCAAATCTGCTTAACAAGTCCACACAAAACTTGTCCAATCTCATAGAAACATAAAGAGAATTGTTAGAGACTCAATATGTTCTATACTCAATCACTCTCTCAACTCAAATCAATCTCATAGAAGCATAAAGAGAATTTTTAGAGACTCAATATGTTCTATACTCAAAGCTCAATCACTTTCTCAAAATAAATATATACGATAGTTTATTTTATGGAACTTGCACAATCATTTCATACATTCACTTGACTAGGCTTCAATCAAATCTACTCAACCAATCACTCAAGAAACAATATTTTCTCACAAACCCTAGTACAAGAATGTAACCATCAACTCAAAATATTTCCAATAATGCTCAACAACAAATCTCATATAATAATGATACTCATGATCTTTCCAAACCCTATTTCAAGTACTTTGCATAAAACACTTCAACAACCATGCTTATCAAAAAATATTTTAACCACAAATCTTAATTTAAGAAAACCTTGAAGCAATAACTCAAAATACTTCACTCAACCAATGATCTTAACAACAATGCTTATCAAACAAGGTTTTAACCACAACTCTTAATTTTAGAAAACCTTGAAGCATTGACTCAAACACTTTTGAAAAGGAAACCCTAATCAAATCCTTTTCACTCCAAACATTATTTTCAAACAACCAACTCAACCAAAGAAGAATTTACCCATACCATTTTTCTTGACAAGGAGTTGATCTCACAAATCCACCACACTCACAATTACTTCTTTGCCAATCTCAATAAGGGTTAGAAGATAATTTTCTCAACAAAACATAACATAAAATAATATCAAAATTACACCTTATCACTCCAACTTAATTAATAAGAAACACCCTCATAATAATTATAAAAAACCTTTATTCAAATTAAAACAATACCCACAAAGTCTTAATCCTCCAAAATACCAATATAGCAATTTAAGACTTTATTAAATAACTAAAACTAGAAATATTCTTATAACTCCAAGTTTTTGGACATTTTGAGTCCCTAATTTAAAGTTATCATTGATGTCACCATGGATGCCACCTGATGGAGTCATAATTAATACCAATATTTCAGCAGAAAATAAAGGCAACAAAGACGGTCAGTTGATATTCGGCAAGAAGGCATAAATTCGAGTAAAACAATGCAAAAGAAAAAAGTTGAAAAGGAGTGATAATATTTATTTTATAAATTATTTAAATTCAGGAAGAATTTAAATTTTATAAATAAATATTATAATGGTTAGAAGTGCCATAGTGAAAACCCAAATAAAATAATTGTAATTTTTATTACAATATTTTATATTGCAAAAATGGGTTTATAAAGTCTAAAAATAATAAACCCAAAAGTTTGGGTTAAAGGTTTAAAGTCCAAAGTTTATGTTAATAAATCCAAAGGTTGGATTGAGGGTTTTAATCAAGGTAACATTTATTTCCAAGAGAAGCATTGACATCAAACAAAGCAAAGGAAAGTGTTGACGTCATCAAAGACAAGGGAAGCACCGACGTGTTTAAAATAATGGGAATGCATATTAATACCATGCCAAAGATTATTTCGAATTACCCTTGATCGAATTAAAAAGAAAGAGCATAAAATTTAATGCAAAGCTCGTGATAGTATTTCATATTTTTCATGGGTTGACTTGATGACAAAAAGGACAAAAGCAACCGCTTTGGTGTATTGAATGCCAACAAGGCAGCTTGACCTAGTGACAAGTGGGCAGTAGCTTACGTTTTGGTGTGCATGGTGGTTTGAGTTCAAATCTCATGGAAGCCTTTGGTGGACGTGTTGAAGGTGCCAAGGAATAGGTGCAAACATTTTATTTTGCAAGGCTTGGGAGGAGTATTGAAGCATGTGGTGCTTCCTCCCTTCCCAACGAGCTTGTAAGCTCATGTGGCGTTGGCACCATGGGTAAAGACTTGTATGGACTGCGTTGAGAGTTTGAAACTCTCCAAATGCAAAGGTACATTTTGTTATTTTATTTTATTAATGCATAAGTTGGAGGTATAAGGAATTTAGTGGTTAAAGTCTTTGCATTGTGATTAAGGGTGGTTGTTGAGAAATATTGTTAGGAGGTATAAGGAGAATTCTGGTTTAGTTTTCAAGTCTTAAATTTTTCCATTGTGGAATATTGAAAGGTTAAGACTTTGTGGGTGTATGTTAATTTGAATAAAGGGTATTTGATTATTGTGAGGATATTGTCTATAGTTTAATTTGGAGTGATAAGGTGTAATTGTGATATTAGTTTTGTGATATAAAAATTATCCTCTAACCCTTATTGAGTTTGTCAAAGAAGTAATTGTGAATGTGGCAGATTTGTAAAGGGTAATTACTCTTCAAGAAAATGTATAGGTAAAATTATTCTTTGTTGAGTTAGGTGTTTGGCTTGATTGAAAATTAAGTTTGGAGTGAAAAGGATTTGATTAGGGTTTTCTTTTTGAAAGTGGTTGAGCTAATGCTTCAAGGTTTTCTGGTTTGAGTGTTGTGATTAAACCTTGATTTATAAGCATTGTTGTTGAAGCCATTGGTTGTGCAATGAACTTGAACTTGAGTTAGAAAATAACATGAGTATCATTGTTATGTGAGATTTTTTGTCAAGCATTGTTGGATACATTTTGAGTTGGGTGATACATGCTTGGACTAGGGTTTGTGAGAAAGAGGCATTCCTTGAGGTGATTTTTTGAGGAGAGTTGATTGAGCCTAGTCAAGTGATTGTGTGAAGTGGTTGTTAAAGTTCCATGAAACAAACTATTATACATTCTGATTTGACTTGAGATTGAGCTTTGAGTATAGAACATATTGATTCTCTAACGATTCTCTTTATGTTTCTATGATATTGATTTGAGTTGAGATTGATATTTGAGTATAGAACATATTGAGTCTCTAACAATTCTCTTTATGCTTCTATGTGATTTATAAAGAGATTGAGCATTGAGTATAGAATATATTGAGTCTCTAACAATTCTCTTTATGATTCTATGAGATTGGACAAGTTCTGTGTGGACTTGTTAAGCAGATTTGAGGTAAGTCTTTGAGAAGGCTTGTGGACTGATTTTGCGTGAGCTGTTGTAGAAGTTTGCAATGCATATTTGAGCAAGTATTAGAGAGGACTTATTGAGTAGGTTTGAGCAAGTCCTTGAGATGACTTGTTGAGAAGATTTAGACAAGTTCTGATTGAGATTTTTAAGAAGCTTTGGACAAGTTCTGAGTGAGCTTGTTGAGAATATTTGGACAAGTTCTAAGTGATATTGTTGAGAAGATTTGAGCAGGTTATGAGTGGACCTGTTGAGAAAATTTGAGCAGGTTCTGAGTGGACCTATTGAGCAGATTTGAGTAGGTTATGATTGGACCTATTAAGCAGATTTGATAAGGTTCTGAGTGAACCTATTGACAGAGCTTTCTAGGTGACATAGTATAAATGACAAAGTCTCAGTTGATAGAGATCTAGCAACTGGGACAATTGAAGATAGATCTTCTGAGTGAGGAGTATTCAAGTGGAGAGAGATCCACCAGTCAATGCAGTAGAGAGACAGAGTGTTCTAGAAGATCACTAGCCAGAGATTAAGGGGAAGAGTTCTCCTATGGAAGAGATCCATGAACTTGGGATTATGGGATCAACATCTCCTTTGGACAGAGGCCCATAAATATTGTAATTGGGAAGGATTCCCAAAATATTATTTGAGAAATATTTAGAATAAATATTTTATTTGTGGAGGTAGCCCACATTGGATGAACCACATTAAAATTTGTGTCTCTATTATGTATGGTGTTTAATGCATAGCTTTGATTACTGATATTGATACTGCTATCTATACACTGCATAATATTTATTTGAAAAGAAAAGTAAAAAGTGGTCTTATAATTTTCATCCCTCCTCTTAGTATAAGCTTGTGTTCATCAATTTGTATCATATTTAGTTCCTTTAGAAGAGTTTGACAGCTTGAAGGAAAAGTGGTCTAAGAACACAATGGGTCAAAAGGATCAAAAGGATGGGTCCTTCAATAATGCAGTAATAATCTTTGATGGAAGTGGCTTCTTGTATTGGTGTGTGCTGATGATATTTCATCTAGTGGAACTTGACAATGAAGTTTGGGATGCAGTGGAATTTGGATATGATTCAGCAGACAATCTTCCTATAGATAAGGAAGGTAAGCTTCTAATGCAGGCAAATTCAAGAGCTATGAATGCAATTATAAAAGGGTTGCATAGATTATAATATATGAAGGTTATGGATGAAGAACACAAGCTTATAATGAGAGGGGGGGTGAACAGTATAAGACCTTCTTTTATTTTTTCTTTTATACTTCAAAATAGTAAAGCAATATACCCAATGCAATATCAAAGCAATGCACAATATCATCCACAAAGTGACACCAATTTTAACGTGGTTCACCCAAAATGGTTGGGCTACGTCCACAAAACTTTTCTCTAAAATTTATCTCAAAGTTCTTTGGGAATCCTTCCAAATTACAATATTTATGAGCCTCGGCCCAAAGGAGATACCTTCCCCTAAACATAATTTATGAGCCTCTTCTCAAAGGATATACCTTCCCCTCTGCTCTGGAAATGATCCCTCAGAATATCAACTACCTCTACCTCTTGCCAGCACGTGGAACTCCTTTCCATCGAAGACCTCCTATCCTCAATGCTTAGCCCAAGATATCTCTGCCTTCTATGATCACATCCACAGTAGCTCAAAAACCTATACCAAACACAGTCAGTCAGTCTAGTACAAGTCTTCCTATGTATATCAGATCTGTCCAACACTTAAGCTTGAACAAATCAATCCTCTGCACACAAGCCTTCACAAAGACTTGCCAAATCTATCATCAGGTTCTTCTCAAAGAACTAGTGCACATTTGTCCTCAAGTTCTCTGATAGAACTATCAAAATTAGCTCACAAGTCATCTGCTAGGACCTGTACAAATATGCTCACAAGTCCCCATTGAAACCTATCCAAAACTGCTCACAAGTCCCCACAAAAACCTGTCCAAGACTGCTCACAAGGCCCCACCGAAACCTGTCCAAAAACTTAGCAAGCTCACCAAAAAAAAACTTTCTTAGTAGGAAATCACAAGGTGAATTGTTAGATACCCAATATGATTTGTCAAAATCATAGAAGCATAAAGAGAATTTTTAGAGACTCAATATGTTCTATACTCAACTCCCAATCTCAAAACTCAACTCAAATCAAATTAGCTCAAACTCAATCTCAAATCTGAAAACTCAACTCAATATTTGAAATGGATAGGATAGAATGCTTTCTTTCAAGAAAATGAAACCCCAACAATTGCCAACTATGCAAAGAATCACATAACAATGATACTCATGTTCTTTTCACCATCAATTAGGGCTTACACAACAATGCTCATCAAACAAGGTTCAATCAACACCATTCAGCTCAAAACACAACCTTGAAGCATTTCACAATCAACATTAGAAAAGGAAACAAGTAGAACTCCTTTTCTCTCCAAATTTGTTTGAAAAAAAGCATCCACCAACTCAAATCACAATAGCACAAAACAAATTTTCAAATCATCAACAAAGGAGTAAGCCCAACACTTTAACCAAGTAAAGAATAGCTTGATTATTACCAATTTAATGAAAGCAAATGTCAATCTCAAAGCTGCCCACTTAAGGTTTCACAAATTCACACAAGAAGCAATTTTAACCTTAAAACATCATGCTTTCATTTCCATAATCAACCAAAAGCACTCTCAACATTACAAGAAAAATTTATCCCTTATACACCTTATTTCTCCCTTATAGTCTTATCAAAAATAAAATTTATCTCTCATAAGAATTCAATAAGATATTTCAAACAACACCTTCAAAAGAATATTTTATCAAAATAAAACAAGCTTTAAACTCCTTATAACTCCTAAGTTGTTTTTCCCTCTAATAAACTTCCTCCATCCGCAAAATACACTTAGCAAAAATTAATTTCAAAAATACCTTGGCCAACATCAAAAATTGTGCTATGGAGAAATTGCGCATGAATTCTAACACCACCCACTGCGTCCACTTCATGATGAAAAACCCTTTCGCGTTATTCGAACGCGAAACCTCCCGTTCGGGTAGCGTGCCAACAGCCTAGCCGCTATCGGTGTGCCAAAGGTTCCCGGTGAGGTTTAAACCTCACGCTGTTAGCCTTGTTCCTTCTATGCCAGGGATTAAATAAAACAATAGTGCCTCCCTTTCTTCTGATGCAAAAACGAAGATGAAAACCTTATGACAGATTTACGACAAATGACGAGTACAAAAAAAATGAACAGTGGATTCACGAAAACGGCAAAGACATAGTCGAACAGTAGATCACAAATTCACAACAAGCAACTCTTTTCAAAATGCGGATGGGATAATTCTTGATTTTCATCAAGGGAGATTTATATGCATTTTTACC
This sequence comes from Wollemia nobilis, assembly GCA_028583015.1. NCBI lineage: Eukaryota > Viridiplantae > Streptophyta > Pinopsida > Araucariales > Araucariaceae > Wollemia > Wollemia nobilis. Next base: position 5,160,890 of record JAQPPZ010017107.1, on the reverse strand, counting down.
ATAAGCTCTTGACGTTGGCGAGGATTTTAACACGTCGGCGGAGGTCTTGGCTAGTGCCCACAATCTTAAAACATAGTGCCATGGGTTAGGATAACCCATTGCAAACAATAATTTAATATTTATTTAAAAATAATTAAAGGGAACCTTAACAAGGTTTTTAATTATTTAAATAAATACTTCCTCCTAGACCCAAATGCATTAAAATAATGCATCCACCTATAATCTTTAAACCTACCAACTTGGGGTTTATAAAAGACCTTTGAAACTGTCATGCCATAACCTTCATCAAAACAAATTATTTGACATCAAATCAAATTCCTTCAAGAGCTTCTTGACATCAATGACAACTTATACACTTGAACAAATGCAATGTACCCAAAGTACCCAAAATTGCCAACAATGGATTGTAAAATAGTAAAATATATGTGGGAACTATTGCATACCATATATGAAGGAGATAAATGTGTTAGAAAATCTAAAATCAGAGATCTCAAAGGAGAGTTTGAAAATTTTAGAATGCGGGATGATGAAAATATTCGTGACTATCTCAGTAAGAGTGATGAACTTGTACATGAAATAAGAGATCTTGGAATGAATATTGGTGAGTCTGATGCTTATGATAAGATCTTGAGAAATCTTTCAAAAAGGTATGGTGAAAAGGTTTCTTCTATAGAAACATCAACTGATAGTGATAGTCTAATAAGAAATGCTTTGCTTGGCATGCCTACTACTTTTGAGATAAGAACGAAAGATCCTATTCCTAAGAAAGAAGCTGCATTCAAAGTGGACAAGAAGATGAAGGGTAATAAGACATAATCAAGAAGTGAGTCATATAGTGATGAAGAAGCAAACTATGGTAGAAGAGATAAATGTTCTATAAGACCCATAGATCTAATATCTATTAAGTGTTTCAATTGTGGAAAGTATGTACGTTATGCAATAGAGTGCAAAGAGCCAAAGAACAACAATGATGAAGAAAAATAGGATCACATGTACAGGGAATCAGAAATACATAGGTACTAGAAGAAAATCAAGGATGGACAAAACAAACAAGGGAAGAAGTTCTTCCAAAGACAAAATAGAAGCTACTATGTGGATAATGCAAGTAAGTACTCAATTGATAGTGATGCTAGTTCTTTAGACAATAATAGAGATGAAGTCCTATTTATGATTGAATAGAAAGAACCAGTTAAGATAAAGACTCCAACTATTCTCAAGTATTTTAGATGTGGTAGATTTGGGCATCTTGAAGATGATTGCACAAGGGATGGTTATAGTTTTAGTGATGATGATTTTGAATATGCACTTGATAGACCAGATGAAAATCTTCTAATGGCATTAGAATATGAAGTGAGTTATCATATAGAAGATAAGCCAAAAGAAATAAATGATATGGACAAAGGTAAAAAAATAGAGGATTATTCAGCAAAGAATGGCTATGATCTCAAGGGAGAACTTATCCATACCCTTGACACAGTAAATAAGGGAATAAAGCAAAACTCTAAGCTTGAAATTCAGTTTTAAGAATGTGATGAAGAAATATTATTGCTAATAGAGGATTTAGAGAAGTCAAAGGCTAAGGCAAACAAGCTCAAAGATAAGTAAGAAGCAAAGATTCTGGAATGTGAAAAGTTAACACAAGAAGTGGAACTACTAAAGGAAGATTTAGAGGATTCCAAGAATAAGCTATACAAGTATGTAAGATAAAATAGTCAAGACAAAGAAGAGCAACAAACAAGATAGGTCTTGGAAGCAAATAGGTTCAAGAAGAAATTTAGCTACCATAAGTGTTATAAGTAAAATAATTATGGTCACATAGTAAGATGGTGTAGAGCAAATATTTTAGAATCAAGCATGAAAAAGAACAAGAATATGAACAAGAACAAAAATATGAATAGGAATAGGAACATAAATAGGAACATGGATGAGAACAGTAATAGGAATAGGAACAGGAACATGGATGATAACAAGAACATGAACATGAATAGAAGTGATGATAGGAACAGGGATGATGACTTGGAAAAAAACAATGAGAGGATTCAAAAGACTCAGATAAGAAGAGAGAAATATAAAGATAAAGAATAGTGCTTTCGAGGAGTAGAAATACTTCCACCCAAGAATTAACCACCTCATGTGGAGGTGGGGGAGGGGCTAAGCTAAGAGGCTCATTCTTAGCCTCGAGCCCCAAATGTGACCCTTTGCTATTGATGTCAAAGGGGGAGAGATTTGTGTATTGAGGAGAGACTTGATATAGGGAGATTTGATATTTAAGAGAGCATTGAATCAGGGGGAGCAATGTCCTAGGGGGAGTAGAAGAAAAATAAAGTTCAAGTTTCAGTAAAAGGATATGGGTTGCCATCAATTACAAAGGGGGAGATTTTTGGAAATTTTGAGTCCCTAAGTTAAAGTTGTCATTGATGTCACCATTGATGCCACTTGATGGAGTCATCATTAATACCAATATTTTAGAAGAAAATAAAGGCAACAAATACAGATAGTTGATATTCAGCAAGAAAGTAAAAGTTTGAGTAAAACAATACAAAAGACAGAAGTTGAAAAGGAGTGATAATATTTATTTTATAAATTATTTAAATTTAGGATGAATTTAAATTTTATAAATAAATATTATAATGGTTAGAAGTGCCATAGTGAAAACCCAAATAAAATAATTGTAATTTTTATTACAATATTTTATATTACAAAAATGGGTTTATAAAGTCTAAAATTAATAAACCCAAAAGGTTGGGTTAAAGGTTTAAAGTCCAAATTTTATGTTAATAAATACAAATGTTGGATTGAGGGTTTTAATCAAGGAAACATTTATTTCTAAGAGAAGTGCCGACATCAAAAAAAGCAAAGGAAAGTGTTGACGTCATCAAAGACAAGGGAAGCACCAACATGTTTAAAATAATGGGAATGCATATTAATACCATGCCAAAGATTGTTTCAAATTACCCTTGCTCGATTTGAAAAGAAAGCGCATCAAATTTAATGCAGAGCTCATGATAGTATTTCATATTTTTCATGGGTTGACTTAATGGTGAAAAGGACAAAAACAAGCACTTTGGTGTATTGAATGTCAACAAGGCATCTTGACCTAGTGGCAAGTGGGCAGTAGCTAACGTTTTGGTGTGCATGGTGGTTTGAGTTCAAATCTCATGGAAGCCTTTGGTGGATGTGTTGAAGGTGCCAAGGAATAGGTGCAAACATTTTATTTTGCAAGGCTTGGGAGGAGTATTGAAGCATGTGGTGCTTCCTCCTTCCCAACGAGCTTGTAAGCTCGTGTGGTGTTGGTACCATGGGTAAAGACTTGTGTGGACTATGTTGAGAGTTTGAAACTCTCCAAAGGCAAAGGTACATTTTGTTATTTTATTTTATTAATGCCTAAGTTGGAGGTATAAGGAATTTAGTGGTTAAATTATTTGCATTGTGATTAAGGGTGGTTGTTGAGAAATATTGTTAGGAGGTATAAGGAGAATTTTGGTTTAGTTTTCAAGTCTTAAATTTTGCCATTGTGGAATATTGAAAGGTTAAGACTTTGTGGGTGTATGTTAATTTGAATAAAGGATTTTTTATTATTGTGAGGATATTGTTTATGGTTTAATTTGGAGTGATAAGGTGTAATTTTGATATAAAAATTATCCTCTAACCCTTATTGAGTTTGTCAAAGAAGTAATCGTGAATGTGGCAGATTTGTAAATGGTAATTACTCTTTAAGATAAGGTATGGGTAAAATTCTTCTTTTTTGAGTTAGGTTTTTGGCTTGATTGAAAATTAAGTTTGGAGTAAAAAGGATTTGATTAGGGTTTCCTTTTTGAAAGTGGTTGAGTTAATGCTTCAAGGTTCTCTGGTTTGAGTGTTGTGATTAAACCTTGTTTTATAAGCATTGTTATTGAAGCCATTGGTTGTACAATGAAATTGAACTTGAGTTAGAAAATAACATGAGTATCATTGTTATGTGAGATTTTTTGTTGAGCATTTTTGGAAACATTTTTAGTTGGGTGATACATGCTTGGACTAGGGTTTGTGGGAAAGGGTCATTCCTTGAGGTGATTTGTTGAGAAGAGTTTATTGAGCCTAGTCAAGTGATTATGTGAAGTGGTTGTTAAAGTTCCATGAAACAAACTATTCTAAATTCTGATTTGAGTTGAGATTGAGCTTTGAGTATAGAACATATTGAGTCTCTAACAATTCTCTTTATGCTTCTATGATATTGATTTGAGTTGAGATTGAGATTTGAGTATAGAACATATTGAGTCTCTAACAATTCTCTTTATGCTTCTATGTGATTGAGAAAGTTATTGAGCATTGAGTATAGAACATATTGAGTCTTTAACAATTATCTTTATGATTCTATGATATTGGAGAAGTTCTGTGTGGACTTCTTAAGTAGATTTGAGGTAAGTCTTTGAGAAGGCTTGTGGACCAATTTTGTGTGAGCTTTTGTGGAAGCTTGCAATGTAGATTTGAGCAAGTCCTAGAGAGGACTTATTGAGAAGGTTTGAGCAAGTCCTAGAGAGGACTTTTTGAGTAGATTTAGACAAGTTCTGAGTGAGCTTGTTGAGAAAATTTGGATAAGTTCTAAGTGATATTTTTGAGAATATTTGAACAAGTTCTAAGTGAGCTTGTTGAGCAAATTTGAGTAGGTTCTAAGTGGACCTATTGAGCAAATTTGAGCAGGTTATGAGTGGACATGTTGAGAATATTTGAGCAGGTTTTGAGTGGACCTGTTGAGCATATTTGAGAAGGTTCTGAGTGAACCTATTGATAGAGCTTTGGAGGTGACAGAGTATAGAGGATAGAGTCTTAGTGGATAGAGATCTAGGATCCAGGACAATTTAAGATAGATCTTATGAGTGAGGAGTCTTCAAGTGGAGAGAGATCCACCAGTTAGTACAACAGAGAGACAGAGTCTTCTAGAAGATCACTAGCCAGAGCTAAAGGGGAAAGAGTTCTCCTATAGAAGATATCCATGAAATTGAGATTAGGGGATCAACATCTCCTTTGGACAGAGGTCCATAAACATTGTAATTGGGAAGGATTCCAAAAATATTATTTGAGAAATATTTTCTCTATGGAGGTAGCCCACATTGGATGAACCACGTTAAAATCTATGTCTCTATTGTGTATGGTGTTTTGTGCATTGCTTTGATTACTGCTATTGATATTGCTATCTATACACTACATAATATTGATTTGAAAATAAAAGTAAAAAGTGGTCTTATATTGTTCACCCCCTCTCAGTATAAGCTTGTGTTCATCACAAGTTAGAATTCTCAATTACCACAACTTATTTACTAAGAAAATACTTTTAAAAAATTTCCACAAAATAATCCTTATACCTCCCAACTTAGCAAATAACAAAATTTAATGCAAAAATATTTACCTCGTATTAGGAGAGAATAGAACCCTCAACCTTTCCCACAAAGTGCACCTTATTTGTAGCCTCAACCACCGCACGAGCTACGCACTCGTTTGAAATGAATGAAGCACCATGTGCTTCAAGACTTGCTCCCCTTTGCACTTTGCCAAAAACAACGTGCACCTTGGGTGCCTTAACCAACATGACTTCCAATGCAGCCATCATGTTTTGAACGTAGGCCCTCACACTTGCAAACATATTTGCACTTCCCAACTCACCACTAGGCCACACTATCCTATGTGCCTTCGTATTTCAATGCTTTAGGTCTTAAACTCTGTGTTGTCCACGAATATTGTAAATCTCACGAGCTCTTAATCTCTTTCACATGCCAATTAATTATTCGAGCAATGGTAATATTTTTTTGTCTTTGGGTAATGTATTTATATTGCCTCCTTTGTACCTTGGGAAACTTTGACGCTTTTATGAATTCCTTCCATGATGTTGACAAAGATTCTAAAGGCGCTTCAAATGTCTTTTCCTCCAAACCCAACCTTAGGGTTTATAAAATATATTTAAACTTTATAAAACCCACTTTGCTTTATAAAATATTATAATGAGAATTATAAATATTTTATTTGGGTTTTCACCATATCACTTTAATATTATAATAACCATTATTATAATATTATATCTTTTTTATTCCTTGGATAAATTGCTTCCTTCTCACTACATTCCATGTCATAAATAATATTTATTTATAAAATAAATATTATATCTCCTTTTTAACTTCTATTTTATACACTGATTCTCTTGATCTTTGGCCTGCTTCCTGGATATCAAATAACCATTTTTGACTCCTTTGTTTCCTGCTGAATTCCTTGATATTAATGATGACTTCATATGGTGACATCAATGACAACTTTGACTTAGGGACTCAAAATTTCCAACAATCTCCCCCTTTGTCATTTATGGAAACCCATACTATTATTACCAAAACCCAACCTTTCTTTTTATTTTTCTCCCCCCTAGGACATTGCTCCCCCTGGCTCAATGCTCTCTCAAATATCAAATCTCTCCTCATTACACAAATATCTCCCCCTTTGACATAAATGGAAAAGGGTCACCTTTGGGGCTTGGGGCTAAGAATGAGCCTCTTATCTTAACCCCTCCCCAACCTTCTATTAATGTGCTTAATTTTTGGGGTGGGAGTCTCACTCCCAATTTTCCTCGAAGATACTCAAAATTTTCCTTTGAAAGTGGCTTAGTGAAAATATCTGTTATATGTTCCTTTATAGTGACATATTTCAAAATGACCTATTTATCTATCACTTGTTCTCTTAGAAAATGATACTTAATTGAAATGTGCTTTGTCCTAGAGTGCATTACCATATTTTTTGAGATACTTATGGCACTTGTATTATCACATAGTATAGGAATGAGCTGATCATGCTTTAGCTTGAAATATTCTAGATTTCTCTTCATCCATAACACCTGTGTACAACTGACTACTACTGCAATATATTCTGCCTCTATTGTAGATAGAGATACTAAAACCTACTTCTTACTTAACAAAGAGGCTAGAAATTCTCCAAGAAATAATGCTCCTCCACTTGTATTTTTTTGTCGGACCAATCCGCATATATATATGTTGTTAGTGTGAAACTATCACTTTTGGGATACCAAAGCCCAAAATCCATAGTCCCTTTTAGATACCTAAAAATTATTTTTACTGCTACCACATATGTTTCCTTTTTTGCTACTTGAAATTGCCACTAATCCCACTGATTGTACTATGTCTGGTCTTGTAGTTGTAACATATAATAAGTTGCCAATCATAGATCTGTATAATCTCTGATTTGCCTCTAGAGATTCATCATCCTTACTCAACTTGCATCCTGTGACCATGGGAGTACTTACTGGTTTGCAATATTCTAAACTAAATTTCTTTAACATTTGCTTTATATACTTAGCTTGAGAGAGAAACACTCCCCTTTTTTATTGTGAAATTTGAAGTCCAAGAAATATGGACAATTCACCAAGCATAGTCATCTCAATTTTTTTTTGCATATTCTTAGAAAAATCTTTGCACATCTTATCATTGTTTCCTCCAAAAATTATGTCATCAACATAAACAACCACTATTAGAAGATCATTTCCTTCATTTGTGATATACATATTATTGTCTACTATTCCTTTTATGAATCCCTATTCCTAAATATACTTATCTAGTATTGAGTACCATGCTCTAGGAGCCTACTTTAAACCATACAATGCCTTTTTCAATCTGCATACCTGATCTGGTTTATATGCTAGTATGAATCCCTCTGGCTGTTCAATATAAACCTCTTCTTCTAGAACCCCATTTAGAAATGCTGAATTGACATCCATATGATATACCTTGAAGTTCTTAAAACTTGAGAAAGCTAAAAATATCCTTATAGCTTCAAGTCGTGCAACTGGATCAAAAGTTTCATCAAATTCAATTCCTTCTACTTATGCATAACCTTTGCATACTAACCTTGCTTTATTTCTGATCACTTGTCCATCTTCATTCAAATTATTTTTGAATAACCATTTTGTGCCAATCACATTTTTGTCCTTTGGTCATGGAACAAGTTACCATGTTTTGCTCTTCTCTATCTGGTCCAATTCCTCATTCATTGCTTTAACCCAAAATTCATCCTGACTTGTCTGAGTGAAGTCTTTTGGCTCAATATTAGATAACAAAGAAAAATTTGCTTGTTGAGATGGTTTTATTATTCTTCTCCTTGTCTGTCTTTCATTTGGATTCCCTATGATATGTTCTTTTGGATGATGTTTTTGTATATACCTATAAGGAGTCTTAGGAAGAAGCCTTTGTATTTCTTCTTCATATTTATGTAATTCCTCATAAAATTCTTCATGACAACATCCATCCTCTTGGTATAGAGTTTGTTGAACTGGTTCTCTAGAATCTATCTTCTCATAAACTGTTACATTTATACTTTCCACCATAGTGTGTGCTATTTTATTGAAGCATCTGTAGGATTTACTCTTTGTGGAATAACCAATAAAAATTCCCTCATGACATCTTGGATCAAAATTGCCCAAGTTTTGATCTTCTCGTCTTACGTAACATTTGCTTCCAAAGATTCTAAAATATTTTACAATAGCAAGTCTTCCTTTTCAAAGCTCATATGGAGTCTTGTGATGATTTACCCTCAATTGAGCCCTAGTGATTATGTATACAACTATATTTATCACTTCTTTCCAAAAATCGTATGATAAATTTAGATTCATTTAACATAGCTCTAGCCATGTTTTCAATAGTCTTGTTATTCCTTTCAACTATCCCATTTTGTTGAGGAGTTCTTGCTACTGAGTACTTTCTCTTTATTCCATGTTGTTCACAAAATTCTACAAATTTATTTGAAGTAAATTCTCCTCCTCTATCAGATATTAGACACTTAATACTTTTGCCTATTTAATTCTCAACCAATTCCTTGAATGCTTTGAATTTTTCAAAGGCCTTTGATTTCTCTTTTAGGAAGGTTACCCAAACCATTATGGAATAATCATATACAAAAAATATGAAGTAACTCTCACCCTGAATACTTTGAGTTCTGGTAGGACCACATAGATCAGTATGTATTAGGCTCAATGGCTCAGATGACATATAGCCTTTTGAATTGAAGGTTGTCCTAGTTTGCTTTCCATGTTGATAGGGTGCACAAATTGTGTTTTGAGGTCTTCTTATTTTGGGTAAATCTCTAACTACCTGTTTATTGCTTATGTTGTCAAAATTCAAGTGACCCAATATTCTATGCCACAACCAACTCTCATATTCTTGTGATAGAAAGTATTTTTCCCATTTGATATCATTTAGCATGTATAAGTTGTTTGGAGTCCTTATTGCACTCGCAATAATTTTTCCAATTTTTATTTTTCTTATCTCACATCTATTTGGATGGAAAGTGACCATGTATCCTTGATCACAAAGTTGAATTATACTCAACAGATTATGTTTTAACCCTTTGACGTACAAAAAATTTTCTATTTTTGTTTTTCCATTGTCTAGACTTAGAGCTCCTCTTCCAACAATCCTTGTTGAACCATTGTGACCAAAACTTACTGATCCTCTATTTGTTTCTTTTAGTACAATAAATTTGTCTTTGTCTCCTATCATGTGACTAGAGAAACCACTATCAAGATACCATTATTCTTATTTATCTTGATCATGAAGGGCTCTTTGTACTAACATTGATCTAGATCTAACATTCTTTCTTTCATTTTTGCTAGTTGTTGAAATTTTTTTTCTAGACTCAAGAAGTATAATTTTACACCATCTAGCCTTGTGTCCAAAATTATTGTATTTGTAACATATGACATCATCATCCATGAAAGATGCAAAGGAATTGAAATTTCTATTGTATCTTGCATAATGAATATAGTGTGCAGCTCTATGACCATATTTATTACAAGAAAAACAATGTCCATGGAAGAAATTATCTAACCTATTTGGATGTCTTGGAATTTGTGGATAAGTTATTTTTCTCTTGTGATTGATTCTTATCCAGAGTTCTCCTTTGATTTCTTCCTTTCTAATGTAATTTTCTTGCTTTTTCTTGTTTGAGTTTTATGCCTTTTGGAGACTTGATTCCTCTTTCTACTTCTCATATTCTATATCTTGTATTACCTTGGTCCTTTCCACTTTATTCCTTAGGAGAACAATTTTTGCTTCCAATTTTTTGCATTTTGTTTCCATGGCTCTCAATAGATCTATCATATATTGCTCAATATTCTTTCCTTCTTCCACCCTAATATTGAGTTATGTGATGCTCTGTATAAGTTCCATCCTTTCTTATTCATCTTATTGAACTTGTTCTTTCAAGCTTGAATTTTTCTCTAATTCTTTTCATTTTTTTGAGAGAAGCAAAGAATTTTTCTTTTATATCAAACATAGTCTCTTATTCTCTTTTTGAAGTTGTGTGTGCTACTAAAGGATCCTATTCCAAGCTATTAGTATTTTCATGAAGATACCCGCTCTGATACCAATTGAAGAATATGTGCTTATACTGAGAGGGGGGTGAATAGTATACAATAAAACTTTTTGCTTTTTAATCCAAATAGTAGCATCAACATTAATAAAATAGTAAACATCACACAAATCATCACACACATGAGAGACATCATTTTTACGTGGTTCACCCAAATATGGCTACCTCCACGAAGAAAATATTTCTTCTAAATATTTCTCAAATAATATTTTGGGAATCCTTCCCAATTACAATGTTTATGGACCTCTGTCCAAAGGAAATGTTGATCCTCTAAATCTAGTTTGTGGATCTCTATCCATAGGATAACTCCTCCTCTACTATGGTTGGTGATCCTCTAAAAGACTATCGCCTCCACTTAAATGGCTTGTGTATCTCTCTACTAAATACTCTTGTCCCCACTCAGAAGACCTATCCTCACTACACTGGCTAATGGATATCTATCCACTGGAGACTACTATCCTCTCTACTTTGTCACCTCCAAAGCTCTATCTCAATTATTTACTAAACATAGTGCAGTTGATCTAGCATATTTTTGATCAACTCTTTAACTAAACATAGTCCATTCGGTCTAGCACAAATATTCTCAATCTCTATCTCTGGTATGGCATAAAACTGTCCTCAAATCTGCACCAAAATCTACTCTCAAATATGCATAATAGGTCCACTCAGAACCTACTCAAATATGCTCAATAGATCCATTTAGAACCTGCTCAAATCTGCTCAACATATCCACTCAGAACCTATTCAAATATGCTTAATAAGTCCTCTCTAGGACTTAACCAAGTCTATTTTATAAGCTTCCACAAAATCTCACACAAAATCAGTCCACAAGTCTTCAAAAAGACTTGCCTCAAATCTTCTTAACAAGTCCACACATAACTTGTCTAATTTCGTAGAAACATAAAGATAATTTTTAGAGACTCTATATGTTCTATACTCAATTACTCTCTCAACTCAAATCAATCTCATAGAAGCATAAATAGAATTGTTAGAGACTCAATATGCTCTATACTCAAAGCTTAATCACTTTCTCAACTCAAATCAAACTATAGGATAGTTTATTTTATGGAACTTGAACAATCACTTCATACATTCACTTGACTAGGCTTCAATAATATCTACTCAACCAATCACTCAAGAAATAATATTTTCTCACAAACCCTAGTACAAGCATGTAACCATCTATAGACACCTAAAACGCGCCATGCCGAGGGCGACTACTCATATGGACATGCTACAAAACCATATGAAGGATCTTGGATAGACTCCAAGATAGAGCAATGGTTCTAACCACTCAATTTAGGCATTCTGGCCTAAGCAGTCTGAACCACAGCCTAGACCTATGGTCTCCAGTCTGAACCATGGTTGACACCTACGGTCTCCAGTCTGGACCACAGCTGTGACCTACGGTTTGAACTGGAGTTCAGTTAGGCCTTCCATCCGAGCCAAATCGGTTGGAATGACCAAGAGATCTAGAAGGAGGCAGTTGGAGGATGGAAGATTCCAAAGGCTTCCATCCCAACTGACCTAACCAACCTTCTTGATCTTGGCTTCTCCATGAAGCCACCCCTAGCCCTAGGGGCATGCTATAAGTACCCCCCTTTTTCAATGGGGAAGAGAGGACTGAGGAGAGATAATTTGCATAGCGAAGCACTATCGAATTATCGAGCAAACTAGTTGATCAAGAGAGCAGTGAAGCCCTATCAAATTGCATAATGACCTTGTGCATTTGGGAGCCCCTTTGCTATCCATTCAATGATCAATTAGCCATGGATGCCCTAGGTGCCTAGGAGGATCAAGAAATGCAAATCCGGGTGAACGAAGGCCCTTCATAGCGATTTGACCACCAAATCTGTCAGAAGATGACAAAGGCGACCCTTGAACATCAATTCGGACAAGGAGGTCAAGCCCACTGCCCCTAATTCTGAGGGCAAACACATCAGAGGTCAAACCATGGCTGTCAGCCATGGTTTACAGTGTAGACCGCCCCTCATAGCTATGGTTTGCAATAGGTTAGAGATCACCTTACTCAATCTACTTTTTACTGCATAGGTTAGTCAGATTAGTTCTTTCATAGGTTAAATTGCACTTTTAGAGAAACTCTGACCGTAGGAATTAGGCATTTTATGTGTTGTAGTGGTTAGAAGTATATTGAATATTTTTTATGCTTTATTGCTTTCAATTCAATATTTGTTCAATGCATCATGTTTTTATTCATGTTTTGTATATTGTAGTGTAATTCTTGATACAATTAGAATAGCATAGAACCTTTCTTTATGCTTTCTTGTTTCATTAGTTTGATGGCATTTACATGTATAATCCTTTAAAGGGCCTCATCATGAGAGGCTATCAATCTATATAATCATGCATTGTTGTTTCTTGTTCGTAGGGAGACAGGTGCAGAAAGGAGCCTATATCATAATCCTTCCACATCACAGAGAAGGGGGTTAGCTCTACCCCAAGGCAGTTCGTGTCACCCTGAGGGGCATTTTGATCACACCTACCCTTAAGAGGGAAACAATTACACACTCCTATTGTAATATTGTATCAAGATGATTATCCCTAAGAGGGATGTACTTGTAATTTGATTTTGACTTTGAATATAATGGAATAAAGCATGTTTTATTGATTCATCTATTGTCAATTTCTTGTTCTTGTATCCATGTTATGCTTTTGTCAATTATTACCATAGGACATCAATAGGTGTGAGCCTTTTCGGTGGTCACAGATGGCGATCATGGTGGCACCCCATAATTTTAGCCTCGAATTCTAACTATTCTTGGCTTTTTCTATCCATAGGTGCTAACCGTAGCTTTCAGCTACGGTTATTTTTTGGCCCATGACTGTAACCTACGGTCTCCACTGCAGCCCGTAGGTCGGACCTGCGGTTCATAGAGGAAGAAGCAGACAACAAAGAAATCAGTGGGCAATAGAGCAGGAGTTGAGGTAGGTCCTAATTTCACCTTCTGTATTCAAATTTCTGCTCTGTATCTTTCCAGAGATCATCGAATCACTGCAAATTAGGAACAAAAGATAAGGGGTCAATGAATAAGTCCTAATTTGCATTTGATTTCCATTCAGTGGGAAGGCGTTGTTGGGAATAGCGGACCTCTGAGTGCAGTCTGCCCCTAAATACAATGACCTTGATAAGTATTGTGTGTCGTTTGCATGCTTGAGGTCCAATCAACGGCCATGTCATTATAATTGCATCATCAAAATATCATGTAGGACATTAGCATGCATTATTTCTGAATGCGAAACGTTCCTTTTTCCTTTCATGTACATCATGTAGGAATGGTCATTGTGCTCTGTGATGCATTTGTCATTTTCACAAAATAAAAAGAACCACACACACCACGTATCATTTAAACATCAGTGGCATTGGGCTCTCACATCCAACCCGCTTGATTGAGACCAACAGTGGATGTTATTACCACTTGGTTGGCTCATTTGAAATTGTACTATCGAGACCCGCTCATTGCCAAGGCCGACCCAAGAACTATCCTATCCATGCAAAATAGCATGCACTCTTCCTCGAAAGGGTGTATCGCTACGTACGGTGTGTTGGGTGAGGGTTGGTAGTACCTATGCTACTTCGTTGAGTATGGATGTCATTACCATATTCGGCTTGTGCGAGTATATAGGTGAAAGCCAATTTAACTGAGTTTAAAATCCAACAATATTTCAAAACATGCAAAGAGTTTCTAACACTGATACAACACATCTGAAAACAACATCAAATAGTTTAGGGCTCACAATCAAACATTTAAAAGAGATAATCACCATTTGTTTACATTGTCTGCATAATAAAATACATCTAGATGTCAGGAACACAAATGGTGAACACACAGGGTGATCGACAAAGGTCTAGGACCGATGCCCATGATCAACCCCCAACTGGTTCACAGCAGTATGTGTCGAGTCCTCATACACATGAGTGAACCGAATGACGTTCGACTAGCATTAGAGGTGACAACTCGACATGGGGAGATCCCATTGAGTGGACCCTCGATAGAGGAGCTTTAGTACACTCCTCTAGGCATAGGACTGAGCATGGAGCTTCTCAGCATGAGGATGCTCTACCCCAAAGCCATTATCGAGACCGCACTACACGCGCATCCATGGGATCGATCGAGGAATATGTGGTGCAGGGGACCAAGTTGGTTCCCATACGTACTAGGTCCATAGGAGGTTCTAACCCTCCACCGTCAGAGTATAGATGAGTCAGAGATCCACCCATTCAGGGGCAAGAGGATAGGCTCATTTTTGAGCATAGGTCCACCCATACTCCCATGCATGGCTCACCATGCAAGATCACCATTGATATATCAAATGTGGGAGCTAATGGAACACCACCGCATGAGCGATGGAGGTCTAGATAGCTAGATGGTCTAGGTAGTGTTCTTGAGTAGCTAGGCTACAAGCCTATAGCTCCACCCACTCATGCTCCGAGTGAGCATAGCGATAGTTGTATCAAGATCACTAGAGAGCATGGAGAGGCTTCTAAGCACCCTCATGTCACACGTCCACCATCCACACATCTGTCTGATGGGTACAGAACCCATAAGGTAGCTCGCATAGAGCACGCACATCGAAGGCCTCCTACGGTCGACCAGATCGATAGATCACATAGACTGGTGTCCGAGCAAAGACGTCAGCTACTCCAAGATCAATTGGATGATGCTCACCTAGAGAGGCAACATATTGAAGATGAAAATATTCAAGCGCAAAGGCTCTTATGATAGATATTATATGAGCAGCGCATGCATGAAGAGTGTATTCTAGCTCAGAAGGAGCGCATAGAGTAGGAGGATCGGCTAGCCAGGGCTGGCCTATACCCTCTCGAGGACCATAGAGAGCATGTGCATAGAAGGGCTGTGTCCCTAGCCGATATGCATGAGGAGCGAAGAGATGCTCGTACTCATGCTAGTGCCCAATAGAGGGAGCGACTGCCATCACTCAATGATCTTAGACAGAGGCAGCATGAGCACATAGATGCAGACAGATACGATCAGGGCTACCTTGAGAGTTCTCGGGTTGAGGAGGAGGAAGAGCCATGTCCTCCACCTCCCCAAAGAAGGCATTACCTCCTAGACCACCTCCATGGTAGCTTAGGGAGGAGGACTTTTTGTCTTCTAAGGCGTACAAGGTTTTGGCCGATAAGGTCAAAGCAATAGAGAGGCAAGGCATGACTATGCAAAAGCCGACACTGAGGAAGATACACAATGAACCTCTAGACCCCTCGGTGCCTACACCTCCATATCTCGAGCATTTTGATATGCCCCGGTTGGAAAAATTCAAGGGTGATGAGGATGCACAAGAGCATGTTACGAGTTTTCTGGATGCATGTTTCTAGATAGAGAGTCAGGATGCCTTGTTGTTGCGCACTTTCATTATGACACTTTTTGGCCCGACTCGAGAGTGGTTCAACCAACTGAAGAAACATAGTATTACTAGTTTCAAATAGTTGGCCGATGCATTTCTTGAATGCTATTCATTTGGCATCAAGAAACAAGCCAACCTTTCCGATTTGGCTATGCTAGCTCAATGCGACGATGAGCCCATCGAGCAATATGAAAAGAGATGGCATAGAATAATGGCAAAGCTACCATTCCCTATTCCTATGACTGAACTGACCCAAATGTTTACAAAGAGTTGTGCCAAGCACATCTCACTATTGTTGCAGCTATAGTAGTACCCTACATTCGAGGAAGTCATGGTGCAAGCCAGGGTGATCGAGGACATCAAGTTGCAAGAAGGCAACTTGAAGCTCAAAACTAGGAAAGAGGGGTTTAAAAAGAGTACTATGAAACAATAGGGCAAGCAGGCCCACGTGAATCAAGTAGTGCTAAATCTCGGAGGAGAAGACAAGGGATAGTAGAAGCCTAATTATCAAGCTCAACCTCCTCCTACGTGTTATGAGACACACAAAAACAACTATAAGGGCAAAAACAAAGAAGAGCGCCCACCTCGCTAGTTCACACCCTTGATGGAATCGATGACTTTGATTTTTCATCAACTATGCGAGGCCAAGGCCATACGATTGCTTGAGGTCAAATTAGTAGATCCGAATGTGCCAAAATCAAAGTGGCATCAAGACAATCTGTTCTGCATATTCCATAGAGTGAAAGGTCATGACATCGAGACATGTTGGTCCTTCAAACACATCATGTAGAACATGATAGAAAAAGGAGAGTTGGTAGTACCAGGCAACCCATAGGCACCCGACAATAGAAACATGGGGATTTTCAAGAATCTGCTACCTAATCATGAGGCACCTCGTAACAATGTCGACCAGGTCAATCAAGTGTGAATCGAACCACCTACCCAGGGGTTCGTAGGCATGGTCAATATTGTTACTAGACATGGGAGGTATGACCAACCGAATTGACCTCATGCTCCCATTAGAATACAAGCTATGTCGGATCAATGACCAGCTCAGAACATGCCAGGCCCACCAACTAGACCGGTGGTGACCATAAGGAGCAAGTTAGTTCAGAACCTGTAGATAGCTCCTACGAAGTTGTCAATATACGAGCTTATTCAACAGTCCCCTAGACACAGGGAGACTCTTATGGACATTCTGAGGTCCATTGAGGTACAGTCCCAAGATGCCCATGCATTTACAAATTTTGTGGGACATGTACAATAGTGTCAGGAACCCACGATACAATTTTATGATCATGAAGTGAAGATGGTTCCTACTATTACGACTGACCCACCACTGCATATTATCACGTGTGTTAACCACATGCCTTTCAAAAGGGTCTTGATCGACACTGGGTCCTCGATCAACATAATCACAACCAAGGCACTGAGCCACCTCAAGCTACCCAAGTCACACATTGTACCTACCACCTTTACATTGAGGGCATTTAATGATGCGCTATGCTCGATGGTTGGTACAATTGTTCTACCTATTCAGGTGGGACTCAAGACCATCTCTATGATGTGTCACATGATAGAGGGTGCCATGCAGTACAACATTCTACTCGGGAGGCCTTGGATTCATGAAATGCATTGCATCCCCTCTATCTTGCATCAGTGTGTGAAATACATTCATGAGGGACAAGTTCACGTAGTGTCCTCGGATGAAGAACCATTCAAGTTTGTGAACTTAGCAGATTTTCCTAGGGGTTTTGTACTCCCATCGATGCACTTGGATATCCGACCTGTCTCATCGGTTAAGATTCCAATAGGTAAACCAATAGCCCATGCTCAACCATCGACATCTATGTCACATAGATCTGAGCACACAACTACAACTTCTCTAAAGTTGACTGCATCGACGATGCATCAACAAGTCGAGAAGCTAAAGGTGAAATTGGGTGAGAAAGTGGAAAATCATGTGCCCAGATCAGTCACCAATGAGACTCCCACTCCCATGGATGTGGAAGAACCTCAAGACAAAGTCGAGGAGGCACCTCAGCCTACTTCACCTACATCTTCAGTAGGGTCATCTGCATCGTAGGTGACCGTTCATCTGGCCAGCATGGGGTTGGGTGAGTATCTTGTGCAAAATGTTACTTTCGGACCTATCCTAAAAATATGCAAGAGATGGGCTGACCGCATGCCCATCAATTTTTGATTGGATCCATAGTGTCATTGGGTGAGCCACCCAACCAGACAAACTTCATCTATGTAGGGTTGGATCAAGCACCCACCAGAATGTCTATAGATGAGGATGATGATGAGCCATTCACTATGAATGTGCGCTATCTGTCCAACCCAAAATATGCCATGCACATTTTTGAGTCGTATCATTGGCATGGGTGCGGCCTTGGTATTTTTGAACAAGGATGGAGAACTTTGCTCGAACCTCATTATCAGTTGGCTACTGATAGGTTTGGGTTAGGGTTACAAGTACAAGGTCATGACGATTTGCTTGCTGCATCCTTAGATCACATGTACTTGAGTCTAGGGGATGATGTGGATTTTAATCCATATCACCCTGATCCTTCTAGCTATTGGAGGACTCACTAGATGGTATCATTTGTTACCATAGGGCCACTTGATTCATACCATGATGGGCCCTTAGAGGACAACCCTAGAGACAACTTGGGTAACCAAATCCGTGGTGCTACCAATGACACTGGTATGTGGGGCATGACCCCCATGTTGTAGGCGATCTCAAATCAGGAGATCTTTGTGATGATGATGGAGAGGAGTCCACCTTCGAGATGAGTGGACCTAGTTATGATGCAGATGATGAGTCCTCAAATGATGATCAATCTGAGGAGGAAATCAGGTCGACCTTTTTAGGTTCGACGTTTATACGCCATCTGCTGCCTATGGAACAAGTGGAAGAGGTGAACGAGCGCTCCATAGTCGATAGTGATTACAAATATGAAATAGAGGAGGCTTACTTAAAGCCTCACCCAATGGATCTCCCACTATGCATAGACACAATAGAGTGGCCCATCCATGGTAATGACCATAGTGATGTAGATGAGAGGATCGATTCTAGGCTCGTGTATCCACAATATCTATTGCCTAGGGAATCGAAGCATGTTATGGAGGAAGTCCTTCCCAAAATTGAGTGCTCTGAGGAAGGAGTAGCACTAATTTATATGGTAGTATCGTATATATGATCATTCTATCGAATTTATCTGGATAGTGATGATAGCGATCGTAGGATCAGATACATGGGACCACATCTGCCTAATCCCTCCTTAGAAGAGGAGGGAAGTGATGGATTGTATTTGAATAGTGATGATGAGGACTCGATGGAGATGGCCTATCTGGGACCTCACCACTTATGCAATAGGCCTCCACCTAGAGGTCCCCCACCTATTATAGCTACAGGTTTGCATCGAGAGATCAATCTCCATCGTAGCCTGAGGGAAAGAAGAGAGCTCAAAGAGAGGTATCAGGAACTCTTTCCCGATCTACCTACGTACGTGGAGCTCCTTGAGCTGAGAGATCCCATTCTATAGCTAGTGCACCAGGATGATCCAGTTATATGGGCATCCCATAGAGAGGATCTGTTTGTGCCCGTACCATCCAAACTAGATCTTGGGTATGAAAGCTACGCTTCAGAGATAGAGTTCTATCCATGTGGTTTCGGAGATCAATTCCATTCCATCAATATGGTCTCCATCGATTTGACCACTCCACTCCATAATCTAGTAGATCCATCCAAACCATTGCATCTGAACATGGATGCTATCGATTGGGATCATGCTGATTCACCAGTCCAGCCTAAATATTTCTTCCCAAATGAAGAAATGTTGCAACCATTTCATTTCACACCAGGCTATGCTCATGATGTTTGTCATACCGAGAATGCTTCCCAAGAGGAACATGTGAACCCGATTGATGACATCCATCTGATTCCTATGCCTCACCAGCTTGAGGAGGGATCACATATGTCAGTAGAGAAAACCTTCGATGTGGATATCAGTAAAGATCCCACCAATCCAAAGAAGGTTAGATTTGGAGAGAGTCTCACTCTGGATGAGCATGATAGCATCATCCCTCTATTGAAAGAGAGACCTGATCTCTTTGCTTGGACTTACAAAGACATGTCGGGTCTAGATCCAAAATTGGTTACTCATAACCTTTTGCTAGATCTGTCGAAGAAGCTAGTCAAGCAAAAACTTAGAAATATGCATCCAATAGTAGCCTTAATGGTAAAATATGAGTTGCAAAAGTTGTTGGATGTAGAGTTCATCATCTCCATCGACTATCCAGAGTGGGTTTCCAATATGGTGCCCATAGGAAAGCCAGATGGAAGGGTCCATATTTGTATGAATTTTAGAGATCTCAACAAGGCAACACCCAAAGATTCATTTTCATTGCCAAATATCGATGCTCTGGTAGACGCCACTATAGGTCATGAAATGCTCTCCCTTATGGACGGTTTTTTGGATATAACTAGATTCAGATTAAACCTGAAGATCAACATAAAACCACGTTCATAATGCCATGGGGGACATTTTGCTACAAAGTTATGCCATTCGGTCTTAAAAATGTTGGTGCCACATATCAATGGGCTATGACATATATTTTTCATGACTATATGCATAAAATATTAGAAGATTATATCGATGACTTACTAGCTAAGTCGTTGCTATGAGCAGAGCATGCAGAGGTCTTAAGGAAGGTCTTCGATCGCCTGATAGAGCACAATGTCAGGTTGAATCCTAAGAAGTGCGTATTTGGCGTAACTTTAGGTAAACTCTTGGGATTCATCATTTCTAAGTGAGGCATCGAAGTAGACCCAGCAAAGGTCATGACTATTCTAGAGATGCATCCTCCCACTAATATCAGAGAATTAAGAAGCCTTCAGGGCAAAGTAGCATCCATAAAGTGATTCATCACTCAATTATCGGATAAGTGTCGACCCATGAATCGACTGCTACACAAGGGGGTCCCATTTGATTGGGACAAGGACTACCAAGCAGCCTTTGCTGAGATTAAGCAATACCTGGCAACGTCGCTAGTACTAGCTCCACCAAGGCCGGATGAGCCTTTTCTGCTATATATATCGGCAACCAACTTTGCATTAGGGACCATGTTAGCCCAAAAGAATGTGCAAGGCAAAGAGCAAGCCGTATATTACATCAGTCGCACCTTGGTGAGTTATGAGTCAGGATATGCATATGTTGAAAAACTTTGTTTAGCAGTAGTGTTCACTACCAAGAAATTGTGGCATTACATGCTAAGTCATACAACATATGTTATATCAAAATAGAATCCTTTGCAGTACATGATGAGCAAGACATATCATAACACACGTACTGCAAAGTGGATCATGCTATTGATAGAATTTGATTTGCAATTCATCAGCCAAAATTCCATCAAGGGACAAGTCATAGCTGATCAACTGGTTGAGGCACCACTGTCCAATAGTAGGCCTCTAACCATTGAGCTTCCAGATGATGCGGTCTTCATAATATCTGAAGCTCTCAAACTCGAGGAACCAGAGAATAATGCTGATATGACATTGTTCTTCGATGGTTCGAAGTGTGAGCAAGGGGGTGGTGTAGGAATAGTGTTTTTCATGCCACAAGGAGCTCCAATGCCCTTGTCATTCAAGTTAAACTTTTCGTGCACCAACAATAATGCTGAATATGAAGCCCTACTTCTGGGCCTCCACATAGCCATCACCATGGGTATTAAAAGACTGAACATTTTTGGTGATTCTCTGCTCATAGTTAACCAGGTTAAGGGGCTCTTTCAGTGTCGATGTCCCATGCTGAAAGCCTACAAAGATCTTGTTGCCACTTATCTGGCTAAACTTGAATGGTATGACATCGAGGCAATCCCTCATTCATCAAATAGGTTCGTAGACACCATGGCATCTTTGGGGTCCTTGATCCCTCAGAATCCATCTACCGAGTTTACTACCATCCATGTTAGAATGCTCTCACACCCAGCAGTGGAGCGTGCAACCTTTAATAACAAAGAGTCAGTCAACATGATTGTTGTGGAACCAACAGCTGATTGGTTTCGTAGAGCAGAAGACTTTCTTAAGCAGGCACCCTAGGAGTCATTGACTTCTCAGAGTCCTACGGGGAGTGGTACTACCATTCACCACAAGGTTGTTTCCCAGTCTGCATTTGCAAAGCTAAATACGTAGGGGGAGTAGGCCATCTTAGCAGTCGAAGCTGAGGCTTGTCAAAGCTGGATGTTGCAAATCCAAGACTTCCTAAAACTTGGTATGATTCCAGAAGGATTGTCACGTGCCGCAAGATGCACATTTAAATAGAAAGTGACTAAGTATGTCTTGATAGGAGACATTTTGTATCGATGTAGTTATGAAGGAGTCCTCCTTCGATGTCTTGAGCCCCAAGAGTCATCTTGGGCAATTTTAGAAGCTCACGATGGTACGTGCGATGGCCATTTTAGCGGCATGGCTATCATCAAATGCATCCTTCACATGGGTTATTATTGGCCCACTATGGAGAAGGATTGCAATGTGTATGTCAAGAAATGCATTAAATGTCAGCATCATGCTAATCTTATGCACTTGCCATCATAGGCCTTACAGCCCATTCAGGCGGCTTGGCCATTTGCTCAGTGGGGATTAGATCTGATTGGCAAGATTTCCCCTCCATCGTCAGGCCGACATACATTCATTATCATGGCTACTGAGTATTTTACAAAGTGGGTGGAAGCCATTCCCCTTACAATGACCACTGGAGCTCGCATCATAGAATTTATTCTCGAGCATATCATATGTCATTTTGGGATACCATCCAAAATAATTTTGGATAATGGAACTTCTTTTAAGAACAAAATTATGTGGGCTTTAACGTCTAAATACCACATTCAACATAGTTTTGCAACTCCATATTATCCACAAGCAAACGGGCAAGCTGAGGCCTCAAACAAGACTATGGTAGCCATCTTGAAAAAGATAGTGCAAGAACACCACAAGGATTGGCATATACAACTGCCCCTTGCACTATGGGCTTATAGGACTAGCATTCGGATGCCCATTGGGGCAACACCATTTTCACTAGTATATGGCATTGAGGCCATTATGCCCTTAGAGTTGGAAATTCCAACGTTGTGCATCGCATTGAAAGAGTTCATCGATGATGACACCATGTGACAAGCTCACCTCGATCAATTGATGTTGCTTGATGAACATCACGTGAATGCCCTCGAGCATCTTCATGTTTATTAGGAATGATTAAAATGAGCTTACAATATCAAAGTCCACTAGAGAGACTTTGAAGTTGGGGATCTTGTGCTAAAAGAAAACCAATAGAACTCGAATTTGCTGCCTGACATGCGAGACAAATTTATGGCTAACTAGCTAGGGCCTTACATCATATCTAAAAATATTGGTCTAGGTACCTATCGCCTAACATCGCTAGAGGGTGTGGATGAGCTTGAACCTCTCAATATCATCCATATTAAGGCGTTCTATGCTTAAGAGTGTAGTAAAGGCACCAAAGGCATCTGTAAGCCCTTTGGTCAACCCAAAAGCCTCGAGGGTTTTGTCTAAATCGCTCGGTCACCCCAAAAGGCCCCAAGCTATCTGATTAAGAAGCTTGGTCAAGTAAAGGCACCAAAGGCATTTGTAAGCCCTTTGGTCAACCCAAAATCCTCGAGAGGTTTTGTCTAAACCGCTCGGTCATCTCAAAAGGCCCCAAGCTATCTGATTAAGAAGCTTGGTCAAGAAAAGGCACCAAGGATTCCCAAAAATTGCTTGGTCAACCCAAAGGCTTCGAGAGTTCCTATAACTTCTCGGTCATCCCAAAAGGCTCCATGCCCTCTTGTTGAGAGTTTGGTCAACTAAAAGGTTCCAAAGGTGGCTGTAAAACCTTTGGTCAAGTCAAAAGGCTCCAAGGATTTCTAAAAATCGCTTGGTCAACCCTAAAAAGCTCCAAGGACATGTACTCATCGTTTGGTCAAATATGAAAGCTCAAAAACCTATAAAAATCAAGAAAAATATATAAAAGTCCAAAAAATTTGATAAAGCTTAAAATCCAAAAACATTTGCATTTGCATTTTCATCTGCATTCACACATGCATTCACATCATCATATTGCATTTAGGCATTTTTCATCCATTGCATTCCATAGTAGAGTGTAGTGCGTTTATCAAAGTTTTACAAATAGTCACACATTTGTATGACAATCATGCACCCTTGCATTTATCATAATTCATTGCATTCGTACATGATACCTATTGTGGAGACCTATGTGTATTAAGTTTTCCTGTCACTCAGCCATACCTAGTGGGTTCTTCAGATATTGTAGAAAGCTTGCTTTGCTGTTATAGACAAGGTCATTAGTTGGGATAGTGCCTCGACATATCAGAATCCCATCACTAAGCAAAACAATATAAAATCCTGCTAAGACGAGAGAGGATGAAAGCCATGAAAGTAGTCTTAGGTCTCTAGAGAGATGGGTCTCACGACCTGCTTATCTTGCAAATAGTCGGTCTAGAAAGGTGTACTTTGGCAAAAGGACAAGAATTTCCCCTATACATCCCAAAGTCACAAAAGTTAAATCCCAAGTTACAAAGTGCAAAAAAAAATATACAAATTTCAAGTTCAAAATATAAAGTGACATAGTGAATCAAAAGCACTATAAAAATCCCTTGCTCAAATAAAGTGATAACACGTGGACTAACAATGATTTTTATCACTACATCTGAGCAAGTAAGAAGGGTGAGAACTTGAATCCCTGGATTGTACACCTTTTGAAAGCCATAGAGTGATCCCCGATCGCAGCAATGGGTTGGAAGAGTCCCACCTACAATCGGAGGGGTAGTTCTATTGGGTGATCCCCAAATGTAGCAATGGGTTGAAAGAGTCCCACCTGCATTTGGAGGGGTAGCCCTGATAAATTTGCAAGATGAGCTAGCTCTAGGTACTTAGGATTGTCTAGCTGTATAAGTCTAATCAAAGCTGAAACAAGGATGATACGATCGTATGAGGAACCCTATCTCACATATGGGTTGAAAGAGTCCCGACTGACATACGGGGTATGCTTACGATCTATCTAAAAATACTCACATGCACACACAGGGATTATGAATAGTTGGGTCTATCATGACAAAAGCCTTGTCCAATATAAGCCTGGTATAGTTAGTATGTGATTTTTGGAGAGGTCTACTAGAGTGTTTGAGTCTCAAGGAAAAACCCAAAAAGGTGCTCCAATAGCAACAAAATATCAAATATCATTAGACTACAGAAATACGAGTCATTCATTAATCAAAATGCATTTTACAAAGTACAATCAAATATATAAGATAGATACCGCATGAAGATCAAAAATGATGTTTAGACGACCACTGATTATATAGTACGAAATGACATAATCATTCATTAAGCATTTTACCAATCCATTTCACTGCATTTCATATATGGGTGATTAATTGATTAAGTTCTTGTAATGAGAATTATCAATTATTTTGCATGATTGTTATACATTCTATGGTGTCATATTTTAAAAATTGATATACACAGTTTACATTCATTCCTTATGTTTTAAGTGATTAAAGCATACAGGTTCATTTCCATTAGATTATGATTATGTACATAATGCATTACCATACATTGCATAGCATATCATAAACTGCATAAAATATATGCATGCCCACAAAGCAAAAATAAATATGCATTAAAAAAATAAGCATCGCATCCATCTACATACATCATATGTCGCACATCTAATCATCTAGATCACTGCATATCATCATCATAAAAAAGAATAGCTATCTAGTGCATGACATCCATACATTGCATCATATAAACATAGCATTTAAATACGCATTGCATCCATGTGCATCAAATAAACATAAAATCAAAAATTAATAAATACACATTTACACATAATGAGCCATGAAAGATCATATCATATATATATGTGTCCAAATGAGTACATAGGGAGTACAAAATGCTCATAGGCTACAACTGTGTAGGTCCTCGACCTTACACACAAAATGATACATCAAACTGTAGTAGGCAGATGCTAAAAAATAGATCTAGGCTGCTCCCCCTATACTGGAGCTCTCGTCGCCTCCCTCTACACTATGCTCTGGAGCCTGCTCTCCTGGCTGACCTGGCACCTATGGTGGATCCTACTGTGGATCCTGCCTACCTCCAAACCCTAACGCACCCAACACATGGGAAATTGGTAGCTATAGTAGGCTAGTCCTCTAGTTGGAGGCCCCTGATGTCTACCCTAGATCTCTAGCCCTGGCCTATGACCTCATTGTATGCATGCTAGAGGACCTGTGCATCCTCTCAGTCCTGTGAGTCCTATGACTCGAGCTAGCTATGGACTACCCTGAAGTCCTAGATCTGGTATGTTATGACTCTATGACAAAAGGATCCTCAGGAATCGGTAGCCCCTACATCTCTATATAGCCGACCAGCTGATCAACGTGGGCAAGTCGGGCTGCGTGCATCTCATTGGTCCTCATGACCATACCACGTAGTCATGTCACCTCAGTAGTCGGATCCTGCATCGCTAGTGTACCTACTATTGGTACCGTAGGAGGCCCAATAATAGCTTGAGGAGGCCCCATAGTAGCTCCCCTCGTTGCTCGAGTGAGATCCTGCTCTACCTCTATTGTAGTCCACTGCACCTATGCCAACTCTAGGGTAGTCTATAGTCTCTACACCTGGGCCTCTATGTTAGTAGCTCGAGTCATGAGCTCCTATATCTAGCCCTGCACCTCAGTTAGGCACCGCTCCCTATCAGTCACCTTCACCTCTAGAGTGGTGATGGTAGTATCTCGCTCCCACTGCTACGTATGGAATCACCCAATCTGACTCTGCAAGTCAGCAACCTATGCTAGCAGTTGTCCCTCTATGCTATCAGGAGGGACCTCACCCTCCTCTGGAGCATCCTCCTTAGGGTCGATCTTTGGTAGGTCCTCAATGGTGGCCTCTATGCCCCAACCACCCTCAGTATATTGGCGCACCCTACGCCCTTAGGATCTGCCTCTGCCTCTACTGGCTCTCGACCTAGAGGCCCGGTATCATGCCATCTAAAAAGAGACCACCACCCATCATAGTCGGGTGTGGTCCCAATAGTCTCAACCCTCGACTCTTGGAAGTCATCAGGTGCATCCCCTAGTGGTAGAGGAACTATCAATGGGAGATCCCTCTCTAGAGCTAGTCATCTATACCTGAGGGGCATATCTGGTAGGTCCTACACCATGCCAAACTATCGTAGGATGCGAGAGAAAAATTGGTACTCTCTCACCTCTGGCTTATGCTAGATGAGCCATCTATCTCGATGGGCCCATCGTAGCCACTCGTCCACCTTCGGCCATATAGGACAATCCATGTAGGGGTGCCAGATGATGTCCCCTAGCCCAAGTGCTACAAAATTGATGATATAATGTTGTGTATCCCTAGCATGAGCCCTATTATGGACACCCTCCTCAGCATGAGGCTAACAGGTGGTGTAGCACTGATGAGCGGCATCTAGGGTAGTGATGCATAGAGGTAGGTCAGTAGGATGCTCGATTCGGATATGCTACCACCCCTAGATCTATAGCAAAAGGCTATAGCTGATGCCCTTATGGCTCTGCTCTATGATCTGGTATAGCTCTCGGTAGAGCTGGCATAGTAAAGTGCTCCCCTAGGCTAGCAATAGTGGCTCCTCCATCGAGCTCTAAAGCACCCTCCAAGTAGGGGCTAGCATGTTCTAGGGAATCCTCATGCTCGAGGAGTCTAGAAGGACAATCTGAATGATGAGGTGCATGAATAGGGCCTCTCGAGCAGAGAAGACGTCATCCCGATACCAGTCCTCGATGTGCACCCCTCCATGGTCTGCATCATCCTGTGCATCGATGCTCTGATCATCGAAGATGGTAGCAAATATGACATCCTTTGTCATGTAGGTAGAGGAAATGATAGCCTCATCATCGATAGGGATCTTGAAGATCCTGTAGATGTCCTCTAGTGTGATAGTCATCTCACCAGGAGGTAGGTGAAATGTGTTGGTCCATGCATTCCAGCATCGGGCCAACATAGTAATATAGGCCTGATCTACCCTAATGGTGGGTAGATCCATGACATAACCAAACCTGATGGCTCGAAACCATGCTCGGTCATCATCTGATAAGGCCTCATGGAGAGTCTTCATCAAGTCAGGCTCCCGCGCTCTAGACGTCAACTTTTAAAAAGAAAAAAATACATACTGTAAGCTAAATCTAGCTAAGCAGTGCTAAAAAAAAAAAAACACAAGCAATTGCAGCCTACAACTGCAACTTGTGGTCCCCAATTTGCAAATTGGGAATCGTAACTGCAAATTGCGGTCCCCAATTTGCAAATTGGGTGCCATAGTTAAAACCTGCGGTTCCCATTTTGCTAACTGGGAACCGTAGCTACCAACTATGGTTTAGGAGTGGCACCCATTTAGGGTACCCTCCTAGACCACTCATGCATAAAATTAAAATTCTAATCTAGCCTAAACTAGTGGGGTTCATTATCGATAGTTTAATGAGGTTCAATTTTTGCATTTATTAAGTGTGGTTTATTTTACTATTATTAAGTGTGAGGTCTCGGTTTTGAGTTACCTTGCCCGCACCCTACCCCGGCTAGTAGACGGTTGATCAGGATCTGCCATCAGGGAAGAATGAGTGTACAAGTTGTGGAGTTGGACAACGTTCCGTATCAGGGAATGTCTTCTCTCTCTTAGAGCTCTCAAATTGCTCAAGGTTGTAGGAAAATAATGACAAATTGCAAATAAAATTTCAATTTATAGGTTCTCCTAGTCTCTGCGGACCACAGCTGACACCCGCGGTCCACAAACTAGGGTTTTCCACCCGTAGGTCTGACCTACGGTCCCCAAAATTTGGTAGTGGAAACCATTGGTCGTACCCATGATCCATAATTAGTAATAAATGCGCTAAAAACCCATCGTGGGAAGGTCTAAAAAGGTAAATTAATGACTCCCAGTGGATAAAAATCAAAATAAATGATCAAAATTGCAAATTTGGTGACATTAAAAGCACCAGGATTAATCCAATAAATACAAAATTCAACACAAAAAAAATCAAACAAATGAAAAACCAAATGTGCCTCGTATTCAGTGATTTATCCTATAAACTTGGCGGTTGCAACGACTTGCGATCCATGCAATCCGACAAGATGAGTAGATCACAATAAGGACATTTGGGGTAAAATTGTCATTTCTTTTATGACATTTTTTAGCAAATCATCGACAATATGATTCAACACAAGTCTTCTTGAATTTGTATTATCTTGACTCTCTAAGATGGCTATCATAGCCTGACTGCTCCATGGGAGAGAGATATGCAAATACTACTAAGCGTTGCAATCATAAGCTGAACTAGGCCTAGCCAAGGCATTAAACGTCTCAAATCTAAAGTTGTTCAGGATCATTCATTATGGTCAAGCGATTTCGTCGCTTCAGACATTGTCATTACCCTCATCGACTCATCGCTTGAGGGGGTAGTCATAATTTCATGTCATAATCAAAATCAATAGAAGATCTCGGAGATCGTAGATCCCTTGATCTTGTCAAAATTGTGTTCGTCCTTGTGAATCATTGCTAACAACTATCATAAGCTTCCCCCTCTGCTTGGGGTAAATAGCAAATATGAAATTTTGTTTGTAGCTCTCATCCATCGGTTATATAGGCCTAACTCCTATTGTAGCACCAAAGCTACCCGAATGTCTGATGATGAGTGCAGACTTTTCAAATGTAAGCCTTCCCACATTGGAAGCAATGATTCCAGGATGCACATCCTTTTGCTGGACCTTGGGCATCTAATGTTGATCAGACTAATGATCATCATAGAACCTTCGACATCATTTTAGGAGGTCTATTTTGCTCAACATTGTTCAATCTCACAATGCATCTCAAAAGGGGCATCTGTAGACACCTAAAACATGCCATGTCGAGGGTGACTACTCATATGGACATGCTACAAAACCATATGAAGGATCTTGGATAGACTCCAAGATAGAGCAGTGGTTCTAACCACTCAATTTAGGCATTCTAGCCTAAGCAGTCTGAACCATAGCCCAGACCTACGGTCTCTAGTCTGAACCATGGTTGACACCTACGGTCTCTAGTCTGGACCATAGCTGTGACCTACGGTTTGAACTGGAGTTCAGTTAGGCCTTCCATCCGAGCCAAATCGGTTGGAACGACCAAGAGATCTAGAAGGAGGTAGTTGGAGGATGGAAGATTCCAAAGGCTTCCATCCCAACTGACCTAACCAACCTTCTTGATCTTGGCTTCTCCATGAAGCCACCCCTAGCCCTAGGGGCATGCTATAAGTACCCCCATTTTTCAATGGGGAAAGAGAGGACTGAGGAGAGATAATTTGCATAGCGAAGCACTATCGAATTATCGAGCAAACTAGTTGATCAAGAGAGCAGCGAAGCCCTATCAAATTGCATAATGACCTTGTGCATTTGGGAGCCCCTTTGCTATCCATTCAATGATCAATTAGCCATGGATGCCCTAGGTGCCTAGGAGGATCAAGAAATACAAATCTGGGTGAATGAAGGCCCTTCATAGCGATTTGACCACCAAATCTATCATAAGATGACAAAGGCGACCCTTGAACATCAATTCGGACAAGGAGGTCAAGCCCACTACCCCTAATTCTGAGGGCAAACACATCAGAGGTCAAACCATGGCTGTCAGCCATGGTTTACAGTGCAGACCGCCCCTCACAGCTACGGTTTGCAATAGGTTAGAGATCACCTTACTCAATCTGCTTTTTACTGCATAGGTTAGTCAGATTAGTTCTTTCATAGGTTAAATTGCACTTTTAGAGAAACTCTGACCGTAGGAATTAGGCATTTTACGTGTTGTAGTGGTTAGAAGTATATTGAATCTTTTTGATGCTTTATTGCTTTCAATTCAATATTTGTTCAATGCATCATGTTTTTATTCATGTTTTGTATATTGTAGTGTAATTCTTGATACAATTAGAATAGCGTAGAACCTTTCTTTATGCTTTCTTGTTTCATTAGTTTGATGGCATTTACATGTATAATCCTTTAAAGGGCCTCATCACGAGAGGCTATCAATCTATATAATCATGCATTGTTGTTTCTTGTTCGTAGGGAGACAGGTGCAGAAAGGAGCCTATATCATAATCCTTCCACATCACGGAGAAGGGGGTTAGCTCTACCCCAAGGCAGTTCGTGTCACCCTGAGGGGCATTTTGATCACACCTACCCTTAAGAGGGAAACAATTACACACTCCTATTGTAATATTGTATCAAGATGATTATCCCTAAGAGGGATGTACTTGTAATTTGATTTTGACTTTGAATATAATGGAATAAAGCGTGTTTTATTGATTCATCTATTGTCAATTTCTTGTTCTTGTATCCATGTTATGCTTTTGTCAATTATTACCATAGGACATCAATAGGTGTGAGCCTTTTCAGTGGTCACACCATCAAATCAAAATATTTCCAACAATTCTCAACAAAAAATATCACATAACAATGATACTCATGATCTTTCCAAATCCTAGTTCAAGTTCTTTGCATAATTACTCACTTCAACAACCATGCTTATCAAACAAGGTTTTAGCCATAACTCAATTTCAGAAAATCTTGAAGCAATAACTCAAAATAGTTCACTCAACCAATGATCTTAACAACAATTCTTATCAAACAAGGTTTTAACCACAACTCTTAATTTCAGAAAACCTTGAAGCATTGACTCAAACACTTTCGAAAAGGAAACCCTAATCAAATCCTTTTCACTCCAAACTTTATTTTCAAACAACCAACTCAACCAAAGAATAATTTTCCCATACCTTTTTGCTTGACAAGGATTTGATCTCACAAATCTACCACACTCACAATTACTTCTTTGCCAATCTCAATAAGGGTTAGAATATAATTTTCTCAACAAAATATAATACAAAATAATATCAAAATTACACCTTATCACTCCAAATTAATTAATAATCAACGCACTCATAATAATCATAAAAAACCTTTATTCAAATTAACACAATACCCACAAAGTCTTAATCCTTCAAAATACCAATATAGCAATTTAAGACTTTAATTAAAAACTAAAACCAAAAATCTTATTATAACTCCAAGTAATAATTCTCAATTACCACCACTTATTTACTAAGAAAATACTTTTAAACAATTTCCACAAAATAATCCTTATACCTCCCAACTTAGCAAATAATAAACTTTAATGCAAAAATATTTACCTTGTCTTCAGATGGAATTGAACCCTCAACCTTACCCACAACGTGTGCCTTATTCGTATTCTCAATCATTGCACGAGCTATGTGCTCATTTGAAATGAATGAAGCACCACGTGGTTCAACACCTGCTCCCCTTTGTGCTTTGCCAAAAACAACATGCACCTTGGGCATCTTAATCAACATGAATTCCAATGTAGCCACCACATTTCAAATGTAGGCCCTCACACTTGCAAACATCTTTGTGCTTCCCAACTCACCACTAGGCCACACTGTCCTATGTGCCTTCGGATTTCAATGCTTCCTGTCTTAAACTCTACATTGTCCATGAATTTCGTAAATCTCATGAGCTTTTAATATTTTTTGCATGTCAATTAATTATTCGAGCAAGGATAATGTTTTTTGTCTTTGGGTAATGTATTTATATTGCCTCCTTTGTACCTTGGGAGACATCGACGCTTCTACGAATTCCTTCCACGATGTCGGTGAATATTCTAAAGGTGCTTTGAATGCCTTTTCCTCCAAACCCAACCTTAGGGTTTATAAAATATATTTAAACTTTATAAATCCCACTTTGATTTATAAAATATTATAATGAGGATTATAAATATTTTATTTGGGTTTTCACCATATCACTTTAATATCATAATAACCATTATTATAATATTATATCTTTTTGATGCCTTGGATAAATTGCTTCCTTCTCACTGCATTCCATGTCGTAAATAATATTTATTTATAAAATAAATATTATATCTCCTTTTTATCTTCTATTTTCTGCACTTATTCTCTTGATCTTTGGCCTACTTCCTGGATATCAAATAACCATTTTGAATCCTTTTTTTCTTGCTGAATTCCTTGATATTAATGATGACTTCATCTGGTGACATCAATTACAACTTTTACTTAGGGACTCAAAATGTCCAGCATGAGACAATATGAAATATAATAACATAAATGGATTTACCTTGCTCTTGCTTATTGTTTGTTGATGGATGGATCTATTGTAGGTCGATGGTGGGGGTGTGCCCTAGCAACACTCGAAGATCTCGTTCGATGTCAGAATAGGGCTCTAAAATACCCATAGGTTATTCGAGAGCGCAATAGGGTGCTCGGGATGTCTACAGAGCGTAGCAGGGAGCTCATTAGATTTACAGAGCATAGTAGGGCGCTCGAGAGGTCTACAAAGAGCAAGTAGGGTACTCAAGAGGTTAGATCAGATCTACAAAAGTAGATCTGATGAG
Organism: Wollemia nobilis; assembly: GCA_028583015.1. NCBI lineage: Eukaryota > Viridiplantae > Streptophyta > Pinopsida > Araucariales > Araucariaceae > Wollemia > Wollemia nobilis. The sequence continues at coordinate 5,127,603 of JAQPPZ010017107.1, read as the reverse complement.
GGCGAGGGATGTGGCGGTGATGGCGGTGAGCGAGGTGATGGAGGAATGGTAGATGGATTAGGGAAAATGTAGGGTTAGGGCACTAAAGGCTCAGTTGGAACTCTAAGGCACTTAGAAAACTTAGGTCACTTTCTAGCTAATTAGGATTCTAGAGAACTTCTAGGGGGTTGAGTCTTAAAATGACTCATATTAATAGTCCAACTTAGGGCATACTTTAGGGTTTCAATGACACTAATCATGTGGTTGAGATTAAAGCATATCTAAGGGTGGACAATCAATCTAGGATGTGGCATGGATTAAGGTAAATGGATGGATGAGATTAAATGAGATCGGATGGCTAGGAATAATCCACTTTATAAATATATATTTATTAAACATATATTAAAATATAATATAAAATATTATATTTAAATATATATAAAATAAATATATAAATAAATATGAATAATGGTCGAAAATGGTGGGAAATAGGGATGGTGGACAAATGGATGGTGGGAAAGCATGGATGGAGGACAAGTGGCTAGATTTTGGTGTCTATAGATGCCCCTTTTTGTACCATGTTGCATGAAACACAATATGGTGCAAAAATATGAGACACCTGATCGGGCTAGGCATAGAAGCAACTTCTCTCTCTTGTTGGAATGTGGAGATAAAATTGAAGGTAAAAGAATAAAGAATTTTGGAGTTATTGCGTAGCTTACCCCCTCAATTGGTGAATGAGTTGTGGATGAAGCTCACGAGCCAATTGAAAAAGAATGAATGGAAAAAGAAAAATGTTGTGCAAAGAAGGAAATGGGAATGATGGAATGTGCGACCATTTTTTGCCCCAATGGTTGAAGGGGGTTGGTGAAATGGGGAATATGAATGCATCTATTTTTGCCCCAATAGATGAAGGGTTTTGGGAGAAATGTGGATGATGATTGCATCTATTTTTGCCCCAATAGATGAAGGGTTTTGGGAGAAATGTGGATGATGATTGCATCTATTTTTCCCCAATATATGAAGGGTTTTGTGCCAAATGTAGATGTCATGATCATGTGAGATGTATCCCTTTGTGGGAAAATCAGAATCAAATTTAGTTACCCCAAATTTGGGGTGATTCCGTGATGTTGAATAAATTTTTCCGTATGGCCTCATTGATATGCAATATGAAGATGCAAAAAAATAAAAGGAGTCAACTTCGGAGGGCCAACTAGTGATTGTAGGATAATTCCTATGATTGGAACCAATCACCCTAGCTAAAGCCAATCACCATGATGACTATCAAGGAAATGTGAAATGATGTGATGTAATTTTGTCCATGTTTTAAGCCCCATGAACTAGGCCATCAATGATAGCTATTTAGCAAGATTAATCTTGTTAGAGTTTCACTTGAAATGTGAGGAACCAAATTTGATTGTGCTTTCGAACTAGGAGATATGGAATGATGATGATGACCAAGTGTTCTTATGGTGATTCATTCATCTTACCGAATTGCATGGATGCAAATCATTGCAATCACCAAGTATATAGAACAAACCACTATATACAAGATTCACTTGAAATTCGGTATATGTGGAAAGAAATGGATGATGGAGTATGATGTTGGTAAAATTTGAAATTTTGATGAGGAAATGTGATGATTTGTGAAAAATAGAACTGATTGGCGAACGTTGGATAGCATATTGGTCAATTTTATGCCTTTTGGACATAAAATTCAAGTTAATGTGCTAAATCAACTCAGATTGTCATATAAATTGGTGGGATGATGGGAATTATGATGTAGATGATGAGAATGGTCATTTTGTAAAAATTTGGACTAGTTTGATATATTTTGTAATTGGAATTGTGTTTTTATGAATTTTGGTTGTAAATGAAAATTATGCATCCAAACTGATTTCTGTTTTTACAAAACTTGATTTTATGATGGAATTGATGTGTGGGTGAAATTTGGAGGAGGTAAGCTACCGATTTGATCAATTTTACCTTTTCTCGATTTATGCATCAAATGCTCGTATGCATTTCTGAGGTCCAAAAAATGCCCTGGTGCGCTTCCATGCACCAAAAAATATCCATGCATACTTTAGCATGCCTAAAATACCCCAAGGCACTTTAGTGCACCTGCAAATGCTATAAATAGCCTATAGATGGGAAAATGGAGCTCATTTGTGCATTTTCAAGTTTGAGAAGCTACGTATGAGGAGTGAAGTGAGGTAGTGGAATTTTGGTGTGGAAGCTATGGTGGTGGAAGGAATGAGTGTTGTGGCTGGTGTAGAGGTAAGATTTTCCAAGGTAATGCTTTTGAAGACTTGTTTGTGTTGTGCAAATTTTTGTTGTTTTTTTTTTTTTATTAATGCTCATGAAATGTGTTTATTGCTGTAGTTGCAGATTTTGGAGCCATGACATCGATTTTCTCCTCTTGTTCTTGGGATGAGGAAATTATTGTCAAGGAGATTGGAGTTTGTTGAGGGTGGTGGGGCTAGAGGATGCGGCCCGACTTGACGTGGTGAGGGCGGATGATGGGTATCTTTCAGCTTTGGCTGAGATATGGGATGCGGATAGGGGGACTTTCTAGCTATCGACTGGGGAGGTGACTATTACCCTTGAGGATGTGTATCACATTCTCAAGGTGCTAGTGGAGGGGTTGAAGGTGGAGGTGGGTTATGATAAAAAGGTGTATATGAGTAGGATGTTTGGAGATAGGTGGGAGGAGGTGAGGGTGGAGTGTGGGGGAATTCCATACTTGACCATGTATGTGGCCAAGGAGTTGGAGCCCCTCCCGACCTTGGTGATGTTCATGTTGGTGAACATAGTGATCCCCAATAGTACTGGTTGTAGGTTCCCATGGAACCTATTGGGATTGGTGAGTGATTTTCTCACTACACCATAATGATATGCATGGGCTCCTACTTTGTTGGTGTAGGTGTACTGGGAGCTATATGAGGTGACACGATGAGGGAGGAAGGGCTTGGGATGTAGCTTGCTTCTCCAGTGTTGGGGATGGGAGCACTTTAGTGTGGCATGATCGGAGGGTCTACCCTATAGTGATTGGGATAGGGGAACCTATGCTAGGATATGGGTAGTGGTGAGGAGGTACAATTGAGTCATTCGATGTGATCTAGCCAGTGGTATTAGGAGCTGTGGGTTGGACTAACATCCACCCAAGTGACATGGAGGCCTTGGTAGGGGACCATGTGGATTGGGGATAGGGAGCAGTTGTGGTGGGTGAGGTAGTCGAGGTGGATAGTTGGGAGGAGGTAGAGTGAGGTAGAGTACTTCTAGTTCTTATGGGTGTTGTGGTAGTTTGGCTTATAGTAGGGAGTACTTGATGAGTTAGTGTTGTATAGGAGGTATCGAGAGGAGGTGGGGCTTCCATGTGCGGTGCCATGGAGGGAGGTGATTGAGGATGATGAGGAGTTGGAGGTCCTTGATGTGGATGATGCGGGGGTGACCCTGAGTATGTGGCATGGTTTGGTGCCCAGCTAGTATGGGTACCTAAGGTGGTGATTGATGGTGGGGATGATGTTGAGGAGTCTGATGAGACTCTAAAGTGATCGAGACATCTCCGAGCTAGTAGTCAAAGGAGGAGATCGAGGGGTGCGATGCGATAGACTCCTATGGTTGGTGGAGGGGAGGATGAGGAGGAGGATGATGATATGGGGGAGATATCAGAGGTGGTGAGGCTATGAGTAGAGATAGAGTAGTTATGAGCTGAGTAGGAGGCTTTAGTGTAGTCTCATGATGAGGTTGTAGCATAGCTATGGGTGGAGCTTAGTGCATGGGATGCGATGATAGCTCAGATGTAGGTGGAGTGGGTGATGGGAGGAGCTGGTGGAGATGATCGAGAGATGATCGTGAGGCTCTAGGTAGAGCTTCTAGGCAAGGAATATCGACATGGGTTGGACTTATGGTGACTTCGAGCTAGCGAGGCATATGTGCATTCCTTGGAGGACTTATGTATGGTGCATCATATCATGTTGCCAGATCCTCCATCTTCCTCTATGATTGAGCCATCTAGGCTAGCTGAGTCTAGGTAGAGTTCTAGGTCTAGGGCTCCTACTAGGTCATAGGGGTCCTCTCATAGGCATTAGCTAGTGCTTAGATGCACTTTTTGTATATGAGCCTTGGTGCTCTATTGTATGTAGCCTTTGGGCACTCATTGTACATGTGATTTATATATATATATATATATATATACATGGCTTTATACCTTTTGTGTTATATGTGTTTGTGTGAATGCTTTTTGTGGAATGCTTTTGTGTAATGCATGTTATATTATGGATGATTAATGCAAGGTGAAATGTATGGATGTGCTAATGATCATTTATAGTTTAGATCTTTGCTTGGCCATTTTCTAGCATTGTTGTTTAATCAGGGGCACCAAACTTGGTGGCATATGGGATGAATGACTCATGAATGTTGACATGGAAGAAGATATGGATGTTGATATGGAAGAAGATATGGATGTTGATATGGAAAATTGACTATTTTGCAGAGACTCAAACATACTAGTGGTATCAAACAAACTCACTAAAACTGCCTAATCCCTCTAGGACCAAATGTGTGTGTAGTGAATTCATTTACCGAATCAAGAGCATGGTAATGACTCGAGGTAATCAAGAACCAATGTGTGTGCAAGTGAGTTCATTAACTCATCTTGAGTAAATTGGGTAAACTTGTTATGGATGAAACCAAGAAGCTAGCTTGTCCTTATGAGCGGTCAGAGGTCTCTTTGAAAAGAGACATGTCACCACGCATGAGCGTACTCCACTACCATTCAAGCGTCTATAGCTTCGATGGAGGCTAACTCCATAGTCCATGACTTTTGTTTTTGATCTCTTAAGTTTTGGGGATGACTACCTAACCGTCTGATTAGAAATGTAGTATGATCCTTACAACCCAATTGATCAGTGGTGTGTGATGTAAAATATTTAGAGTTTTTTGTTAGGGATTTTCTCCTACTCTTTCTTTTATTTTTGGAATTGTGATAGTGGTGAGAACCACTATTTTTATGGACTATGTTGCATGATGGGACTAGCAAGGATGACCCTTTTCACTTCGAGGTTCATACCAAGTATGGTGTTATCCCTCTTTGACACAAGATGTTTTTAAGATGTGAAAATTGTGTTTGGTTCAAGAATGTTTTGGAGTCAATTCCCAAAACTCAATATTTTCTTAGTGTATATGTGCAATGGTCCTAAAAAGAACTCGACATGTATTTTGGAGGTTTCTTAAAACACTAGGAGTGGCTGAGTGATCGAAAACACCTAGGACTTTTGAATGTGTGGTTTGTGTGAATGGCAATTTGACTTAGTGGAATTGTGTGGATGACTTTGTGAGGGTGCCCCTGATTAAGGCAACATGATTTTATTGGACCAATGAAGACCTTGAACTGGATAAATGATCCCTAATATGAAATATGAAATGTGGATGTGAATGCAATGTATGACATGCAATTTTGTGAAATACAATATGAAATGTGGGTGAATGCATTATTTTTGGAATGTAGATGCAAGTGAAATGCAATGTTATGAATGAAATGTATGCAAATATTTTTGTGTATTAGCCATGTATATATACATATATAGTAATCAAATCATGCATAGAATACTCTCAAGTGTATAACATTAAGTGGTTTGGGTTCTTCCTCTCCCTCTAGACTGGCAAGCCTATAAGTACCATTACCCACTCTTTGTGTAATAATGTATGGACCTAACCAATTAGCCATGAATTTATCATGAAGATGCGGTAATGCATTGGTGTTTTGTTGGTTCTCTTTAAGGACAAGATCTCCTACTTGGAATTCATGTAGATGAACTTTGGTATTGTAAGCACGTTTGAGGTGGTCTTGATAAACTCGTAAATGCTCTAAAGCATTGACTCACCTCTCATCAAGAAGTGTGAGTTGGTCAAGATGTGCTTGTCTAGCAGTGTCATCATCTATGAATTCTTGCAAAGAAATTTGCAAGGAAGGGATCTCGAGCTCAAGAGGTATGATTGCTTCGGCTCCATAGACCAATGAAAATGGTGTTGCCCCTGTAGGCATGCGGATGCTTGTTCGATAAGCCCATAATGCCAAGGGAATTTGTGTATGCCAATCTCTATGATTTTCTTTGACAAGTTTCTTGAGAATAGCAATTAAGGTCTTGTTGGAAGCTTCAACTTGTCCATTTTCTTGTGGGTAATAAGGAGTCGAGAAACTATGTTGAATGTTATATTTCTCACAAAGTGCTCGAACATCCTTGTTCTTGAAAGACTTGCCATTGTCTGAAATGATTTTCGAGGGAATACCAAAATGACAAATGATATGATGGAGTATAAACTCCACAATTCTAGGTCCTGTCGTACTGGTTAGAGGAATTACCTCAACCCACTTTGTGAAGTATTCAGTGGTTGTGATGATGAATGTATGTTGTCTCGAGGAAGGAGGTGAAATTTTTCCAATTAGATCTAGACCCCATTGTGAAAAGGGCCAAAGGCTTTGAATAGGTTGTAAGGCTTGTGATGGTACATGAGTTAAATTAGCATGTTCTTGACACTTCTTGCAATGTTTAACATAGGTGCAACAATCACGTTCCATTGTGGGCCAATAATAACCCATGCATAGAATACGCTTTGCAATGGCCATTCCACTAAAATGACCACCACAAGTACCATCATGAGCTTCAACTATGGCTCTTTGTGCCTCACTAGCCTCAAGACAATGAAGGAGGACTCCATCATAACCATGTTTATACAACACGTCCCCCAAGAGAATGAAATGAGCTACCTTTTGCTTGAATGTGCATTTGGCAGTTCGAGACATGTCATATGGGAGTGTTCCAAACTTGAGAAAGGCTACTATTTGGCTTGACCAAGGCTCATATGAATCCAATTGGATAAAGCAAACATCCTTTTCATCCTTAGACTCAACACGAGAAATTGCAGATTTAGAGACTATTGAAATGATAAGGGGTTGTACCTCTCCAAAGGAGTCTTTTGGAATCAATGATCCAAGGGAGGCCATCACATCTACAAATCTATTAGTCAAACATGGCAAACTATTGATTTCATACCAATCAAACTTAGAGAGCAACTTCATTGCTACTTCATGATAAAGCTTAATGGTAGGTTCTTTGCATTGGTATTCTCCATTGATTTGCTTGATAACAAGTTGAGAATCACCAAATATCCTAATACGCTTAATGCTCATAGCTATAGCTGATTGAAGACCTAGGATTAAGGCTTCATACTCTATAGTGTTGTTTGTGCATTGGAAGTCAAGTTTGAATGATAAGGGGATAGGTACCCCCTGTGGTGTATGAAACACGACTCCAACACCTTGACCTTTCATGCACTTAGAGCCATCAAATAATAGTGTGATATCGACATCTTCCTCCGAAATGACATCTTCTTCTTGTTCAGTGATAACAAATACTGAATCATCTGGGAGCTCAATAATCAAAGGATGATCACTAGGTAGTGGAGCTTCCACAAGTTGATCGACTATTACCTGACCTTTAATGGATTTTTGGCTAATGAATTCCAAGTCAAATTCAGTAAGGAGCATTATCCATTTAGCGGTGTGGGTGTTATTGTAAGTGCGAGACATCATATAATGTAAAGGATTTTCTCTAGCTATGACATAAGTTGTGTGGCTAAGCATGTAATGTCAAAGTTTCTTAGTGGTAAAAACCACTGCTAAGCACAGTTTCTCTACATAAGCGTATCTAGTTTCATAGCTTACCAATGTTCGACTAATGTAGTAGATAACTTGCTCTTAATTTTTTTCATTCTTTTGTGCAAGCATTGTCCCTAATGCAAAGTCCATTGCTGAGATATAAAGATAGAATGGGACCCCTAGATGAGGAGGAGCTAAGACTAGAGGAGAAGCTAGGTATTGCTTAATGTCATCAAAGGCTTTTTGACATTCATCTATCCAAGAGAATGGCACCCCCTTTTGTAGTAGGTGATTGAATGGCCTACATTTTTCAAAAAGTTGCACAATAAAATGATGGATTGATTGGATATTTCCTTGTAAACTATGCAATTCCTTTAAGTTAGTTGGGGGAGGCATCTCCATGATGGCCTTGACCTTGTTAGGGTCCACCTCAATGCCTCTTTTGGAGATAATGAATCCTAGAAGTTTTCCTGAGGTAACACCAAAGACACATTTCTTGGGGTTCAACCTTACATTATGCTCTAGGAGTCGGTCAAAAACTTTCTCCAATACACCAATATGTTCTTGTCGAGTTTTAGATTTAGCCAAGAGATCATCCACATAGTCTTCGATAATATTATGCATGTAGTCATGGAAAATGTATGTCATGGCACGTTGATAAGTGGCACCTACATTTTTGAGGCCAAAGGGCATCACCTTGTAACAAAAAGTTCCCCAAGGTGTAGTGAATGTTGTTTTGTGTTGGTCATCAAGATTTATTCGAATTTGGTTGTATCCTAAAAAACCATCCATGAGTGAAAGCATTTCATGGCCAACACAGGTATCGACAAGAGTATCAATGTTTGGGAGAGGGAAGTCATCCTTAGGACACACTTTGTTAAGATCTCAAAAGTTAGTGCACACATGTATCACCCCGTTAGGCTTACGAATGGGTACCATGTTTGAAAGCCACTCAGGATAGTCGATAGGAACTATGAAGTTCACGTCTAAGAGTTTTTGAAGCTCTATTTTTACCAAGAGGGCCATGGTAGGATGCATTCTCCTAAGTTTTTGTTTGATCGGCTTAGCATCAGGCTGTAAGGTGAGATTATGGACAACCAAACTAGGGTCAAGACTAGGCATGTCCTTATAGGACCATGCAAATATGCCCTTCTTCCTCTTGAGGAGAGCAATAAATTGCTCTTGTTCATCGGGTGATAAACTTTTTCCAAGCTTGACAATTTGGGGATTATCTTTGTCTGAACTAAGGTCCACATCGATAGTATCTTCAATAGACATGTGGGAACCTTCCTCAAGTTGATGGGGTGTAGGGATCAGATGAATGTCATCTAAGATGTCATCAAACTCTTCTGGCTTATCCTCATCTATTTCTTCCTAGAAAACCTCAGGATCCAAGAAGGTGAAGGTGAAGGTGAAGGTGGAGGGGATGGAGGAATGTAGTTGGTGGAAGCCCTTAAAAATTCCTCGGACAAGACAAATTTAGAAAAGGATGGAGGTGAGGAAATCTGGTCCATATCAATGAGACTTATGTCAATTAGAATTGGCTTAGTCGGATCGTATGGATTATGGAGTGGGGTAAATAAATCAATAGGATTCATGTTGACTTATGGGCAAGGTGAATGAGGTTGGATGGAATGGATGGAACCTAAGAATCGGTGCTAGGGGCTTGGTTAACCTAAATAGCAACAAGCAACACAAATAAATGCATTTGTCTAAATGATATGTACATATGCAAAGAAAAAAAAATTTTTTTGTTGATTTTTGATTGATTTTTTTGTAGTGGTGAAAACCACTATTTTTGTGTTATGTACATATGTTACAAGTTGGCTTATGAAATGGCTTAATGGAATGGAGGTGGTGGTTCATCGGTAGGGGTGGCTCACTCTTGTGGAAGAAGCAAGTGAAATATGGGCTCATGGATGGGGAACATGTTGAGATAAAACTCATCTTGTTTGGTATGGGGAATGATGGGCTCCGATTCTTCTTCAGATTCATCTAAAATTATCGACATAAGCTCGAATTCTTCATAGATTTCATCATCAGAATTATTGGGATGGAGGGCTTCTTCTCCTGAATTGAGATTAAGCCTTTGGAAGGCTTGTTCAAGAGAAGAGGTGGTGGAAAGTGGGTGGTAACCTAGACCTGAATGGTCATGCACCTCTTGATATGGAACATCGATAGGTTGATGCACTCCCTGTTCATGCAATCCTAGGCCATGACCTTGCCAATTGACTATGTGGAAATATCGAGATGGAAATCCCATCATGTTTGGAATGTTGGCAAGTGTTGGTTCTTTGGGTTCTTCTATGGGAGTTAGACTTGATGAAGAATCAATCCCCCATATACAAAATTTATGCTATTTGGAGCTGAACCCATGTTATATACTTCTCCTATGGCTAAAGGTGGGTCACATGGGTGATCAAAATCCTTAGCATTAGGAATGGTGAGGGGTGTGATGGTGATGTCTTGGACCACATATTCACCAATACCAGTATTAGTGAGGTGGACCTCGACTTGGGATGACATGGAAGGACTATGGTTAGATGATGGCTTGAGGAATGGTGAAGATGGAGATATCTCACAATCCATCAATTCGACTTGTGAAACATTAGGTGATGGTGATGGATTGGTTTGGGAAGGTTGTTGAATGGATGATGATGATGAGGATGGCAATGATGTTGATGATGTGGATTGATTGTGACCACATGTGCATGTAGTCAATGATGAAGATGATGGGGGTGTGGAAGCTTGATGATGATTGGTGATAGGGAGCTCCTCAGGAATGGGATCCTTTGATGAAGAGATTGGTGAAGTGGTGGATGGATTGGATGATGGTGAAAGAAAAAGGTGAGTGGAAGGAAGCATGGACTCATAGGGATTTGAAATGAAATTGCAATACTTAAATGGCTCGACGTCCATCGGTATGCAATGTACTTGTCCCTCATGAACATATTTCAAACATTGATGTAGTATTGAAGGGACACATCTCATTTCCCTCATCCAAGGTCTTCCAAGGAGTACATTGTATGCCATGGATCCTTCCAAGATGTGAAACATGGTATGCAACATTTTGACCCCTACTTCAATGGGTAAAACAATAGTGCCAACTATGGAACACAAAGCATCATTAAATGCTTTGAGGGTGAATGATGACTTGGTGATATGAGATGGAGGAAGGTTCAAATGATGAAGAGTGGATGTGGTGATGATGTTGATAGAGGAACCAATGTCAATTAACACTCTTTTAAAAGGCTTCTTGTCAATTAGAGCCATGATATGCAATGGAGGGTCTACTGATTCTGATGAGATTGGCTTAATCTCAAAGTCATAGAATGTGATGGAAGGCTCCATGCATGTTTGGATGCTCCCCATAAAGTTGTTGAAGGCATTAGGATCTTGCGATTGTAATTCAATGGATTTCAAAATATCCATTAATGCCTCACGATGTGGAGGAGATTGTTGGATTAACTCATAGATTGATAATTTGGTGGAAGCTATTTTTAGACTTGTAGTTAATCGGCTACTCAATGAGATGATTGGTCGAGGTGGATGATTGATGGGTGGATTTGGAGGATTTGATTGACTAGGGATATGGATGGGTGATGAAGGATTGGGGGAAACTTGGATGGGTGGCGATGTAGAAGGTTGTGACACACTTGCTTGAGGTGGTTGCCTTTGTTGGTTGTTCCTTTGACCTCTAGTGACCACATGAATGGCCCCTACAAACCCTTGGTATTGTTGTATGTGATTGACTTGATTAGGAGGAGTTTTGGTGTTAGCTCCCCCTACATTTGGTTGCACCTCCTCATGATGAGGAAGTGGTGTTTGAAATATACCAAGGTTTTGGTTTTGTTGAGCGAGGGGATTATCAAGCTTGATCACCCCCAAGTCAATGAGGTCTTGCACTATGTCTTTAAATACATGGCAATTGTTAATGTCATACCCATTTTGCCTATGATAAGGATAAAATAGATGCTCTTGATAGTGTTTACTATGTTTGGTGGGATCATCAGGTCTGATTTTGGGTAAAGCAAGTTTGTTTGTGTCATATAACCTTCAAAAAATGGAAGCATATGACTCAGCTAAGGGGGTGTATTGGTAATTTTTTAGATAGACTATCATCGAGGATGGTTTTCCATAGTTGGCACTATGTTCTGCATGGCTTGTGTTGTTGAGGGTACCACATGATAAGCAATTTGTTATGGTGTTTGTTGCATGGGTTGTTGTTGAGCCATTACCGATTGGCTCATGACCACTTGATTAACTTGATTGGGCTGATTGGCTGGGGTAGCCTGTGTTGATTTTGGTTGGCTAGAATAGTTGCTTTTGTATTGGCCCTTGTTTTTCCATTCTTTCTTTTTAGGCTTAAGTATGCCTTCTTGGATTTTGATCTCCTCAATGACACTAGCCTGAGCTAAAGCTTCTTCAAATGATTGATAAGTTCGTAGTTGAAGCATCCAAGAGATAGGTTTTAAGCAACTCTTGGTGAATAACTTAATTAGCTCATCCATTGGTAGGGTGAATGGCAATTTAGTGATGACAACCCTCCAATGGTTTCCAAAATCGTAGATAGATTCATCATCATGTTGTCTTAAAGCATAGACATCAGATAATGAGATCTTCTTTTTAACATTTAAGATGAAATGCTCAAAGAATTGATCAATCAATTTCTCAAAAGTATAAATACTATGGCTTGGCAATTGATTATACCATTCTATGGCATCCCCTCCTAATGTTTGAGGAAAATTTCGAAGCATGAGAGCATTGTCATTTTGAATTCTAAAGCATGCATGTACAAAAGTGCTCACATGTTCTTTGGGATCCTCAGTTCCCTTAAATTTGTCAAACTTAGGTACCATGAAATATGTCGAATCAATCTTGGTTTGAAAAACTAGGAGTATATTGAATCAATTGATCTATCTATTTTTGCATGGCCTTAATTCGAGGGTCTTCCTTAGGAATGTGGAAGCCCTAAATTACCTGATGATTTTGTGGTGGAGTGGAGAAATGTTGTGGAGTGACTAAGTGATGATGAGATTGATAATGATGGCTAGGTGAATTTGATGGAAATTGATGAATGGGAGATTGATGATGAAAATATGGGGAATTATGGAATGAGGTTGATGTATGAAGGTTATGGCTAGGCTAGCCAATGGGAATAGGATGGGTGATGGTATGGCTTGGTGGGGGAATATGGATAGAAACCATAGAATATTATGGTGCCCATGATGGACCCTGGTTAACAAGGATAGTCTGAGTAGAGTTATGTAAAGGCTTAGGGTTCACTTGTACTTGTTGTTGAGCATTTTGATGTTGTCTAAGAAATTTGTTTAGGTGTTCCCATGCCTCACTAATATCTCTATCAGAGTCTAAGGGTATGGAGGTATATGGTATGGAAGATGTGGCTTGGGGATAAGTTACACTAGGTATGGCAACTTGTGAGGCTAAAACTTGTGAAGCAACATTTACATGTGCTTCATACAAGGGGTTGGTGTAAGTGGAAGTATATGAGGTGCTAGGAGCACATGAGGGTTGGGGAATGGACATATGGGAAGAAGGTGCAATTGATGCCTCAAAAAGAGGGTTAGTATACACCTGGGTGAAGGTGGATGGGGGTTGGGAATAAATAGGCTCTTGTTGTAAAGTAGGATCCTATCTAGGTGAATTGGGAATGGACTCTAAGGTATAGTTAGAAGACTTCATGAGAGCTTCTACTCTTGCCATGTCTATATGGGTAATGTGATGGTCGATGGTAGGGGAGGTTGACTCCTCTTGGGGCATGGCCATATGAAAGGTTGTGGATGGCAAAGAATGTGATGGACCTATAGATAAATCTGCCTATGTCACATTTAGGGACTCTACCATAGAAGTGGTGGGGAAGGTGGATGAAGGTTCCATTTGATTATCTTGATTTAATGCTTGTTTTTATTTTTGTGTTAGGACCATAAAGCAAATAAATCAAAATACAGATTATGTAATAAACTGAAACACCCAATTTAAATTTCACAATAAAAACAAACAACCAATGCTAAGTTTGTTTAACATGTGTGTCTTACCTTGTTCATTGGTTATCTCATTTTAATGTGAGTTCATTTCTTAGGTTTCAATCTTGTGTGTTTCAAATGTACTAATATGAATTAATCAAAAAGAAAGGTAAAAACTATGGTTAAGCTGAGGCAATGAGATTCTTGCTGGTGATGAAATCCAACAAGTTTGCTCGAGGGTGACCTAGGGTTTCTAAGGGTAGATATTGGTGGATGGAGATGAATGCCACCATCACCAAATCTCAAGCAATGGTTGGTGATGAAATCCAACCACTACTATTTTAAGTGAAATGTGTTGTGTGTGAATTGTTCATTTTAAGGTTTTCATTTATTAATGTGGACAAACAATGTTAGGAGCAACTAATTTCATAAATCTAAGTCAGAAGCCAACAAGAGAATGCCAATTTCTCCAAAGGGTGTGAAGTACACCGCTTAAGACCCCCTATCAAAATAGTCGGAGGGTTCATCCACCCCTCTTCCTGGAATCACCCAATGGTAGGAATACTCTTGGCACCCTAATGATGTTCCTACTTAGATAGATAAAAGAAGATACTTCTAACCCTAAAATGCAACTCTAATTTATGCAAATTATCAATTCAAATGCAATCAGAATGCAACACTTTATATTTGTGAAAACCTAAAATGCAAACTAAGATGAATTATTTTCTAGATTACTTAGTGATTGTTCATTTTATGCCTAAAATAAAAAAAATATTAAAGAACCCAAAATATGTAAAATAGTAAAACTAGATTTTGGATAGTGGACTTACTAGACAACCTATGTATCTACTCCAAATCACTATAAAATACACCTAGGTGCTTTTGAGATGCCCTAGGGTGCTTTTGGAATACCTCTAGGCATTTTTGGATGATCCTCGAGTGCCACAGAGCATTCATGCACTTCCTACAACTTTCGACAAGTCTTCAAAAACCCTAACAGGCGAAGAATGCTTGATTTGTGCTCCTGCAAATCTACAAAATAAGACAACAAATAGTAAGTTAGTGATGAGCAAGGTGCAACCAAAGTATTTTCATTGTTGTCAACACAGTCAGGTTGATCAGTTGATGCAATGGATAGGAGTTCATTGATGAGCAAGGTGTAGCCAAAGTGTAATGGACAGGAGTTCATTGATGAGCAAGGTGCAGCCAAAGTATAATGGATAGGAGTTCATTGATGAGCAAGGTGTAGCCAAAGTGCAATGGACAGGAGTTCATTGATGAGCAAGGTGCAGCCAAAGTATAATGGACAGGAGTTCATTGATGAGCAAGGTGCAGCCAAAGTATTTTCATTATTGTCAACACAGACAGAGGATCGGTTGATGTAATGGATAGGAGTGCAGAGGTCATTAGATAGATCGGTTGATGAAGTGAACAAGAGTTCAAAGCAGTCAGAGCATGTACAGTGAATTTCCAAGAAGACAGAAGTGGCCCAGATTCAAAGGATCAAAGAAAAAGACAAGTAAGAAAACATGTCGCGATATCGCGACATGTTGAGAAGAAAGAAGGTAGAAAGAAAAATTGTCGTGATATCATGACATGTTTGGCCAAAAAGAAAAACTGTCGCAATATCGCGACATGTTTGGCCAAAAAAAAAAATTGTCGCGATTTCGCGACATGTTGGAGGAAACAAAGCCAAGTAGACAAAATGTCATGATTTCGCAACATGTTGGAAAAGAGAGAAAGCACAAAGAAAACTGTCATGATTTTACGACATGTTAGAAGAGAGAGAAAGCATAAGGAAAACTGTCATGATTTCGTGACATGTTAGAAGAGAGAGAAGAAAGAAAAACTATCACGATTTCGCGACATGTTGGAAAAGAGAGAAAGTGCAAGGAAAACTATCACGATTTCATGACATGTTGGAAGAGAGAGAAAGCGCAAGGAAAAATGTCAAGATTTTGTGACATGTTCGGTGAAAAGGTGTAAGCAAGAAAACTGTCATGATTTCACGACATATTTGGAGAGAAGGCATAGGCAAAGAAAACTGTCACAATTTCATGACATGTTTGGAGAGAAGGCCCAAGCAAAGAAAAACTATCGCGATTTCATGACATGTTTGGAGATAAGGTGCAAGCAAAGAAAACTGTCATGATTTCGTGACAAGTTCGGGGAGAAGGAGCTCGCAAAGAAAAGTGTCACGATTTCGTGACAATTTGCAAGAAGGATGGTATGGACAAAAAAGTGTCACAATTTCATGATAGGTTCGAGAGAAAGAGCTCGCAAGGAAAAGTGTCACGATTTCGCAACAATTTGCAAGAGAGTCAGTACAGACGAAAATGTGTCACAATTTCACGACAGGTTCGAGCTTGCAAGAAAAAGTGTCGCGATTTCATGACAATTTGCAAGAGAGGTAGTACGGATGAAAATGTGTCATGATTTCATGACAGGTTCAAGAGAAAGAGCTTGCAAAGAAAAGTGTCACAATTTCACGACAATTTGCAAGAGAGGCAGTACGAAAGAAAATATGTCATGATATCATGACATGTCGGGTTTTCATGACCCGATGAAAAGAAAAGTGCTAAGGAGAAAATATGTCACGATTTTGTGACATGTCGGGTTTTCACGACCCGAAGAGAAGAGAGAGAGTAAGGAAGCGAGAGTGTCACGATTTTGTGACATGTTCTATTTTTGTGGGGTCAAGGCAAGAAAAGAGACAAGGCAACAAGAGTGTCGCGATTTTGCAACATGTGTTTTCACGGGCCAAAGACAAAAAAGGCACAAGGTAGTGAAAGTGTCACGATTTCGTGACATGTTCCATTTTCATGGGTGAAAGGCAGAGAAAGGCATAAGGCAGCAAAAGTGTCGTGATTTCATGACATGTCATGTTTTCGTTGGTGCATGCCGAGAAGAGTGCAAGGAAGTGAAAAGTGTCATGATTTCGTGACATGTCATGTTTTCGCTGGTGCATGCCGAGAAGAGTGCAAGGAAGTGAAAAGTGTCATGATTTTGCAACATGTCATGTTTTCACTGGTGCAAGCCAAGTAGAGTGTACAGAGGTAAAAAGTGTCGCGATATCGTGACATGTTGTGTTTTCACGGGTGCATGCCGAGAAGAGGACAAGGAGGCAAAAAGTGTCATGATATCGTGACATGTTATGTTTTCATGGTCAACGACCAAGAAAAATTCAAAAGGGTAGAAATGTCACGATATCACGACATATTGTTTTTTGCCATGCAAAAAAGGAGAACCCAGCCGAAGTAAAGTTAACTGAAGGAAAATGGCAGTTACAGATGCATTTGCAGAGGAAATACATGCAACCAAAATTAGAAGAGTTAACTGAAGTCAGTACAACAGTTACAGGTGCAGTTACAGATAAAAATCATGTAGTTAAATAAGAATAGTAAACTGAAGTAATTACGCAATTACAGGGGTAGTTACAGTGACAGTAAATAGAAGTCATTACTACAGTTACAAGATCCATTACAAAGAAATATCATGTAGTAGTGGTTACTAAAAGTCATCATACGAAGACCACGATTTGGACAGAGAAACGTCTCGAAGCCCAAACAAAGAACCGTTCTATTAATAAGATTGCATGTGAGAATAAATAAGTCGTTACTATTAATAGGCTGCATACGCGAATATGGAAGTTAAGAATAGAAACAGAACACTGTTATAAAAGGAGATTTGCATGAAGTAGTAAGGTTGAGCTTCGTGCGAGAAGAGAGAGCAGTGTGTTGCAGAATAGAGGGAAAGTTCTACGAAAAAGAGAATATAGAGCACTGCTGAGTGAAGAGCGATGAAGAAAGAGTGCAGCTAATAGAGCACGAATGAGAGAGTGCGACAGCAAGTGCGTAGAAGGAATATGTGTTTCTTGAATTGAAAGAGAGGTTGGATGAGCAATAGACTAGTAAGGGTATTGTAAAAGTGAAGGCATATTTATGTCAATCTAAGATTCAAAATAGAAATCCAAGTTGGTGCTTGGAATCAGGGGTTGGTGCTCCTTCTAGTTGGTGCTGGTAAATCAAGGGTTGGTGCTCCTTTCTGTTGGTGCAGATAAATTAGGGGTTGGTGCTCCTTCTAGTGTGTGCTGGTAAACTATTTGTAAAGTTGGTGCTTTGCAAAGGCTAGATTTGGATGGGAGTCCAAGTAGTCTATTTTTGAGGAGTAGCCAAAACTGGTGAACCTCGTTAAATCATGTGTTGTGGAATGCTCTCTTGTTATATTGGATTTATCTATTTTAAGTTCTCCTTGCTTTAGTTTTAAGAGTTGTAGATTTGAATTTAAATAGCTACACTGATTCACCCCCTCTCTCAGTGCCATTGTAAGACTAACAATTGGTATCAGAGCCAAGTTCCTAGTTTTGGCTAAATCAGTCAAGGTTGATCTTGGATTAGTACATAATGGCTAAAAAGAATAGATCCTCTGTCAAAAAGGCATCCCAGTCAGTTTCAATTTTTGTAGAAGAGAAAATTGAACTAGAAAAGGTAGAAGAAGTGAATCCTGAAGTTTGTGATGAAAATCTTGAGATTGAAGTAGATTTAGAAGGTGAGTTGATCTCTGCACTTGAAGAGTTGAGTATAGAAAAGAAAAAGAACAAAAGAATGTCCAAGAAGTTAGAAGAATATGGGGATGAGATTGAAGATCTCTTCCTACAAGTTCAAAAGGCCAAGAAATTAGAAGAAGCCTTGAAGACACACCTGGATGATGAGGATGATGTATGCAACACAAGTGAAGAGGAATCTAACAAAGTTATTGTTGATCTAAAGCTGCAAGTAGAAAAGTACAAAAGGATTGAAGATATTCTCAGGTCTCAAATCAATGAGAAAAAGACTGTTTGCTGCAAACAAGAAGAAGAGATTGTTTCTTTGAAGAAACAACTAGAAGAGGCCAACATAAATCTAAAATATGAGAAGAGCATTGAATTACTAGATAAAATGAGAAAACAACAAAGAAGCTCCATGGATAAGTTTGGTCTTGGATATGAAGCTGAACAACCGTCATCTTCCAAAAGTACAAAAAATAAGAAGTCCACTGCTGAAGGATCGAAGCAAGAAAATTCTGAAGCTGAATCTTCAAAAGGAAGAAAATATCAAAGAAGATCTACAGCAAAGCAACCACAGCAAAAGAGGTTCTCTCACTCTCACTCTTTTAATAATAATTCTTATAATGGCTATTGTTTTAGATGCAACCAGTATGGTCACAAGGCAATTTATTGTGGATTGAATAATAGATCAAAGAGTTATGTTGGTAGAAATACATTCGTTGAACACCATATGCAATGTTTTAAATGTAATGGTCATGGGCACATAGAAAGGTTTTGTCCAAGAACTTTTGTATCTAATCTAAGGCAAGACAACAGATTTCATCAGACACAAAGAATGCAACACAGACAAGGACGAAATCATGTGCATCAAATAAATGAAAATAATCATCCATCAAGGATGCACAAGAGACAACCATCTAAGAGAAATGATCAATTTTATGAAAAGGTTCAAAACTGTGATGCAGTTGAGAAACTCAAGCCCAAGTTCAGGAAAGTCTAGAGAAAGGCAGAAGAAAGGAAATCATGTCTCCTTGGACTGAAGGAGGCTACTCCGCCATTGCTCTAAGCAACTCCAGGTGGCACATCCTCAAGGGGAGAAATATTAAAGTTTTATTTAAATGCTCCTATGTATTTGTTTGGTTATCTGAGGATGAAAGGCAAATAGTCAGGATATTGTTGTTTCAGTTGTCAAGTGTGTTTTCAGTTCTTGTAATTGTTTGTGGAGGTGTCATGAAGGGTAGTGATTGAATTGAGAGTCGTCATCATTGGTAGTATTGCTTATGTCATTGTTGTTTTGTTGATGGTTCTTACTGCCACTGTTCATAGCTATGGATTATAACAGTTCAGATAAGTTGGCTGAGTGGAAATAATGTTTGCCCTAGCTGCATATATCTGTTTCGATAAAAGCAACGTGTATTTGTTCTACACTTTGAGGTGAATATTGTTAGATCTCTCATGACGCCTTGGTGAATATATTTAATTCACAGATAGTTTCATTTTAACTGTTGATAAAATGCCAATCCAAGGTTAAGAAGTATGAGGCTGAGTAAGGTGCACTATGGTTGGCCATAAAGTGTTTGAGAAAATGTCTTCTCCTGATTTGCACAGTTGAAAGTAAGGTGTGATATGTAGTAAATGTAGAAAACTCAGATCAGGTTGTAAATATAAAAAGGAATTTGGTTGTGCTGCAGTACAATATTTGATGCTTACACAGAGTTGAAAGTGGATTGAGGTAGCCTGCTGGACTCTCACTGAAGAGAGAGACAAACAACTGACATTAGGTTCAAGCTTGTTGAGAATATCCAAGATGCATGGTGGAGATGTATGTAGATGCTGCTGGCATTGCAGAACAAAAATTTGGCTATATAAGATTATTGTATGCCTTCACTAACGATGGACAAGTTTGAGTTTACAAAGCAACAGAGGGTAGTTGCATAGAAGACAGTGGTCCAGTCATGTTCTTACACATGTTATATTGGTGAAGTTGACGGTGATGGTGTCATTCACTAGTTATTGTTGCTATTCACATTATTGATATTGTTGATGCCTATTATGCTTATCATGATGTTGTCAATCAGTGAAATGAAGTGGTCTTGGACTCAGGGGGAGAATTTATGCATTTGTTTATCTTATTGCTCATGTTTATGATTTATACTAACTGTAATAATTTTTGCTTGAAAATGTTGTGCATGGACTCAGGGGGAGTCTACAGCCGCCCTTTGGTATTATTGTCAAAGGGGGAGAAGAATTACAGGTAATTGCACACAATTACGTGTGTTGCCAACAATTCCAAAGAGGAAGATTGATGAGCAAGGTGCAACCAAAGTATTGTCATTGTTGTCAACACAGTCAGGTTGATCAGTTGATGCAATGGACAGGAGTTCATTGATGAGCAAGGTGCAGCCAAAGTGCAATGGACAGGAGTTCATTGATGAGCAAGGTGCAGCCAAAGTATAATGGATAGGAGTTCATTGATGAGCAAGGTGCAGCCAAAGTATTGTTATTGTTGTCAACACAGACAGAGGATCGGTTGATGTAATGGACATGAGTGCAAAGGTCATTAGATAGATCGGTTGATGAAGTGAACAAGAGTTCAGAGCAGTCAGAGCATGTATAGTGAATTTCCAAGAAGACAGAAGTGGCCCAGATTCAAAGGATCAAAGAAAAATACAAGTAAGAAAACTGTCGCGATATCGCAACATGTTTTTTGTCATGATATCGCGACATGTTGAGAAGAAAGAAGGCAGAAAGAAAAATGGTCGTGATATCATGACATGTTTGGCCGAAAAGAAAAACTATCGCGATATCGTGACATGTTTGGCCAGAAAGAAAAACTGTCACGATTTCGTGACATGTTAGAGGAAAAGAAGCCAAGTAGAAAAATTGTCGTGATTTCGTGACATGTTGGAAAAGAGAGAAAGCGCAAGGAAAACTATCACGATTTTGCAACATGTTAGAAGAGAGAGAAAGCGCAAGGAAAACTGTCACAATTTCGTGACATGTTAGAAGAGAGACAAGAAGAAAGAAAAACTGTCGTGATTTCGTGACATGTTGGAAAAGAGAGAAAGCACAAGGAAAATTGTCGCGATTTTGCGACATGTTGGAACAAAAAGAAAGCGCAAGGAAAATTGTCACGATTTCACATGTTCGGTGAAAAGGTGCAAGCAAGAAAACTGTCATGATTTCATGACATTTTTGGAGAGAAGGTGCAAGCAAAGAAAACTATCATGATTTCATGACATGTTTGGAGAGAAGGCACAAGCAAAGAAAACTATCGCGATTTCGTGACATGTTTGGAGAGAAGGTGCAAGCAAAGAAAACTGTCGTGATTTCGTGACATGTTCGGGGAGAAGGAGCTCACAAAGAAAAGTGTCATGATTTTGTGACAATTTGCAAGAAGGATGGTACGGATGAAAAAGTGTCACGATTTCGCGATAGGTTCGAGAGAAAGAGCTCGCAAGGAAAAGTGTCGTGATTTCATGACAATTTGCAAGAGAGGCAGTATGGAAGAAAATGTGTTATTATTTTGTGACAGGTTCGAGAGAAAGAGATCATAAGGAAAAGTGTCACGATTTCATGACAATTTGCAAGAGAGGTAGTACAAACAAAAATGTGTCATGATTTCACGACAGGTTCGAGAGAAAGAGCTTGCAAAGAAAAGTGTCGCGATTTCACAACAATTTGCAAGAGAGGCAGTACAAAAGAAAATATGTCATGATATCGTGACATGTCGGGTTTTCATGACCCGATGAAAAGAAAAGTGCTAAGGAGAAAATATGTCACGATTTTGCGACATGTCGGGTTTTCACGACCCGAAGAGAAGAGAGAGAGTCACAATTTCGTGACATGTTCTATTTTCATGGGGTCAAGGCAAGAAAAGAGACAAGGTAGTGAGAGTGTCGCGATTTCATGACATGTTGTGTTTTCATGGGCCAAAGATAGAAAAGGCACAAGGCAACGAAAGTGTCACGATTTCGCGACATGTTCCATTTTTGCAGGTGAAAGGCAGAGAAAGGCATAAGGTAGCAAAAGTGTCACGATTTTGCGACATGTCATGTTTTCGTTGGTGCATGCCGAGAAGAGTGCAAGGAAGCAAAAGTGTCACGATTTCATGACATGTCATGTTTTCGCTGGTGCATGCCGAGAAGAGTGCAAGGAAGCGAAAAGTGTCACGATTTCATGACATGTCATGTTTTCACTGGTGCAAGCCAAGTAGAGTGTACGAAGGTGAAAAGTGTCACGATATCGTGACATGTTGTGTTTTTGTGGGTGCAAGCCGAGAAGAGGACAAGGAGGCAAAAAATGTCACGATATCGCAACATGTTATGTTTTCATGGTCAATGACCAAGAAAAAGTCAAAAGGGCAGAAATATCGTGATATTGCGACATATGTTTTTCGCCATGCAAAAAAGGAGAACCCAGTCGAAGTAAAGTTAACTGAAGGAAAATGACAGTTATGAGATGCATTTGCAGAGGAAATACATGCAACCAAAATTAGAAGAGTTAACTGAAGTCAGTACAATAGTTACAGGTGCAGTTACAGATAGAAATCATGCAGTTAAATAAGAATAGTAAACTGAAGTAATTACGACAGTTATAGGGGCAGTTACAGTGACAGTAAATAGAAGTCATTACTATAGTTATAGGAGCCGTTACAAAGAAATATCATGCAACAGTGGTTACTGAAAGTCATCAGATGAAGACCACAAGTTGGACAGAGAAACGTATCGAAGCCCAAACAAAGAACCGTTCTATTAATAAGATTGCATGTGGGAATAAATAAGCCATTACTATTAATAGGCTGCATGCGCAAATATGGAAGTTAAGAATAGAAACATAACACTGTTATAAAATGAGATTTGTGTGAAGTAGTAAGGTTGAGCTCCATGCGAGAAGAGAGAGCAATGTGTTGCAGAATAGAGGGAAAGTGCTATGAAAAAGAGAATATAGAGCACTATTGATTGAAGAGCGGTGAAGAAAGAGTGCAGCTAATAGAGCATGACTAAGAGAGTGTGGCAGCAAGTGCGTAGAAGGAATATGTGTTTCCTAAATTGAAAGAGAGGTTGGATGAGCAATAGACCAGTAAGGGTCTTGTAAAAGTGAAGGCATATTTATGTCAATCTAAGATTCAAAATAGAAATCCAAGTTGGTGCTTGGAATCAGGGGTTGGTGCTCCTTCTAGTTGGTGCTGGTAAATCAGGGGTTGGTGCTCCTTTCTGTTGGTGCAGATAAATTAGGGGTTGGTTCTCTTTCTAGTGTGTGCTGGTAAACTGTTTGTAAATTTGGTGCTTTGCAAAGGCTGGATTTGGATGGGAGTCCAAGTAGTCTATTTTTGAGGAGTAGCCAAAACTGGTGAACCTCGTTAAATCGTGTGTTGTGGAATGCTCTCTTGTTATATTTGCTTTATCTATTTTAAGTTCTCCTTGCTTTAGCTTTAAGAGTTGTAGATTTGAATTTAAATAGCTACACTGATTCACCCCCCCTCTCAGTGCCATTGTAAGACTAAAATTTAGATGGCAAGATAAATTAAAATATGAAACCCTTAGGGGTACCACCGTTATTAGAGCTAAAAATGTGACACCAAACTTGCATTTGCACAACAAAATGGAATTTATATTGATAAAGGGGGGAGCCTAGAAACTTCATTGTTACAATAGTGGATCCAAGAATCCCTTGATACAATATTATAAACTTTGCTAGGGTTCTTTAAAATCCTAGCCATAAATAATTGGTGGTGTCTTCAACTACGTCTTTTCTCCCAACAAGGTTGAGTGGGCTTCTAAGTATCTAATATCAGGCCACTCCTTAAATAGTTATCCAATGCTTCTGATGTATTATCCAAGCCTATAAATAAAGAGACAAAAGAATTAGTAATAACAAATGAGGGCTCCATAGTGTGAGCCCTAAAAAATCATAATTTAAAAACCCTAGTTATAGCAATGCAAATGGTAACACGATAAGATAACAGGAAATATAATAACATAAACAAATTTACCTTATTGTTTGATGATGGATGGATTTGTTATAGGTCGATGGTGGGGGTGTGTCCTAGAAACACCTAAAGATCTCATTCAATATTATAATAGGGCTTTGAAAAACACATGGGTTATACAAGAGTGCAATAGGGCGCTTGGGATGTTTGTAAAGCATAATAGAGCACTTGGGAGATCTGTGAAGCATAGCAGGATGCTCAGGAGGTCTATAGAGAGCAGTAGGGCACTCGAGAGGTCAGATAATATTTGCAAAAGTATATTTTATGAGGGTGAGGAATCCAATGGTGATGGCAATGAGCGAGGCGATGGAGTAATGGTAGATGAATTAGGGTAAATTTAGGTTTAAGGTACACAAATATCAGTTGGAACTCTAAGGCACTTAGCGTATTTAGAAACTTAGGAAAATTAGGTTGCTCTTTAGCTAGTTAAGATTCCAGAGAACTTCTAGGGGGGTTGAGTCTTAAAATAACACAAATTAATTGTCCTACCTAGGGAATACTTTAGGGTTTTAGCGATACTAATCGTGTGGTTGAAATAAAAGCATATTTAAGGGTGGACAATCAATATAGGATATGGCATGGATTAAGGTAAATGAATGGATGATATTAGATGAGATCGGACGACTAGGAATAATCCACTTTATAAATATATATTTATTAAACATATATTAAAATATAATATAAAATATTATATTAAAAAATATATAAAATAAATATGAATAATGGTCCAAAATAGCGATAAATAGAGATGGTGGACAAATGAATTGTGGGAGAGCATGTATGGAGGACAAATGACTATATTTTGGTGTCTACAATTTTCAAACACCCTACTTTTGTAGGTGAAGGTATGATTTCTATCTCTTCTTCTCCTTCTCCTTTCCCAAAAGAACCCCCTTCCCATTCTCAATAAGAGTTGGAATAGAAGGTACCCTCTCCCCCTCATAATTCACCACCTACTTCATAAGCTATTTTAGAGGGTTAAACCAATCCATCTCCTCCACATTCATCAAAAATTCCAACAACATCATTGCCTCTTCTTTCATCTCCACCCCCAAAGTTGTTACCATTAGTAATATTAGAAGGACATCTTATTTCATCTTTCCCATATTATTCCATGATCATAATATCTACCATAATATCCTTCCCAGTCACAACTTTTGTAATAAGTATAAAATCTACTATCCTCACAACCACTCCTCTTTCATCAGCATCTGAGTTTGTCATTCCTTACCTTATAGCTACTCCAACCTCTACAAATCATCCCACAATAGCCTGTTTGTAGAAAGGAAAGGAGGTCTAACAAAAAATTCAAGTTTTTTGGGTTGAGAAATTGTCTAAGTATTCAAAGTAGATGGCTAAATGAAGAAAATCCATGATTGTTGATCCAGTAACAAGGAAAATTATAGCTAGATGCATCACTCCTATGGTAAGCAAACCATAAGGAGACATGAATGTAGAATACTATCATCTAGAGGATCATATAGAGGATATTGATAAATTGTAGGTGGAGGATGAGTTGGTGATATCAAAGGCTCACCTTGAAATTTTCTATGTCAAGATTGACATTTATAGGGAACAATGTGGAAAGTTGGAGGAAAAATTTGAGAAGCTGAAGAAGACAATCAGTAATTAGATAAAGATGGAGAAAGTTGTGAGAAATTGTTAGGAGAAAGAAAAATGATGATATTGTATTATACATGAAATGAGTTACATATATAAGCAGAAGGCCTATATGATAAACTGACAAGTGTCAATATAAAATGACAAATGTCAAAATAGAGGCATAGTGCACTTTAATTCTAACATTCCCCTTAAAGTGCACTATCCTAACTAAAGAAAAAAACAAGTCAACATTAGGTAACATTCCCCCTTAATGTTGACTTCTCTAAAAGCAACCTATCATCCTCTTTTATTGCTGATTTGGTCTAGGCTCGTGCTCTTTGCGCTTGTCTCTCCAACTATGAATAATGCTAGATTTATTGTGTATACATCTCGGTCTGTTGCCTCAGGGTCAGCCACTTCCACGGGTCTGTTGCCACTGGGTCAACTGTCTAAGTGCCTTAGGGTCATCATGGGTGCCTCAGGGTCAGCCACTTTTGGGTATGTTGCCTCTATAGGTCATCCTCAGAGGATGTTGCCTCTCGTAGGTCACTGACTAGCTCCACCATAAATATCAAATCCCTCCTTATGGTGAAATCAATCTAGAAGGTGTCGGTCTCTACAAAAAATGTACCTTAATACAAAGGAAAAACAAGCCATATAAGAGTGTCGGTTTCTCGAAAATGCACTCAATACAATAAAATGAGCCATAGATCCAAATATGGAGGAGAAGAAGAAAGAAGAAGAGAATCTTCTGAAGTGTCTTCGTATGTAGTCTTCAGAAGTAGATCCGAAAAAACCTCGGATAGAGTCTAGGGTGTCTATGTCTGTAGTCCCTAGAATAAGTGTCCTTAAGGTAGTCACCTCATATTACCGGAATGCATGAGTAACCAGCCGCTGCATCCGCCAAGTAGAAAGAGGATATTACTAGATACTAGGTTCACTTATAAGTGCCTTGGGAGTGTCGGGTTCAACCGAGAGTGCACTCCAAGGTAGAAAATTTTGAGGCTAAAAAAATCAAATAAAATAGCCTCAGAATTACAAATGGACACCACCAATGTGTTTGTCTTGAAAAAATATTTCCAACGACTATAAACATGGCTATAGTCGGATCTCAATAAGTCCTTCATCCATGGGAAAAACAATAGTAACCTCACTAAGCAGCAAATACCCCTCGCAATGTGGCGGCATCGCTCTCTAGAAGAATAAAAACAAATCAATTTACCCTCACAGGGGAATTACATGGGCCATCTAGGGCCTTCAGCTCCCACTTCCACTCTCCATGTGGAAAAGGATTAAAAATTAACCAATAAGTCCATATTGTCGGCCAATAAGACTCTCCATACATGTTTAAAAGTAAAGTGACCTTTCTCCACTTTAATTAAAATAGATTGCCCGCCCTTTCAATAAGTCTAACATATGAAATTTTAATTAAATGCCTTGTCGGCCATCATTGTTTCACCATTTGCCTCAAAAATTAAGATTCCCTCCACTTAACTGATGATAATGTGGATGCTAACTGTAATATTGGATCTGAAGTTCCACTCTGGCTTGAATGATGTTAGATGTGGGTTCGGCCTATGACGTGGGTGGAAATATTAGGTTCGAATCCCTCGACACAACGTTGAACAACAAGGTATAAAAAAAAATCTGTTTGCACGGCAACGACTTCCAATGGACATCTCCATGACCATCAGATGTCTTCATTGAGCGACGACATCGACGTTCATTAAACTCCACCTCCACCTTCATTAAACTGCATGCGCTTCTCCAATTTCAGCATCGTTGAAGTACTTCACTTGTACCTATACCATTGCATTAGTTTTCCTTACGTCATCTGATCCAGCAGACACAATGTACTATTCGAAAGTTAAAAAAAAACTTATCCTTCACAACCAAAGTCATCTCTTCGATACAGAAGGCGTTCTCCATTTAAAAAAAAAAAAACTCCGCAGACACATGGGCAATTTCTTCAAATATATACACTTGGCCAAGGCAAAAGCATGTGCTCCACAGGTTTGCTAACTACGCCCAAACCATGTCAGATTTAAAAACAAATACTAGCATCATTCGACGTGTCCTTCGGGATTTCAAAATGGGAAAACCGCTCACATTGATTTCTTATCTCGGTCGCTCCTGCTTCAAAGATAGATCTTGAACACATGGCTGTTGAAAAATGTGCACCACAGGGAGTTTTCATAGACAGCATCATGTCAAAAAAAAAATCAACAGATGGCTCTATGGCAGCGCTATGGCACTTCAAAAGTCGTGGCGATTGAGATGGCTCTATGGCAGCGCTGTGGGCTTCACTGCTAGCTCCCAATGTCTACAACATGATGGCATTCAAATACGCTCCAAATACACTTTAGCATATCAAACTACCAGAATCTGCAACCCTTGGTTAGTACTGCTAGCGGTATGACATGCTTCATTGAATCTTGCCACTATGCTGATTAGGCAGGCAATGAAACTTAAAGATACCTATGTATTATGGTAGGAATGTTCACGGAAGCACAACAATCTGTGCCAGTATTGATGCTAGAATTCTGGAGAAAAAAACAAGTTTATGGGGTCGGTGACTTTCTTCGTGGTGAAATATGGCGTCTCCTATCTGGTGCTTTTCAGAAAATACAAGCACCCCCAGAGATCGGAGGTGTCCAGATGCACAATGTCGATAGCACATGACCCCCTCATCACAAGTTGTGTTTCATTGAATCTGCACCGAGCTCCACCACACCGCTCATCATAAGTAGAATCCTCCACCAAATCTCGCTCCACTACTGGGCCAGAATCCTCCAAGAATGAAACAAAGTGAGTTGCAGAAGATAAAACCTAGTTTAGAAAAGTCATTGCGAGGTAAATTTTTTTTTTTTTGTACATCTGCATGAACAGAAAGTGAACTCCTGCTTCCACAAAAAACGCCCGCCAATCGCTCCACTTGCAGTATTCAAGGGCCCAAACGTGGGAAAAATTTCTAATTTTTTTTTTTGAAACATCCGTCAATCAAGGGCCTTGATGAACGTAACGAAGCCATCTCATCTAGATTTAATCGTAAATTGCCACGCTCGTCGGGCCACCTAGCCATGCATTTAAACATTCCATAGATCTATACACTGATTGTGGGAACAATTGCCACATTTTGCTCGTTGGCTTCAAACCCTCTGCTATAAACCTGGTAGCTATGTCTTTGTTCATAACGATTTTGTAGAGCACAGAACTGGAATCCGTGAGCAGGGTAGCATCCGCCTTACGCATGAACATGCGACGGTACGCCTCGGCCACCATCGTATCCTCCGAAATAGTTATTGAGAGCTCCATCAAGGTCCACCATTCTGCAGATCTAAAAAAAAAATTAAAAAATATTTTCCAAACTTTAAAATTCTTACCATCTGGTTTCTGATCCATCAAATTATGGAGAGCATACTCCCTCGATAAAAAAAATTAAAAAAATAGGAAAAAAATGAGAGGGGAGGGAGGATTTCCATGAGGGAAATCCCCCGTCAAGGGTTTCACAGGCAGGAGAGGGAGCCTGCTCTGATACCAAATGTTAGGAGAAAGAAAATTGATGAGATTGTATTATACATGAAATGAGTTACATATATAGGCAGAAGGCCTATATGATAAACTGACAAGTGTCAATATAAAATGACAAGTGTAAAAACAGAGGCATAGTGCACTTTAATTCTAACAGAAATGAGATCAAAAGCTAGAAAATCAAATATTAGGATGCCATAAAACTTAAATACCAAGTTGAAGAGTAAAATAAAAATAATAAAGCTCAATCCATAGAAATACAAGATTTGAAGCATCAACTTTAGATTGAGAAGGCCAAAGCTATAGGATTTTCAAAAGGAGTAAAAAATATAAGAAAGGAGATATGGTCTGAAGTCCTTGAGAAATGTTCAAAGATCTAGCCTGTAATTGATTATATGGATGATGCAAGTCATTTACTACAAGATATTAAAGAAGATCTAGATAAATTAACTAAGGAGCTACAACATTTGGTGATACTAGCAGAATAGATTTTCTAGCCATTTGAAAGCAAATTTAGTGATGCTATAAAAATCATCCTTAGCAAGGCATGGAATACTTCTAGGATTGTCACTATAATTTTGGTTGACAATAATAGGTTGCTTTAGAAGGGTTGGTTAATATTAGACAAGATTGAGGTCACACTCCAAGATATTGTAGATATTAATTAGGAGATGATGCAGTATGGTTTTGGAGGACTTTGGGTTTAAAATAATACCCTGCTAATAGAAGAGGATATACAAAAGAATGTAACCTCAATCATCCAGAATGAATCTGAGATAGATGTTTGGGAAGATCCTATTGACCAAGAGAATGTCTCTCAGATGATAAAAAAACTTCACTAGGCTCAAATATATAATGGAGGATTTGGTGAACAAGGGTAATTCCATGACTTATGAAGAGACTTCTAAGTTGGAGTATATTCATAAGCGGCTCAAAGAAACCACTAATCCTATTGAGTCAACCTGAAGCCAAGCATTACATACCCTAAAATAGATGATCCAATTGTTTGGAACAAATCCAGAGCCTAAAGATAAGTAGGAGACTTCCCAAGAAGAAGAGACCAGATAAGACCAAGAAGATGATAATGAAGAAGAGAAATAAGAAACAAGTAAATAGAAAACTCACCAGGAGGAAGAAAAATCAGAAATAGTTTCTAAATACACTGAAGAGGTACAAAATGAGCAGCTCAAGGGGTAAAATCAACAAGAGAATGAACAAGAATAAACAACCTTGTAGATGAAGTGGAATTAAAAAAATTTGTATTCATGTGTATATTTTTGTATATATTCTTTTTTATTCTAAAATTGTCAGAGAATAGTTATAAAGCATGAATCCTGTGGCAAAACATGAAGAAACCATAAATGTTTTTGTTCAATCTGGCCAGGGTTATAAAAGGAAACATAGTTTTATATAGCCATGCTGAGGCTGCATTCATGGAAGGAGTTGCAAGGTTTATTATTTTCAGCATGATTTCCATGTGAACCGTTACTCTTTGAGTATCTTCACAAATGTTCTAGAGAGTGATGGTCACATAGAAGTTATTCTATGAAGCATAATCCACTGAAGATTAAAGTTTATATTTCCTTACATCTCCTATATTTTTCCACCACATATGCTTCCTTCATTTTTACCTCCATAGATATTCTCTTTTATGAATTTCTCCTTCATTTCATATATATTTCCCCCTTCATTTTTTGTTTTCATCATTTTTGACTCCTGTAAGCAGTAAAAATCATGCATCTAAACTATTTGTAAACATATAACAAACTGAAAGCAAGAAATCATGTAACTATAACAAGATAAAAGATGATCAAAATGGGATGATCTTGATTAATCATAATGAATCTTGATTACAATCTTTCCCTCTTAGGGAATACCTCAATTTGATACAATTATTACAAATGTTGTGGCCCTTCAAAAGGGAGAGATGCATTGCAATGATTTTCACTCCTCCACTACTTTGATTATAAGAGGGCTTATTAGTTACCTCCTTCTTTGATGTCAAGAAATATTATGGCTATGATGCTCTTGGATCCTTGATTATCCATATCATCTGCACACAAGGAAACTCAAAAAACATTAATAGTAAAGCTTAACCTCTTAATATGAGGTCATTTTGTGATGATATCAATATATAAGGGAATTGCATGAAATAACAATAGAATATTTATAAATACTGAAAATAAAGAATGAAAGAATATTGGAAAGCATGAAATCTATGATAAACAAGTAATTTAAATACAAAGCATGTAAAGTCTATGGCTAAATTATAGGAAATAACCAATTAAATCCTATCTGCTTTTGAGCAGAGAAGCTGACTTTGCTAACCACTATTAAATTCAATGGCTGAGATTGCGAGCCACTATTAAAAATTGCGGCCATAGGAAAGAAGTTCTTTCCTCTAAATATCTATCCTAAAATTGATCAATTATCTTCAATAATTGATGTTCAATGGTCACATGTGTCTTAGAACATGAATTTATGGTAGGCTATCTCATATTCGTGGTTAATTGGTGAAGAATATCAAGCTTGCTCCTCAAGCCTTTGGAAGCTCCATTGATGTAGCAAAAGTTGCAATTATAAAATTGGACAACACTTCACTACTCCTCAAGGGATGCAAAATCACTCTCCAATCTAATAGGGCTTCGTTGGAATAAAATTGAGATAAATTCTTCAATTTAGGGAGGCTTTTTATAGACTTCCCAAGTCTTCATCTTGGCTTCTCAAGGAAGCCAAGATCAAGAATTTGTTGGGGCAGTTAGGAATAAGCTTCTAGAAGCTTCACAAACAAAAACCACCCAAGAAACATTGCAAATTGGTTAAATGCAACTTATTTTGCTCATCTTAAGGAGGCCAAGTTGGTTACAGGGCTAGCTGCTCTCACTTAGCATGGCTAGGGAAAAGTTGCCCTTGGCCACTATTGACAGGCACAACTAGCTCTTAGCCACTTTGATCATTAGCAGATGGGATCACAGCTGCTAATGCCATTAGTGACTCGAGTTGCATAGGACTAGACTACCCTAAATAAGTGGTTAGAACCACTATTGGATCTTGGAAAGGTCCAAGCTCATTCATATTGTATGCAAAGGTGCCCATATGAGTAGTCTCCTAAACATGACCTATTGTAGATGTCTATAGATGCCCATTTTGGGATGCGTTGTGGGAAAACATGACACTGAGAAAAAAAAACAACCTAAAGCCATATTATAGGTTAATTCGTGTTCATTGATATGGTCAATGTTAGATGCCCCAATCATGGAAAGGGCACACATATCAAAATTATTGCCTTCGATAAGTTAAAGAACTTGATTCAAGTACAATATTTCACTTCATGTTTACTTGATCTTGGACATTGTTTAGTTCATGAAGAGGCAAGGCCTGTGATCCTTCATGCTTCAATAATGCCAAGCATTTATTTAATTAATTTTATTGTTTTTTGTCCCAAGCAGGGCATGATTGTTTTTGGTAATGATTCGTAAGATGAATGCAACTTACATGATTAAGTTTTTAATTATTGAATTTTATTATGAATTTTTTTATTATGACTACCCCCTCAAGTGATGATTCAATGAGGAAAAGGACAAGTGATGAAAGTGACAAGTTGCTTGACCAATATGATTGGTTTAGATGATTAATTTTGTTATATGACAGGTCATATTACAACTATGATTTCAATTGTTAATAGTAATTTTACATCACTATTCCATGGAGTAGTCTAGATGCAATGGTATTCTTAGGAAATTAAGATTATAACAATTCCATTTAATCTTGTGGTGAATCACTATGTTCGATGATTTTCTAAAATTTCATGGAAGAATTAAAATGAACGTCTTGTTCCCATGGAGCAATACAGCTGCAATGACCTTCTTAGGTATTGAAGTGAAGACATTTCAACTCAATGATAAATAATTTGGTTCCAATGGCCTTATGGTAATTTAATCATCTAACTAGATTGCATGGAGCGCAAGTCATTGCAACCACCAAGTGTATAGGGTAAAGAACTAGATATGAGGCACACTTGAAATTTTGTTTTATTTTATTTTTTTAATTTTTGAGATTTTTGAAACCTATGGACTGGTAGATATGCATTAATGTCCAATTTGAGGCTCCTCATGGTGATAAATTGAGGGTATTTATTGTTTTTTGTTAGCCACTATCAAAATCCATGGCTGAGATTTACAAATACCTTATCCGCTATAGATGTCAGTGGCTGGGGTTGCCCTAATATACACCTACTATCAAAGTGCACCGCTATCAAAAATACAAAATATATATATGAAAATTAGGGTTTTTGCAATTCATTATTTCTAGTTGGCAGTGAGTAAAGTGAGAGCTCTAAGGGAGAGGAGAGAAAACTTGACAAGAAATGCTACCAAAGTCAAACATACCACCATGGCGGATCAACCTAAGGCATCTACTAGTGGCAGAGCCGAAGATCCTAAGGTAGACTCTCCCATCCTCATTCTAATTATTTGAGCATTAAAATAAATCTCATTAAGTAATGGGTTAAATTAACCTCACTAAACTATTGGTAATTGAACTTCACCAAGTAGTTAGGTTTAATATTAGGTTAGCCTAGGTGGGTGGGTTTTAATTTTAGGTATTTTTGGATCAGGATATGACCTCACATGGGGTCATTATCATAGTTGCTATCGACGATGGTGACTCCCAATATGCCAAATGGGGGGATGTCACTATAGGTGGCTAGGTTCAAAACCTAATGATCAAAAAATGATTGTTGGTGGTTAGATGCTAATGATTTCAGTGGTGGCCATGGCGGCTACTGTCGACATGGGTGACTAAGAAACTTTAGGTAAATTTTTTAATTTTTGATTGATTTTTTTTTTTGGAATTTGAGGTTGATTATTCTCTTTGAATACACATTAGACCTTGAAAACATGGGTGCGAGAGCCTGATCTACTTATCAAGTTGCTACCCTAGTTAGATGATGTGAAATATGATTTATTTTGAGCAGTTGGCCTTAGTTATATCATTTTATTATCGATGATCATGTCTGACCAGGCTTACTTGACAACCCTAGTCCATCGATGGGATTCTAGGACTAATACTTTCCATATCTTGACTAGCGAGATGATGGTGATGTTGGAGGACATATATCATATCTTTAAGATCTCTATTGATGGTTTGGACATTACGTCTTCTAAGACCATACCTAGGGATGCAATATTCACTTGAGTGTTTTAGGATAGGGCTACTATAGCACTGCTAGATATTGACCATAGAGGGGTACTTTTTGAGGGCTTCCAAGCCATTCTTATGCACATTATCTATAATGTAGTGCTTCCATATAATTCTATTGTGAGTTTCCCTTGGAATATCTTTGAAATTCTATAGGACCTTTCAGAGAGCACTATAGATTAGCCACTGATCATGGTGTGGGAGAGTGCACTGCTTGCCCAACTCTATGATGAGCTATATTGGATCACTTGATGGGGTGAGTAGGCATTGGATGCATCCTACTGCTCCAAATCTAGGAATAGGAGTATATATGGATAGAAAGACCAGGAAGATTTCCCCTAGAGATGGCTCTAGTAGGAGAAACTACCTAGTGCTATGCTGCATGATGGCTAGAAGAGGTAGAGACATGATGCAACTGATCTCATGCTAGGGACCTGGACCACTACATGAGGTTACTAAAAGGATTGTAGGCCAACTAGGTGATATGAAGAACTTACTTAGACTATCCAAAATGGAATGAGTTAGCCAAGTACCTGACCCACATAAGGCATGATATATGGATCATTGGGCACCACAAGAGGATGAGGGAGTTATTTCACTTCTCTCAGGTGACCGAGTAGTTTTGCATCCATTAGGATGTGCTAGAGGAGCCAATCCTTTATCGTTGCCTGAAGGTGGATATGCAACTCGTATGGCCTTAGGTTAAAACTTTGATAGAGGATGCCTATGATCCTATAATAGATATAGGTGTAGCATATCCTTAGGTTATAGTAGAGTATGATACTTGGTGGACTACTCAACTATGGTAGGGTGGTGGCAGCCTAGGTAGGGCTAGAGATGAGGTGAAATATGAGGGATATGATGGTAATGGGTGATGAGTGCATCATAGGGTGGATGATGCATGGGCATAGGCTAGAGGGAAGGTGGAAGAGGCACTTGATGATGAGGATATGGAGGAGGATGCCCCAGATGATGAGGTATACCAACTACGATTATAGGTACATAGCCTACAAGCAAAGATTCAAATATTCTAAAGGTAGATCATGGAGTGGGATACATTTCTTACTACTACACCTATTGGGTTCACAAAGGATAGGACCACTCTATAGGTATGGGTGGATTTAGCTCAAACCACTATAGAGAATATCACTATATAAAGGGATCTTCTATAGGTATAGTTGGATTCTAGGACTACTAAGAGAGATGATCTCAGGACATAGTTAGGGACTACTCCTATTAGGTTAGGATAGGCGATAGTGGTACAGGTCACAGTGGGTACACCTATTGCAAGATATGTCATAGGATTGTAGGCTTAGGTGGCTTGGCTGTAGGGTCTAATCAATTAGTATCATGTTGGGCACCAGTTTTATAGCACATATATTAGGCAACTAGAGGGAGAGGTGGCTATGCTTGGTGTTACTCTACCTGTGCAGTCTACCATAGGAGGATATCATAGGAGTTGACGAAGTGAGTCTGGGTACTCATCAGTGTGGCCCAGTCACAGGTCAGGTGCATGATCTGAGAGATCAGAGAGTACTAGCTCTAGGTAGCCTCATGGAGAGGGAGCTAAGGGTGGATGCAACTTAGGGGGTGTAGGCCCTATTTGATACATCATGATGACTTGTACCATTTTTTATTGTAAGGTCTAAGAACCTAAACTATTGTAGCCTACGAACATTTTTATACCTCTCTGTACATTTTGAGACTCTCTCTCTCTCTCTCTCACACACACACACACACACACACACACACACATATATATATGATACTTTACTTATTGTTCATTATGTGTTTTATCTCTTGTATTTTATATTCATGTGATGTAGTTATGGATGCAATGCTTATATGGTGCTTTGATTATGCTATATGTATACAATGTACTAATGACATGCACTAGTTAGATGATATATGTATGGTTATATTCTATGGTTTATATGTGTAGGTGCGTTATTATGTATGCTTATATGGATGTAATGATGATTGTTAAATACACATTTAATTTTTTTCAAATTTTTATGCATTTAATCTATGTTGATATGATATTGTTACATACCAAAAATAATATATTCGTTGACTATATTATGAGATATTACATTTAAATTATTATTTATATACAAGTGTAGATTTTGAAATAATCATATTATCAATTATCCAAAATTTCATTTACGTTTTGCATAATGTACCCATTATGGTAGGGATCTGCCCTCCTTGAGTAAAGATTGCATTTATTTGAATTCATTTGATTCATACTGGTTTATGTCTATTGTACAACTACTGCTCATGTTGCCTTACTCGTTGGTTGATAATTTTAGTGATATAGTGCATGGTGCTAATATACGGGTCGAAACTGGTAGGTGAACTACTCCATGTGGTATCAATATTCAGATAACAATATCATGGGACTTTTGCTAATACTCACGTAAGCATTCGAGGAAATTTTGGTAGAACTCCACACGGGTCATAGCTATAGATGCCATCATTGCCAATAATTGGTCCAATATTACGGTTCGTAAGCCATACAACTAATGCCATCATAAATAGAAACTGACATCTGTATTGGTGCATTCTATTACAACACTACACAATGCATGTTCATGGAGAAAATTAGACCCTGGAGTAAAGTCTTCCACACACTTCATCAAGAAAATGCTTCACGTCCCTTCTACATATCAGCAGGGCCATAAAATTTATTATGGATGCCAAAACATCCCTGAAATAGGCATGAGTTAGCGTTAAACAGTGTCACCCAATCAGAATTCATGAAAATAATTTATTTAAAGCACAAGACTAAGGTGTGTATAAATTTTTTTATTTTTCATTGGGGGATATATATCCCACATGTAGAGTGGGGAAGATTTTTTTCAATTTATAACCTATCCAATGCACCTAATAGACCGTGACTTCGGTCACATAATATCGAGCACCTCCTCATGTGCAAACATGCCATCCAAACTATATTGTCATCTTCCCTTAGTTGGCTTATCCTCTTATGCATCAGTTAAGCTGTTAGGTCACTATCGTTTGTCTATACCTACCCAATGTCTTGTACTGAGGGTCCCTTGTTGTCCGTATTCACCTGAAGGTCAAGTGGAAGTTTTGCATGTCCTATCATTGTAGAATTGTATTTCATATTGGGTCAGGTTTAGCCTTGAGCGGGGTCATATTCATTGTCAATTGTTGTGTCAATTCAAGTATAAATAGGCCAAATTGTGGTGTCAAATCAGTAGTGAGGTGTCAATTGCTATCAATTCAGTAGTGTGGTGTCAAATCAGTAGGAAGGTGTCAATTGTAGTTTCAAATCAGCAATGAGGTGTCAAATTTGTGATATCATATCAGTGTTCGAAAGTAGCCGAATAAATCAGGAAGCCTCAAAATAATGTTCAACTAATCCACATCGCAGTTGGAGCAATAGTTGGAGCAAAAAACTAACAAAATTTTTGCCAAATTCATCCATTTTTTTGCAAAATTCAAAGGCAAAAAGGGTTAGCAGAACCAATGTGACAAGTGCATGAGCAGAATATGGATCAAAGTACTAAATGGGTGACTATCAAGCTCTAAGAACTCCAAATAAGGGAGTTTGAAATCACCAAGAAGACCTCCTAGAAGAAAAGGTACACAAAATTCTTCTTCTCCTTTAAGAATTACTAGATTTAACCTTGGTCATCCATTGCTTAACAATATGGCATCCAATCCCTCCCCAAACTCTTCCCATGAGAACATCACACAAGAGGAAATAGGAAGTCCCATGACCACTAACATGGTCTTACAATCCTTAGTGGCTAGTATTAAAAGCATGAATGAAAAGATGACCCAACTATTAGAAAGACAAGTCCAACCAAATCCTCCTAGCCCAAACCACTAGAGCACTAAGGATCAGTATGAAGATTATACACACCAAAGGGGTTATAATGGTCATTACCCAAATTGTTTCAATAGACAAAGAAATAATGAGGATTCGGGAAATGAGGAAGTTTATGAACAAAAAAAGGTTTCTGATAGAACTTCCCAAAATCGCTTCAATAGATAGAGTAATAACGAGGACCAATATAGACACTAAGTTTACCACCAATCAAGATGTCCTAATGGAATTAATTTTCCATGCATTGATATGCCCACCTCTAAGGGTCATGATCCATGTGGGTGGATAGCCAAAATGGAAGGCATTTTAGAATTATACCAAATTCGAGATTCAGAAAAAGTTCCTTTTGCTACTTCCAAACTAGGTACTGAAGCTTATCAATGGTTTGTATGGCTCAAACACAAGAAGGAAAAAACCATTTTTTGGAATGATTTCACCAAATACTTTCTTAACATATTTGATGAAGGATCCTCATCTTCTTACATGGTGCGGTTGTTATCACTTAAGCAAATAGGATCAGTTATGGATTATATTGGAAACCAATGTAAAAAAATTGGAAACCAATGTAGTGATAGCTACTT
Organism: Wollemia nobilis; assembly: GCA_028583015.1. Lineage (NCBI taxonomy): Eukaryota > Viridiplantae > Streptophyta > Pinopsida > Araucariales > Araucariaceae > Wollemia > Wollemia nobilis. Next base: position 5,088,670 of record JAQPPZ010017107.1, on the reverse strand, counting down.
TTAGAAATGGGATGAAAGAGAACATTAAATTCAAAGTGGATCTACAATATCCATCCACTATATATGCTTGTATACAGATTACCAAGTTGGTTGAGAATAAGGTGCAAATGGCGACATCCATACAATGTGATTCATATGGTCGACCTCAATACCGTAACAACTCTTTTTTAATAAATGATCAACCATCAAGATATTTTTACTATAAATGTTGCAATCACCATCCACAAGATCAGGCATGTGTACCACAATAGAACTTTAAAATTGAATATGCTAACAAGTAAGATGAAGAAATAGAGAACAACTCTCCTGATGATCCCATAGATGAAGACCAAATTGAACACGAGGATGTAACTGAGGAAGATACTATGGCAATTTCAGTACATGCTCTTATGGGGTTATCAACACAGTATACAATCATATCAACACAGTATACAATCAAAGTAGCAGGAATCATTCAATAAAGGAAGGTAACTATATTAATTGATTCTGGAAGTACTCATAACTTTATTGATACAAGGATTTCCAAGGCATTAAACTTGCACATCCACTCCTCAAATCAAGATAAATTTCAAGTTAGAACTACAAGCGGGAGTAGTGCTCAATGTATAGGTAAAACATCTTCAATTTCATTACAAATGGGAATTTATATTTCACAAAGTCCTATTTTTATTATGAATTTAGGGAATTCATAAGTTATCTTGGGAGTTTCATGGCTAGAAAAAATGGAAACCACGATAGGTTTTAATTACAACCAACACTTTGTTGAATGGAAAGAAAATAGTAAGACCATTCGCCTCCAAGGAATTCCAACACCTCCATAAAAGATAGTAAGTTTGCACAACATGGAAAAAATATTAAGAAAAGGTAGTTATGGATTCACTACTCAAATTAATTGTATGGAAATGCAAGCACAAGATATGCTAGAAATCTAATAAAAGGATCTACAAAACATTGTGGCTAACTTTGATGAGGTCTTACAAGAACCAAAGGGACTACCTTCCAAAAGATCCCATGACCATGCCATACACCTTGTTCTAGGAAGTCTTACACCTAATGGTCATACTTATCGATATCCCCAATCTCAGAAAACAAAAATTGAAAATATTCTCCAAGAACTATTAGAACATGGTGTCATACGTCATAACACTAGCCCCTATTCTTCACCAATAGTTTTGGCCCGTCATAAAGACAATTCTTGGCGTATGTGTCCAAATTTTTGTCCTCTTAACAAAATCACCATCAAATATAAATTCCCTATATTGGTCATTGATGATCTATTAGATGAACTACATGGTGCAAAGGTTTTTACCAAATTGGACTTACGTTCAGGGTTTCACCAAATTAGAGTTAGGGAAGAAGATATTCCCAAAACAACTTTTCAAACCCATGAAGGTCATTATGAATTCTTGGTCATGCCCTTTGGTCTCACTAATGCCCCATCTACATTCCAAAGTCTCATGAACCAGGTGTTTCATCCATTCCTCCGTAAATTTTTCCTAGTCTTCTTCGATGACATACTCATATATAGTAAATCATGGAAGGATCGTTTGTTGCATGTGGGAAGGGTTCTTCATGTATTACACAAGGGTTGTTTGTCAAACACTCTATATGCTCTTTCAGTGTTCAATAAGTTGATTACCTGGGTCATATAGTATCTATGAAAGGTGTTAAAGTGGATCCCAATAAGATTAAGGTAATTCAGGATTGGCCTTTACCTAAAACCATCAAGAAACTTTGTGGTTTTTTGGGTCTCACTGCCTACTATCATAGCTCTAACAAAAAAATGATGATTTTAATTGGTTGAAAGTAGCCACTCAAGCATTTAATGTTGTCAAATAAGCTGTGTACTACTCTAGTTTTTACGACTCCAGATTTTCACAAACCATTCATCATCAAATGTGATGCTTTAGGAACAGGTATTGGGGCAATGTTAATGAAGGAAGGTCATCCCTTAGCATTCAAAAGTAAATAAATTTCAAGAAATAATTTGGGAAGATCTACATATGAAAAAGAAATGTTGGCTATTCTACATGTAGTGGATAAATGGAGACACTACTTAATCAATAGCTATTTCATTATAAAAATAGATCATAGTAGTCTCAAGCACTTTCTATAACAAAGGTTTTCTTATCCATAACAAAATAAGTGGTTAACTAAATTATTGGGATATTATTTTGTTATAGAGTACAAGAAAGGGAAATAAAATGTGGCAACAGATGCATTATCCAAAAAATATGAAGATGAAGTGGTCATTAATGCTATTTCAGGTCCTTGTTCTCAATGGGTGTCTCAATTATAAGAAGAATGGTTGTCCAATAGTGAAACTGCTCAAATAATTTAAGAGTTGTCATTGGGTTCATCCAATAACCCTCTTTTCTCCTATGAAGAAAAGATATTAAGAAAGAAGAATCGCATTTACATTCCACACAATTTGACAATCAAATCAAGGATTCTAGATGAGTCACTTGCTTCTCCATCAGCAAGACATTCGGGTTTTTTGAAAACTTATATGCGAGTCAAAAAATATTTTTGTTGGAAAGGATTAAAAGTAGAGGTTAAAAAAAGGATAGATGAATGTGAAGTATGCCAACGCAATAAGGGAGAAAAAATCAAATCACTAGGGTTGCTTCAACCATTAACCATTCTAGATCATCAGTGGGAACACATTTCCATGTATTTTATTGAAGGTCTTCCTAATTTCGAAGGTAAAACAGTAATTTTTGTGGTATTTTATCGCCTCTCCAAATATACTCACTTTCAGGCTCTACAACATCCATTTTCAGCAAGCAAAGTGGCTAAGGTATTTATGGACTCAATTTTCAAATTGCATGGAATGCCCAAAAATATTGTAAGTGATCGAGATCCCATATTTACTAGCAATTTTTAGAGGGAATTATTTCGACTTAGTGGTACCAAATTAAATATGTCTTATGCTTACCATCCATAAATAGATGGCCAAATGAAGGTAGTTAACAAATATTTGGGTACCTACCTAAGATGTTTTGTTCAGGATAAACAATATCAATGGAGTCAATGGCTATCATTGGCAGAATGGTGGTACAACACTTCTTACCATTACTCCATCAAGATGTCTCATTTTAAAGCATTGTATGGAACTAAACCACAAAAAGTAGCAGATTATGTGCCAGGATCCTCCAAAGTGGCGCAAGTAGATGATTGGTTTCAGCAACAACATTCAATGATCACCATTCTCAAAGACAATTTGGTCCAAGCATAGAATCATATGAAGCGGTAGCAAGACACACATCATTCAAAAAGAGCATTCAATATGGGTGATATGGTGTTCTTGCATTTGCAAACCTACAAAAAATTGTCATTGAAGATCAAGTCCAATTATAAGTTGGCTCCTCAATTTTAAGGTCCTTACAAAATTTTGCATCGCATTGGAGAAGTGGCATATCAACTAGATTTGCCTCCCTCATCACGTATACATCTAGTATTTCATGCTTTTTGTCTCAAGAAGTTGATCGGTAAAAAAGTGCACTCTCAGTAAGAATTACCAGTACTTGATGAATAAGGACGTATATATATCCAGCCTGAAGCAATTTTATAAAGCAGAACATGCATACTGAGATCGCGTCACATCCAATAATTTCTCATCAAATGGTAGGACCTACCCGAAGAAGATGCTACATGGGAACCTAAAAGTATTTTCCAGATATTTCTAGCTTTGAGGACAAAGCTTTTTGAGGAGGGGAGTCATGTTACATACCAAAAATATTATAGTCATTGGCTATATTATGAGATATTACATTTAAATTATTATTTATATCCAAGTGTAGATTTTGAAATAATCATCTTATCAATTATCCAAACTTTCATTTGTATTTCACATACTGTGCCCACTGTGATGGGTATCTACCCTCCTTGAGTGGTGATTGTATTTATTTGAATTCATTTGATTCATACTGGTTTATGTTTGTTGTACAACTACTACTCATGTTGCCTTACTCATTGGTTGATAATTTTAGTGATATAGTGCATGGTGCTAATATACGGGTGGGGGATGGTAGGTGAACCGCTCTAGATATGATAGATGATATGTAATGTAATGAATTAATTACATGAGGATGACATAATGCAAATAAATCTGTATGTTTTAATCACTTAAAACATAAGGAATGAATCTAATATGTCTTAAAACTAATGGAAAACACCACAAAATGTATGAAAATTGTAATTCTTATCTTAAGAATTAATCATTTAAGCATCCATATATGAAATGAGATGATGTGAGATGTATGGGATTTCCCTATAAGCTTATGCAAATTAAAATATATGCATAAAATAGTTAGTGGACATCTAAATATCATTGTTGATATCCATCCGATATCTATCTTATTTCATAAACACCCCTTAATAAAAAAAAGTTCATAAGGAAAATTTGTGTGAGTGATGAAATTATTTGTTGCTATGAAGAAATGTTTGAGGTTTTTCATGAGACTCAAACACCCTAGTTGATAAATCAAAAGTTGTATAATGACTACACAAGACTCCTGAAAGATAAAATATTTTGTTAAATACCAATATGTTCATTATCCTTGTGTGTGTAAATTAATATATTAGATGAAACATAAGACTACCTCATTTCCATATGAGATTCATTCAGCCCATTGTTGTAATGAGGATCACCATATGCTCATCATGATCCTAAGTTTGGACATAGTTGGACTAGACTACTAGGTAAGATAAGCCATCTAAATCTAGCTCATCTATAAATTGCTTAGAACTACCCCATTGCCAAGTGGGATTCATTCAGCCCATTTTTGTAATGGGGATCACTCAATGGCTTTGAATACTAACCATTACAGGGATTCAAGCTCTTCACCTCCTTCTTTTATTTTCATTTATTGGGATACTTGCTCATGGTTAGTGATTAAAATTACTATTTATTTTGTATTTTATTTTGAGCAAGGGATTTTGCTTAGTGATAAAAATCACTATTTATTTTGCTTTGCTTTGTTTAGGAATTTTTCTTATTTTTTATGAAAGAAAAGGATTTCTTTGGATAGGGAGGAGCTTGTCATTTTGTCAATGATCAAAATTATATACCATGCACATCACAAAATGAGCAAGTAGAAACATTTTGCTTAAGGTAACCAGGACCACTTTGTAGTGTTCATATTTCCTTTGTCTAGATGAGGATTGTTAATGTTTAAAAAGTGATGGGATTCTGAGATATGCAAGGTACTATCAAAACTAGACCTTATCTCCAAAAGAAAATATAGCTTTCTACAAAATCTGAGAAGACCACTAGGTATGGCTGAATGACCAAAAAACCCTAGTATATACCTTATAGCAACAAGAAGGGTTGTGTTGAAAAACACCATTACTCACAAGAGTGATGGATGATGATGATGATGTAAAGATGCATGATTAAGATACAAACGTGGTGTTATTTATAATATTCTAAACACAACCTATTATAATGCAATTGCAATGGATAAAAATACCTAATGCAATGCAATTAAATGAATGCATGTGATGCAATACAAAATGTAAATATTTTTTTAATTTTTATGCTTTGCAATATTTTTTAATTTTATTGCTTTTTTATTTGTTTGGATTTTGATGTTTTAAATTATTTTTTTTGTGTTTTAAATGTTTTGAATGTTTTTGGTATTTTGAGTGTTTTAAGTGTGAAACACCTTTAGGTGAATAATGTTGAGAGGCTCAGGCTCTTCAAAACCTTCTAGTGATGTTAGGCAATAAGTCCTTGGTCCTATCTTCTCTAAAATGATAAATAGATCTAACTAGTTGGCCATAAATTTGTCTCGTAGATACAATGATAGGTTTGATTTTTTTTTGTTCTATTTGAGCACAAAATCCCCAACTTTAAAGTATATTAGGTGGAGTTTATTATTGTAAACTCATTTTAGCTGATATTGGTAAACCTAAAGATGCTCAAGAGCATTCATGTGACATTCACCAAGAAGCATCAATTTATCTAGGTGAGCTTGCCATATAGTGTCATCATCATTGAACTCTTTTAATACGAAGCATAATGTTAGAATTTCCAATTCCAAGGGCATGATGGCCTCAACACCATATACTAGTGGGAATGGTGTTGCCTCGATGGGCGTACGTATACTAGTCCTATAAGCCCATAATGAAAGAGGAAGCTGAATGTGCCAATATTTATGATTTTATTGAACAATAACATTTAAGATGGCTACCATTGTTTTGTTCGAAGCCTCTTCTCGCCCATTTTCTTGCACATAATAAGGAGTTGCAATACTATATTGAATATTATACTTGGATGTTAAAGATCTTATAGTTTTGTTCTTAAATGAAGTTCCATTATTCAATATTATTTTAGATTGTATCCAGAAATGACATATTGTATTATGGAGTATGAACTCTGCAATACATGCTCCTATCATTGTAATTAAAGGTATTACCTCCACCCACTTGGTAAAATACTCAGTGGCCATTGTGATAAACATGTATCGACCCAAATATGGGGGAGAGATATTACCAATTAGATCCAAACCCCACTGATAAAATGGCCAAGATGCTTGAATGGGTTGTAAGGCCTATGATGGTAGGTGTATAATATTAGCATGGTACTGGAATTTAAATTATTTTCTAACATACATTGTGCAATCCTTATCCATAGTGGGCTAATAGTAATCCATTATAAGGATGCACTTGATGATGGTCATGCCACTAAAATGGCCACCACATGTACCATAATGAGCATGTGAAATCACCCAAGATGATTCTTGGGGTTCAAGGTGATGAAGGAGAATTATATCATAGCTATGAAGATACAAGATATATCCCAACAAGACATATCTAGTCACTTTTTGCTTAAATGCTCTTTTAGCAGCATTTGAAAATCCCTATGTGATTATTCCAAGCTTAAGGAAATAATGTAATTGGGTTAGACAATATTTATAAGTGATAGCCTTGACTGACTAGATGATGTATTCTTATTGCAATTCGAATTGCATAAATACATATTGGGAAATAATCGTATGGAGAATAGTAGTTCCATTCTCTGTAGGACCCTACGAGATCAAAGACCCCAAGGGTTCCTTCATCAAAAAGTCTCTAGCTCTATAGACCCACTCATGGTTTGCTTCTATATGAATCATGTGTAATGATTCATGATTTCCTTGAGCCTCACATCGTATCGTAGATTGCAAGAGTGTTTTTACCTAGATGGTAGTGAAGTCAGTAGATGGATTTTGAGGGATCAAGGATCCCAAAGATTCCATAGTGTTTGCAAATCTGTTAGATGTTCGAGGGATTACCTTGATGTCATACCACTCTAGTTGGGATAAGTAAGTGTCCACAAGTTCCTTATATGCTTTCAATATGGGATACTTGTACTGATAAATTCCCTTAGCTTTATTAACTATGAGAAGGGAGTCACCAAATATATTCAACTTTATGATATTCATGGTGAGCACTGTTTGGAGACCCAATATTAGGGCCTCATATTCAATTTTCTTATTGGTGCAAGGGAAATTGAGTTTAAATAACAAGGAAATTGGAACACCTTGTGGTGTGAAAAACACCATAGCTATGCCACCCCCTTGCTCGCATTTTGAACTATCAAATAACAAAGACATATCAACTTTATTATCCAGTTATTCAGGTTTGGATGACTTCAATAATTCAAATACTGCATCATTAAGAAGTTATATGACAAGAGGTTTATGATCCTCAAGAGGTGCCTCTACCAGTTGATCAACTATGACTTATCCTTTGATTGAATTTTGACTAATGAATTCAATATCAAATTTTATCAATAGCATGATCCACTTTGCAGTACATGTGTTATGATATGTCCTACTCATCATGTACTACAAAGGATTTTGTTTTGATATAACATTTATCGTATGAATCAACATGTAGTGGTACAAATTCTTAGTTGCAAAGACCAGTTATAAGCACAACTTTTCTACATATGTATATTGTAGATCATAACTACCTAGGGATTCACTGATGTAGTATATCGCCTGCTCTTTGTCTTGCATGTTATTTTGGGCTAGCATGGTTCCCAGTGCAAAATATATGGTAGATATATACAAAATGACACATTTGATATAGGTGGATCTAATACTGGTGGTGATACCAGGTATTTCTTAAATTTAGAAAAGACTTTTTGGTAGTCTTTATCCCAGTTAAATGGGACCCCCTTATGTATCAGTTGATTCACGGGTTGATATTTATCCAATAACCATGCTACCTTGCCATGTATTATTCTTAATTCTTTGATATTTATGGGAGGACTCATTTCCAATATAACCTTTACCTTCACTAGAGATGATTCCCAAGAGTTTTCTTGAAGTTATGACAAAGACGCATTTCTTGGGATTCAACCTGACATTGTGCTCAATCGGGAGATCAAAGACTTTTCTAAGGACCTTAGCGTGCTCTTCATGCAATAATGACTTGGGTAGTAAGTCATAAATATAATCTTCTAATATTTTGTGAATATAGTCATGAAAGATGTATGTCATAGCCCGCTGATATGTGGCACCAACTTTTTTAAGTCCAAATGACATAAATTTATAGAAAAAGTCCCCCATGGAGTGGTAAAAGAGATTTGTGCTAATATTTGGATTTTATCTAAATCTGGTTGTAACCACAAAAACCATACATGAGCCAGAGCATTTTATGACTTGCAGTTGCATCTACAAGAGCATCTATATTAGGTAACAAAAATGAATCCTTGGGTGTTACCTTGTTGAGGTCCTTGAAATCCATGCATATGTGGATTCTTCCATCAGGTTTTTCTATGGGTACCATGTTTTATACCCATTCTAGATAGTCGATGGGAATTATGAACTTTGCATCCCATAAATTTTGCAGTTCATATTTAACCATCAAGCCGACAGTTGGATGCATTTTCCTAAGTTTTTGTTGGACCAAATTTTTGGTGGGGTCTAGCAAAAGGTTGTGAACAACCAATTTCATATCCAAAACCGACATGTCCTTATAGGTCCAAGAGAAGAGATCATGTCTCTATTTCAATAGAGGTATGAGGCTAGCTCATTCCTCGGGAGATAAGCTTTCTCCAAATTTAAATTTCTTTGTATTGGTGGGATCATTATTGATATCCACTTCAAAAATTTCCTCTATTGACATATGTGATCCCTTCTCAAGATGATGAGACGTAGGGATCAAATGGATGCCATATACTAGGTTTAAAGGTTCCACAAAATTAGGATTGATATCAGCATGATAAAAATCATGTACACAACCTTAAAAAAAATGGAACGGTTGTAATATTTATTCATTAGAGAAGAAATCCTTAAGATCTAGGGGTGAATTGATGTGGTTAAAATCAATGACCTCATTATTGAGGTGCAAAGGTTTTTAAGGGTGAGATGGGTTATGGAGAGGAGTGATCAGATCGATTGAGATCATGTTTATGGATGGAAAGAAATCTCCAGGACCACATGGATGAAATTCACTACTTTTAGGTTTCCTCCCATGCTCTAGATGTGGCTCAGGTGGGTATGGGGATAACCAGGTCTGATTTGAGAATAGAAAAGACAATTGGATCTTTCAGGGGAATCAACTACCTTAAATTTGAAGGACCAACAAAAACCATGTGATGGATCTCTTCTAAGTCCACTGGTCACCTCATAAAGGGAGGACCTAAAAATAATGCATGATACACTTCCTCCATATCCATAGGTTCCCTAGGATGACATAAATACTGAGGCCCTAGGTAGACCATATCGGTCTCATCCTCATATTCATCATCATTACTAAAATATTCACTCTCATATTCTTTAGAATTGTATTCTAATTTATCTTCATCAAAGATGGTTTTTGATTTAGATTCTTCTAAGGGGATTCCTGGATGATACACCAAGGGTGGTTATTTTGTAACCATAGTCACAGGCTAGTTATCCCTCCATGAATGTTAAGGGTTAGGGTGATAGGGATTCCAGCCAATATCCTCCATGAAACCTAGATTTAGACAATCTAGAGATATGGCTAGTAATTCATCTTGATGTCTAATGTGATATGCCATACCAAACCTATTAGTCAACAATTGGTACTACAAATGATATGGAGTTCTATGCCCTTGATCAAAAAAGCCTAGTTTGTAACCATGCCAATGGTAACATTAAAAATACCTAAGGTCAAACTCTGGGTTTGACAAATAATAAACATTTGTTGTAAATTTTTCATCATCATCGTCTTGCATGGGTGAGCGATCTATGACTTGATACAAGCCCTCATAGATAAAATTTATTTTATTGGGTGGCACCCCTAGTGGTACCACCATCCCAATAGAAAAGCTAGGAGCTTGAGGTCTCCCAATATCTTATGTAGATTCTATAATGGGTGTGAAATTCATGTTCTGTATAAGGTATTCAGCTAACCTAGGATTAACTAAGTGAATCATCACCTAAGGTGTAAATGATGTTGTTGAAGATACAGGTGACACAGGTTGGGGCTCATCTTATATTAGGTTGTATGAATTATCCTCCATGGGATTTGGAATATCCATAATTGCTATGTTCAGGATCACCCTAGGTTCCTCTTTGACTAAAGGTACCTTTGAGCTTCTGATCATCCTTTGGTTTTGATGACGTTGTAGGTTTTTAGAAGCAACTATTGTCCTAGGGGTTGGTGGTGGCACCAACATGGAAGGATTGACCCATACTGATTTTTACATACTATCCGGATGTCTAATGGGTGACGTAGGATGTATGTCTAAATGAGTTTATGGGAGGACAAAATATCCCAGTAAGTCAACCTGATTTACATATTTTAAGGGTTCTTCATCTGATGGGACCACTTGCACTTGTCCTTAAAGAACATACTTGATGCATTGGTGTAAAATTGGGGGGACACAATGCATGTCCCTAATCCATGGATGACATAAAAGGATGTTGTAATGCATAGTGCCTTCTAAAATATGGCACATCATCAGGATGGTTTTTAGCCCAACCTAAATGAGAAGGACTATTGTACCTACTATCGAGAACAACGCATTATTGAATGCTTGCAACATAAAATTTGAGGCTACAATATGTGACTTAGGGATATTTAGGTATCATAAGGCTTTTGTGGTTATTATATTAATTGATGAGCCTGTATCAATCAATACCTACTTGAAAGGAGTGTTGTTAACACATGCAATGATATGCAGTGGTAGATCCACTATGGTAGTGGATATCATTTTAATTTTGTGATCATAAAATTTGATCACGGGCTCCTGACACTGCTACACATGCCCCATGAAGTTAGTAAAAGCTTCAAGATTTTGGGATTGAAGTTCTATGGATATCAAGATTTTCATTAATGTATCCCTATGTCTAGGATATTACTATATGATTGCATATATTGATAGCTTTACCAAGGTTTTTTGTAGACTCTGAGTGAGTCTATTTCTGATTGTAACCATCGATCTTGCTGGTGGGCTTGGCAATGGGTTTTGAACTGGACTTTACTAAGGCATAGCTATAATACAAATGGGATCTACAAGTGGTTGTAGTTTATTATACCTCCTATTCCTAGTAGCCACATTATCCATATCGATAAATCCTTATGTAGAAGGATCTATCCAAACTTGGTTGAATTGACTAGCATGGTTCCTTGGTGGTTCATGATTTGGTAGGGGGTCTTTGAATATTCCCATGTTTTTGTTATCAAGCACCGATAGGTTGTTGATTCACAGATGATCCTTGCCGATCATGTTTTATACCATGTGTTTGAACCTATGGCACACTTTGATGTCATGGACCTTTTTTTTATGATATGGGCAATAGTGATATTACCTACACACCTTGGGCTTTGGGTGGTTAGGGTCTAGCAACTACACTTCTAGAAATTAAAGTGCCTTACCCTTACACAATTTATTAAAAATAGATACCAAAGTCTCTAATAATGGTGTAAAAATGATGATATGGATGACGTTGCTTATCTTTGTCATGATTTCTATTGCACTGATTATACTGCGTAGGGGATGGTTGTGCCTAATAGTTCTATTGTCATTGGATCTTATCCACTTTGGAAGATTTAACATGACTTGATTAATAGGTACAAGTTTGGCCTAATTTTTTTGATTTCATGTGTTCTTGTTATTCCAATCTTTCTTGGTTTGGATATTTAGGTCTCCTTGTAATTTGATATCTTCAATTACTTTGGCTTGCACCAAAGCATCCTCGAATGTTGTATATTGATGTAGTTGAAGCAACAATGATATGTATTTTTCTTAGCTTTTCATAAACATTCAAGTGAGTTCTATGGTGGGAATGGAGAATGGTAATTTCACCATTAGTTTTCTCCATCTATTTCTATAATTTGTGATCGGATCATCATCATACTATCATAAAGTAGCCAAATCATATAGATTAGTCTTTTTCTTGAAGCCAAATGAAAAGCGTTCAAGAAAAGCATTCACCAGTTGCTCAAAGTTGGTGATGTTATACCTCGATAGCCGATTATACCATTCAAGAGCTACATCTAAAAGGGTGATCATGAAAGTCCTTAACAACAAGGTATCATTTTTATATCTAAAATTATAAATTCATGAAGCTGGTTATGTGCTCGTATGCATCATCATCACCTCATAATTTTTCTATATTTGGCATTTTGAAGTGATCAGGGTATGCTAGAATTGGGACTAAGGGACACAAAGGTTGATTATGAATATTAATTAGGGTAGGATTCTGGTAAGCTATTTCCTATTTCTTGAGAGAATTAATTCTCTCTGTAAGGACTCTATACGCTTGAGAAGATATGATTTCTTCTTACGTATGTGACCTCTAGGATGCACGTGAAGATAAATTCCTTTGAGATAGAGGTGGATGATTGTGTTCCTAATCCACATCTACTGAATATGGTTCAAAATACTGCTGATCCTATTCATCTCTCTCTAACTCTTCATACTGAATCTACTCAGGATGATTTAGCGATTGACATTGTTATTACCTGGAAGTGTGATGGGAAGTACGATGAGCATGGTACTCTGCTTGCCTAGTGTGTAGCTTTGGATGTGATATAGCATGTATTGTATTATGTTGTTCTCTATATTCACTAATGGAAGGAAGGTAGCTCGAGCTAACCTATTCTCTATCTCTTCTCACTCATTTTGGTCAAGGATGCATTGATACCATAATCGGTGTTCATACAAATATTACAAAAGCAAAATATATCATTGTGTATCTTATTGTTCCAACCACTCACACTCTACATGCAAATCCTCCAATTGGTCTTGGCGTATTTCTTGCCTTTGATCTAAAAAAATCCTACATAACCTGATCTAAGTGATCGACTATGTAGGGTATTTGTCTTCGTAGCTCTAAGCGAGGAGTTTTATGGGTATGAGTCATGATGGAATGATATGCTCTACTCTTTTCTCTATCAATATAAGCTATATTTATATTATGTTGAGATATTTTATCTATGTCCACATGTGTGGATGGGGTGTTTGTGCTACGAGGTGTTTTAAGAATTCATCCTAGGCATAAGTATAACTCTCTATTTCTTCACTACACGCACTCTTAGAGAGAGAGTGGGAAGTAGAGGTGGCCCTATGCTCTAATCTTACAAGAGCTTAATCTAGTTGATTAAGCTAACTAGTTTTCCAAGTTTGATCAGGAGGCATACCATTTGCTCCAATACTATGAAGATCTATTACATACCTTCCTTACTCAGAGTAGTTTGAAAATCTTGTGGGTCTATGATTCGATGAACCCTTTACATATTGTCCCTCATTGGGAATATATTGTCTATTTATATCTTGTGATTGTGGGGGTCTTGAACCACCCTCATTTCTATCATGAGAGGATCCTATATTAGGTCCTCTAATTGGGGTTTCTCGATGAGAATCCTTGTGGGTTGAGATATCACCTGTAATACTAGTTGAATGTTGTTTAGGAGCATTTTTTGTAGGTGGCTCAACTTCAGTGTTATGTATGCTGGGTAGAGCATTGGTTTTTGCAGCAATTATATATCGAGGGTGGTGGCCTCATCTGTTGAACATAACTTTATGAAATTATCTCTTGTGTAAGTTTTAAGACAAACAAAGTAAACAAGGTGATTATCTCTTTTAAGTTTTGTTTGTGTTTCCTAAAACTTGTTTTGTGCATTTTTTTGTTGTTGTGAATACATTCTGAACTCTTATCATTTTTGCAGTAGTTGATATAATTATTAGATTGTTTAAGGTTTTCACCTATAAACTTGCAATGAAAAACTTGGTAATGACATCTAGGATGTCTACCCACCGAGATATGGAGATGAAGCCCATATCTAGTCAGGGAGTATAGTTACTATAAATTCTCACCCATTACACTATAGGTATTGATATAACTTCCAATGAATAGTACATGATATTTTATACATATAGGACAATTCTTGAATCAGCCTTAGCCACAAACGGGTGTGAAGAAAAATTCTCAATCAACAAGCCAACTCAGTGGTAACGACTTCCATAATTGGTCTTAGTCAGTGGGTTGGATGTGAAGGCCCAAAAACACTGATGTTTACACTTGTATCATGGTGTGTGATTGGTTCATTTTAATTTTCATGAAAATAAATATGCATCACTCAACATTCAATGAATTTTCCACTATATGTATGTAAAATACGTTTTACTTTTAGAAATACAGTATGGACAATATATTTAATATTTATAAATGCAATGCAAATTAAGAAATGTATTAGCCCTTAAATGAGCTTCAAGCATGCACACCTATAAATCAAACTAAATAGTAGTCAATCCTATAATAAATGGTGCATAGTCTTAGCTGCTAGACATAGTAGCAACTATAAATCCTAGTTGTTGGCTTCTGGAGCAGCTAGCAGCGGCAATCATTATTTCGAGAAATATCAAGAGATAATACAGTGGAAACATAGGCCATGGAGGAAACAAAAATTAAGGTTGTGGATGCACAAAATGGTGAAAGACCAGATCTATAGTGTTGGCCAAGATATGATGTAGGAAATTAGTGAAAAGGCATCAAAAAAGGCATGACAGTGACTTTCATGAGTGGATATAAAGTCTAAAAATTCTAGATCAAGGCTATAGTGGCATTATTATGGCCACAGAGAAGCAGACCACCGATGATATCAACCACACCAAGTTACGAGTGGCAATAGATTCATCGAGAAGTGAATGTTAGAGGGTGAGGTGATAATAAGAGCCATAAAATTTTTGATTAGCCCATGACATGGAATCTTTGAAAAGATGGCATGTAAGCCATGTGTTGTATATCATCATTCAAAAACACATATTCTAGCACAACATCAAGAGCTTCAAAGCTTGGATCCACAACAGGAGCCACATGGTCTAATGGAAATATGCTAGGAATGGCACCCAAAGATCCTGGTTCGAATCTAGGTGTGGCTATAGATTCTTCTTTGACTAGATTAGGTGCAAACTCCTGATACTCTTCAATAATATCTTTGATGACAACAACGAGATCTTAAATATCATTTGTAGAAAGTATTTTTACATGAATGGCTTGGAGTTTTGTAGTTATCTCATGAGGTTGAGCAAGGATATCTTCAGTGAGATCTTTGATAGGAAGCTAATGCATGACTACAAGAATATCTTGAAGTTTTATGGTGAGGATGACAAGTTGTGTAGATACCTCATCATATGAGAGAGTTGTACTTGATATCATTATGTGAAATATGGAAATAGAGGATGCTAAATGAAATGAATACAAAATGAATGAAGGTTTGTGATTGTCAAGAATTGTGAGGCATAAAGCAGGGCGAAATCATGAAGTGGGATGAAACCACAAAATGGAATCAATAATTTTGAAAGAAGTCTATAATGAAAAATTTCCAAAATGAATGTAACCTATCCAAACGGATCTGACTACAGAGGTGTTTTCATTCACCATATGAACCGATATTGGCCTAGGGAAAGAGGATACTAGCCTTGTTTCTACAATCGACTCTAATACCAATGATATGGGAGGAATTACAATAAACAAAGGAAATAGATGACAATCCAAAAACTTGTATTCCATTGACAACATACACCTATAAATAGGTATTACAAGACATGAAATGAATAAGGGTGCATTCAATGATAATGACGTCCTTAATACTTACAACAACTAAAACTTATTAAATTACACACCTAATTCCCTATCATCCTAATTTCCTATCACACTTGCACACAAGAAAACTCACAAAATATTAATAGTAAATCTTAACCTCTAAATATGAGGTCATTTTGTGATGATACCAAGATATAAAGGAAATGCATGAAAGAACAATAGAATGCTTATAAAGACTAAAAAGAAAGCATGAAAGAATACTGGAAAGCATGAAATCTATGATAAATAAACAATTGCAATACAAAGCATGTAAATTCTATGGCTAAATTATAGGAAATGACCAATCAAACCCTAGCTGCTACTAAGTAGAGCAACTGACTCTGTTAGCCACTATTAAATTTTGCAGTTGAGACTGTGGGCTGTTGTTAAAAATAGTAGCCATGGGAAAGAAGTTATTTCCTCTAAATCCTTGGTCTAAAATTGATAAATGCTCTGCAATAATTTATGTTCTATGGTTGCCTGTGTCTTATAATACATATTTGTGGTAGATTATCTCATATTCATGGTTAATTGGTGAAAATAGCAAGCTTTCTCCTCAAGCATTTGGAAGCTCCATTGATGTAGCAATAATTGTCATTCTACAATTGGAAAACACCTCACTACTCCTCAAAGGATGCAAAATCACTCTCCAATCTGATAGGGCTTCACTGCAATGAAATCGGGATCAATTATTCAATTTAGGGAGGCTTTTTATAGACTTCCCAAGTCTTCATATTGGCTTCTCAAGGAAGCCAAGATCAAGAATTTGTTGGCATGGAGCAGTTAGGAAGAGGATTCTAGAAGCTTCACAAAAAAAATTATCCAAGAACCATTGTAAATTGATTAAATGCAATTGATTTTTCTTGGCTCGAGGAGGCTAAGTTGGTTATAGGGCTAGCCACTTCCACTTAGTGTGGCTAGGGTTATGTTACCCTTAGCTAGTGTTGATAGGTGCAATTACCTCTTAGCTACTCTGATCGTTAGTTACTGGGATCACAGTTGCTAATATCGTTAGTGGCTAGAGCTGCATAGTATTGGACTACCCTAAATAAGTGGTTAGAACCACTATTGGGTCTTGGAAATGTCCAAGCTCATTCATATGGCCTACAAAGGTTCCCATATGAGTAGTCTCCTAAACATGATGTATTTTAGGTGTCTACAACTCCTAATACCCAATGCATAAGACTATGATTTCTTAGGATTTATGAGCAAAACCCCCTAGGAGGCTCTAAAATGTAGGTCCAAAATGGCCACATCCTTAGAAAAATTTTGCAAAATTTTCTAAGGTTTAAAATAGCTTGCTCTACCCCATGGCAACAGATCAAAGTAATATGTTCTACCTTGAGGTCAAAATGGTAAAAATATAGACTTAGCCACTTCAAAATCATGGGTTACAAGACAAATAAAAGTGTGGTGGTTCGCAACATGTTCTATCCAATATGGCATGGAATATTGTTCTAGCCCATGGTCAACATAAGTCAAAAGTGATGTCATCACTCTCTGAATTGTGGTCCACAACACATTGCTCTACCCCATGCAAGCTCAAGAGTATTTCATACTGCAGTGACACAACACACATTGCTCTAGCCCATGGTCAAAGAGGTCAACATTTGCATAGGAGGATTACAAATGAGCAGGCTAGCGCAAGGTTTCATATCATGTAGTTTTATATTATATCGTGCATGTTCCAGAGCAATGCTCTACCCCATGGTCACCAATGGTCAAACCTTGTATTTATGAGATTTGAGGCACGGGTTACAACATGGTACAAAATTGGTTTGAATCCATGAATGCAAAGCAAGGTAAAGTAACTCAAAGAATAAAATGAGTTGGCCAGTGCAATGTTCTATAAATAGAGGTTGAACCCTTATTTTTTAAGGTTGACTCTAGAGTGTTTACTTACCCTACTATGTAAATACTTTCTATGAATCAATAGAAGGAACATTACTTGGATGTTTTCCTCAAACTGTTGTCTTCTGTAATATTTGAGGGATTCAAGTTGTGAAATGATTTTCTAATATGCTACTATGGTTAGTCTATTCTACTGATATTGGATTGCTAGCTTAGAGTATTTTGAAATATTTCATGATTGAATCTATACTTGCAAGAGGTTATTTTTTGTTAAATCTGGGTACTTATATTATTTTGCTATATTAGATTATTAGTATCTTTTATGTTGAAATGAATTCTTGAATTATGTCTCTGTTCGTCTAATTGATGAATACTATTTGCTTCAAATGCTATTAATTACAAGTGTGGGACACTGGAAATTGTTTGCCAAAAGTTTTTCTTGTGGATGCCTATACTATTAGCTTTATCCAACCACTATTTAAATCATTACTTCCTAACCCTAAATCCATTTCTATCCCTATATTTTAAATATTTAAATGTTCTTAAATGATTCAACACTCTATCAGTTGATAAGGAATACCAGCCTACTCTGGAGGTTGGATTATATCAATCTTTAATCCATCCAATTTGTGATATCTAGAATGTGACCATCAGGTACACGCCTAATCATAAAATTGGAAGATAAGAGTCATAGTTTCAATATTTACTTGATTTTAATTCAGATACCAACAAGAGTCATTCAACACAAACATCTTAGATCATGGTTTTACTTTAATCAAATTTGTCTTGTTTTAAGGAATTAAAGTCCCATACCTTCAATATTATTAAACATTATTTTCATTTATTTTATAAATTAAAGCTTTTATTACTTTAATTAAAATAATAAACCTCTTACCATTCATTTGATAAACCAAAGTCCCATACCCTTAGTTTACAAATAAACCTTAACTTCATTTTCCAAATTAAAACTGTTATTACTTTAATTAAAACAATAAACTTCTTCCCATTTATTTTGTAAACCAAAGTCCCATACCCTTAGTTTAAAAACAAACCTTTCTTTCATTTTCCAAATTAAATATTTTACTAATTTAATTAAAACAAATCTCTTCTAGTTCATTTTGTAAACCAAAGTCCCATACCCTTAGTTTACAAACAAACATTTCTTTCCTTTGCCAAATTAAAGCTTTTACTACTTTAATTAAAACAAAAAATCTCTTCTCGTTCATTTTGTAAAACAAAGTCCCATACCCTTAGTTTACAAACAATACTTTCTTTCATTAATATAAAATCCACTATTTTAATTAATGAAACCAATATAAGAACCCTTTATTTTCATTAATAAAAAATACGCTATTTTAATTAATGAAAACAACATAAAACCCTTTCTTTTAATTAATATAAAATCCATTTTTTAAATTAATGAAACCAACATAAAACCATTTCTTTTCATTAATATAAAATCCACTAATTTAATTAATAAAACCAACATAAAATACCAACCAGTAGATATCCTTACATTTAGCTTTCTAAGCATGATAAAAGACTTAAATGACACAAGAAAAGGTGCAAAATTCCTCAAAGGATTTAGTGAAAGGTAACAGTCCACCAAAAATGATAGAGGTCGAGCCACCACTCAATAAGTGGTGCTCTTAACTGTCGATGGAGGCCCCCATGTATATTTTTGCAGTACAACTACCTAAATACTGAGGGATGGTAACATAGAACAACCACCACTAACACGTTGCACTACCACCAAGCAAGCCTTGGTGCAAGCATGTCTAACACACAAGCAACGAGGTCTATCAAATACACAAGCCCTTATCCCTATGGTATGTTTTGAAATCTACTGGGAAAAATATAATGAAATGTGCACATAGACATAGGAGTGAGGCTCCTATTCCACTAACTATATGAAACACAACTTGACCTTGTCCAATGAACTCATTGAATGGAAACAACAAACGATGCAGTTTACAAGTGTATTCAAGAGAACCTATCACTACCTCCACTGGGGTCATAAACCAATATACAAAGGACCTAGAGATTTGGTTCTAAACCAAAATCATCCTAGAAACAAGGTGTTTAGAGAAAGTTTAAAACCAACATACACTAAACCATTGTTAGAGGTAAGTTACTATAAAATGGATATAAACCTTTCCAACATGGATGATCCAACCGATGAGTTCTAACAACTCACGGTGGTCCTAGGCATTTCCTATCTAGAATCCAAGTAAATTATATGATGACATAGATATCTCAAGCTCTACGTACCCAACAACATACCAAGACTAGCAAAAACAAAAGAGCAATACGTCCCAAGGGATAGGAGATAGCAAAATATGAATCCAACTTGATAACCCTGGTGAATTTTATAGCTCTCTAGGATGTTGTCTGTGAGTGTCTCGTTCTCCTCCTTTCTTCCTCTTGATTCCCTTCCTTATTATTACTAATGTAACTCTTATGTCCTATGTTCTTCTTCCTTTTACTGTAATCTCCCCCTCTCAATGTCTAACTTATCCACCTCGATTACCATGCTCACTATTTGCCATCACTTCTCATCCACTCTTGTCGATAGCAGACCATCTACACCATCCTATTCTAAGTCTAGTCATAAATGGAGCTCCATTTTTAAAGTTCATAGGCACTCGAACACATATTATCCAACATCCAAAATTATGGTAGATCCTCTAAATCTTGTTTTTAAATGATTTAATTACTTTAGGGGGGTTTCGAGATGGGAGTTCATATTTACCATTTTTTTAAAATGGTAAAGCCATTTATAATTTAATTTCATTAATTAAATTCAAATATTATCTTGGAGTGAAATCTCCTTTATTATTTAAAATAAAATATTTACTAACTTTTAAATGAAACCTATTATCATTTAAAATGAAACATTTATGGATTTTAAATGAATAAAATATTTATGAATTTTAAATGAAACCTACTATCATTTAAAATAAATAATTTACTTAATCACTCTATTTTCATGAACACACAAGGAGTTATGAAGACAACCAACCCATCTATGCTTCCCAAATCATTGAGGCAAATAGTTCTGAAGTAAAATATAATAAAACATGTGCAACAAATAAAGAGGGGAATATTTCCATCAATATAGTCATCTGTCTCAGCCTCTAGAACTTACGATAGATACTAGGATATAAATCTAGGGCTTAATATGGCTAGCTATTGATGATTATCCCTAACTGAATGCATACCTATATGAAGGTATCCATCAATGTTACCTCCAAGTTACCTTATCATCACTTTCCTAACCTCAAGTACCCTTGCATTTGGGGATGACTCAACTTCTTCCACCTATGAGTGTACTTGATCCTACACATTCGTAATTTGTTAGCAGTATCATGCTCTTCAATATCAACTAACATCGCATAGCTACTTAATTGTACAAAATCAAATATTAAAACACCATCAATTCATACATTGATTTTCATGTCACAAGGTCCATCACGGAGGGTCATGAAATCCTCCTCCACTAGGACTAAACACCATCCTAGTGTTTTCTAGTTGTACACATTCACAATCAACAAGAAAAAAGTAAATTATTACATTTTAGAGATCTTCAAACAAAATTTTTTTTTTTTTTTGCATATCCACCACTTTATCCCAAGTGGTATTCCTTTCAGAGAAATGGTCCCACTAGACCTTACATTGCTCAAGAGTTTGACTTTGCATAGTATTAGAGCGGAACTCAAGAATATTTACTAGAATTACTTCAATTGCATCTAGATTTACCATTTGTAAATTAGAAACATCTCACACATGTTCAATATCTAAGTGAATATATGTGGAAGATGTCATGGATTTTTGATATATTAGGAGGTAAAGCAAGTCAATATGCAACCAGACTAATCTTTTCAGTGATCTCAAAGGGTCCTACAAACTGTGGATCTAATTTTGTGGATTTGATTGTTGAAAATAGTGTCTATTTCATCATTTGAGTTATGTAAATGCATTCTCCAAGATACATATCTAGATTAATTACTATGCAAGTTATCTAGTTACTTCATGCAATGTAATAAGTGGAAAAGTGTTAATGTGCAAGTTGCACATATGCAATATGTCCTATGCACAACTAGATAGAGTGTTGGCCAAGCACCCTATTTTTCTTATATAAGGATGACCTCTTAGATAGATTGATAAGATAGTCGGAGGACATATTTAGATAGCGTAGGTTAGTGTATAGTGTATTTCTATGTTCCAAACCTTTTATTGGTGATAAATATGATGTATATTTGTATCTTTGTTAATGGAGTTCTCACTTACTTCATAGCTACATTGTAATATTTTATATGATTTATATTTCAGCATACTTCAATCATCTAGTATATTTAATTTCTTTCATATTATTTTGCATATTGTGATTATTATCTCTCATGGCTCATTCATCAAAATATAGTAGTGGTATTATAGACACAATAGATCTAATCTATGTAGGTCAATAGGGAAACCACCATTGTTGGTTAGCCTGAGAGTTTTTTTAAACTGACGTACCATTGGACCATCCACTGGAAAAGGATCTCAGGAGTATCCAAGTGGTATATTTTAGGAGATTCACAAAGATAGGACTGAAAGGAATATCATTTTTAGAAAATACTGATATCATTTTTGTCTAGTGTGATTTCCATAGATTTGTTATGAAAACTCTTGAATACTAGGAATAAAAATTTCAATCCACTTGATTGAGAAATCATCTAGTGAAGATCATCCATGTTATTTGGAATTTACTAACTAGTGGCTAAAGTTTCTTTTGTTGCAGGTTATTAATTCTCAGAGGATTGGGACTCCTATGATAGAAAGCTAGGAGATTCTAACTTCGTTGCCCGACGATCAGTGTAACCTCATAGTGGAGAGGTTAGTTTATCATGCGAGAGAAGAATACTATGGAAGAAGACTTCTAGTGAAGGATCATGGTGAAGATAGGATACTGAAGATATCCATTGTTGGATTGTAAATTCCATAGTTGAAGAATAGGCTAGAAAAGCCTTCATACAGAAAGGCTATAGAAGCCTTGAAGAAGAAGCCATAGAATTATTGATACTGAAAATGCCATATAAGCCTTGATACTAAAAAGGCCATAAAAACCTTGATACTAAAAAGGCCATTAAAGACTTTATATTGAAAAATGCCACAAGAACCTTGGTAATGAAAAGGCCACAGGATTCATGACATTAAAATAGGCCACAAAATCCTTGATCTTGAAGAAGATTATTTTATTTAGAAGAACACTAAATATTTTAGTACTAATATCTTTGTTGTAGGGATAGAAGATTCATTGAGTTGGAAGACTTCATAAAATAAATTTAAGAAGAGTATCTTCTTCAAAATCATCTTAATCCTAAAGCAAAATAGAAGATATCAGGTGAATATCTCATTGAAGAACTTCCAGTATTAGAAGAAGAAAAATAAGGACTAGGAGAGTCTTGATCGAAGCCAGGAGTAGCATAATAAAAATATCCAGGAGAAGATCTCACCACCAACACTTACAAGAGTAGAATATTGAAGAAAAGGTCTCAAGAAATACCATCAAAAGTTGCCAGATCAAATACCTTGTGAAGGTCTCATTGAGCATCCAAGAAAGGCTAGGAGAGCCTTGCTGAAGATCAAGAGAGTTATTTGAGAAGTCATTGGATAAATCCACTATCTATGTGAAGTCCCTGATAGTAAAGGACTTGGGAAAATTATCGCCATATGACAACAAGCCTAAGAGGAGAATTTGGTAAGGAGAGCCAAATCCTAGAATATGATCCTGCTTGAAGTCAAAATTTGAAAAGAAGACTTGAAGACAAAACAAGCTTATCAAATATTGGAGATTTGAATATTACCTCTCATAGCAGGAAGGCACCACTTTAGAGACATAGAATTATCTAAATCTAGAAGGAGAGGAACACAAGAAGAGAACAAGACACCAAATCCTAGGTCCGTGAAAGAAAGTTTGAGACCATCATTTGGTGAAGAAGGAGTTGTTTAGGAAATCCTAATTGAAGCAAAAATTTGGTGTTTTTAGACACCAAGGTCTACATCCTATACAAAGGTGGGAGAAGACCTACAAAAAAAGGTATGCAACTTATGGTGCAAAAATATTCATTAATTAAATTATTTATCAGATTTATTAGAGCACCTGAGTTTGGATTAAAGTTGCAAAAATGAAATTAGATTACAGTCTTATGAAGTGCAAAAGAAAATAGATTCTTTCTAAGGATTCAATTGCACATTTATTAGGATTTGATTATATTTTATATTAGCTTCTATCAACTACCAATTATCTATTTTTGAAAAAGAAGACTAAGTCCTACAAACATTGATTATAGTGAAATTGCAGAATAACTCCTAAAGATTCATTTTAGGTTATTATTTATTAGTTGCAGTAGATTATTAGTGCATTACTTTGAGATTTTATTGGAGTGATAAGGTGAAATATTAGTGCACTAAAAGTAAATAACTTGTCCTATTATACCACTCTCAAAAATAAAATTAGTTTTGTGTTTATTGAAAGGCAAAAAGTCTGATTTGTATCAAGTGTCTAAAGATACTATTGAAGCATAAAAATCTGCAACTTGAAGTGGCCAATAGAAGCCACTAAAAAGGGTTAGAATCCTCCAAAATTTGGATAATAACTTAACTAACCAAAAAAAAAGATAGAAGCTTATGAATGTGAGACTTTTGAGTCTCAAAATCAAAAGCATTACAACTTGAATACATGAAAAAAACTATAGAAAATTTGCATCAATTAAAAAGATTCTATATATTGTTATTGATACTTGAACTTGTTGTAAAAAGTGTCCAATAAAAAATGGAGAGGTGTGTCTACTATTTAAATACAACCTCAAACCCTTGTATTGTAAGAAATTTGCCACAAAAATAGAATTTAAAATCTGGAAATAGAGTGCAAAATAAGGTATATTAAAAAGCCTTATTTTACAAAATTATAATACATTATCTTGCACTACTCTAATCTAGTTTTTGATAGCATAAGAGCAGATTTGGAAGTGCCACATTAGGGCATGTATTCTACAGGGAAAGAACAACCATCAAAGGACATGCGTTAGCACTCTTCCTCCCAAGATAGAAGGAGCCATTCAAGGGCTCATCTTGGATGTACGTACCTACAAAATAAAATCTTATTTTAGATCATTCATGAGCCACATTTATGTAGACAGGCGAGTGCATATCGATCTCAAAAAAATATGTCAAAATATCTACAAGGAAATCAATATGTTCGGAGGCATAAAATAAATAGGGAAGGTGTTACATTCATGGTCTCTAACTTGGAGAAGACCACTCACCAAGGAAAGCCTCAAATCATTGTCCAAGATCCATAGTGCATCACCCATCCACCTGTAGAGAAAAATTTTGCTTGCTTCCCAAGCAACGTTGCAAAGCAAAAGGGTCATAGAGTTATAATTTCCATCTTCAAAGGCATTACAAGAAAGGTCTCCATGTAGAAATAACACTTGGCATTCTGGTCATCATTCCTCTCAACATTCTAGAAACTCCCACGAAGGAGTTACAAGCAAAGACGTGACATTTGGTATTCCCCACCAGCTTCACACAAGTTCCCATACATTTTCTAATTTCTCCAAGAGCATTGAACAAAGGTTTTTAGCATTACGTAAAGAAGAGAGCGCTCACGTGTAACAGATGTGACACTTGTCACAATTCCTATGATCAACAATGCTTAAAGGACATCTTAAGTCCAATATCATCATGCATGAGTGAAGCATAGTCAAAGATGTTTGAAGGAGGAACATAAAAAAATCAAGGCATGATGGAAGCATAGCAAAAATGTTCTAAGTGCAGGGTGGAAGATAAGGGGAAGGAGTATTAAAAGCTCCCCATTTCTGAAGGTCAACATTCAGCGCCATACGTACAACATTCAAGTCCAACCACTCCAAGGAATCTCCATTAAATTGAGCACCCAAGGTACCTCTTATACGTTGTTATACTCAATCATAGAAAGCACTAAATATTGAGGAGATATTGCATCCATAAGGTAAGGTCTAAATCTCATTTATTATTGATTTCATAAGTTGGAGTTATAAGGATTATAAACTAAGGTTAAAACTTAGATTTCAAAACCTAAAGGGGTGACTTATCTTAGATTTTTAATATTTGCAATATTAATTAGGAGAAATAAAGAATTCAGCTTGGATTAAAGTATATTGTAAATATTATTATCATTTCTCTAATTTTACAAACTTGGGAGTCACAAGGATTACTCCATAAAATTTATTTTATTTGGAAATTAGAAATAATCCAAGGGATATAAAAGAGGTTATTAAGGGTTTTTATTAAGGTTGGATAAACATATTTTTACTTGTCTCAAATTTCTAAAAATGGGACAAAATAATTCCAACATAAAAACCTCTTCAAAATTGAAAAAGTGCTTAGTTCAATTAGGAGTAATAAGGTGTTAAAAAGTTGATTTTTTTATTCTTGAACTACATAAGGTGTTAAAATTGTACAAAATAAACCAAAAATTGAACTACATTTTTATAAAAATCACTATATCATACTTCAAAACATTAGGGAGTCATATGTATTGATATTAGGAAGTTTTAAAATGGCATATAACAAATTATTCCTAGTAGACTTCTCAAGGGTCCTAATTATTTTTCTTGGAAAAATAATGTGAAAGCAATTTTAGTATATGAAAAACATTAGGATGTTGTCAAAGGTAAAACATAGAAACCTACCACAGGAGAAACAAAAATCCTAAAGTTTGAATAAAATGATTCAAAGGCCTTAATGATAATAAATTTTGCTATCACTGATGATATTCAACCATATATCAGTTCAACCAAAACATCTTCAAATGCGTGGATAAGCCTAGAAAAAATATTTGAAGGAATTAATAAGGAAACTATTCTTCATTTGCAAACTCAACTTCACTCATTGAAAATGAATAGTGAAGAGAGTATAGAACTGTTCTAAGGAAGGTAGCAGATATCAAAGGGAAATTGTTAACCTTAGGTGAAATAGTTAAAGATGAACTTCTTACTCAAGTAACCATGAGAGCACTTCTAGATAGCTATAAGCATTTGGTAACATATTTGTAGGTCCTAAGTAAAGATACATATTTTGATGATTTAGTCAATATACTTCAAGAATATGAAGTAGAAAATACTATGAAATATGAAATGACTAACACTACATTGGCCTCAAAATACAATCCATAGGGAAATATTGCTTCTTCAGCAAGAGGACAAAAAACATGTTATTGCCATATCCTCCAGAAATAAAGGACACAGTACCAACTATTGCAGATATAATACCAAAAATTAGAACCAAATAAATTAGTTAAATCATGGGAATAATTTTGAGCCATGACAATAACAAAGGAACCCTCATCAACAACAATTTCGATGACCTGAAAATTATCCTCAACTTGAATATTAGAAGAAAAATTAGAAAGGTTACCTAGTTCAGAGGATAGAAGAATTTGAAGAATTGGATGAACCCGTAGAGTATTTTGAAATGAAAGCTCTATCAGCAAATAGAACATAATACTGAAACACTAACTATTTTCTTGAACATGTTAGAAAGAACGTAGAGGAATAAGACTATGAAGATCAAGCAGAAGAAGATGAATAAAATCCATATTGAAGACTAAAGCCTTCAATACCCAATTAATTTAATACATGGGGTGGTTAGAAATAGTGTCTATTCCATAATTTGGGTTCTGTAAATTGTTGGAAATTTTGAGTATATTTTTGTCATTGATGTCAAAGGATAAATGTCATAATTTTATGACATTAGTTGTCATGTATGTCAAGGAAAATAAATATTTAATGGTTTTACCATGGTGGCAGTTGCAAAATAAAAAGGAAGATATTTTATGGTGGCAAAGACCTTATCCAAAGAAAAGGCCCAAAGGAGAAAAATAAATTATAATATTTAAATCTATGAAGATTTAAATAATTATAATAATTAAAAATTAAAAGGGCCCAAAGGTTAAAATATAAATTATAATATTTAAATCTACTTTAGATTTAAATTATTATAATAATTTTAAAAGGTTTAGATGGGTGCCAAAGTTGCAAATTTAAAATACCTCCCCAAGCATCGACGTGAAGGATCATAAGGGCAAATGCATATTTATAACCTAAAGTTTATTACAAAGTATTGTGGTACTAGAATGCAAAAAATCGATGGTATTGCATGTGTGAAATTCATAAAAGTGTATGTGCTTCATTCGTGATCATGTGAGAAAAAGGAAAAATAGGACAATGCCTTTTTTGAAGATGAATTTGGGATAAAGCAGTGTGACAGTGAAAAGAAATACCATCTGAGCAGCTGACCCAGATGACGGGTCCCTTGGTGCTAAGACGTAGCAACAAGGAAGTCTTGTGATCGAGACACGGTGGAGGTAGAGTGTTAAGGTTTTGTGTTGGAAATCATTTTGTATCAGAGACATGAAGTAAAGGAGAGCGTATGCAATTTTTTTTTCATGTGGGCACCTAGTCCACACGGTGGCCTAGCCAAAGCTAGGATGTGGGCCAGCAAGAAACACTAGTTTGAATTGTGGTGGTGACGACAAAGGGACAATAATTTTTTGTTGGATTAATTATTTGCTAAGGCTAAGGTATGCTTGCTTAGGGAGTCATAAGGTGATTATTTTATTAGTTTTTATTTTTGAATTAAAAAGGATTGCGTGGAGCAATTAAGGTTGTTTGAATTAAAAGGAGTTTTGCCTAGTGCCATGTGTGGTGTGTTAAGTAAATGATATTATGGTCTTGTTGAAGGATTGAGGTGCATTGAAATATTTTATTTTAAGTAGGAGGTATAAGGTGTATAAGAAAATTATGTGTGTAATTTGTGGTGTTGTTGGGTTGAATTTTATTTTGCAATATTAGGAGTAATAAGGTGTGATAAGTTGCTTAACATTTTATTATAACTCTTGCATTGTGAAAGGAAGATATGAAAGGTTTTGTTGAGTATTAATGCTTTATTTTTTAGAACAAAAGGAGAGTGATTGAACATCAATTTCAGATTTCATTGATAATATTTGAAGGTGAAAACTCATGTGTATGTTTTGAGGAAGTAACTTGCACTCTAACCCTTAAAGTGGCATTAGAAAAATCAGTTATTTGTGAGACATATTTTTGAATACATATCTCCATAAGAGAAAATTAAGAGGTATGGGCACATCATTTCTTGATTAAAGTGTTTTTTTGAAGTGAATTCTTTGGAACATAATGTGGAGATAAAAGGATTGTTTGATAAGCATTGTTGGAAATATTTTGAGTTAGGATTTGTGCTTCATTGTTGGATGGTTTTGGAAACATTTGGGGTAGAGTTTGAGAATAATATTGTGCTTCCATTATTGAAAGATATTGAGACACTTGTGCTAGATATTGTGAACTACTTGAGTTATATTTGAAGACAAGTTAGTGCATCATTGTGAAACCTTATGAATATTGGTTGAGAGATATTGAAAGCAATTGTGAAAGTGTTTGAGATCAATCTTGTGAGGGAAATTGTGTATTAGTGTGATTGATATTTAAAAGAAAATTTGCAAGAAAGATAGATCAATTTTGTAAAGCAAGTTATACATTGTTTTGATTTTATTTGAAAGGGATTTTGCAAGAGATAGATATTGGATTAGCAGAATGCAAAATTTATGAATGTGAAGAACATATTGGGATTTTGATAATGAATATCATCCTCTATATGTTCTAGAGGTTAAACGAATTCTAAGTAGAATTTATATGTGTGAAGAAATATTTTCTGAAAGAGATTTAAGTTGTGTTTGTATGCAAATTTTGGAAATATTTGAGCAGGTTTTTTGAGAAGGCTTGAAGGCAGATTTGAGAAAGTCTTTGAGAAGGCTTGAGGACATGTTTGAGAAAGTCTTTTAGAAGGCTTCAAGATAAATTTAAGCAAGTATTTTGAGAAGGATTGAAGGCATATTTGAGCAATTATTTGAGAAGTCTTGAGGATAGGTTTGAGAAAGTATTTGAGAAGGTTTGAGGATAGATTTAAGCAAGTATTTTGAGAAGGCTTGAAGGTAGATTTGAGCAAGTCTTGTGAAGACATGAAACAAAATTGAGATATTTTTGAGATAGAATTAAGAGTAGTTTTGATTTCTTATTTGTTCAAGCTTTGTGTTAAGGCTTGGGGAGAGTAGGTTTGGTTACTAATTTGATAAAGCTATGTGTTAAGGCCTGGTATAGATTTAAGATAGAATTGAGTGTAGGTTTGGTTTCTAATTTGATGAATCTTTGTGTTAAGGCTTGGGGAATATCTGAGTAGAGTTAGAGAAGATTTGTGCTAGACTTATGATAGGGTCTGGCACAAATTTGAGATAGATTTGAGAGTAAACTTTGGAGGTGATAAAGCAGAGAGGACAGAGATCTCTAGTGGATAGAGGTCCATCAGCTAGTGTAGTGGGGATAGAGGTCTCCTATGGAGAGATATTCACAATCCAGAGTAGTGGGGGTAGAAGTATTCTAGAAATTCACCAACCAGATATAGGGGATAGATTTCTCCTATGGATAGAGATCCATGAAGTAGTTGAGGAGATAGAGTTCTCCTAGATCAAGTTCCATGAACCAGAGCTAGGGGATAGAGTTCTCTTGTGGATAGATATCCATGAACCAGAGCATAGGGGATTGGTGTTTCCTTTGGATAGAGGTCCATAAACATTGTAATAGGGAATTGATTCCCAATATATTTGTTGATAAAATTTAGAAAAAGTATTTTCTCCGTGGAGTAGCCCACATTGGGTGAACCACATTAAATTTGTGTCTCTCATGTGTGTGATGATTTATGCATTACTTTGATTACTGCTATTGATATTGCCATTGATAATATTGGATAATATTATTTAGGAAAGAAAAGTAAAATTTTATCTTATACTATTCACCCTCCCTCTCAATATAAGCTTGAGTTCTTCATAAATGTATCCTCCAAGATACATATCTAGATTAATTCTTGTGCAAGTTATCTAGATAATTCATGCAATGTAATTAGTGGACAAGTGGCAATGTGGAAGTTATACATGTGCAAGTTGTCTTATGCACAACTATATAGAGTGTTGGCCAATAATCCTATTTTACTTATATAAGGATGGACTCTTATATAGATTGATAAGATAGTTGGGAAACATATTTAGATAGTGTAGGTTAGTGGATAGTATAGTTATATGTTCCACACCATTTATTGGTGATGGATATGATGTATATATGTAGCTTTTGTTAATGGAGTACTCCATTCATAAATAGCTACATTGTAATATTTTATATGATTTATATTTTAGTATACTTCAATCATCTAGTAGATTTACTTTCTTTCATGTTATTCTACATCTTGTGATTGTTATATCTCATCGCTCATTCATCAAAAGCTAATATTGATCTCAATTTTCATTGGTTTGACCCTTATGAAAACTTTGTATCCCATCGAGTACTCCCTTGGAGTTATCTTTAAATCATCATAACTCTTTTACCTATCAACAACTTCATTGAGTCTTTGCCTGATTACCTTCAATTATTATTCCATTTCTCTGACCATTTCTAGTCCAATCACAACTATATCCTCTAGGTTGTTCCATGAAAGTGGTGTCCTACACTTTTGTTCATACAAGGCATAGAAAGGTGCCATTCCCAAATATGAGTGATGGCCATTATTGTAGGTGAACTCTACCAAAGGTAGATACTCTTTCCAGCGAGACTTAAGATCCATGTAGTACACGCAGAGCATGTCTTCTAATACTTGGTTTACCCACTCTATTTGACCACACATATTAGGGTGGTAAGTTGAACTCATGTTCAACTTCATATCTATTGCCTGATGAAGGGCTTTCCAAAATTTAAAAGTTTACCTAGAATCCCTATATGAGATGATTACCTCAATAAATCCATGCAATTGGAACACTTGGAAAATCTATTAGCCACCACTTGAGTGTTTTCCTTGGTGCTTCTAGGTATAAAATATTCAAACTTAGTCAATTTTTTGACTACTACCAGGATTCCATCATGTTTGTACTTGGTCTTAGATAAATCTACTATAAAATCCATAGATATGACCTACCATTTCTACATAGGTATACTATGTGGATACAACTATCGTGTGGGATGCTTGTGTTCTACCTTAACCTTCTGATATTTGAGGCACCAAGTGATAAAATTGGTAATATCCTTCTTCATTCCTACCCATAAGAAGGTTCTTCTCATTTTTTCCCTCATCTTATCCCCTCTAGGGTGAGTTGAATAAGGATATCTATGGGCTTATTGCATTATTAGCTTCCTTAAATCACTCGATTTTGGTATGATAATTCTACCTTTGTAGCACAAAAGTTCATCCATCATTCCAAACTCCTTATTTCCCTTAGGGTTTCTATCCATTTTAGCTTGAATTTCCTAGCAATATTCATCCTGATGTTGCTCCTGCCTCACTTGATCCATGAGATTTATGTAACTCCTGGTTATGGCAGCTATGTGTCTTCTTCTGTATAAGGCATCAAAAACCTTATTATATTTTCTCTTTATGTACTCAAAGTTATACTCGGCAAGAAACTTGATCCACCTTCTCTGTCTCACATTAAGTATTGGTTTGGTAAATATGTACCTTAGAATTTTATGGTCAGATTTTAACTCGAAAGGTCTCACCACTAGATAGTGGTGCTAGAATTTTAGGGCATGCACCACAATAGCTAGATCTAAATCATGAGTAGCATAATTGAATTCATGCTTATTAAGCTTCCTTGAAGTATAAGCCACTAATAACTCTTCTTGCATGATTACTCCTCCTAACCCTTCTAGCAATGCATCAATGCATACTAAAAAATCTCCTTGAGGGTCTGGAATCTTCAATCTTGGTGCGGTAGTGAGCTTCTACATTAGTAATGCAAAAATAGTTTCACACTTTTCCATCCATTTAAATTCCTTCCCCTTATTTTGAAGGTTAGTTATTGCCAAAGAAATTTTTGATAAATCCTTTATATAATGTCTATAGTATCTCGTTAACCCCATGAAGCTTCTTACTTCAGTAATATTTGTAGGGGATGGCCAATTTAATATGGCTTCAATCTTCTCTAGATCCACAAAAATTCCTTCTACTGATATGATATGCCCTAAATATCGTACCTCTAAAACATAGAAATCACTCTTGGCCAGATTTTTGTAGAGTTGATTTTTCCTTAGTAACTCTAACATGATCTTGAGATGTTTATCGTGTTCTTCCTTGTTTCAAGAGTATATTAGGATATCATCTAGAAATACAAGGACAAAATGGTCTAGGTTCCTTCTAAACACATAATTCATTAAATTCATGAAGGTGGCTAGGGTATTAGTCAGTCCAAAGGGTAGGACTATAAAATCATAGTGTCCATACCTAGTATTAAATATCATCTTGTGAGTATCCTCCTCACGTATTATTAACTAGTGATACCCTAACCTCAGATCTATCTTAGTAAACATCGTGGCATATCTTAGTTGATTGAATAAATATTTGATTCTAGGTAGGGGATATCGGTTCTTGATTGTATCTTTATTCAACATCCTATAATCAATACACAATCTTAAAGAGTCGTCTTTCTTTTTCACAAATAAAATTGGTGCACCCTAAGGTGACACACTTGGTTTTATCAACCCCTTTTCTAATAACCCTTGCAATTGTACCTTTAATTCCTACATATCGATAGGTGTCATCCTATATAAATATCTATGAATTGGTTCTGCTCCTAGCATAAGATCAATAGTGAAATCAAATTCTTGCATAGGAGGGAGTCCAGGTAAATCCTCAGGAAATACATCCTTGAAATCCTGCAAAATTGGGTGTGTTTCCAACACCTCTTTCTTTCAATCTTCTCCAAATTCATTTATCTTAATTATATAGACTATCCCTCCTTTCCTGAGGGCTTTATTTAATTGCATATCTGACAACATCTTGGGTTTAAATACCCCTTGTTCGCTATGAATTCGTAGTATTTCCTTGCCTCCTTCAAAGTATTTGATCCATCTATCCTGGAAATTGATTACATATTTATGGGCCTATAACCAATCCATCCCTAGGATCACATCGAAGGCATGAAGTGGAGCTACATATAAGCAACCTTCCATGGTTCCACTAGCTAAAGTAATTTCTATCATAGGAAAACATTGGTTTACTGAGTAGGTCTGTCCAAAACCATACTCGACCTTCCATCCATGAGCCAAATATCTTGGCCTTTTTGACATATATTTTGCTAACTTACAAGAAATAAAGCTATCAGTGGCCCCACTATCAATTAAAATATTCACTTTCTTATCAAAAATCTTACCTTTTATAATCAATGGGGTGGTTTACCCCTCAAGCTTCTAACTCCCAGTTGCAGCATGGATTTGGTGTGTAGGTTCTTTTCCTTTAGCATTGGGTGTGCTTGGCCTTGGTTGGTATGGGAACTAGTTAGAAAAATGTGGCCCTCTACAATGGTAACACCCATCTTTGGGCCCTTGTTACTTTTTCATTTTTATCCTCACCTTTGATTGTTGGAACTAAAACTTGTAGTTTCTATGGTTGAGGCTTAGCGTTATTGGGGTTGTTGCCTTTCTTATAAAAGTTCTTCTTGAACTTATTCTGGTTTCCATTAGATTTCTTCTCAATATTTTTGGGGTTTTTAGCCTTTCGATCTTGTTCAACCTCCCATTTTACAATCCCATTGCTATTCCTCTTCTTTAGTTCCTGTCGATCTTGCTCAGACAAGGTGTCATATTTGTAATGGAAGTGTGACTCTAATTTCTTCACTAGGTCATATACCTTTTGTAATGACTTAGGCTCCTACATCTCTATGTCATGCTTTATCCTAGATTGCAACCCATGAGTAAACTTATGAACCTATATTTTCTCATTATAAGCAGGTACATACTTTAGCAATTTTACTAGATTTTTGTAGTATATCTCCACCAAGTTGGTTCCTTGCCTTAAACTGGAAAACTCCTCGAATTTTAGGGCATAGAAATGCTCCATAAGGAACCTCTTTTTGAAGATGACTATAAATTCCTTCCATGGAATATCTACTGGTTCAATATTAGTTTCCTCATAATAAGTTTCCCACCAATCTAGGGTGGCCCCTTCAAGGTAGATTGTAGCCCAAATAGTTTGGGTCCTTAGGGAATATCCCTTTACCGTGAAGTAAACTTCCAATTCCCTTAACCAAGCCTCAACATCTCCTTATCCTTCTCCATCAAACTTGGAGATACATATATTCTTTAGGTCTCTCATAATTTCCTTTTCTATGAGGCCTCTAGCTTGTAATTGTTTCATAGTCAGCCCCTTAGATTGGTTAACCTTTGAACCTCTAGCTTGTGAATTTTGGTTTGCAATTATTTCTAATACCTATCTTATCTAATCTTGCATGGCAATAACTATGGTAGTGAGATCTTCCATTCCCCTATTGGGAGTTTTTGGATCCCTTCTTAGACATTACTTTATCGAGTCTGCCTAGGTGTAGGCCTCTCTCTTCTGGCCTTAGGTGGCATCTTGACCTAGTTTCAACCAAGAAAAAGGATTAGGTTACAACTTCATCTTAAATTGTACCACTAATTCAAGCCATAATACAAAGTTCTTCTCGACCAAGCATTAATAATATAACTTAGATAACATTAAAATTTTATGATGTATCATTAATACCAAAGTACATAATAAGGTACCGTAATATTCATCCATCCTTGGGATCAATTCCTATTATATTCTAGTAAGAGATTCTAGGCCATCCCAACTTTATCTTAAAATTAAGTATACATTCATTGGAGATATCAAAATATATTTTAGCACATATGAAGCTCTATACCCTCATACCTAGAGCTTTGATACCAAATGTAACGACCCTAAAAATAAATAAACAAGAAAAACACATAGAAAGAGAAAGAATTTTTTTTGACTAAGGAGAGGGATTCATAAACCCCTAACCAACCTTAGATTAACTTAATGTTTAACAAAACCCCTAAGTTTCTCAAGAACTACACCTCACAATATTTCCCTCATGCAAGTCCATATACGTAGGCATATCTCATGTTATGCACATAAGTCCATCCATCTCATCAATCCTTGATGAGCTAGACTTATCACCTTCAATAATTAGAATGTGTACACACATCTCCATACTCTACGTAAGCCATTATGTGTAGGTATGCTATGTGTACTATGAGTTAAGCTATCAATATTGTCTTTCGACAAGCTATCTTAACTCAGGTACGATCTTCCATAAACCTAGTTACCATTCTCCCTAAGAGATCTTAAGGGGGTCTCAAGCCCTTAGGTTATCCTCTAAGTTCACCCTAGAACTTGCCACTAAATTTCATAAAATGTTATTCAAGCATGAAAATAAAAGATAGATCTAGATACTAAATCTAACAAAACATAACTCATCAAACATGCAAAAGATAACTAGAAACATAGAGCAATATTTAAAGAATAGACATGAACTAGAAAATATTTAGATACATTCATAATAAATCAAATAGAATACAAAGGTGCATCTACCACATTGATCATTTATTACATAAGCATGTATGGTAAAACCTCCATACCCTTAAACAATATATTACATCAATTTCATTAGGGAAATCTCCCCACAAATCTAGTCTATTTGCATAAGTAAACAAGATGTAAAGTAGAGAGCAAACTTGTGCATTGGTCCATCTATAAATTTGGTCCTCCCACTCTTCCATTGATCATTTGAGGATAGTAGGGGATCAGGACACTCATGGTTCAGGATGGGCATGCCTCTAAATGCATTTAACATAAACTATACCAAATTGCAACTATACAAATTTAATTCAATTACCAACCATCTAATGCATAGTTGATATCATAAAAGAATCATTACTTTTACTATCACCTCTCAAGTACCTTTAGAGAGTCATTCAACATACACAACTTAGATCATGGTTTTACTTTAATCAAACTTGTCTTGTTTTAAAGAATTAAAGTCCCATACCTTCAATCTTATAAAACAATATTTTCATTTATTTTCCAAATTAAAGCTTTTACTACTTTAATTAAAACAATAAACCTCTTCCCATTCATTTCATAAACCAAAGTCCCATACCCTTAGTTTACAAACAAACCTTTCTTTCATTTTCCAAATTAAAGCTTTTACTACTTTAATTAAAACAATAAACCCCCTTCATTTTGTAAACCAAAGTCCCATACCCTTAGTTTACAAACAAACCTTTCTTTCATTTTCCAAATTAAATATTTTACTACTTTAATTAAAACAATAAACCTCTTCCCATTCATTTCATAAACCAAAGTCCCATACCCTTAGTTTACAAATAAACCTTTCTTTCATTTTCTAAATTAAAGCTTTTACTACTTTAATTAAAACAATAAACCTCTTTCTCGTTCATTTCATAAACCAAAGTCCCATACCCTTAGTTTACAAACAAACCTTTCTTTCATTAATATAAAATCCACTATTTTAATTAATGAAACCAATATAAAACCCTTTCTTTTCATTAATATAAAATCCACTATTTTAATTAATGAAACCAATATAAAACCCTTTCTTTTCATTAATATAAAATCCACTATTTTAATTAATGAAACCAATATAAAACCCTTTCTTTTCATTAATATAAAATCCACTATTTTATTTAATGAAACCAATATAAAACATCAAACAAGTAGATAACTATAAATTTAGCTTTCCACGCATGTTGAAAGGTGCAAAAGTCCTCAAAGGGTTGATGAAAGGTAACAGTCCATAAATAGATACCAAACCACCACTCAATATGTGGAATTCTCAAATGTCGATGGAGGCCCCCACACAAATTCATGGATCATGACCACCTAAAGATTGAGGGATGATAACGTAGAAAAACTGCCACTAATATGGTGTACTGCCACCAAGCAAGTCTTGGTGCAAGCACATCTAACACACAGGTGATGGGGTCTGCCGAATACACAAGTCCCCATACCAATGGGATATTTGAACATATACTGGGTAGAAGATAACAAAATATGCACACAAACATAGGAGTGAGGCTTCCAATCCACTAACTAGACAAAACATAGTCTGACCTTGTCCAAAAAACTAGTTGAATGGAAACAACAGACAACATAGTTTACAAGCAAATTGAAGAGAACCTATCACTACCTCCACTAGGGTTGTAAACCAGTATACAAAGCACCCAGATATCTGGTTCTAAACCAACATCATCCTAGAAACAAGGTGTAGAGGGAAAGTTTACAGACAACACACACTGAACTACTGTCAGAGGTGAGTTACTATGAAAGGGATACAACCCTTTCCAAAATGGTTAATTCAATCAAGGAGTTCTAACAAATCATGGTGGTCCTAGGCATTTCCTATCTAGCCTCCAAGTAAATGATATGATGACATGGAGATCTCAAGCTCTACGTACCCAATAGCACACCGAGACTAGAAAAATCAAAAGAGCAATACATCCCAAGGGATAGGAGATAGTAAAACCTGAATCCAACCTAATAACCTTGGTGATTTTGGTAGCTCTCTGGGGTGCTATCTATGGGTGTCTCCTTCTCCTCCTTTATTCCTATGGATACCCTTCCTTCTTCTTCCTAACCTAACCCTTCTCTCCTATATTCTCCTTCCTTTTATTGTGATCTCTCCCTCTCAATGCTGTGATGTCTGCCTTATCTACCTTGACTGTTGCACTCACCATCTGCCATCACTTCCCATCCACTCTTATTGACAACAAGTCATTTGCCCCATATTATTATTAGGATGGTCATAAATGGAGATTCCCTTTGTCAAAGTTGGTAGGTGCTCGAACGTGTATTCTCCAACATCCCAAATTATGGCAGATCCTCTAAATCTTATTTTTAAAAGATTTAATTACTTTGGGGGATTTCGAGATAGGAGTTCATATTTACCATTTATTATTTTTTAATGGTAAATCCATTTATAATTGAATTTCATTAATATAATTCAAATATTATCTTGGAGTGAAATATCCTTTATTATTTAAAATAAAACATTTACTAACTTTTAAATGAAACCTATTATCATTTAAAATGAAATATTTATGGATTTTAAATGAATAAAACATTCATGAATTTTAAATGAAACCTACTATCATTTAAAATAAAGCATTTATGAATTTTAAATGAAACCTACTATCATTTAAAATAAAACATTTATGAATTTTAAATGAAACCTACTATCATTTAAAATAAAGCATTTACTTAATCACTCTATTTGCCCGAACACACAAGGAGTTATGAAGACAACCAATCCATCTATACTTCCCAAATCATTGAGGCAAATAGTGTTGAAGTAAAAGATAATCAAACATGTGCAACAAACAAAGAGAGGAATCTTTCCATCAATCTAGTCACCTATCTCAGCCTCTAGAACTTACGATAGCTACTAGGCTATCAATCTGGGGCTCAAGGTGGCTAGCTATTGATGATTATCCCTAACCGAATGCATACCTATATGAAGGTATCCATCAATGTTACCTCCGAGTTGCCTTATCATCACTTCCCCAACCTCAAGTACCCTCACCTTTGGTGGATGACTCAACTTCTTCCACCTACGAGCATACCTGATCCTACACATTGGTAATTTGTTAGCAGTATCATGCTCTTCAATATCAACTAACATCGCATAGTTGCTTAATTGCACAAAATCAAGTATTAAAGCACCATCAATTAATACATTATTTTCCATGTCACAAAGTCCATTAGGGAGGGTCATAACATCCTTAAAATGCTTCTTAGGCTTTGAAAGCCCAAGCAATGTCAACATATTTCTTGAGCATAGTATTCAATGGCCTAACTATCTTTGCAAATCTTGATATGAACTTTCTAACAAATTAACATTTTCAAAGAATGATCTTAATTATTTCTTACTACCTAAGAGAGTAATTTTCTATATTGCCCCCACTCTTTTAGGGTTAATTGAAATACCATGTCTAGAAATGATATGACCTAATAGTTTTCTTTCAATGAATCCAAAAATGCACTTCTTAGGATTTAAAGAAATACCATGTTCTCTAAATTTGTGGAATGCTTTTCTTAAATTATTAACATTATTAGTACATTTATTTGAAAACACAAGAATATCATCAATATAAATTACTATGCACTTGCCAATGAGGTCTCTAAAAGCATAATCCATTGCTCTTTGACAGGTAGCATCTATATTAACCAATTGAAAGGACATCCTCTTATAATAAAATGTAACCCACTTAGTGGTAAATGTTATCTTAATTATATCTTTAGGATCTATCATAATCTAATTATATCCATAATATCCTTCTAAGAAATACATCATTTCATATCCATTTACCATTTGTAAAATATGATCTAAAGAAGGTAGAGGATAGTTATCATTTTGAGAAACCTTACTAAGATTCCTAAAATCAATGTATAAGTGAATTTATTCATTTTTATTTTAGAAAGGTACTATATTAGCTACCCAGGTGGAATCCCTAATGGGAAAGATAATACACACATCTAGTAGCTTTTGAACTTCCTTATGAATTAGGGGTTCTAATAATGGATTAGTAGGCTTTTGTTTTATTCTAAATGTATTTACTTATGATTTCAAAGGAATAGTGTGAGAAATAATTTTTTGATTCTATATTTTCAGGTCTTCATAACTCCAAGCTATGACATATCTATAATATTTAAGGGCTATATGATTCCTTTTTTTCCTAACTAGTGCAAGCTTTTTCTATCAAAATATTTTGAGGATTTTTAGTAGTCCCTATATTTACAACATCATATGCATTATATTGAAATGAAGATTTACTACATTTATTATTATTATAGTCTATATCAAATAGTATTTCAAGGGAAACCATACCTTTAGGAATTGTATTTATTTTTAGTTTTACCTCATTATATTCATATGCTTCATCCAGTATTCTATCACCTTCATCTATTACCTATTTTTCAAAAAATTATAGAATTAGTAACAAAGTCTAGAATGTGTTTATCATCTTTAAAGAATTGAAAATTTTATATGTTATTTGGTATATATAGGAAGGTTACTAATTATATGGAAAACCTATTAATATTTTTTTTATCCATGGGTTTCAGTGTACTCGCTACTTTTTCTAAGGAATATATGGTTCGATTTTTCTTTCTAGAGATCAATTTGATGTTAAAAGCATGGAATTCATTAATAAGATCTCTTGCGCTATTTCTATAGTAGATTATCCTTTTATCATGGCAAGAAAATTGGCTTCTAATTTTTTTGAACACTAACTCGGATTCTTCTAACACCTTCAAGCATGTAATATTCTTCTTAAGGACTAATGGCAGTCCATATATTCATACCTCATATTCTATAGTGTTATAGGTGTAAGGAAATTGTAATTTGTAAGAAAATAGATAGGACTTATCTTTGGGATTAATGAGTTTAATACTTGCTCCACTACCTTACCTAGACTTGGATCCATCAAATTTTAAGAGTCCAAATCAAAGTTTAATCTTTCTTTTGTTTATTTGGTGACCCTTTAGTTCCAAACCTATCTATGATTTTTTTAGATTCAAGAGTGTATACTCCTAATTTTAATTTATTATAGAGGACTTAATTGGTATTATTGTAGTTAGTTATAAGTTATTTAAGTCTAGGTTATCTATCTAATCTAATTTGACTTACCACACTTCACCAGGGAAACCACATGTGAGAAACATCTATGGCCATATATCCATTCAAATTTATTGACTACTCTCTATCGAGTAATACTCCATATCCATTCAAGATACATACTACTTGAATGTCTATGTACTATTGAATTCTAGGCTCTAATTCTAACTATATATAAAATTTTTTAGGTACTCCAACCACATTCACTTATATTTTTTCTAGTTGTACTACTACTTGACTAGAGGGAACATGATTCAAACCTAACTTTGAGCAAACAATATGTGGCATGACATTACTCGAGGCTCTGAATCAACAAGATAATTATGAAAAATTTTACCTGCAATTCTGATAGTCAAGAGGAAAGGAGGGGGTTCCCCTTTATCTTTTCATGACAGAATTTGAGCATCAGTGGTTTTCTTGTATTGATTTTCATTTTTATCACCCAATACTTTAATTAATAATTCTTGTTGGTCAATTAACTAGGAAACCTCAAATAGAGATAATTTTTCATTACTTTTCTTTAAATATTCTACAATTGTATGTAATTTTAGCCTATTCTATAATTTTGTGTGACTGTGGTGGAATATTAGCCTTAGGTGGATTGGGATTATTGGTAGTTTTTAAATTAGGAAGAATAGAAGTATTATTCGGTGGAGTAGAGAAAGTGAATGGTGTCTTATCTTTGCTTATAAGCATATAATTATTTCCTTTCTTGGATTATCTATAGGCTTGTACTTCTTCTTCTTCACCATATCCTTCTAATGATTCAAAGATATCTACTACTAAAATTTTTTATTACTAGATTTAGCTTGATTTGTATTATCTTCATTAGGTACTATTTCCATATTTTCCATTTCCTTCTAGACTATATCTAAGGCTGTCTTGAACTCAAGGTATTCATTCTTATTATGTTGTGTAGTGGAATGCACTCTACACCAATTTTTTAAAGCCAGATGTGAAAGATTAACTATGGTGTTGGATTGAATAACATTGGAAATGGGGTTGGGTATTCCCCTATTGTTTAGGCATGTGTTCCATTGATGATTCACTCTTTGAAAACTGAAGTTTCTATTATGAGTAGGGTTATTGGGAGGTGGATCTCAGGAATTTATTTTTGTAACTATATCACATCACTACTGATTTTTTGGACTAATATTTGTTGGTTATTTAATCGAGAATTAGAAGTAATAGTCTAGGCTATAGTAGTCTAGTTTGTTGTATTATTTTTATATGAAGTGAGATTTAAGAAAATTGGTATGGTTTGATTTGGAGTAGTATTAAAAAAATTGGCATATTTTGATTTGAAGCATTATTAAAATGTAGGTGTAGTTTGAGCATTAGTTTCAATATTCTTCCAAGCAGTAAATTGATTATCTAAGTACATTGGAGTAATAGGATGGGTAGGGGTAGTAATGGCATTAAACATCTAATTATAATTTGGGTATAGTAAGATATTCAATATTGGAAGCTATTGTGAAAGGGCTTGATTGATCATTAGGACTTGGTTAAATTCACCCGGTTTTCCTAAGGAAGATAATTATCCAATTCTAAAACCTTGAGGTATCAATTGTTGCTCTACTGTTAAAGTCTCACTATATACCATGGGTAGAGTGGTCATATGAGGAGTTCTCCTTATAAACATGGATGTGAGAGGATATAAAGCTTTAAAATACATTTGTATAGCTACTTTAGTGTTAAGTGTACAAGGTGGATTCAACCTATTATATAGCTTATGAAACCTAGTATTGAAAAGCCTTAGAGGTTTGTTATGTTTTCTTTTGGCTAAGACAAATTGATGGTATATAATAGCAAGGTATATGGGTAATCTAAACTATCTAATGAAATCTATTTTAACCTCAGCCCATGAGGTGATGGAATTTGTAGGTAAACTAATATACCAGTCATATGCTAGTTCATCCAAAGTAAGATGAAACATTCTACAAGCCACATCCTCATGTTCAACTTGTAATCAAATTAAAGCATATTTATAAGCTTGTATGTGTTATTTAAATATTCTAGCTCTATCATGTCTGTACCTAGGTAAATATATTTTAGCATTCTTGGGTATATCATGAGTTGGTCCAGGTATATTCAATGGACAACTACCACCTAACCAAGGTATAAATGTTGCCATGGGTGAATTTAATGGAGTGGCAAAAGGATCAATAAATAGTGTGATAGATTGAGGTGAGGTATTAATGGAAGGAAGAGTGCTTGATAGACCTTTACTATTTTTAGGTATTCTAGGAGGAGAAAGGCTATGAAATTCAGTACACCCTTAGAAGACTTAGACCTAGTGATGATAATCCTAGGTTCTAGTTTTAACAGTCAAAAGGTATGATATATGCGATAATTAAACAATTTTAAAGTTTCAAAAATACAAAATTAAGCTCAAGATTTAAGCAATCTATAACAATTAATCCAAAATCATCGGGCTATTTTAAACCTAAAATAGAGATAAATCAAAGCTTATAGGTCAAGACTATTTAGCAGTGATGAAACATATATTTTAGGCCCTCTTTCTAGCATCATTTCCTATTGAGTGATACACCTAACCCAATTATCAATATACACCAACAATTAGAACAATAAGTTGTTCTCTCTTTTAAGGGAACACTTCTCCCCCAAGGTTTAGGTGATAATATATATTCTTGTTAAATCAAAGTATAAAAAGGAAAGTATGTGGATAATTTAGGGTTACATATAATTGTTACAAGGGTGAGTTCCAGTTCATTATCTAACTTAATTGCTCAACTAATCATCAAAATATAAACATTTAATACCAAAGGATTGGATCAAAGAATTAAAGAAAGCAATATTCTAGGATTGTTGCCTTAATATTATCAATATACATAATTCATTGTATCATAGTCATGATCATTTTAGCAAATAGTAATGATTATTCTAAAAAATTAATATGTAACACGTAATCATGCAAAATGAGTTTCAACATTTGAAATTCAAGCTAGGCTAATCCTAATCTAAGCAAGTTTAAAAAAATCAAAAGGAAAGGGTTAGAGAAAGAAAGAAAACAAGTCATTGAATCCTTGAAGCCTTATACTAAATCTATTGAAGTAGCAATTCTAAATCAAACTAGCCTTAGCCCGACCAACATTCATACAATCTGAGACCAAGATGATACCATCTTCAAAGGAGAAAAGAAACAAAACACTAAAATTGACTCAAATGTAACCACCATCATCATGTGCAGATTACACCAAGAATTCTAATATCTTGCATTGATAAAGATATTCAATGATTACAATTTTAGACTTGCTAGCATCAAGTGATTACAAGGATAATTCTCCAAGTATAATGACAAGGT
The DNA here is from genome assembly GCA_028583015.1 of Wollemia nobilis. Lineage (NCBI taxonomy): Eukaryota > Viridiplantae > Streptophyta > Pinopsida > Araucariales > Araucariaceae > Wollemia > Wollemia nobilis. Next base: position 5,043,846 of record JAQPPZ010017107.1, on the reverse strand, counting down.
TCAAACATCCACCAACTACAAAATAAGAAAGAAATTTATAAAATATATAATCCTAAAAGTGGATTGTGACCCTTTAAAATGGATCTTTTATGGTTATTTATAACCTTACAATTTCAAAAAATGTAGTGCTGCATAGTTGTATTTCAGTGCTTTTACAATTATATGGACTAGTTTTCTACCACTTCAGGATGATATGTCATTTATTTTAGTTTCTTAATGAGTTTGATATTTAATTATCTATAATGGATTCTTATATTTTCCTTGGTCATGTCATTTTTAGGTTAGGTAACTAGTTGTCATGCATTTGAGTAGCTAAAACTAGATCCAAGTTCAATAAATTTTTCATTTCTCTTGATCTTCATTTTGCTACTATTTGTTGTCTGTAAATCATAGAAGACAATCAACATTAATTTTAAATTTAGCTTTGAAAAGAGAAAAATATTCAAAATATAATATTTTGACCATTGATATTTGTTTATCGCTTTAAATTTGCACCATCGATATTTATTTATGTCACTTTTTATTTGTCTTATCTGAAAGGTGAGTTTTGATTGATTTTTTAAACCTATTGTTCAAGGCTTATAATATTTTTAAAACTGATTTTTAGCGTCTGTATCATTCATCATTTTAATGTTTATAATATTCTTGTAAATAACCTTTAACTGATGAGTCTTTGCCTTCATTAATTAATTATTTTATTTTTATTATTTTTATTAATCTTTCTTCATTAAATTTCGATAGCCATATTCTTTGTAGATCACTCCTTATATGGCTTAAGGTTCTTATCATGATCTTCTTGCATTACAACATCTCTCATTTTTAGGGCACCAATTGGGGTAGCTTTCAATTGCCAAGCTCAATTTCTAAGTGTCACATAAAATTTTCAGTCCCCCAAGTTTCACTTTCAATTGCCCAATGCCAATTTCTAATTGCTTTAGTATTTATTTCAGGATTTTGGCATGAGATATTAATTTTTTTTCAAAACTCATGTTGGGGTTCATTTTTGAAATGCCAGATTTAATTTCGAGGATTCATTTTAAATTTTTGAGTTTTCTTGGTTGCAGGGCCTAGGCTCTTCTTTTTAATTTTTATTTTAAAAGGCTTTTCTTTTTTATCATTTCTTCAATAAACATTGCATGGATATGGGATTCTAAAATCCTTTGCTTATATCAGCCCAAGATAAACTCGAACTTCAGGCATTCATGGGATTGTGCAAGTTAATTTAGGATTTTTCCCGACTTTGTGCAATCAATATTTAAATGCTTTTTTTGGCACAATCCCAAACTATATTTGATCAATCCACTTTAAATATTTTTGCTAGCACAATCCTAGGATATGCTTGCTTATGCTTGCATCATTGCAAAAATATTTTCCAAGTCTTGGGCTATTTAATTTGCACGGTTTTCTTCAATATTTTTCTTTTGTAATATTACTTTGGTATGTTGCATGGATCTAGAATTTTAAAATCCTGTGATTTCATAACCCTAAGATAAACATTACTTCAAGGACATTGCACAAATTCAAGATTTTTAAATCTCATGATTGTGTCACCCTAAGATAAATATTACTTTGAGTAGGTTACACGAATTTGATTTTAAAATCATTTGATTGCATCACCCTAAGGTAAACTCTGACTTTGGGCATGCATAAGTTAATTTGGGGTTTCTTTTGACTGATTTTGTGTGATCAAATTTAAATGCCTTTATTTACTCTATTTCGGGTTATTCTTTTGTGATGCAAAGTATTTGGAAGGCATGGGAAGCATTAAAACCCAGGCTCCAATGGTAGGGTAAAGATAACTCTACCGGAGCTTCTATCTCCACTCTAAGTCCTTGGTGGTCTCCTGTAGTCACTTCAGAGGGCCTACCTTTGGCTCAAGTTCAATGGGTTAGAGCATTACGCTTCTTCAAAAAAGGTATTGCAACATTTTCAGATTTCTTTGATGCTCATACCAAGCATTGGTATTCTTGGGATCAGTTTTGCCAGAAGTTTGGTCTTAAGCCAGATGATCGAGCAACTTTTGACGTGGTTATCGATAACACTCCTTTCTCTATTTGGCTACATTTTGGTAAGAACTTTCCACAGCATTGGTCATCTGATTGGTGTTGGTCTAATCATACTCCTTTGGTGAAATATAAACCTTATTTAGGGTATCATATGTTGTCCCCTAATGCTCCTCTAGTTGATACTTTAAACCACCATTGGGATCTAGTTTCTTCTCAATCTAGATGGAGCCTTCGCTTTTCTATGGTTTGGCAGTCCTATCTTGAACCTAAGCATTGTTTTTTTGCCTGGAGTTTCTTACATCAAGGTCTTCCCCTTGGTCATAGGTTACAATATATGGGGATTGCTAATCCTGTTTGTGCTTTTTGTAGAGGTCCTGACAATTTTGTTCATGTGTTTTGGGCTTGTCAAACAACCAAAAATGCTTGGGATTGGGTTCTTTCTTTTTTCAATTCCTTTTTACTGGAGCAATGTTCTTGGGTTAATGCACTACTTGGGGATCCCATAGATTTTTCTCTTCCCCTAAATGAATTTTGGCATATTTTTCATCTTAATATTTTATACCATCTCTGGAAAACAAGAAATAATATTATCTTTGGGAGACAGGAGGCTTCTACCTCTTTCTCTATTGCTGCTCGATATGCTCTCTTCTATGATTGTTGGTTACAGATCCTTACTCAGGTGGAGAAAGTTCAAGTGGAGCTGCAATATCTTAGATCACTTCTGGATCATTGGGCAAATGCACCTTGCTCTGTTAGCCGACTTATTTTTGATAAACATGTGTCCAAAACTCATGGATTCTCTCACACAGGCTCACCTTCAGCTCATTCTCATAGTGGTCGCAGAGATCATTTATCTTCTCCAACTTCTTAGCATCATTGGTCTCCACTGCAGTCCAATTTCGCACCTCTAGTGGATGGGATGTTTGCTTGATTCCAATTGCACCAGTGGCTGCATACACTTGTCTCTGTTTTGTCTTCTTTTCTTTACTCAGTTCTGATGTAATATTGGCTTTTTAAGTTGATCCATGTGATCCTATAATTTTTTGGGTGTGTGCCACGGGGTGTGTTAATTCCACCCAACCTTTTTGTATGAAAGTGATTATTTCCAATTAATATAAGGTCCTTTCATTCAAAAAAAAAAAAATTAAGAGTTTTTCGTTTGCATGGTATTAGAATATTTTCTTTTTATCTAGTATTTTAAAAATTTCAAGACATTTTCAATAGCTTAGAAATTATTTTTTTTTAAATTCCAAAAATAATTTTCAATTGGCCAAAAAAATACCCGAAATAAATTTTATTTGTTAAAAAAATTTCTGACTTAGCAATGATTTCCTTTGATAATTTGTAGCATATTTAAACTTACATACTTTTTAACTCCATTTTTTATCATATGGTCATACATATGATCGAGGAGACTTTGCACTTAAAAACAAATTGATACAAAATCATTTTATAATAACTTGGTAGGTGACCTTGATAGTGACACTTTGAGCAAATATGTTGAAGGCAAACAACTTGGGATATTAATTTTACTCATTAGAAATCTTAATTCAGGCATAAATCAAAGAATAATATAAATTTTCTAATTTAAGCCATGAAAATGAGATCAATGCAGTTGAAATTCATGTATTTATAAAACATTCAATGCAAGCAAGCTCAAATTCTTGGCATAAGTGACTTAGATAAAAATCAAAATTTTATGTGGGTCCCTTATTGTGGTGAGTTGTGCAACTACAATAATAATTCCTTACACTCCAAGCATTATGACCACCCATATATTTTTCATCGAGTACATCCAGTGCTTTCATCACACATGGAGCACCAATTTAGGAAGTCTAGAGAGAATGGGATGTGGTTACTTTTGATGACCTAAAGGGTTTTACCAAGGCCAACTCCTTGTTTGAATGTGATCTTCAGTTCTATCCTTCCTTCCTCAATTCCTAAGATTATCTAAACTAGTAGTTCCTATCAGGAAAAATGGATAGGAAAGAAATAATAATAAACAATAAAAGTAAATGAAAACTAAATCCTATGATAAAGAGGAAATGTGCCAAAAATTATAGGTTCCTTTTTGGAAACCATTGGGATTAATGAACATATGATCATAGAAATATAACTAAATTTGAACATGGTCACTATTCCATATGAGTGCAAGATGGATGACCTCCCATTGGGACTAGTATAGATACTAGTCATAGTTCTCCTCTTATAGATATATTCATGCCAAATATCAGGACAAAAATGATCAATATTCATAGTTCATTGCATCATATTAAAAGCACATTAAAATAATATAAAATAGATAGAGGCTTGGTTTTATATACACGTAGTGATCCATGGCTTGAGTCTAGACTGACATACATACAGAAGAAATTGAGAAAATTATTCAAGGCTAGATACTAGGCATGAAAATAATTCTTCCTCCCTTATGTCCAAAATTGGCTATTTATAGCATTGATTTCAAAAATTAAAATTTAATATTTCCCCCAAAATGGCAATGGGTGGGAATAATTATGTTATTATCGGTTGCCAAGATAGGGATACTATGCTAAATTTACTTATGGAAGGTCTAGAGTTGTTTGGGGGCTATAATAATTATAAATATTCCTACAGTTCGGGTGGTATCTTTGTAAAGGTGTCATTAATGAACCATTTTTTCCTATGGAAAATTGATCTCAGGTGGTGACTTTTGACTTGCTAAAAAAAACTTACTATTCCTACTAGAATCGATTAGTTTTATAGTTGTGGCTTTGGCTCTTTCTTATTTTTCCCCATATTGGTATACTTCCCCCTTTTATATCAAATTATTAGGTCTTGGCAATAATTTTGATTTTGAGCCTTTCTTTTGATGGTTTGATCACTCTAGTATCTTCCATTTTTGTGTTCCTTGCTTTCCTCCTATCCTAATTTATATCTCATTTATTTTATCTTTATCCCTCTAATTTTTGATAAGCCAAAGATACCTTTGTGTGGAGATTATCAAACTTCATTTGATGGGTACATTTTAGGTCTAGTTTGGATTATGCATGTTGTTATTACACCTCTTACCATGATTGCATTGGGGATCCATGTATGGATTAACAAGATTAGATGATCCTATTGAATCCTTAATTCATCTTATCTTCTCCACCCTTTTTGGTAAGGTCCATGATTTTTTCTTAGTGGCTACATTCCTCGTGCCATTTAACAACTGCTCCTAGGCTTATGGTGTGCTACAACCCAATCACCTAAAAATGATAACTCAAGTTTAGGATCTACCCACTAGATTAGAAAATAGGAATAGAAGCATCACATTTATAGAGGTCCTACCATAAACAAAACCCTTTTAGCTACCACCAAAAGGGTTCTAGGGCTATTTTTGATATAGGATATGGCTTAGTTACCACTAGAAAGGCTATAATCCTCAATTGGTCTAGTATCAGTGGTTAATTTTACCTCATGGTATGGCAGAGCTTAGAACATGCTAGAAGTATGTATCATAGACCTTCCATCATTGCCATATTCTTCAAATAAACTACTTGATATGTGGAGGTAACTTGAGGGTCTCTCATGTTGCTTAGTTTAAGGTGACAATCGTGTTTGAAACTTCTCTTTTTAGTGAGGGATTAGCCCATGTAGTGAAACTTCACTATAGTTTTAGTGACTTTAAGGAGACTTCTACCTATAGGAGGTGATGAACCTAGAATAAGTAGCCTTATCATTTAGGTATATGTTCAATGGGATAAAATTTTGGAGACCACCTCTTTGCTTGTACATGTATCAAAAAATTATTCCATGTATTGTCATCAAGTACAAACTAGATGTCAGATCAAAAAAATGATATATACTATAGCCAAGAACAAGGTAATATAATAAATAACTATTATTTATCCAATTCAGTTGTATAAAAAAAAATGAAAATGAGGATTGACAAAACAAAGGCTTCAATGCTTTACCCTTTTCTTGTACATGTGGTATGATGGTGTGTTTCCCAAAAAATAATTTTTTTGGGTGTTTTGAATTTTTCCCCTCATTCATACATCACTATTCACCTCAGCCAATATTTATATAGTACTTAGATCTTGCTAGCCTTTTATTTAAGTATCATCTATTTATAATATGGTAAATGATCTAACACATTCTCACACACCACCTATTGTGTGTAGAGCTTCCTCATCAAAATATAAAATATCTAGACCAAAGTGACCCAAACTTCTCTTCATTTTGGTTGTCCAACTCTTAGGGCATGTAATTTATAGGTTTTGATGAGTGGTGAGTCCTTGTGTGTTTTACTACCTCTATAATGGCAATCCCTTCCTCTTGGATTAGGTACATATCCATTCCAATTGGTCTAAGCTCATAAAATAGGTCTTCTCCTCATATTTTGGTGGTTAAGTCATCGATGTGGTCATCTGGTTCTGAGGTGTGCACTTTGTCCTTAAGTGTCTTAGATTTTGATTCTTCTTCTAAAGCTAAGAAATCCCATCCTTCCTTGGCCTTGAATATTGAGAAATGCTCCACATGATGCATGTGAAAGGGTTGAAATTTTTTTTATTTTGGTGCTATAACATGTTCTTAGTAACATGTGGGTCCAATCTAGGAAGAGGTATCCTCAAATATTAGCATTGAATTCATATGAGAGGCATAGGCCAAATAATGCTAGTAGATCAATCATCAATATTGCCTAAGTGACAGTAACATTAGGGAAGTATTGTAGTGAAATTTGTAGGTCTTTGACGAGGTTGATGATAGGAATTGGAGTTCTATATATGACGGGGATGAGAAAATCAATACTTTCACAAATTCAAATTTCTCATTAAAATTTTCCGAAAATATTTACATGCATCTAAAAAAAAAATAGCCCGCAGGCTTTACAATGACCAGAGCTTGTCTGGTATGCAGCACCCTCCCAATATTCCAGTCCACCGTCCCCCGAATAATACATCAAAATGAGTTTTTATTGAGGCCTCGGCCCTCTCGCCATTAATGTTCAACAGCACAAAAAATACCAATTAAAACTGTCAATTCGGCCTTTCCCGTCGAGTCTTCGATCTTCCACCGTTAATGGCCAACCACTCTCGATCCGCCATAAAGGCATGCAATCAATCGGCCCTTACCCTGCAACCGTTGCTTTTCTAGACTGTCTCTCGGGAACAGTGCCTTGTCAGAACATTCAACTTTGCCCGCTGTCTCTTTTCCCCCACGTGCGGCAGTCCACATGTCCAAAATTTATTCGCCTTCTTCTGGCCACGAAATCGTGACATGTCATGATATCGCGACATGTCGCAATATCGCGACCAAACTGGCGTCTTGCTTTTAGCAGCTAAAAACGTAGCGAAATCGCTATCGAATTTCCCTTCCGCACCTTTCTGCCAAAAACGTCGCGACATCGCGACGTCGTGATATCGCGACGAAAACCACCACTGAGCCCTTGCTCCAAAAACTATCGTGATATCGCGACGTCATGAAATCACGACGTCGCGACATCGTGACGAAAATAGCTTCCTTGCCTTAAACTTTTTGCCTTCAAAAAAATCTTGCCTTGCCCTCCGTTCTCTCTGCCTTCACTTCTCCTTTGCCTTTCTTCGCCTTCCCTTTGGAGCCGCGATTCCGTGACATGTCACGAAATTGCGACATGTTGTGATTTCGCGGCTCCCCTGCACTCTGTCTTTGCCCACGCATTCGGAGCCACGATTTCGAGACATGTCACGAAATTGTGACATGTCATGATTTCGTGGCTCCCCTGCATTTTGCCTTCTGCCTTTTGTCGACTTTGCTTTGTTTTAACTATTTTTGTTACCACGCCACGTGGCAACATTTCACCGGTCGTGATATTGCGACTGGTCATGATTGTTTTAACTGTTTTTGTTACCACACCATGTGGCAACGTTTCACCGGTCGCGATATTACGATCGGTTGCGATATCGCGACCTGTCGCGATATCGTGACAGGATTCCTCCCCTACGCCTTGCTCCAAAATAATGTCGTGATATCGCGACGTCGCGATATCACGACGAAACTCGCCCTTGCTATGTTGCAGCTGTTGAGGTCACGATTTTGCGACATGTCACGAAATCGCGACATGTCGCGATTTCACGACCCCCTACCCCCTTGCTTTACTGAAACTTCCCCTGAAGAAAAGTACTTAAAAAAATTTGAAATTTTTTTTGGAAGATGCAAGATTGCTCTACTGTCACCGGATGCTCCTGCATCAATATAGCTACACTACCCCTTACTTGATTAGTTCATAGGCTAGCTCTAAAGCATCAACCGCTCTTTTAGGAATGACTTAGGTACTTGCCTTGGAATCCAATAAGCAATTTTAAATGAGCTTGTCCTTATAGAGAAGAGTTAAGTAGAAGATTTGTGGCTTGGACCTATTAGGCATTTGATTGAATATTGGAGAACAACCTACTCTTTCTACTTGCTAAAGACCTTTTCTTTCTCCAAATATTTTTCAAGGTGCATCATTTTCTCTAATGGAGTGAGGATATTCTAGAGTGTAATAGGTACAATATACCTCTCCAGGTGCTCAATCATATTGAAATATTCTAGTGGCTAAGCCTTTAGAATATTATTTGGGATCCATTGGGGCCTAGGTCATTCGATGCCAACATTAGGTGATTAGGCTAGCTCTAGTGGAAGTTGCTTTAGTTTAGGCCATTCTAGTTCTACTCACTTTGGTTCTACTTGATTCTTTTCCTGATGTTGATTGGTCTTTTGGCTGTTGGTTTTCTGTGTTGGACCTTGTTTCTCAATCTATTTTATCACTCTCCTCTTTCCCCTTGTGATAATACTAGACTGCATTTAGGGTTGGTTGATTAGTGGTTCACTTGTATATACAAGAGTGATATATACCTTTCCATTGTCCCATTTTACTAATGTATGCTTTGGTGGTTTGGTTCCTAGGGTTGAAGAAACTTCCAAGGTCAAGTTATGAGTGGTTTTTACAAGCCTACACCATAGGGATTTAATATATGGATTGAGTCATAGGAAATGTCACCTGTTGGAGCTCCTCATAACCTAGAAAGTATGGGTTAGGGAAATAATATGGCCAGCCATAGGGATCTCCTATATAGTTATTTTTTGTAGGGACCATATCTTTCACTAGATTTAGGGGTACTTGTTACATAGGGATGGATATGATTACCATATATTACCTAAAATATTTAGGTTGACCATACTTCCTATTGGATTGAGGTGGGTATTTTTAATATACATTAAAAGGAGGTCGATACCCTTGATTACCCTATTGTTAAGGGGGTTTTGAATAATTATGGTAATCAAAACTTTAGAAATTTTATTAGCACTTGAGAGATATAATTTCATTGTTCTTGTCTCTTAGGACACTTTGCAATATTTCTATTTATGGGTATTGGGAGACCAAAGGGGTTGGTATGGGAATAGATGAAGGTGTTTACACTGGGTTTTGACATGAAGTAGAGGTTAACTAGAAAGTGGTAGGATGCATTATAGGAGGGGGCTGATATGGTGGTTGGACACTAGGTAAAATAAGCATGGGGGCCTAAGATCTAACATTCCAATTTGGATGAGGTCTCTCTTAGATTGAATGACTATCCTATAGTTTGTCGATAGTAAATTTACTCCTCTAGAAATTATCATCATGGCTATTTTTTAATTATGTACCTTCAAATAGTAGATAAAATCCATACCTAGTAAGGGTAGTATTTCCTCTAGAATTCTATACCAAGACTTATGAAATATGGCATTGAAGTTGTCCATAACTTCCATGGGATCTCTTTTGATGGTTTCCAATTTCTCTAAAGGAGATACTCTATCTATATTCTCCATGAATCTATCCATAAATAGCTTAGCAATTTGGTTCTAGTCAGTGATATAGTGTGGAGCAAGTGAGATGTAGCACTCTCATGCTTTCTACTTAAAAGAGACCAATAGAAGTTTGAGCGCAATATTTTATTCCTTAATATTATATAGAGTACATAGGTTGATCATGTGTTGGATATGCTCAGTTAGAATTGTTGTGTCTTCTTTAGTAAAATATGGTAAGAAATTTAGTATAGATACCAAGATCTCAACCTAGGTGGTTTGTGGTACTAGTGGCTAAAAGGGGCCTCTATCATTCTAGGGTTGGATCCTTCTCCAACTCAAGTTTTGAGGGGTTGCCATGTTTTTTCATCAAGATTTTCATCTATTACTAAGGTTTAGAGGGGGCAATAATAATTGAGAATTTGATCTTACATTGGATCTTGTGATAGGTCCAAAAATCATGAAATGAGGGGCCTACCTTTAAGGGAATTTTTGCTTTTTTCAAATCCTTTTTTCTTTTTTTATACAATGGATTCACCATGTGGTGAATATTTTTGTTTTAAATACTTATAAGATAGAGGTTACCACCATAACCTTATTTTGAAATTTGAAGGGTGATTTATTCAAGGTCTTCTATTGTAGTGGAGTCACTAGATGAATATTTTAGGTCCTCTAATAAACTATGAATTAAGGATTTTACCATGGTCTTAGTTTGAATTCTAATCAAGGGATGAATATAACAATTTAGGTCTCATTGGGTATTTTGGTTGAATTATTGGAAACCTGATCTAGTTCTTATGCTCTAAGTGTCATGACCACCTGAATGTATTTTATTGGGTGCATTCGGTGCTTATGTCATGCATGGTTTGCTATTTTGGGAATTCCTAGGATCATGGGATGTGGATCCTTTAGATAACTAAAGCAGAGTTGCATAAAAAAGACACATACAATCCACTAAAAACTAGAAATGCTAAAAGGAGCCAAAGATTTCCATTAATTTCATGCTAAAAATGAGGATCGCAAAAGAAGAGCCATTTTACAATTTATAAAATTCCTACTTATGCCATATTTTCCCCTTTTTTCCCACCTAAAACTTGAAATTTCAAATTTGAAATTTGGGGCAACTTGCGAAGGTCATAACTTCGCGCTTGTTGACCCGATTGACTATTACAACATATTTTTGGAAACTTCATGAAACGAGCTAAGAAGGGTGACCCTTTTATATTTTATCCAAGGCTCGTATCTAGCCGAAAATCCTCAAATTTGACCTCTAAGACCTTTAAAAATATCCTACAAGAAAAACTAGTTTGACTAGTTTTACTAGTTTTTACTAGTTTTACAAAATTAAACAATTACAATCTTTTTTTGGGTGATGCGAGATCACTTTTACACCATTGGATCCTCCTGCATCAATAACCTCCAAGTTATTACCAAGGTTAATTACTTTTTTAAATGTGACCTTTAGTTATTTCCTTCTTGCCTTACTTCCTAAGATAAAACTATTGGTTTTGTCAAGGAAAAGGTGTAGAAAAAAATAATCTATAAATAATAGAATAAAATGGAAACTAAATCCTATACTAAAAATGAAATATGCCAAATATTATAGGTTTTTTCTAAACATGAATAGGATGAATAGACATGAGGATCACAACAAGACAACTAAATTTGAACATGATCACCATTTCATATGATTTCAAGATGGATGACCTCCTATAGGGACCAAACAAACATACTAGTCATTGTTGGTTGTGTAATGGGTATGTGATGTTGTAGGTGTTTCAACGTGACTCTTGATTCCAAAATCTACCTAAGTATATAATAAGGTTGATGTGCATCTTTAAGACTTCGACCGAGAGAATGGAGGACTCAGAGAAAAGAAATTTTTGAGTCAGCTTTTGAAGAAGGCCAATTCCTTTGCCTAGATAATATATATAAATGAGGGATTGTAAACTAAATAATGGAATGCATAGGGTTAGAATTATGAGCTAAAAGTGGTATATATTTTATAACATCAAGAGACATGGTGCAAAGAGTCTCATAATCCAAAATCAATTTGAACACTTAATAAAATGGCCTACACCCCTTATGCATTTAAAAAATTTAACATTAAGAACTTTTTAATTATGCTAAATAATTCCACAACTATAATAAGAATCCAGGCAAAAATACAAATTTAGAATAACTATAGCAACATATTTATCCATAGATTTACAAGAATATTATTAACATGATAATACCTATGTACATGTTTTACACAAGAAGTTGGTAGGATTCTAGAAAACAATCCAATTCTTATTCAAGATGTATAGCCTCAATAAATTAGTCATGTCAATTGTAAAAACCAAAGAGCTGAATCTTAGAATGTCTTACATTCTAGTATATACATATATTTTACAATGTATTTAGTTATCTTAGAATGATTGTTGTTAGAGCATATTGCAAGATGCAGAGTAGACATGAAGAGTGGCTATCACATTCAACTAAGATTAACAACTCCAATCATGATCTATTGATATGCATGATGTGTATCTTGTTGTGAGGTTGGATTACATGCTTTGTCATAGGATTCCAACCATCTATTGATGGTCCAATCCCTTATGTTGTATAAAACCAACTGAGTAGGGGTAGGTGTGTGGTGTGGAGAGCTTTGGCTGTTAAGATTTTATGACAATGCTAATTTCTAAGGACTGGTTGGAATTCACACATATGCTAACATGGATGATTCTAGTTCACTTATATAGGAGTGGGCAATATGAAAGAAATTGCTTACCATAAAACTATGACTTTGACTATGTAATGCATCTCCTCTCTCCTCGTTGGGCCTTTGAACCTTCTATTGCTAGGTTTTAGATGATGAATCCACTCCTAATACCCATTGTCCAAGGAGTTTGGCAATTAGATTTTGTCAATTTATTACTACATTGTCATGTTATTTACTCTTTGGTACTAACGTTATCATACTTTGAAATTTAGCACCTCTAGAAGCTTTGTGAGTTATAGTTTTGGATGCTAAATTCTAGGCCCAATACCTTGGAGTTGCTCTATATTGTGCTAGATATTTTGTGTTGCCTTGCTAACATCAATATAGTAATTCATCCAACAACTTTATTTTCTTATCTTCATTGTTGGATGTTAGGTATTAAGCTTTTTATTTTGCTCTCCCTTGAAGAATATTGGATGCTAATTTTTTTTTGTCTTATTGCTGACATCAACATTTTATATTCTTGGTAGTATTCTATCCTTAGCTAAATTTTGCTTTGCTTCTACTAGTTGCTGGATTCAATGCCTTAGCATAAAATATTATCTAACAATCATATACCTGGTGCATTTTTATCCACGCTAGTCTGTTTTGCATCGGGTCATACCTATCTGCAATCTAATTCTTTTAATAATATTTTGACCTACTTTATCTACTTTAGTAGCTTCTTCTATTACTCTTCTAGAATATTCCATACTCATTCCTGCACCACTTTTTAACAAAATAACTATATGGTCTAAACTATACCACATAGTGGATGTAGGTGAAAAATTTCACCTACTTAATTAGTAACTTATAGGGATTTTTTATCATAAAAATTTGAATTGAGAAAGACTTATCCATGGATAACATGGCTCAGGAAGAAAATGAATCCAAAATATAAATTGATTAAAAGTAGAGGTTACAAAAATAGAATTAAGGTTATGAATGGAAAGAGAAATACAAGAAGCAAGAAAGGTAATTATGGTAGAGAACATGAATTCTAGAGTATGGTGGAGAGATAGTTAGACAGATAAGGTGAAGAGATGACTATGATGGTGATAGAAATGAAATTATGACATGTAGTGATAGAAAGAGGAGGGAAATGGTGGTAATGGAAGAGAAAGCAAAGAAAAATAAATATCTAAAAGAAGGCAACTCCTAAAAAATAATAACTTTCATGAGCATATTCTACTACAGGTTAATATTATCTTTGGTCTAGATTTTTAGCTTTAGGTGAATGCTCATTTGTACAAACTGCCTTAGGTTAATATTATAGACCTCTAGGATTTTACCTTATTTCATTGTACTTTTTATTAGAAGGATACAAAGATAGTGTCTTTTTGAGTCACAATGTGCTGCAAAATAAGTGTTTCTTTGCTTTTCTACATGGCTATATTTCAATAATTTCTTGCATCAGATGGCTCTAAATAGTCACTTGTTGAAGTTGATGATAATTGTTTGTTTAATTAAATTAGATTTTATATATGTTGGCATTGACTTTTTAGATCTGATTGCCCATGTGATAACTCGAGTTTCTTTGTATTTATCCAATCAAAGCATGTTGAGTCATGCCATTATCATTAATGCAACATGAGTTTATTTTTATCATCTTATCATTAGTACATATGGTTATTCGTTTAGCATAATGTTTACCTTTTTATATTTGAAACTAGCACCATACATTCTTGTCTCACATATACCTACCCTTTTGGTGGTGTTATCATGATGATATTTGGCACATTTTTCATCATGAAGGTATTGGGAATATTAATTCGGCATGCTACCACAACCATCAAAGATGACGTAGGCCTTATTTTCCATTGGGCTATAGAGTCAAGAAAGTGATAGAAAGGGGAAGGGAAGAGAATGTCACTAGAGTGGGAGCATGAGGGGGGACAAGGGAATTTGGGACTTAAAGAGATAAAATATGAATAAATACTTTCTCATTTTTGGATAGAAATCATTTTTTGATGATTAGACATTGATCCCTTTTTAGGTAACCCCCTTATTTTTCCTTATTTCTATTCTCTCATCTTTGCCTATAGCAACCCAAAATTCTCCCTCATTTTTTTTTAGCCTAGATTCATGAACCACTTATGTACCATCATTGATATTCCACTATCCATATATCACACATTCATATTTTTAAAGTATTTATGTGGATAGTTCACTTAACAAGTCAACCATTTCTTCTCTTATTGACTTACGGGTTGCCACCCCCCATTTACTTTCCTTTGAAAGGGTACCTTTAAAAAACAAACTCTCTACATATGTCTGTCTATGTAGGAGTTTTCCTTTTCTGTACTTCAAAAAGGAATTACCTAGTCCATCACTCTACACAAGTCTTTTAGTGTAGAATTCACCCTTTTCTATTTATCAAAAATGGTCCGTGCAAATCCTTGCAAGCTACATAGGTTATTTTATGTACTTGCACTATACACGTAATGGAAGGCTATCCTTTCACTTGTTAAGGATATGGTCTACTTAGTAGCAACCATAATTTATTAACTTTTACCAAAAATAGGACTAGATTCTTAGAACGTAATTATTCTGATGGTCTTTGGCTCATATATGACTAAGCTTACTTTATTTCATAAAAATGACATCCTTGCAGATTTAAAGATTAAGTATACTGAAGTAAGAATACCAGTCTAATTTCTAATATACCACATGATCTAACATGGCTTTGCAATCATAGATATAAACTATTGTTAAGAGCATTCAACATACAAGGATTTTATATACTATTACGAAGCCCAAGGTGATCACCCATTTTAAAAAAAGTTCCATTCTAGTTTAGGTTGCATCACCAAAATCTTGACTGTAGTTTTGATGCTTGATCAAATACATATTTTAATATTGGTTTTCAAGGTAAAGATTAGTAAGCTTCATAAAGGCTCTAATATTTCATACATCCAAACATCTCACATCGGATGTCTAGCATAGATTAAAATCACCTCATTTATTTTAGAGTGATTAACATCATTACAATAAAGTCACTAAAGTTATAAGGGAATCCTTCCCTGATTACTCATTTTCTCCATAAGTCACTTGCTTAGTTTTTTTATAAGGAAGTAAAGAGCTTAGATGCTTGGAGAAATAATTAAATCTATTTTTCCTACAAAATCTTTACCCTCATGAAAAAATGATGTACTAAAAGTTTTTCAAAGTAAACATAAATAGCTTGAAAATAGCTTTTACATTAAGCATCGCAAGTACAACTTACAATCTGTGAGGTACAAATACATCCTCTTTCTCAAAGTAAACATAAATATTTCCACTTAATATTTAAATTCCATCATGATACTATAATTCTCTACAATAGGATTTACAACGTAAATCTTCCAGCAACATTGTAAAATAGTCGACAATAATTGTTTCATGAATTTTACAAAGCTTCCTTTCTACATCAGTGAAAGACACGCTTTCGCAACTTTAACTGAAAACTCAGCTCAAGGTGTAGTTTTTTTATTTACCCCTATCCCTAATAGTAATTCTTGTAGAGATTCATATTCATGTGAAAACTCTTCCAATCACCAGAAAAATAATGTCCACTCATTGGTATCAGAGACAACACCCAAAATATTCAAAGATTTGCAATATCTCAAAAAGAGAAAATATTTACATGCATCTAACACAACTGCAAGCATACCTCATTACATATTCTCTACTTCTTTCTGATGAAGCATTCAATGATATAAACATATGAAATCTTCCTTTTTTACAGTCTATAACCTTTACACACATACAAGTGATAGGAAAAAATAATTTATGAATTTTCTTTTTTTGATGTAAACCTAAATTGATTTCCTTTAATAGTAAATACAAGAGCATTCAATTAATTTTGTTTTTTTTCAAGTTACTTTTCCATCAACATACATCTAGGAGGAGATATTCATGAACAATAATATGCAAAAACTTAGATACAATTTCTGCTTTGTTTTAGAAAATTAGAGTAGTTTACTTTAAAAATATCCTACACGTTTTTCATTCAGCATCCCAACATACTCTACTATCCATCTATAGTTGGATAAAGCTCTTATTCACTCTCCACTAGCTCACAGTTCTAAAATCTAAGCAGACAAACTTGGAAAACATTACATGCTCCCTAAAACTTAGTACAACAAAGGTTTTCCTATATCTTCTTCTCCTCTAAAACCAAGTTTCATGCTGGTATAGTATGCTCATGTGGATTAGAAATCTCCAGTATTTAAACAACCCATTTACTAATATTTTACACATGGTCATTTTCCTAGCTTTCCAAAATGCACAACTTTAGGAAAAATACTGATAAACTAAACTATCATGAAATTCAAGGTAAGTTTCAAGTTCAATCACTTCAATTCTTGGAACACGATCAAAAGTACAAACTCTCTACTGCAATTAAATATATAAGAAAACTTATTTCCTTATTCATTTTATAGTTGACATGCTAGATTATTTTTCCAAGAAAAAACATTGACTGTCCAATGAAGAACATACTCCTAAAAAATATATTTCACATAACATAATATTCTAGCTTGTTTTCTTAAGAAATCAACCTGATGTTCATTGCAGTTTTTTTTCAAATATTCTTACCCAATACTTTTTTTTTTCCTTTGAAAAAAGTCTCTCCTCACCAACTCTTCCTCTTTTTTCCAAGCCACAATAACATTCACAAACCTATTCCCTTAACTTACTAGTCCATTCCACCTTCTGTGAGCTTCCCACTACCAAAAACATTACTCCACTTGCTCAGTACATTCCAGTTCTTTCATCGACAACCAAGGTCACGTTAATTAAATTATTTCAACACATAGGTGGAGGAAAACAACACTTAAACAAATTATTATGATTGTGCAATCAAAAACCAAGACAAAATATAACTATGAACAAAACTATAATTTTCCAAACTATTTTACATCAAAACAACTACAACATGAATTAACTAAAATAGTAATTACACAAGGTTCAGGCTCATATAATACTAGAAATAAGAAATTCACATTTATTATTATTGTATTTGTATCTTCTAATAAATCATTCCTTTATAGATTCTACTCTAGTGATGTTTTTTTTTTAAACATATGCTTCCTTCTTCTAAAAGGATCAACAACAAACAAGCATTTCCATTTCCACTAGAATTTCACCCAAAAACAAACTACTATAAAATAAGCAATCTTTAGCTAAAGATCAATATGATTAGTTTTTTTATGCATTGTAGCATAGGGGTGCATTATTACCAGTTGGGATGTGGTTTCTGAATCTTATAATGATCAACTTGCTATTCATAATTGATGGACCAAATCATACAACCGTACAATCTTTACAACTAGTAATGTGCGACAACAAAATAGCTTGTACAAAACCCAATTTGTACCACTGTACGATTCCAAATAATATAGTGATAGATATTTTATGATTTCACACTTATCCAATCCTTCATATTTGGTTTTGCAATCTGCCGTACATAGTTTTGTAACTAAATAGTTCGATTTTCCAATGCTGCCAAATCAGGTAAATTCCCTTCAATCGCATAAACTGGAAAATCGGGTAAGTCATTTTTGTACAATTTGTAAGCACATTGGTGTACTATTTATAATAAATGAAGGTACATACAAGTACAAAATTTTATACTCTACTGGACCAATCTCTCTCAGATAAGTTTTGTAAGGAATTAATATGGCAATCAATCCTAATTCTACCAACATGCAAAGTACTTTATCAGGGTTGAGAGAGTTCTATACAGGTTTATGAATAAGGGTTCAGCCCCAAAATCCATATATAAAATAAATTTGAATTGTATCAAAATACCAGAGAATTATGTCGAAGGATACATGGTGAATTGCATTTATTTTTCACCAAAATTTTCAAACCGTGGTGAATCAATTGAAAAATATTTCTAGAGGTGTAGGTCGATTGTAGAGGGTTTCAATTGGTCATTTTCAGGTGGTTTTTTTGAGTATTTTACTATTGTTTTTGAATATATCTCATATATCTAGGTATTTAAAAAAAAAAAAAAATTGAAAATGGATCTCTAGATCAAAAGTTATGCCTCATAGAATTTTCTCTACAAAAGTGCACCTACAACGACTTATGCCGATCGGTTGCAAAGGTGGAATTTTGCAAAGAAAATTCTATGAGGTATAAATTTTGATCCAGAGCTTCATTTTAATTTTTTTTTTTTAAAACCACCTAGCTCGACGATATCTACTCACAAAACTTAGTAAAATCCTAAAAAAACATCTAAAACTGATCGACATGTCTGCAATCAATTGGTTGCAGAGGTGTTGATTGGTTGCAAATATATTGATCGGTTTAAGATGGTTTTTTGAGGATTTTAATAAGTTTTTTTGTATAGATCTCATTGAACTAAGTGGTTTTAAAAAAAAATTGAAAATGGATCTTCAGATCAAAAGGTATGCCTCCTAGAAGGTTCTCTGCAAAAGAGCACCTCTGCAACTGATCTGCATAAGTCGATCGATTGTAGAGGCATGTCAATCAACATAAGTTGATCGGTTGCAGAGGCATGTCAATCAGCCAAAGATGATCAGTTGCACTCTGTAATTGATCAACTTAGGCTGATTGACACACCTTTGCAACCGATTGACTTAAGTTGATCGATTGAAGAGGTGCACTTTTGCAGACAAACTTCTAGGAGGCATAACTTTTGATCTAGAACTTCGTTTTCATTTTTTTTTAAAACCACCTAGCTCGTCGATATCTACTAAAAAAAATTAGTAAAATACTCAAAAAACCATCTAAAACTGATCAATATGTCTACAACCGACTGACACCTCCACAACCGATCAACTTAGGATGATTGAAACACCTTTGCAACTGATCAGCTTAGGCCGATTGACATACCTCTGCAACCGATCGACTTATGTCGATCGGATGCAAAGGTGCACTTTTGCGTGGAAACTTCTAGGAGGCATAAATTTTGATCTGGAGCTTCATTTTCAAAATTTTTAAACCACCTAGCTCGATGATATCTACTCAAAAAACTTAGTAAAATCCTCAAAAATCCATCTAAAACTGATTGACATGTCTACAACCGACTGACACATCTACAACCGATAGGTTTTAGACATGTCGATTGGTTTCAAATGGTTTTTTGAGGATTTTACTAAGTTTTTTTAGTAGATCTCATTGAGCTAGGTTGTTTTAAAAAAAAAATGAAAAAGTATCTTTAGATAAAAATTTATACCTCCTAGAAGTTTACTTGTAAAAGTACACCTCTACAACTGATCGACATAGGCCGATTGGTTGTAGAGGTATGTCAATCAACTTAAGCTGATCGATTGTAGAGTGCAACTGATCAACATAAGCTGATCATCTTGTAGATTGAAACTGATCGAAATAAGTCGATTGGTTGCAAAGGTATGTCAATTAGCCTAAGTCGATCGGTTGCAGAGTGCAACCGATCAAATTAGGCCAATTAACATACCTCTACAACCGATCATCTTATGTTGGTTGTAGAGGTGTACTTTTGTAGAGAAACTTCTAGGATGCATAAATTTTGATCCAGAGATCCGTTTTAATTTTTTAAACCACCTAGCTTGATGATATATACTCATTATGGAGGTGTAAGATGATCGGTTGCAGAGGTGTGTCAATCAGCCTAAGCATATCATTTGTAGAGGTATATAAATCAACCTAATATAATCAGTTGCAAATTTGCAACCGATTGGCTTAGGTCGATTGATACACCTCTGCAACTGATCGGCTTAGGTTGATTGACACACCTCTACAACCGATCGACTTATGTTGAGAAGCACTCCTCTACAACCTTGTCAAGTTTGTGGGACCAATCAATGTCTTTCGATTGATAATACCCTACAACCAATCAAAAAATATGTCGACTAACAATAGGTTTTTCATTATTTTAGAGCTATTTTTGAGTTAGAGTATTTTAGATGTATGTTTATTGCTACCCCCTACAGTATATATACGGGTAGTATATGAGGCAAATTTTGTAGGAAAAATAAAATCTTTTATAATTTGAAGGCGAATTTTCCATGGGATGGGGTGAAAGTGGTTGACGAATTAAAATAAAAATAGGGTAATTATTATCAATGACAAACGAATTTACCCCAACAAAATTCCACCCCGTAATTTTTGGGTGAATGGGCCCCAGTGAAAGGATCCAAAATTAGCCAATTTAAAATTTTGAAAATCCTAAATAGAGCTAATTATGATATTTTGCACTTATGCATAACCCTAGTTCTATATCCAATGACGACGTCCAAAAATCATACAATAGTTTTCAATACATCTCCCTTGATATTATCATCATCACAAATCATTCCTCAAAGCCACACCAGTGTTGGTTTAATCGAATTCTTCCATAGCAATGCATAAAATAACC
Organism: Wollemia nobilis; assembly: GCA_028583015.1. NCBI lineage: Eukaryota > Viridiplantae > Streptophyta > Pinopsida > Araucariales > Araucariaceae > Wollemia > Wollemia nobilis. Next base: position 5,022,983 of record JAQPPZ010017107.1, on the reverse strand, counting down.
ATAACAACAAAAAATAAGTACATGCAATAGATATAAACTAGCAAATGCTATTCAACCATTCTAGGATCGTACAATACATGAGAGAAACCATGAAATATGCTCAAATTTTATTATTGTTCAACAATGTCAATCAACAATAAAAGATATACAATAACACTTCATAGCCAAAACTCATAGCATTCTTAGACTAATAAAAATATATCATAATATCACCAGATCATAACCATACTTTCAAAATTGAAAATGGGGCCTTATATAATGTTGCCTAGGAAAAATTCCAAAGCAGTTCCTGAGGCAATTTATTATTCACAACTTCTCATAGATAACAATATATATTAATTAAGGTTTTACTCTTTCTAACACCTTAATTACCAAATACATGCATAATTAATACTTAAATGATATTTTCTATGCATTTCATTTTATTTCATTACACATTGTATGGTTTAATTTCACTTTGTACGATTTGCCCTTCTTGTTGTACGGTTTACTCCTACATGTACGATTTACAAAACTTGGGTAAACCCTTTTATCACTTCTTCTTCTGAGAGGTGGATTTGATACCTACATCTGCCCTCCCCTTTAATTTGGTCGGTTTCCTCGCCGACTCATATCTCTATTTCTACTTTACCTCGTACTCCGTGACCATAACTTTTAAGTCATCCACTTGGGATTGAATAATTGCATGTTGATTCTTCAATTTGGCTATGTAGTTACACATTTCTACTGATTTCAGCCCATAGTGATTGGATTTCTCTTTGGCAGTCTTCAGGAGTTCTCTCAATTGCTTTTCTTGATCAATGGTACTCTTCTTTAGCTTCTCCTGCAAATGTGCTTTTGTTCAAGTTGTTGCTTGTAACTCTTCATTCTTATATACAATGGTTTGTAGATGGTGATGAATATCTACCTCCAAAGCACAAACAATCTTATCCTTAGCACTCAACTATGCTTGCTTATCTAGGACTATTAATTAAATATTTTATTATCCTACATGAGCTCTTCTATATTCTTATCTTGCATCACCAGTTGCTCATCTTTCTCGACCAACTACATTTTTAGCTATTCATCCTTTGCTCTAAGTTGAAACTCCAACTCCTTGATATTGTCTTCTACTTTTTGTGAGACCTATCGCTTCTCCTCTTCAAGAAAACCAATTTTGGCCACAAAATCATCCCTGGTACTTAGTGGTTCTTCTTCCAATTTATTTATTTTCTCTTCTTTTGTAGCCTTACTCTTCTACAATTCTTCCTTCATTTCAATAATTTATTTTTGAGTGGCTTATATCTCATCTTTTTGAGCTTCCTTGAGCTGATAGATCTATTCCAATACTATGCTCAACCACTCTATCCAATGTGTTAGGAAGTTCAAATTTCTCAGAGTGATAGCCAATCGTATAGTAACCGTCTTGTGTTCCAACTCCATTGTATTCATGGTGCAAGTTGGATAGTTGGATCTATCCAGGTATAACCTCAGATGCTACTTGTAATTGGTTCTCACTCCCTCTGGAAAGTCATATCTTCCCAACATCATGGTTACCTCTTCCCTTGGTAACTTCCATGGGTGTTGTACATGAATGTCTACAATTCTCCTTGTACACTCCTCATTGCTCACCCATTATATTATCTTATCCAACTTGAGAAACACTTGTTCTTCCCGCAACTTCAACTCTCCCATGTGTCCAATACAAAATTATAATTTGGTGCTAGCTATGGCATTGCCTATCTAAGAGAATAAATGTTCCACCTTATCTTTCACTCCTTGTGCATCCTCTATGTTTCAATATTTATGAACTATAGTACCTCCAGGAAATAACTTGTTTACAACCTCTACAGTTCATCATCTGTAGGAGTTCATTCTTCCTCCTCTTCCATGTGGTGGCTAGAGCTTCCCCAAAGCTCTAGTAGTGCTCTCTTTGTGTTTATATTTTCCCATTGTGGATTCTGTTCCATTGTCTTCTCCCCCTCCACATCTTATTCTATATTAACAATCCCCTATTGAGATTTTTATTGCTCTGTCGAATCCTGGGCTTCCTTTTGTTCTATCAAGCCCACCTGTTGCTCTTTGTTCACCTTCTATTCTTCCTGATTATGCTAATTTTCTCTTGTTGTGAATTTTTCAACAATAGGTTCTTATTGTTCCTGTGATGCCTTCATATCTTCTTACACATCATTCTGATTTGAACTTCCTCCCATCACGAATTTGAAACTAGGCTTCTTATTTTCTCTAGAATCTTCATTTGAGGCTTCCACTCTCACCTCGATTTTCTCTTTTTCCTTTTGAGAAGTGACTGCTACATCCTATGCTATTTGCCTCACTTTTGTGTACTCTAAAATTTTTGAAGAGTCCAAAATTTCAAATTTGTCATGCTAGAAAATCTATGGGGATTCCAACATCTGTTATGCTTCTGTCCAATTCCAATCCTGCAAATCTAGATTCTCCAAGTCTAACTATTATTCTTCTTGCTTATTTTTCTATACAGTCTTAGCTTATTTTTTTGGGGTAGGATTATTTGCCATTATTTCCTGTTGCCTCCTTGTTCTTACTTGTAATGGGCTAGATTGCCTCCCCAAAATTTCCTCCATTTCCTAAACTAATGACTGCTCCTCCTACCGTTGTTGAAGTGCTTATTGTTCCTATTCAGGTTCTAACTTCCTAGGCCTTTTCCTTAAATGGTATACATCCTCATCATCCAAGGAAGTATCCTCCTGTACTATAATGGTCTGCTAGTCTTTCGTTGTTTGCGACTTATTTGGAGTCTCCTTTTGAACCGGTACTAACTTTACCCACCTCAAAATGGTTGGTTGTCCTACCTTAATATTCCTAGGTTCTATCAAACCTAGAAAGTGGATTACCATATATGTAATAGCATTTAATAACAATTCAATGGCATGGAAAGTCATCCCAAAATTCTTTGGCCTCTTTGTTAGTACTTCATGCATCTTTTTTTCTAGATAGGTACCCCAATCATACCTGATTCCTTTGGTGAAACTGTCTATGTACTATGCCATTTAGATTGAAATTTTCATGGCTTGTGTATCTCTTGACATTCGAGCCATCACAATATTCATAGCACATGGCCAATATTTCCCTTTCAACTAGCTCTGTTTAATTCCTTGAGTCCCTGCACCCAAGATCTTTACATTAATTGATGATTTCACATTGGTAAGTGAAGTGATGATGCAATGTGTCTCAATTAGATAAACCAACTTATTAACTATCTCCATGTCATATGCTGGTAATCCAAATGTGTTTTTGAATGCCTCTATTGAAACTTCTTTCACCGACCACTTACCCAAATTAACATAGGCAATTCTAGTTGCAGGATTATACACCTAATCCATGTGCAATAGATAGTTGTAGAATAATGTCTTCTAATGTAGTGGCACTTGTACTATTATAGCTACACCAACCTCCTCAAACTATTTCCTCTAGGGGTGGGTCTTTTTTTCTTCGTTACTTCACCACTTTCTGCATGTCTCTCCTCCATGTTGTATGAATGATATATTTGTTATCTCAACCTAACCTTCCTCAGGTTTTCTACTTAGATCCTCATCTAGATCTAGGTAGTGTACTTCACTCCTCAACTCCCTCCTTGGGATCCTCTATTATGCCATATCGTCCTCTTGGTATCTTGGTGGTGTCCTTCTCCAATAAGCCCTCCAATACCTTTGCCCTCTCCACAACCTATATCTTCATCTCCTCCAAGTACGAGTACCACACCAACCACAAGACTAAAAATATCACCCTTAGTATTGTCATGGGTGTGACTCTCTCTTGTGTAGGGGTCCTGGTGACATTTCCACCCTATTAACTGCAATTATTCTTAATAAGTATCCAAACTCTTCGATTGAAATCAATTTCTCACCATTACTCTGATTATATTGTTACTCAAACATTACCAATTATACAATTATAAGTGTTCTAGAAATCGTATGACCTAATGTAAATTGTATAGTACACTTTCCAACTTACTCCTGTACGGTTTCCTAATTAACAGCCATGTCCAGATCATACAACTGTTCAATATTTTGTAAATCATATAATTATTGAACAAAAATGTACAGGGTCATACCATTCTATACAATATCCCTATCTAGATACTCCCCTTCACTGATTCCATACACTTATGTATGATTCTGTATGATTTGCTCAAAAATATCAAAACAACCTAGAAATTGCCTAAAATTGCACAATATTTTTTCTGAGATCATACAGTCTACCTCCAAATCATACAATACATCTCTTGACACCCTTGTTCACCTATAAATTATATTTTTCACCTCTCCTCCAAGATTTATCACTGACCTAGTTGCCAAAATACCTCGATCTATCTTCTTAATGCCTTTCGAGAGCAATTTTTCAAAATTTCCACACTTGGCATAATTTATCCCCAAAAAAAAATTTCCTAGCTATTAAATGGGGTTGTATGGTCTTCTCCTTCCTTCCCTTTGTCTTCTCCAGTTTGATTCTAGCCACTTTTGTTAGATTAAGGTTTGTACTCTTCTTTTACCTGTAATTTCCATACTTTGGCTCCAATCCGCAAATTCCTCAAATCCTGGTGCATATTTTTCCATGAACTAGTTTGTACTTGGATTTATTCTAATGTAAACCCTCATTTCCCTTTATCTGAAATTGAAATCTACTTTTAATGGAGTCGAATCCCTTGCTTTTATCCTCTAGTTCAATTTTCTCGAATGCGAAAAGTCTCCTTGGTGCAAATTAATAATGGGTCATGCAATATTGTAGCTTACTGATGAATTTTTAATGCCCATATAGTCATATTCATTTATTTTTATGCTTTTCATCTTCATCCTCCTAAAATTTTCAATTTTCTCCTTATACGATTTGTAAAATTGCTAGGGTGAGCCTTGAATTTAAATTGTTCTCAAACCCTAACCACTCCAAATTTGAAATTGTACCACTTTCCATGTATTTTCATCTGCTTTGTCTGGATGATAGATAACTCATCACTTTTTCATGCAAATTTAACTTTTTCCCATGCTTTTTCGATAACACATCATTCTGCACATATGAACATTAAATGCGACGGTTGAAAATCATACAACTACACCCAAATTCTTACACTGTACGATCTAAATAATACAACATGCCTCCTTGTACAATTTTGCATGTACTTTTTTCCAACTTTGCTTGTACGATCTCCCACTTGTGCTTTTTCATCTTTAAATTTGACTTGTACAATCTATCATTTAGAGAATTTTTCTATTTTATATCTCTTGAAGAGGTCGCCATTTCCAGTTTTCAACCCACTTCCTCCTTAATTGTTTCCTGAGGGATTTTCACAATTAAAGCATTTATTAAATATATATATATATATATATTTATTTCCTAGTCTATTTACACTTACCATCGTCGAAATCACACAGTGACATTCACTTGTACGATCCCATATGATTCTTCTCTTACAAGTTCGACTATGAAATTATGATTGGTTGTGTCACCTGGTACCACTTGATCTCTAGGACGATTCATCTCCACTTGTGATGTTATCGAGTTCCCTACCCTTCTAGTACCATGTGTATAATTTGGGATTGTACAATTGCAAGCTAGAGTATCTTCACTTGGTGTCCCTTCCTCTTGTTGTATAGGTGATTTATCCCTTGGTTACGGTGTCCTTACTACTCTACTATCATTCGAGTGATCTCTATGCCTATCTCCTTGGATCAATTCATTCTCTAGAATTCATGATCAGATCCTTTATTGTATCTAGTTTCTTTCATCTACAAAATGTACTCTTCCTCTACCAACAAGGCCTTTACCATGCAAGTGTCTTCCCTGTTCTATTCCTCTTTACATCAGGCTTCTCTATGCTAGTGGTGATTCCTCTCTTTCTTGGAGTAACCCTCTACCACCTACCACTATTTGAGGTCCTCATCAGATTAGTGTGGTCCTCCCAATGGATAATGCCTTGTGGGATTTGGTAAGATCCTTCTCATACATGGTATACCTTGCAGATTCCTTGTCCAATTCAAACATGCTAAAGGTATATATCCCAACCATTTAGGAGTAGGAATTTGAAAATTTCCTCATCCTATTATTTCTCTAATTGTAACATCATCTTGAATTCATTCATTCCATGGTTTAATACCTCCTCCCCTTCCTTGATGAAGCCTTAAGGGTCCTTGTCTATGCCTTCCTCCCATTACTTGGTTATTAGGAGTTATCTCTACCAAATCAATGTTATCTAGTGGACTTCTACTTCATCTTGTACTTGATGATAATTATTGCAATGCTCTGATTCTATGATCTACATGTGCTAAGTGATGTATCCATATTATTTCCTCAAAGTATCTTTGTGGAGATGAAGTTTCCAAGACTTCTCTATATGCATCAGAGAAATATGCTTTAGAGATTGAGTCATTCCAATTATCTTCTCTCTATTTCACCCAATCTATTGGCAAGTTCATCAATCTATCCAATATTCTTACTTCTCTCATTTTTCTTCTTAACTGTCGATGGGCTATTATATATGCTTGCGGATCAAGGTTGGTTTGATGCTCCTGTGATATCCCTATTTTTTGTTATGTTGTTATACATGTTAGAGGATCACGGTAATATTGAGGATTTTGGGGATTCCTTGGGCAATCGTCATCATAAATGATTTTCATTCTATGTTCCCTTACTATCCAAGGTATTCCTTCATCACTGGAGTCACTCAATTCCAGTCATGCATTACTTTGTGATTCAGGTGATGTGGTTTCTTCCTCGATGTCTTACTAAAGCATCTTTGCATCTTAATTCATCATTGGTAGAACACTTGGTGGTACTTGTGAACTTATGCTTACACCATCATTTCTTATACCACTCCTTGGTGTTATCCCCTCGTTATCCTTAGGTTTGTCTTCTAGCTCATGTAGCCTAGCTGTTCTTTGTTCATCCAAACTTTGTATTGTGATATCCATTTATTGGATAGTTTCTTCTCTCAACCTTGCATTATGACCTTACAATGTCTGATATTCCTCTTGTAGTTGCTGAGTCTATAGGCACATTCTCTATTGTAATATCCCTATCTAAGCTAATGGAGTTATTCCAACCAATTCTTCATCAATGGTATCATTCCTATCCTCTTTTGGGACTTCTATTTCAAAAGTGTCCACTCTATCCTCATATCATATTGTTAACCATATTCTTCTTCATCCTTTAGCTTGTTGGGATAGTTCCCTATGCTCCACTCGAGGATACATAATATTCCTATTTACTTGGGGTGCTTCTTCTTGCCTTTCCCTATTTCTAGGTAATAGTACTATCTCTTGATATTATCTTTCATTTGGAAGAATCCATTCTTCATCTTATTTTGTTACTTGTTTGGTCTCATCCATAAATTTGATAATCATCTTCTCTCTTTAGGTCAAGGTGCCAACTATTTATGTTCTATGATTGGTCTTGTCTGCTCACCTTCTACAAATAAGTATTTGAGTTTCACGTCAAGATCCTCCTATGATAGACCTTGATCACTATGAGTTCTCTTTTGAGCTTCTACTCATCTTCTTCATTCGATCTCTTATGAAGAAATGAATAAGCACTATACTTTATAAGGCTTCAACTTTGAGCCATTTACAATGTTGGGTACCTCCATCCTATTCAAGTTCTACAACTTGAATGATTCATTATTCATTACTTCTACCACTTTATAGGGACCAACCCATAACATATTCAACTTACCGAGCTTGATTTATCGCTTTCCATTAAAATTTAGAGCCAAGTAACCCAAACTAAGTTCTAACTTCCTCTAATGTTTGGCATGCTACATATTTCTTATTTTTTGAGCTACCTCAATCACCCATTGTGCCATGAATATTATTTCATCTAACTTGATTAGTGTTTTCAATCGCTCTTCCAAAATTTCTTGATCACCCAAGCGATGCTCCACTACGACTCTCAAACATGGTATCAAGAATTCAACTAGCACCATTGTCTTATATCCATACATCAAATGGAAAGGTGTATGCTTTGTTGTTGGTTTAAAAGTTTTTCTATATACCCACAAAATAGATGGTAGCTTTTCCTCCCAATCTGCTCCCTCTATTCCATAGGTTTTATACAAAGTAGATACCAGGAATTTTTTTGTTGCTTCTGCCTACCCATTTGATCTGGGGTAATACAGACTAGATAATGAGTGTAGAATCCTAAATTCTATTGTTAGCATTTTTATGATTTCATTGACAAAGTGTCCTTCTCGATCACTCCTGATCTGTAGAAAAATACCAAATATTGTAATTACCTACTTGTACAAGAATCTTGTTGTATTTTTTGCTGAGTTATCAGGTAATGCTCTTGCTTTGACCCATTTTATCAAGTATTCCATTGCTACCACAATGTATCTGCACTTCCTTCTATGAGATGTATTCAATGGTCCGATGAAGTCTAATCCCCACCTTTCAAATAGTTCCTAGGGTTGTTATGGATGCAAAGGCATAAAGTCCCTCCTTACTAGCTTTCCTACCCTTTAAAAAGTATCGCATGCTTTCACATACTCTTTTGCATCATTATATAGTGTGAGCCACCATAATCCTACTAGTAATATTTTTCTAGCGGTTGCATCTGGTCTCATGTGTCCTCCTATTAAGCCTTCATGAGCTTCTTTCAATACCACTTTGACTTCTCCCATCACACATATTTATAGGATACCATCACTTCCCATTTTATATAGAAATCCTACCATTAACTGGAAGGGTGTCGACTTCATAATCACTTTATTTTTCTTAGTTGTCATCATTTCTTATGGAAACTCTTCTGTGGAAAGGTACTGGCCAATCAACTTGTACCACGATGAAACAACATTGATGACAAATAACTATGCATCAAGGAATTCATATGGAACCCATATTCCTACAGGATCTCCTGATCGTATCTGAGATAGCTAGTATGCAATTACATGCTTCTTACCAGGTTTCACTACTACTCAGAATACGAACTCATGTAGGATGACAAACCATCTACTGACCCATCCTTGTATCACTAGTTTATTTATCAAGTACAACAGGGCTTGGTGATCTACGTAAAAAGTAAAGGTATTTGCTATTAGGTAATGGCTAAAGTTCTGGACCGCATACACCATTCCCAAAGCTTCTCTTTCTATTGTACTATAATTTCTCTCCCCCCTTGACAATAGGCGACTAGCAAAGAAAATAGGCTGATCTAGCTTGAACTGTCCTTCTTGTGCCAAGCACATCCAATAGTAAAATTTAAAGTATCAATATAGACATGGAATTCCTTATCCCAGTTCAGGAACACCAAAATTGGGCTACTCACAAGCTTAGCCTTCAACTCCTCAAAGGCTCCTTGGTGCTCCTCTGTCCATATGAAAGGAATATTCTTCTTCATCAATGAATCTAATGGATAGGATACATGTGCATAATTCTTGATAAACCTTTGATAATACCCCATCGATATAAGGAATTTTTTAAGCAAACTCACATCATATGGTTCTTCCATGTGCAATATCACATAGATCTTATTAGGATCTATTTTTAATCCCTCACTACATACTATGTGTCCTAAAAATTTTCCATGTGGTACCATCAGGTAACACTTCCTAGGGTTTAATGATACTTGTGCATTTCTATACCTACTCATGCATTCACTGAGGGCAAGAAGATGCTCCTTGATATTCACATAAATGGACCAATAATCCAAAAATTCTTTGAAGTTCCCTGTTGCCAACTGATCAAATATATACAATATGATGCACTGAAATGTAGTTGGGGCATTACAGAGCCTGAATGACATTCGATTGTATGCATATATGCCATTCTCCACAATTAATGTGATATTCAACTTATCCTCCTTGGCTATACTTATTTGGTTGTAACCCAAAATCCATCCAAAAATGAATAGATCTCATATCTTGTGGCTTCCTCCAAGATAGAATATGTGAAGAAAATAGGTAAGGGATCCTTGATAGTTACTATGTTTAGACTCCTAAAGTCCACACATATTCTTATTTTGTCCACTTCCTTCTTCAATATGACCACTATAGGTGATACCCACTCACTGGTCGTAACCCTGAAGATGATTCCTACCTCCAACATCTTCTCTATATCTGCATTCACCAATGCTAGATATTTTATGTTCATTCTATATGGTCTCCTTACAGGTTGTGCTCCAGGAATTAGTTTAATCTTGTGGACACATAACTCAGGTGGTTCTCCCTTCAGGTCCTTGTATATCCATGCAAAGACATCCTTATATTCCAAGAATATATTAAAAGTTATCACTTTCAGTATAGGGTTCCAATCATTGCCATAGTGAATCATCCTAGGTTCATCCTCTATCCCTAGATTTATGTCCACTATCCAAGGTCCTTCATATTTGATATTCTCTTGCTCACTTGTTGCTTTCTCCAAATTCTTTAGGTGTGTTGGACTTGTATCAATTTTTGCATCACCTACTATATATTCTACAAAACTCTTTGGAAATATCCATTTCTATTCTACCTCCTTCTTAGGTTATGTTGGAACAAAATCTACCTTCGGTTAATAGTGTTGTGCCTTAGACTTTGCCAACATTGAATAGACAGATCTTGCTTGAGATCATCTGTCTAGTCTCCAAATAAGGCTGATTCCTTTGAGTTTTTTAGAGAAAAGGGGAACAAGAGATAAAGGGAAATATAGCCTGAGCTAGAAAATTTTCTCACGGTACAGATTAGACAACATCAAAGACATATTTACTTACTTCTATCCAAAGCATTTAAAACACATTCCCATGCAAAAATTATAAAATTCCAGATATGATTTCTGCATGGGAATGTGTTTTAAATGCTTTGGATAGAAGTAAGTAAATCTATCTTTGATGTTGTCTAATTTGTACCATGAGAAAATTTTCTAGCTTAGGCTATATTTCCCTTTATCTCTTGTTCCCATTTTCTCTAAAAAACTCAAAGGAACCAGCCTTCTATAGAGACTAGACAGATGATCTCAAGCAAGACCTGTCTATTCAATGTTGGCAAATTCTAAGGTGCAACACTATTAACCGAAGGAATATTTTGTTCCAACAATTTTTGGCACGCCCGCTGGGACCAAAAATCCCATAGTATTGTATAAGTTTTTGTGTTTTACCTTCAGAGCCTTTTGTTTGCAAAATCTCAAGAAAAAAATCACCTGGCGACTCCGTTGCATTTAGACCATAAAAGAAAGACCTTGTCTAGAAGCCTTCTGGTTATATAGCCATATGATAACCAGATCCTGAGCTAGAAACTCTGAGGAACCTATTGAGTTTTTTGAACTACATCTCAGAAGCCTAAAAGCACACCCTGTGCTAGCCACAAGATCAAATTTGCCCGACACCATTAGCACCTTTTTAACGCCCGCTGCAGGAGTGTCTGCAAGCAACCCTATAGTGGTTGTAACTCCTTTAGAAATAATGGTAGCCACCCCTACCCCAACGCATCTTGTATGGAATCAAAATGGCCCTTTGAACTTGGGAACACACCACCAAATTCCACAAGCTACGTTACGTTAAAAGCCTTACCAACCTTTAATGGAATAGGCAAAACAAAAGATGAGCACTGTTTATATGTTTCAGTGCTAGCATCTGTTTATAACATCACTTAGGAAGATGTAATGGTCAGATTTTTGATTATATCTTTGAAAGGAAAGATGCTCTATTGGTACAGAGTGCTTCCCATTGGATCCATTACTTCTTGGGCAGTACTAGCCAGCCGTCTGGTCGATGAATTCAATATAAATGCGGATCCTTTCACATTGCTGAATCAATTCACTGTCATTGAGAGGCATCCATAAGAAGAAATCCAAGATTTTAACATCAGGTTTACCAGAACTCGTGATAGAGTACCGCAAGGTCTAAAGCCCACGGAAGAACAAGCTATATGCTATTATCTAAGGGCTTTTGATTCAAAGCTCAGTATGATAATAAGGCAATCCTGTGTAACAAATTTTCCTAGGATCTATGTAGAGGTAGCAAAGGGCGAAGCTGATATCATCGCTACAAAAAGATATCCATCAAAAAATATATTGCCAATTTTACCAGAGTTTTCCCAAGTGTCAATCTCTAAACTACCTGTACTCCCATCAACACAAGCCCTCCCATCTATAGTTGCACCTCCTGCATTCCGTGCATTACTAGCCACACCCCTTACATCAGCTCCCCCCAATGATCAATACACGACCATAATTAATACAATGAAGGCATTGTCAAATGAAATGGCGTCCATGAAAAAGAGAGATGTTGAAAGGAGTTTTCCGCCAAGAAGGTTCCCTCAGGTAATAGGAGATGCAACACAATCAAGCAATAGGGGACATGTAAGACCGAGCATGGTATATAAAAATGAGATAGTGGAGGCCGATGAGCCTCCCACTAATTCTAACTCTTGGTGTACTACATGTAACGATCCACATGGGGAAAGTTCATGTATAATACACCAACATTATGTACAAAGTATAGCAGTTGAAAAGAGTAAAGAAAAAATGAAAAGCCATGTAAATATAATTAGAGAGGAGGACCACAACTTCATGATGCCTACAGTAGAACAGGTTTTAGTTTTGACAAGATCAAGTAAGAAACCACTACAAGCAGACCCTAAAGAGCTTCAGCCATTGGATGTTTCCCCTGCTCCCAAGGAAGTTCCCAAAGAAAATCCTAAAGGAAGTCTCCCTCAGGAAAGAGAATATCAGTTTCTAGCCAAAAGTCAAGGGCAAGAAACACACAAAGAATTTTTTTCTCAGGGGGAAAAGGAAACCCAAGAACAGGCTAGGGGAAGGTTGAGTTTCCCCTCACTGACAAAAAGGCAAAGAACTGAAGCTACCCAGGGATACAAAAATAAATGTGAAACTTTTGCCAAAGAAAGAGAAAGGATAGTTGATTCACCTATATTTAGTATAGTGGAGGAAATGAAAAAGACTCCTTCTAAGGCAAGTATGTATGATGCTTTTCAAATCCCAAGTCAAATCAATCTCCTATAGGAATCCCTAAGGACAATGAAAAATGGAGGTGGGACTGCATCATCTTCGAAAATGGTTCTAACGAACTTGACATCTGCCACTGGTAAGAACATGCCCCCCCCTTTATTTATCCCTTCAAATGAAAGGATGGGTTGTCCACAACTGGCATGATAGATTCGAGCACTGCTACCACTGTGATACCCAAAGCAGTATGTGATATTATGGGAATGGAGTACACTAGGAGCAATGCAGGCGTCCTACAGTTAGATGGTACTCCAGCAAAAACTGTAGGAGTGATAAAGGATATTCCCATACGGCTGCATAATTTACCTTAGATGACAGTCATACAAGAGGTAGTAGTCATAGACTTGGAGCCCTATTTTGGTATGTGTTTATCCAGAGAGTTCACAACAAAGATAGGAGGATACTTATCCTTAGATTATTCTCATTTGGAGATACCTTTCAAAGGTAGAAGGGTCAAGATTTTTAATGAGAAACCATCGACGTTTCATGTAGAAAGGATTGGTGAAACTGGTCATGTAAATATGATGACTGAAGAAACAATAGAAGAAGACCTGATGGAAGAAAAATTAGAAGAGCTCCAAGCTGAGGACAAGTTTTCTCTACAAAAATTTAATGCCATGATAGAAACAAAAATAGAAAACTATTCTATTGAGAAACCAAAAAGAAAATTGGTACCCTCCCTAGAAGAGGATGGTTCTGTGAATCATTTGTGGAAGCTTTTCTTTGATGGGGCTAGGTGCAAGAATGGAGCTGGTGCCGGAATAGTTTTGATTTTTCCCACTGGAGAGAAAAAGGTTTTCTCTTACAGGTTGAATTGGAGTTGCTCCAACAATGCAACAGAATATGAGGCCCTGTGCTTAGGGTTAAGAAAGGCTAAGAAATTGAGAATCAAATAGTTAATCATCTATGGAGATTCAGAACTTATTGTGAATCAAGTCACCAAAAAAGGTATAAGTAAATAGGATTATTTGAAGGCTTACAGGAACAAAGTGTGGGATCTCTTAGAGGCCTTTGAGGCCCTAAATATAAAGTTTATCCCTAGAGAATAGAATACCCACGCAGATTTGTTAGCTTCAGTGGGAGCTAATTTTTGTCCTGTAAGTAATGTTATTCAGAAATCTAAAACTGTTAGACTTATATACAGGCCTTCAGTACCTGATAAAAATATTTTCGGGCAAGTTTTTGAAAATGATGAACAAGTACTGGATTTCTTAATCCTTGAAATGAATTGCTCAGCCAGTCGGGATCTACAGGATGAAGAGGAAGGGAACCAGATCAGAGAAGTGCATAAAAAAGGAGCTAAGACTTTTAAGCAAAAGCAAAAAATGAATTATATGTACAATATAATATAAGATTATTCAGACAATATTTTTAAATATTACCATTTTTTCGGCCTTAACACAAAAAAAAATATTTTCAGTTGTAGCCAATCAGAAGTCGATATTTTTTTTGAATAGAGATACTAAGGTATATAGGGAGTTTTTGCAAGGTAATGTTCATGTTTGATCTAAGTGCATTTTCCTGTGTTATTTGTCTTTCTCTAAAATATTCTTTTTCCAACTATGTTGTTGACTCCGATACCCAATGGATAAAGGCCTGGTTCAAAATTTTTGCAAGCAAAAAATCCCCCGGAAGGCACCAAGAATGTTAGTCAAAAAGTGACTAACTATAGAAAAACATCTGATGCTCCTTTTTGCATATTTTCCAAGAGGACCGAAGTGGACCATATGCTAAATATTAAATAAAATGCAAAACACCGCAAGGAGGAAATAGTGTCGTGATATCGTGACATGTTGCATTTTCACGGTTCAAAGAAAAAAGAAAAGCAAAAGGGAAAAAGTGTCGCGATATTGCGACATGTTGCTTTGTCGCGGCCAAAAGGGAAAAAGTGTTGCGATATCGCGACATGTTGCTTTGTTGCGGCCAAAAGGGAAAAAGTGTCGTGATATTGCAACATGTATTTTCGCGGCTAAGAGCAAAAAAACAGAGCAAGAGGGAAAAGTATCACGATATCGCAACATGTTTCATTTTTGCGGCTAAGAGCAACAAAAAGGAGCAAGAGGCAAAAGTGTCACGATATCGTGACATGTTTCATTTTTGCGGCTAAGAGCAGCAAAAGGCACAAGGTGGCAAAAGTGTCGTGATATCGCGACATGTTGCTTTGTCGCGGCCAAAAGAGAAAAAGTGTCGTGATATCGCGACATGTTGCTTTGTCACGGCCAAAAGAGAAAAAGTGTCGAGATATCGCAACATGTTGCTTTGTCACGGCCAAAAGGGAAAAAGTGTCGCGATATCGTGACATGTCTCAGTTTCGCAGTTCATAGTGAGGAGAAAGAGCAAAGGGCAAAAAGTGTCGCGATATCATGACATGTTGCATTTTCGTGGCTAAAGAGCAAGAGAAAGAGCCAAGAGGGAAAAGTGTTGCGATATCGCGACATGTTTTTTCGTAGTCCAAAGCAAAGAGAAAGAGCCAAAAGGAAAAAGTGTCGCGATATCGTGACATGTCTCATTTTTGCGGCTGGAAGTGGCAAAAGAGCAAAGCAAGAAAGAATGTCATGATTTCACGACATGTCTCATTTTTGTAGATGGAAGCGGCAAAAGAGAAAAGCAGGAAAGAATGTCGCAATTTCGCGACATGTCTCATTTTTGCGGTAGGAGGCAGCAAAGGAGCAAAGGAAGAGACGAATGTCATGATTTCATGACATGTCCCATTTTCATGGCTGGAAGCGATAGAAGAGACAAGTAAGGAAAGAATGTTGTGATTTCATGACATGTCTCATTTTCACAGCGGGAGGCAGCAAAGGAGCAAAGGAAGAGACGAATGTTGCGATTTTGTGACATGTCCCATTTTCATGGTTGGAAGCGGTAGAAGAGCCAAGCAAGGAAAGAATGTCACGATTTCATGACATGTCTCATTTTTGTGGCTAGAAGCAGCAGAAGACCAAAGCAAGGAAAGAATGTCACGATTTCATGACATGCCAGTTGTAAAGGAATAAAGTATATTTTTGGCAACTAGAGACGAGCACTGACATCAGGTGCCAATTTCTGAAGAATGGTCTGTTGATTATAACCTGGAAGGTCCACTGGATGATTGCCAATCTATCCAATCTATAGGAAATCCATTGTGTATTGTTAGAAACTACAGATGATTTCTTGTAAAATAAGTAAGATGTACTTAGGAAGATACTCTTTTAGGGTATATATAGGGGTGAGCGACTCCAAAAAAAATGTCGGCTCTTGGAAGTTTAAAATACTGTGTGTACGTACTTTGAATACAAGCAATAAAATCACATCTCCCATTGGATTCTGGTTCATATTGTGCAAGTGTATGTATTAATGTTCTTTATTTCTGCTCACAATATTAAATTATAGATTGAGTCTGTTCTTGTATCTGAAATTTTGCAATACATAAATCATATTGCTGGAATAAGAATCTAATATATACGCATGCTAAACAAAACATCAGAAATCATATATGGAATTATATAATTTCTTCTTTGGAATGTGTTTTTAAATGCTTTGGATAGAAGTAAGTAAATCTATCTTTGATGTTGTCTAACCTGCACCATATAAAAGTTCTAGCTTAGGCTATATTTCCCTTATCTCTTGTTTCCCCTTTTCTCTAAAAAACTTCAGAGGAACCAGCCTTCTTTGGAGACTAGACAGATGATCTCAAGCAAGATCTATCTATTCAATGTTGGAAAAGTCTAAGGCGCATCATTATTAACCGAAGGCAGATTTTGTTCCAACAGGTTCCTGGTTGACTTTGGTTTCATCTTGTTTTTTCTTGATCTCCTCTAAGTCAATACAGAGGTAGTTGGGCTGAAAAATTTTGTACTCCATTTTCCAATGAAGGAGTTTGCTATCAAATCTATCTTCATCTTCACTACATTCATCAAGGTACAATATTTCTTCTCCATATGGTTCATATCCTTCATCTCCTAAGGAATTTTTTGATTTGTCAATAATAGCTACATCTTAACTGACCTTTTGACTAGTCAGGTTAATCATATATTTGTGTTATCCTTTTTTGAAAGCGATTTGATTCTTTCCCTAGTTGTGATTAACTTTGACTACTCGTATACATCCTCTTTCCAATAGAGTATCGTATGCAAGCTTCTGCATAGTAATCACAATGAAATCCAAGAAAAACTCTTGGTCAACTATCACCACTTGTTGTGCTGTCAAGACTCCCTTTGTCTCGATACCATAATGGTTAGAACCATATAATTGGAAGCTCTATGTCCATAGAGATGGAGCACCCAATTCTAGCCAAGTCCTTTTAGGAAGCACATTGAAAATGGATCCTCCGTCCATAATAACTTATGTCAATTTGTGCCCTAGGATCTCCATATGAACTAATACCAGTTTATTTTCCACATCAATCATTAATATAGTTGGATCCATGAATTGGTATTTCTATTTTTTTTCCTGAATCGGTTGACTCTGCACTTCCATAAACTTATGTGGTTGTATCTTTTCCACCATTGCTTTCTATAATAATGAATAGATTCCAAAAGGTTCACAAATTTGATCTCTATTATGGTGTTCAAAACCTGTGCTGCCAGATTCTACACAATTGCCTTCTCATCTGATGGCTTTTTTGGTTCCTTTTTTTCAGCTAACTTCACATGTTTAGGTTTGTGTGCTTCATCATGTAGTATTTTCTTTGCTACTTGCCAGCGCTACTTTTTCTTTGTTGGCTCTAGATACTTATCCTTTTTAGACTAATTCTATGTCATGACTAAGACTTCTTGGGTTTCCTCCTTAACTTGAGGAACCTCGATATTACTTGAACTCACCTGCTTGGGTAAATTTGCTTCCTTGTGGTTCCTTAGACCACACCACCTACACATGTGTATAGTGTTTGCTTGTGGTGTTTCCTATATATGAGGTGAAGGATAATATTTCACAAAATACCCCCAACACTGTATAATTGGTCTTCCTTTTGAATCATACTGCAAAAAACTCTATCCTCCTTGCCAATTTCCCTGGTTCTACCTTCCATCTCATTGGCTATTTCTATAACTGCCACTTGTTGCTTGTTGTCTACTTCCTAGGGTCTTCGCTTTCATAACTTCCTCATACATTTTTGATGGTACTGCTTTCATCGTTTTCTTATATTTAGGTAGCAATACATATACAAACCACCACTTCACCAATACATCTACCAAAGGTATTTTCATCTTATATACTAAATGCTTTAGTATGAGGTTGTATGATTTTAAATATTTTTTAGGATTTTACTTAGTCATACACAGTTTAGTAACAATATCTCCATAATACTTCAAAGGGAAAAATTCTTCAACGAATTTCTCCTTTACTTGAGTCCGAGTCTGAAAATCTATTGTATTTTCCCTCTTCATATACCAATCGATCGTCAATCCTCTCAAGGTAGAAGGAAATAAAGTTACCTAGTCATATGGATGGTCTACACCATTTTCCCTCCAAATTATTATACAAGTTTTGATATATCTTGTGGGGTCTTCCTTAACCTCACTTGTAAAAGGTGGAAATCTCTGTTTGGATGCCTTATTAGCCATATTTGGAGAATCATCCTCGTCACTTGAGGTATCCCATGGAATATTTGTCTAATTCCTCCTTGGGGGTGTTTTACTATAATCACCATTAGAAGTTTATATTTGAGGTATCTTATTATATCCCACCAATCGTTGAAAAAACTCACATGCATCTTCACTCCATGAATTTCTTCCCTGATGTGAGGGAGATGGTCTTGGTACTTCCTCCTGAGACCTCATGTCCTATTGCTCTGGTGCTTGAATCCCATCCTCTATACTCCCTTGCAACCCTTTTATCACTTCATCAGGTGTCACCATCCACTACCCTTCATTTTGCACTAATTATTTTTTAGCTTGTATCTCTATGCTAGGTGGTTTTGGTACCTCCTCTTCTGCCTCTATCTACAACTCCTCAAAATATCCTTATTTAGATGCGTAAAATTGTTCAATTTCTAGTTCATGTGTACTATGGTTTGAGTTACTTTCATTATATATTTGATAAATTCTCATGATCCTTCTTACTGGAATTTTATATCATACTTTCCATATCCTACGTCTTTGCACACTGGTGTCTATCATTCACCTCCAATTTTGTAGTATTCTTACTTGTCAATTTGACCCGTTTTAACAAAAATACTAGATTCAATAAGGAAACGATGCTAAATGTAGAATAAGAGTGTAGTATTCCTGGTGGGAAGGTGGTTTTAAAAGCATAGAGTTATCAAATTTATATTCACAATCAATGGAACAAATTGTACAACTGTACAGTCTTTACAACTAGCAATGCGTGACAATAAAATAACTCGCATGAAATCCAAATCGTACCACTGTATGATCCAAAATCATACAGTGATAGAGCTTGTAAAATATTATACTTATCCAATCCTTCATATTTGGTTTTTCAAGCTGTCGTACAAATTTTTGTAACTAAACAGTTCGATTTCCCAATGCTACCAAATCGGGTAAATTCCCTTTAGTCGTATTAATTGCCAAATTGGGTAAGTTATTTTTGTACAATTTGTAAGCGCCATGATGTAGGATTTATATGAAATGAAGGTACATCCAGGTGTCAAATTAGATACTCTACTAGACAAATATATCTCAAATAAGTTTTGTAAGGATTTAATATGGCAATTAATCCTAATTCTACCAACATGCAAAGTACTTTATAAGGGTTGAGAGAGTTCTATATCCATTGGTGATGTGCAAAAATTATACATTAGTTCTTAATAAATATCCCTTGATATTATCATAATCACATATCATTCCTCAAAGCCACACCAATGCTGGTTTAATCCAATTCTTTCATAGCAATGCATAAAATAGCCATAACAACAAAAAAGAAGTACATGCAATAGGGATAAATTGGTAAATGCTATTCAACCATTCCAAGATCATACAATACATGAGAGAAACCATGAAATGTGCTCAAAATTTATTATTGTTCAAAAATTTCAATAAAAAATCAGAGATATACAATAACACTTCATAGCCAAAACTCATAGCATTCTCATACTAATCAGAATATATCAAAATATCACCAGATCATAACTAGGTTATCAAAATTAAAATGGATCCTTATATAACATTGCGTAGGCCATTTCAAATTGGTTCCTAAGGCAATTCATTATTCACAACTACCCATATATAATGGAATATATTAATTAAGTTTTTTACTAAGTCTAACACCTTACTTATCAAATACATGCACAATAACAACTTAAATGACATTTCCCATGTATTTTATTTTATTTCATTGCACATTGTGCGGTTTATATTCACTTTATATGGTTTTACCTTCTTGTTGTACGATTTAATCCTACCTGTATAGTTTACAAACCTTATCAAAATTATCAAACTTGGGAAAATCCTTTTATCACTTCTTCTTCTGGCAGGTGGATTTGCTACCTACATGCATCTTAATGAAAGGAGCACTCATCCGTGTTGCTCCTCATTACTTCATAAAATAACCCATCACATCATTTCCCTTGGACAATCCCTTTCTTAGTGACCAATTCTTTCTACCACCAATAGCAAACTCATTCCTACAAAAGTAAAGTTCCATTAGCAACATCTTATTCTTTCATAAAATTTAGGCTTAACAAAAACTTAAACATGAAATGGTCAATCATTTCACTATACAACTTTCACCAAAATACATGTTTTGCAAGATAAATTAATAGATAGTCCATCATCTCATCAGAAGAAGCAATAGCAAAACATAAAACCATCCAAATAAAAAGTTTTCCAAGGGAGGGTCATGACATCCTCCCCCCTTAGGCTTAACACAATCCTCTGTGTGACTTCCAAGTTTTAAACAAAACATAATATTTACAAATTATTTTCAAACAAATATGGGAAGTGGTTTTGCATGTCTACTACTTTCTCCCAAGTAGCGTTCCTCTTGGAATAATGGTCCCACTAAAATTTACACTGCTCCAAAATTCCCTTCCTCATCGATTTGGATCAAAACTCAAGGATATTTATTGGTCGAACCTCTATAGCCTCGGGATTCACCATATGTAAATTAGAGAAGTCCCACACATGCTCAGGATTAGCAATGTATTTTCTAAGCAATGAAATGTGAAAGGTGTTGTGAATCTTAGACAGATTGGGTGGTAAGGCAAGTTGATATGCCACAGGACTGATCTTCTCCATGATTTCAAAGGGTCCAATGAAGTGAGGATCTAGCTTTGTGGACTTTATTGCACTCTTTCTTGGCTTTACCCTTAGAAACACCCTATCACCTACTGCAAACTCTCATGGTGATCTCTTAAGATCGACATAACTCTTTTGTCAATCTATAACTTCTTTCAATCATTCTCTGATTGTTCTTAATTGTTGCTCCATTTCTCTGACCATGTTAGGTCCCAACACAATCTGGTCCTCTAGATTATCCCATGATAATGGTGTTCTACATTTTCTTCCATACAACACTTCAAAAGGTGCCATGCCTAGGGTTGAATGGTGTCCATTATTGTAAGAAAATTCCACCAGGTGTAAGTAATCCTCCCAACGGGTTTTTTGATCCATACAATACATGTGAAGCATGTCTTCTAACACCTGGTTTACTATTTCTATTTGCCCATTAGTTTCTAGGTGATAAGCAAGAACTAATGTTCAGTTTAGTACCAATGGAATGATGTAAGGCTTGCCAAAACTCAGAGGTAAATCTTGAGTCTCTATCTGATATGATTACTTCTGGAAAACCATGAAGCCAAAATATTTCTTTGGAAAATTTATTGGCCACAACCATGACATCATCCTTGGTGTTTCCAGGTATAAAATGTGCAACCTTGGTCAATCTATCGACCACTACTAGGATTGCATCATGTTGAAACCTATTTTTAGGCAACCCTACAATGAAGTCCATTGAAATTACCTACCACTTTTGCATAGGTACGTCATGTGGATTCAACAATCCCATAGGATGTCTGTGTTCTACCTTAACTTTCTGACATTCAAGACATTGAGTGATAAATTCATTTATGTCCCTCTTCATCCCAGACTAGTAGAAAATTTTCTTCATGTTCTCCCTCATTTTTGCTCCACTAGGGTGAGCAGAATATGGGGATCTATGAGCTTCATTCATAATCATCTTCCTCAAATTTCCAACTTCAGGAATAACCACTCTATCCTTGAAGCATAGGAAATTGTCCTTGATGCTGAAATCTTTGTTTTCATCCGGTTTTCCTTCCATTTTTTCTTGAATTTGCTTGCAATAAGTGTCCTGATTTTGCATCTCCTTGACTTGTTCCATCAAGTCAAAATGAATACGAGATAAAATAGCAATGTGTCTTCTCCTACTCAAAGCGTCAATGAATTTATTCTCCTTTCCCTTTATATACTCAATGCCAAAATTATATTCCATGAGAAATTCCATCCATCTTCTCTGCATGGCATTGAGTAAAGATATATTGTAGACTCTGATGATCTATCCTTAGCTCAAAGGGTCTACCTACTAGATAGTGTCACCAAATTTTGAGAGCAAACACTACAACTACCAACTCTAAATCATGGTTTGCATAATTAACCTCATGTCTTTTCAATTTCTTGGATCCATAGGCAACTACTACTCCTTCCTATGAGAGCACTCCTCCCAATACCTTCCAATGATGCATATGTGCATACATAGAAAAACTTCCCTAAGGATCAGGTATCTTTAATATAGGAGGCATAGTGAGCTTTTGTTTAAGAAGTTCAAAAGCTACCTCACATTTATCAATCCATCTGAACTCCCTTCCTTTCCTCTGTAGGTTAGTTATTGGTGTAGTAATTTTGGCATAATCCTTTACATACCACCTATAATATCTAGTTAAGCCCATGAAACTTCAGACTTCTATCACATTAGTAGGTGGTGACCAATTCAAAATAGCCTCAATTTTCTTAGGATCTACCACGATCCCTTATGCTGACACAATATGTCCCAAATATTGCACTCTTGTCACATAAAATTCACACTTGGACAAATTCCCATACAACTAATTTTTCCTTAATAGTTCCAACACAATTTTGAGATGTCTGTCATGTTCTACTTTATTCCAGGAATATATCAATATGTCATCCAAGAACACCAGAACAAACTTGTCCAAATGCTTCCTAAAAATGCTATTCATCAAATTCATGAATGCTACTGGAGCATTCGTTAGACCAAAAGGCAAGATAGTAAATTCATAATGCCCATACTAGGTTTTAAAAGTTATCTTGTGAGTATCCTCATCATGGATCCTTAGTTGATGATATCCTGATTTCAAATCAATTTTTGAAAATATTGTGGCATCCTTGAGTTGATCGAAGAGATCTTCGATTCTAGGTAAAGGATATCTATTTTTTATAGTTGCCTTATTTAACATCCGATAGTCAATGCATAATCTTAAGGAACCATCCTTCTTTTTTACAAATAGAACTGGTGCACCCCATGGTGACACACTTGGTCTAATTAGTCCTTTCTCCAACAATCCTTGAAGTTGTACTTTTAGTTCCTGCATTTCTATAGGATTCATTCTATAAGGAGCCCTATGGATAGGCTTTGTTCTGGGTTGAAGTTCGATAGTGAAGTCAAATTCTCTTTTAGGAGGTAATCCAGGTAAATATTCCAAAAATACATCCCTATACTCCTGAAGAATAGGGTGTTTCCCAAACACCTCTTCCTTATTTTCTTCCTCTATCTCATTTATCTTAACAATATATACCATTCCTCCTTTTTTGATGGCTTTCTTGAGTTGCAAAGCCAAAAGGATTTGGGGTTGGAAATCCCCTTGTAGGCTATTCACTCTATGAACAAGCCCATCAACATATGTATACTCAATCCATCGATCTTGAAAATTAATTACTACTTTATGCACTTGTAGCCAATCCATTCCTAACACTATGTCAAAGGTATGCAATGGTGCAACATATAGGCACCCTATGGTCATTCCACTAGGTAAGGCAATTTATACCATAGGATAACACTGGTTTATAGAGTAGGTTTATCCTAAACCATACTCAACCTTCCACCCATGTGCCAAGATTCCTGGCCTTTCTAATATATATTTAACTAAACTAGTGGAAATAAAGTTGTCTATAGCACCACTATCAAATAAGATTTTAACACTCCTACCAAATATTTTACCTTTTATCACCAGTGGTGTAGCCTGACCATCTAGATTCTGGTTTCCTGTAGTTGTGTAAATCCTGTGTGTTGGTTCCTTAGGTGCAGTTTCTTTGTACATTAGTTCCTTTCCTTTTGAACTCATCCCTGTTCTTTGTGGAAAATTGGTGGCATAATGTGGTCCCTTACAAAGAAAACATCCTTCTTTTGGTCTTGGATGTTCTTTTCACTTCAGCCCCTCTCTTGCTCCTTCTTTTGATAAGTTAGTCTATCTTTGTGGTGATCTATTACCATTGTTGCCATGATTATAGTGACTATGATTCCTTCCTCATAACCTCCTTCTAAATTTCCCCTGTTTTCTATCTTCTTTTCCATCCTATCTAGGGGTACTCTTATTTTCTTGCTCACGTTCCCACTTCATGAAACCTAAATTATTTCTCTTCCTTAGTGCCTCTTTGCCTTGTTCATCTAACCCCTCATAGTCAAAGTAGGGTTTGAGATATGTTTCAGCTTTCCTTGCTAAATCATAGGCCTTTTACAATGTTCTAGGTTCTCGCATGTCCACTTCCTGTCCTATCCTAGGATCTACTCCAAGTATGAACTTGTGGACCTTCATTTTCTCAGTGTAAGTGGGCACATATTTCACCAACTTAACAAATTTTTGATAATATTTCTCCACTGTTCTAATTCCCTGACGAAGCTTAGTGAATTCGTCAAAATTCTAGGAATAAAAATATTTCATGAGAAATATTTCTTTGAAGGCTTTAACAAACTCTTCCCATTTTAGGTCAACTGCAGCCGCTAGATTTTCATTCTTCACTAAGGGTTTCCCACCAAGCTAAACCATCTCCTTGCAAATGTAGTGTAGCATAGGATGTTTGAGTGCCCAAGGAAAAGTTCTTCATGTTGCAATAGGTCTCTATCTCCTTCAACCAAGCCTCGGCCTTATCCCCATATTCCTCTCCATTAAATTTGGAAGATTTCAGATATTTCATTTCCTTGCCCAACTCAACCTCCAGTCAAACTCTGGCCAGTTGTGCCTCTGAAAGAGGTTCATCTACTTGTTCCCTTATTGGGTTACCAGTTTGTGTTTCTCGACTCAGCACAACATCCAACAACTATTTTTGGGTCTCCACCTACTCACGAAGTAGAGCCACTATTTTAGTAAGATTCTCTCTTTCATTAGGGTTTTTTGAACCAACATTAGGTGTTCTATTCTTTGCATTGGTTCCTCGTGTTTGCCTCATCGATGGGGTAACACCTCCTCTTCTTATTTTTGGTGGTATTGTCCCCTGGCCACACACAAAAGAGGTAGTAGAAGTCAGTTTCTAATTCATCTTTGGGTAGTTTCTCCTACCAACTATCTCCTATGCTAAACAATTGGGTTTATTTTTTTTAAAATAAGATAAATTCCTCACAAGGTATGTTTGCTACTAAACATACCCAATTAATATTTGCATAATGAGCCAATTCCCTTTTGAACCATGCTCTGATACCAAATGTAACAACCCAAAATTCTCCCTCAATTTTTTTTTAGTGTAGATTGATGAACCACTTATGGACCATCATTGATCTTCCACTATCCATCTATCACACATCCGTATTTTAAAAGTAGTTGTGTGGATAGTTCACTTAACAAGTCAACCATTTCTTCTCTTATTGACTTACGGTTTGCCACCCCCCTTACTTTCCTTTGAAATGGTATCTCTGAAAAACCAACTCTCTACATATGTCTTTCTATGTAGGAGTTTTCCTTTTCCATTCGAAAAGGAAGCACCCAACCCATCACTCTACACAAGTATTTTAGTGTAGAAGTCACCCTTTTCTATCTATCAAAAGGGTTCGTGCAAATCCCTGCAAGCTACATAGGTCAGTTTATGTAGTTGCACTATGCACATAATGGTAGGCTATCCTTTCACCTATTGAGGGGTTGGTCTACTCAACAACAATCGTTCTTTACAAACTTTTACCAAAAATGGGACTAGATTCTTAAAACATAATTGTTCCAATGGTCTTTGGCTCATCTATGACTAAGCTTACTTTATTTCATCAAAATGATATCCTCGCGGCTCTTAAAGAACAAGTATACTAAAGTCAGAATACCAGTCTAACTTCTAATATACCACATGATCTAACATGGCTTTGCAATCATAGATCTAAACTACCATTAAGAGCATTCAACTCACAAGGATTTTATATACTATTATGAAGCCCAAGGTGATCACCCATTTTAAACAAAGTTCCATTCTGGTTTAGGTTGCATCACCAAAAGTTTAACTGTAGTTTTGATGCTTGATCAAATCAATATTTTAATATCAGTTTTCAAGATAAAGAGCGGTAAGCTTCAAAAAGGCTCTAATATTTTGTACATCCAAACATATCACACTAGATATCTAGTATAGATTAAAATCGCCTCATTTATTTTATAGTGATTAACATCATTACAATATAGTTATTAATCCTTCCCTGATTACTCATTTCCTCCATAAGACACTTGCTTAGTTTTTTTTCTATGAAAGTAAAGAGCTTAGATGCTTGGAGAAATGATTAAATCTATTTTTCGTACTAAAGCTTTACCCTCATGAAAAAATATGTACTAAAGGTTTTTTAAAGTAAACATAAATAGATTTTACATTAAGCATCACAAGTAAAACTTACAATCTATGAGGTACAAATACATCCTCTTTCTCAAAGTAAACATAAAAAATATTTCCATTTAAATTTTAAATCCCATATTGCTACTACAATTCTCTACAATAAGATTTACAACATAAATCTGCTAGCAACATTGTAAACTAGCCGACATAATTATTTCATGAAATTTACAAAGCTTCCTTTCTACATCAGTGAAAGACACCCTTTTGCAACTCTAACTGAAAACTCAACTCAGGTTGTAGTTCTTTTTCTTTTTTGCTATCCCTGAAATTCATTCCTATAGTGATTCATCTTCACGAAAAAAATATCCCAATCACCGAAAAGGGAATATCCACTCATCAGGATTAGAGATGACACCCAAGATATTCAAAGATTTGCAAGTTCTCAAAAAGAGAAAATATTTACATGCATCTAACACAACTGCAAGCATACCTCATTATATATTCTCTACTTCTTTCTGACAAAGCATTCAATGATATCAACATATGAAATCTTATTTTTCATAGTCTATAACCATTACAAACATACAAGTGATAGGCAAAAATCATTTATCAATTTCTTTTTTTGATGCAAACGTAAATTGATTTCCTTTAATAGTAAACACAAGAACATTCATTTATTTTTGTTTTTCTTTTCAAGTTACTTTTCCATCAACATACATCTAGGAGGAGATATTCATGAACAACAACACAAAAAACTTAGATACAATTTTTGCTTCTTTTTAGAAACTTAGAGTAGTTTTCTTAAAAACCATCCTACATGTTTTCTATTCAGCATCCCAACATACTCTACTATCCATATATAGTTGGACAAAGCCCTTATTCACTCTCCACTAGCTCACAGTTCTAAAATTTTGAGTAGACAAACTCGAAAAACATTACATGCTCTCTAAAACTTAGTATAGCAAAGGTTTACCCATATCTTCTTCTCCTCTAAAACCAAGTTCTATGTTGGTACAGTATGCTCATGTGGAGTAGAAATATCCAATACTCAAACAACCCATTTACTAATATTTTACACATGGTAATTTTCCTAGCTTTCAAAAATGCACGACTTTAGGAAAAACACAGATCAACTAAACTATCATGAAATTCAAGGTAAGTTTTAGGTTTTGTCACTTCAATTCCTGGAACACGATCAAAAGTACAAACTCTCTACTACAATTAAATATATAAGAAAACCTATTTCCTTATTCATTTTATAACTGACATGTTGGATTATTTTTCCAAGAAAAAATATTGATTGTCCAATGATGAACTTACTCCTACAAAAAATATTTCACACAACATAATATTCTAGCTTGTTTTTTAAAGAAATCTACCTGATGTTCATCGTAGTTTTTTTTAAATATTCTTACCCAACGCTTTTTTTTCTTTCCTTTGCAAAAATACTCTCCTCCAACACTCTTATCTCTTTTTTTTACCTTATCTTTTCACAAACCTCCTCCCTTTGCTTACCGGTCCATTCCACCTTCTGCGAGCTTCCCACTACCAAAAATATTACTCCACTTGCTTGACACGATCCGGTTCTTTCACCGGTAGCCAAGGTCGTGTTAATTAAATTCTTTCAACACATAGGTGGAGGAAAACAACACTTCAACATATTCTTATGATTGCACAATCAACAACCAAGCCAAAATATAGCTACGAGCAAAACTATGATTTTCCAAAATATTTGATGTCAAAACAACTACGAAATGAATTAATTAAAATAGCAATTATACGAGGTTTAGGCTCATATAATACTAGAAACAAGAAATCCACATTTATTATTATTGTCTTTATATCTTCTAGAAAATCATTCCTTTCTAGATTCTACTCTAGAGATGTTGTTTTTAAACATATGCTTCCTTCTTCCAAAAGGATCAACAACAAACAAGCATTTCCATTTCCACTATAATTTCACCCAAAAACAAACTACTATAAAATAAGCAATCTTTAGCTAAAGATCAATATGATTAGTTTTTTTATGCAAATCATGTTATGCATATTCATGAAAGGAGCACTCATTCATGTTGCTCCTGATTACTTCGTCAAATAACCCATCACATCATTTCCCTTGGACAATCCCTTTCTTGGTGACCAATTATTTCTGCCACCAATAGCAAATCCATTTCTGCAAAAGTAAAGTTCCATTAGAAGCATCTTATTCTTTCATAAAATTTAGGCTTAACAAAAACTTAAACATGAAATGGTCAATCATTTCACTATACAACTTTCACCAAAATACATGTTTTGCAAGATAAATTAATAGATAGTCCATCATCTCATGAGAGGAGGCAATAGAAAAACATAAAACCATCCAAATAAAATTATTTCCAAGGAAGGGTCATGACATTGCCTTTGTTGTGGTGAGATAGGATTGAGGTAATCAAAAGTAGGAAAATGGAAGGGTAGTGACCAATAGAGAAAGTCTATAATTTCCATCTTTAAGCATCTGCTGCAAAATTGATGAAGAACCAAAGATGGTAGAGTAGTGCAAGCTAAAAATACTTTATGAGATGCCTAGATTTCCTTTTATTGGTTGCCACATCCTTCAAATTTTTATGAATGTAACTTTAGGTTAGTTCTTTGGAAAATTCCCCTTTGTGAGACATGTTGCCTTTATTTAGCTTGCCTGCATGTTATAGATTTTATTTACATGTTAGCTATTTACACAAAATTATGGCATGATATTTCACATCGTTGGAGTAATTTTATTAATTTATTGAAATATGTAGTGGCCTAACTATATCATGCCATATTTGAGATTTCTCCTTTGGTACAACCTTTTAGGTATATAGCTAGTATCATGTTGTTCTCGATAGTGATCTAATGCTAAGAGAAACATCTGACCAGATATCTAGAAAGTTGCCATAGCTAGTTACCAATCTCCTAATACCTCTACAATTTTCATTATAACAATATGCAGCTGAAAACATTTGGGGTATACCATTATAATCTATTCCAATTCCATTGTATATCGATATTCTATTGATGGTTCAAGATCCTCTTGTCATATTTGTTGATTATTGTAGCTTAGAAGATCTTGATTTTGGATGTACCTAGTTTCTTTTTTTTGGTAAGTCCAATTGGGCCAGTCTTGTTTGCCTTTAAAATAATTACTCAAGACGTCAGATTATGTCTACTTCTGTGTTATTAGGAATGCTTTGTACTAGACATACCTTTTTTTCCTCACATATTTTGATATTATATGTCTTGATCTTCTGATAGAGAATATTGACTATCTCTTTGACATAAGGTATTTGAATATAAGCATGATTCAAAGTCATATGGACCCCCAACTAATGCATGAACTCATTGGGTAAACATACCCTAAATATTGGTCGGAGATAAACAACCACTACATCTTATACAATTGCAAATTATGAATATTTGTGCAATAGGATGGGGACCTTCTATATTATGCTAGTTGTCTAAATCTGAATCCCCTTGTATAAAAATGGTTTAAATACTAATTGTGAATAGCTCAAACCCATGGCCTCACATATCACCTGAGACACCATTGTAACAATTTTTTATTCATATATTGAACAATTATGTATGATCTAGCCAATTATATATAAATACATGCAAAATTATGGGGACCAGGCTTAACGCCATGCGAGCGAGGATCACTTAAATAATGGTATATGATTTTGGCAATCATTTTTTATTCATGACTAGGCCAACCTACTCTATGACCAAAAATAATTTATTTTATTTTTGAGATATATTATGAAATAGTTCTGTATATTCCTAGACCATTTCCATCCTTCATACTTTTTTTATTATTGGATAATACAATTTCTTATGGGCTTGAATTTTTTTCAAATGATATTCCATGACTCTTAAATTTGGTTGCATTGTGATAAAGCTTCATCCCATTATTGTTTCATTTGTATTCCTGGTACCATTTCTAACCTCTAATTTATTTCTCACCCCACCTTTTGCTCTTTTTCCTAGCTATTGATAATACCTTGAGTATATGTTAAACATGTAGCATGCTCAGAGTCGGATAATTTTTTGATAGAATATAGATGTCCTTCCTATTTCTATAGATCCATCAAGATTTTTTATATAGACACTTGCATATTCCAGATTCATAACTAAGGGTATTTATTTATCTACATCTATATTTTTACTTTTCATTACGATATCATCATGATGGTGTATGCTATCTTCTTGATCATTCTCCTATTGTTCTCACTACTTGGTGAGATATTGAATCACAGTATTCAATCCTTCAGTTGTCTAGGGGCTCATTGATTGTGATGATGGGCTTGCTTTCATATTTGCTTGGTCCTCTCAAAGGGTTTGTCTCTAGGGGAAGAGATTGTTGTGAGAAAAAATGTGGATGAGGTAGTTGCCTATGAACTTGTCTGATGGTTCCCAAGGGTGCATGAAAGTTCCCCTACTGAAATAAGCATTTTTTTAGTCAAGATAGCTATATGGAAAACCTATGGGAACCATTTTTTTTGCATATCACAAGATCTAAAGGCTTGAATTTGGATCTAAGGCTTAGAGATAATATAAATAAGCTTGTGCTTAGGAAGATCTCACTTCACAAGGAATATTTCTGTAGTCTTTTGAACTGGATGTTAAAATCTAAAAGATTTTTCTAAACATGTCTTTGGATACATGACATCTGAGTGAGCAATATGAAAGAGTCCCTTGGATCATCAAATAATGAAATTAAGGGTCCAAATAGATCTTTCTAGGTCTTAATACTATTGTATACTAAGGAACTATACCATTCCAATACCTTACCTTGAAAATTTTGGGCCAAAAATATCATCATTACATATTCATGGGTAATGTTGCAAAATGTGGTTAGGGATGAGACATTAGCAATGCTCATAAGTAGTTTTTCAATGTCATCATATATGGGCAAAATTTCCCATGCAATCTAAGGAATTTCATGGAGAACTGGCAAGTCAAGTGGCCTAGTATTATTCTATGCTGGACAATTTTGTCCAACCATGGTTCTAGGATTTTTGTTAAGAAATTTGTAGAACCATCCATTCTACACAGAGCATATTATGTTGGCATTTTGGTACTTTTACCATTTGATTATGAGCCTTTTATTTAGTATGAGTCAATGAAGTCATTAGGTGAAAAATATAGTCTTCATAAGTGAGGTTAAGACTATTCACCAAGATCTTAAGTTATCTAGGTGATTGTGCTATAAATACCTATTGGCATATTATATAGCTTTTGATTGTTAAATACTTGCAAAAAATTCTACCTATTTAGGAGAGGTGAAATCTTTAGGTCCTACCAAGTGTCACAAAATTACTGTTGGTCACACAATGGGTATGTGATGTTATGGGTATGCCAAAGTAACTATTGGTTTCAAATTCCACTTAAGTATGGAATAAGGTTGATGTGCACCCTTAAGACTTTGGCCAAGATATTGGAAGACTCAAAGAAAAGAGATTTCTAAGTCAACCTCTAGAGAAGGTCTATTACTTTGCTTATATAATATATCTAAATGGAGGGGTTGCAGACCAAAGAAAGAAATGCGTAGGGTTAGAAATATGAGCTAAAAGTGGTACATATTTGGCAACATCAAGATAAATGATGTAGAGAGTCTCACAATATGAAATCAAATTGAACACCTTAATAGACTATGCCCCTTATAAATTCAAAATATTTATTATTAAGCACTTATTAAATCTTCTAAATCATTTCATATTTATAACAAGAATCTAGGGAGAAATCCAAAATGTAGAATAACTATAGTAGAATATTTGTTCATAGATTTATGAGAAAATTATTAACATAGTAAGACATACATACATGTTTTACATAAGAAGTTGGCAAGAGTCTAGACAACAATCCAATTCTCATTCAAGAATATGCATAGTCTCAATAAATACAATCATATCAATTGTAAATGCCAAAGAGTTGACCCTTAGAATAACTTGCATTGTAGTATATATAAATATTTTACAATATGTTTAGTTATCTTAGAATGATTGTTGTTATAGAATATTACAAGATGTAGAGTAGGCATGAAGAGTGGTTGTCACATTCAACTTAGCTATGATTAACTACTTTAGTCATGCTGTGCTAATGTAGATGATGCATATCTTATTATGAGGTTGGCTTATGTGTTGCATCGTAGGATTGCAACCATATTTTGTTATACCACTCCCTTCTATTATGCAAAGCCAACTAAGTAGGGGTAAGTGTACGATGTGGAGAGCTTTGGCCATTGAGATTTTATGATAATGTTAATTCTTGATGGTTGGTTAACACATGCACACCTGCTAATGGGGATGATTTTGAATCACTTGTGTAGAAGTGGGAAATATGAAAGACATTGCTTACCATCACACTATGACTTTAACTATGTAACACATCTTCTCTCTCCTCATTAGACCTTTAAACCTTCTATTATCAGGTGTTGAATGATGAATCAAATATTTATGATCATTGTCCAAGGATTTTGGTAGCTATATTTGATGTTTGCATTATTGCATTACCATGTTATTTAGTATTTAGTGATCACATTATAATCCTTTGAAATATGGCACCTCTAGAAGCTTTACAATTTATAGTATTATATGTCAGATGTTGGGCCCAATGCCTTGGAGTAATGTTTTATTGGAGTTGCTCTATACTATGCCAAACATTCTATGAACATAGTAATTCATCTAGAAAGCTTTATATATTAATATTCATTACCAAATGTTGAGTGAAAGGCATTGTATCTTAAGATTTTATTTTTACTCTCCGTCGAAGAATATCAAACATCAATATTTTTTTATCTTATTGCTGACATCAACATTTTATATTCCCAACAATATTTTTATCCTTAGCCAATTTTTGGTTTACTTCTGCTAGTTGTTGGATTTAATTCCTTAGCATAAAATATTATTTGATGACCATCTACCTAGTGCCCTTTTATCTGCCCTAGTCTATTTTGCATTCGATCACACCTATTTGCAATCTGCTTCTTTTGGTAATATTTTGACCCACTTTATCTACTTTAGTAGCTTCTTATATTGCCCTTTTGGACTATTACATGCTCATTATTGCACTACTTTTTAGTAAAATAAATTTATGGTCTAAACTATACCACAGAGTGGATTTAGGTGAAAAAATTCACCTATAGTCACGACTCTCATTAAAAATATATATGCATGTCAAATATTAGGATATAAATTTACAATGGTCATAGTTCCTTGCATTCATATTTAAAGAAAATTATAATCATACAAAATAAAGAGAAGTTTAATGACCTGTACATGTGGTGACCTAAGGATCAAATCAAAACTACTATATAGAAAGAATAAATTAAGAAAAAATTCAAAACCAGATACTATGCATGAAAATAATTCTTCCTCATTTGCATCCTCTAAAACTGGTTAATTATAACATTTATGTCAAAATTCTAAATTTAAAATTTCATCCAAAACAACTATGGGTAGGAGTGCCTATGTTATTCTTAGTTGTTGAGCTAGGGGTACCATGCAACTTTTATTTTTGGAAGGTCTGGAGTTGTTTAGGGGGTCTAATCATTATAAATATTCCTATAGATGGAGTGGCATGTTTGCATAGTTTTCATTAATGAACCTCCTTTTCCCATGGAATTATGAACTGAAGTGGTAGATGTTGGCTTGTTGATAAAACCTTGCTATTTCCATTAGTTTTTATTACTCCAATAGGAATGGATTTACCTCTTTTTACATTTGCCTCATCTTAATATACTTTCCCCCTTTTAGACTAGATTATCAAGTATTAGTAATGATTTTGGTTTTGAGCCTTTCTTTTGGTGATCTAGTTTCTTTGGTATCTTTCATTTCCGTGTTCTTTATTTGTCTCCTAGATTAATTCATGATGAATTTAATGTTTCTCTACTCCTAATTTTTGATAAGTTGAAGACACCTCTACACAAATATTACTAAACTTTATTTGATGGTTATGTTTTGAGTTTGGTTTTGATTATGCATGCTCTTCTTAGACCTCTTGTCATGATGCCTTTGGGGGGTCCATATATGGATTAATAATATCAAACAATCATGTTTAATCCTTACTTTATTCATATTATCCTCCACCCCCTTTTTATCTAAGGTCCTTGGGTTTTCCTGAGTGGATACATTGTTCCTACCATTGAGCAACTAATCCTAGGCATATGGCATGTTACAAACCAATCATATAAAGAGGATAGCTTAGTTTTGAGAAACACCCATCAAATTAGAGAATAGACCTAAGTGTGCTAGGAATATAGAGGTCCTACGATAAATGAAACACTTTTATTTACTATCATAGGATTCTAATACTCCAATTGATGGTAGGATGTGGCTTAGTTACCATAACAAATGCTATAATTCTTTGTTGGTCTGGTTCAGGTGGTTAACTTTACCTCATAGCATAGGGAGCTTCAAACATGCTAAAATTCTATGATATAAACCTTCCCTTGATATTGTCTTCTTAAAATCATCTACTTGATATGTGGAGGGAATTTTAAGGCCTCTCATTTTGCATAGCTTCAAGCAACAATCTTGCTCAAAACTTCTCTTATGGGTAAGAATTTGCCCCATGTAGTGAAACTTCACTATAGAATGGATTATTTAGATTAGTAATAGTGCAATCACTTATAATGAGTCTCTAGCATGTATGATTGATGGACTTTATGTTAAATATATTATCGAAGAAGACATAGGATTTCAAAATTAGAGCAGGAACTAGAAGGTAAATTCTAACAAGTCATCCTTGAATAGATTTGATATCAACAAAGGGACTTGAGGTTTCTAAGTATCACACATTGCTTATTAGGCATTTACAATGTTAATATATATGTAACTTTCAATGGATGACCTTAAGGTAGGATCTAGACCTAACCCTTTAGGGGAACTCATACTATGGTTATCATAAGTGAATGTCAAATAGGTCATGAAAAAATGTGAAGTGTACCAGAGAAATAAGGGATAGATAATTAAGTCTATGATTTTTGCTACCCCTTCTCATTCTATATCATAATTTAGAACACATCTTCATGGACCTCATTAAATTTCTTCCAAGGTTAGAATTAAAATAATAATTTTTATTATGATGGATCATCCTTTCAAGTATGCTCATTTTTGTGTCTTCCAGTATTGTTTCACTACTAGTAAGGTTGCTAAGGTATTCCTTCATTCTATTTTAAATTTGTATGGTAAGCAAAATTTTATTGCTTGTGATAGTGATCCTCTTTTTACTAATTTTTTTTGATGGGGATTGTTTACTCTTAGTGCTACTTAGATTCATATAATATCTTCTTATCATCCTCAATCAGATGGTTAAATTAAAAAAATGAACAAGTACCTAGGTACATATAACCAAGATAAATATTTTTAATAGAATGGAGGTATAATACTTTTGATCATATTTCGACTAATATGTCCCACTTCAAGATATTTTATGATAAGAAACCCTCATCCTTGGTAGACTATCTTTTGGGCTCTACCCTTGTGGTTTAGGTGGATGATTTCCTACAAAAACTCCTTAAGGATAGTTTATGTAAAGCCCAAAATTATATGAAGTGACAAAAATATTTACATCACTTTGAATGACATTTTGAGGTGGGCAATATGATATTTTTGGTCTTCATCCATGTAAACAACTTTGTTTAAAAACTAAATCCACCCAAAATATTTAGATTTTGTGGTCCCTATAAGGCGTTTCAATGGATTAGGAAGGTGGCATATCACTTGAAATTCCTCCTACCTTAAAAATACACCCTATTTTAAATATTTTATTTGTCTTAATAGGATAGTTGGTTAGAAGGTGTAGTCAAAAGTAAAGCTTTTAGAGTTGGATGAAGAAGAACAATTTGACCTATAGCTTGAAGTAGTGTTGTACTTGTGGATCCATAATTTGTGGTCTCACGAAGTGTAGGATCTCATCATAAAGTGATAAGGTCTTCCTAAAGAAGATACAACATAGGATATAATGACCATTCTCTAAAATTTTGTAGCTTTGATGACGGGTTTTTGAGTGGGGGGGTCATTCAATGACCATGATATAACCAAATTGAATGTCTTTATTTGTTGGCTTAGATCCCCAGGTTAGGATAGTCAAACATTGAATATTATAGTTAAGTTTTGTTACTTCATTAGACTATAAATGTGAGAGATGTGATGTAGATGGAAATAATTTATTTTATTTAACTTCTATTTCCTTTCATGTGTATAAGAGACTTTGTGCTCTCTAAGTTGCTTGGATTATTTTAATCCTTAGAATATAAGTTCTATTATACTCATTTGGGGTTTGTTCTAGAATAAAATTTTGGTATGAGTATTTTGGTGTATATTATTTTCATTGCTACACTTCTAAAATTTGTTGCCATAATTACAATTTTATAGGAGTTGTTTCATTACATTAGAATTTCCCCTTATTTGTTTTCTCATTTTATCAAATGTATAATTTTTTTAGAATTTAATTTTTTCTTCATATAGTTTCTAGATAAATTTACTCCTTGGATCACCAATACAAAATGGATCTTCTAGTACATATAGTTTGAACTTTCCTACACATTTAATTGAACTTCTAGCCATAAACTAGAAGTATATAGTGACCATGACTTTAGATTTTAAGACTTAAAATTTTATTGTATATCCTTTGCCTATTATGTATTTTTGAAATATATGCATGAATAAGATATTACATATGGTTCATCTTAATTAGGTTAATGAACCAATATATTTATCACTAAATATATTCAATTATTATTTTTAATTATAGAAATTAAATTAGAAATAAATTGTAAAGTGGGATGGACAATGCCTAGAATTTGATAGATTCACTCACCTATCAAATCAATAACCAATAATAGTCTATTGGACCAAGGACTTGTCCCTTCTAGATTCAAACCTTGGATTTCCTATTCAAAGTTTCAAGCTTTAACAACATCCAAGAAAAAAATTGGTCAACAAAGTAAAAAATCTCAACATCCTCTTATCATATTTTGAAGAGTACCTTTTCTATTGTTGATTTAGATAAGAAGTTTCCTTATTTTTTCTATTCTCAAATCTTCAAAATGATACATTAATGACTTTAAAGTAGAGTGTCCTCATATGCAATCTTGATGTTCTTGTAGATTTCCCATTCCATTACAAAATATTTTTTGGTCTCCCTTACTCCTACCATGCAAAATACATATTCGTTCTCACCATGCCTCTTGAGTAATTGTACATCTCCTAGTTTTGCATTTGAGATGGTGTGAACTAGATCTTAGTTAGACTCTAAGCATTTTTTTCCTTCCATTTGATCTTTGTATTAATGTACTTCTTTTGGCTGTGTTTTACAATTTGTGTTGAACTTGTTGATGTATAATCATTTTTACCTTCTTAAATTTTGGCTCATGTGACAAGTTTAAAATTTTTGCTTATATATTATTTAATTTCATTATTGAAGGTTGAGACCTCACACAATTTAATGCTTCATTTTCCCATCCATTGTTATTTTCTTTCCATTAAACACATGAAACTTTCCAATAATTAAAATTAAAGAAACCGATTCTTCAGAAAAAACTTCATAGTGACAGTAACAGCACTTCGAATACGTTTAACAAATATGTTTCTTATTCATTTTATTATATATATAAAACTGGCAACCCTGCTCGTCAGTCTCAGACCCCAAAGTGGATGGGTAAATTAAAAACACGTATAAAACGCGTATCCGTAAAAACACGTATGAAAAGGTAGAAACACGTTCATTTTGAACGTCAATCTCAGCCCTGACATAACATTAATAGGCAAGTGTAAATCACAGACCATAAAACGCGCTCCAAAATCTAAAGAACGGCCTTTTAGTTCATATCACTGGGTGGGACATAACCAGGCTGAAAGGTGGGACATAAGGCAACATTCATACGGTGCAATCAATTTTCGCTTATTTCAAAACCAATTCACCAGTCTACTTCTGGCGCTGTTTTCATATGTGAACGGATATTTAACTATCAGTTTACTTCTGTATTTGGTACGTTGACCTAAGAAAACTGCCTCTGGGCCCTTGGTCAAATCATTTTCACAATGATTTCCGAAAAGTTTGGACTAAGAATGCTAAAGTTAAATTTGAAGGAAGACTCCTCGCAAACCTCTAAAACAGTTTCTTTGGACACAACTACATTATTTTCAGTAATTGATAAAACCTAAGGTTCAAACCACATGGGACCATCAAACCTTTTATTTTTGTTATTGTTGACCCGATGTGAAGGGGACCACTCATGGCTCGCGATTCGTATCGTTTTAGTAACTGACAAGCCGCAAAGTTCAAACCACATGGGACCATCAAACCTATTCCGTTCAGTAATTGTGAATCCAAGCGGACCACCTGTCGCTCTTGATTCGTACCACATTTTTTTAGTAATTGATAAGTACAAGGTTCAAACCACAGGGGATCATGACAATTATTGTGCATACTCATAACATTCAGACTATTACCTTTGCAAACAGGCTGCCTTTCAGGTTTAAACCTGGTTGTCTTCTTGGTAAGTGCACTCACAACATTCAGACTACTACCTTTTGTAAATAGGCTGCCTTTGAAGTTTAAATCTGGGTGTCTTCTTGGTAAGTGTCTGACCAGACAAAAACTTTCCAATCCAATGTTTGACCAGACAAATACTTACCAATCCACTTAATCTTAAGAAGCTTCTTTAACCATATATCAATAACCATAAAATGGTCGGTGCATACAGAAAGACCCTACTCAGGGCGAGGAAAATGGTCGGTGCATACAGTAAGACCCTACTTAGGGCCCCATGTGGGTGTGGGCGAGTCGTTATCAGTCGTTCTAGTTGTCCCACTTTGGTCTTCAACATGCAGCTTTCTTTCCTGTTCCGTGTGGAAAATCGTAACGTCGAAAGCAACGGAGGAAATTTCGCCTTTCCTTCCGCTTCGAGTACGTTACCATTATAAAAAAGGGCGCGGGCTCTCCAAACGCATACAACTACGGAACCCCGCTGCCACATTCATCTGTATGGCAAAAAGGAGGATGGAACAACCCCTCTCATGCGCAGGTTGCAGATCCCAGCGCAAGGGATGCAATCCGGAATGCGTGCTGGCGCCGCATTTTCCATCGACCGATCCCCACAAGTTCGCCGTCGTACAAAGAGTATTTGGAACAAGCAACGTCGTCAAAACGCTTCAAGTAATTAGTTCAAAACCCCCTTGTGTTATTTTTTTTAAAGGCAAACCCCTTTTGTTATTAATTCAAAACTACGGTTCGTTCAAATCGAGGGAAGGCTCACAACAGCTATCGTTCCTTTAAATAGAGATGGAGCTCAAAAGTACTCGATGCTGCTGTTATCATTTGGTTTGGCTTTTTTAGGTTAGGTAAGATAGTGAGACTCATGGTTCTGATGTGGCGTCTTTCAGGGCCTTCCGGAGGAGAAGAGAGCGGATGCTGTGAAGAGTATGGCGTATGAAGCGACCGCAAGATTGGATGATCCTGTTCATGGCTGCACGAAGTTAATCGATCGGCTGCGAAGGCAAGTTTCTGAACTGAAATCGCAGCTGACAGCCTCGCAGGCCGAGGTTGGTAGTATCAGTTTGCAGAGGGATAGGCTTGTCTGCATGCTATTCAATGATGATGGTGGACATGAGGGGCTGTGGGAACCATTGTGGGAAACGGAGTTTTAAGAGAGGAGTTATGGTTTTTTAGCTAAACGATCAAAACACATGCAATACAAATTTACTATAGCGAATAAAAAGTATGGCTTATAGCACCAAGATTCAAAAATTGCGTCATGTTTATCAATGATATGGTTATATTTTAAATTTCAATAATACAAACTGAGACATAAATTAAAATGGTATTCTTGAACTTTGTCTAAATATCGATTATTATTTGTTTTTGATTTTTTTTCCTGGTTTGAGGGCGGAAAATGAATGCATCATAGCCAGAAAACGAAGAGGCTTGGACAAAGAAGATACGCGTAAAGGGAGACAGATAAGTCTTTGATTTCTGTTGTTTTTGGAATTAATATCTAGTTTCAAAAGAGGTATCGTAGAGCTTTCAGAAATCACTTTTTTTGTTTTTTTATGGTTGAAAAGCTGCTATAGTGAGGCCACCATTTTTATAGATATTGAGGAATGTTTTGAAAAGCTGATATATTGAGGACACCTTTTTTATAAATAAAATTTGGGTTTATTGTAGGAGAGAAATGTTTGTTTTTGTTATTGGTGTCCTTAAGTTAAAAATTGAGGTGTTTATAAAATTTGGTGTCCTTAAGTTAAAAATTGAGATGTTTATAAAATTTTCGTAAATCTTGGATAAAAAATATCTATTATTAATATTTTATTTTTTAAAGGTAAATTTGTGTATTATTTTATTTTTATTTTTTAATATTAATTTTTAAATTTTATATATTTATTTATTATTTGGTTATTTAACAGTCTTCTTTCAATCATGATCTTTATAATGTTGAGAGCTATGCTTATTAATAAGGAATTTAACATACAACCACTACCCACACACCCTTTCACACACTTGCCCATCACCCATGAAACCTAGAACCAAAGCCATAACCACCCACCCCTCACACACTTGCCCATCACCCATGTAACCTAGAACCAAAGCCAAGCCAAAACCATTACACTCACTTTAAATATTTCATTATTATTTTTTAATATTAGTTTTCAAAGTAAAAAAAAAACAATTGGAGTTTGAAAGTTTAAATATTTATAATATAGTGGATTTACAAACAATAGAGGTAGTTGTAAAATATTAATGTAAAATATGATCATAACACACCAAAATCAAATTAAACGAGGAAATGCATGATTTATAATATGGTCAAAGCACTATGTTGGCATTTTGCCTAATAAATCTAGAGCAAACTAACTTTTTAAAATTTAATTTTCTTTTATAAAGTTGATGTATATTGATTTACTATGAAAATAAAATTTATATTCAAATTAAAATTGAATAAAGTTAGAATATTTAATATTTATTAAAATTAAAAAATTATGTTTTTAAAAAACTAAGTTATAATGTATATATAAAAGTTGCAACCTTATATAATTTATTAAATTAAATTTAGGTTTCTTTCTTGGAAGTTAAAATATTTGACCACTTAGTTTGTTATTTAATTAATTTGATCCTTTTATTTTTATTTATTTATTATAATTAATTTAAGTAGTATTGTTTTTCAACATTCTTCTTTTTTGTCATCTTAAATCTATTCTTCTTGACAAAGGAGCTCTAAGTTTTGAATACAAAGAGAAAAGGTAAGATAACATAAATGCATAGTGAACACATGGGAGTACAAGGTGGTTTGATATGCACATGTTCATGCACTTTGAATTATTGTTTACTTTTCTATGTTTACTTTGATATTCTTATGTTTCATATTACATAGAACATATACATTTTATTATGAGTTTTTAAATTATATTTAATGATTTTTTAAATAAGCTATATGCCTGCATGGCATTTATTAGGGACCATTTCCCTTACAAAAACAAAAATATTATATGGATTTGATTACATTTCTAACAAGTTAATTAAAGGATATCCAACTTTACCTTTCTATAAGAGATATTCTTAATTTGCATTTCTATCAAAGATATTCTTCATTTTCCTCAAATTTTTAAGTTTCCATAATCAAATCCTTTTATTTCAAATGCCTTACAAAATTTAAATTATGTTAAGATGAAAGTCAACACCACGAATGGCTAAATATTTGTTTCCCAACTTCTATATCTATAAATATCTTGTTTATAACAACCTTAAAAAATTTTAATACCTTTTTTTAGGGTTATTATTCATTCC
Organism: Wollemia nobilis; assembly: GCA_028583015.1. Taxonomy (NCBI): domain Eukaryota; kingdom Viridiplantae; phylum Streptophyta; class Pinopsida; order Araucariales; family Araucariaceae; genus Wollemia; species Wollemia nobilis. The sequence continues at coordinate 4,980,529 of JAQPPZ010017107.1, read as the reverse complement.
CCTTATATTTCAAGATATTATTTTCATTATTTTTTTAAATTTTTATTTATGGTTTAGCCCCACTTCTTGTTAATGCTTGTGATATTTTCTTTTGTTTTCCTATATCAATATCCCTTTGATTTTATTTTTTCTCTTTGTTTTTGCTTGTTGGGTCTTCTTCTCTTTCTTCATTCCCAACAATACTTTCATCTTCATCAATATCTTCAATCTTCTCACACTGCTCATAGTAAGACTTATCATCTTTAGGTTTTCCTTATTTTGAAGGATCTAAAGTGCAATGAATGACCTCAAAAGTACAATCAATTTTTATGTTTCCTTTGAAACCCTAAAGTGCAAGGATGCTCTCTTGTAGCAATTACCTTTTTATTCTATCCTAAAACCCTAAATGGTTATGGATTTCCTACAACCTCATTTCTTTATTTTTATGCTCTTGAAAAGTGCAAGGGATAACATATTCAACACTTTCACTTTATTACTTGGAGAGGATTCTATAATACTTAGGAAAATGAAGATGATTTACCTAGAATAAACTTGACCTCTTTTGCTCTCTTTGTTTTAGGATTTATCTCCACATATTCTTTTACATCTTTAATTCCTTCTAAACTTACCAAATGATAGTGTAGATAGGTTTATTTACTTCTTATTTTGGAGTGGAATATTCTTGATCTAATATACCTTCTATTACTATATAATTTCCTTGCTTCATCTTGAAGTTTATCTCATGGCTAGATTTTTTATCTCTTTCTTCATAGTTTTCACTTCGTAAACTCTTACCATGTGTCTAATATCATAACAATTTATGGTAAAAAAATGTGATATATTCATAATCTACTGGTTGGTCCCATTATCTTGATTCAGATATAATCTTAATGGAATGTGGCAAAGATTTTGAAATATCCATAACAACACATAATCGAGTATATAGCATTTTTTCACTCCTTAGTAGTTGGTCCTTCCTTAGTGAATTCCCTTAGATTTTTTTAAATATTATTCAAAACATCCTTATTTATAATCTGATATGGATGTCCAAAAAACCTAACCCATATTACAAGCTTCTTAATAGTTTCTTCCTCCATAATTTTTTTTTCATTCCATGGTATCAAATAAAGTGCATATCTTCCCCTAAACCATGGTCCATTAACAATTATTTTATCACTAATTTTTAAATTAGAAAAAATAATGAGAAAACAAACTTTAGGAAGAAAAATCACAAAATAATTTAAATTCAATCCCCACTTCCACTTGATCCAATTTTGAATCTCTAAAAATCTTGGCCATGATCTATTGAACTTACATATTTATCATCTATTTTTAAAAACTATGATACCAAGCTCAATCATATCATCCTTGATATTTACTTTTAGTTTAACATTTGTTACCTAGATCAAACTTGACATGTATTCACTCTTTTACTTATCTCCAACTTGGGCCTCTATACTTCCAAGTATGGTATCTTGATTTATAGCTAGGACATCTAACTTCTCATTAGGGCTTTCAAATATGAATTTCCTGTCATAATAGCCAATGGATATCATGATGGTTTTCAAAGCCTTAATATTAATGTAAAGATAATATGAGATACAAGATGAAACTTTAAATATTATTACTATGTTTTTTATTCCATATTACATAGAACATAGAACATAGAACATATACACTTTATAATGAGTTTTTTAATTATATTTAATGATTTTTTTAATAAGATATGTTTTTCTTCTATTTGAGAGCCTTCCCATTACAAAAATAAACTTACATGTCTCTCATTACATTTCTAACAAGTTAATTAAAGCATATCCAACTTTACCTTTCTTAAGAGATATTCTTTATTTACCTTTCTATCAAAGATATTATCCATCTTCCTCAAATTTCTAAGTTTCCATAATCAAATCCTTTTATTTCAAATTCCTTCCAATATTTAAATTATATAAGATGAAAGTCAACACCACGAATGGCTAAATATTTGTTGTCCAACTTATATATCTATAAATATCTTGTTTATAACAACCTCACATGTTCTTAATACCATTGTTTAGGTTTTGTATTCATTTTACTAATATTTCCAGATATTATTTTTATTTCTATTTGTGGTTTAGCCCCACTTCTTGAAAAATCTTGTGATATTTGCTTTTATTTTTCTATATCAATATCCCTTTGAGATTATTTTTCTCTTTGTTTTTGCTTGTTGGGTCTTCTTCTCTATTTTCATTCCCAATAATGCTTCCATATTTATCAATATCCTCAATCTTCTCACACTGCTCATATAATACTTATCATCTTTATGTTTTCCTTGTTTTGAAGGATCTAAAGTGTAAGGAATAACCTTAAAAGTATAATTTTATTTATGTTTCCTTGGAAATCCTAAAGTGCAAGGATGCTCTCTTGTAGAAATTACCTTTTGATTCTACCCTAAAAACCCTAAAATGGTATGGGTTTCCTATGGGCAAGTGAGAATTAGGTGCAATAGGAAAATGCAAAAATATTATATTCAACCCTGGAAACATAAGAATTACAAAGTTTAAATAGTGGTTGATTAAACAACCTTAGGGAATATAGGAGAAGCTAGGAAAAGAAGAAGAATACGAAGGAAAGGAGAAAGGGAATTCGGTGTTGTCTGCCTTGCTGCCCATGCCGTCCAATCTGCCCAGTCAGCTGTCATCCAAGTCAAACTACCTGCCTAGTTAGCTGTCATCCAAGAAGGTAAAAGGATAAGATCCAAAGCTTATCATTGCAAAAAAAAATTTTACTCCTTTTAATTGACTTAATTTCCAACATTCCCCCCTTAAAGTTGAGAGGATTGATTATATAGCCTCTCAACTTTATATATTGAGCTTTAGCTATACCTTTGGTGAAGATGTCTACAATATTATCCAAAGTGCTACAATATTGAAGCTCAACTATCTATTGTTCTATCATATCTTGAATGAAGTTACTTCATATTGAAATGCTTTGATCTGCTATGGTGGATTGGATTGAATGCCAACTGAATGACACTTATGTTATCATAATACAATCGAGTTGGACCACTTAGACTTTCTCCAATATCTTCAAAAATTTTTCTCAACCATAGGGCTTGAGTACTAGCATGTGTGATGGCTATATACTCAGCCTCAGTCGATGAAAATGGTACAACCGTTTATTTCTTGGAACTCCATGTAATTAGTCCTTATCATAGACTAAAAAAATTTCCTAATGTAGATTTCCTGTCATCTATATTGTTGCCACAATCACTGTCATTGAAGCCAAATAATTTCACAGAATTACATTTTTGGTAATGGATTCCAAAATCCAATGTACCTTTTGAAAGCACGAGATTTCGGGCGAAAGAAACACTAATTGCGATGTATTCAAAATCAAACACGCTTAAGTCCTAAAATGTAAAATGCATGAAACGAAAGAGACGAAGTGAAATGAGATACAAGAAATTAGAGAAATCACAGCCCTTTTATTTAACTCTCTTGATCTCGGTTACAAAGACATCTCCTCCCTTTTCAGGGGCTAGGAGCGTTAAATGAATTTGGTTACAATCAAGACTTAATGTTCCTCCTTCCGCGTGCCCACATTTGAAATGGGCGGGCCAAGACGTTGTCGCCGCTGGTGTTGATGAGTCCTTAACCTTTGCTGCTACTCCTGCGATCAAAGAAACAAAAAAGATGTTAGTACCACCTGCTGCAAATAAGAAACGTTTGTTCTTTAAAATTAATGAAAGATGCATGTAAAAGATTAGCCAAATCGATAGACAAAATGACTCTAAATGACCTGCAAACTCGACAGAGACCAGGAAACATTACTAGAAGGCCACTGCCATCAAAACAGTCGGCCAATTCGCACTCAACTGCAATTCATCCCTGACCAGGATGAATTCTATTGTAATTCATCCTTGGGTAGGACGAATCTGACTGTTATTCATTTTCGGGTAGGATGAATTCTACTGTGTTACAATGCCAAGTTGATGCCACTCAAATGTCGCACCTTGGTATCTCCAAATTACCTGCAGACAGAGGGGTTAGCTAATTGGGGGCATTTTAGGACGACCTAGATGGTCGGATTCTCCCAATTTGATCTCCCTCAATGGGAATTTGGTGGCGCTACCTGCAAGTTAGTGGGACAACAAAAGCGATGAGAACATGATGAAATATGATCAAAACATTATGAGATTGAATACATAAACTATCTAATCAGCAGAGAATAAAATGAAAGATGAACAAATGACAGAAAATGAATTAGAATGAAACTCAAAAGGTGCGGGGCGCCCAAGTGGGCCGTCCACCATTGGCACTTGATTTTGGCACCAATCCACTTGGGATGGGCCCAAAATCTCTTAGGATGGGGTTGTCAACAAATTGGTGGATTACAGTGGCCAAATGTTGGATTTTTGGGTCCGAATTCACACTTCCTATAGCCACCCAATAACCTCTCTTGTGAAAGAGATTAAGGATGTGGAAAATGCAAATCAAAAGGGTAAAGGCGTGGTATCAAATCGGTAGCACTTCATTGCTTGAAAATGCCTCCTACTTGTTCCTTTGGGTGGGAAAAGTCCACCATTTTATAGACCTAGGGGGTCTCTTTGGAGAGACATGCATAAGCGCCATGTGGTGGCCATAGGTGCCATGTGGCGGTCATGTCTTCTCATGAGAGAGGAAAGTCCTCCATGACTTGGGCTTTCATGAATGCCCTTGTGACAGTCCTCTAACGACCCATCTGCCCACTTACACACGCGTGCGAGGCAAGAGTCATCAATTGACTGTCTTTGGCTTCCACTTGGCACCATTCTTCTTTTTGCCCGTTAAACCTGGAATTCGTCCTGACCAAAGATGAATTAAGAATTCGTCCCTGGGTTAGACGAATCCCAGTTTGAATTCGTCCCTGGGTGAGACGAATACTGAGCAAAGTTCCTGAATGTGCCAAATTGCCTTTTGACCTTACAAAATTGCTATAAAAGTGGTTAGGACCACTATTTGACCTCGGAGGGCTGCCCTGGGGGCTGTGTGTGTGTCAAAGCGATAAGTGTTTACAGTCACATAATCAAATTGGTGTTATTTTGGTGTCTACAGATGCCCCTTTTTGGGATGCGCTATGCATGGCGTAGCGCCGAGCAAAAATAGATAACCAAAGAACTAATGATTAGGGTTTCTTGGTAACCTAACCAAATTTTGATGCCCCAAGTATGGAAAGGAAATGCATTCTTGAATCCTTACTTCTGACGAGGTAAGGAATTTGATTTCAAGTGTTAACCTATTTTGGTGAGGTGTGACTTGAGATTGGACATTGATCAGTCATGATTAGGCAAAGGGCACAACCTTTTGTCCATAGGGGAACCTTGTGTTCATGCTTCAGGAATGCCAAGTGTTTGATCAATTTGTGATAATTGCTTGTTTACTGCCCCAATCAGGAGCGTAATTGTCTTTGTCAATGATTCTTTGAATGCATGTCATTGCCTTGATTGGGTGTGTGTTTGTTGATTGGTGACTAAGTGTGACTACCCCCTCAAGCGACGAATTGATGAGGGAATGACCTTCGTGAGAAAAGCGACGAGTCGCTTGACCCAAGATGACTTGTGCAAGGGTGCCTTTAGATGGTTTATCGTTAAGCATGTGCAATTTTTCCAACATTTAGACCTATTTTTGGTGGGTGTTAACCCTTTTTGCGACGCTTTTTGGAGCTGACATTGACGAAAATCCGTCTTCCCGTGGAGCGGTCCGGCTAAAATAGCCTTCTTGGGGAGTAGGATAGTGACAATTTGTGACCCCAACGTCTATTTTGTATGCTTGGGATGTCAAGTGCAACAACACTCTCATCGGGCAAGTTTATTATCTGTTTTAGTGCATTTTTGTCCAATTTTTGATGTTTTTGAAGTTTTTGTTCGAATTCGTCCCGGGGTGGGACGAATTCCAGCTTTAGAATTCGTCCCTATGTTGGACGAGTGCTAACCAGAGCGCTCGTCCCAGGGAAGGACGAATTGAAGCTCAAAAGGCCTATTTAAGGGCCAAAACTTGAGTTTGGGCTCATTTGCATTTAATTTTTCTTGCGATTTGGAGCTCTGGAGGAGGAGGTTAATTCTGCGAAGTGAAGAGCTACCGGATTTTCCCTGCCATCATGAGTACGCAAACCGGATCGAGCGGCAGAGCCGAAGCGAGACCAGTAAGTGCTCCCTAGAGTTTATTTTTGTTTAAAATTGCAATTGTTTTATTTGATTATTTTTGTGATGTTGTTTTTCAAAAAAATTTAAAACTTAAACCCTGAAACTGAATTGAAGACAACTAAGACTTAGTGTACAACTAAACGTAGCGCAAAATCTAGGGAAAGAATTTTTATTGCTTCAACTAAACCCTAGGATAAACTGATCTTGAACTCTAAGACTTAATGTTTGTATTTTTGAATTTTTTTGTTGTTTTTAAATTAACCAGTTAGGATTAGAAACCCTAGACTGAAAATTTAATTTTTGTTGAATTTTTTTTGTTTTGCTTTTGAATTAATCAGTTAGGATTAGAAACCCTAGAACTGAAAATTTATTTATTTTTGTCTTAATTTTTGTTTGTTTTTGTTTTAAATTAATCAGTTAGGATTAGAAACCCTAGAACTGAACAATTTAATTTTTGTTTGAATTTTTGTTTGTTTTGTTTTGTTTTAAATTAATCAGTTAGGATTAGAAACCCTAGAACTGATAATTTATTTTTTTCTGAATTTGTTTGTTTTTTATTTTAAATTAACCAGTTAGGATTAGAAACCCTAGAACTGAACAATTTAATTTTTGTTTGTTTTTGTTTTAAATTAATCAGTTAGGATTAGGAACCCTAGAACTGAACAATTTAATTTTTGTTTGTTTTTGTTTTAAATTAATCAGTTAGGATTAGGAACCCTAGAACTGAAAATTTATTTTTTTGTTTAATTTTATTTTGGCTGTACATTGATAGGCAATGTTGTATATTATGTTTTGTTGTACAGTTCTTTTTCGTGATTTTAATTTTCTTTTGTTTTTTGAATTGTTTTCTTTTGCAGGTTGTTAGGAGCCGGTACCGTGTATCCATTGCTTTTGTTGAAGCACGTGGGGCGCTGACTGAGGCTGACTGGGAGTGGCTTGATGCCCTTGGGCTCAAGCAGGTGGCTCGTCTAGAGCCAGTGGTCGCGGATCAGGCCTATTTGATGGCCCTGATCAATCTTTGGGATCTGCGGACCAACACCTTCCATCTCCCGATAGGGGAGATGACTGTTACCTTGGAGGATATCTATCGGCTTCTACGGATTCCGATAGATGGACTGCCCATCAGGACATCACCGCATGATCAGTGGACAGTTGTACTGACGAGATGCTTCGGCAATGGGGAGCATTTGGGTGTAGAGAGCCCAGTGGAGACGACCGAGATTGACTGTCAGGTTGGTGGGATTTTTGTTCGATGGTGGCAGGAGAGGGGGGTGTTGGGAGTGAGGCACGCATTCCTTATGGGCCTCATTTCCAACATGCTATTACCTGACTCTTCAGGTGCGAGGTTCCCATGGAACCTACTGGATTTGGTTTGGTAGTTGGTAGAGTGCTCGATAGAGGCACCGCTTATCTTTAGATGGGGACAGACATTGTTGGCATAGCTTTATGGGGAGTTGTATGAGGTCCACTGCCGATGGTGAAAGAGGATCAGTTGCAGTGCTGGGGTTGGTAGCACATAGCAGTTGAGAGACCAACTGGGTTACCATGGATGACTCGGGCGATGATGGAGGATAAGGAGATAGGGTATGCAGTTTTGTGATGACGGTCCGAAGAGCAAGGACAGAGTCGACGTTAGGCAGGTGTCGTAGGGCACTATGCCGATACCTTCTCTCGGCTCACTCCCGAGGAGGTGGTTTGGCGTCCTTATCGAAACTGTCCAGCCTAGCCGGAGGTTGGGGAGTGGCTCCGATGAGTACGTAGAGAGCGGTGGTTGATTGGGCGACATGGGACCGAGCATGAGTTCTTATCGTACAGCCGGGTTACACTATAGTTTGGGGTGCGCCAGGGGTTGCCTTGTGAGCCCGTGGTCTATCAACATCGGGGGGATGAGAGGACTCTAGATCGACCAGTCATAATGCCATTGGGTGAGGATTCGAATGCGGCGATCGACATCCCAGACATGGATAACATCGAGACTACTAAGAGTACGACCAGTGGTGGGTACTACGGCGATGGTAGGGAGAGGGGCCACTGGGAGGCACGGATGTGACAGCAGCTGGGGTGGAGGGTGCTGAGGCACTAGGGGATGATTGGGGAGCTCCTTTGGAGGATATGGTGGAGGTGGAGGGTGTTGATGCAGATTTGGGGGCTCCAGATCAGTCGAAGATGCAGGACATGGCAGAGCAGTGGGAGCCAGAGCATGCTACTGTTCTAGAGAGTCCCATGCCTCCAGCGTATGTGAAGGACACAGAGTTTGGGGTATGCATTGAGAATGCACGATTGGCAGAGCTGTTGTGGATGCGAGATCAGGAGCTGGGGGATGCGCTATGGGAGAGGCATCTCCTATGGGTTCAGCTAGTAGAGCGAGATAGGGTTTTGGCATAACGTGATGATGTAGTAGCTTACTACCATCGACGGGAGGCAGAGTGGTGCCGGCATCGGCTATACTTGGAGAGGGAGGTCATCTGCCTCGATGGGCAGCTACCTGAGCCATCGAGAGGTGGATCTTCACGTCGAACAAGGGATAGTGTTACTGAGCAGTCAACATCATCTCATCGTAGGCGATTAGATGAGGGAGGCGGTAGTAGGCGTTATGTTGGGGCTAGCAGTAGCCGCCCTGCGGGGTCCCATAGGACCCACACAACGAGGGGTAGTTCTCGTCGCACCGATCCTACATGATCATGGTGGCCGACGCCTTAGGTTGGGTGGTTTTGTTATGTGATTGCGGGGTCAGATGACCAATTTTGTAGCCTACGGGCATTTTTTTGATGATATATATATATATATATATCGACTTTATTGTGGTTATGCATATGTGATGATTTTATGTTATGCACAATGATTGATGTTGATGGATGCATGTTTTATGGTGATGGATGTATATGGTATGATAAATGCAAATGTTTTTGATTTATATGTGATATGCAAAATGTAATGGATGAAATGAATTTGTGTTGTTTGGTTAGGGCACCATAGACTGTTTAGGACTTTGTTATTTTGTTTTTATGCGATTGCTGTGGTAAATGACTTTGTATGTATACATGTGGTTTTTTTTGTATTTTTTGATGGTATTGTGAGGATGAAAAGTAGCGCAGTTGGTTTAGAAATGTAGCTAAGGTTTTCTGAGACTCAGACGGTTTTAACTCACTAGCCATGACTGTACTTTATCTTACAAGACTTTTGAACAAGGTATGAATCGGACTTGTTTTTGACCAAGTTATTTCACATCCTTGTGTGTGCAATTGAGTTCATTTATGTGGTATTCATCAGGATACCGCCAGTGCCAGATAGGCTGTCAACCAAACCTATACTGAGGATCACCTAATTAGCTCCACTAACTCCTTTGTTGTATTTAGATAGATTAATCTGCGTTGCTTTCTAGGATACCATAAGCTAGCTCATCCACATGCAAACATTGATCTGTACACGAGTTAATGTGACAGATATATCGTCGTGCGGGTAGGATACCACCATTGCCAGATAGGCTGTCAACCAAACCTGTAATGAGGATCACCTAGATGGTTTTCGAATGCTGAGAATTCCAGGGATTCAAGTTCAGGTTATTTGTTGGCTGAATGATTTGGGAGACTTGCTCGTCTATATAGTGATGAAAATCACTGTTTATTTTTCTATTTATTTTTCTTTTTGAGCAAGGATTTTGGATAGTGGTGATAACCACTGTTAATTGATTTTGTATTTTGAGCAGTGTGAGTTTGGGCTTGTGAATGACCTTGATCCTTATGGTCTTGGGGACGACTACCCATCCTTTGTAGGGACGTGTAGTACGAATCCTTACGACTTTGGGAACAAAGGGGGTGATGGAGATTATGAAGTAAGGGCATTGATCTTTTAGGCCTTGGGGACGACTACCCATCCTGGTTAGGGGCGGATAGTACGAATCCTTACAACTTGGAGACCAAAGGTGAATGGAAAGTGTTAGGATGATGATTTGTTTGAATTTTGTTTGTGAATGGCGTTGATCCTTTTAGGTCTTGGGGATGACTACCCATCCTTGGCAGGGACGTGTAGTACAAATCCTTACAACTTTGGGAACCAACTATGATTGGGATTTGGTAGTGGTAAAAACCACTGTTTATTAAGGTGAATGGATAGGGAAGAGCTCGTCCTTTTGTCAATTCTCAGCATTCTGGAACCATTCGCACAGGGGGATGAGCAAGATAACCGTTTCACTTATGGTGACCTGGATTACTATGCAGGTTTCATCTTTCGTTCACACAACTTGGGAATTTTTATGTGTTTTAATTTGTGATGGGATGCTACGTAACAAGGCGTATTTCAAGTGTAACTCTACCTTCGTAAAATATGTCTGACTCGGTACATTACGTGGCTAAAGAGCAAAATGATGACTGAATTACGAAAACTCTTGATACATTAGAAGACCACTGACTCTAGTGTGGTAAAAAGTAGTGAATGGCATTTTTGTTTGCTGTTTTATAAAATGGAACAATGTGGAACCAGATGGACTAGCAGAGCAATTACAGCCTATGGTGCCTTTGACCTGTACAACCACAAATATGCAATGTATGGATGCAATGGTTAATGCAGCTATGTATTTTTGTTTTTTTTTTGTATTTTTGATGGATTGATTTTTGTGAATATGAAGATGAGATGCGAGAAGCGCTTTTTATTGATGAATTTGAACATGCCTAGAAATGAGATGCAAAATTTTGTTGTTTTTGATGATTTTATTGAATTTTGACTTTTCTTATTTTTTGACCAAGCGATTGTGGAGATCCTTGGAGCATTTTGGGATTGACCAAGCGATTTATAGAAATCCTTGGAGCGTTTTGGGATTGACCAAGTGATTTTATAATCCTTGGAGATTTTGGGGTTTGACCAAGTGATTTAGAATCCTTGGAGCATTTTGGGATTGACCAAGTGATTTTGATAATCCTTGGAGCATTTTGGGATTGACCAAGTGATTTTGAGAATCCTTGGAGCATTTTGGGATTGACCAAGCGATTTTAGGAATCCTTGGAGCATTTTGGGATTGACCAAGTGATTTTAGGAATCCTTGGAGCATTTTGGGATTGACCAAGTGATTTTAGGAATCCTTGGAGCATTTTGGGATTGACCAAGCGATTTTAGGGAATCCTTGGAGCATTTTTGGGATATGGCTTTCTTAGATATGGAATGGTCGCAAATGACTGATATTCAAGGGTTCTGTTTCCTTGATTTCGTCAAGAGAGGCTAGCCGGTACGTCCCGGGTCCTATTTTGCTATCAATGACATATGGACCTAACCAATTTGCCGTGAACTTGTCCCTTAGGTGGGACGGCAAACTAGAGTTCTGTTGGTTTTCCTTCAAAACCAAATCACCAACCCGAAAGTCCCTTAGGTGAACTTTCATGTTGTAAGCTTTCTTAAGTCGCTCTTGATATATACGTAAATGCTCGAGAGCATTAACGCGTCGTTCGTCAAGCAACGTAAGCTGGTCTAACCGGGCCTGCCGCGCAGTGTCATCATCGATGAACTCCTGCATTGATATGCGCAGGGAAGGAATTTCCAACTCTAGAGGCATGACTGCCTCGGAGCCATACACGAGCAAAAATGGAGTAGCCCCAGTGGGCGTCCGAATGCTAGTGCGATAAGCCCAAAGGGCAAGTGGAATTTGGATGTGCCAATCCTTATGATTGTCTGCGACTATCTTTTTAAGGATGGCAACTAGCATTTTGTTTGACGCCTCTGCTTGCCCATTTGCCTGTGGATAATAGGGTGTCAAAAAACTATGCTGAATTTTGTACTTTGTGGTCAAAGCACGCACATCTTTGTTCTTGAATGGTGGCCCATTATCCGAGATTATTTTGGATGGAATACCAAAACGACATATGATGTTATGCAAAATGAACTCCACAATGCGGGGTCCTATCGTAGAGGTCAGCGGAATTGCTTCCACCCACTTGGTAAAATACTCTGTGGCCATTATGATAAACGTGTGATGGCCTGACGACGCAGGGGAGATCTTTCCAATTAGATCGAAGCCCCACTACGAAAATGGCCAAGCAGACTGGACTATCTGCAAGGCCTAGGAAGGTACGTGCATCAAATTGGCATGATGTTGACACTTCACGCACTTCTTGACATATGCGCAACAATCTCGCTCTAAAGATGGCCAATAATAGCCCATGCGAAGAATGCGCTTTGCGATGGCCATACCACCGAAGTGGCCACCACATGTACCATCGTGCGCTTGGGCGATCGCCCAAGTGGACTCTTGTTGGTCCAAGCAACGAAGGAGGATCCCTTCATAGTTGCGACGATACAAAATGTCTCCTATCAAGACATACTTAGCCGCTTTCTTCTTGAATGTTCATTTTGCGGCATGCGTCAATCCAAGCGGGAGATTACCTAACTTGAGGTAGTCTCTAATGGGTAAATACCAGTCCTGTTGATCGGAAACCTTGATAGTATGAACAACCAATCCCTCTTGAAGTTCATCCCTAACAAATGCTGAGCGGGATAGAACTTGTAAGAACAACGTTGTGTTGCTATTAATGGGAGTAGGGGAGAACAAGGACCCCTAGTTGGCATGTTTCAGACGATCGTGGATTCGAGAGAACTTATCCGAGGATGGTTCAATCTGGATCATGTGGATTCCTAACGTCAAGTCAGAGCTTGCACGCTCCATCGTGGATTGCGATAGGGTTTTGACTTGAATGGTTGTCATATCACCAGAAAGGTCTTGCGGGATTAGTGACCCCAAGGAGGCCATTGTGTCCGCAAAATGATTCGATGACCGAGGGAGTGCCTCGATGTCGTACCATTCAAGTTTTGCCAGGAATTTGTCCACAAGGGCTTTATAAGCTCGTAGAACTCGGGCATTTGCATTGGTATACCCCTTTGACTTGATTGACGATTAACGAGCGAATCACCAAAGATGTTAAGTCATTTGATGTTCATGGCGATTGTTGTCTGAAGACCTATGAGCAAGGCTTCATACTCGCATTATTGTTGGTGCATGGGAAATTTAATTTAAATGACAGGGGCATTGGAGCGCCCTATGGTGTGAAGAATACTATTCCCGTGCCACCACCTTGCTCACACTTAGAACCATCAAAAAATAAGGTTATGTCGGCTTGTGACTAGGGGCTCATCAGAATCTGGCGATTCTGAGACATGGAAGACCCCATCATCGGGTAGTTCTATGACTAGAGGCTGATCGTCTTCAAGAGGAGCCTCTGCTAGTTGATCGGCTATGACCTGTCCTTTGATAGATTTCTGTCCAATAAACTCTATGTCAAATTCCGTCAACAACATGATCCATTTTGCCGTGCGACTACTATGATAAGTACGACTCATCATGTATCGCAATGGATTCTCCTTAGACACAACATACGTAGTGTTGCTCAGCATGTAGTGGCGTAGCTTCTTGGTAGCAAACACCACTGCCAAGCAGAGTTTCTCGACGTATGCATAGTTAAGTTCATAACCGACCAGGGTGCGGCTAAGATAGTAAGTAGCCTGTTCTTTGTGAAGTTCATTCTTCTGGGCCAGCATGGTGCCCAGTGCCACCTCAGTAGCTGAGATGTATAAGTAGAACAACACTCCTGGTCTAGGTGGTGCCAATACTGGTGGTGAAGCCAAGTATTGTTTGATGTCATCAAAGGCCGACTGGCACTCGTCATCCCAGTGAAATGTAACCCCCTTGTGCAATAATTTGTTCATGGGTCGGCACTTGTCAGATAGCTGCGCTATGAAGCGCTTGATCGACGCGACCTTTCCCTGCAGACTTCTGAGCTGCTTAATAGTAGTTGGGGGAGCCATTTCAAGGATTGCCTTGACTTTCTTTGGGTCCACCTCGATGCCTCACTTTGAGACTATGAAACCCAAGAGTTTTCCAGATGTGACGCCGAATACGCACTTCTTGGGATTCAATCTGACCTTATGCTCCATGAGGCGATCGAGGATCTTGCTTAAGTCACCGAGATGATCTGAGCGCAAAAGAGACTTGGCTAACAAATCATCCATGTAATCTTCCAAAGTTTTATGCATGTAATCATGGAAGATATACGTCATGGCACGTTGGTAGGTGGCGCCAACATTTTTAAGGCCAAAAGGCATGACCTTATAACAAAATGTCCCCCAAGGCGTTGTGAACGCCGTTTTGAGTTGATCCTCAAGATTGATACGAATCTGATTGTATCCCGAGAAACCATCCATGAGGGATAGCATTTCATGACCTGCTGTAGCGTCTACCAACGCGTCGATGCTTGGCAAGGGGAAATCATCCTTAGGACTCGCTTTGTTTAGATCTCAAAAATCAGTGCATATGCGAATCCTCCCGTCGGGATTTTTGATGGGCACCATGTTGGACAGCCATGGCGGATAATCCACGCAGATGACAAACTATGCATCCAACAGCTTTTGCAATTCGTCTTTGACCATCAAGGCCACTGTTGGGTGCATCTTACGTAGTTTTTGCTTAATTGGCTTGATTGTCGGGTCAAGCGTTAGATTATGCATGACTAGCTACGGATCTAGCCCCGGCATGTCTCTGTATGACCATGCAAAAACCTCCTTCTTCTCTTTGAGAAGGGCAATGTAGTCGGCTTGCTCTTCAGGGGATAAGCTTACCCCCAACTTGATAATCTATGGATTCATTGGGTCTAAGCCGATGTCTACGTCAGTCGTCTCCTCGACTGACATGTGGGATCCATCCTCCAACTGATGTGGAGTCGGGATCAAATGGATATCATTAGCCGAGTTTAAATCTACGTTTGGAACCTCGGGTCCCTCTTCACCTTGAAAAATATCTTGAGTTGTCCCTGGGGTAAAATGAGGCATCTTACCGAAAGGCCAATACTCTATGGGGAGAGGGGTGAATTGACGCGATCCCAGTCGATGGCATCTATGTCTAGATGCAATGACCGTGCTGGATCGGTCGGATTGCGGATGGGTGCGGTCAAATCAATGGAGATCATGTGGATGAAATGAATTTGGTCTCCATTACCGCGGGTGTGATAACTCGAACATTCTGGATGCTCCCTATGCTCTGGATCTGGCTCTGTAGGGACGGGCATGAACGGATCGGCCCTATGTGTTGATAGGAAGACAGGGTCTTCCCTCGGCACTGATGTCATTATAGGGTCTCGGGGTGGACGGTGCTCGTCGTGAACTTGGAGCCATTGATCCAACACTTGGTCCCACCCTGCTGGGTCTATGTACCATTCATGCCCTAACCTTATGCCTAGTTGTGCCATCAGTTCTTCATGGGTTACAGGGTGATTGTGTCATCGCGCATGATTAAGATATTCCATCTCGGTTTCATCTTCGTAATCATTGTCGGTGATCCAAAGGCCCTCATTGGCCCCGACAGCTATCTGTGACATATTATGCTCATCTTGTTCGAGCAAATTAATCTGATCCCATTGCGGTTGTTCCACACTCGGTGGGGGGACCTGATTCTCTTGACATTGCACTGGTTCAATTGGAACCTCTAAAGGGAACAATTTCAAAAAGATCTCTGGACACCGTTTATGCTCTCCTTGGAAGTTAGTGTCCGAACTTTCACCTCTCTCTATCAACGGAGAAGGGTTATTGATGTTACCAAGGGTGGTTGTTGACCATGGGAGATAATCTCCCAATGTGTACGTTGTGTTCGGGTTGGCATAAGGATCTGATGCCAATCCACCCTTGTTGCCTATTCCTAGGCCTTGCATGTTTTCCACCAAGATGTCTAAGGGCAAGGGGTGGTTGAACCCTACTCCCGACTTATCATAAGGCATTTGATATCTTGGCTGGCAAAGGACACGCACCCCTTGCTCATACCTGCCTAACCCGTATCCGTGCCAATTGCATTGGTCGAGATATCTCAGAGCGAAGTCCGGGTTCGACAGATAATTGACATTTTTGGCAAAAGGCTCTTCGTCCTCGTCCTTTTGCTTGCATGGTTCAACACCATGATCAAGGCCCCCATACACAAAATTTGTCTGGTTTGGTGGGTAACCTAAAGGAACAACTGTCCCTATGGGAAGGCGAGGTCTCCCCATGTCTTGCACTGATTCTAGCGCGGGCGTTGCTACAACATTCTGCACTAGATACTCCCCCAGGCCCGTGCTGGCCATTTCAACGAGTAATTGTTGACGATTGAGAGGGAGGAAATGGAAGGCCTTCCTGAGTCCATTCCATGTTGGGTGGATTAGGAGCCTCAGCTTCCATTGTGCTAGGTATCTCTTCTATTGAGACAGTTGATATCATTGGCAACACCTCTTCTAGGGGTTGAGCCTCTTCCAAGATCTGTTTTCCTTTGTCCTTCTGTTTAGCCATGACAGGTGGCGTTGGTAGTGAAGGAGCAGATGATGAAGATGCACCTGGCTGGGGTTTTGATGGATTAGTCACCAGTGGTGCCCGTGGCATCGGACCCTGTCTAGATGGATTTAACTGGAAATCCAAGTGCGTCGATGGGAGGGTTGATTGCGGCATCAATTGCACTGTATTGCAATATTTGAAGGGTTCTAAGTCCATCGGGACTACATGTACTTCTCCTTCAAATGCATACTTCAGACACTGGTGAGCTATCGAAGGGACACACTTCATGTCCCTGATCCATGGTCGCCCTAGCAATATGTTGTATGCCATCTCGCCTTCCAAAATATGGCACAATGTGGGTATCGTCTTTTGTCCTACCTGGACGGGTAGAACAATTGTGCCGACTGTCGAGCATATCGCATCGTTGAATGCTCACAGTGTGTATGTGGAAGCCGTGATATGAGAGGCTGGCAGCTTCAGATGTTTTAATGCTGTAGTGGTAATGATGTTACTGGACGAGCCAGTATCTACCAACACTCTCTTGTACGGGATCCCGTTGACCCGCGCGATAACGTGCGGGGGTGGATCTGCCATGTCATTCGATACTATTTTAACTTCATCCTCTCTAAAGGTAATGACTGGCTCCATACATCGTTTTACATGTCCTACGAAGTTATTGAAGGAATTTGCTTCGTGAGGCTGTAACTCGATGGCTTTCAAAATTTCCATGAGAGCTTCTCGATGGGGCGCTGATTGCTGTATAAGCTCATAAATGGAAAGCCTAGCCGATGTGGTCCACAAACTCTGCGTGAGTTTGGTCCGTATCGTGACCTCGGGTCTAGGCGGAGGCAATTGCACAGGGTGTTGTTGAGGTTGCGACGTTGAAGGAACTTCTCTTGTAGCTGCCTCAGGGGCAACTCCTAGGTATTTCTTGTTCCTGGTTACTATGCTGATCATTCCCACATACCCTTGCATGGGGAGATTCTGTCGCACCTCATTGACCTGAAGAGGTTTTTCCTGTGCCTCGTGGGCAGGCAAAGGGTCCTTGAATACCCCCATCTGCTGATTATTTGGTGCTATGGGGTTGTCCACTGCCAATGTTTGATTATCAATCAAATCTTGTATTAAGCCCTTGAATTTCCAACATGCGTTTAGGTCATGTCCCCTTCGCCTATGGAACCTACAATATAAATCCTCTCTATATCCCTTAGGCTTGGGAGCGTTAGGATCTATGGTTTGGATTTCTGGAAGGGTGATTAGATTTTTCGCTGACAAGCGGTCAAATAGGGAGTCCCTGGACTCCGTATAAGGGGTGAATTGTCGCCTAGGGCGACGCTGCTGATTTTGCTCCTGTTTTTTATTTTCTCTTTCATAATTAGGAGGCACTGCCTGATAATTAGCCTTTTGAGGCTGTATTTCTTGCACAGGCTTGGGGACATTTATAGCAACTTGATTAACCTCAACGGGTTTTTGTTGCGTAGTCCCTGTCTTGGTGTTTTTGTTCCACTCTTTCTTTTTAGGCTTGGCAATTGTGCCTTCCCCTATTTTGATCTCTTCAATAATTCTGGCTTGCGCCAGAGCTTCTTCTAAAGTGGCATATTGCTGTAGCTGCAATAGCCCAGAGATCGATTTCAAGCAACTTCGTGCAAACATCTGTGTGAGGTCGGACATAGGGGGAAGGTAAGGTAGCTTAGAAAGCAGAGCCCTCCATCGATTCCCGTAAGCCGCCATTGTCTCTTCCTCATATTGCCTGAGGCTGGCCAGATCACTCAGTGATGCCTTCTTCTTGGTGTTGAAGGCAAAGCGTTCTAGGAACGCATCTACTAATTGATCTAGGTTATTTATGCTATGCTTCGACAACTGTGTGAACCAATCCGAGGCAGGACCTACGAATGTGGTTATGAATGTCCTTAGCAACAACGCATCATTATCCTGAATGCCAAAGCATTGGCTCAGGAATCTTGTCACGTGCTCTTGAGCATCTTCTTCACCCTTAAAGACTGCCAACTGAGGCAACTTGAAATGTTCGGGATAAAGAGGTGTGGGCACTGACGGATGCACCGGATGACTGCAGAGTTGTCGTAACGTGGGCTTTTGGTGCCCAAAAGCTTTAGTCTCCATAGACTCCAAATGCTCTAATAGCGCTTTGTATGCATCGAAAGATTTAATCTCTTCCTTCGTAACTCGTTCCCGTTGTGTGTTACGGGCAACTGGGGGCCTATGGAGGGGTGGCTGGATAGCACCTCCTCTGCCTTGATAGGGCATTTCGGCCCATTCTTCTTGTTCATACTCCTCATAAGCTTCTCGAGGAGTTATTGGGTGAGATCGATGAACAGAGGTGGGCGCCCGCAGAGGGTACCCATCGTCATTCCTGGGAGTGGCCTCCCGCTCATGTCTCGGGTGTCTTAAAGGCACCTCTTGGCGAGGTCTTGGAGACCTATCATGCACTATGGGGTTGTGCCTCTCGTACCTTTCCACCCTCTATGTTTGGGGGGTCTAAACCTTTTCAGGCATAGTGGTGCGGAGCAGCTCATTTGTTTGGCACCGAATGCACTCTTTATTAAGGTGATATAATTGTTCTAGCTGTTGTTGATCCTGCTCAAGCTGCTTGATCTGCGCTTGGCAGGCGGCATGTCTAGCAAATGATAAGTCAATTTGCTCTGTCATTTTGATTCTAGGAGGCCTAGTCGCCTCTCCGATGTATCTATCTCGGTTTTGAGGATCCGAGACTTCTATGTGGCGCTTCCCTCTGTCGAGATTGGCGGCATTTACTTGAGGCTCTGGCCTTAATGGGTGATCATGATATCTAGCAGGTGCAGAAGCGCAAGGCTCCCACGTTGTATGTTGCTCTCGAGGAATGTGATGATCTTCCTCGTACTCCCTTTCATTGGTGTGAAAGGGGCGGGTGGAGTTAGCTCGCCCTGTGTGGAGAGCCCTGCGCTCTGGGTTTTGTCTTTCAGTTCTAATGGGAGGCAAAGGAGAGATGTCATATTCACGTTGTCTCTCCTCATGGACACTGTGCCTCTCTAGCGCTTCATCGCGCCGTGGCCACTCATATCTAGCCTCAAAAGGCGGTTTTCTATTTGCGTTGAGTGCTACATGTAAAGCTTCTTCCCGAAAGGGGCTATTCTGAATGGGCGTATCCCCCAGGGGTGTCCCTGTAATTCCACCTAGACATGGAATGATGTGGATTCTCTTGTGGCCTAGACCGCCAAGGCGGTATGACCAAGTCTTCGGGGCTAAAGCGAAGGCGACTTGTGCCCGCTTCTTGTGCACCCTCCGGAGCTTCTGCCCTTGATTGGGCTTGGCTACGGGTGTACACCATTGTGGTACCTTTCTACTAGCTAAGCAGATTTTTATCTTTTTGTTTATGATTTTTGATTTTTTTTTTGTTACACTAAGCAGAAATGAACACACACATACACAAACGGTGATTATCTCTTTTAAAGATTAATGGTGTGTCCTAAACTGGTTTTAGTGCGTTTTGATGATTTTGTTTTGTTTTTGAAAGTTTTGAAGAACGTTTAAATGCGTAATGAAGGCTCATATAACTCCCATAAATGGTCACCCCTTCAATATACCAACCAGGCCGATATACCAACCTCTCTATATACCCGCCCTTACGAGAGGGAGACTATAGGTACGTGAGAGCAGATGGTACGTGGTACGTAGGCGGTATGAAAGGGGGATTGTCCTGTTAATGACACCTACCATAGAAGACTTATCCTCGCGCGCTGGGAATCACCCCAGCGACACTCGGTCAGCTTTCGTCAGGATTTACGCCTAACAACAGTGACAATCGGGGAAATGGATGCAAAATCAAGCCAAGGTGGTGATGAAATCCACCGATGGTCTTGATCAAGGGCTGGGGTCTTACGACCAGCTCCTTGGTTTAAAAATATTGCGTGAAGTGTGTGTGATTCTTTTTATTTAAAAATGAAACAGGCAGCAACCTCTTTCCCTAAGAAGGCAAACATGACAGAAAACAAAAATATAAAAGCAAAAAAAAATGACAGGAACAGTTTTGAAACCCTTTACTTTCTCTGCCCAAACTCGGCTGTTTCGATCTTCGGCTCTAATTCTGTTTCGTCCGGTGTTGGGCGTTCGTATGCTTTTGAAGAATGGTACCTGTCAAGCACAAAACACAAAAATTTGATCAATTTCTGTGATCTCAAAAATGCAGGGGACTGGGTCCCACCGTGATCGCCATTGAAAGCACGAGATTTCGAGCAAAAGAAACATGAATTGCGATGTATTCAAAATCAAACATTTAACTCCTTGATGCATGAAATGAAAGAGACGAATTGAAATGAGATACAAGAAATTATGAAGAAATAGGAGCACAGCCCTTTTATTTAACTCTGATTCGATTTCGGTTACAAAGCATGTCTCCGTCCCTTTTCAGGGGCTAGGAAGATTAGCATTTTCTGGTTACAATCATTTCTAGTGTTCTTCCTTCCGCGTGCCCACATTTGAAATGGGCGGGCCAAAACGTTGCCACCGCTGGTGTTGATGAGTCTTTAACCTTTGCTGCTCCTCCTGCGATCAAAGAAACAACAAAGATGTTAGTAGCACCTGCTGCAAATAAGAAACGTTTATTTTTTGAAATTAATGAAGGATGCATATAAAATATTAGCCAAATCGATAGACAAAATGACTCTAAATGACCTGCAAACTCGATAGAGACCAGGAAACATTACCAAAAGGCCACTGCCATCGAAACAATCAGCCAATTCACACTCAACTGCAATTCGTCCCTGACCAGGATGAATTCTACTGTAATTCGTCCTTGGGTAGAACGAATCCAACTGTTATTCATTTTTGGGTAGGACGAATTCTACTGTGTTACAATGCCGAGTTGATTCCGCTCAAATGTCACACCTCGAGATATCCAAATGACCTGCAGATAGAGGGGTTAGCTAATTGGGGCATTTTGGGACGACCCAGATGGTCGGATTCTCCCAATTTGACCTCCCTTAGTGGGAATTTGGCATCTCTACCTGAAAGTTAGTGGGACAACAAAAGTGACGAGAACATGATGAAATCTGATCAAAACATTATGAGATTGAATACATAAACTATCTAATCAGTGGAGAGTAAAATGAAAGATGAACAAATGACATAAAACGAATTATAATGAAACTCAAAAGGTGTGGGGTGCCCAAGTGGGCCGCCCACTATTGGCACTTGATTTTGGCACCAATCCACTTGGGATGGGCCCAAAATCTCTTAGGATGGGGTTGTAAGCAAATTGGTGGATTACAGTGGCCAAATGTCAGGTTTTTGGGTCCAAATTCACACTTCCAATAGCAACCCAATAACCTCTCTTGCGGAAGAGATTAAGGATGTGGAAAATGCAAATCAAAAGGGTAAAGGTGTGGTATCAAATCGGTAGCACTTCGTTGCTTGAAAATGCCTCATACTTGTTCCTTTGGGTGGGAAAAGTCCACCATTTTATAGACCTAGGGGGTCTCTTTGGAGAGACATGCATAAGCGCCATGTGGTGGCCATAGGTGCCATGTGGCGGTCATGTCTTCTCATGAGAGAGGAAAGTCCTCCATGACTTGGGCTTTCATGAATGCCCTTGTGACAGTCCTCTAACGGCCCATATGTCCACTTACACGCGCGTGCAAGGCAAGAGTCATCAATTGACTGTCTTTGGCTGCCACTTGGCGCCATTCTTCTTTTTGCCCGTTAAACCTAGAATTCGTCCTGACCAAAGACGAATTAAGAATTCATCCCTGGGTTAGACGAATCCTAGTTTGAATTCATCCCTGGGTGAGACGAATACTGAGCAAAGTGCCTAAATGTGCCAAATTGCCTTTTGACCTTACAAAATTGCTATAAAAGTGGTTAGGACCACTGTTTGACCTCGGAGGGCTGCCTTGGTGGCTGTGTGTGTGTCAAAGTGATCAGTGTTTGCAGTCACATAATTGGATTGGTGCTGTTTTGGTGTCTACACATTTTACATATCTTAAGATTCTTTTAGTTGCTTGTAGATGCAGCTCATATGGACTAGCCATAAACCTTGAAACTAGAGAAACATCATATTGAATATCGGACCTTGTGTTGGTCAGAAACATCAGACTCCCAGCCATACTTCTATAAGTGGTCATGTCAACCTTTGATACTCCATTGACCTTGCTTAATTGGATCCCATGTCCAGTTGGATTTACAACTGATTTGCACTGCTCCATGTCAAATTTCTTGATCATGTCTCGAGCATACTTGTGTTGACATTTGAAGATCCCTTTATTTTATTGATGCACTTCCATCCCTAGGAAGTATCGCATTAAACCAATATCTTTCATCTCGAACTGTTTCATCATGGAGTTTTTGAACTCCATATTCATTTTATTGTTACTACCCATAAATATTAGATCATCCACATAAAAAAAAACTATGAGAATGACTACTCTATGCTTTAGGTAGTACAAATTTGGTTCGCTTTTGCTTCTCGCGAATCTATTCTTGTTAAAATAGCCATCAATGCGTGAGTACAATGCTCTTAGTGCTTGCTTGAGGCCATAAAGTACTTTCTTCAATTTGTAAACAAGGTTCTCCTTTCCCTGT
The DNA here is from genome assembly GCA_028583015.1 of Wollemia nobilis. Taxonomy (NCBI): domain Eukaryota; kingdom Viridiplantae; phylum Streptophyta; class Pinopsida; order Araucariales; family Araucariaceae; genus Wollemia; species Wollemia nobilis. The sequence goes on along the minus strand of JAQPPZ010017107.1, from coordinate 4,957,548 downwards.
TCTTGAAAACCTTGAGGTTGTTGAACATAAACCTCTTCTGTCAAGTATCCATTCAAAAATCACTTTTCACATCCATGTATTGAACATTCCATCCTTTATGGGTGCTAAGGAAATAACTGATCTAATTGTTTCTTGTCGTGCAACAGGAGCAAAGGTTTCCTCATAGTCAATGCCAAATTTTTGAGTAAAACCTTTTGCTAATAGTATCACCTTATACCTCTCAATGCTTCCATCAGGATTGTACTTGGTCTTGTAGACCCATTTACATCAAACACATTATTTCTCCTTTGGGTATATTTACTAGCTCCCATGTATCATTATTTTTTATAGAGGTTATTTCCTCTTTCATGGCTTCTTGTCATACATTTTGAGTACAAGCTTTCTCATAGCTATCTGGTTCTAGTTGTGTACTAGAATATAAAGCATAATTGACTACATATCCCCTAGGATCATGGGAGTCATCATCCCCATACAATTGCAAAATTTCAAGTTGCTGCAAAACTGCATCCATTTCACTAGCTTGGCTTCTAGTGAATCTTCTCTCAAAATTTTGATCCAACATTTGAAAAGATAGATGATGTTGTAATGTTCTTTTACCTCTTTATGGAGAGTCTCTGTCAATGTCCGTCGGTGAAGAACTTACTGATCTCTGTGGAGAAGGACTTGGAGTGGCGGTTGAAGTACTTGATGTAGTACTCCTGCTTGGGCTTGGAGGGGGTGGCATGCATTTGATTTTCCTTGGAGACACCTATTGTACCTGTGAAGAACTTACATCTTGGGACTCATCATCAACAAAAATTATTTGATGACCCCATTATCCCCCTTCATCAGAAATTACATCCCTGGAGAGTATAACTTTATGATTCTTGGGATTGTAGAGTCTATATGCCTTTGTAGAATCACAATACCCTAAAAATATACAAGCTTGACTCTTTGGATCAAGATTATACCTTTTATCATCAAGAATATGTGCATATGCTAAAGAAACAAATACTTTGAAGTGCTTTACAGTAGGTATTTTTCTATACCACCCCTCATAAGGAGTGACACCATCTAAACTAGAAGTATGACTTCTATTTAGAATATATACATTGGTTATTACACCCTCTGCCCAATACATATGAGTTATATGCTTAGTCTGAAGCATCTATCTCACCATTTCAACTATGGTGCGGTTATTTCTCTCGGTCACCCCATTCTGTTATGGGGTATAGGCAGTGGTGAATTGCCTTTTAATCCCACTTGCTTTACAATATTTTAAGAATTATTTTGAGTATTCACCTCCTCGATCTATCCTAAGACATTTTACATAATTCCCATTTTGATTCTCTACATTGTTTCTAAAATCTATGAATCAATCAAACGCTTCATCTTTATGTTTCAAAAAATAAATCTAGCACATTCTAGAGAAGTCATCTATGAAAGTGAGAAAATAAGAATAGTTTCTGAGACTCTATGTTTGCATTGGTCCACAGATGTATGAATGTACTAACTAAAGTGGATAGCTGGATCTCCATGCTTGTCCTTTTTGAAACTTCAACCTTGAGTGCTTTCCCAAAGTACATCCTTCGCAGACCTCCTTTTGTTCATTGATTTTAGGAAGTCCTATCACCATAGCTTGAGAAGTGAGAAGTTTCAAGCTAGCAGAATTAAGGTGACCATATCACAAGTGCCAAAGTACACTTAGATTTTTTATAGCTACATTTGCAATTTGAGCTCCTCTTGGCTCACCAAATTTGAGAGGGAATAACCTATTCTTGGTCATGGGGACCTGTGTGATGATACGATTACAATTATTTTTATCAAAAATGATACATTGTCCTTTATCAAATACAATATTGTAATTGTTTTCCATCATTTGTCCAATCCTTAGCAGATTGTGTTGGAGCTTTGGAGTGTAATAGATGTCATGCAGTTTCTTTAGTCCTTATTTTGTTGGAACATACATGGCTCCAATACCCTCTACTTGCAATATATTATCATCCCCTAATTTGATTTGGTATTTATAAGTGAAATCTAGAGTAGAAAATAAATGTTCTTTGCCACTAATGTGGTTTGAACAACCAGTATCCAGAATACATGTGTCATTTAGATTGTGTTCTGATTGTCCATATGAATGAAAAAAATTATAGGTATCATCTTCTTCTCCATAATTACCATATTGACTACTGCTGCCTTGTGAATATTTTGACCAGCAGTCACAAGCGAAGTGACCTGGCTTGCCACAGTTGAAACAAGCTGATTTTGACTTGTCACTTCCTCACCCTTGATTTCCACTTTGTCCTTGATTTCCTCCTTGATTTTGATTTCTATCTCTTTGCTGATTGCCTCCTCTATATGAGTTTCTTCCTCTGTTCTGGTTGCCTCTTCTGTTCTTGTTGCCTCCTCTATTTTTATTGCCTCCTCTGTAGTTGCTTATACCTCTACCTCTTTGCTTGCCTCTGCATTGACCTCTTACCCATACTATTCCTTTTTTTTCATTGGAAGTGAATGCCTTATCATCACCTCCATAGCTTGTTGAAGGAGTTTTAGGAAACTTCTCTTCATGTGACATTAACGATCTGATTAATGCATCGAATGTTAAAAGGGAAAGATATTTGGATTCTTCTATAATTACGAAAATATGGATCAATTTCTGTGTAAGTGTTTGCAACACTTTTGTTACAATTATCTCAAGCGTGATTTTTTTGCCTAGTGTAACTATTTCATCCACAATTACTTTTAATCTAACACAATAATCACCAAATTTTTCATCATATTTCATTCTAATATTTTAAAAATATCTCTTCAGTCTTTGGAGCGTTACTTGCTTCACTTGATTACTACCCTGGAATCCATCACTCAATTCTTTCCATGCAGCTTGTGCAGTTGTATAAGTGGTGATTCTAGGGAATATGCTTTTCTCCAATGTAGCTTGGAGATGAGAAAGAGCAGAAGAGTTGCTATTTTTATTTCTTTTCATATTTTCTTGTCTACAGAACTTAGTGTTGTCCAGTATAAGGGTTCTGTGTAGCCCTCTTCTATTATTTCCCACAAGCCTCTTCTTGTGAGTAAGTCCTTCATATTTATAGACCAATACTCATAGTCATAACCATTAAATTATGGTATAGGTAAGCTATTGTGTGAGGCCATAGTTACCAAAAAACTCTCTTTATTTCATGGTTACAATAAAGTACTTTGTTGTTTAAAAGAAGGAAATAAGAAGAAGGAAGAAAGAAGATATTACAAACTTAAGTCAAATATGACTTGTTCCACTATATCATTCACTGCTTATTCCTCTTGATGTGGGGATGCTATCTCTTGATTCACAAAATTATCTGCTACTTATTCTTCTTCGTCACTTATCAATATTATTTCTGGTGATTCTAGTTCTAAGATTTCCACTGAAATACTATAGTGTGTATACTCTGATTCTTGTGGTGCAGCTTGTACGAATTCTGATTGTTCAAATTGACTTTTGAATGAGTTATCTTCAAATTTTTCCTCGTACCCTCGAGTCGGGACGCCTTTGATGTGCTATAACTACATTTTGAAGTTGGCTAAACATAATGTTGAGCCCATAAATTCTTACTTTTTCATCAAACCTCTCTGTACCTTCTCTTGCTAGAATTGCACATAAGGCATGATAATAGCCATTTGGTATTATCATGAATACCTCTTTACAATTTTTCAATTTGGATATTTTGTCTCTTTTACAAAAAAACTAAGCCTCTTAGGCTTATTACACAAAATTTCTATAGTTTATGATTCCTTGAATCAAGTGAAAAATTTATCCTTCAATTATAATAATTGTCTCTTAGACAATGTCTTTCTTTCTTATATGATATATATGAAAAAAAAAATATTACTATTTAATAGATTAAAAAAAAATTCTTTTAAAAAAAGTTTAGAAAAGTAATTATAGTTAATATATAATATATAATATAATTAATTTTAATAATAATATATAAAAAAACTTTATATAAAAAATTTATCCTTCGTAGGATTCGAACCTATGACCTATTTCATGCAAGAATTAATCCTAACCAACTCGAATACCACTGCCTATGAGAACCCAATGGCAATCTTACAAGTATATTCTATTTTGGATCTGATTTCAACAAAAATAAAAAATATCAAGCTTTCACTGTCATTTTGTTTCGAACCCGCGACTTGTAGGAAGGTGGGTGATGAGGCCCAAAAACACCTCATTATTGCACAAATTTTGAATACCATATGATAAGTTAATTGGCAAATAGTTGACTAAAATATACTATTTGTTAAGTTTTTGCATGATTTTGTGTTAGGAATACTATATATCTGTTTTTGACTATTTTCAGCATTTTGTGACTGATTTTGCTTGATTAAGTAGCAAGTAAAAACATGCATTTCAATTAAAAAAATGTGGTATGCTGATATCCATTAAGTTCTCAATGGATTTTGAATGTTTTCCTGCCCTTAAAATTGTTTCAAATCCATATTGAAGCCAAAAGTTTAGGACTGTCATAAATCTGAAAATCTGAAAAAAATAGCCATATAAAAATTAGCAAGCTGTTACTTTATAGGAACACCTTGAAGTTGTCAAGCAAAGCATGAGGATATGGATGGAATGAGTTCAGAAGGACTACAAAATACATCTGACCTATTTAGAAACATTCTGACATGGTCTATATAGGCAACAATAGGGTATAACAGAGCAGGGACAATTGTGCAGCATTGTTGCACTATTTCAACATTGTTACTTGGTGAATGAAGTGTATAAATTCAGTAGAAAATTGATGTAATCCTTCATGTTGATATTTGAATAATTTTTCCATGTTCTAATTTGTTTGAATTTGCAAGAAATGCCAATATTTTATAACCTGCAAGTCAGAATTGGAAAATGCAGTAATTTACCATGTAAATTCCAGCAAGCTACAAATGAATGACAAGGCATGGAATTCACACATGGAGAGGAATGAAGGCTATTGCAATATGATCCTAAGGACTAATACACCTGAGAAATGTAGCTAAAATAACTTGAAGAGCACACAGTTGTTCATTCTGAAGATCTTCAGAATGAACAGACATCTTCGGAATGAGAAATGTAGTCTCTTCGGAATGAGCCAATTATCTTCGGAATGAGAACAAAAAGTTCTTTTTGACTTGTTGAATGATTTATGACGATGGAAAAAGGGAAAGAAGGTTGAAAAGTTTAAAGGAAAATATCTCCCATCTGACTTTGTCGTCCTTGCCGTCCAAAGCCACCATTTATGGAAAATATCAATTTTGATCCTCTTCTAGGATAAACCCAAAAAAATTGTAGCATAATAGAAAGTTATTTGTAAGATATAAATGGCATATTATGAAGTGGATAAATATGCGTGATATATCTCTAGACTCCTCCCACATACTACCACCATTGAAGATGCTTTCTAAGGGCCAATGACTACTACTACAACACAAACTGTCCATATTTGCATTTATTTTATATCCAAAATTAGTGGCAAATCATTGTAAAGTAGCACATAGGCTGATTTGAGCATGGGATATGTTGTAAATATTTATATAAATAACACCGCTCCCTCCTTAGTTGAGCCAGTTAGGAATTAGAATAGAGGAGAGTTTTCAATAGCATCAATTAGGACTGTACAATAATTTTTTGTAACAATTTTCAGCATGTTCTATCATTAATAAAAGTGTAGCTATTTTATCATTTTTTGTTCTGAGTGTTAATTATTTAATGAGTGATTTTCACCTCCTTCTAGATTAGGAAGTATGGGCCCACTTTCAGATCTAGAAGGAGGGATTTTATGGCAGGTTTTAATCTGTAATTTTGTCGCATGTAATTAATAGATTGCTTGCCAGATTTTATTTTCTTGTTTTTATTTTGTATTATGTTATTTATGTTTTATATTATTTTTGTGTACAAAATTTGTGTGTATGTCAGCTAACAAAGTATATTAAAGAATTTTTCCTTTACTTTCCATGTTTTCCCTGCTTTCTATTTTAGCAACTTTCCATTTTTAGCATATTTCATTTTGCTGTCAATTCCTATAGCATAAGATTGACGACCTTTTGTGGTAGGGCATTGACAGGTGTTTTAGAATAATTTTCATTTACAAACATAATTTCAATTATGCAAGAGTAACTAGGTTTCAATTCTGTAAATGTAACTTAGGATTTCATTTTAGCAACATTTAAATTCAACAATTTAAATTTTGTTATTTTAATTATGTAATTGTAGTTAGATTTCAATTCTTGCAACTTAGAATTAGATTTTAGTTCCTGCAAGTTTCCATTCTGCAGATTAGGTTTAGTGTGACACCAAAAGGCTAAACCAAATATGTCTCACCTAATAAATGCTTGAAATCTAAATGCTTGAATTGTACTCTGCCTTAGCCTTCTATCGTAGACAACCTTGGACACCACCTCGGATTGATAAGATCATTGAGATTAAATTATGAGACACAACGACACTCACCAGTGGGCAACTTATGGCTGGCTCCATGAGCTAGTCGAGCTATGCAGCTCGACAGGAAGGTAAGGGAAGCTTGCCTTTCTTATACTTCTCTTGGCCGCACTTTAATTAATTTTTTTTTTAGGATTTTTGTCCCACATCAACCATGCGGAGGGCGATGAAGGTGTTTAAAACCTTCAACGAGTGAATACTCACTCGATTACCTTTGGGTAATTAGTGATCACCCTTTTACCTCCTACTCGAGCAATCACTCCCCACCACTTTGCTTCCTTTGAGCCTATAATCTGTTGCCATATTGATTGTCCTAATTTTGCCATGTAATCGGTCCTTATACCACTCAATTGGTCTACGTCAGTTCTGAGTCATCCAGTCTATGTCAGGCTTGTTATCCTCTTGCCACATGTTGCTCTTCAGTTGGTTGTTCTAATTTTCTCCTCCTCGTGTGCTTGCTATGTGGGCCTGCTCTACACCTCACCTCGGTTCATGAATCATGGGCCTTCCTCACCTTGAATTGCATGCTATGGGTCCCACTCGATCTTGCCTTAATGCTCGTGTTGCCTAGTTCCTCCATCTCGGTCCTCGAACCTGGTTCCTCCACCCACCTCAGTTTTAGCACCCTATTTGGATTTGTATCTTATACTAGATGTGGGCACGTGATAATTAGGAGCAATAGGAAAATACAAAAATATTATATTCAACCCTGGAAACATAATAATTATAAAGTTTAAATAGTGGTTGATTAAACAACCTTAGGGAATATAGGAGAAGTTAGGAAAATAAGAAGAATAGGGAGGAAAGGAAAAATGGAATTTGGTGTTGTCTGCCTTGCCACCCATGCCATACAATCTGCCCAGTCAGCGATCGTCCAAGTCAAACTACCTGCCCAGTCAGATGCCGTCCAAGGAGGTAAAAGGGTAAGATACAAAGCTTATCATTGCAATTTTTTTTTTTACTCCTTTTAACTGGCTTAATTTCCAACATTTCCTACAACCTCATTTCATTATTATTATGCTCTTGAAAAGTGTAAGGGATAACATCTTCACCACTTTCACTTTTATTACTTGGATAGGATTCTATAATACTTGAGGAAAATGAAGATGATTTACCTAGAATAAATGTGACCTCTTTTACTCTCTTTGTTTTAGGATTTATCTCCACATATTCTTTTGCATATTTAATTAATTCTAAACCTACCAAACTATAGTGTAGATATTTTTTTTACCTCTTATTTTGGAGTGGAATATCCTTGATCTATTGTATAATTTCCTTGCTTCAAAGGCAAAGGAAATATTATCACATATGTGAAAATAAATGACATGACACCAAGTTTTGTAAATGCAATTCAATGACTCATTGGGGAAAATTTTGTAAATTTCCTTAAAGGAAGCAATAGTTTCAATTATAGGAAGGGCAAAATCAATAAATACAACATAATAAAGGGTATTGTTTAAAATAAACTAGAATATGTTGTGAAGAGGAGTAGTACATGAGGTACTCGTAGCTAATAAAGTGATAAAAATAAAGAATGATGTACCTAATAAAAAATTCAACACACATGTTGAAGTTTAAAATGTGCAAAGAAGTAATTTGGAGATGCAAAGTATGTAATACCAAAAATAAAAAAATATTATGAATATTGATAATTTTTAACACAAGTGTTTTCTACATACAATTCTCAAAGAAGTTGATAGTTTTGAAGATGGTATTACAATCTCTATTATTTTCCTAAAGAAAATGTACTTGACATTAATAGATCATGAATCCTTGAAGTGAAGTGTAAAATACAAGATGAAATAACAGAAAGGTTAGAGGACAAGTCCATGATGATAAATATTTTTATGATACAAGTGACCTTATCACAAGGACATATTTCACTTATGATACTGGCGATTCTAAGTCTATAGTGCAATATGTGTGTTGTGACACAAGTGATCTTATCTAAAGGATAGTTTTTTTCATGTTATAATGATGATTTAAACATTATTGATAATAATAGTGTTTATGATGATTATGGGCATCATGATCCTTTACTTTAACTTGTTGATATCCATAACAATATTTATTTTGATCATTGGGTCAACCATGTTGCTAAAAAATATAATGATGATGAAAAGTTTGGATTTAGGTGTTTGAATGATAGTAATAGTTATGATTTAGTTGAAGGTCCTTGTGATGATTATTTTTTTGAGTATTTAAAAATTGTTGGTGACAATGATAGATATCATAATGATAATGGAGATATTGTGTGTTTTTAAAATCATACCAAAGGAATTAGTTCAAAATTAATGATAAAAATATGATATAATGGTATAGGATTGGGAAAAATGGATAAGGTATAAGAATTCCTATAACCCCAAATATAAATCCAAATAATGAAGGCCTTTGATAGAGTGGTCAAGTAAAAAATAATGAAACTAAATTTATGAAGAGAGAAACATATACGAAAAATAAAATCCTAGGATGAGTAGTTGTAATCATTGTGTTATATTTAGACATGTAACAACTAGATGTTGGAACCTACATCCTTATGAGATATATAGAGGTAATAAATAATCTCGTAGAATTTTCTAGCACAAATATGAAATATGAATTGTGGATGGATGAGTGTGTCAAAATGGGATGATTTAGAAGGACTATTGAGTGTATACTACAAAAGAAGATTTTGTTTTCTAAAGGAATTAAGAAAAAATGAAGATTTTTAGATGAGAAAAATTGATATAGAACATGGAAGAACATGTCTAAATATATGCTTAGAAATATTGTAGAAGAATATGACTTAAGCTATGCTAAAAAAAACTATAATAATAGAGCCTATAGTAGAACATTATGTGAAAATATTTTGAATATATGGATGACAAAAAAACTATGATTTAGTGGTAATGATCTAGATGTGATGACCCAAAGGCAACTTGGAGGTAATATCCTAGAGGTGAACTAGATTTAGTACCCAAATATAGAACTAGAGATGGATATAAAGGTAGACCCACTGAATATTACTCAAGACTAGAGCTAGATTTAGAACTAGAGGAAGAGCCAAATCCAAATCCAAGACCAAAACAAGAACCAAATTTAGATCATAAATTATTTTAACACCCTAAGAATTAAGGGGGATAACGACCTTTATTTGTTATACCAAATAATGTAATAAGAGGGGATATTATATATTTATTATTACATTATTTGATGATTAATTAATTTAGGGGATGATTGATAATTATTATACATACCATGTGAGAATGAAAGGAGGAACGAGACACCATTATAGTCTTCAAAATATCAAAATTCATGTTCAAACACCAAGGGTCTCCTGAAATCAAGAGATACCTTATTGTATATATATGCATGCTCTACATAATATAAAATTTATGTATAAAACATAACAATATATTATTTTGGTTTAAATATTGTTTTCCTCTTTTGCTAAATCTAACACACAAATAGTATGCTTTGATAAAAAATAATTTATATATCATTTCCTTTTTTATATTTATTTGACAAATTTTGGACGTTCTACAATAAATATTTTGATGCTTTATGTATCAATATGTTATTTATGATAAAAAAATTAATGATACACATTGACATTTCTATATTCCTTGGGATTTATGCTTCAAGAGTTATATAACTATACAAACTTGAAGATAGATTTATGTGTTTGAATATGGTATATTTTAGAATACCAGTTATAGGACTAATTGTGCATATTGGGCTAATCATAAAGCAATGATAAACATAAAATGGATAGACTATAATTATTTATGTTGTTATTATATTGGGCTAATCATAAAGCAATGATAAACATAAAATGGATACAATGCAATTCTTTGTCATTTTTATCAAGGTAATAAGAATTCATATTTTGAATACCTTGTTGTAGTAAGTAGTGGATATTATATAAATTTTCCACTAGAATGTAAGTGTGCATGTGGCTACCTAGATTTCTTATACTATTATCATATGTTGGAACATTATCTTGAAATATTTATTGCATTACATGATTAAAGTAAAAATAATAACAAAATATTTAGACTTCAAAATGACCATTAGTAGTATTATATAAATATATAAAGCATTATGTATTTAAATCCTATATTTATTTATATTTAAAGAAATAAATATACTCTTAAAATATTATGTAGGATGTTCAATGATCATGGCTATAATTCTATTTTCATTGGAATTTAATTGTAAATAATGATGCTTGTTTCATGATATATATTATTTTCCTATTTAAGTGTTTATTTTCTATGAGCATAATATATATTGTGCTAATGTATTTGTGGTTTAAAAAAAATAATGCTTTTAATTATAGTTGGTTGCATGCTCTTAATTTTTTCATTCTATACCTATTTAAATCTTGGAGCATCATATTCCCGCCTTGGAGGTACGAAGTAAAAGAATAACAATGAAAAAAATTGCACCATGGGTGTGTCATGGTAGAATTTTATCATTTGGATTTGTATTAATATATTATTTTACATAACATAAATACTTCATGATGATGAATTTGTTATATAAATCATATGAAGACAATGTTGACATTATTTTATTGATATTTAATATATAATACCATTAAATTAGTTTACAGTTGATAATTCTATTGTTATTAAATAAGTACATATTTGACCATTGCATCAACCCTATATTTGTGATTGTATCAACAATGTAAATTATTAGTTTAGGAAACATAAGAATATATAAAAAGGGAATTAATTTCCAAATACATATTTATCTAAAATATGATATTGAGAGTCAAGAATTCATATTGTTATTTTTAGATAATGATTTAATTATCCTTAATGTATACTTATTGTGTTATAAAAAGAACTTTTATTTGCTCATGAATGTGTTTTAGACTTCACAAGTAGTATCAAAGTTATAAGACTTGTAAATACTTAATGAGCATAGGATGGACATCTTATTTTTGTCATAGGAATATGAGCTAACATTCTATGATATTTCTTAGAGGAAAAACCTCCTCAACTAAGAATTTGTGTCATAGAGAAGGTTAACAAAGGATCAATAGAATGTGATTTATAAATATCCTTAAAAGATACAAATGCAATATTGGTGAGGACTAATAGTTTAGCAAAAAAGTTTTAAATAACTATAGGGCAACTATGATCTTGAGGTAAAAACATGGTTATTTGATATTAGATAAAATTTAGAGAGGACTAGAAAAATCAATCTAATATGTTATATCTAGATTTATAAAATAAAATAGTCTAAGACTAAATTCAAGTAAAACTTAAAAATGGTGTAATAATAATAAGGTTATGATTGGGGATGGAATAATCAAAAATTGTGTATGGATAACATAAGTATAACAAAATGACAACCAAGAATTAAGAAGGGGTTGGTATGAGAGAGAGAAAATCATTGGATCCAATTATGTAATATAAAACGACCAAGTGGAAGTACTTAGCTATTCAAAAGTAAAGTATGATAAATAAGAGATAGAAAAGGGAATATTTACCTTGGAATACATAGATTATAGGCTTGAAAAAGACAAATATTGATGCTTGAAAATGACCTTATAAGTCTATGATCCTTGTTTTTCCACTAAGTTGTTTTATGCTTGATAGTTCCCTTGGAAGTTTATGGTTATTTTTGTTCTATTAAATTGTTTGATAAAGAGGTCTAAACAAGGTGTTTTTGAGGTTAGGAATCCTTATTGGTAAAATTTTGCAACTCTAAGGAAGATTAAGAACAATATTATTTTTATGACCCAAGTGGAATGACGATGTTTCTATAGATAAGAAAAATCATCCTTAGAAGGGGCTTAACTATATTTTATTAGAATTAGGATGAAATAGAATATTCCTTAGGTATATTCTCCTTTTATTATGAAGAATAAGGAAATACATTGGAGAACTCATTGTATATACAATAGATAATTGTTTGAATCTATATTGAATTTATAATAGAACCTATCATTTATAGGGATTAAATACCAAATTTAAATTAAATAAGAGCATCAATCAAAGGGTTGTTCCCTCATTAGTTAGAAAAAAAAGATTCAATTGAGGTGAAAATTAGATTTTGACATACTTATAGGAGTTTGATGCACCTTAAGTTTGATTAAAGTCTTAGTTTCTATGAGATCATTATCTTGTGCTAGAAAACATAGTGATTTTAGTGGTGCTTTAGTGTAATAGACAAAAAATATCACTAAAAATAATAGAAAAATAAAATTGAAGGGTTCTAGGGTGGATTGGGCTTCCTTAGACTACAAAGGGTTTGAATAGCTACCTTGGGGATTTTATATGGTTTGTAACCTTAAGGATTACTTACGTTTGTAACCTAAAGAATTACTTACATTGGTAAATCATGCTAATACATGATCAATGATGATGCCATGTTAAAATTTTTTATACTTTAGTATACACCAACCTCCACGATGTGCTTTTTTTACCATAAATATTAGTGAGAATAGATTTCCTTAGGAAATATAGAGTTTGAACTTGCAACATAAATAAAACATAGCATAATGGAGTACCTTGGGGTTTTGAGTAATGGAATTAAAAATATTTTATAGAAATAAATAAAAATAGTCAATCCACTTAAATATCATATAGAAAGCATAAAAATTACAAAATAAAGAGAAAAAGAGACACAAATATTGAAAGGATTCCATAGGTACCATAAATAATTACTATATTAACCCTAGCTACAAATAACTACAATTTATTGATAAAATAGAGTGGTGGATGGTATTTATACCAATACCAAAATTCTAATAACATAAATTAACTTAACCTAAATCAAAATAACTAGAGGTATTTAATATTAATTAGATGATATAAGATGGATTTAGTCATAAGTTTAATCACAACCTATAGGGATTACATGATAAAATATAATTACATATTAATTATAATGTACAAATAAATGTCCTTAGGCCTTTGAAACATTACATCATACAGTGCCAACATTGACCTTAAATCAAATTACGCTTTTAAAGTCTTTTGATAGAAAAAATTGAGGGGCTAATGAGAAGATATTAGATACAATAATAGCTTACCTCTTATAATGGATTATATGGTAGACCTCTATAGTTGAGGTAAATCCTTAAGAATCCTCCTCTCATTTGGAAGACATCCAACCATTAGAAACTCAACTTAAATCCTTTACAATGTTAGAAAGTCATTCTTCATTGATGTCCTTATCTCTTGTAGTTTTATCATATGTTCTTTGACTTTTTTGAACACTTAGCCTAGCCCTTGGGACCTTGGGTATTAACCTCATTAGGTTTGAATTCCTTTGCATGAGATTTTTTTTGTGAAGTGCAACCACAATTTCTCATTGCCACTTGAAAATAAACTAGGAGAGAAAAACAAAAGACTAAGTGTAAGAGTACTTTAATATTCCAAGAACATAATAAACACATGAACAATTAGCTTCAAAATCTAAAAATAAGGTGAGATATTAGCAAGGATAATCTTCAGACATTATACATCATCCTTATTTTTGCTTCCAAGAGATGCAATATCTACTTCAATACCTTAAATTTCATAATATAATCCTCAACATTATCAAACTCATCCAATTTTAAAGAGGAAAGGTCTAGTTCCATGTTACTTCATTTGTATTAATTTTTCCTAATAACGCATATGATTTTGAACATGCCTTGATATGTTCACTCTCCTCTTTGATGTGGAAAAAAAACTTGTTATATACCCCACAGTTGTAACTCATAGTGGCATATGATATTATATGTAAAGTGGACCATGTATTAAGTTAGAAGTAGGCAACATGTTAATTTAGATATAGGTAGGAGTGTGTGTCATAGAATTATGTATGTCATTTATTTGGAATCATTAAACTATCATGGAATATGTATTTAAATATATTGTCATAGAATATCATAGCAGGTTGTCACATAATATCATGAATTATGATTGTAAATATTATAAAAGAGAAATTATATAACCCTCATGGTACTAATGAATAATTTATATATTTTATAATTAGGTTTCCCCCTAGAAGAGGCCAGTGATAGTAATATTTCTTGTATTTAATTCCTATAATTAATTTTATTTTGTATAACCATATTTCCTTCAACAAATTATCCTATTATTGGATATACAATATTATTGTTGCTTTTATCAAAACTCTTTGCAATAATATTTAGAATTATAATTTTCATTGAATTTATCATCTCAACACAACTTAAAACTAAGGAATTTGAGGTGAAATATTCACATGAGAAAATTAGGTTCATTGCAAGTGTTATTAGAGCCCTTATTAGGGTTTGGTAAGCTTCTAATGTAAGGAAATTTTTCTTTTAACCATAGATACATAGGTTAGAAGTGGTGGTTTGGCCATATTAAAATAACATGAGGAGCTATCATTATTGGCTAAGCTATATTTACCATAAAGTGTCTAATGAAGTAAGGGGCAATCAAGCTTTAATACCCAAGCCTTAGACAACACCAATATATGAATACCATATTCCACAAACCTTGTGTATATCAAGAGATACTTTTATAAACCTTAAGCCAATACTTCATATATAGGAAGTCATTTAGTCATGTAATATTCATAGCACAATAATTACAAAACTTAGGAAGATTACCCTCCCATATTGATTTGAAAGGTGAGTAGTGCATCCAATGATATTAGCTATATTCTCTTTTTTTTTTTTTGTGAAAAAAATCCCAAAAGGGATGCCACTTTCGGGTAATACCCAAGGATGCATGGGTATCTAGATATTCTCCTTGAATGGTGGCCTAAAATACTAATTTGAGCATTAAAAATTACTATGATAGTATATCATATGGCTATGATCAGTACATACATCTTAACATAGAGAACCTCTATTTTTTATTTATCTTATTAGGAGTATTGATCATGGGATAGAACACCAATGTACAAAGGAATAAAAAGCTCACTTACAGAGTATAGATGTCTAAAGATATTATTTTAGAAAACAAAGTACCAAAAGAATCATCATTTTGGGGTAAGTGCCAAAAGACTCCCAACCATACTTCTATAAGTGGTCATGTAAACCTTTGATACTCCATTGTCCTTGCTTAATTGGATCCCATGTCCTGTTGGATTTACAACTGATTTGCACTGCTCCATGGAAAATTTCTTGATCATGTCTCGAGCATACTTGTGTTGACATATGAATATCCCTTTATTTTATTGATGCACTTCCATCCCTAGGAAGTATCACATTAAACCAAGATCTTTCATCTCAAATTGTTTCATCATGGAGTTTTTGAACTCCATATTCATTTTATTGTTACTACCCATAAATATTAGATCATCCACATAAAAAAAAACTATGAGAATGACTACTCCATGCTTTAGGTAGTACAAATCTGGTTCACTTTTGCTTCTCGTGAATCCATTCTCGTTAAAAAAACCATCAATGCGTGAGTACCATGCTCTTAGTGCTTGCTTGAGGCCATAAAGTGCTTTCTTCAATTTGTAAACAAGGTTCTCCTTTCCCTGTTCTTGAAAACCTTGAGGTTGTTGAACATAAACCTCTTCTGTCAAGTATCCATTCAAAAATCACTTTTCACATCCATGTGTTGAACATTCCATCCTTTATGGGATGCTAAGGAAAGAACTGATCTGATTGTTTCTTGTCGTGCAACAGGAGCAAAGGTTTCCTCATAGTCAATGCCAAATTTTTGAGTAAAACATTTTGCTAATAGTATCACCTTATACCTCTCAATGCTTCCATCAGGATTGTACTTGGTCTTGTAGATCCATTTACATTGAACACATTATTTCTCCTTTGGGTATATTTACTAGCTCCCATGTATCATTATTTTTTATAGAGGTTATTTCCTATTTCATGGCTTCTTGTCATACATTTTGAGTACAAGATTTCTCATAGCTATCTGGTTCTAGTTGTGTACTAGAAAATAAAGCATAATTGACTACATATCCCCTAGGATCATGGGAGTCATCATCCCCATACAATTGCAAATTTTCAAGTTGTTGCAAAACGGTATCCATTTCACTAGCTTGGCTTCTAGTGAATCTTCTCTCAAAATTTTGATCCAACATTTGAAAAGATAGATGATGTTGTAATGTTCTTTTACCTCTTTATGGAGAGTCTCTGTCAATGTCCGTCGGTGAAGAACTTACTGATCTCTGTGGAGAAGGACTTGGAGTGGTGGTTGAAGTACTTGATGTAGTACTCTTGCTTGGGCTTGGAGGGGGTGGCATGCCTTTGCTTTTCCTTGGAGACACCTGTTGTACCTATGAAGAACTTACATCTTGGGACTCATCTTTAAAAAAAAAAATTTGCTGACCCCATTATCCCCATTCATCAGAAATTACATCCCTGGAGAGTATACTTTATGAGTCTTGGGATTGTAGAGTCTATATGCCTTTGTAGACTCACAATACCCTACAAATATACAATCTTGACTCTTTGGATCAAGCTTCATCATTTTCTCATCAAGAATATGTACATATGCTAAAGAACCATATTCTTTGAAGTGCTTTACATTAGGTAATTTTCCGTACCACCCCTCATAAGGAGTGACACCATCTAAAATAGAAGTAGGACTTCTATTTAGAATATATACACTGGTTATTACAGGCTCTATCCAATACATATGAGTTATATGCTTAGTCTGAAGCATCTATCTCACCATTTCAACTATGGTGCGGTTATTTCTCTTGGTCACCCTGTTCTGTTATGGGGTATAGGTAGTGGTGAATTGCCTTTTAATCCCACTTGCTTTACAATATTTCAAGAATGATTTTGAGGAGTATTCACATCCTCGATCTGTCCTAAGACATTTTACATAATTCCCATTTTGATTCTCTACATTGGTTCTAAAATCTATGAAGCAATCAAACACTTCATCTTTATGTTTCAAAAAATAAATCGAGCACATTCTAGAGAAATCATCTATGAAAGCAAGAAAATAAGAATAGTTTCTGAGACTCTGTGTTTGCATTGGTACATAGATGTATGAATGTACTAACTAAAGTGGATACCTCGCTCTCCATGCTTGTCCTTTTAGAAACTTCATCCTTGAGTGCTTTCCCAAAGCACGTCCTTCACAGACCTCCTTTTGTTCATTTATTTTAGGAAGTCCTATCACCATAGCTTGAGAAGTGAGAAGTTTCAAGCTAGCAGAATTAAGGTGACCATATCGCAAATGCCAAAGCACACTTAGATTTTTTATAACTACATTTGCAATTTGAGATCCTCTTGACTCACCAAATTTGAGAGGGAATAACCTGTTCTTGGTCATGGGGACCTGTGTGATGACACGATTAAAATTATTTTTATCAAAAATGATACATTGTCCTTCATAAAATACAAGCTTGTAATTGTTTTCCATCATTTGTCCAATCCTTAGCAGATTGTGTTGGAGCTTTGGAGTGTAATAGATGTCATGCACTTTCTTTAGTCCTTATTTTATTGGAACATACATGGCTCCAATGCCCTCTACTTGTAATATCTTATCATCCCCTAATTCGATTTGGGATTTATAAGTGAAATTTAGAGTAGAAAATAAATGTTCTTTGCCACTCATGTGGTTTAAACAACCAGTGTCCAGAATACATTTGTCATTTATATTGTGTTCTGATTGTCCATATGAAAGAAAAAAATTAGAGGTATCATCTTCTTCTCCATAAATACCATAGTGACTATCGCTGCCTTGTGAATATTTTGACCAGCAGTTGTGAGCGAAGTGACCTAGCTTGCCACAATTGAAACAAGCTGATTTTGACTTGTCACTTCCTCACCCTTCATTTCCACTTTGTCCCTGATTTCTTCCTTGATTTTGATTTCTATCTCTTTGTTGATTTCCTCCTCTATATGAGTTGCCTCCTCTGTTTTGGTTGCCTCCTCTATTTTTATTGTCTCCTCTGTAGTTGCTTCTGCCTCTACCTCTTTGTTTGCCTCTGCCTTGACCTCTTACCCATACTCTTCCATTTTTTTCATTGGAAGTGAAGGCCTTATCATCACCTCCATAGCTTGTTTAAGGAGTTTTAGGAAACCTCTCTTCATGTGACATTAACGATCCGATTAATGCATCAAATGTTAAAAGGAAAAGATATTTGGATTCTTCTATAATTATGGCAATATGGTTCCATTTTTGTGTAAGTGTTCGCAACATTTTTGTTACAATTATCTCAAACGTGATTTTTTCGCCTAGTGTAACCATTTTATCCATAATTACTTTTACTCTAACATAATAATCACCGACTTTTTCATCATATTTCATTCGGATATTTTCAAAATATCTCTTCTGTGTTTGAAGCGTTACTTGCTTCACTTGATTACTACCCTAGAATCCATCGCTCAATTCTTTCCATGCAGCTTGTGCAGTTGTATAAGTGGTGATTCTAGGGAATATGCTTTTATCCAATGTATATTGGAGATGAGAAAGAGTAGAAGAGTTGCTATTTTTATTTTATTTTCATATTTTCTTGTCTAAAAAACTTAGTGTTGTCTAGTCTAAGGGTTATGTGTATCCCTCTTCTATTATGTCCCACAAGCCTCTTCCTATGAGTAAGGCCTTCATATTTATAGACCAATACTCATAGTCATAACCATTAAATTCTGGTATAGGTAAGCTATTGTGTGAGGCCATAGTTACCAAAAAAATCTCTTTATTTCATGGTTACAATAAAGTACTTTGCTGTTTAAAAGAAAGAAAGAAGAAGAAGGAAGAAAGAAGATATTACAAACTTAAGTCAAATATGACTTGTTCCACTATATCATTCACTGCTTATTCCTCTTTATGTGGGGATGCTATCTCTTGATTCACAAAATTATCTGCTACTTATTCTTCTTCGTCACTTATCAATATTATTTCTGGTGATTCTAGTTCTAAGATTTCCACTGAAATACTATAGTGTGTATACTCTGATTCTTGTGGTGCAGCTTGTACGAATTCTAATTGTTCAAATTGACTTTTGAATGAGTTATCTTTAAATTTTTCCTCGTACCCTGAGTCAGGACGCCTTTGATGTGCTATAACTACATTTTGAAGTTGGCTAAACACAATGTTGAGCCCATAAATTCTTACTTTTTCATCAAACCTCTCTGTACCTTCTCTTGCTAGAATTGCACATAAGGCATGATAATAGCCATTTGGTATTATCATGAATACCTCTTTACAATTTATCAATTTGGATATTTTGTCTCTTTTACAAATAAACTAAGCCTCTTAGGCTTTTTGCATAAAATTTCTACAGTTTATGATTCCTTTAATCAAGTGACAAATTTATCCTTCAATTATAATAATTTCTACAGTTTAGGATTCGAACCTGTGACCTATTTCATGCAAGAATTAATCATAACCAACTCGAATACCACTGCCTATGAGAACCCAAGGGCAATATTACAAGTATATTCTATTTTGGATCTGATTTCAACAAAAATAAAAACTATCAAGCTTTCACTATCATTTTGTTTCGAACCCGCGACCTGTAGGAAGGCGGGTGATGAGGCCCAAAAATACCTCATTATTGCACAATTTTTGACTACCATATGATAATTTAATTTCCAAATATTTGACTAAAATATACTATTTGTTAAGTGTTTGCATGATTTTATGTTAGGAATACTATATCTCTGTTTTTGACTATTTTCAGCATTTTGTGACTGATTTTTCTTGATTAAGTAGCAAGTAAAAACATGAATTTCAATTAACCAAATGTGGTATGCTGATATCCATTAACTTCTCAATATATTTTGAATGTTTTATTGCCATTCAAATTATTTAAAATCCATATTGAATCCAAAAGTTTAGGACTGTCATAAATCTGAAAATCTGAAAAAAACAACCATATAAAAATCAGCAAGCTGTCACTTTATAGAAACACCTTGAAGTTGTCAAGCAAAACATGAGGATATGGATGGAATGAGTTCATAAGGACTACATAAGACATATGACCTATTTATAAACATTCCCACATGGTCTAAATAGGCAACAACAGGGTATAACAGAGCAGGGACAATTGTGTAGCACTGTTGCACTATTTTAGCATTGTTACTTGGTGAATGAAGTGAATAAATTCAGTAGCAATTTGATGTAATACTTCATGTTGATATTTGAATAATTTTTATATGTTCTATTTTTTTTGAATTTGCAAGAAATGCCAATATTTTATAACTATGCAACAGAATTGGAAAATGCAATAATTTACCATGTAAATTCCAACAAGCTACAAATGAATGGCAAGGCATGGAATTCACACATGGAGAGGAATGAAGGCTATTGCAATATGATCCTGAGGACTAATCCACCTGAGAAATATAGCTAAAATCACTTGAAGAGCATGCAGTTGTTCATTCTGAAGATCTTCAGAATGAACATACATCTTCAGAATGAGAAATGCAGTCTCTTTAGAATGAGCCACTTATCTTCGGAATGAGAACATAAAGTGCTTTTTGACTTGTTGAATGATTTATGATGATGGAAAAAGGGAAAGAAGGTTGAAAAGGTTAAATAAAAATATCTCCCATCTGACTTTGTCGTCCTTGCCATCCAAAGCCACCATTCATGGAAAAGATCAATTTTGATCCTCTTCTAGGATAAACCCAGAAAAATTGCAGCATAATAGAAAGTTACTTGTAAGATAGAAATGGCATATTATGAAGTGGGGAAAGATGTGTGAGATATTTATAGAATCCTCCCATGTAATCCCACCACTGAAGATGCTTTCTAAGGTCCAATGACTACTACTGCAACACAAACTGTCCAGATTTGCATTTATTTTAGATCCAGAATTATTGGAAAATCACTGTAAAGCAGCACATAGGCTTATTTGAGCATGGGATATGTTGTAAATATTTATATAAATAACATAGCTCACTCATTGGTTGATCCATTTAGGAATTATAATAGAGGAGAGTTTTCAATAGCAACAATTAGGACTGTACAATAATTTTTTGTAACAGTTTTCAGCATGTTCTGTCATTAATAAAAGTGTAGCTATTTTATCATTTTTCGTTCTGAGTGTTAATTAGTTAAGGAGTGATTTTCACCTCCTTCCAGATTAGGAAGTATGGGCCCACTTTCAGATCTAGAAGGAGGGATTTTATGGCAGGTTTTAATCTATAATTTTGCTACAGCATAATTAATAGATTGCTTGCTAGATTTTATTTTCTTGTTTTTATTTTGTATTATGTGATTTATGTTTTCTATTATGTTTGTGTACAAAATTTGTGTGTATGTCAGCTAACAAATTATATTAAGCATTTTTCCTTTGCTTTCCATGTTTTCCCTACTTTCTATTTTAGCAAATTTCCATTTTTAGCATATTTCATTTTACTGTCAATTCCTGTAGCAAAAGCTTGACGACCTTTTGTGGTAGGGCATTGACAGGTGTTTTAGAATAATTTTTATTTGCAAGAATCATTTAAATTATGCAAGAGTAACTAGGTTTCAATTCTATAAATGTAACTTAGGATTTCATTTTAGCAACTTTTAAATTCAGCAATTTAAATTCTATTATTTTAATTCTGCAATTGTAGTTAGATTTCAATTCTTGCAACTTAGAATTAGTTTTTAGTTCTTGCAAGTTTCCATTCTGTAGATTAGGTTTAGTGTGACACCAAAAGGGTAAACCAAATATGTCTCACCTAATAAATGCTTGAAATTTGAATGCCTGAATTGTACTCTGCCTTAGCCTTCTATCATAGACAACCGTGGAAACCACCCCGGATTGATAAGATCATTGAGATTAAATGATTAGATTCAATGACACTCATCAGCAGGCAGCTTATGGCTGGCTCCATGAGATAGTCATGCTACGTGGCTCAACGGGAAGGTAAGGGAAGCTTGTCTTCCTTATACTTCTCTTGGCCGCACTTTAATTAATTTTTTTTTTAGGATTTTTGTCCCACATCGACCATGAAGAGGGCGATGAAGGTGTTTAAAACCTTTAATGAGCGAATACTTACTCGATTACCTTCGAGTAATTAGTGATCACAATTTTACCTCCTTCTCGAGCAATCGC
This sequence comes from Wollemia nobilis, assembly GCA_028583015.1. Taxonomy (NCBI): domain Eukaryota; kingdom Viridiplantae; phylum Streptophyta; class Pinopsida; order Araucariales; family Araucariaceae; genus Wollemia; species Wollemia nobilis. Next base: position 4,935,152 of record JAQPPZ010017107.1, on the reverse strand, counting down.
TCCCCGCCACGTTGCTTCCTTTGAGCCTGTAATCTGTTGCCACATTGCTTGTCCTCCTTTTACCATGTAATTGGTCCTTCTACCACTCAATTGGTCTACATCAATTTTGAGTCATCCAGTCTATGTCAGGCTTGTTATCCTCTCACCACATGTTGCTCTTCGGTTGGTTGTTCTAATTTTCTCCTCCTCATGTGCTTGCTATGTGGGCCTGCTCTAGACTTCACCTCGATTCATGAATCATGGGCCTTCCTCACCTTGAATTGCATGCTACGGGTCCCACTCGAGCTTGACTCAATGCTCATGCTGCCTAGTTCCTCCACCTCAATCCTCGAGCTCGATTCCTCCATACACGTTAGTTCTAGTGCTTATTTGGCTTTGTATATGATACCAGATGTGGGCACGTGAGAATTAGGAGCAATAGGAAAATAAAAAAATATTATATTCAACCCTAGAAACATAAGAATTACAAAGTTTAAATAGTGGTTGATTAAACAACCTTAGGGAATATAGGAGAAGTTAGGAAAATAAGAAGAATAGGGAGGAAAGGAGAAAGGGAATTTGGTGTTGTCTGCCTTGCCACCCATGCCATCCAATCTGCCCAGTCAACTATCGTCCAAGTCAAACTACCTGCCCAGTCAGATGCCATCCAAGGAGGTAAAAGGGTAAGATACAAAGCTTATCGTTGCAAATGTTTTTTTACTCCAAATGTTGTTTTACTATTTTTAACTGGATTAATTTCCAAAATTTCCTACAAACTCATTTCATTATTATTATGCTCTTGAAAAGTGTAAGGGATAACATCTTCACGACTTTCACTTTTATTACTTGGATAGGATTCTATAATACTTGAGGAAAATGAAGATGATTTACCTAGAATAAATGTGGCCTCATTTACTCTCTTTGTTTTAGGATTTATATCCACATATTCTTTTTCATATTTAATTAATTCTAAACCTACCAAACTATAGTGTAGATAGTTTTTTCACCTCTTCTTTTGGAGTGGAATATCCTTGAATGAGCCACTTATCTTTGGAATGAGAACAGAAAGTGCTTTTTGACTTGTTGAATGATTTTTGACGATGGAAAAAGGCAAAGAAGGTTGAAAATTTTAAAGAAAAATATCTCCCATATGACTTTGTCATCCTTGCCATCCAAAGCCACCATTCATGGAAAAGATCAATTTTGATCCTCTTCTAGGATAAACCCAAAAAAATTGCAACATAATAGAAAGTTATTTGCAAGATAGAAATGACATATTATGAAGTGGAGAAACATATGTGAGATATTTCTAGACTCCTCCCATGTACTCCCACCACTGAAGATGCTTTCTAAGGGCCAATGACTACTACTGCAACACAAACTGTTCAGATTTGCATTTATTTCAGATCCAAAATTATTGGCAAATCACTGTAAAGCAGCACATAGGATGATTTGAGCATGGGATATGTTGTAAATATTTATATAAATAACATAGATCCCTCATTGGTTGAGCTATTTAGGAATTAGAATAGAGGAGAGTTTTCAATAGCAACAATTAGGACTGTACAATAATTTTCTGTAATAGTTTTCAGCATGTTCTATCATCAATAAAAGTGTAGCTATTTTATCATTTTCTATTTTGAGTGTTAATTAGTTAAGGAGTGCTTTTAACCTCCTTCTAGATCAGGAAGTATGGGCCCACTTTCAGATCTAGAAGGAGGGATTTTATGGTAGGTTTTAATCTGTAATTTTGTTGCAGCAGAATTAATAGATTGCTTGCCAGATTTCATTTTCTTGTTTTTATTTTGTATTATGTGATTTATGTTTTCTATTATGTTTGTGTACAACATTTGTGTGTATGTCAGCTGAAAAATTATATTAAAGCATTTTTCCTTTGCTTTCCATGTTTTCCTTGCTTTCTATTTTAACAACTTTCCATTTTTAGCATATTTCATTTTGCTATCAATTCCTGTTGCAGAAGCTTGATGACATTTTGTGGCAGGGCATTGACAAGTGTTTTAGAATAATTTTAATTTACAAGCATAATTTCAATTATGCAAGAGTAACTAGGTTTCAATTCTGTAAATGTAACTTAGGATTTCATTTCAGCAACATTTAAATTCAGCAATTTAAATTCTATTATTTTAATTTTGTAATTGTAGTTAGATTTCAATTCTTGCAACTTAGAATTAGTTTTTAGTTCCTGCAAGTTTCCATTCTGTAGATTAGGTTTAGTGTGACACCAAAAGGGTAAACCAAATATGTCTCACCTAATAAATGCTTGAAATTTGAATGCCTAAATTGTACTCTGCCTTAGCCTTCTATCATAGACAACCTTGGAAACCACCCCGGATTGATAAGATCATTGAGATTAAATGATAAGACTCAATGACACTCATCAGTAGGCAGCTTATGGCTTGCTCCACGAGATAGTCATGCTACGTGGCTCAATGGGAAGGTAAGGGAAGCTTGTCTTCCTTATACTTCTCTTGGCCGCACTTTAATTAATTTTTTTTTTTAGGATTTTTGTCCCATATCGACCATGAATAGGGCGATGAAGGTGTTTAAAACCTTCAACGAGCGAATAATTACTCGATTACCTTCGAGTAATTAGTGATCACCATTTTACCTCCTTATCGAGCAATCGCTCCCCACCACATTGCTTCCTTTGAGCCTGTAATATGTTGCCACATTGCTTGTCCTCCTTTTACCATGTAATCGGTCCTTCTACCACTCAATTGGTCTACGTCAGTTTTGAGTCATCCGATCTATGTTAGGCTTGTTATCCTCTCACCACATGTTGCTCTTCGGTTGGTTGTTCTAATTTTCTCCTCCTCATGTGCTTGCTATGTGGGCCTGCTCTAGACCTCACCTCGATTCATGAATCATGGGCCTTCCTCACCTTGAATTGCATGCTATGGGTCCCACTCGAGCTTGCCTCAATGCTTGTACTGCCTCGTTCCTCCACCTCGGTCCTCAGGCCTGGTTCCTCCATCCACCTCAGTACTAGCGCCCTCTTTGGCTTTGTATCTGATACCAGATGTGGGCACGTGAGAATTAGGAGCAATAGGAAAATATGGAAATATTATATTCAACCCTGGAAACATAAGAATTATAAAGTTTAAATAGTGGTTGATTAAACAACCTTAGGGAATATATGAGAAGTTAGTAAAATAAGAAGAATAGGGAGGAGAGGAGAAAGGGAATTTGGTGTTTTTCGCCTTGCCGCCCATGCCATACAATCTGCCTAGTCAGCTACTATCCAAGTCAAACTACCTGCCCAGTCAGCTGCCGTCCAAGGAGGTAAAAGGGTAAGATACAAAGCTTATAGTTGCAAAAAAATTTTTACTCCTTTTAACTCGCTTAATTTCCAACATTTCCTACAACCTCATTTCATTATTATTATGCTCTTGAAAGTGTAAGGGATAACATATTCACCACTTTCACTTTTATTACTTGGATAGGATTCTATAATACTTGAGGAAAATGAAGATGATTTACCTAGAATAAATGTGACCTCTTTTACTCTCTTTGTTTTAGGATTTATCTCCACATATTATTTTGCATATTTAATTAATTCTAAACCTACCAAACTATAGTGTAGATAGTTTTTTTACCTCTTATTTTGGAATGGAATATCCTTGATCTATTGTATAATTTCCTTGCTTCATATTGAAGTTTATCTCATGGCTAGATTTTTTTATCTCTTTCTTCATAGTTTTCACTTTGCAAACTCTTACCATGTGTCTAATATCATAATAATTATAGCAACAAAATATGATATATTAATAATCTACTTATTGATTTCATTCTATTGATTAGGATATAATATTAATGGAATGTGGCAAAGGTTTTGAAATATCGATAACAATACATATTCGAGTATATATCATGCTTTAGATCCTTAGTAGTTGGTACTTTTGTGGTGAATCCCCTTAGTTTTTTTTAAATATTATTCAAAACATCCTTATTTATAATTTGTTATAGAAGTCCAATAAAATAACCCACATTACAAGATTCTTAATAGTATCTACCTCAACAAAAAAAATTCATCCCATGGTCTCAAATAAAGTGCATCTCTTCCCCTAAACCATGGGCCATCAACCATTATTTTATCCATAATTTTTGAATTGGAAAAAATAACGAGGAAAAAAATTTAGGAGTAAAACTAAAAATAATTTAAATTCAATCCTCTCTTCCACTTGATCCAATTTTGAAACTCCAAAAATATTGGCCATGATCTATGGAACTTACATATTTATCCTCTATTTTTAAAAACTATGATATCATGCTCAATCATATCATCCTTGATATTTACTTCTAGTGTAATATTTGTTACCTAGATAAAACTTACCATGTATTCACTCTTTTTCTTATATCCAACCTAGGTCTCTATACTTCCAACTAGAGTATCTTGATTTTCTAGCTAGGGCTTCAGGGTTTTTGTGAAAACCAAGGTAGAAAAAATAAAAGGTTTTATTTAAAACCATGGATGGCATATTTGAAATGGGTTTTTCTTAAAACCCAGGTTGGCTTTTCGTTTCATCAAAAAAGGTGCCTCGGTGATGGAGATGTTTAATTTTAAATATTTAGTTTAAATTTTAAAAATAAAAATAAAATTATAGCGTCGACGTTGAAAGAAAGGAGGAAAGGAATATATTAAAAATAATAGCGCCGACATCTAAAGAAAGGAGGAAAGGTATATATATATATACGCCACCAAAAGTTTTGATAAATCCTTGTCCTCATTTTTTGAATGCATTCAAATTGATAACGTAATGCGAGAAGAGCATGTGTGTTGAAGCGTATGTAAAGAGGCATGTGAAGGGTTTTACAAAATTTGTGTCTATTGAAGAATCATTCTTGTAGGATAACCAAACACATAGGAACATTTGGCCTAGTGGTTCGTGAACTATGTAAGAAGCAGGAGGTCCTACGATTGAGTCTCATCAGGGATGCTTGTTGTGTTGAAACGTTCGAAGCATTTTTGAGTTTTCGAAGGGCAAAAAATGTTGATGTATTTGTTTTGGTTCATGCCCATTTGAACACGTGAGGGCATGTGGCCCAATGACGGGTTGGTTGTGGTTAAGGCACTAAGCGAGGAGGCGTCAAGGGATTGAATCCCATCAGGGACAGAGGTAAGTTAATATTTTTTAATATTTTATTCTTCTAAAGTTGTCCTAGGAGAAATAAGGGTTATGATGCACTTTAGGAAAAAGAGATATTTTTGGTGATTTTATTTTTGGAAGTATATCATATTATATATCGTTGGAAATCTTATTTAGAGGTCTATTTGATTAACTTAATTAGAGGGATAAACAAGGTGTGTATAAAGAGATATTTCTGATTTTTTAAAGATGTTCAAAACTTAAGGTTGCTTTGTTATTTTTCAAAGAGGATTAATTCTTTCATGAGGGGACATGATGTATTTTATTGAGTAGGAGTAATAAGGTGTTATTTGAATATTATTGTTGTGTTATTAATCATTATCTCTAACCCTTATTTAAATTTGAAAAAGAAAGTTTGTTGAGTGTGGCAGATTTAGTGGACAGCTAATAAGGCATTAAAAAGGTATGAGTAATATTCTCCGTTGACTTTGTTTATGGTGGTTGATTTCTGAAATATCATTGGAGAGAAAAGGATTGATTGTGGTTTTCTTTTCGAAAGTGGTTTGTTGAATGCTTCAAGGTTTTCTGGTTTTAGAGTTGTGTTTAAATATTATTTTATAAGTATTTTTGTTGAAGCCATTAGTTGTGTGAAAAACTTGAGATAGGGCTTGAGAAGACCATGAGTATCATTGTTATCTGAAGAATATTTTATAAGCATTGTTGTTGAAGCCCATTGATTGTAAAAAGAACATGAACTTGAGTTTGAGAAGAACATGAGTATCATTGTTATGTGAAGAATGTTTTATAAGCATTATTGTTGAATCTTGAGTTGGAGGAGAACATGAGTATCATTGTTATGTGAGATTTGTGGTTAAGGATTGTTGGAAACATTTTGAGTTGGTTGATACATTCTTGGACTAGGGATTGTGAGAAAGAGTTGTTTCTTGTTGTGATTGGTTGAGTAGAGGTGTTTGAGCCTAGTCAAGTGAATGTGTGAAGTGGTTTTTTAAGTTCCATGAAACAAACTATTTTATATGATGATTTGAGTGGAGATCATTGTTGCCATCCATTGTAGAGTGCATTGCTATTCATTGTTGAGTTCATCATTGAGCCTTGACTTCATAGATTTATGGACAAGATTTGAGTGCAACTTGAGCATAATTTATTGAGCCTTTGAGAAGGCTTTGGGATAGATTTCTTGATAGATTTGTGGTAGCTTTTATGAATGGTTGATTGAGCCTTTGAGAAGGCTTTTGGATAGATTTCTAGATAGATTTGTGGCAGATTTTGTACATGATTGATTGAGATTTTTAGAATGCATTTGGATAGATTTATGGATATATTTGTGGACAGATTTGAGCAAGTTCTTGTTAGAGTTAAAGTGCACTATGCCTTCAGTTTGATACTTGTCAGTTTCATTGACAAGTGTCATGTTCATCATATAGGCTTATGCCTATATATTGTAACCTATTTTTATCAATAATAATCTCCTTCAGTTTTTCCCTCCTAATATTTGGTATCATAGCAGACTTTCCCTGCCCTGTTGAAACCTTTGAGGGGGGATTTCCCTCATGGAAATACTCCCTCCCCCCTCATAATTTTACCCATTTGTTTCTTCATGCAAGGGAGTATGCTCTCCATCTTTGATGGATCAGAAACCAAAAGCTTGAGGAAATATTAATGGTGGTAAAATATGTTATTTATGATATGATTTTGTGGGCTATTTTTTTCTTTTATGATAGTTAGTTTTGTTTTGGAGTAAATCTTCATGGGGGGTTTAGCTGTGCACTGAGAGCGAGTGGCCATCATTTTTTTTTGGTGCAAAGCAGCTTTGGTTTCTCATTTTTTGGTTTCACAGAAATTGGTTCAAGATTTGTTCCTTTGCCGGAGAGAGACTTCGCCCTCGATGTGCATCTGTTTTTTTCATTATTGCTATGCACAGTTGGCCATATAAGATTTTGATGCAAATCGCCTGCATGAGCCAACTATAGATGCTGTTGATATTGACCGCAAACTTTTTATTGACTGCCCCCAATTTTTTTTAACACAATAATTCTCCAGTATGAGGAAGCATATTTTATTACAAATTTGTGAGTGGTCAACTTGGGAAGCAAACTTGTCTGCGATTGTTGAAAAGTTCTTCGGTTGCAAATATTAAACCCTGGCCGAGAAACGAACCCACAACAAGTGCAGGTTGAGGCACTGTAACATCAGATGCAGTGTTTGGAGGTGTCATATCCATTCCAGGATCCATGCTTGCCTATTGTTTATAAACGTGGCAATAATAGAATTTGGGGCTTAAACCATGAAATGCTTCCCAAATAGCATGACAGACCAACAAATTAGCAAAATGATCACGTCGTGAAAGCTTCACCTCCATTGACGGATGACATCTGTTGAAAATTGTGTTGATGACGTTATTTTTCTTATGAAAGTACAGGAGTTGCGAAGGCCACTGACGAGACTTTCGTAATGAAGGATAAGATGTATGCCCTGGTTCGTGACATACATCCTTTTTGCCACTCGAGACTATCAAACCGGGTTGATGAAACCGATTGCACAGAGATGCATTTGGAGCAGATGGCAAGTGGAAGATCGAAAGCTATAGCATAGTGGAGGATGATGTCTTACGATTTGGCTATGTTGAAATACAAAAATGTTATTTGCTTGATTGTGGAGGTGAGATCTATGTTTGGGTGGGTCGTGTAACCCAGTTGGATGACAGGAAAGTTGTAAGTATAGTTGCAAAGGAATTCATTTCCAGTCAAAAAATACCGAAGCGTGTATGCCTTGCACGAGTCATTCAAGGGTTTGAGACACAGCCTTTCAAGTCAAAATTTGATTCACGGCCACTTGGTGGTGGAAATTCAGGCTCTGAAGATGGTAGAGGCAAAGGAGGCAAAAATGAGGGTAGATCTATGTGCATTTGTGGGTCACAGGGTCCTCAAATGTCTGAATTTGTGAAGAAATTAAGGTGCAGAGTCTGAGCAGTTGTCGGCTAGAGAAAGGGGGGACAACGACAAAAATTTTGAGCCTCGATGCATTCTCCAACGCCTATTTCGAAGGCTTTCAAGGGAACACTCGGTGAAGGGTTCGAACCTGGCTTCCAGATGTCGATGATATCATCGGTGATGGTTCTGACAGTGATAGCGACAAACCTGCTAAGCGTAAACCTGGTGGCGAGGGCCATCGGGCCGACCATCAGGTGGATGGAGTGGGCACTTGCGATGCTCACCACGCTTCTTGTTATGATGGGTATTTGGATATTTGGAGGAATGATAAAAATGGATACTATTACTGTAGGAAACCGAACAACAGACACCTCCACAATTCACACATTGGGAAAGGAAGCACGAGTGATACCGTCGGAGATTACTGCTAGCATCGGCATCATCAAAAAAACTGGAGTAAACTATGAGAATAGGTCATTCGAGATGTTGAAGAAATTAGAGGATGGCCACCTGGTTCGATGGTTTGATAGCCACACTGTAGTTTGCTATTGAAACCAGAGTTCTGGAAATGTTCGGTGGCATTTGAATGTTGTAATTGCTGTTTGATGACTGTTTTATTTTAAATTGACCAATTTTTCCTTTATGAGAAGTGCAGTGTGCTGTAGTGATACTGCAGTGGTGCAGTAAGCATGACGCGCACTATAATTTAACTCTAACAGTTCTTCGTGAGCTTGCTAAGCATATTTGAGCAAGTTCTTGGTGAGCTTGCGAGAGCAAATTTTGAGTAAGTTATTGGTGAGCTTGCTAGTGCAGTTTTTGAGTAAGTTCTTGGTGAGCTTGCTGAGCAGATTTGAGTAAGTTCTTGGTGAGCTTGCTAGAGCATATTTGAGCAAGTTCTTGGTGAGCTTGTTAGAGCATATTTGAGCAAGTTCTTGGTGAGCTTGCTAGAGCAGATTTTGAGCAAGTTCTTGGTGAGATTGGTAGAGCAGATTTTGAGCAATTTCTTGGTGAGCTTGGTAGAGCAAATTTTTAGTAAGTTCTTGGTGAGCTTGTTGAGAAGATTTGAGAAAGTTCATGGTGAGCTTGCTAAAGTAGATTTGAGCAAGTTCTTGGTGATCTTGCTAGAGAATATTTGAGCAAGTTCTTTGTGAGCTTGCAAGAGAAAATTTTGAGCAAGTTCTTGGTGAGTTTTCTAGAGCATATTTTGAGCAAGTTCTTGGTGAGCTTTCTAGAGCATATTTTGAATAATTTCTTGGTGAGCTTGCTGAAGCAAATCGGTAGATTGCCTAGTTGAGCAGAATAGTGAATTTCCTTGATGAGTAGATTAGTGGATTGCCTACTTGAGAATATTATGATTGCCTACCTGAGCATATCAATGGATTGCCTACCTGATCGGATCAGTGGATTGCCTAGCTGAGTAGATCAGTGAATTGCCTTGCTGACCAAATCAGTAGATAGGCTAGCTTTGACCAAATCAAAGTTTTCATTTGTATTGGGATAAGGATCCCTATTTATTTGTGAAATATTATAAGGATATTATCTTGTGGAGCACCCCACATTGGTGGAACCACGTTAAATCTTGTGTCTTAATTGTGTGTGGTGATTTGTGCTCTTGCTTACTATTGCTATCTATGTCATTAATGCACATTGCTATATTTAGATATTTCAATTAAGGACACTAATTAATATTGGTTTGGAAAGAATGTAAAAATTGGGCGCTATACTATTCACCCCCCCTCTCATTATAAACTTGTGTTCTTCAATTCTCCATCTTACTCAAATTGCTAAGTTTCCATAATCAAATCCTTTTATTTCAAATGCATTCCAAATTTTAAATTATGTTAAGATAAAAGTCAATACCATGAATACCTAAATATTTGTTGCCCAACTTCTATATCTATAAATATTTCATTTATAACAACCTCACAATTTTATAATACCTTTTTTAGGGTTCTTATTCATTTTCCTAATATTTCAAAATATTATTTTCATTATTATTTTTTATTTTTATTTGTGGTTTAACCCCACTTCTTGTTAACGCTTGTGATATTTGCTTTTTTTTTTTCTATATCTATATCCCTTTGAGTTTATTTTTTCTCTTTGTTTTTGCTTCTTGGGCCTTCTTCTCTTTTTTTATTCTCAACAATACTTTTATCTTCATCATTCTCTTCAATATTATCACATTGCTCATAGTAGGACTTATCATATTTAGGTTTTACTTATTTTTAAGGATATAAAATGTAAGAAATAACCTTAAAAGTACAATATTCTTTATGATTCCTTAGAAACCCTAAAGTGCAAGGATGCTCTCTTGTAGAAATTACCTTTTTATTCTACCCTAAAAACCCTAAATAGTTATGGTTTTCCTACAACCTCATCTCATTATTACTATGCTCTTGAAAAGTGCAAGGGATAACATTTTTACCACTTTTACTTTTATTACTTGGAGAGGATTCTATAATACTTGAGAAAAATGAAGATGATTTACCTAGAATAAAATTTACCTCTTTTACTCTCTTTGATTTAGGATTTATCTCCACATATTTTTTTGCATCTTTAATTCCTTCTAAACTTACCAAATGATAGTGTATATAGTTTTTTTACCTCTTCTTTTTGAGTGGAATATCCTTTATTTAATCCAGTTTCAATTACTGTATAATTTCCTTACTTCATATTAAAGTTTATCTCATGGCTAGATTTTTTATATCTTTCTTCATAGTTTTCACTTTGCAAACTCTTTCCATGTGGCTAATATCATAAAAATTATGGCAACAAAATGTGATATATTCATAATCTACTTGTTGGTCCATTCTCTTGATTCAGATATAATCTTAATGAAATTTGGCAAATGTTTTAAAATATCCATAACAACACATATTCGAGTATATAGCATGCTTTTTCTCCTTAGTAGTTGGTACTTCCTTGTGAATATCCATAGTTTTTTTTTTTCAAATATTATTCTGTAGCACCCTAAAATTGGTGCAGTAAAATTATAAAATTTACATTCACCTTAGTAAATAAATTTAAATTCAAATTTAACCTCCCAAACCGCCCGTTAACCGTCGAGTATTACGTTTCCCCCTTTTTCGCACCAATTTTAGAGGTTGTTTTGACCGTTTGACGATATCGTCGCCGATCAGACGATATCGCCCTAGAATTGACGATTTCGTCTGGACTAGGACGTCCAGACGATCTTGTCGCAAAACTAAATTTGCATAATTGAAATCTGTTCCAACGGGTCTCCAATCTGGGCAGAAGCGTGTCTGTGCCGTTGGGACCCTCCCCCGTTGGAGATCTCCCAAATTGGGATGATCTCCAACCTCCTAACTACTCCCCCTAATCCTATTTAATCTCTAAGATTTTCCCTCCCCAACCCCTGGCTAAAATTTTCTACAAAGTGAATCCCTCTACATTAGAACATCCTAACCTTGCATTTGCACTAGTTCCACATCGATTTTATTGTAGGTACATCATTGTTTTTCAGCCGGAGCCAGCATCCATCGTCGTCGATGAACTTGTTCAGATCGAAGGCGATCCCGTCAAATGCGAGATGATTTCTTACTAATGCGAGATGATCTCGACTGCAGTCCACATCGAGGCAATCAGTGCCTGGAGTTTGCTTTTCTCAACTCTATTTCTGTCATTTTATTCTATAAATTAGATTATTTATTCAGTTTTTATGTTATTTTGCATTTGGAGTTCACCCATTTAGCTTAGATTGCATGCTAAGTTCATGATCTGCTATTAAAGTACAATAATTGGCTTTAAATTTTGTTCTTAAATATTGTTCAGTATTCATATTGCTATTTGGTGTAATTTACCTCTGTTAGCACAATAGAATTTCTTGTATTTTGCATCTATTTTCTGTCTTACAGGTCTCTGGCGAATTCGTCTAACGAATTCGTCAAATCTCGGATGAATCTGTCAGTCTCAGACGATTCTGTCAGATTACAGATGATTCTATCAGATTACAGGTGATCCAGACTGCTTCAAACATCAGAATCTTCTGTAGACATTCAGATCAGGTATTTTTCATTGTCATTCTGTAAAATTCTCTATTTTTTTTCTTTCAAATTTGTTTGCTGTATTCATGAAAGTTGCATTTTCATGTAGTTTTAATTTATATTCATTCGGCCAAACCTAGGATATGAATGCTTAAGGTTAAAACAAACTCATCAAACACATTCCAAAACCTAGGCATGGAAACTGTTGCTAAATGTTTCCTGGTGAACCCACCATCCGTTGAAAAATCACCAAAATACACCTCCCTTGAGAGGCGAGACCTTCGCAAAGTCCTCTTAGTCCGAGGTATCACGACATCCTTTTCCCATCCTCCTTCCAGGCGCGGATCCTATAGCCTGAAGGTAGGGATGCAAAAAATTTGGAGCGATACATTTTGGTGAACCCGACGTGAATGCATCATAACCTTTTGAAAACAAAACAAAAAAAAATATATGTATACAAGAAAAACAAAAAAAAATTATTATCATTTCAAGTTTGTCTGTTTTAGATTCAATTCTGAATAGTAGATGTTAAATATTACTTTTAAAAGTACTAAACAAACCATGAGTTTTTACTCAAATCAATATGAGTCCATCAATAATGTTGGAAGAATTCAGTTAAATACATTTGTTGATTATGATCAACCTTATCCCTATTCAACACCACATCCATGACACTTCTCTCATTTTTCATCCATAACTCAACAAAACAATATCTTTTCCAATCCTCTTCATAATGATATTATCTATTCTCCCATATATCCATATTATGTCTATCAACCCACATATAATCCTCCTCCACCTTTTCAATACCCTTCTTTCAATACAACACATCCATTTCAACAACAAAATACTTATTCTTCCAATTCTACCATTCACTCACCTCCTACATCGCAATCTTCTTGTCATCATTCAACCCATAATAAAGGAATTAGAGGTGAGAAACCATTAGGTCCTTTTATGACGAAATTCCTAAGGCATTTATCAAAAACCTCTCAAAAACCTTCATCACGTAAATTTACAAAGCTCAATAAACCAATGGATATAATTCTCAAGCATTTAATTGATATAAATAAGATTGAACTTCCTTCCATAAGACAACCTGATACCACATCAGATTGGTTTAAAACTGAGCTACATTGTGAATATCATAGAGTAGATGGACATATGACAAAAAATTGTAAAGATTTAAGATGTGCAATTCAATATTTGATTGATAAGGGTCTTTTTAATATAAAGGAATTACAATCTACAACTTATTATAAAACCCCATTAAAAAATCAAACTCCTACACAAAAAATACCAATAATCAATCAAGACATGGGGATCTCCCAAGAACCCCTACTCAATTATCAACAATAAGAAACCAATCAAATATTGCATGTTAATGTGTCCCATCATGATGATATTATTAATATTGTAACAAAAACTACAAATGAGCAACCTCAAGTTCAATCAACTCAATCTGATGTTCAAGATATGGATTCCTTATTTGACCAACCTTCAAAACTATCTTTGGCTCTAGATAATGATCGAAAATGGAATGTAAGCATAGAAAGCTCATATTTAGAATCAAACTCTCAATCTGAAATCCACTTTGATAGCCAACAACAAGTGTTTAATCCTCAAGCAAAGATATCCCTTTTAGAAGTATTACAAAGTTCCCATAAGGAAACTTTGTTCAAGATACCTAGACAACAATTTTTTCCTCATCATATTTTCTCTAAGAACATAATTAATGGTGTAAACCCTCTTGAGGTTAACCATATTTCATTCTATGATGAGGAGATTCCTTCCTCTACTCCACAAGAAGACTATTATCTTTACATTACAGGATCTAGTAAAGAAACACCTGTTAAAACTATCATGGTAGATAATGGTTCCTCTCTTAATTTATGCACTCATCAATTATTCCAAAAACTCAAATCAAAGGAAAAAGATCTTAATGAATCAAACGTTATTATAAAATCTTTTAACAATGAAATTCAAGAAGTTCAAGGTACTATAATGTTTCCCCTCAATATTGGATCCAAGATCCTGGATACTTTATTCTATGTAGGATATTGTCCTTCACCTTACAACATACTTCTCCAGAGTCCTTGGATTCATACGATCAGGGTTTTCCCTTCCACTCTTCACCAATGTTTGAAGTTTGAAATTGCAAATAAAATTGTTACCATGCATGGTGACCCAACACCATTTAAAGAATATTTAACGGTTGAAACATCAAGTTCTATACATTCTTTATTATCACAATTATTTTTTATCCATCGCTTTTCTTCATCCATATATGATCATCCTTGTTTACAAAATAGCATCCATGTATATCTTTCACATATGCTCTCTCCATCTTATCAAGACTTGGAATATAATAATAAGAATGAAGAACTTTCTTATATTTCTGACATTTTATTTTGTAACATGATTAATTTTACACATATAAAAGTCAAATATTTTGCTACATTGTTTTACATTATAACAAAGCTTTTGTTATCACTACCTTTTATTCATCACCTTCTATTCTTACCTTCACCTCAACCAGATTATCCTTCAAAACCTCCTTTGATTTTGAAGCAACCTTAGACATGCTATACTCAAATAAACCTTGTATAGTGTATATAGATCATCTTGTATATACCACCAATTTCAATTCATAAATTAAAATCAAAATACAAAAAATAAATAAAAATCCTCAAAAATAAAAAAAAATACAAATGCAACTAAGGACCTTAAAGGTAAATTTGAGCCCAACTGGCTCGGACCATACATCATTACTGCTAAATTTGAATCAGGAGCATATAAATTATCTACCTTAGATGGTAAAGAACTTAAAGAACCCATGAATATTTTGCATCTTAAACGTTACTATGCATAAATTTGGTCATTTTTTCCTTGTATATATTTGTTTTCAAAAATTTTTATATTTCTTTCAAATTTATAAAAATCCATAAACATCAAAAACATTCATAAATCTCCAAAAACTATCTATTGCATTTGTTTAAGGCAGTTGTTAAATTTTTTGCTCAAAAATATAAAAACAACAATATTCTTGACTCTTTCGAAACCAAAACAATATACAGAAGAAAGAGAGAGTCAACATTCTCAAAACTTCTCAAAAGTGTTTATATATATTTTCTTACAATTATTACAGTTATATGTTTCAACTTATTTTGGATAAATTAGCATTTATTTTGAATCCCTCACTTGCACACTCACAACAATAAATATCTTGATTTTATTTGGCATGATTACTAATCTCTCTTATATCAAAGTTCACAAAATTCAATTAAATAAAGTTTGAGCATAGAGAATTGATCTTGTTATTTACTTAAACCACACACATCTTTCCACAATAAAATGATTATATTTGTAATTTTCATGTTTTGCTACATAGTAGAACTAATTTCTTGAGTGAAAAGTTTCCCCTGCTATCCTATCATACACATGGTCTAGAATCTTTGAGAATTTGCAAAAGGACAAGCTCACCCCTACCCAGAATAAAAATCCCTTGCTCTACAGCTAATCCGAGCAAGTATCCCTAGCAAATAAAAAGAGAAGAAAAATTCAAGAAAGAAGAGAAAAGAAAAATGTTATTTCAGCAATGTTCCAAGTATTATCAAGCAAAAGAAATACAAAAGAAAAATAAGCAAAATTCAAAAGAAAGCAAGAAAGCAATAAAATCCCTTTCCCTACCCTTTGAAAAGAAAAGAAGGGTTGATGAGCTTGAATCCCTGGAATTCTCAATTATTTGAAAACTGTGAGGTAAGCCCCATAACAAGTGGTTTGTGCCCAACCCGCTTGGCCTTGGGTAACTCCTAGCGTGGCGATATGTCTGTCACATTAGCGACCTTCTTTTGTATAGAACTATGTCTGCTTATGGATTAGCTAGCTCTTGATAATCCAACCTAAATAGTAGTCTAATATGGTTATATGCATCTACATCATGGTTAATGCACACTTATTTGGTTTCTTCAAATCACTTGTATCATAGTATCTTGCTCAAAACTAGTAAATGAAAATTACAATTACACACACATTTGTATTTGAGAGATTTTGTGTATCATTATGATAAATCAAGATCGGAAATGAATGCACATATGCACATGGGATTCCTTATAAATCTAACTTTTGTCTTCAAAATACTTTGAAATATTATTTTTGCAACTTGTTTGGAATAATCAAGTACAATTATTTTTCACAAAGACAACTATAGAATTAGAAAAATCAAAAATTTCTTTCAAACTACAATCAAAACATATACATATATATTTGATTGAATTTCGCGACGATGGTATAGTTTCAAAAACCAAAATTGGAATTTTTATGCCTAGCGCAAGTCCTCATTTTCATATTTTCTGTTCATCAAAAATCAATCATGCAATAAAACTATTTTTTTGGATTTTCGCGATGATGGTATAAGTCTATACCTACATATTCTATGCCTAGCGCAAACCATTGTAACAATTTTTATTCCCCATTTTATCAAAAATCATGAAAACCATATGGCTTAATTCATTATGTTACACAAATTATGCTTTTCAAAAGCAAACACATTATCATTATTTCATTTCATTATGTCAACCTTTAATTTTGCAATGATGGTTTAATTCCTAAGGAATTATCCAAGAATTTTATCACACTTAGGAATTTATGCCTAACAAAAATCATTTTAAACATTATTTCATGCACAAATATTTTTCATGAAAGTCTGAAAACCAACCATCATCATCATCATTTGCACTATTGCACCAAAGTCTTAAGACAGTCTCTTAAGCACTCTTTTCCTTTTTACAAATATTTCTATAAATGGGATTAGCTTGACAACCGAGTGAGCAGCGACTCCATGAAATGGTCTATAATAGCGACAATGTCCTTTGAAATTATTGTTAGAAGTCTTTATTTTTATTTTTATCACATCGCATCACAAACAACCATACATCAGATTATTTCATTTAAATTTTACAAACATGACACTTAAATCATAATATTTCCAACGACATAATTACATGAATCCTCAATCATCAAATCAATCAATCAAACATAAAAGCATCATAAAAATACAAACCACAAGTCATATGATCAAAAATATCATATATATATCAACAAAATTATGTACATCATATCAACCATTTTTGTTTGCTAAGCTCTAAAACCAGTAAAAATGAATTAGGGTTTTACCCTATTTTTCTTAATTTTATTCAAAAATAATTTTGCTTTTTCGCGTTTTTACCTCAAACGTTCGATTTGGATAAAAACACGGAGGGGGCACCATAGTAAGCTGTCGTACGATTCGACCAAGAATCATCGCCTAAAAATGGGAATATTTTTTTGCTTTCTCGTAGATCGAGAAGAACTCATCTTTAACGCATTTTCTTCGGAAAATTCGCTAAAGAGGGGGCAAAATGTAGCACCCTAAAATTTGCGCAGTAAAATTATAAAATTTACATTCACCTTAGTAAATAAATTTAAATTCAAATTTAACCTCCCAAATCGCCCTTTAACCGCCGGGTATTCTGTTTCCCCCTTTTCCGCACCAATTTTAGAGGTTTTTTTGACCGTTTGACGATATCGTCGCCGATCAGAAAATATTGCCCTAGATTTGATGATTTCGTCTGGACTAGGACGTCCAGACGATCTTGTCGCAAAACTAAATTTGCATAGTTGGAATTTGTTCCAATGGGTCTCCAATCTAGACAGAAGCGTGTCTGTGCCGTTGGGACCCTCCCCCGTTGGAGATCTCCCAAATTGGGATGATCTGCAACCTCCTAACTACTCCCCCTAATCCTATTTAATCTCTAAGATTTTCCCTCCCCAACCCCTGGCTGAAATTTTCTACAAAGTGAATCCCTCTACATTAGAACATCCTAACCTTGCATTTGCACTAGTTCCACATTGATTTTATTGTAGTTACATCATTGTTTTTCAGCCAGAGCCAGCATCCATCGTCGCCGACGAACCTGTTCAGATCGGAGGCGATCCCATCAAATGCGAGACGATTTCGTACTGATGCGAGACGATCTCAACTACAGTCCACATCGAGGCAATCAGTGCCTGGAGTTTGCTTTTCTTAACTCTATTTCTGTCATTTTATTCTGTAAATTAGATTATTTATTCAGTTTTTATGTTATTTTGCATTTGGAGTTCACCCATTTAGCTTAGATTGCATGCTAAGTTCATGATCTACTATTAAAGTATAGTAATTGGCTTTAAATTATGTTCTTAAATATTGTTCAGTATTCATATTGCTATTTGGTGTAATTTGCCTCTGTTAGCACAATAGAATTTCTTGTATTTTGCATCTATTTTCTGTCTTGCAGGTCTTTGGTGAATTTGTCTGACGAATTCGTTAGATCTCGGATGAATCTGTCAGTCTCAGATGATTCTGTCATATTACAGACGATTCTGTCAGATTACAAGCGATCCAAACTACTTCAAACGTCAGAATCTTCTACAAACATCTGGATCAGGTATTTTTCATTGTCATGCTATAAAATTCTCTATTTTCTGCTTTCAAATCTGTTTTTTGTATTCATGAAAGTTGCATTTTCATGTAGTTTTAATTTAGATTCATTCGGCCAAACCTAGGATATGAATGCTTAAGGTTAAAACAAACTCATCAAACACATTCCAAAACCTAGGTGTGGAAACTACCGCTAAATGTTTCCTGGTGAACCCACCATCCGTCGAAAAATCACCAAAATACACCTCCCTTGAGAGGTAGGACCTTCGCAAAGTCCTCTCAGTCCGAGGTATCGCGACATCATTTTCCCATCCTCCTTCCCGGCGCGGATCCTATAGCCTGAAGGTAGGGATGCAAAAAATTTGGAGCGATACATATTCAAAACATCCTTATTTATAATCTAATATGGAAGTCCAAAAAATGTAACCCACATTGCAAGCTTCTTAATTGTTTCTAACTCAACAATATATATTTTTTATTTCAAAATATCAAATAAAGTGTATCTCTTCCCCTAAACCATGGACCACCAACCATTAATTTATCCCTAATTTTTGAATTGGAAAACATAACGAGGAAAAAAACATTAGGAAGAAAATTCACAACATAATTTAAATTCAATCCTCACTTCCACTTGATCCAATTTTAAATCTCTAAAAATCTTGACCATGATCTATTGAACTTACATATTTACTATCTATTTTTAAAAACTATGATATCATTCTCAATCATATTGAAGAACACAAGCTTATACTGAGAGGGGGGGTGAACAATATAAGATCACTTTTTAATTTATTTCAAAACCAATATAAATTAATGTCCTTAATTACAATAACCAAATATAGCAGTGTGTATTAATAACTCAGATAGTAATAGTAAGAAAGAGCTCAAGTCACCATACACAATTGAGACACAAGATTTAACATGGTTCCCCCAATGTGGAGTACTCGAAAAGATAATTTCCTTATAATATTTCACATAGAAATAAGGATCTTATCCAATACAATATTTTCTTTGATCTACTCAAAGATAGGCAATAACAAGCTCACACAGAACTTGTCCAAATTTGCATAACAAGCTCACACAGAACTTGTCCAAAACTGCTCAACAAGATCACATAGAACTTGTCCAAATATGCTCAATAAGATCACATAGAACTTGTCCAAATATGCTCAACAAGCTCACACAGAACTTGTCCAAAATTACTAACAAGCTCACACATAACTTGCTCAAATCTTCTCCAACAAGCTCACTAAGAACTTGCTCAAATATGCTCAACAAGCTCACTAAGAACTTGTCCAAATCTGCTCTAGCAAGCTCACCAAGAACTTGCTCAAATATGCTCCAACTCACTAATAACTTGTCCAAAACTACTCTAGAAAGCTCACCAAGAACTTTCTCAACTCTGCTCAATAGGCTCACTCAGAACCTCATCAAAATATGTCCCAAATCTGTCCATAAATATGTCTAAAACTATCCACAAATTTGTCCCAAAAACTATCCACAAAGCCTTCTCAAAGGCTCAATCAATCATACACAAACTACCACAAATATGTCCACAAATCTATCTGAAAGGCCTTCTCAAAGGCTCAATCAATCATGCTCAAGTAGTACTCAAATATCATACGCAAATCTATGAAGGCAGGGCTCAAAGATGAACTCAACAATGAATGGAAATGCACTCTACAATGGATGAAAACAATGATCCACAATGATCTCAACGCAACTCAACTCAAATCAATCTCAACTCAAGTCAAATCATAGAAGAATAAAGAGAATTTTTAGAGACTCAATATATTATAAGCTCAATCTCAACTCAAATCAGAATTATAGAATAGTTTTGTTCATGGGACTTGAAAAATCACCTCACATAATCACTTGACTAGGGTCAATCAACTCAACTCAACCAATCACCACAAGGGACAACTCTTTCTCACAAAACCCTAGTCCAAGCATGTATCAACCAACTCAAATGTTTCCAACAATGCTCAACCACAAATCTCACATAACAATGATACTCATGTTATTTTAAAGTTCTTTACATAACCAATGAGCTTAAACAACTATGGTTATAAAACAAGGTTTAAACACAACTCTCAAACTAGAAAACCTTGAAGCATTCAACCAAACGCTTTCGAAAAGGAAACCCCAATCAATCATTTTCACTCCAATGATATTTCAGAAATGAACCACCATAAAAAATCAATAGGAGAATGTGCCCATACCTTTTTTATGCCAAGAATTTGTCCACAAAATATGCCACACTAAATACAACTTTCCTTTCCAATATTAATAAGGGTAAGTGGACTTCAAATAATAATCACAAGATAAAGCATAACTCAATTTACACCTTTTTACTCCAACTTAATAAACACATCCACCAAAGTCCTTTTAATAAAAACCCTTATCAAAATAATAATCAATAAACCTCTCAGAAATTATTTTATAACAACTCCTTATTTCTCCTAAATCTTAATTCTCAATTTCATGAACATCAAATTAAATCAACAACTCATCCACTTTTGAAATAATAATCATAGCCCTTATAAAAACAAAGTTTAATTAAAAACTTTAATTATTCCTAACCACCTTATAACTCCAACTTAGGGCTTAACAAAATTAATTAGAGAAAAAACATATTTACCTCCTCAAGGGGATTCAAACCCCTGACTTGCCCACACCACGAGTGCCTTAGCCGCGGCTAAGGTTGCCACATGAGCTAGCCGCTCGTTTGAAAGGGAAACACATAACGTGCCTTAAAACCTTTCCTTCCTTTTCGTAAATCAAAAGCGCTTCGAGCGCTTTTCTTATAATGCCTTATGAACACAGTCAAGGGGATTCAAAACCTTGACATTTGTGCTGCCACACACCTTAGCCAAAAGCCAACTTACAATGCGCCATTCTGCCCACGATGACTTTGGACTTTGACCAACCTTCGTTTATTTGCTGCTTTTGCTTTCTAAAATATTTTCGCACGAGTTCAATTCGGATGCTTATCCAACGATAATTAACCATGAGAAAGAATTAGTTTATGAACCTTAGGTATCCCCTTTATATAGCCTCCTTATTATTCTCGATGATGTCAATGGAAATCTTGCATATCTAATTTTAAATTTAAATTTAAATTTTAAATAATTAAAATTTAAACTAAATATTAAAAATTAAATATCTCCATCACCGTGGCACATTTTTTGATGAAACGAAAGGCCAACTTGGGTTTCAAGAAAAACCCAATTTAAATATATCATTCATGGTTTTAAATAAAACCTTTCATTTTGCTTGCCTTGGTTTTCACAAAAACCTTGTATTTATCCATGCTTTCCAAAATATCATTTGGCCACCAAAACTCAATGTGATCCATGTGACATCAATGATCCATGTGACATCAATGACAATATAAAATAAATCAAATTTCCAACACATCTCATCCTTGATATTTACTTCTAGTGAAACGTTTATTACCTAGATCAAACTTATCATATATTCACTCTTTTGCTTATCTCCAACTTGGGCCTTTATACTTCCACCTAGGGTATCTTGATTTATAGCTAGGGCATCCTAATTTTCCATTAGGGCTTTCAAATATGACTAATGGAGCTCATGATGGTTTTAAAATCATTAATATTAATGTAAAATCCACGAATAATTTCAATAATATGAAATATATGATAACCATAATATATTAAGATCAAATAATAATGTAACTAGAATAATATGAGATAATATAAGACACAAGATAAAAATTGCAAGATTATTACTATGTTTATTATTTAAAATTACATAGAACATATAAACTTTATAATGATTTTTTTAATAAGCTATGTGTAGCCTCTATTGGGTACCATTCCCATATAAAAATAAAACATTACATGACTCTCATTACATTTCTAACATGTTAATTAAATCATATCCAAATTTACCTTTTTGTAAGAGATATTCTTCATTTGCCTTTGTATAAAAAATATTCTCCATATTCCTCAAATTGCTAAGTTTCCATAATCAACTCCTTTTATTTGAAATACCTTCCAAAATTTAAATTATGTTAAGATGAAAGTAAACACCATGAATAACTAAATATTTGTTTCCCAGATTATATATCTATAAATATCTTGTTTATAACAACCTCACAATTTCTTAATACATTTTAGGGTTCTTATTCATTCTTCTAATATTTCAAGATATTATTTTCATTATTATGTTTTATTTTTATTTGTGGTTTAGCCCTCTTCTTGTTAACGCATGTGATATTTTATTTTGTTTTTCTATATCAATATCCCTTTGAGTTTATTTTTTCTCTTTGTTTTTACTTCTTGGTTCTTCTTCTCTTTTTTCATTCCTAACAATACTTTCATCTTCATGAATTTATTCAATCTTCTCACACTGCTCATAGTAAGAATTATCATCTTTAGGTTTTCCTTGGTTTAAAGGATCTAAAGTGAAAAGATATAACCTCAAAAGTACAATCTTATTTATGTTTCCTTGGAAACCCTAAAGTGCAAGGATTCTCTCTTGTAGCAAATACCTTTTTATTCTACCCTAAAAGCCCTAAATGGTTATGGATTTCCTACAACCTCATTTCTTTATTATTATACTCTTTAAAAGTGCAAGGGATAACATATTCACCACTTTCACTTTTATTACTTGGATAGGATTCTATAGTACTTGAGGAAAATAAATATGATTTACCTAGAATAAACTTGATCCCTTTTACTCTCTTTATTTTAGGATTTATCTCCACATATTATTTTGCATCTTTAAATCCTTCTAAAATTACCAAATGATAGTATAGATAGGTTTTATTTACCTCTTCTTTTGGAGTGGAATATCATTTTTCTAATCTAGTTTTATTTACTGTGTAATTTTATTGCTTCATCTTGAAGTTTATCTCATGGCTAGATTTTTTTATCTCTTTCTTCATAGTTTTTACTTTGTAAATTCTTGCCATGTGGCTAATATCATAATAATTATAGAAATAAAATATGATATATTCATAATCTACTTGTTGGTCCCATTCTCTTGATTCAGATGTAATATTAATGGAATGTTGTATATCCATAACAAGACATATTGGAGTATATAGCATGATTTCTCTCCTTAGTAGTTGATCCTTCGTTGGTGAATACACTTAGTTTTTTTTTTAATATTATTCAAAATATTCTTATTTATAATATCATATGGAAGTCCAAAAAACCTAATCCACATTACAAGATTCTTAATAGTTTATACCTTAACAAAAAGAGTTCATTCCATGGTATCAAATAAAGTGCATCTCTTCCCCTAAACCAAGGGTCACCAACTATTATTTTATCCCTAATTTTTAAATTAGAAAAAATAATGAGGAAAAAAACTTTAGGAAGAAAAGTCACAAAATAATTTAAATTCAATCCCTACTTCCACTTAATCTAATTTTTAATATCAAAAAATCTTAGCCATGATATATGAAACTTACATATTTATCCTCTAGTTTTAAAAACTCTTATATTATGCTCAATCATATCATCCTTGATATTTACTTCTAGTGTAACATCTGTTACCTAGATCAAACTTACCATGCATTCACTCTTTTGCTTATCTCCAACTTGGGCCTCTATATTTCCAAATAGGGTATCTTTATTTCTAGATAGGGCATCCTAACTTTCCATTAGGGATTTCAATATGACTTTCCTTCCATAATAGCTAATGGAGCTCGTGATGGTTTTCAAAGCCTTAATATTTATGTAAAACTCACAGGATAATTTCCATAGGATAAAATATATGATAGCCATAGTATATTAATATCAAATAATAATGTAACAAAAATAGTATGAGATAATATGAGATACAAGATGAAACTTACAATATTCATAAAAACAATACAATATATAGAATTGTATTGTATGATTGTTGGTAGTTTTGCATCTTGCCACATTGTAATTTTTGGGGGTTTTATTTGCAATTTTGATTGTAAATCATGACAAAATATGATGGATAATGGATATTCAGCAATTTTTTATCATCATAATATATTATGTTTTAATTATCCTATTTTGTTTATTTTTTATGGATATCATGCTGAGAATTTAAAAGTTTAAAACCATATAAAGTGCAACATTCTAAGGCAGAAATGCAGTTTTAATGTGTGCGTGTTAAAATATTTTCAACAAAGGTAACATGGGGAAAACGTAAAGTGTTTTCGCTAAAAATGAGTAATGGGAGGTTCAAGGCACTTTCAATTGAGAAGAGGGGTGAAAGCCCCATTCACCTCTTTATGAGGAGAATATCATAAAAAGAGTACAACAAATTCAAGGCATGTGGTGAAGATCCAGTTAAAAAATCTATGAATATTTTCATTCCCTATTGAGGCAAAAATCATTGCACTATGAGGAATGCAAGGCGAGGATGCAATATGGGCAAAGGCATTTCTTTTGAAAAAATATCTAAGTTACTATGGAGGACTTATGACACAAAATATTTTAAATTATTGTGCTTTCATCCCAAGTGAGAGGCAACAATCTCTGTCACCCCTCCTTGAGGTGAAATCACATCTCCAAGTGTAGGTTCGTGGTGGGCTAGGTGTTAAATATCAAAATATAGGTTTGAATTACGTTCACCCCGAAGGTGGGGTGACAACACTATTCACATCACCTTGGGATGAATGTCATTTGAAAGTGCCAGAAGAAAATTCAACAGGAGTTTCACCCAAAGTAAGGGGTTCCACTCCTATTCACCCTTCCTTGGGACAAAAGCACATCACCAAGAGGAACCAATGCAAAAGTATTTCGAAGCATTAAAATTAAAATAGTAATAGGTGAAAGCATAACAAAACACTTTTAACGATTCTCATGAGGTTTGATTTTAGGATGTAAGCGTTATTACCCCAAATAAGAAGTGAAAAGTCCCATCATCCTCCCTTGGGGTGAAACACTATTCTAAAAATAGAAGAAGGATTTGTGAGACCACTTAAAATGAGTACAAATATATTTTTAAATTGGTTGAAATACACACAATAATTAGGTGGAAAAGTCAAATATGTGTTCACCTCAAGAGAGAGGCAAGACTCTTTGTCGCTCCTCTCCGGGGTGAAACTATAAGTGCAAGATGAAATGGCTTAAGGTGGTTTCCAATTTGAAATAAAGATAGGTAAAATGTACTATAGCCCCAAAGAAATGGTGAAATCTCCATTCGAACCTCTTTGGGGTGAACATATTTCAATAAGAATGATAATACAGTTGAAAATTCAAAGGGGCTTTCACCCTCGGTGAGAGGTAAACCCCCTTGCATCTCTTATCAGGGTGAAAGCACATTGCAAGGTTGTTCGAAGGCAAGTTGTGGCTCCTACACATGAGCAAATTAAAAGTAGTTTTTAAAAGAGCTTTTCCCTAAATGTGGGGTGATAGCCTCACGCACCTCACCTTGGGGTGAATGTATTTTTTGAATAGAAGTGCGCTATGGCAATTCTAGAGAAGGATAATCAACAGGGTTTGTAAGGTGCTAAAGTATAAATTCAAAAATGCATATAAAATAATTTTTGATGCTTTTGGAGTAAAATTAAGGGATAACAAGGTACCAATATTCTTACAAATTAAATGTGAGTTCACTCCCAAGAGGGGGTGATATTCATTATAATTTTCCCTGAGGGGTAAAACTGAATTATAGTTATTTTCAAAGTGTGGGTATGTGCTCTAATGCTTCAAACAAGAAAATGAATGGAGAGATCTTGACTGATGCAATGAAGATGAATTTTATAGCATGAAATATAATGAAAATAGGTATAGGATGTTTCACCTGAATTTGTTCCAGGAAGAGGTATTGTGGTGTTTTTGGACGAAGCTATTTTCAAGCATCCATAAAGGCTTTCAAAAGCATCTAGCCTTGAGAATGGTTAGAATTTAATAATTGTGGCTAAAGGAGTTATGTTCCCAGATTTATGCTGGAAGGGTGCAAGAATAGATTCCAAAGGATGATTTTCATAATTTCCAAAGATGCCACATACCAATTTTACCTCTATTTGAAATAATTTTAATATTCGAAGGATTTCCTAGGTAAATGCAGATTTCAAAAGCACAAATATGGCCAATATTCAATGATAAATTCCCCTATTTGACTCCATATTTAGTGTGTTCCAATGTACTTGTAATCAATTTGATCAATGATTCAAGGTATTCCCCATAAAATCTGGATCACTATCATCAAAGGAGAGTTTTCAAGGAGGAAATTCCTCTCGTAGGTTCCTGATCCATGGACATTTTGTCCTCAATTGTATTAAATAAAAGATGCGGGAACCTCTATAAATACTAAGAATTATTGTATAACTAGAGAGGATATATAATCTGTAGAAAAACACTTCAGGTTTTCTACGTAAATAGAAGGGATCTGGATTCTGATTCTATAAATGATTTTTGTGTGTGATTTCTTTCTACTTTAATCATTTATATTTTATATTCATTTATGTTATCTACTAAGTTTAAATTATGCATCTGGATTTAAAAACTGTTGGTGAGGGAGTGAGTACTGAAATGTGTTAGAGTAATATTCCATCATTTGGGATAATTACCTATTTCCTACGTTAGGTAGATTTTATATTACCACATGGTAAAAAGTTATTTCTTACTTCTTACCACATATATTTACTATTTTCTACTTACCATGTAGATATTTATTGTTTCAAATATCTAATGGTAAACTATGGTTAATTCCTAAATATCCTAGGTTAACAAACCTAAACCAAACTCTCTACCTCCTATGGCACATTGGTTAGCGTGGATAGTGGGAATATAGTTTGGTATACTATTTTGTAACCTATATATATTGCTTAGTATTTCCTAAGCTAATGTTAATGAATATTTAATTAATCAATTGTCTTACCTTTTCGTTTTGATCACATTGGCATCAGAGCCAACTACGTTGGGGCTGGATCAAAGTTTTTTTTGCCACCACACTCCAAGCGAGCATGGCGACTGGCGGACATGGAGGGTAATCCCTAGCCAGGTCCAAGCGACCTGCCAGGGCCTAGGCGTGCCCGATTCAACTGGCCAGGTCAGATCGACCTGCCAGTCACGGGTGGGCCTACGGGCCACCATGGCGATCATCATCGAGGCTATGCCGATCATCCTAAGCTTGCCCAGGCTAGGCGATCGACCGTCCTATCAGTCGATCAACTAAGCCTGTAGTCGACAACCACATGTTGTTGACCATCCATGCAGGTGATTGGCCCCACAAGCGAAGGCCCTGATGTGTAGTCACCTTGACCCCCACATAGGAAGCCATGGCCCACAAAGCCACATGGGCCCAGGAGCCACGTGGCTTCCTAACTGCTTGGGAGAGTCGAGAGGGCAAGAGCACCCTCCTCCTTCTAGGTGGACAACTGCGCATGACCAGACCACCTCAGGATTTGCAAGGGTAGGAGGCCCTCTGATCCCTAAGATCCGATTAATGGAGGCCTCACGTGACCTTGGGCATAGATCCCGAGGTGCTGACATGGCACTCCTAGTGCGACTACTGAGACAAGGTGCTAACATGGACTAGGGTGGCCGACACATGGACTGGACAAGCACGAACGTTGATGTGGGGAAGATGACTCTAACCAACCTAGACTGGACACATGGACTGACCCTAGCACACACCTTGAGATGCTGACTAGACGTGACATATGGTAGACAACCACTAGACTCGACCTGGACCGGACACGACATGTGGCGGACAACCACTAGACTCAACCCTGACTTGGACATGACACGTGGGTGACACGTGGCGGACTGCCACGTGCCACCCGACTCGACCTAGCCGCCACGTTACGGTGACCAAAAGGATGGTGGGGGGCACTCGGATTACCCGAAGGCAATCAAATGCAAAGGCGAGCGCCTTTGTTTTTAAAGGGCAAAAAAGCAGCCTTTTGCTGCATGTGGGATTAATTCCCACATTTAAATTTTTTTCTCACCTGAAGGCGGGAAAGCCTTCTTATAGAAGGCGGTCCCCTCCATAACCCATTGGGCTTGCTAGCCCGACCGACGAGGGGACTCGATGGAAAGACTCCCGACCAAGAGGTCGGGAGTTCAAGCCCTGTCGGGGCCAAAAGTATTTTTTTTTTTACTTCGACGGGCATTAAAACAAAAAAATAGAACAAGGTACATTTATTTTTTATTTTTTGAAGTTTATTTTTTTTAATTAATATAGTTTTAATTTATTAAAATTTTTAAAAATTATTTTACTTAGAATTATTTTTTAAGGTAATTTTAAAGTTAAAATAGTTTTTATTTTTTTTGATAAATTTTTACTTAAATTACTTAGAATTTTTTTTTATATAAACTTCAAAATTCAAACAAAGACAGCTCATATTTTGCAAATTACAACAACATATTGCTTTTTGTTTTCTCACCACAAAGGAGATATAAGACATAGAAAAGCATATTTTTTTTGCAAATTCGAAAAGCCTTCTTTCTTCTCAAAACTTGTTAATTTTGCAACATAAAAGGAGCCACTATTTGATTGCAAAATTGTAACACAAGGAGACAAAAATTTGCAAAACGTCAAACTTGAAGAGTGCATTTGTTTTCTCCAAAGAGATATAAGACATAAAATTGCACATTTTTCTTGTAAACTTGAGAAGAAATTGTAACCTTATGTCCACAAAAACTAAGTCGTGTGTCGACTATTTCTGGAAGCCTTCCAAACACGGGTCTTGTGTGGACTTATCTTGGAAGGAGTGCTCCAATTTTTCATTTTGCAAAATTCAGGGGGGAAGACAAAGTAGGAGCCATAAAAATATCATTTTTTGCACAACATAAAACACAAATTTTGTTGCAAAAATTTAAAAAGGTGCATTATCGATTTCACTCGACACCTTAATTGGCAAACTAGGTGATAATTATTTTTGAGGCCATTTCTTGTTTGATTCTTGCATCATTCTTTTTGCAACTATAAGTCATATAATCAAGAACATTCAAACCTCAAAATTTCACAAATTTATGTACATCCATGCATAGATTTAAAGCCAATTTCACTTGATATTCTCTCCTAAATAAAACAAAACCCCTAGTTCAGTCTTATTTGTTTGGCTTAATTTCCTCCAATTTCTCATCCTTCTTGAAGGGTGTTAAGGTAGGTGCCATTAAATATCTGTTTGAGTGAATTATATTTTGGTACTCTTTTAGGGTAATAAAAAAGAAAGAACAAGTTTTTTTAAAATAAGGAACCTTAAAATGTTGCAATCCTTTGCACTAAGGGGGGATAATTCCATTCTTCCTTCAAAACACAGATTTTTTGACAAGAGGGAACTAAAACTTGTAAAGGCAATCATAAAAGTAGAAGTCATCAAAATTATACTTTTGCTTTTAGACTTCATAACAAAAATCATGCTTGAAGTTCTTACAATAAGGAAGGATGATTTGGTGACCTTTTTTATAAAATTGCCTAGAAAGCATAGTTTTGCACAAATTGTAAAAATGAAAACCATGACACCATTTAGTGTTGGTTTCAAAACAAGCAAAACTAAAATGACAAAGGCACATAACAAAATCCATCTTTCTAGTGAAGTGTCTCATTCGGATTATGATTCTGGTTCAAAGAGAGCACAAGGAGTGCTCATTGCTAAAATAGTATTGTAGAGGGAAAACACATGTGTCCCTTGGTCAAAAGCACCATTTTCTCTCACTCCTCTTTTTGGCTTCATAAATAGCATAAGTATTTTGTTTGAAGACCTTGCAATAAGGGGTGCTTGTACCTCTTTTAGGCTTCATAAATAGCAAATTCTAGGTGTTTGAAGTACTTGTAACAAGAGGAGCAACTTTTTTTGATGTAAAATTGTCTAGGAGGCAATATTTGTAAAATCCTTCACAACACTCTTGCATTGCACACTTTTTGCAATTGAGGGGGGCTATAAATTTCTTTTCTTCACCATTTTTGCAAATAGGGAAGAAGGCTTATAAAGGTGCATTTTTGGCTTCAACCGACACCTTAGTCACACTTCCTTCAAAAAATAATTACACTATGTTTTGCAATGAGAAGGGGGGAACTTATAAGGGTGCATTTTCAGAAGCAACCGACACCTTAGCTACCTTATATTTTACAAATTCATATTGCAAAATGAATGAATCTCGTATGAAGTGATCTACTCTACTACACCTAGCGATTGTAGCGGTTGGTTACCCATGCAATTCGGTTGGATGATGTGATTACTATAAGGACATTCATTGGTGTGAAGACAAAGTGAGGAATGACCCACTTTTTGCTTAGGAGTGGCCAGAGTACTGTGACAGAGCAAAGAACCAATAGATCAACATCTTCTTTACTGTATTGGGGCAGTTATATACTTTACCCAAATATTGTTGTATAGAGGGATATGTATGCATTACCAAAACAATGTAATAAGGGGGGATGTTAGAGTAATATTCCATCATTTGGGATAATTACCTATTTCCTACGTTAGGTATATCTTATATTACCACATGGTAAAAAGTTATTTCTTGCTTTTTACCACATATATTTACTATTTGCTACTTACCATGTAGATATTTAATGTTTCAAATATCTAATGGTAAACTATGGTTAATTCCTAAATATCCTAGGTTAACAAACCTAAACCAAACTCTCTACCTCCTATGGTGCATTGGTTAGCGTGGATAGTGGGAATATAGTTTGGTATACTATTTTATAACCTATATATATTGCTTAGTATTTCCTAAGCTAATTTTAATGAATATTTAATTAATCAATTGTCTTACCTTTCCGTTTTGATCACAAAATGCAACTATGGAAGTTATCTCCATGAAATCGTAAGTGGATTCTTTACCTTATTTATTTTCTATGCTGCTATAACTCTTGATTTGAATTCCTACTATTAGTCTATCCCTAATCCTACATCTTCAAGCCTGTGGCTATATTTCCAATTTCTTTCAGTTATTTTTATTTCTTTCCTGCAACTCTAAACTTAAAAACTAGTGTAGGATTAGTAAGGGAGCCAACCTTCTCTAGAGATTGTCCTAAAGGACATTTCTCTCCTTCTACCTTTCAATTTTGGCCGTGTCTAGGGTGCACAAATGCATGTTTTGTATTTTAGGCAGATATTTGACCATCAATGATCAACTTCCTAAAACATAGGACTTTGTGTTCATAATATAGCTTTAAAAAATGACCTTTGATCTTCTTATTTGATACATGTGTAAGGATATCTTGATATTATCATATATCAAATAATGTAATATACTCTAGCACCCCCCTGTATTACATTATTTGATGTATCTCTTGTTCTACATAGATAATTTATAAACATATAAAATTTGTTTTGACCCAAAGATTTCATAAAAATATATGTAATCTATTCTTCTATAGCAATATGTTTTAACTTGATATGATGAATCTAAAAATTATCTTTGATAAAATGATATTCAACTTCAATATGTTTGGTCCTTTCATGTATGAATGAATTTTTTATTAGATTTGATACTACTTGATTATCACAATTTATTATTGTTGGAATTCATATGATTCTTATGTCTGATAGTATCTACTGTAACCATAATTCTTCATAGACTACATAATTTATTGCATGATATTTTGCATTTGTAGATGAAAGTGTTATTGCATGATGTTTTTTATTGTACCATGATATTGTCCATGAACCAAGATTAAAAATATATCCTAAGGTTGATTTTGTATCATATATAGATCCAAAATAATTTGAGTATCCTTGTAGACAAAAATTCATATCATCCTTTTTATATGTAAGCCCATAATTTGTAGTCTTGTTTATATATTGAAATATTATTTTTATAGTTTTCCAATGACTTCCTCTAGGTTCTTGCATAAAAATTAAGAGATAATTTACAACAAAAGATATATTTGATAATATATTTGTCAAATATAGAAGTCTTCCAATCAATTGATGGTAGGTTGTTGCTGAAAAAAAGGAAGTTTCATCATATATGGATAGTTGTAGTCATTGGTCTTATAATTATTCATTTTATATTTGTCAAGTAAATATTTTTCATACTTTGTTTGTGTTATTGTAATATTATCTTTATTTTGATTGATTTTTAAACCAATACAAGAATGCATATATCCTAAATCAGTCATTTCATAATCTTTTTCAATATTCCTTTTGACTTCATTTTGTAAGCCTTTTGAAATTTTTGTAATTACTATATCATCAACATACATTATAAGCATTATTATATCATTTCCAACCCTTTTTGTGTAGATATTTGGATATGATAAGTTGTGTTGTAGTAAATACTTATTTATCTTTATATACAATGCTATCAAAGCTTGTTTTAGACCATATAAGATTTTTTTAACTTATAAACTTTGTGTTCTTGTATTTTAATTACAAATATATTTTATTGTGACATATAAAATTATTCTTCAATATCAACATTAATAAAGACACTTTTTACATCCATTTGATGAAGTTTCCATCCATGGCATGTTGCTAGAGTACAAATAATTATAATAGTAGTCATCCATGTTTTCAGTATACAAGTTTCTTCATAATCAATTCATTTTGTTTGTGTATACCCTTTTGCTACTAATTGAGTCTTTTATTTTTCAAGTGAACCATATGCTTTATATTTGACCTTATAAACCCATTTACAACCAACTATTTTCTTTCCTAGAGGTATCTCAACTAAATTCCATGTTTTATTTTTCCATAATGATGTACATTCTAATTCTATTTGGGTGATTTAATGCTTGAAATATAGATGTGGGTTATACCATAGAACTTAATAATCTTCTGTTAATTCTAGTAAGACTACGATGTTGAGGCATTGTAGAAGTAAGATCCAAAATTTGCTCTAGATTTGAGTCTCTAAGTGTATTTCTAAGCCATATAATTTCCCTTATATATAAATTTGTAGGAATTTTTTATCTTCATTTTATTCATCTTGAGATTCTACATCTTCATATCATGAGTTTTCTTCTAAAAAATTTAGAACAATATCTAAATCAATTTTATATTCCTTTATAGTAGCTTTTAAATTTTTCATCAAACATTACATCTTTGCTTATATATATATTTTGGTTGCATCAATTATTCTATATATTGTAGATTCAACATTATAAATAAGAAATATACCACACATTATTTTATCATATAATTTTCTCCTTTTTGTTTTGGAATATTCATATATGATCTACATCCAAACACTCTTAACCATTTTACACTTGGTTTCCTTCCTGACCATACTTCTTCTAGTGTAACATTCTTGAGTATTCTTTAGGAAATATCTTTTGTAAATATACATATGTTTTAACTACTTCTACCCAATATTGATGATTAAGATGTACTTCTTTTAACATGCATCTAACCATTTCCATGATAGATCTATTCCTTCTTTCTACAATACCATTTTTTTGAAGTGAATATGCTATAGTGAGTTTCCTTTTTATTCCATTCTATTATAAGAATATATTGAATTATTTTAACAAAAAAATCATCTTCTCTATATCAACGAATATTTTTTATAATATTTTATATTTCTTTTTAAACTAGAAGTTTAAATTGTCTAAAACAACTAAATGCTTCAGATTTGGATTTGATAAATTATACCCACATTTTTTCTAGAATAATCATCAATAAATAGTTGAAAATGTTTTTCCTCCAATACTAGTAACATTCATTAGACCACATAAATCTATATATACTAGTTCTAGTTCTATATATACTAGTTCTGCCATTTGATATTTTGGAGTTTCATTCAATGATGATGCACTTGTATGACCTAATATTTTATGCCAAAGTTCTTTAGTTTCAGGTATTCTTGCTAAAAGAGCCACATTTATTGTTATATTTAGAATAAAAAATTGTCCTTATAAGATCCTAAAGCTATCATTTTTTCTCGCTTAATAATATGACATTGTTTCCTTCCTTAAACAATGAATTATACTATCAAATTTTGAACCATAATTTGAGAGACTGAAAGATTATTTATAGTTTATCCTGGAACATATAACACTTTAACAACCCAAAAACACACAAACATAAAATTACAAAAATAGGATTTTTTTTTTTTACTAAGGAGAGGGATACATGAACCTTTCATGAAATCCTAATGCAACTAGTATAAACCTAAAGTTTCAATCACCTAAGTTTTCTTGGAAGCTACATCTCATGAAGTACCATATCACAAATTCATCTATGTAGGTGTAACATGTGTTACTGTAGATAAGTCCATCTGTCCCATCATTCTTGATGAGCTAGACCTATCACCCTTAGTCCATCGAAGGTATACACACATATCCATACCATACACAAATTATTATATCTAGGTATTTTGAATGTATTGTGAGTTAAGCTATCTATCTCATCTCCACTATGAGCTATATTAACTCAAATGTAATCTCTTCACAACTTAGTCCTTTATCTCTCTAAGGGGGTCTCAATTCCTTTAGGTATCCTATTTTCACCTTGAGGGGTTATCAATTCTCTTAGGTTACCTATGGTCATCCTAAGGGATTATTAATTCCCTTAGATCACCTCTGAGTTCACCCTAAAACTCTACACTTA
The DNA here is from genome assembly GCA_028583015.1 of Wollemia nobilis. NCBI lineage: Eukaryota > Viridiplantae > Streptophyta > Pinopsida > Araucariales > Araucariaceae > Wollemia > Wollemia nobilis. The sequence goes on along the minus strand of JAQPPZ010017107.1, from coordinate 4,900,176 downwards.
GATTTCTATCATCAAGCAACCAAAAAATAATGCATCTAGTTACTATAACATCAAAAAACAATCAGATAATGATTGAGAAAATTCTTATATATATAATAATTTCAGGGAGTATTCTCTCTCTCTATATATATATATATATATATGTGTGTGTGTGCATGTATTTATTTTTTCTATTAGAAATTCTTAAATTGAGTAAGGAAAACTACCACACATAAGAATATAAATTACATATGAAGTATTGTCACATTTGAATGATTCAAATAAGTATTTGAATCAAATATAGATTAAGAATACGAAATCCAAAATTTTCTCCTCTATTATAGCAGATACTATGTTCAAAATTCACTTCTAGAAGCATTTTATATAAAAATACTTATTCATGATAATGGTTATGCTACAGATACAATATAGAATGTTTGAGTATGTGATACCTATGTGGAAATAAATATTTATACCAATTGAGGTAATTATGTGTGATGTTTAGCATTTATAATATGTGTACTCCATTATGATTTAGAGAATATGTCAAATGTACCATTGGATCTAGGATTTGATGACTATGAATGGAGCTCTTAACAAACCATTTATTATTATATTTCTTGTAGGATAGAATCCATTAAGAAATTTTTTTAACTGGGGTAAATACATTTAGTGGTTAGAGGTAAGGCTTGTAATGTAGAGTATGCTCATGGGTTAACTGATATTATTAACAATTTTTTTAGAATGGTTGAAAATATCTTATTCTATTAAAATTAAATGGTTGATTAGTTTTGATACTAAGATATCACGTTTAACTAGATCATACCATTTTTTTTCTATACCATGGATCTTAATATCATATTGTTAGATATTTATTATTACATTATTTGATGATTATGTAATTTAGGGAATGATTGATAATTATTACACATACCATAGGAGAATGAAAGAATGCTTTTATTTATTAAAGGAGGGGTCATGAGGTCAATTATCATACCAAACTATTTTTGAAATTTGATTTTTTTTTTTAAAGGAAGAAGGTTATTTTATTTCTATAGTTTATTAAAATAAATAAACATAGTCTAGTGAATAAGGAACATATTAAAGAAACTAATTTTTAGTATAAAACATACTTTTTATAAATATGTGCTTTGCAAAATTAGAATATTTGGTATATACAATACCTCTAGATTTTTTTTACAGTTAATGTTGTTATGTTAAGCTATTGTGTCTAAAGCCTATAATAGTTGTTATAATGATGTCTAGGATTTGACCCTATAAATCATTAGAGAATAATAAGGAAACCATATTTTTGTTATTTTTCACTCCATATTTTATCCTATTCATCACTATTATTATATATAACTCTTGAAATTGAGAAATTCTAAGCATATATGGAAGTTACACACACATATGAGGATTTATGTTTAAGAAAGTGTCATCAATAGGATGAATCCTTTTCTGTACTACCTTGGTACCATGTATAATTTTCTTTCACCTACCTTACGATCTATCTCATGTACAACTATTTATATCAATAGGGCTAGCTTCTTTCACGTACTGATAAGCATATAGGAAGGGTAGGTATATTGAAGATATAAGGAACCTTCACCATATCAACATAATTTTTTTTTCTTACAGAATCTCAATTGCTAAAATATCCAAATTTTACATGGTGGAAGATAAAAATAAGAATTATTTGAGTTTTTAAAAAGCTCTAGGATAGTTACTGGAGATGAAATATAACCTAAGGATCTTGTAGCTAAGCAAAAGTATGATGAAGGAGATAATAGGGCATTAATGCTTATCACTCTTGGAGTAATATATGAAATTAAACCACCTATTAATGAATGAAAGACATCAAAATAAGCATGAGATATACTTTATACTATATTTGAATGGAAAAATGAAGCCATAATTCTTCCTCTTCAGTCCCAACTACATACATTAAGAATGCAGGATGGGAAGAGTATTGAACAATTTCTTTTAAGAATTGCATACATGAAGGAAAAATTGAACACCATGGAGAAAAGGTAGATGACAAGCTCTTAGTATTCATTGTAGTTAGAGATATCTGTAAATCATTTCAAATGTTGATCACATCCTTGCAAGTATAAAATAGAAAGGTGTCATTTGAAGAATTGGTAAACATCCTTCATTAGTAGGAAATAGAAAATTAGTTAATATATGAGTTGTCCAATAATTATCTTATCTCCACTATGAAACCAAAAAAAAATCAAAGAAGTCTTTTTATTTCATTATCATTAAATCAACCTCAAAGGCAAAGGAAATATTATCACATATGTGAAAAGAAATGACATGACACCAAGTTTTGTAAATGCAATTCAATGACTCATTGGGGAAAATTTCATAAATTTCCTTAAAGGAAGCAATAGTTTCAATTATAGGAAGGGCAAAATCAATAAATACAACATAAAAAATGGTATTGTTTAAAATAAACTAGAATATGTTGTGAAGAGGAGTAGTACTTGAGGTACTCGTAGCTAAGAAAGTGATAAAAATAAAGAATGATGTACCTAATAAACAATTGAACACACATGTTGAAGTTTAATATGTGCAAAGAAGTAATTTGGAGATGCAAAGTATGTAATACCAAAAGTAAAAAAATATTATGAATATAGATAATTTTTAACACAAGTGTTGTCTACATACAATTCTCAAAGAAGTTGATAGTTTTGAATATGGTGTTACAATCTCTATTAGTTTCCTAAAGAAAATGTACTTGACATTAATAGATCATGAATCCTTGAAGTGAAGTGTAAAATACAAGATGAAATAACGGAAAGGTTAGAGGACAAGTCCATGATGATAAATATTTTTATGATACAAGTGACTTGATCACAAGGACATATTTCACTTATGATACTGGCGATTCTAAGTCTATAGTGCAAGATGTGTGTTGTGACACAAGTGATCTTATCTAAAGGATAGATTTTTCATGTTATAATGATGATTTAAACATTAGTGATAATAATAGTGTTTATGATGATTATAAGCATCATGATCCTTTACTTAAACTTGTTGATATCCATAAAAATATTTATTTTGATCATTGGGTCAACCATGTTGCTAAAAAATATAATGATGATGAAAAGTTTAGATTTAGGTGTTTGAATGATAGTAATAGTTATGATTTGGTTGAAGGTCATTGTGATGATTATTTATTTGGGTATTTAAACATTTTTGGTGCAAATGATAGATATGATAATGATAATGAAGATATAGTGTGTTTTTAAAATCATACCAAAGGAATTAGTTCAAAATTAATGATAAAAATATGATATAATGGTATAGGATTGGGAAAAATGGATAAGGTATAAGAATTCCTATAACCCCAAATATAAATCCAAAGAATGAAGGCCTTTGATAGAGTGGTCAAGTAAAAAATAATGAAACTAAATTTATGAAGAGAGAAACATATACAAAAAATAAAATCCAAGGATGATAGTTGTAATCATTGCGTTATATTTAGACATGTAACAACTAGATGTTGGAACCTACATCCTTATGAGATATATAGAGGTAATAACTAATCTCGTAGAATTTGCTAGCACAAATATGAAATATGAATTGTGGATGGATGAGTGTGTCAAAATGGGATGATTTAGAAGGACTATTGAGTGGATTCTACAAAAAGAAGATTTTGTTTTCTAAAGGAATTAAGAAAAAATGAAGATTTTTAGATGAGAAAAATTGATATAGAACATGGAAGAACATGTTTGAATATATGCTTAGAAATATTGTAGAAGAATATGACTTAACCTATGCTAAAAAAAACTATAATAATAGAGACTATAGCAGAAAATTATGTGAAAATATTTTGAATATATGGATGACAAAAAAACTATGATTTAGTGGTAATGCTCTAGATGTGATGACCCAAAGGCAACTTGGAGGTAATATCCTAGAGGTGAACTAGATTTAGTACCCAAATATATAACTAGAGATAGATATAAAGGTAGACCCAGTGAATATTACTCAAGACTAGAGCTAGATCTAGAACTAGAGGAAGAGCCAAATCCAAATCCAAGACCAAAACAAGAACCAAAGTTAGATCATAAATTTATTTTAACACCCTAAGAATTAAGGGGGATAACGACCTTTATTTGTTATACCAAATAATGTAATAAGAGGGGATATTATATATTTATTATTACATTATTTTATGATTAATTAATTTAGAGGATGATTGATAATTATTATACATACCATGTGAGAATGAAAGGAGGAACGAGACACCATTCTAGTCTTCAAAATATCAAAATTCATGTTCAAACACCAAGGGTCTCCTAAAATCGAGAGATACCTTATTGTATAAATATGCATGCTCTACATAAGATAAAATTTATGTATAAAACATAAAATTATATTATTTTGGTTTAAATATTGTTTTCCTCTTTTGCTAAATCTAACACACAAATAGTATGCTTTGATAAAAAATAATTTATATCTCATATCCTTGTTTTTATTTATTTGACAAATTTTGGATGTTCTACAATAAATATTTTGATGCTTTATGTATCAATATGTTGTTTATGATAAAAAATTTAATGATACACATTGACATTTTTATATTCCTTGGGATTTATGCTTCAAGAGTTATATAACTATACAAACTTGAAGATAGATTTATGTGTTTGAATATGGTCTATTTTAGAATACCAGTTATAGGACTAATTGTGCATACTATGTATTATATGTTATCATGATATAGAATACAAGGATAAATATATGCATTTTAGTTCTCCTTGGGATTAATTCTTAAAAAATTATATAGTAAAGTATACTTTTAGATAGCATTATGAGTTTAAATATACTTTATTTTAGGGTATTAATGATGTGATCAACTATGTATTACTATAAATTCTAGCATGGTGTTATTTTATTATATTTACTTAGGGACTAAAAATAGTAGAATTTTATCATTTGTATTTGTATTAATATATTATTTTACATAACATAAATACTTTATGATGATGAATTTGTTATATAAATCATATGAAGACAATGTTGACATTATTTTATTGATATTTAATATATAATACCATTCAATTAGTTTATAGTTGATAATTCTATTGTTATTAAATAAGTACATATTTGACCATTGCATCAACCCTATATTTGTGATTGTATCAACAATGTAAATTATTAGTTTAGGAAACATAAGAATATATAAAAGGGAATTAATTTCCAAATACATATTTATCTAAAATATGATATTGAGAGTCAAGAATTCATATTTTTATTTTTAGATTAAGTTTTAATTATCCTTAATGTATACTTATTATGTTATAAAAAAAACTTTTATTTGCTCATGAATGTGTTTTAGACTTCACAAGTAGTATCAAAGTTATAAGACTTGTAAATACTTAATGAGCATAGGATGGACATCTTATTTTTGTCATAGGAATATGAGCTAACATTCTATGATATTTCTTAGAGGAAAAACCTCCTCAAATAAGAATTTGTGTCTTAGAGAAGGTTAACAAAGGATCAATGGAATGTGATTTATAAATATCCTTAAAAGATACAAATGCAATATTGGTGAGGACTAATAGTTTAGCAAGAAAGTTTTAAATAACTATAGGGCAACTATGATCTTGAGGTAAAAACATGGTTATTTGATATTAGATAAAATTTAGAGAGGACTAGAAAAATCAATCTAATATGTTATATGTAGATTTATAAAATCTAAATAGTCTAAGACTAAATTCAAGTAAAACTTAAAAATGGTGTAATAATAATAAGGTTATGATTGGGGATGGAATAATCAAAAATTGTGTATGGATAACATTAGTATAACAAAATGACAACCAATAATTAAGAAGGGGTTGGTATGAGAGAGAGAAAATCATTGTATCCAATTATGTAATATAAAATGACCAAGTAGAAGTACTTAGCTATTCAAAAGTAAAGTATGATAAATAAGAGATAGAAAAGGGAATATTTACCTTGGAATACATATATTATAGGCTTGACAAAGACAAATATTGATGCTTGAAAATGGCCTTATAAGTCTATGATCCTTGTTTTTACACTAAGTTGTTTTATGCTTGATAGTTCCCTTGGAAGTTTATGGTTATTTTTATTGTATTAAATTGTTTGATAAAGAGGTCTAAAAAAGGTGTTGTTGAGGTTAGGAATCCTTATTGGTAAAATTTTGCAACTCTAAGAAATATTAAGAACAATATTATTTTTATGACCCAAGTGGAATGACGATGTTTCCATAGATAAGAAAAATCATCCTTACAAGGGGCTTAACTATATTTTATTAGAATTAGGATGAAATAGAATATTCCTTAGGTATATTCTCCTTTTATTATGAAGAATAAGGAAATACATTGGAGAACTCATTGTATATACAATAGATAATTGTTTGAATCTATATTGAAGTTATAATAGAACCTATCATTTATAGGGATTAAATACCAAATTTAAATTAAATAATAGCATCAATCAAAGGGTTGTTCCCTCATTAGTTAGAAAAAAATAGATTCAATTGAGGTGAAAATTAGATTTTGAGATACTTATAGGAGTCTGATGCACTTTAAGTTTGATTAAAGTCTTAGTTTCTATGAGATCATTATCTTGTGCTAGGAAACATAGTGATTTTAGTGGTGCTTTAGTGTAATAGATAAAAAATATCACTAAAAATAATAGAAAAATAAAATTGAAGGGTTCTAGGATGGATTGGTCTTCCTTAGCCTACAAAGGGTTTGAATAGCTACCTTGGGGATTTTATATGGTTTGTAACCTTAAGGATTACTTACGTTTGTAACTTAAAGAATAAATTACATTGGTAAATCATGCTAATACATGATCAATGATGATGCCATGTTAAAAAAATTTATACTTTAGTATACACCAACCTCCACGATGTGCTTTTTTTACCATAAATATTAGTGAGAATAGATTTCCTTAGGAAATATAGAGTTTGAACTTGCAACATAAATAAAACATAGCATAATGGAGTAACTTGGGGTTTTGAGTAATGGAATTAACAATATTTTATAGAAATAAATAAAAATAGTCAATCCACTTAAATATCATATAGAAAGCATAAAAATTACTAAATAAAGAGAAAAAGAGACACAAATATTGAAAGGATTCCATAGGTACCATAAATAATTACTATATTAATCCTAGCTACAAATAACTACAATTTATTGATAAAATGGAGTGGTGGATGGTATTTATACCAATACCAAAATTCTAATAACATAAATTAACTTAACCTAAATCAAAATAACAAGAGGTTTTAATATTAATTAGATGATATAAGGTGGATTTAGTCATAAGTTTAATCACAACCTATAGGGATTACATGATAAAATATAATTACATATTAATTATAATGTACAAATAAATGCCCTTAGGCCTTTGAAACATTACATCATACAGTGCCAACCTTGAACTTAAATTAAATTATGCTTTTAAAGTCTTTTGATAGAATAAATTGAGGGGCTAATGAGAAGATATTAGATACAATAATAGCTTACCTCTTATAATGGATTATATGGTAGACCTCTATAGTTGAGGTAAATCCTTAAGAATCCTCCTCTCATTTGGAAGACATCCAACCATTAGAAAATCAACTTAAATCCTTTACAATGTTAGCAAGTCATTCTTCATTGATGTCCTTATCTCTTGTAGTTTTATCATATGTTCTTCGACTTTTTTAAACACTTAGCCTAGACCTTGGGACCTTGGGTATTAGCCTCTCTAGTTTTGTATTCCTTTGCGTGGGATTTTATTTATGAAGTGCCACCATAATTTATCATTTCCACTTGAAAACAAACTAGGAGAGAAAAACAAAAGACTAAGAGTAAGAGTACTTTAATATTCCAAGAACATAATAAACACATGAACAATTAGCTTCAACATCTAAAAATAAGGTGAGATATTAGCAAGGATAATCTTCAGACATTATACATCATCCTTATGTTTTCTTCCAAGAGATGCAATATCTACTTCAATACCTTAAATTTCATAATATAATCCTCAACATTATCAAACTCATCCAATTTTAAAGAGGAAAGGTCTAGTTCCATGTTACTTCATTTGTATTAATTTTTCCTAATAACGCATATGATTTTGAACATGCCTTGATATGTTCACTCTCCTCTTTGATGTGGAAAAACAACTTGTTATATACCCCCCAGTTGTAACTCATAGTGGCATATGATATTATATGTAAAGTGGACCACGTATTAAGTTAGAAGTAGGCAACATGTTAATTTAGATATAGGTAGGAGTGTGTGTCATAGAATTATGTATGTCATTTATTTGGAATCATTAAACTATCATGGAATATGTATTTAAATATATTGTCATAGAATATCATAGCAGGTTGTCACATAATATCATGAATTATGATTGTAAATATTATAAAAGATAAATTATATAACCCTCATGGTACTAATGAATAATTTAGATATTTTATAATTAGGTTTCCCCCTAGAATAGGTAAGTGATAGTAATATTACTTGTCTTTAATTCCTATAATTACTTTTATTTTGTATAACCATATTTCCTTCAACAAATTATCCTATTATTGGATATACAATATTATTATTGCTTTTATAAAAAATCTTTGAAATAATATTTAGAATTATATTTGTCATTGAATTTATCATCTCAACACAACTTAAAACTAAGGACTTTGAGGTGAAATATTCACATGATAAAATTAGGTTCATTGCAAGTGTTATTAGAGCCCTTATTAGGGTATGGTAAGCTTCTAATGTAAGGAAATTTTTCTTTTAACCATAGATGCATAGGTTAGAAGTGGTGGTTTGACCATATTAAAATAACATGAGGAGCTATCATTATTGGCTAAGCTATATTTACCGTAAAGTGTCTAATGAAGTGAGGGGCAATCAAGCTTTAATACCCAAGCCTTAGACAACACCAATATATGAATACCATATTCCACATACCTTGTGTATATCAAGAGATACTTTTATAAACCTTAAGCCAATATTTCATATATAGGAAGTCATTTAGTCATGTAATATTCATAGCACAATAATTACAAAACTTAGGAAGATTACCCTCCCATATTGATTTGAAAGGTGAGTAGTGCATCCAATGATATTAGCTATATTCTCCTTTTTTTTTTTGGTGGAAAACATCCCAAAAGGGATTCCACTTTCGGGTAATACCCAAGGATGCATGGGTATCTAGCTATTATCCTTGAATGGTGGCCTAAAATACTAATTTGAGCATTAAAAATTACTACGATAGTATATCAAATGGCTATGATGAGTACATGCACCTTAACCTAGAGAACCTCTATTTTTTATTTATCTTATTAGGATTATTGATCATGGGATAGAACACCAAAGTACAAAGGAATACAAAGCTCACTTACAAAGTATAGAGAGCTAAAGATATTATTTTAGAAAACAAAGTACCAAAAGAATCATCATTTTGGGGTATAGGCCAATTTGATTTTCTTTTCGAGCTAGTCATTTTAGTATATAATTCCCATACAACTTTAGGAACCCAAAAATTATTATTTTATGGTATATCCCAATTTTATTATCTTTTCAAGATGATCATTTTGGTCTATAGCACCCATACATATTTTTTGGGATCCTTGCTAAAAATAGCAATTTTATTTTTAGTAAATGCCATCAAAGGCCCACTATTAAGAAATGGATGCTATAATATAGAGGATGGAGGGAAAACTCACCAAATTGGATGCCCTAATTGAAATTTTGGGAAAAATATTTATTGTGTCCATCATGATAGTAGAATACTAACATACAAAAAATATAATGGGTTAACATGTTGAAGTGCTTAAGATTAAAAATCCAAATTTTAATGGATCATCTAAAAATAGCCTAGACGGTCAAAGGAGAAATATTATTAACTATATAGATTACTCTATGATATTTACTAGGGAAAATAATTAATGGTCAAGAAAAAATAGAGGTATTCTTCCTAGATTTCCTAAAATATATTTTTTAAGGTTTGATGGGACCAAGACATAGAGTTGGTATTGAGATATATTACATTATTTGGTACATGCTAATATACCCCCATGGTACCTTCATGGTACATTTGTAAATAATAGATTAGGGTTGAGTCAATAGTTTAGGGTGTGATTTATATTTCCCTTTTATGTAAGTGTGAATGTGTAGAAAATGCACAAGAATCATCTAAGAGATAATGTGCACAAGTGTCTTGTATATAGAAGTGTAAATATGTAATGTAATTATGTGCACAAGTGGCCTAGATTAGGAGTGTGTTAGAGTTAATGTGTACTTTGTCTATTAGTTATGACATGTGTCCTTGACACTTATCATATTTTCATATAGACCTCTTGCCTATATATTGTAATCATTTTGTATCAATATATATCTCATATATTTCTCATCCTAACATTTGGTATCAAAGCTCCAGGTGCTCTCCCGAGCTTGTGATCTTGAGGGGGATTTCCCTCATGGAAATTTCTCCCTCATTTTTTTCTTCTCCTCATTTTTTCTCCATTTATTATTTTTAATTACGTTTGGTATCAGATCTACAGGCATTCTCCTGCCCTTGTGAGCTTGAGGGGGAATTTTCCTTGTAGAAATATCCCCCTTAATTTTTTTCTTCAAATAAGGGAGTATGCTCTCCATATTTCTATGGATAAAAAACCATATATTTTATGAAAAAATCCATGGCTACCATTTTTCTCTATTTATCCGTCTGAAGAAGTAGTTTCTCCATAGAGAAATAAAAAACAAGATGTTAATTTTTTTATTTTTTTTAATCTATTGATGTGTGTAGCAGATTTGAAAGAAGAGATGCAGGCAAAATTTGATGGTCTATCACTGCAGGCAATTATGGTAGAAATCAATTTTACCAATATTATATCAAACCAAGCTTACTGATCTGTAGGTTGTGTGATTTTGGATCTACCCCGTTGGTTTTTGCATGAGATAATGTTAGTAGCAGTGGCAATGGTCGTGGTAACCGATTGTTTATTTGTGAGATGAGTACTAGCTATGGCATCAGACATCAAGTTTATGATTCTTATTATAAGATTTTGGATTGAAACATCAATATATTACTCCATTTTAAATGGGGCCACGTGTACTATTAATGAGACACCATATCTATAGGAATTTGTGGCACTCATCTGCTATGGTGGTGTTCATATTTAGTTTTATCATGCAATAGAGCATGCTCGCATGATTAATTAATGGTATGGAATAGTGCAATGGAGCTGGTGTTTTATTTATAAGCTAAGTAAAATATTTGTTGCGTAGTGTGTAATGATTTCAAATAATACAATCGAGTCTATCTCTCCCTCGCTTATTTTTTTAATTCAGTAGACAAATTTTATGTGGAAAAAAAAATTGTTTTTCAAGAAGCTCAGCGGAGTTGCAAAGTAGCCTATAACCAGAGGACTGTGTGCAACAAGCTGCTATTGATGAAGGATGACATGATATTCTTATCTATTACTTGTAGGTGAAAGAAGTAAGATCATGTAGATTCGATACTTCTGAACCCAAGACTATACCTCCAAACTGCACACTATGATCACGATGGTGATTCAATTGCTATGTTGAAGTATGCACCAGTTCTTTCCCATGAGCGTTGATTCGATAGATCCAATATTTATTCTATATTTATATGTTGAGTGATGTAAAAATACCCACTGTTTGAAGCTGTACATGTACTATTCGATAATTTTTTTTAAAGGCATCTATTTTACCTGATCTGAACTCATCAACGTTGTCCTCAAGATTTTGAGAAGATTATTCCTATGTAGTACCATACGCTCCTGCTATGTTCCTACTCAAGGCCGTATAGGCCTCCTATATGCAGATGGAGTTTTCATCTACTTCGTGACCATTTGAGGAGAGATTTGATGCACAGTTTCAATGTATAACAAAATGTGTATTTGTTTTGTTGTTTTATAAAATTGCTTTCATACAACTGTTTATGCTTGCTTCAATGTCATGCATATGAGAAAAATGAGTTTGACCTAGGAATGAAAATGGATACAAACTCCATGAATGTTGCTGAAACTGCTCGAGTGGAATCATATATTGTTGTGGATGGATCAATGGCTGATTATATTTATTTTAGAAGAGATGCATTGGAGGAGGGAGTAGTGGACATGTGTAGCAACAAAAAAATGATTAATGAGGTGACATCCAAGACATGCAAGTACAATTATTATGATTTCCTATGTATGTTGTACATACAACTAGATGTAATCCAAAAGTCTCAGGATCAAGTTCCTTGATGTAGCAGTCTCCACTACATAATCCTTCAAAAAATCAGAGTAACATATCGAAGAATGTTTTTTTAATGAAGGTATTTTTTTTTGGGAGCTCATGTTGCGGCCAGAGAATAAGCCTTTTTATAGACCTGTTGTACCAAACTTTGCCTCAAAGCCTACGTAATAATTTACTTTACTTTGTGAATGAAGATCGATGTTGGTGGTGATTTACCACAACATGGCATGGGGATAGATGTCTACCAATGGCTCAGATCGTGTAGGTGCAATGTATTAAATGAATTGAGATGTGATCAAATTTAAGATCGATGGAGGACCTCAACTCCAAATGTAGCACAGTCTGACATTCTATGGAAGCTTCGCATGTACAATGTTTTAGCCACATTCAAAATTGTTTTGTTGGACCAATTACAAGTGTAAATGTAGAGGTGTCTAAATATTATAGATTCAAGTATTCATCATGTATGCAAGTGGTAAGTTGATAAGCCAAGAGTCATGAGACTTGGCATATGGAGAGTAACGATGAAGTATGTGAAGAGTCACATTACTATAGCTATATTATGGAGATATTTCTCCATACGAATGCAATTAGCATCAATCAAGAATCAAGTATTCAAAGTTGTAACAAGAAGAAGAGAAATAAAGCTTGTATACATTATGAGCAATTAATATTGTAAGATGTTTTTCATTCATAGTTCATCAATGATGATGAGACAACAAAATGTCTTATTATTTCAGTTTTATCTTACAAAAAATTATTCATTTTGTTAAATGATATAGTATAAATTCCAAGTATTTTGATTGCTATGCATGATAATATTAATGTTAATATGGTAAAGTTGTAGGAAATACTATTATATTGTTAAGATGTATTTTCTACATTTGTGATAAATTTTCATAATTTTAATCATTATTAGGCTTAAATAAAGCATAAAATTGTAAATCTAATGTGCCAAGGTTTTGAATATGTTTCTTACCCTTAAAAAGTATTTTTGAGGTGATGTGGTGTCTAGAAAAGTAAATTGCACACAATCTAGATATTATAGGTTTGCTATAATAGAACCTGTAGGTTTTGCTTCAAAACATCCATGCAATAAATTACAAGATTCTAAATGGTAGGTGTAGCAGTCTAAATTGGGAATCAACTTGAATTATCAGCACATAAGATATAGAGGAAAATATATCCACACTCCAAAAAGAAAAAAAGCAACCAAATACTAGAGAACTTGCATAAGTTAGACAACCAATTGCATGTTTCAGAGCACTACAACATTTCCTATAGCAAAATTAAAATTTATTATTGATCAATTTTTAAAAAGGTAAGTTGAGTTGGGAATATGACAACGAATATTAATGTCCCTCAAGACTATTCTAAGAATTTCCACATCATTTGAAGACATCAAGATATGAAGGTCTATCTAGACCATCTTTTTGTCTTAATTTTGGACAAGGTAGCTATTGATTGTAGAATTGCTGGAATTGGAAAGCCAGTAGATTATTTCTATTTTTACCCATAAATGTAGAGAGGAAAATTTGAGATCTTGATTATAAATACTCCTTGTATGCCCTCATTTGAAAGCTAACAAGAAAATGGGTAGTATACAAATTAGTCAGTGACCAATGTAATAGTTGACATAGTTAATAAATTATAGTAATTTTAGATTAAGTTATTTTTAGTTTCTCACATGTTACTTTGACTTCATTAGATAGTTTAGGATATTGTAAGTTCACACCTTCTACTAGACCTCAGAGCAAGGGCCCACTCTTAGGGATGATGGAAGGATCTTAAGCTATAAATGCAATTTTTTATAATTATTTTCTATGATTATTCATAGTAGAATTAAATGCTTTGTTCTCCCATGTTCTCCCTTTTTTTTCCTCCTATTTTAGCATATGTGTGTTCTATTTTCTTTACTACTAGATGGTTTTATTTTAGTCATATATTTTTTATTTTTTTCATAGCATTATAGTTTTAATATTACAACTTTGTTTCTTTTCTTTGGATTATGCTTTAGCATTTTACTTTAGCAACTTTACTTTTTAGCATTTACTTTCTATCCTTTCAATTTTAACATTTGATTTTTCTACTATTGCAATTTCAACAACATAGTTTACCATATTTTTCAACTTGGTCAATTTTTGTAGTAATAGTTAACTTTTCTTTATGCAAGGTGTGCTAGTTAGTGTAGTTTACAAGAATGTTGTGATTATTTTTTATTTTTTTGTAAAGAGGGGGTTTTGAAAGGGTACCCTAACCTTATATAGGGGGGTTTCCAAGGGATATCAAACCACAAAATATATATTCAACAAGACCAAATATAGAGGATAAATCAATTCGATAAAATATCAAAAAATAGAGATTGAGTACCCAAAAAATAACAATGCATGATACCCTAGGGGAACTCAATATAAGGCAATTACACTAAATATACCAGCCATCAATGCGAAGCTGACCCAAAAAGAAAAGGAACATAAGTGAAAGAGTAATAAAATTTGAATGACCCGATCAAGCTCCAAAACACGAAAGGATCCTGCCCAAGTAAAAGATTCAACATTGAAAATAGCCCTGGGAATAAAAATCCACCCAACATAAACCAAATACCAGGACCTATGAAGCAGCACATATGAACTTGCAATTTGTTAGAGACCTAGTAGCACATGAGTGAAAAATAAATTTTAAATTATAATGTCTCGCTCAAGCATCAAAATGCAAAAATATCCCAACCGAAAAACTGATTCAAACTTGAAAACAACCCTAGGATTAGAAACCACTCAATGCTACCCAAATACTAGGCTTTCTAAAGCAACAAGGAAACCTAATTACCTAATTTATAATACATAATTTCAATATTATCTATCATATATAGTTTTGGATGCTACCGTGGATTGAAAAATGAATTAAATGATGAACAATAATCATACTCATTATTTTTGATGTTGTTTTTTGGGTAAACAATTGGTATTGTTAGATAACACATAAGTCATTCAATTATTGTCCTATAGAAGTTGTAAACACTATGAAAAAAACTTTAGTGATTCTTTATTTTTATTAGATAACATAAATCCCTAATTTATAAGATATAGTTTCAAAATTCTCTGTCATATACAGTATTGGATGCTACCCTCGATTGACGAATGAATTAAATGATGAAAAATAATCATACTCATTATTTTTGATGTTGTTTTTGGGGAAAAAATTGGATTGTTCGAGAACAAATAAGTCATTCAATTATTGTCCTATAGATGTTGTAAAAATTACAAAAATAAAAAAAAACAAAATGAACAACGTTACATGAAAATAGTTGCATTGCTTGGACTTGCATCTCAGATATTATAACACTAGAATAGAAGTTCTTTGTTTAATAGGATATATGAATAGGTTAAGATACAAAAGAGGTAGACTTATTATATCAAACTTCCCATCATCTATAGGAATATGATATCTACAATGAGGGGTTGAACGTATAACTAAATTACCTAAATTTAAAATTCCTAAAGAAACAAAATCATCATATTTAGGAAGTGTAGAAACACCTGAGAAAGAATTATAATAAGATCAAATTGTTATCTCATCACCATATAATTGTAACAAATGTATATGATTAGACTAATTTAGGAGAATATATACTTATTTTTGGAACCGTATAATGGTATATTTACAAGGAAGTCAGATAGGGGTAGTAATATTATTAATCCAAGTAATACCAACACCCTTTCCTAAACCTTTGAATATCCTATTCAATTAAATCCCACTTAAAACTCTCCTATGAAAACCATTTCACCATCCATATTACCAACATTTAGGGGAGTTGCATATGAGGATCCTGATCAATTTTTATTTGAGTTTAAGGTTGTATGCCAAACCTATGACTATAAAAATGATAATAAAAAACTTAAAGTATTTCCTTCCATGTTAAAATACTTAGCCTTACAATGGTTCATGAGCTTAGCACCTAATTCAATTCAAACCTAGGATGAAATGGAAAGAGTATTTTTGAAGAAATACCAAGAATATTGTCAAGTAAAGAATCAAAAGGATGAATTATTTAGGATAAAATAAGAATAATATGGAACACTTGAAGACTACTTGGATAGATTTGCCTTTGTTCATAAATGATGAGGGGATGTTGAACCAAAACTTAGCAAAACCATATACTTAAGATGATTACAATATGAATCAAGAAACGTATTATATCTTATGGTAAAAGAAGATGTAATTACACTTGGACTTGAAAAAATTATGAAAATCTGTAAGAATTATTCCCATAGAAAACATAGAAGACAAAAAATTGGTAACGACATTAATGACTTGAAAGAATTGATGGAAGATTTTTCCAACCTTAAAACTTACATCCTAGTGTATCTTAACATGACATTAGGTGAATTGAACACAAAGGTCAAATCTACTGAAACTTTAGCTATCTACTGTACAATATGTAGTAATAAATATGCTCTCCATGAATGTCCTTTGAAAAAGACTTTTATATCTACTATATGTGGAATTTATTTAAAAGTACACCTCATAGATCAATATCGATTGTTACTAGGACATAAACGTATCTTGGAGAAATAGTATCAACCTATGAAAAAACTTAATTTTGGAGGACCAAAGACAAGGGGGTAGTTTCCTTTATCCATACCAAAATGATGCTCAATTTCCCATAAATTTGGTAAATAATCCTTTGGTCTATTCCATTGTCTAATTCAAAACCACAACCATGGAATCAACAACCATGAGCATTATTTCAAGAATTGTCTCAAATTGGATGGATGATTCAACAATGTAATCAACCACTATGGATGCATCCACAAATGCAAGGACAATAATGGGTATAAAAATATCAATTATACCAAGGGTAAAGTAGGTATCAAAACCAAACGCAAAACCTATTGCCTGGTCTTGCTCAAAATTACCCTCATGGAAGACAACAACAACAACAATAAGTAAAACAATATCCACTTTTGGATCAAATTATGGCTAATATCAATAACATTAGATAGCTAGCCCTTATCTACATGGATGAACTAGAAGAAAAAACCATTATAAACATCATTGATTATGAAAATATCCAATTACATTTAGGAAAAAAACTTCTTGAACCCTCTCCGTATATCATTATATAAATGGGAGTTGATGAGAATAAAAAGGAGAACATATCTACATCAAGACCACCATAAAAAAAAAATTGAAAAAGAAAAATAAAAAGTAAACCTATGTCAAGATAATTTCTCCTCTTCATTAGAAAAAGTAACATATCCTGAATAATATGAAAAATCAAAACCAATATCTTCAAAATCAAACTTGGTACAAGAATTAAAATTTTTAAATATCATGATTCCTTTGCTCCAAACTATCAAAGATGTACAATTAATTATCAATTTTGTTTTTAGGAATTGTACATTAGAAAGCCAGGAAGAGAGAAAATATTATTACCTAAAACCATACAAGTAGATGGGAAGTTAACAGACCTCCTTACAAGAAAGCTTATTTCACCAAAGTATGGGAATTCAAGGAGTTCTACAGTCACAGTAACTATATTATCAATGTAGAAATCTAATGTTTTGATTGACCTGTGGGTAGATATCAATGTTATGTTGAAGGATATAATGCAAAAATTATAATTAAATAACCTAAATCATCCTTCTATAATTAAGAAATGGATGATAGGCTAATTGCTAAATGAGAAGGAATAACAAAAAATATTCATGTGTTGATTTTATCATGGGAATATCCAGTTGAATTTTTGGTATTACAACCACTAAATACTATGAATGGTTATCCAATAATTCTAGGAAGACCCTTTTTCGCTATGAAAACTGCTTTAATTGATTATAGATTAGAAGTTATGGCCATTTTCAATGGAATTGACTCAAAGAAAATATTTCTATATCCTCTTGCAAAATCTTCAACCAATTTTCCTAGTAACTTATGGTTTCCTAAATTAGATAAATAAAATGAAGAGAATATTTCAACATTAGCCACCCTAATTCTAAAAGATCACACAAAATAGATGGATCCATCTGAAAGGATTATCTTAGAAGAAGAGATTGTCCTGATTAATAATTTATATGATTCAAGACTTATATATGAACTAGTTATTATTATCTTATTACTATGGAAATATGAAGAGCATGAATTTGAAAATATACCATCCATTTTAATAGATATTTTTTTTTAATTTGTAACATAGATGACATTGTCAACTTCTCCCATATTTTTATTGCCCTATATCAAATTTAATTCCATAAAAAATTGTTTTTGATAAGGATACTCAAATATTCTATTCTCTTCTACCACACCATTGCCCACTTAATTCATTAATAATCAATTTTAAAGGAATCAATTAAATACAACCTAGTACAAAGCAAATTGAAATACAACTAGTAATTTTTTAAAATATCAATAGTTGGTTGAAAAATAACCAAGAGGAAAAGTTGTTTAACACATTGAGTCAACATTCCAATGGTTTCACATGAGAATACAAGGACATGATAAGAATTCATCTAGATATATGTACTCATAAAATTTATATAGAGGATGTTAAACCTATAAGACAACCACAAAGAAGATTGAATCCTACTTTATATGATATCATGAAAGATAAAATTGAGAAATTTATAGAAGTGGGATTCATATACATCAAAAAATGTTATTGTTCCAAAGAAAAATGAAAAAATGTTATTGTTCCAAAGAAAAATGAAAAAAATTCAATAGGTTTCTCCATTGGTTATTGTTCCAAAGAAAAATGAAAAAATATGAGTGTGTGTTGACTATAGAGAATTAAATAAAGCTACACACAAAGACCATTTTTTATTATCATTCATAGATAAATTGCTAGAAATGGTTGTTGGTAAGAAGTGTTTGTGTTTTATTGATGAATTTAGTGGTTATAATTAGATTCATGTAGCACCTAAAGATCAAGAGAAAACAACTTTCACTTGCCCATGGAAAATTTTTGCTTATAGGGTTTTATCTTTTGGACTTTGTAATGCCCCAACATATTTTCAATGAGCATTTTTTTCTATTTTCTGTAACTTGACCAATGATTGTGTTGATATCTACATGGATGATTTCACAATATGTTGTAAAACGTTTTATGTAACTCTTGAAAATATTGATAATGTTTTGACACAATTTGAAACTTACAATCAGTCCCTAAATCTTGATAAATGTTTTATGATGATGGATGAAGGAATTTTTCTTGGACATCATATATCATCTAAAGGAATAGAAGTAGATCCTAATAATATTGAGATTATCAAAAAGTTGCCTACACCTCAAACTCAAATAAATGTTAGGAGTTTCTTGGGACATATTGGTTTCTATTGCTGATTCATTCAGAACTTTAGTACCATTACAAATACCATGTTTGTTTTGTTGATTAAATATTATAAATTCAAATGGATAGAAAAGTGTCAAATTGCATTTGATACTTTAAAAGAAAAATTGGCTGCTATACCTATGTTACGAAGTTCAAATTGGAAACTTCCATTTTACATTCAAGATAAAGCATCTAACACTACAATCATAGCATCTTTATGCCAAGTTGAAAATGGATAATATTATGCCATCTATTACATTAGGAAAAAGATAACAAGAATTGAAAAGAATTATACTACTATAAAAAAAGAATTCTTAGCAATAGTATATGTCAATAATAATTTTTTCTACTCTATCACTAGATATCAAGTATTTTTTCATATAGATCATGTTGTAATAAAATACCTTATGAACAAACCTTTAGTCAATGGTTGCTACTATTACAAGAATTTGAAATCATATAGTATAAAAACCAAGCAAATCTAATATAGTAGCTATTTTTTTATCTAGACTGAATATCACATGAGAGGATGAACCAATAGAGGACTCTTTTTTTGGTGAAAGGTTATTTACAATTTCAGCACAATCACCATGGTTTCTTACAATTACCACCTATCTATAAATTGGAAAAGTTCCCTCTCACTTTAATCATCAATAAAAATGATGATTAATGAAACAAGTCTTATCATTTCAATGGATCAATGGTCTACTATTTAAATGTCGATCCAATTATATTTTACGATTATGTATTCGACGAGATGAGGTGTATGATATTATTCATGCATGTCATGATGAACCATTCGATGGAAATTATTTAATAAAATGCACCATTATAATTTTTTGGGGGATAGGTTATTATTGGCCATCACTTCATAGGATGTAAAGAAGTATGTACAACATTGTAAATCATTTCAAAGAATGGATAAACCAACTACAATAAATAAAATACCTCTACAATATCAAGTTGTTTTAGAAACATTTGAGAGATGGGGATTAGATTTTATTGAATCTATTGACCCACATTATCAAGGAAAGTAATACATTATTGTGTACATTGATTATGTAACCAAGCGGACCAAAGTATGTGCTTTTAAATATGCTCAAGAAGATAAGGTTGTTAATTTTATATACACTTAAATATTTCAAATATTTGGCACTCCACAATCTATTGTTAAAAATTATGGACGTCAATTTGCATCTAAGGTTATATAAGTATTTATTAAAATGTATGAAATTAAACATAAGAAACCATCATCCTATCACCCCCAAGCAAATGGTCAGTGAGAATTCACAAATAAGGAATTAGAGAATATTATAACAAAGATAGTAGTTTATCACAAGAAATATTGGATGAATAGGTTACCAAAGGTTATTTGGGTGTACAACACTACATGAATATCCACCATAATAATTATACATTACAAACTGGTCTATGGTAAGAAAACTATTTCTAATTGAGTTTGAATTACTAACACTTACCACATCTTTAGAAGTTGGCATTGAGTTATCATAGGTACAGTAAGTGAGAATTACATAATTAAATGAATTGGATGAAATTCGATTGGAGGCACTTTAACATAGAGGTATTATTTAACAAAATTAGAAATATGGGATGATAGTCACATTAAGAGAAATATGTATGAACCAAGAGATTGAGCACTGTTGTTTGATTCTCGATATGCTGATTTTCCTAGTAAGCTACAAACTCGATGTCTAGTACCATATCAAATTGAATAAGTATTTTAAAATTGAGTTGTTTGACTTTATCTTATTTATGACTCAAAGAGGAAACTAGTGGTAAATGGATATCATTTATGATTGTAACATAATCCATTAGCAAATGACGAGTTTTATCTATAATTTATACAATATGACATATGTGTGATAGAAGAGGCTTCATTTATGATTGTACCATAATCCATTACCAAATGAAGAGTTTGCTCTATCATTGATTTTGAATGATTATATATTTGAAAAAATTAAATTAAAAAATGAGATAAAATAAGGTTGAAAACTGATGCAGGAGCATCCGACAGCATCAGATGCAGAGGCATCCAGTTGTGGGAAAGCCAGTGCTGAAGAGTCATCCAAGGAAGAAGAAGCAGAAGGCAAGGAGGAAGTTCACAACAGAAACTGTCATGATTTTGCTACGTCGTGAAATCGTGATGATTTTTAGGAGAGAGAAAATGCCGTAGAAGGGGCCGCGATTTCATGACATGTCACGAAATCATGACCGTCATGAAATCGCGACAACAACAGCGAGGCAGAGGCAGAGGTCAGGAGAAGTAGCAAAATTGTGACATCATGATTTTGCGACATCGCAAAATCATGACATCGAAGCAGCAGTAGGAGGAAGGCAGAAGAAGTGTCACGATTTCGTGACATGTCGTGAAATCGTGACATGTCATGAAATCGTGACACCAAGCGAAAGGCAGAAAGCAGCAACGAAATCACGACGTCACGATTTTGTGACGTCACAAAATCATGGCTTAAAGGCGAAAGCGGAGGAGAAGGCAAAAATTGGTAGCAAAATCGTGACATCGCGATTTTGTGACGTCATGAAATTGTGACAACGGAGAGGCATTCGAAGGGAGCAGCGGGGACGTCACGATATCGTGACATCGCGATATCACGATGTCGCGATATCACGACATCGCGATATCGCGACAAGAATCTGAAAGAGGGTAGTTATCAAGAGTATCACGACCAAAATGAAAAAGGAGCGCAGAGAAGCTGGAACGTCGTGATATCGCGACATGTCGTGATATCACGACGGAGAGAGAAAAGGGTGCGGGAGGAGAAAGAAATGGCGGGAATGGCATTTTTGAGGACCGTTCAAAGATGCCACATGGCACAAGCTAAAGTTAAAGCAGGGGATTACCCAGAAGTGCGGGAGACAAAGAGGATGGGCACGCAGAATTTTTCTGATGGATTCAGAGATGACAGGGACCGTGCGGAGAGGGGTCTTTAATCGGGTTGGTGTCTCGATTTTCATGTTTTTGTTTCAGAGGGTCGGGGCCTCTATAAAAACCTAGTTTGTTGTTTTAGTCAGGGTGGTGGATCGGGAAATGCACGTAGAGTGTGGAAGTGCGTAGACCAAGCCGAGCACTGGTCATTGTAAGCCTGGGGGCTGTTTGTATGTGTTTTTCAGATTAATGCAAGAGAAAATTCTAAAATTGCGTGAGTGTGTGTGCATGATTTTTTGGTCCCCCATCAGTGGTATCAGAGCAAGTGGTCCTGAGTGTGTAACAGATCGTCGAACGTGAGGCAGTTACACCAGGATCTATGGAGGGTTCTGAGAGAGAGTGAGTTAAGATCCCGGGCGTGTTAGCAGATCGCCGGACATGAGGCAGCTACACCGGATCGGTAAAGCTTTGTAAGAAAAGCAAGAAAAAAAAAATGCATTCCCAAAGAAGACAGGACAGCAAGGAAGATATGGTACCAGAGGAAGAATTCATAGCTTTGCAAAAATAGTTGAAGGCCCTGCAAAAGGAATGGCTCGCAATAAAGTTGCGGGAGCAAGAAGAGCGGCAAAGAAGGCGGGAAGAAAGAAAGAGAAAGAAAGAGGAGAAGTTGAAGAAGGCTGCAGAAGAGTGCAGCAGTACCGGGACCTGCCCGGAAGAAGGCACAAATTTTTCTGTGCAAGGGGAGGAGTTGAAGCTGGCTACAACAGAAATTTGCAGCAATGAGAGAATCTATCTGGAAGAAGACATAAGTTATGTGGACCTGGATAAGGGTTTGGAGCAGTCTGTAGAGAATGTAGAGAAAATTCTGGAAGTGTTGCAAGAGGCAGCAACCGGACCAAGCAGAAGTGAAGATCACTTCTCCACTTACCCCGGGTGTCTGATGCAGGAGCATCCGACAGCATCAGATGCAGAGGCATCCAGTTGCGGGAAAGCCAGTGCTGAAGAGTCGACCAAGGAAGAAGAAGCAGAAGGCAAGGAGGAAGTTCACAGCAGAAACTGTCATGATTTCGCTACGTCATGAAATCATGATGGTTTTTAGGAGAGAGAAAATGTCGTAGAAGGGGCCGTGATTTTGTGACATGTCACAAAATCATGACCCACGATTTCATGACATGTCACAAAATCATGACCGTCGTAAAATCGTGACAGTAGCAGCGAGGCGGAGGCAGAGGTCAGAAGAAGTAGCGAAATCACGATGTCACGATTTTGCAACATCGCAAAATCATGACGTCGGAGCAGCAGCAGGAGGAAGGCAGAAGAAGTGTCACGATTTCGTGACACGTCACAAAATCGTGACATGTCACGAAATCGTGACATCGAAGCAAAAGGCAGAGGGAGGCAGAAAGCAACAGCAAAATTGCGACATCGTGATTTTGTGACATTGCGAAGTCATGGCATAAAGGTAGAAGCAGAGGAGAAGGCAGAAACTGGTAGCGAAATCACGACGTCACGATTTCATGATGTTACAAAATCATGACAGCGGAGAGGCATTCGAAGGGAGCAGTGGGGACGTCACGATATTGCGACGTCGTGATATCGCGACAAGAATCTGAAAGAGGGCAGTCAGCAAGAGTTGGTCGCGATATCACGACATGTCATGATATCATGACCAAAATGAAAAAGGAGCGCAAAGAAGCTGGAACGTCGTGATATCATGACATGTCGTGATATCACGACGAAGAGAGAAAAGGGTGCGGGAGGAGAAAGAAATGGCGGGAATGACATTTTCGAGGACCGTTCAAAGATGCCACATGGCACAAGCTGAAGTTAAAGCGGGGGATTACCCAGGAGTGCGAGAGATGAAGAGGATGGGCACGCAAAATATTTTTGATGGATTCAGAGATGACAGGGACCGTGTGGAGAGGGGTCTTTAATGGGGTTGGTGTCCCGATTTTCATGTTTTTGTTTTAGAGGGTCGGGGCCTCTATAAAAACCTAGTTTGTTGTTTTAGTCGGGGTGGTGGATCGAGAAATGCACGCAGAGTGTGGAAGTGCATAGACCAAGCCGAGCGCTGGTCATTGTAAGCCTGCGGGCTGTTTGTATGTGTTTTTCAGATTAATGCAAGAGAAAATTCTGAAATTGCATGAGTGTGTGTGCATGATTTTTTGGTCCCCCATCAAAAACCAGAAAGGGCAACCTCTTCTAATGATAAAAAAAAAAACAAAATGAATAATTCAATAGTAAAAACCTCTTTGAGGTTCTATTGAGTTAAGGCTTACATGAAAATCGGTTCCTGATTTGTTTGTATTTTTTAATCTTCACCATTGTACAAAATCTAATTATTACTTCTATATAATTTTTAGGTTTTAGAACACCTACACAATCAAGAAAAAGATCCAAATAATGCATGGAAACCGTTCAATAGAGTAAGGTATGTATTTCTTCAATTTTACTATTAGTTAATATTGATATTCCATGAATAATGGTTAAATGTTGTGCATAACTATGTATTAAATTGGTAAAATTGAAGCATCCCACTAAACACACCAAAATATATTTTGATGTATATTCGATCATAAAAAAATAGCTTTAGAAGATTTAAAAAGGGATATAATGCTCTAACATAATAGGCTACATGGAAATAGCTTCAATCAATTAAAATTTTTATGTGTGAAGAAAATATTTTTTCAAGCAAAAAAAATAATGGATGATTCATGTCATGCCTAAGGGCAACCATCCAAGCCCTATCACAACATCATTATTTGAAGTGGATCATCAAATATCACACCAATATATCCCCCTAAATACATGTGATTATACGTTTGCAATGAATATATGGCAACATGAAATGTGTGTGATGGAGCCGTAATTTCTAAAAAAGCAAAGGGTGAATCCATGAATCTAGACAATAAATTAGAAAATTGACCATCCATATTGAATTACATGGAAAACTATTTTATCAGCATTATGCATGGGATTTTTCCATCATGGGTTCCAACCACTATTTTTATCTATATCGAGGTTTGAATTTTGACATAGTCAATTCATAATCTACCATATGTTCTAGTCAATGCATGAAGTACACAAAATTTGCATGCATATTTTAAAGTAGATTTTTGCCATCTTATGGAGCATGTAGAATTTATCAAAATTGATGGCTGAGTAAATCACCTTATAATCATCACATGAGCATTCTATAAATCCTTACTTCACAACCAAAAACCAAAAAAATATAAATAAAAGAGTAATCAAAATTTGTAGAGAAAAACAAGAGCACAAAAAAATGTATAAGAAAAAATTGAGTATCAAAGTTAAAAAATAGAACCCAGAATAAAAAACACAGTGAATTAAAATTGGTGGACAAAGTGAATGGTTGAACCAGATAATGTTGAGGAGTTGTGGCATCATCCCAAAGTCATCAATATTTTCCAACATGTAGGGTGGATGTTGTTAAGATTAAACAATAAAATGTGAGCAATAAATAAGTGTCGAAATAAAAAATAGAAGAATAAAGTAATACTAGAGACACATATTTAATATGGTTCACCCAATATGGGCTACGTCCACGGAGAAAAAAACTAGAAATTTTTAATTCATCCAAAAAACCAAAGGGATACAACCTACAACAAATTTGCTATAACTTCATCTTTAATTTATCACTGTCAATTACAATACGCACATGTGCACACTAGAATACATTTATCCACCATACATTGTCCATGTATTAAAAAAATGTGTTACAATTTTAGGGTAAAAAAGTTCACCTAAAATTTGATATTTGATCTGTGACCTAATAATAAATGGTCTAGATTTACATAGAGAAAAAGCATCTATTTTTAGCTTTGGGGGTGCTGCCCCTGAAACCCCCGTCACCCCCTAGACCACCTTCATAGAGTTGATCCAAATATGGATGAAAACAAGGCCTCCAAATTAGAGAGTGAATCAGGGTCCACAACCAACATATACGATTCTTGCAAAAATTAGAATGTCACTCAAACGGGTTGGTTTTTTAGAATATATTACATCATTTGGTTATGTTATATTACTTTTGGGGGAATTTATCTAATTACTTCATGCAACATAGTGAATGCACAAGTGTCAAATTGCAAGCTATATATGGGTAAGTTATCCCTTGCACAGTTAGGTAGAGTGTTAGCCAAGGAACCTATCTTCCTACATAAAGGGTCTCATACCCTTACTCGAATGTATCAGTTTTTCATTCATCAATAATAGATGTTTCTTTCTCTCTCTCTCTTTTTTTTATGATGGAATGGTGCTAAAGCCATCAGTGGTATCAGATCTATGGTAGATCTATTCTATGTAGGTCAATAAGGAAACCACCATATTATTGAGCCTAAGTGTTTTGTCAAACTAACATATCATTGGACCAACCACTATCAAAACATATCAGAAGAATATAGGTGGTATAATTATGGAGAGTTACATGTGAAGGACTTGGGATAATTATCACCATCCGAAAATAATCCCAATAGAAGAAAAAATTGGTAAGGAGTGCCAAATATAAGAATAATATCCTTATTGAAGTAAAAAATTGACAAGAAGACATGAAGATAGAAGAAGGGCACCAAATATTGGATATTTGAATATTACCTCTCACAGCAAAAAGGCACTGCTTCAGAGATAAAGAATTATCCAAATCTATAGTAGAATGAGGAGAACACAAGAGGAGAAAAAGCCACCAAATCCTAGGCTCGTGAAAGAAAGTTTGAGAACATCATTTGGTGAAGAACGAGTTGTTCAAAATAGTCTAAAAAGATATGTAAGATCCCAATCAAAGTGGCAACTTGGTTATACTAGAAAATAAGATCTACATCCTCTATAGAAGTGGTAGAAGAGATACAAAGACTTTCAAAAAGGTAAGAAACTTTTGGTGAAAGTAAATTCATTGGATTACTTATTAGATTTGTTAAAGCATCTAAATTTGGATTAAAGTTGCAAGAATAAAATCATATTACTGTATTTATAGGTGCAAAAATAAATATTGTTTTTAAGGTTCATTTGCACATTTATTAGGAGTTGATTAGATTTATGAATTGCTTCTATCAAGTACCTATCATCTAATTTAAGAAAAACAAGACTAAGTCCTACAATATTTATTGTAGTAAAATTTCATAATAGTTATTGAAGGTTCATTTCATATTATTCATGATTAATTGTAGTAAATTTGATTAAGTGCATGTTATTGAGAGTTGATTGGAGTGATAAGGTGAACTTTTTTATGCACTAAAAGTGAAATATTATTATAATCATTTGCACAATTCTATTGCTCTCAAAATATTAGCTTTTGTGTAATTGAGAAGGGCACACAATAAAAAAATTTCAAAGTGTCTAAAGATACTATTAGTGCATAAAATATGCAGCACATAGTGGCCAAGTGAAGCCACCAAATCAGGTTAGAATCCTCTAAAAATTGTAGAAGAATAAAACTAACTAAAAACAAAATAGAAGCTTCAAACATTGAGACTAAATGAGTCTCAAATCCAAAGCATTAAAGGGTTAATTGCTTGTTACAAAGGGCATAAAATTATAGCTACAAAGAAGCTTCTATGTACATAACTAAAGGCTTGGATTTATCATCAAAGTATCCAAGCAAGAAGGGTAAGGAGTCTAGCCAATTAGAAATCCTCAAAAACCTCATATTTGCATTCAAAAATCTACTACAAAGATATAATTTCAGAACTGCAAAAGAGTGGAAGAAAAATGTGCATTAAAGAAATTTTTACATACTTGTAAGGTTACATTGTATTGCAATTCTACAATACATTATATGCAGGAAGATAGAATATTTGATGGTGCCTCAAAAAGACACAACATCTACAGGGTAAGGCAGCGAAGGAAGGATGCATTTTTGCACTCCTCTTCGATAGCAAAGGGAGACACTCAAAGGGCTCACTCTCAACATTTCTTGGATGGAGGAACCTACAATATAAAATCCTAAAAAATGTTTTCATCAAGCTACATTTACGTAGATAGAAAGGGATCTCATATACAAAGAGAAGGCATCAAATCTACTTCTACCAATGTGCCATGAAAAATATAGCAAGTGACTATCTACAATACAAAGAAGCACATAAAAAAGCATGTTGAAGGTATAGTAGACAAGGAGAAAAGGTGCTATATTTAGATATTAAAATTGGTGAATATCATCCACCAAAGGAAGCACCAATATCACTTTCAGAATCATCATTCAAAGATCCATAGAACAACATAAAATCACTTCCAAAAGATAACATTTTTTGCTATAAAAGAAATGAAGCAAGCTAAGATAAGACATATAAAATGAGTTATATTCTCCTTGGAATAATTATAGCATAGATATTCATGCAAAGTTTTTGAATGCCACTTGGAATAAAGTTTCTAAAGTGTCATTCTACATCTCAACTCTCAAGAAACCTTCACGTAAAAGTTACAAGGAATATTAAGGAGGTGGTACCATTTTTATCCTCCACAAGCCTCACACAAGTGCCCATATGAATTCTCATACATTAAAAAGTGCCAAAAAAGTGTTCGACAAGGAAATTGGTATGTTATATAAGGAGCAAGCGCTCATAAATAATAGTTGTGACACTTGTCACAAAATTCAAGATATATATTCCTTTAATAAGGTGTTCAAGAAGGTGAAAGGATAGTCAAATAAATATAGCAAGAAAGTTTGAAGCGACTCAGTAATAGCTCGTTCATAACATGGTAGTAGCTCGATAGCTACACGATAGTGGATTGATAATAACTTGGAGAACAATTCAAGATCAAACGATGAAGCACATTACTCTTGGTCAAATAGGTCAAGGAAGCATTGAAATGATTGTTGAAGCAAATAACAAGAGGAATATTCTTCTATTACTCAAAGCACCCAATAAGGTGTTGAGCAAGGTGCAGCAACAGTATTGTCATTGTTGTCAACACAGTCAGATAGATATGTTGATGCAATGGACAGGAATTTCAAAAGCTATTCAGATGTAGAAGATAGGAGTTCAAAGGTTATTCAGAGTATGTACAGTGATTTTCCAAGAAGACCGAAGTGGCCCATATGCAAAAGATCAAATAAAAAGACAAGTAAGAAAAGTGTCATGATATCGTGACATATACAACAGGTAAGAAAAACTATCACGATTTTATGACATGTTGGAAGAGAGAAAAAGAAGGAAAAACTACCGTGATTTCGTGACATGTTGGAAGAGAGAGAAAAAGCAGGAAAAACTGTCACGATTTCGTGACATGTTGGAAGAGAGAGAAAAAGCAGGAAAAACTGTCACGATTTCGTGACATGTTGGAAGAGAAAAAGGCAAGTGGAAAAACTGTCACGATTTCACGACATGTTGGAAGAGAAAAAGGCAAGTGGAAAAACTATTACGATTTCACGACATGTTGGAAGAGAAAAAGGCAAGTGGAAAAATTGTCACGATTTTGCGACATGTTGGAAGAGAAAGAGAAAGCAGGAAAAAGTGTTATGATTTCATGACAATTTCAGAGAAAGAGAACAAGTAAGAAAAGTGTCACGATTTCGCGACATGTCGCATTTTCATGACTAAAATAGGAGAGAGAAAGTAAGTTGGAAAAGTGTCACGATTTTGTGACATGTCGTATTTTCACGACTAAAATAGGAGAGATAAAGTAAGTTTGAAAAGTGTCGCGATATCGTGACATGTCACATTTTCGTGACAAAAGAAAGAGAGGAAGCATACGGAAGAAGAATTGTTGTGATTTCATGACAAAAGCAGAAAGCAAGACTTCGGAAGCAGAAGTGTCACGATTTTGCGACAAAAGCAAAAAAGTAAAGTACGAAAGTAGAAGTGTCACGATTTCATGACAAAAGTAGAGAAGAAGACTTCAAAGGCAGAAGTGTCACGATTTCGTGACAAAAGCAAAGAAGTAAAGTACGAAAGCAGAAGTGTCACGATTTCACGATAAAAGCAAAGAAGAAGACTTCGAAGGCAGAAGTGTCATGATTTCATGACAAAAGCAAAGAAGCTAAGTACGAAAGCAGAAGTGTCATGATTTTACGACAAAATCTAAGTTGAAGACTACGAAGGTAGAAGTGTCGTGATATCATGACAAAAGCAAATTCAAAGTCTATGGAAGTAGAAGTGTCGTGATATCACGACAAAAGAAAATATGAAGTCTACAAAGGCAAAAATGTTGTGATATCGTGACAAAAGAATAGAGAAAGCGTATAGAGGTGAAAGTGTCATGATATCGTGACATGTATTTTTGTGGGCCAAAGCTAAGAGAAAGAGCAAGGAGAAAAAATGTCACGATATCGTGACATGTATTTTCGTAGTCCGATGCAAAGAGAAAGAGCAAGGAGAAAAAGTGTCGCGATATCGCGACATGTAGCATTTTTGTGGTCCGATGTAAAGAGAAAGAGAGATAAAGAAAAAGTGTCATGATATCGTGACATGTTGTATTTTCGTAGCAACAACAACAAAATAAGCTACAGAGGCAGAATTGTCGCTATTTCATGATAGTTCGTAAATGCGCAAGTCAAGGAGAACCCGACTGAAATGAGAAGTATGATAGTGGACCGACATCACTACAAAATTTATAGGGGTATTTGAAGCCAACGAATACCGATGACAACCGACTAAAATTAGGGTTTACAATTGTTATGAAATTCGACTAAGATTAGGATTTACAACCAAGATTAGGGTTTTCATCATGAAAAATACTATTATAAAAGGAGGGCTATTTGGAGAATTGAAGGAGTGTCGAAGGTGTGTGAAATACGGTCATTGTGCACAGAGAGCAATTCATGTCAAATCATGCTAAGTGAAAAATTTGCAAAGGGAGCAAAGTGTGCAAAAGGGAGAAGACGATCATGAAGTTCGATTGTAATGAAGCAGATTATGTGAAGTGATTGCACAGAGAGAGCAGAGTGTGTAGAGAGCAAAAATATGAAGAAGAACAGTTAGGGTCTTGCAAAAGCATATATAAATAATGGGTTGGTGCTCCTTCCAGTTGGTTCTGGTAAATCAGGGGTTGGTGCTCCTTTCTGTTGGTGCAGATAAATCAGGGGTTGGTGCTCCTTCCAGTTGGTGCTGGTAAATTGATTATAATGTTGGTGCTTTGCAAAGGCTAGATTTGGATGGTAGTCCAAGCAGTCAATTTTTGAGGAGTAGCCACTTTGGTGAACCTTGTTAAATCTTGTGTTGTGTGATGATATTTTTCTATACTTGCTACATCTAGTAATAAGTTTTAATTTTTACGGTATTAAGAGCTATAAATTAAAGTTTATAGAGCTACACTGATTCACCCCCCCTCTTAGTGTCACTGTAAGACTAACAATTGGTATCAGAGCTAAGTTCTTATACAAGATTAACTGATTAGGGTGATCTTGGAAGTAACATAATGGCATTTGAAGTAAAATCAAAAAAGGAAGGAGTGAACTCTGAAGTATGTGGTGAAAACCTTGAGGCTGAAGTAGATCTAGAAGGTGAGTTGATATCTGCACTTGAAGAGTGGAATATAGATAGCAAAAAGAATAAGAAAATTTCAAAAAATCTTGAGGATGCAAATGAAATCATAACTAGTCTAAAAGTACAGACAAAATAATACAAGAAAATATCTAAAGATCTCGAAGTACAAATTACCATAAAAATAGATTATTGCTGCAAACTAGAAGAAGAGAATGTTGGTTTATGGATGCAGATAGAAGAGATGAATCACAAAATTAGTTTCTATCACAAACACGAAGAAATTTCTATGAAGATGGATAAGATTATAAATGACCAAAGGCCTGCAGGCATCAAATTTGGTCTGGGTTTCATCGAAGGAGAATCATAAAATAGATCAAAGGCCAAAAATATAGAATCCATAAAGAATGAAGATAAGAAATAGGTTGATCAAGGAAAAACGTCTTATGCAAAAGAAAGTAATAATGCCAGGCACAAAAGGAGAATTAACAATGATGGATTCACCAATGTCACACATCAAAGAAGAATAAGACCTATGGTTCCTACGTCAACATGGCAAAGACCATCACCCAGGTTTTGTTTTCTAGTTTCTGTTTTAAATGCAATCGCTATGGACATAAAATATTAGACTGTAAATATAATGTAATACCAAGGAATTTCACTAGTAGAAATGCTTTTTCTCCTCTGATGAATTATACAGTAGAATGTTATAACTATCATAATTTTGGGCACATTGCAAGAAACTGTAGAAGTACATTTGCATCAAATCAATTTTAGGGAAGAAAATTTCAACCAAATAGGATGAGACAAAATAGAAAAATTCCTGAAAAATATGCACAATCTATTGATAAGGGAAATGCAAAACAAGAGCCCAAAACTACTATCAAAATAGAGTGGAAAGGAAAAGAGCAACTTAAGGAAGAAAAGGAATCCTTAATCGTACAAACAACATTTAAAGCATAGAATAAATATGTACCATGGATACTTGATAGTGGATGCTCCAGTCATATGACAGGTGACAAACAAAAATTTGAGAAGTTATAGAAATATGAAGGTGGTTCAGTAAAGTTTGGAAATAATGATGGAGCTAAGATAGTTGGCAAAGGTTCAGTTAAAATTAGTGACAGAAAAATTAAGTTAGAAGAAGTATTGTTTGTGGATGGTTTGAAACATAACTTGTTGAGCGTAAGTCAGATTTGTGATAAAGGTCATGAAGTAGTTTTTATGAAGTAGGGTTATGAAGTTAGAAAAACCAACAATGGAAAATTGATAGCAACTGGATCAAGGACATCTGGCAACCTGTACATGCTCTCAGAGACTTCAGGAGGAGCTTGTTTTATTAGACAGGAAGAAGAAAATTGGTTGTGGCACAAGAGACTCAGTCATATCGGTTTTGATAATCTAGTAAAAATTAGCTCAAAAAGGGCAGTGAGAGATATTCCCACCATCAAGAAACCTCGCAAACAACATTTGTACTTCATGCCAAAAGGGGAAGCAAACTAGAGTCACATTCAAAACAAAAGAGTACTACACAAGCAAACCTTTGGAACCGATACACACTGATTTATGTGGACCCATGAGAACACAAAGCATAAATGGTGACAAATATTTTATGTTGTGCATTGATGACTATTCCAGAATGACATGGATATTTTTCTTGAAGCATAAATCAAAAGCTTTTAAAATGTTCAATATTTTCAAAAACCATGTTGCGAATGAAACATGGAAGAGGATCAAATGTTTAAGATCAGATAGAGGAGGAGAATTCATTTCAGAGGAGTTTATAGAGTACTATGAAAAATATGATATTAGGAGACAGTTTTTAGCATCCAGGACACCTCAGCAGAATGGAGTGGTAGAAAGAAAGAATAGGACAATGCAGGAAATGGCACGGACCATGTTGGCTAAAAGCAGAGTAGCAGACATATTTTGGAAAGAAGCAGTCCATACTATGGTGTATATCCAAAATAGGTACATGCTGAGAACACATGAAAGCAAAACTCCTTATGAGTTGTGATTCGATAAAAGGGCAACAACAAAATACCTCAAAGTTTTTGGCAGCAAGTGCTACATCAAAATAACTGAAGATAATCTTGGTAAGTTTGAAGATAGAGTGGATGAAGGTATTTTTGTTGGTTATTCATAAAAAATCAAAGCTTACAAATGCTACAACAAGAGGCTAAAGAAAATTGTGAACAGTGTCGATGTTAAATTTGATGAAGGTAGAGAACGAGTAATTAGCTATGAAACGAACTACCCAATTTATGAAGAGGTTATTGAAGGAGATGAGGAAAACAAAACGAAAAAGATATAGAAAATTGACTCAGATGATTTAAGTTGTGATTCAGAAGTGGAAAAAAATAAGAAATTCAAAACAGGCAGCTGGTAGAAAAATCATCCTAGAGAGCAAATAATTGGAGACCCCAAAGTTGGTGTTCAGACAAGAAGAAGAGTAGTAACTAACTACTCTCTATTATCCAAAGACTGAGCCCAAAAATGTTGTTGACGCAAGCAAATATGAAAGTTGGATGAAGACAATAAATGAAGAATTAGATCATATCGATAAAAATGAAACTTGGGAGTTAGTACCTAGACCTGCAAATAAAATATAATCGGGACTAAATGGATTTTTTGAAACAAATTGAATGAAGATGGACAGGTAGTCAGAAATAAAGCAATATTGGTATGTAAGGGTTATGCACAAGTTGAAGGTATTGACTTTGAGGAAAATTTTGCACCAGTAGCTAGACTAGAGGCAATTAGAATGTTTCTGGCTTTAGGCAGTCTACAAGAATTTCAAAGTTTATCAAATGGATGTGAAATCAGCGTTTTTGAATGGGAAACTTGAAGAAGAGGTTTATATTGAGAAACCAGATGGTTTCCAACTTGGTGATGATCCCAACTTGGTTTGCAAGTTAAAGAAAACATTATATGACTTAAAACAGGTACCCCAAGCATGGTATGCAAGGCTAGACAACTATCTCACTCAAAAAAGGTTTAAGAAAGGTATGGTGGATAGTAATTTGTATGTCAAAACATAAAATGGGCATCTTATTGTTCTTTTTATATACGTAGATGATATCATATTTGGCAGCAACAAAGATGAGTCGTGTAAATATTTAGCAAATAAGATGCAGAAATAATTTGAAATGTCAATTATTGGTGAACTTTCGTATTTCCTCGGGTTGCAAGTTAATCAAAATAAGAAGGGCATATTTATTTCTCAAGTTAAATATGTGAAAGAGATGTTAAAAAAGTTTACAATGGAGGATTGTAAGCCAGTTAGCACTCCCATGATGACAGAGTTGCAAGTTGAGCAAGGATGACAAATCTCCACTTGTTGATCAAACCATGTACAGATCTATGATTGGAAGCTTATTGTACCTGACAGCTACCAGACCAGATATTTTGTAGGCAATATGCATGGTAGCATGATTTCAGGCTAATCCCAATGAGACTCATGTGACAGCAGTGAAGAGGATTCTTCGGTACCTCAAGGGTACTATGGAGTATGGGTTATGGTATCCAAAAGGTAAATACTTCACCCTTATTTTGTATTTAGATGCATATTGGGTAGGATGTGTAGATGACAAAAATAGTACCAATGGAGGTGCATTCTATCTTGGAGACAGATTGGTCACGTGGCACAGTAAGAAACAAGAGTCAGTTTCTTTATCGATAGTAGAGGCAGAATATATTGCAGCGACAACATGTTGTACACAGGTATTGTGGATGAAACAAACCCTAAAAGATCTTGATATTAGCTTCAATGAGCCAATATCAGTTAAGTGTGATAACACCAGTGCCATTAACATCTCCAAGAATCCGGTTATGCATTCACGCACAAAACACATTGCTATCCGGTATCACTTTTTGAAGGAGAAAGTTGCGAAAGGTGAGGTTAAGTTGGATTTTGTTCCAACTATAGAGCAAGTAGCGGATATCTTCACAAAACCATTGCCCAAGGAAGTTTTTGAGTACCTTCACAATAAATTGGGAGTGGTCACACTTCCCAAGAATTGACTAGCTCCAGGGATCACATTCTTAGGGGGAGCATTTAAGTATTTGATTATATTTTTTCTCATGTTCATGATTTTTGCTAAGTGTAATAAATTTTCCCTGAGAATGTTGTGCATGGACTCAGGGGGAGTCTACAGTAGCCCTTTGGTATTATTGTCAAAGGGGAAGAAGAGTTACAAGAAATTGCACATGTGTTGCCAACAATTCCAAATGGGGATATTGTTGAGCAAGGTGCAGCAACAGTATTGTCATTGTTCTCAACACAGTCAGATAGATCTATTGATGCAGTGGACAGGAAGTTCAAAATCTATTCAGATGCATAATATAGGAGTTCAAAGGTTATTCAGAGTATGTACAATGATTTTCCAAGAAGACCAAAGTGGCCCATATGCAAAAGATCAAAGAAAAAGACAAGTAAAAAAAGTGTCACGATATCGCGACATATACAACAGGCAAGAAAAACTGTCATGATTTCGCGACATGTTGGAAGAGAGAGAAAAAGAAGGAAAAACTATCATGATTTCGCGACATGTTGGAAGAGAGAGAAAAAACATGAAAAACTATCATGATTTCGCGACATGTTGGAAGAGAGAGAAAAAGCAAGAAAAACTATCATGATTTCGTGACATGTTGGAAGAGAAAAAGGCAAGTGGAAAAACTATCGCGATTTCGCGACATGTTGGAAAAGAAAAAGGCAAGTGGAAAAACTGTCGCGATTTCGTGACATGTTGGAAGAGAAAAAGGCAAGTGGAAAAACTGTCACGATTTTGTGACATGTTGGAAGAGAAAGAGAAAGCAGGAAAAAGTGTCACGATTTCGCGACAAGTTCGAAGAAAGAGAACAAGTAAGAAAAGTGTCACGATTTCGTGACATGTTGCATTTTCACGACTAAAATAGGAGAGAGAAAGTAAGTTGGAAAAGTGTCACGATTTCGTGACATGTCGCATTTTCGTGACTAAAATAGGAGAGAGAAAGTAAGTTTGAAAAGTGTCGCGATATCGTGACATGTCGCATTTTCACGAAAAAAGAAAGAGAGGAAGCATACGGAAGCAGAACTGTCATGATTTCATGAAAAAAGCAGAAAACAAGACTTTAAAAGTAGAAGTGTCGTGATTTTGCAACAAAAGAAAAAAAGTAAAGTACAAAATCAGAAGTGTCACGATTTCGTGACAAAAACAAAGAAGTAAAGTACAAAAGTAGAAGTGTTGTGATTTCGTGACAAAAGCATAGAAGAAGACTTTGAAGGTAGAAGTGTCGTGATTTCGTGATAAAAGCAAAGAAGCTAAGTACGAAAGTAGAAGTGTCACAATTTTGTGACAAAAGCAAAGAATCTAAGTACGGAAGCAAAAGTGTCACGATTTCATGTCAAAAGCTAAGTTGAAGACTATGGAGGCAGAAGTGTCGTGATATCGCGACAAAAGCAAAGTCGATGTCTACGAAAGCAGAAGTGTCATGATATCGTGACAAAAGAAAAGATGAAGTATGCAGAGGCAGAAATGTCATGATATCATGACAAAAGAATAGAGAAAGCGTACGGAGGTGAAAGTGTCACGATATCGTGACATGTATTTTCGTGGGCCAAAGCTAAGAGAAAGAGCAAGGAGAAAAAGTGTCGTGATATCGCGACATGTATTTTTGTGGTCCGATGCAAAGAGAAAGAGCAAGGAGAAAAAGTGTCATGATATCGCGACATGTAGCATTTTCACGGTCCGATGCAAAGAGAAAGAGAGAGAAAGAAAAAGTGTCACGATATCGTGACATGTATTTTCATGGCAACAACAACAAAAGAAGCTACAGAGGCAAAAATGTCACAATTTCATGATAGGTCATAAATGCGCAAGTCAAGAAGGAGAACCTGACTGAAATGATAAGTATGACAGTGGACCGACATCACTACGAAATTTACAGGGGCAGTTGAAGCCGACGAAGACCGATGACAACCGACTAAAATTAGAGTTTATAGTTGTTATGAAAGCTAACTAATATTAGGATTTAAAGTCGACTAAGATTAGGGTTTTCATCATGAAAAATACTATTATAAAAGGAGGGCTATTTGGATAATTGAAGGAGTGTCGAAGGTGTGTGAAACATGGTCATTGTGCACAGAGAGCAAGTCTTGTCGAATCGTGCTAAGTGCAAAATTTGCAAAGGGATTAGAGTGCGCAAAATAGAGAAGACGATCGTGAAGTTCAATTGTAACGAAGTAGAGTGTGCGAAGTGATTGCGCAGAGAGAGCAGAGTGTGCAGAGAGCACAAAGGTGAAGAAGACCAGTCAGGGTCTTGCAAAAGCAAATATAAATAAGGGGTTGGTGCTCCTTCTAGGTGGTGTTGGTAAATCAGGGGTTGGTGCTCCTTTCTATTGGTGCAGAGAAATCAGTGGTTGGTGCTCCTTCCAGTTGGTGCTGGTAAATTGATTGTAAATTTGGTGCTTTGTAAAGGCTGGATTTGGATGGTAGTCCAAACAGTCAATTTTTGAGGAGTAGCCACTTTGGTGAACCTCGTTAAATATTGTGTTGTGTGATGCTCTTTTGCCATACTTGTTGTATCTAGTAATAAGTTTTAATTGTTGTGATATTAAGAGCTGTATATTTAAGTTTATAGAGCTACACTGATTCACCCCCCCCCTCTCAGTGTCATTGTAAGACTAACATAAGGATAGTCTACCACCAGTTTCATAAAGGTACAATTTCCATATAAATTACTTTCCATAAAAGGAAGTTATAAGGTTATATTATAAGGTTGAATTATTGAAATAAATCAATCTTCATTTGAAAGTAAAAATTAGGGAAATTAAATATTAAAGTTTTCTAATATTTGGAAAGAATAACCTAGGAGAAATAAGAAATACTGCTTGGAATCAAGTCATTTAAAATTTGCAAATATTAATGTGTTCTAATTTTACAAATTTTGGAGTCATAAGGGCTACAACTCCAAACTAGGTTAGTGGAAATTGGAAAAAATCCAAGGGATATAAAAATAGGTTATTAAATATTTTTACTAAGGTTGGAAAATTATAATATTCTTGTATCAAAAAATTATCTCAAGGGACAAAAGAAATCCAACATTAAAACCTCTTCAAAATTGAAAAGTGCTTAGTTCAATAGGAGTAATAAGGGGTTAAGAAGTTGATTTTTGATATTTATAAAATTCGTACAAAATCAACCAAAATTGAACTATAATTTTACAAAAGCACTAGGAAGCCATAAAGTACTAAAAAAAATCATGGGGTTTTGGTATATAAATTTAGGTGCAAGTTAGCATATTATAGGGAACATATATTGGTTCAATTTTTTGAAGACCAAATATAGTAGCAGATAGCAAAAGTATGAAGTAAAAGGAATAAAAACTATTCTAGTAAATCTTAAGGATGGAAGAGGTATAAAAAAAAGTATTGTATGTTCTAGGATTAACCACCAATTTTATTTTTATTTCTCAACTCATGGATCAAGACTTAACTGTTGAGTTTAAGGTTATCACTTATAGAAAGTAATACCACATCTCTAGACAGGGAAGAATGATAGTATTAGGATCATCTAAAAATTATCTATCTATCCTAGACACTACTATTAACTCAACTCTTTTAGTCAATGCTTTAGAACTATGGCACAAACAACTAGGATATACTAGTGAGATATCAATGAAGTAATTATTCAGATATCAAATGGTATAAGGGCTACCCAACTTATCTCCAGAAACTACTGTATGTGCAAAATATTTAGAAGGTAAACAACATAGAATTCCTTCTGAACTTCGTCAACATAGAACTCAACATCCTCTAGAAATAATATATATATAAAGGACATAAATACTTTTAGATATTTGTTGATGATCATACTAGAAAAATATGGGTATATTTCATGAAGTACAAATCAACAACATTTAAATACTTAAAAAAATTCAAGCTTTAATTGGAAAAACAATTATGAAAAACCATAAAAGCATTTCGTTCAGATAGAGGAGTACAATTTATTTCTAAATAATTTGAATCTTTTCTTGAAGACAATGAAATCATAAGATATCTTACTACAACATACTCACCTCACAAAAATAGAATTGCAGAAAGAAGAAATATATCAATAATGGAAATGGTAAGATGTATGTTAAAAGAAGCACAATTTAATAACAAATATAGGGTTGAAGTAGTGCAAACAATAGTATACATACAAAAGAGACTACCAACAAAAATACTCAATAATATCACACTAAAATAAGTATGGTCAGGATAAAATCCCAACATAGAAAGACTAAAAATCTTTGAATGCAAAGACTACATGCATATTCCAAAGCAAAAGAGGACCAAGTTAGATGACAAAACTATGACGCGAATATTTGTTGGGTATGACAATGAATATGTAAGATACATAATATTAGATCCATCTACAAATAATATTTATATTAGCAAAGATGTAATATTTAATGAGAAAGTTAAAATCAACACAGATGAATCTAGTGGTGATACAAAAATTCTCCTGAATCTACCTGAAGAAGATGCAATGAGTATGGATCTAAACTTAGAAGAATAGGATACATAAGCGTCAAATTTACTGCAAAGAAAATAACCAATATGGCTCAGAGATACTCTCAAACAATCAAATATAGAAAGGATGTTAGATATTATAGCTACAGGACCTCAAACTCACAACATGACCAGAATAAACATTGGAATACAAAGTAACATAGTGCAACCAATATCATCTTCTCAAACACTGAAAAACTCACACTCGAAAGCAACCATAGAATTTGAATATGCATCACTCAAGAAGAATAAGATATGGTATTTAGTAAACCTACCTCCTACAAAAATATAGTGGGGTGAAAGTGGATGTACAAAATAAAATACAAAGCAGATGAAAAACTTGATAAATATAAATCTCAACTAGTGGCCAAAGGGTATACTTAGATAGAGGGAATTGACTATGAAGAAAAATTCACACCAATAGTTTGAATGACTACTATTCAAACGATTTACGCTCTAACAACTCATCAGATGGATGTAAAAAGTGCATTTCTTAATGGTGACTTAGAGGAAGAAGTCTATATGACACAAGCTGAAGGCTTTGTCATTCAAAGGTAGGAAAGTAAGGTATGAAAATTGAATAAATCTCTATATAGCTTGAAACAAGATCCTAGAGCATGGAATATCAAGATAAATAATCATCTACTACATCATAAATTCAATAGAAGTACAACATTTCCTAGTCTATATACCAAGAAGATTGGAAATGATATCTTGATTGTCATAGTATATGTTGATGACATAGTAATTAATAGAAGTTTATAAAATTTAATAAGTGATATAAAAAAAGGATCTAGAGAATGCTTTTGAAATAACAGATTTTGGGCTAATG
Source organism: Wollemia nobilis (assembly GCA_028583015.1). Taxonomy (NCBI): domain Eukaryota; kingdom Viridiplantae; phylum Streptophyta; class Pinopsida; order Araucariales; family Araucariaceae; genus Wollemia; species Wollemia nobilis. The sequence continues at coordinate 4,858,909 of JAQPPZ010017107.1, read as the reverse complement.
AACTACTACCTTGGTTTAGATATTTATCAAGGAGAAAAAAAAAATAGTTATTACTCAATCAAAATATGCAAAAGCCCTTCTTGAAAAATATAAGATGATAGAATGCAAGCCCAAAGATACACCTATCGAACAAGGAATTCAACCATAAAAAAATGATAAAACATCATTAGTTTCAACAATAATGTATCATTAGTTGATTGGAATCCTTCTATACTTAATAAGAAACTGACCAGATATAGTATTTTTAGTAAATTATCTTTTATAGTTCATGCAAGAACCAAGAGAAAGTCATTGGAAAGCTACGAAAATAATATTACAATATATCAACAAGACTACAAACTATGGACTAAATTATATGAAGAATGTCAAATAATTATATATATAATGATACTCAAATTTATACTATGTTAGGTCTATTTATGATAGGAAATATACCTCAGGTTATGTCTTCTATCTCGGATTACGGCCCAAATCTTGGCACAACAAGAAACAACATACAGTAGCACAATCATCAACTAAAGTAGAATATAGAGTAGCAAGAGATACAACCTTTGAAGCCCTATGGATTAACAAGATCAAATAATCATATTGAATCCTTACTTGATTCATCTTATTCCCCTCCTCCTTTTTCTGTAAGGTTCTTGTGTTTTCATTAGTGGATACATTGCTCCTACCATTGAGCAACTACTCCTAGGTATATGACATGATGCAAACCAATCACCTAAAGAGGATAGCTTAGTTTTAAGATCCATCCATCATATTAGATAATAGTCCTAAGTGTGCTAGGATTATAGAGGTCCTACCATTTATGGAACACTTTTAGTTACTATCGAAAGGATTCTAGGACTCCAATTGATGGTAGGATGTAACTTAGTTACCATTAAAAAGGGTATAATTCTTTGTTGGTCTAGTTAATGGTTAACTTTACCTCATGGCATGGGGAGCTTCAAACATACTAGAATTATATAATGTATAACTTCCCTTGCTAGTGTCTTCTTTAGATCATCTACTTGATATATGGAGAGTATTTTATGGCCTCTCATTTTACTTAGCTTCAAGCAACAATATTGTTCATAACTTCTCTTTTGGGTAAGGGTTTACCCCATGTAGTTAAAATTAACTATAGAATGAATTATTTAGGTTAGTAATAGTGTAATTACTTATAATGAATCTCTAGCATGTATGATTGATGGAATTTATGTTAAATATATTATCGGAGAAGAAGACTTAGGCATTTCAAAAGTAGAGCATGCACTAGAAGGTAAATTCTAACAAGTCATCCTTGAATAGATTTGATATCAACAAAAGGGACTTGAGGATTATAAGTATCACACATTTCTTATTTAGTATTTACGATGTTAAAATCTTGAAAACTTCCAATGGATGACCTTCAGGTAGGATATAGGTACTTCTAATGACCAACTTTCAGGTAGGATCCAAGTTGCTCTTATTTTTTCCAAATGCATACCCAACCCTTTAGGGGTACTCATATAGATATAAGTGATGATGAATGGGAATTTACAATTACTTTAGATTATAGATTAGATGATGATACATATTTGCTTTACTAGCCTCATCATGTTTTGGTTGTTAAATTAATATCCCAACTTTTTGATGGCAACAACCATCACAAATGAGTTTCTAAAATTTTTAAACTTGCACTAAGTTACTAAATAAGTTAAGGTGATTTCTTGGATATCCATGCTCATCAATGACCTATTTGGAAACAATATCACCATGGTTATTATAAGTGAATGTGAAATAGGTCATGAAAAAATGTGAAGTGTAACAAATAAATAAGGGATAAATAATTAAGTTTTTAGGATTGTTGCTACCCCTTCCCATTCTAGATCATAATTTAGAACACATATTCATGGACTTCATTGAGTTTCCTCTAAATTTAGAGTTAAAATAATTATTTTTATTGTGATGGATTATCCTTTCAAGTATGCTCATTTTTATGTCTTCCAGTTTTGTTTCACTACTAGTAAGGTTGTTAAGGTATTCCTTCATTCTATTTTAAAATTGCATGGTATGCAAAAGTTTATTGCTTGTGATAGTGATCCTATTTTTACTAAAATACTTTTGATGGATATTTTTTACTCTTAGTGCGACTTAGCTTCATATAAGATCTTCTTATTATCCTCAATCAGATGGCTAAATAAAAACAATGAACAAGTGCCTAGGTACATATAACCAAGATAAAAAAAATTAATAGAATGATTGTATAATACTTTTGATCATCTTACCACTAATTTGTTTTCCTTCAAGATATTTTATGATAAGAAACCCTCATCCTTGGTAGACTATCTTTTGGGCTCTACTATTGTGGTTTAGGTGGATGATTTCCTACAACTCCTTAAGAATATTTTATGTAAAGCCCAAAATTATATGAAGTGAAAATAATATTTACATCACTTTGAATAAATTTTTTAGGTGGGAAATATGATCTTGTTGGTCTTCATCCATGTAAACAACTTTTAAAAACCAAATCCGTACGAAATATTACACCTAGATTATGTGGTCTCTATAATACATTTCAATGGATTAGGAAGATGGTATATCACTTGAACTTCCTCCTACCTCAAAATACACCATATTTTAAATGTTTTATTTGTCTTAATTGGATAGTTGGTTAGAAGGTGTAGTCAAAAGAAAAGCTTTTAGAGCTGGATGAAGAAGAACAAGTTGACCTATAGCCTGAAGTAGTGTTGTACTTGTGGATCCATAGTTTGTGGTCTCACCAAGTTCAGGATCTCATCATCAAGTGATAGGGCCTTCCTAAAGAAGATACAATATGAGATATAATGACCATTCTCTAAAATTTTCTAGCTTTGATGACAAATTTTTGAGTTGGGGGTCATGCAATGACCATGATATAACCAAATTGAATGTCTTAATTTGTTGGCTTAGATCCCTAGGTTAAGATAGTCAACCATTGAATATTACAGTTAGGTTTTGTTACTTCATTAGAATATAAATGTGAGAGATGTGATGTAGATGGAAATAATTCATTTTATATAACTTCTATTTCCTTTCATTTGTATGAGAGACTTTGTGCTCTCTAAGTTGCTTGGATTATTTTAGGCCTTAGAATCTAAGTTCTATTATACTCTGTTGTTCTAGAATCAAATTTTGGTATGATTATTTTGGTGTATATTATTTTCATTGCTACACTTCTAAAATTTATTGCCATAATTATAATTTTGTATGATTTGTTTCATTACATTAGACTTCCCCCTTATTTGTTTTTCATTTTATCATATATATTTTTTTAGAATTTATTTTTTTCTTCATATTGTTTCTAGATAAACTTCCTCCTTGGATCACCAATTCAAAATGGATCTTCTAGTACATATAGCTTGAACTTTCCTACACCTTTAATTGAACTTCTAGACATAAAATAAAATAATAGATTGTTGGCACGTAATCTATAGTGACCATGACTTTAGAATTTAAGAATTAAAATTTTATTATATATCATTTGACTATTATGTCTTTTTGAAATATATGCATGAGTAAGATATTTTATGGTTCATCTTAATAAGGTTTCTGAAACAATATAGTTAGCACTAAATACATTCAATTATTATTTTTAATTATAAAAATTAAATTAGAAATAAATTGTGAAGTGGGATGGACAATGCCTTGAATTTGAAAGATTCACTCACCTATCAAATCAAATAACCAATAATAGGTTGTACAACTAGAAATTAAATAAATTAAAATTATTTCAATTACATCAATAAGACCAAAATAGTATATTTGATCAAGGACTTGTCCCTTCTAGATTTAAACCTTGGATTTCCTATTCAAAGTTCCAAGCTTTAACAACATCCAAAGTCAAAAATCTCGACATCCTCTTATCATATTTTGAAGAGTACTTTTTGTATTGTTGATTTGATAAGAAATTTTCTTAGTTTTTCTATTCTCAAATCTTCAAAATGATTCATTAATGACTTTAAAGTAAAGTATCCTCATATGCAATCTTCTGATGTACTTGTAGGTTTCCCATTCCATTACAAAACAATTTTTGGTCTCCCCTACTCCTACCATGCAAAATACATATTCGTTCTCACCATGTCTCTTGAGGATTTGTCCATCTCCTAGTTAACAAAAGATCAGACTCACTCACAGGATTTAGATCAGACTACTACCTTTGCAAATACCGTCAGCACGCACTGAGAGGATTCATATCAGACTACTCAGGTGCGCACTGAGAGACTGAGAGGATTCAGATCAGACTACTACCTTTGCAAACAGGCTGCCCCCAAACAGGCTGCCCCCGAGGTTTGAACCTGAATGTCTTCTTAGTAAATGTCTGGCTAGACAAATGCTTACCAATCCACCTAACCCTTGGGGTTCTTTGACCCATATATCACTAACTGTGTAAAATGGTCGGTGCATACAGAAAGACCCTACTTACGGCCAATAAAATGGTCGGTGCATATGTAAGACCCTACTTACGGCCAGTAAAATGGTCGGTGTATACAGTAAGACCCTAGTTAGGGCTCCATGTGGGTGTGGGCAGTCGTTCCCAGTCGTTCTAGTTGTCCCACTTTGGTCTTCAATATGGAGCTTCTGTTCCGTGTGGAAAATCATAACGTCGAAAGCAACGGAGAAAATTTCGCCTTTCCTTCCGCTTCGAGTACGTTACCATTATAAAAAAAGGGCGCGGGGTCTCCAAACGCATACAACTACGGAACCCAGCTGCCACATTCATCTGTATGGCAAAAAGGAAAATGGAACAACCCCTCTCATGCGCAGGTTCCAGATCCCAGCGCAAGGAATGCAACCCGGAATGCGTGCTGGCTCCGCATTTTCCATCGAGCGATCCCCACAAGTTTGCCGTCGTACAAAAAGTGTTTGGAACAAGCAACGTCGTCAAAACGCTTCAAGTAATTAGTTCAAAACCCCCTTTGTCTTGTTTTTTTTTAAAGGCAAATCCCTTTTGTTATTAATTCAAAACTACGGTTCGTTCAAATCGAGGGAAGGCTCACAACAGCTATCGTTGCTTTAAATAGAGATGGAGCTCACAAGTACTCGATGCTGCTGTTATCATTTGGTTTGGCTTTTTTTGGTTAGGTAAGATAGTGAGGCTCATGGTTCTGATGTGGTCTTTCAGGGCCTTCCGGAGGAGAAGAGAGCGGATGCTGTGAAGAGTATGGTGTATGAAGCGACCGCCAGGTTGGACGATCCCGTTCATGGCTGCACGAATTTAATCGATCGGCTGCGAAGGCAAGTTTCTGAGCTGAAATCGCAGCTGGCAGCCTCGCAGGGCGAGGTTGGTAGCGTCAGTTTGCAGAGGGATAGGCTTGTCTGCATGCTATTCAATGATGATGGTGGACATGAGGGGCTGTGGGAGCCATTGTGGGAAGCAGAGTTTTAAGAGAAGAGTTATGGTTTTTTAGCTAAACGATCAAAACACATGCAATACAAATTTATTATAGCAAATAAAAGTATGGCTTATAGCACCAAGATTTGAAAATTGCGTCATGTTTATCAATGATATCGTTATATTTTAAATTTCAATAATACAAACTGAGACATAAATTATAATGGTATTCTTGAACTTTGTCTAAATATCGATTATTATTTGTTTTTGATATTTTTTCTGGTTTGAGGGCGGAAAATGAACGCATCATAGCCAGAAAACGAAGAGGCTTCTGCAACTGAGGACAAAGAAGATAAGCGTAAAGGGAGACAGATAAGTCTTTGATTTCTGTTGTTTTTGGAATTAATATCGAGTTTCAAAAGAGGTATCGTAGAGCTTTCAGAAATCCTTTTTTTGTTTTTTTTTTAAGGTTGAAAAGCTGCTATAGTGAGGCCACCATTTTTATAGATATTGAGGAAAGTTTTGAAAAGCTGATATATTGAGGACACTTTTTTTATAAATAAAATTTGGGTTTATTGTAGGAGAGAAATGTTTGTTTTCTTTTTCTTTTGTTGTTGTTATTGGTGTCCTTAAGTAAAAAATTGAGGTGTTTATAAAATTTGGTGTCCTTAAGTTAAAAATTGAGGTGTTTATAAAATTTGGTGTCCTTAAGTTAAAAATTCAGGTGTTTATAAAATTTTCGTATTTGAATCTTGGATAAAAAATTACCTATTATTAATATTTTAATTTTTTTTAAAGGTAAATTTGTGTATTATTTTGTTTTTATTTTTTAATATTAGTTTTTAAATTATATATATATATATATATATATATATATATATATATATATATATATATATATATATATATATTTGGTCATTTAACAGTCTTCTTTCAATAATGATCTTTATAAAGTTGAGAGCTATGCTTATTAATAGGGATTTTAACATACAACCACCACCCACACACCCCTTCACACACTTGCCCATCACCCATGAAGCCTAGAACCAAAGCCACAACCACCCACGCCTCACACACTTGCCCATCACCCATGTAGCCTAGAACCAAAGCCAAAACCATTACACTATTTAAAATTTAATTTGAATGCACACTTTAAATATTTCATTTTTATTTTTTAATATTAGTTTTCAAAGTTAAAAAAAAATATTGGAGTTTGAAATTTTAAATATTGAAATGAAATGAAATAAAATATTTTAATTTCATCCGCGAGACCCAAATATGGTCTATGGGACCTCAAATATGGAATTACAACTGCTCAAATCATATCATATGATCTTTAATAACTTTGAGAAGGTTGTTCCTTCTCTTACTGATTTGGGTTAGTAATTATCCAACTTTTTTTATTTTACTGTTTTCAAATAACTCTGTCATAGACCCGTTTCCAAGTGTTTCTTTGTATTTGCCACGGATGTCTGAAAAACTCTGGAACTTATAGATGAAGTGTTCCTCTGTCTCTAATGCCCATGTGCTGCATAAATTACATATCCTTTCTTCCCATTGTTATTTGGGTGTTGTCCATTTCCCTGTTTCACATCTAAGCCTATGAGATCTAGTCCTTATCTGAGCAATGAGGATTTTTTCCTTCCACTTGACTTCAGCGGATTTTTCCTTGTGATCATATGTTGGGTTAAACATTGCAATATAATATTGTCTTTTCCTGCTTGTATTTTTCCACATTCCACTTGTAAACTTTTCATTCACATAACTTTTGATATCTTTGTTGAAATTTGGGCATTCATTTATGTTGGTTTCCAAAAGTTTCATCCATTTCTAATTTTGTTTCATCCATGTGTTCTTTCGCCTATGAAACTCTTCGTCCTTAGCTGCCCTTGGCCATCTGTCAATTTTCATATTTTTTGTTTTTTTTCAATTAACATAACAGCTTGGTCATAGCAATTGCTTCTAAAGGAAACATTTCAGTTTTAGCTAGAATAATTTCATAAGGGGTTGTGGCCTTAATTTTGAGAAAAATTATGATTAGATATTTTTGAATCCTATCTATTTGCCTCCATTTTTCCTTTGTTGTGCCACTAGGCCACACCTCGCAACCATACATAAAACCGGTGTAACAAGTAGGTCAAATAAAACCCTAGTGGTCTTCCAGTCCCACAACTCGACATACCTACACCTAGTTTGAAGTGCATACAGTGCTCTCCAACCGCTTTGAGTTCTTTTCATCCTACATGTATTCCAATTGAGTTTGTCATGAAATTCTATGCCCAGGTATTTGTATTCTACTACTACCTCAATTGGTTCTCCTACAAACTAAAATTTGAGTTGTTGCTTTTTATTTTTTGATGAAAAAATCATGATTTTTGTTTTTCTTGTGTTTACCTGCAATCCAACTTCCTTACAAAAGATTTATAGAGATCGAAGGTGATATCTTATATCTTTGGCTATTTTGGACACAAGAATTACATCATCTGCATACATGAGGAGTTTTACCACATATTTGGCTAAGTGCACACCCTCTCCCCCAAATTTGTTTATCCATTCTTCTAACTTGTCAATGTACAACCCAAATAAGGTAGGAGATAGAGGGAAACCTTGTTTGACACCTATGTCACTACCAAAAAATTTAGATAACCCTTCATGTGTTCTGATTCTAGCTTTTACATGCTCATATAATCTGTGAACTACTGCCCTATAGTGAATTGGAACCTCTAGCTCTTCCATTTTGCTCCATAATTTTTTCCTTGGCACTATGTCAAATGCCTTTTTGAAGTCTACAATACAACAAAAAGACTCTTATTTTTGTCTCATATTTTTTCCACTATTTGTCTGAGTGTGATACAGTGATCAACAGTTGAGTGCTTGGGCCTAAAACCTGCTTGTCCCTTTGCTCTCTTTCTCTTTTCTTCTACCCATATACTAATCCTATGCTCTATCATACTCTCAAACAACTTTGTAAAGAGAGGGTTGATCATGATAGTTCGATAGTTTGAGGGATTATTTACATCTCTACTTTTAAACAAAGGAATGGTCAAGCTGGTTGTCCACTTGATAAGAAAATCATTTTGTATGACCTCATTGAAAATTTCTTTGATCTGCGATGCCAGAATATCTACCCCCCATTTTATATGCTCTGCTTGAATATTTTCTATGTCATGGGCTTTACTAGTTGCTAACTTTTTTATCCCTTGAATAATGTCTTCATTTGTGAAAATTTATTTCTTGACAGTGATAATAGGGGGTGTCTCCTTCTGGTTACTATGCTGATACAATTGTTTTGAATACTCCAACCACTGATTAACTATTATGCTATTTTTAGCTTGCATCCTTTTTATGCTTAGCTCCTTCCAAAATTTCTTTAGTTCATGCTTCCCTAAGTAAATCAGTTCTTTCCTCCTTGTTCTAGTGTATTATTCTTTTTTTGCCCTTACCAGTTTCTCATATGCTTTTCTATTTTCTCTTGTTTTACCCATTGGTTCCTTTAGTAATATTCGCACTTCTTTGCAATCTTCATCGAACCATGGGTTGGTTGGGAAGCTATTCCTTTCTTTCTTTTGAGGTTTAGCTCTCTTGCATTTGTTTAGATCTTCTTGGATAATGTGCATTAACCATTCACTCTTACTGTAATCCATGCTACTATGAGGTAGTTTCTCCCTTTCCTGTAACTGTAAATTAAATTTAGGTTTCTTTCTTGGAAGTTAAAATATTTGACCACTTAGTTTGTTATTTAATGAATTTGACCCTTTTATTTTTATTTATTTATTATAATTAATTTAAGTCGTATTTTTTTCAAAATTCTTCTTTTTTGTCATCTTAAATCTATTCTTCTTGACAAAGGAGCTCTAATTTTTGAATACAAAGAGAAAATAAAAGGTAAGATAACATAAATGCATAGTGAACACATGGGAGTACAAAGTGGTTTGATATGCACATGTTCATGCACCTTGAAGTATTTTTTACTTTCATATATTTAATTTGATATTATTATGTTTATTATTTCATATTACATAGAACATATACATTTTATTATGAGTATTTTAAAGTATATTTAATGATTTTTTAAATAAGCTATGTGCGTGCATGGCATTTATTGGGGACCATTTCCCTTACAAAAACAAAAACATTATATGGCTTTGATTACATTTCTAACAAGTTAATTAAAGCATATCCAACTTTACCTTTCTATAAGAGATATTCTTAATTTACCTTTCTATCAAAGATATTCTTCATTTTCCTCAAATTTCTAAGTTTCCATAATGAAATCCTTTTATTTCAAAAGCCTTACAAAATTTAAATTATGTTAATATGAAAGTCAACACCATGAATGATTAAATATTTGTTTCCCAACTTCTATATCTATAAATATCTTGTTTATCACAACCTTACAAATTTTTAATATATTTTTTTAGGGTTATTATTCATTCCCCTAATATTTCAAGATATTATTTTCATTATTATTTTTTATTTCTATTTGTGGTTTAGCCCCACTTCTTGTTAATGCTTCTGATATTTTCTTTTATTTTCCTATATCAATATCCCTTTGAGTTTATGTTTTCTCTTTGTTTTTTCTTCTTGGTTCTTCTTCTCTTTATTCATTCCCAACAATACTTTCATCTTCATCAATATCTTCAATATTCTCACACTGCTCATAGTAAGACTTATCATCTTTAGGTTTTTCTTATTTTGAAGGATCTAAAGTGCAATGAATAACCTCAAAAGTATAATCCATTTTTATGTTTCCTTTGAAACCCTAAAGTGCAAGGATGCTCTATTGTAGTTGTTATTCTATCCTAAAACCCTAAATGGCTATGGATTTCCTACAACCTCATTTGTTTATTTTTATGCTCTTGAAAAGTGCAAGGGATAACATATTCACCATTTTCACTTCATTACTTGGAAGGATTCTATAATAATTAGGAAAATGAAGATGATTTATCTAGAATAAACTTGATCTCTTTTGCTCTCTTTGTTTTAGGATTTATCTCCACATATTATTTTACATCTTTAATTCCTTCTAAACTTACCAAATGATAGTGTAGATAGGTTTTATTTACTTCCTATTTTGGAGTGGAATATTCTTGATCTAATTTTGTTTCAGTTATTGTATAATTTGCTTGCTTCATCTTGATGTTTACCTCATGGTTAGATTTTTTATCTCTTTCTTCATAGTTTTCACTTCGTAAACTCTTACCATGTGTCTAATATCATAACAATTATGGTAACAAAATGTGATATATTCATAATCTACTTGTTGGTCCCATTATCTTGATTCAAATATAATCTTAATGGAATGTGGCAAAGATTTTGAAATATCCATAACAACACATATTCGAGTATATAGAATTTTTTTACTCCTTAGTAGTTGGTCCTTCCTTGGTGAATTTTCGTAGATTTTTTTAAATATTATTCAAAACATACTTATTTATAATCTTATATGGATGTCCAAAAAACCTAACCCACATTACAAGCTTCTTAATAGTTTCTTCCTCCATAAAAAAAATTTCATTCCATGGTCTCAAATAAAGTGCATAACTTCCCCTAAACCATGGGCCACCAACCATTAGTTTATCCCTAATTTTTGAATTAAAAAAAATAATGAGAAAACAAACTTTAGGAAGAAAAGTCACAAAATAATTTAAATTCAATCCCCACTTCCACTTGATCCAATTTTGAATCTCTAAAAATCTTGGCCATGACCTATTGAACTTAAATATTTATCATCTATTTTTAAAAACTATGATACCAAGCTCAATCATATCATCCTTGATATTTACTTCTAGTGTAACATCTGTTACCTAGATCAAACTTGACATGTATTCACTCTTTTGCTTATCTCCAACTTGGGCCTCTATACTTACAACTAAGGTATCTTGATTTATAGCTAGGGCATCTAACTTCTCATTAGGGCTTTCAAATATGACTTTCCTATCATAATAGCCAATGGAGCTCATGATGGTTTTCAAAGCCTTAATATTAATGTAAAGATAATATGAGACACTAGATGAAACTTAAAATATTATTACTATGTTTCTTATTCCATATTACATAGAACATAGAACATATACACTTTATAATGAGTTTTTAATATATTTAATGATTTTTTAAAATAAGCTATGTTTGGCCTCTATTGGAGAGCCTTCCCATTACAAAAATAAAACATTACATATCTCTCATGACATTTCTAACAAGTTAATTAAATCATATCCAACTTTACCTTTCTTAAGAGATATTCTTTATTCACCTTTCTATCAAAGATATTATCCATCTTCCTCAAATTGCTAAGTTTCCATAATCAACTCCTTTTATTTCAAATTCCTTCCAAGATTTAAATTATATTAAGATGAAATTTAACACCACGAATGGCTAAATATTTGTTGCCCAACTTCTATATCTATAAATATCTCATTTACAACAACCTCACATTTTATTAATACATTTTTTTAGGGTTCTTATTCATTTTCCTAATATTTCTAGATATTATTTTTATTATTATTTTTTATTTCTATTTGTGGTTTAGCCCCACTTTTTGAAAAATCTTGTGATATATTCTTTTATTTTTCTATATCAATATCCCTTTGAGATTATTTTTTCTCTTTGTTTTTGCTTTTTGGGTCTTCTTCTATGTTTTCATTCCCAACAATACTTCCATCTTCATCAATCTCTTCAATCTTCTCACACTGCTCATAGTAATCCTTATCATATTTAGGTTTTCCTTGTTTTTAAGGATCTGAAGTGCAAGAAATAACCTTAAAATTACAATTTTATTTATGTTTCCTTGTAAATCCTAAAATACAAGGATGCTCTCTTATAGCAATTACCTTTTTATTCTACCTTAAAAACCCTAAATGGTTATGGGTTTCCTACAACCTCATTTCATTATTATTATGCTCTTGAATAGTGTAAGGGATAACATCTTCATAACTTTCACTTTTATTACTTGGAGAGGATTCTATAATACTTGAGGAAAATGAAGATGATATACCTAGAACAAATGTGACCTCTTTTACTCTCTTTGTTTTAGGATTTATCTCCACATATTCTTTTGCATATTTAATTAATTTTAAACCTACCAAACTATAGTGTAGATAGTTTTTTTTACCTCTTCTTTTGGAGTGGAATATCCTTGATCTACTGTATAATTTCCTTGCTTCATCTTGAAGTTTATCTCATGGCTAGATTTTTTAATCTCTTTCTTCATAGTTTTCACTTTGCAAACTCTTACCATGTGTCTAATATCATAATAATTATACTAACAAAATGTGATATATTAATAATATACTTGTTGATCCCATTCTATTGATTAGGATATAATCTTAATGGAATGTGGCAAATATTTTGAAATATCTGTAACAATACATATTCGAGTATATAACATGCTTTAGCTCCTTAGTAGTTGGTACTTTTGTGGTGAATCCCCTTAGTTTTTTTTTTTAAATATTACTCAAAACATCCTTATTTATAATCTATTATGGAAGTCCAATAAACTAACCCACATTACAAGCTTCTTAATAGTCTCTACCTGAGCAAAACAAATTTCATTCCATGGTCTCAAATAAAGTGCATATCTTCCCCTAAACCATGGGCCATCAACCATTATTTTATCCATAATTTTTGAATTGGAAAACATAATGAGGAAATAAATTTAGGAAGAAAAGTCAAAATAATTTAAATTCAGTCCTCACTTCCACTTGATCCAATTTTGAAACTCTAAAAATCTTGGCCATGATCTATGGAACTTACATATTTACCCTCTATTTTTAAAAACTATGATATCATGCTCAATCATCTCATCCTTGATATGTACTTCTGGTGTAACATTTGTTACCTAGATCAAACTTACCATGTATTCACTCTTTTCCTTATATCCAACCTAGGCCTCTATACTTCCAACTAGCATATATTTATTTTCTAGCTAGGGCATCCTAACTTCCCATTAGGGATTTCAAATATGACTTTCCATCCATAATAGCTTATGGAGCTCATGATAGTTTTCAAAGCCTTAATATTAATGTAAAACTCATAGGATACTTTCCATAGGATCAAATATATAATAACCATAATATACTAAGGTCAAATAATAACATAACCATAATAATATAAGATAATATGAGATACAACTTACAATATTATTACTATGTTTATTATTTCATATTACATACAACATATAAACTTTATAATGAGTTTTTAAACTATATTTAATGATTTTTTTAATAATCTATGTGCGGCCTCTATTGGGGATCATTTCCATTACAAAAACAAAATATTACTTGACTCTGATTACATTTCTAACAAGTTAATTAAAACATATCCAACTTTACCTTTCTATAACATATATTCTTCATTTGCCTTTCTGATGGGGACCGAGAAAAACACACACAAACACACGCACTCGCACTCACGCAAATCCAAAAAATCTCATCTATTAAATCTAAAAATGCATATACAAACAGCCCACAGGCTTTACAATGGCTAGCCCATGGCTTAGCTCTACACTTCTACTCTCTGCGTGCATTCTCCGATCCACACCGACTAATACATAAAACTAGGTTTTTATAGAGGCCCCGACCCTCTGAAACACCTGTCACACATTAATTGGGACACCAACCCGATTTATTACAAAGACTGGGTTTTTATAGAGGCCCCAACCCTCTGGAACTTCAACACAAAAATCGGGACACCAAACCGATTTAAAAACCCCACTTCGCATGGCCCTGTCATCACCGCTCCCTGTCAGATTCTTTGCGCATCCATCCTTTTTGTTCCCTACGCTTTTTTGTTCTTGTTCGCCTTGACTATTCTCTAGGTGCCACGTGTCATTTTGGAATGGTCCTCGAAAACACTGTCTGCCACGGCTTTCCCGCCATGTCTTCCTTCTTCCTCGCATTTTTCTCTCTCCACCGTGATATCGCGACATGTCACGATATCATGACGGTTCAGCCCCTCTATGCTCCTTTGCAATATTGGTCGCGATATCGTGACAGGTCACGATATCGCGACCTTTCCACCTTCGTGCCTTCATTTCTAATTCTTGTCGTGATATCGTGACGTTGCGATATCACGACCGTTCTGCCGCTCCCTCCTTTTCTTTGATTTTCGTCGTGATATAGCGACTGTTTCATTGCCGAACCCCCAGCTCCATTTTATGTCACGACATCACGACGTCACAATTTCTTGATGTCGCGATATCATGACAGTTTCTGTTGTGAACTTCCTCCTTGCCTTCTGCTTCTTCTTCTTCTTCCTGAGTCGACTCTTTAGCACTGGCTTTCTTGCAACTGGATGCTTCTACATCAGATGTCCCTGGATGCTCCTACATCAGACACCTGGGCTTAGTGGAGAAGTGATCTTCACTTCTGCAAGGTCTAGTTGTTGCCTCCCGCAACACCCCCAGACATTGCTCTGCCTCAGAAGTCTGTTCCAACTCCCTCTCCTGGCTTAAATAACTTTTGTCTTCTATCGGACATATTCTGTCACTGTTGCATACTTCCTCTATAGCCTGCTTGCACTCCTATTCTGGGCCAGTTAAATTTTTACCTTCTTCCAGGCAGATCTTGGCACTGCTGCACTCTTTTGTAGCCTTCTTCAGCTTCAGCTTCTGATGCACTCCTGCACATTTCTTTTTTTGTCTTTCTTTATGCCTTCTGCATCGCTCCTCTTGCTATCATAATTTTATGTTGAGCCATTCCTCCTGTAGGGCTTGAAATTGCCACTGCAATGCCAAGAACTCTTCTTCTGGCACCATATCATTCTTGCTGTCCCGGCTTCTTCGAGGATGCATTTTTTTTAGCTTTACTCACAAAGCTCAACTAATTTCAATGTAGCTGCCTCACGTCCGGTGATCTGCTAACACACTTAGGAATCCTAAACTCTCTCTCCTCTCTCAGAACCCTCTCGTAGATCCTAGTGCAAACTGCCTCACGGTCGATGATCTGTTTACGCACTCAGGAACATTAGCTCTGATACCACTGATGGGGGACCGAGAAAAACACACACATCCACATGCACTCGCACTCATGCAAATCCAAAAAATCTCATCTATTAAATCTAAAAATGCATATACAAACAACCCGTAGGCTTTACAATGGCTAGCCTACGGCATTGCTCTACACTTCTACTCTTTGTGTACATTCTCTCGATCCACACCCGACTAATACATAAAACTAGGTTTTTATAGAGGCCTCGACCCTTTGAAACACCTGTCATGCATTAATCGGGACACCAACCCGATTTATTACAAAGACTGGGTTTTTATAGAGGCCCCGACCCTCTGGAACATCAACACAAAAATTGAGACACCAACCCGATTTAAAAACCCCACTCTACACGGCCCTGTCATTACCGCTCCTTGTCAGATTCTATGTGCTTCCATCCTTTTTGTTCCCTATGCTTTTTGGTTCTTGTCCACATTGACTATTCTCTGGGTGCCACGTGTCATTCTGGAATGATCACCGAAAACACCGCCTGTCGTGGCTTTCCTGCCATCTCTTCCTTCTTCCTCGCCATTTTCTCTCTTCGTCATGATATCACGACATGTCGCAATATCACGATGGTTCAGACCCTCTCCGCTCCTTTGCAATATTGGTCGCGATATCATGACAGGTCGCGATATCGTGACCTTTCCACATTCGTGCCTTCATTTCTAATTCTTATCATGATATCACGACCGTTCTGCTGCTCCCTCCTTTGCTTTGATTTTCGTCGCGATATCGCGACGTCGCGATATCGCAACTCGCAACATCACGACCATTTCGCTGCAGAACCCCCAGCTCCATTTTATGTCGTGACATTACGACGTCACGATTTTGTGACATCGTGATATCATGACAGTTTCTGCTGTGAACTTCCTCCTTGCCTTCTGCTTCTTCTTCTTCTTCCTGAGCCGACTCTTCAGCACTGGATTTCTTGCAACTGGATGCCTCTGCATCAGATGTCCCTGGATGCTCCTCCATCAGAAAGAAGAAGTAGAAGGCAAGGAGGAAGTTCACAGTAGAAACTATCACGATATCGCGATGTCGCGAAATCATGACGTCGCGATGTTGTGACATAAAACAGAGCTGGGGGTTCGGCAGTGGAACGATCGCGATGTCACGACGTCATGATATCGCGACAAAAATCAAAGCAAAGAAGGGAGCGGCAGAACGGTTGCGATATCGCGACAAGAATTAGAAATGAAGGCATGAAGGTGGAAAGGTCATGATATCATGACCTGTCGTGATATCATGACCAATATTGCAAAGGAGCGCAGAGGGGCTGAACCGTCGCGGTATCGCTACCTGTCGTGATATCGCGGTGGAGAGAAAAATGCGAGGAAGAAGGAAGAGATGGTAGGAAAGCCACGGTAGGTGGTATTTTTGGGGATCATTCTAGAATGACACGTGGCACCCAGAGAATAGTCAAGGCGAACAAGAACCAAAAAGCGCAGGGAACAAAAAGGATGGACGTGCAGATAATCTGACAGGAAGCGGTGATGACAGGGCTATGCAGAGTGGGGTTTTTAAATCGGGTTGGTGTCCCAATTTTTGTGTTGAAGTTCCAAAGGGTCGGGGCCTCTATAAAAACCCAATATTTGTAATAAATCGGGTTGGTGTCCCGATTAATGCGTGACAGGTGTTTCAGAGGGTTGGGGCCTCTATAAAAACCCAGCTTTATGTATTAGTTAGGGGTGGATCGAAGAATGCACGCAGAGAGTAGAAGTGTAGAGCTAAGCCACGGGCTAGCCATTGTAAAGCCTGCGGGATGTTTGTATATGCATTTTCAAATTTAATAGATGAGATTTTTTGGATTTGCGTGAGTGCGAGTGCATGTGGGTTTGTGTGTTTTTCTCGGTCCCCCATCAGTGGTATCACTAATGGGGGACCAAGAAAAACACACACACCCACACGCTCTCACACTCACGCAAATCTAAAAAATCTCATCTATTAAATCTAAAAATGCATATACAAACAGCCCATAGGCTTTACAATGGCTAGCCCACGGCTTAGCTCTACACTTCTACTCTCTGCGTGCATTCTCCGATCCACCCCGACTAATACATAAAACTGGGTTTTTATAGAGGCCCCGACCCTCTGAAACACCTATCACGCATTAATCGGGACACCAACCCGATTTATTACAAAGACTGGGTTTTTATAGAGGCCCCGACCCTCTGGAACTTCAACACAAAAATCGAGACACCAACCTGATTTAAAAACCCCACTCTGCATGGCCCTATCATCGCCGCTCCTTGTCAGATTCTCTGCACGTCCATCCTCTTTGTTCCCCGCACTTTTTGGTTCTTGTCTACCTTGACTATTCTCTGGGTGCCACGTGTCATTCTGGAATGATCCCTGAAAACATCGCCTGCCATGGCTTTCCCACCATCTCTTCCTTCTTCCTCGCCTTTTTCTCTCTCCACCTTGATATCGCGACATGTCGCGATATCATGATGGTTCAGCCCCTCTGCGCTCCTTTGCAATATTGGTCACGATATCGCGATAGGTCGCGATATCACGACCTGTCCACCTTCGTGCCTTCATTTCTAATTCTTGTCGCGATATCGCAACGTCATGATATCGCGACCGTTCTGCCGCTCCCTCTGCTTTGATTTTCTTCGCGATAATGCGACGTCGCGACATCGCGACCGTTTCGTTGCCGAACCCCCAGCTCCATTTTATTTCGTGACATCACGACGTCGTGATTTTGGGACGTCGCGATATCATGATAGTTTTTGCTGTGAACTTCCTCCTTGCCTTCTACTTCTTCTTCTTCTTCCTGAGCCGACTCTTCAGCATTGGCTTTCCCGCAACTAGATGCCTCTGCATCAGATGTCCCTGGATGCTCCTGCATCACTTTCTATCAACGATATTCTCCATCTTACTCAAATTTCTAAGTTTCCATAATCAACTCCTTTTATTTCAAATGCATTCCAAATTTTAAATTATGTTAAGATAAAAGTCAACACCGTGAATACCTAAATATTTGTTGCCTAACTTCTATATCTATAAATATTTCATTTATATCAACCTCACAACTTCATAATACCTTTTTTAGGGTTCTTAATCATTTTAATAATATTTCAAGATATTATTTTCATTATTATTTTTTATTTTTATTTGTGGTTTAACCCCACTTCTTGTTAACACTTGTGATATTTGCTTTTGTTTTTCTATATCTATATCCCTTTGAGTTTATTTTTTCTCTTTTTTTTTGCTTCTTGGGTCTTATTCTCTTTTTTTATTCTCAATAATACTTTTATCTTCGTTAGTCTTTTCAATATTATCACACTGCTCATAGTAAGACTTATCATATTTAGGTTTCACTTGTTTTGAAGGATCTAAAATGTAAGGAATAGCCTCAAAAATACAATTTTCTTTATGATTCCTTGGAAACCCTAAAGTGCAAGGATGCTCTCTTGTAGCAATTACCTTTTTATTCTACCTTAAAAACCCTAAATGGTTATGGATTTCCTACAACCTCATCTCTTTATTACTATGCTCTTGAAAAGTGTAAGGGATAACATCTTTACCACTTTTACTTTTATTACTTGGAGAGGATTCTATAATACTTGAGAAAAATGAAGATGATTTACCTAGAATAAAATTTACCTCTTTTACTCTCTTTGTTTTAGGATTTATCTCCACATATTCTTTTGCATATTTAATTCCTTCTAAACATACCGAATGATAGTGTAGATAGTTTTTTTACCTCTTCTTTTGGAGTGGAATAACCTCGATTTAATCCAGTTTCAGTTACTGTATAATTTCCTTGCTTCATCTTGATTTTTATCTCATGGCTAGATATTTTATCTCTTTCTTCATAGTTTTCACTTTGTAAACTCTTTCCATGTGGCTAATATCATTAAAATTATGGCAACAAAATGTGATATATTCATAATCTACTTGTTGGTCCCATTCTCTTGATTCAAATATAATCTTAATGAAATGTGGCAAATATTTTAAAATATCCATAACAACACATATTCGAGTATATAGCATGCTTTTTCTCCTTAGTAGTTGGTACTTCCTTGTGAATATCCATAGTTTTTTTTTTTTTTTTTTAATATTATTCAAAACATACTTATTTATAATCTAATATGGAAGTCCAAAAAATGTAACCCACATTGCAAGCTTCTTAATTGTTTCTAACTCAACAATATATTTTTTTTATTTCATGGTCTCAGATAAAGTGCATCTCTTCCCCTAAACCATGGACCACCAACCATTATTTTATCCCTAATTTTTGAATTGGAAAAAATAATGAGGAAAAACATTTAGGAAGAAAAGTCACAAAATAATTTAAATTCAATCCCCACTTCCACTTGATCCAATTTTGAATCTCTAAAAATCTTGGCCATGATCTATTGAACTTACATATTTACCGTCTGTTTTTAAAAACTATGATATCATGCTCAATCATCTCATCCTTGATATTTACTTCTAGTGAAACATTTATTACCTAGATTGAACTTGCCATGTATTCACTCTTTTGCCTATCTCCAACTTGGGCCTTTATAATTCCATCTAGGGTATCTTTATTTATAGCTAGGGCATCCTTACTTTCCATTAGGGCTTTCAAATATGACTAATGGAGCTCATGATGTTTTTAAAAGCATTAATATTAATATAAAATGCACGAATAATTTTCATAAGATCAAATATATGATAGCCATAATATATTAAGGTCAAATAACAATGTAACTAGAATAATATGAGATAATATGAGACACAAGATGAAACTTGTAAGATTATTACTATGTTTATTATTTCATATTACATAGAAAATATAAACTTTATAATTAGTTTTTTAAATTATAATTAATGATTTTTTTAATAAGCTATGTGTAGCCTCTATTGGGTACCATTCCCATTATAGAAAAAAAATATTATATGACTCTCATTACATTTCTAACATGTTAATTAAAGCATATCCAACTTTACCTTTCTGTAAGAGATATTCTTTATTTGCCTTTCTGTCAAAGATATTCTGCATCTTCCTCAAATATCTAAGTTTCCATAATCAAATCATTTTATTTGAAATACCTTCCAAAATTTAAATTATGTTAATATGAACGTCAACACCATGAATAGCTAAATATTTGTTTCCCAGATTCTATATCTATAAATATCTTGTTTATAACAACCTCACGATTTCTTAATACATTTTAGGGTTCTTATTCATTCCCCTAATATTTCAAGATATTATTTTCATTATTATTTTTTATTTTTATTTGTGGTTTAGCCCCACTTCTTGTTAACGCATATGATATTTGATTTTGTTTTTCTATATCAATATCCCTTTGAGTTTTTTTTTCTCTTTGTTTTTGCTTCTTGGATATTCTTCTCTTTTTTCATTCCTAACAATACTTTCATCTTCATCAATCTCTTCAATCTTCTCACATTGCTCATAGTAAGACTTATCATCTTTAGGTTTTTCTTGTTTTGAAGGATCTAAAGTGCAAAGGTATAACCTCAAAATTACAATCTTCTTCATGTTTCCTTTGAAAATGTAAAGTGCAAGGATGCTCTCTTGTAGCAAATACCTTTTTATTCTAGCCTAAAATACCTAAATGGTTATGTATTTCCTACAACCTCATTTATTTATTATTATGCTCTTTAAAAGTGTAAGGGATAACATAATCACCACTTTGACTTTTATTACTTGGAGAGGATTCTATAATACTTGGGGAAAATAAGGATGATTTACCTAAAATAAACTTGACCCCTTTTACTCTCTTTATTTTAGGATTTATATCCACATATTATTTTGCATCTTTAACTCCTAAACTTACCAAATGATAGTATAGATAGGTTTTCTTTACCTCTTATTTTGGAGTGGAATATCCTTTATCTAATCTAGTTTTAGTTACTGTGTAATTTCCTTGCTTCATCTTGAAGTTTATCTCATGGCTAGATTTTTTAATATCTTTCTTCATAGTTTTTACTTTGTAAATTCTTTCCAGTGGCTAATATCATAATAATTATAGCAACAAAATATGATATATTCATAATCTACTTGTTGGTCTCATTCTCTTGATTTAGATATAATATTAATAAAATGTGGTATATCTATAACAAGACATATTCGAGTATATAGCATGCTTTCGCTCCTTAGTAGTTGGTCCTTCGTTGGTAAATACACTTAGTTTTTTTTAAATATTATTCAGAATATTCTTTTTTATAATATGATATGGAAGTCCAAAAAACCTAATCCACATTACAAGATTCTTAATAGTTTCTACCTTAACAAAAATAATTCATTCCATGGTCTCAGATAAAGTGCATCTCTTCCCCTAAACCATGGGCCACCAACCATTATTTTATCCCTAATTTTTAAATTGGAAAAAATAACGAGGATAAAAACTATAGGAAGAAAGTCACAAAATAATTTAAATTCAATCCCTACTTCAACTTAATCCAATTTTGAATATCCAAAAATCTTAGCCATGATTTATGAAACTTACATATTTATCCTCTAGTTTTAAAAACTCTTATATTATGCTCAATCATCTCATCCTTGATATTTACTTCTAGTGTAACATCTGTTACCTAGATTGAACTTACCACACATTCACTCTTTTGCTTATCTCCAAATTGGGCCTCTATACTTCCAAATAGGGTATTTTGATTTCTAGCTAGGTCATCCTAACTTCCCATTAGGGATTTCAATATAACTTTTCTTCCATAATAGCTAATGGAGCTCGTGATGGTTTTCAAAGACTTTATATTTATGTAAAACTCACGGGATAATTTCCATAGGATTAAATATTTGATAGCCATAGTATATTAATATAAAATAATAATGTAACCAAAATAGTATGGGATAATATGAGACAATATAAAACTTACAATATTCAACAAAATAATACAGTCTATAGAATTGTATTGTATGATTGTTGGCAGTTTTACATATTGCCACATTGTAATTTTTGGGGGTATTATTTGTAGTTTTGATTGTAAATCATGACAAAATATGATGGATAATGGATACTCAAAAAATTGTTATCATCATAATATATTGTGTTTTAATTATCCTCTTTTGTTTCTTTTTTATGGATATCATGCTGAGAATTTAAAAGTTTAAAACCATCTAAAGTGTAACATTCGAAGGCAGAAATGTAGTTTTAATGTGTGCATGTTAAAATATTTTCAACAAATGTAACATGAGGAAAACATAAAGTGTTTTCACTAAAAATAGGTAATGGGAGGTTCAAGTCGCTTTCAACCTAGAAGAGGGGTGAAAGCCCCATTCATCTCTTTATGAGATGAATATCATAAATAGAGTACAACAAATTCGAGGCATGTGATGAAGATCCAGTTAAAAAATCTACGAATATTTTCATTCCCTATTGAGGCAAAAATCATTGTGCTATGAGGAAGGCAAGGTGAGGATGCAATATGGGCAGAGGCATTTCTTTTGAAAAACTATCTAAGTTACTATGAAGGACTTATGACACAAAATTTTAAATTATTGTGCTTTCACCCTAAGTGAGGCAACAATATCTGTCACCCCTCCTTGAGGTGAAATCACTTCTCTAAGCATAGGTTCATGGTGGGCCAGGTGTTAAATATCAAAATGTAGGCTTGAAGTATGTTCACCCCAAATGTAGGGCGACAACACTATTCACCTCACTTTAGGACGAATATCATTTGAAATCGCCTGTGAAATCATAACAAAACACTTTGAACAATGATCATGAGGTTTTATTTTAGGATGTAAGCGTTATTACCCCAAATAAGAAGTGAAAAGTCCCATCGTCCTCCCTTGGGATAAAACACTATTCTAAAAATGGAAGAAGGATTTGTGAGACCACTTCAAATGAGTACAAATATATTTTTAAATTGGTGGAAATACACACAATAATTAGGTGGAAAATTCAAATATGTGTTCGCCTCGAGAGAGAGGCAAGACTCTTTGTCGCCCCTCTCCGAGGTAAAACTATAAGTGCAAGATGAAATGGCTTAAGGTGGTTCCCAATTTTAGATAAAGATAGGTAAAAGGTGCTATAGCCCCAAAGGAAGGGTGAAAGCTCCATTCGGACCTCTTTTGGGTGAACATATTTCAAAGAGCATGATAGTACAGTTGAAAAATCAAAGGGGCTTTCACCGTCGGTGAGAGGTGAAACCCCCTTGCATCTCTCATCAGGGTGAAAGCACATTACAAGGTTGTTCAAAGGCAAGTTGTGGCTCCTACACGTGAGCAAATTAAAAATAGTTTTTAAAAAGAGTTTCTCCCTAAATGTCACCTTGGGGTGAATGTATGTTTTGAATAGAAGTGTGCTATGGAAATTCTAGAGAAGGATAATCAATAGGGTTTGTAAGGTGCTAAAGTATAAATTCAAAAATGCGTACAAAATAATTTTTGTTGCTTTTGGAGTAAATGAAGGGATAACAAGGTACCAATATTCTTACAAATTAAAGGTGAGTTCAATTTCAAAAGGGGGATGATATTCATTATAATTTTCCCTGAAGGGTAAAATTGAATTATAGTTATTTTCAAAGTGCGGGTATGTGCTCCAGTGCTTCAAACAATAAAATGAATGAAGAGATCTTGACTGATGCAATGAAGATGAATTTTATAGCATGAGATATAATGAAAATAGGTATAGGATGTTTCACCCGAATTTGTTCCATGAAGAAGTATTGTAGTATTTTTGGGTGAAGCTATTTTCAAGCATCCACGAAGGCTTTTCGAAAGCACCTAGTCTTGAGAATGGTGAGAATTTAATAATTGTGGCTAAAGGAGTTATGTTCCCAAATTTTATGTTGGAAGGGTGCAAGATTAAATTCCAAAGGATGATTTTCATAATTTCCAAAGGTTCCACCTACCAGTTTTACCTCTTTTTGAAATAATTTTAATATTCGGAGGATTTTATGGGAAAATGTAGATTTCAAAAGCATAAATATGGCCAAAATTCAATAATAAATTCCCCTATTTTCCTCCATATTCAGTGTGTCTACATCCAAACACTCTTAACCATTTTACACTTGGCTTTCTTCCTGACCATACTTCTTCTGGTGTAACATTCTTGAATATTCTTTAGGGAACCTATTTTGTAAATATATAGATGTTTTAACTACTTCTACCCAATATTAATGATTAATATGTACTTATTTTAACATGCATCTAACCATTTCCATGATAGATCTATTCCTTCTTTCTACAATACCATTTTTTTTAGGTGAATATGCTATAGTGAGTTTCCTTTTTATTCCATTCTATTCTAAGAATATATTGAATTATTGTAACAAAAAATCATCTTCTCTATCTGATCGAAGATTTATTATAATCTTTTATAATTATTTTTAAACTAGAAGTTAAAATTTTCTAAAAAAACTAAATGCTTCATATTTGGATTTGATAAAGTATACCCACATTTTTCTAGAATAATCATCAATAAATAGTTGAAAATATTTTTCCTCCAATACTAGTCACATTCATTGGAACACATAAATCTATATATACTAGCTCTAATGGTTTTTGAGTTTGATGTTGCTGAAGCTCAAAAGGTATGTTACGTTTTTTTCATACTATGTGTTCTAGGTAAACTGTAGATTCCCAAGAGTATTTTGGTAATCCTTCTACCATTTGATATTTTGGAGTTTAATTCAATGATGATGCACTTGTATGACCTAATATTTTATGCCAAAGTTCTTTAGTTTCATGCATTCTTGCTAAAAGAGACACATTTATTGTTATATCTAGAATAAAAAAATTGCCCTTACAAGATCCTAAAGCTATCATTTTTTCTTGCTTAACAATATGACATTGTTTCTTTTCTTTAACAATGAATTCTACTATCAAATTTTGATCCATAAGTTGAGATATTGAAAGATGATTTGTATTTAATCCTAGAACATATAACACTGTAACAACCCAAAAACACAAATAGAAAAATACAAAAATAGATTTTTTTTTTAATTTACTAAGGAGAGGGATACATGAACCCTTCATGAAATCCTAACGCAACTAGTATAAACCTAAAGTTCCAATCACCTAAGTTTTCCTGGAAGCTACATCTCATGCAGTACCCTATCACAAGTCTATCTGTGTAGGCGTAACATGTGTTACTACATATAAGTCCATCTATCCCATCATTCTTGATGAGCTATACCTATCATCCTTAGTCCATCGAAGGTATACACACATATCCATAATCTGTTGGCATTTTTGCCACATTGATTCTCATTGATTAATGCATTAGTGTATTGTTGAAAATCTGACCTTTGATATCAGCTTTGATGCAGCTTTGGCGAAAAAAGGAGAAAAAATGAGCAAAAAATGACTAAGTCTAAAAACTGCAGCGATTCGCTGACATGTCGTAGAATCGCGGTCAACGCAGTCAACGCAGGCAGGTTGGGCGGAACCGTCGCGATATCGCGACGTGTTCCGGAATCGCGGGTCGGTCGGCTTCGAAGGCACAAAGTGAAAACTTGCAGCGCGTCGCTAACGTCTTCATTATCGCGTGGCAATTGGCTTCGAAGGGCCAAGTGCCAAAACTTGCGGCGATTCGCCGCATGTTCTTGAAAAGAGTGTTATGTTTTCATGGACCGTCAACAAGGCCGTACAAGGTGCCGGAAACATGTAGCGATATCGCTACATGTTCCATTTTCACGGGGCAGAGCGCAAGGAAGAACCAAGAACCAAAAGATGTAGCGAAATCGCTACATGTTCCGTTTTCGCGGAACAAGCTAGCGATGGAGAAAAGGAAGCCGAAGACGTAGCGATATCGCTACAGGTGCCATTTTTGCGGGTCTCAGCAGCGAAGCGTACGACATTAGAATATGTCACGATTTCGTGACCCGTCGCGTTTTCGCGACCTGCGACTGTTTACCGCCAAGTGCAGTATGAACGGCCGAGGAGATATTTTTGGTTTTCGATGATTTAATGCTGACCCGAATTTAATGATTTGCGGATTTCCAAGGCATTCAAAGTAAAAGACGCGCCCAGGCCACCAAGATTGAAGATTTAATGCATTCGAGGCTGCTGTTCGTGGATTGTCGTAACGGTTTCATGCATATTTAAAAAAAATGAATTTAATGAAGAAGACCGCTAGCGTCTCATTGTATTTAATTTTTGCTTCCTCGAAGCTGTAATCAAGGGATCGTGTGCATAATTTCCGTTGCATGGTTGTAGATCACGAGGAAGTTGGTTTTAAATATTTAATGCTGCAAAGAGGACGGACCTCTATAAAAACCAATGTAATTTTCATTTACAAAGGTTGGAAAAACTTGCTGCTAGAGACTGGAATTGTATTTGCGGGAATACAAGGATCGACTTCTAATTTTTCAAGCGTCGCATGGATGAATTTGCTTTCTGTTTTTCTGCATTTCTAATAGCATTCATACTCCTGCATTGCTGTTACATTTAAATTTTGTTTCTGGATTTAAATATTGCGGTCAGGGTACGATTTTTGGAATGTGGGTTTGGAGGGATTTGTTGCATGTGATTGTGCGAGGATTAGGCTAATTCCTTATGTTACTTGTTGTTGTTACGTTTGTAGTTTCCTGCTGTTGTTTTTCTGATCCCATCACTTCGGCCTGTGGCCATATTTCCCATTTCTTTCTGCAATTTTTTAAATCTCTTTCCAGCAACCCTTATCTTACACCAAGTTTAGAATAGTGAAGGGAACCAGCCCACTCTGGAGATTGGTCTGGGAGCCATTTCTTGCTTCCAGCCTTTCAATGTTGGCCGGGTCTAGGGCGCACTTGTAAAATCCTTTCCTGTGGCAGATTCGTGACCAACAGTTTTTGGCACGCCCGGTGGGACAGATTTTATTTGTCTCTAAAAGATCCCATAGGGTCGAAGGTTTAATGTTCGCCTTCAGACTGTAAATTAGAGCATTTGGTGACTCTGTTGTTTTTGGTGACCCTGCTGGACCCAGAAATACTTCATGATCACAAGATCACAGTCAAAGAAATTTGGCGATCTTGTTCAGTTCTTTGAGCTCGATAGTTCGAGAAGTGGTGAGCATTCTAGATTAGTTTCCTCATCCCTTCCATCTTCTGCTATACAAATACCCAGTATTGTTGCTAGTGTTGCACCCCTACAAGTTCCACCAATGGCACAATTTCCTCCACCCAAAAAATTCTTGGCATGGAATAGCACTGGAGCCTTGAATCTGCAGGCTCAGAATCCAGTACCTCAGGCTGCACTAAAGGCTTTGCCCACTTACGATGGTACTGGTAAAACAGCCTATGAGCACATAAATGATGTGGCTTCCCTGGCTGCTATCCATGACATTACCGATGAAGATGTGATGATCAAATTGTTAGTATGTTCTTTGAGAGGTAAACTGCTATTTTGGTACAGAACTCTGCCTCCCGGTACCATAGCATCATGGGATCAGTTTGGTGATTTGCTGGTGAAACATTTTCATGAACAGGCCGACCCTTTCTCATTGTTAAATCAGTTTACTGTCATACAGAGACATCCACAAGAAGAGATACCTGATTTTAATGTCCGGTTTACCAGAACTTGGCAAAGGATTCCTGATGGTATTCGGCCTGTTGATGAATTAGCTACGATGTACTACCTCAGAGCGTTTCACTCAGATATCGACTGGGCGGTTCGGCAATCTAATGTGATAACATTTCCAAAAATATTTGAACAAGCAATTAAAGCAGAAGCTGATCTGGTTGTTGTAGGAAGACTGCCTCCAAAGGTAACTATGCCTCTTATTCCAGATTTGCCTCAATATTTATATGGTTCACAACCACACCCCATGCCAACTATGTATCCTACACCATCATGGAGCTCTAGAGCACCTCAGGTTGCACCTGTTCCAGCTCCTCAGTTGCCTGCTTTAACTCCTTTACCGCTTCCTACACCCAGTATTCAACCATCTCCCGTTTCCACTGCATTTCTAGCTTTTCCAGCACCACCAGCTCCTTTGCCCTTGCCAGCACCTCCTGCACCTGCAAACCCTGATCCATATACAACATTATTGCAAGAGGTGAAGTCTGCAAATTCTGCCATTAGAGCCATGGGAAATAAGATCACACTCATTGAGAGGAAGCAGGCTGAGAGAGATTTCCAGCCAAGGAGATTTCAACCTCCTCAAATTACTAGAGATCAAGCTGCCTCCACAAGCAAAACACCCGAAAAGGGCTTAGCTGTTCTAGCAAATGAAGATGCAGCCCATGCAGATGGAGTATATTGGTGTTCCACTTGTAATGATCCTCATGGAGAAGATACATGTATGGTTCACTTAAATTATGTGCAGACCTTGGCGGCCAGCTCTTCAGGTGACCATGTTAATATGATCTCAGAAGCTGGTCATAGTTTGATATCTCCAGTGGAAGACCAAGTTTCAGTTCTAACAAGGACTGGAAAGAAACCTATGAATGTTGATCCTGCTGACTTAGAACCTTTGAAGGTACCGACTGAAGTGAAGAGGCTAGTGAAAGCTCCTGTGCCAGCTCCAAAGTCCCTTTTTGCCCAAAGATCCGACTTTTAACAGAGTTCAAGAAAAGGCAGCAACTGCACCAGTAAGATCAGAAGCAGAGGAGCAGGCACGTGAAAAATTGAAATATCCATCACTGACCAAGAGGTTAAGAGTAGAAGCTACACAACAGTACAGAACCAGATTTGAGCAACCGGCTGAGAAGAAAAACTCTGCTGCAGTTTCATACAATATTGTTGATGATCTTAAGAAGACCCCTGCTAAGGTAAGCCTTTATGACGCTTTGCAATTACCTGGTCAAGTAGATTTATTACAAGAGTCATTGAAATCTATGAAGGAGAGTGAAAAAGGGCCTACCCAGACCATCTATGCCCAAACTTTAACCACCTCTGTTACTGGTAAGAACAGACCTCCTCCTTTTTACTTGTCATTGCAAATAGAAGGTTGGGTTGTACACAATTGTATGATTGATTCTGGAGCTGCAACCACTGTCATGCCCAAGGGAGTCCTGTGAAGCTATGGGAATGGAGTATACCCGGAGTAGTCCCGGAGTCTCGCAATTAGATGGTACTCCTATGAAAATAGTAGGTGTCATTAAAGATGTACCCATTGTCCCGCATACAATGCCCCGGATCACCGTTATTCGAGGAATTGTTGTAGTAGATTTAGAGCCCTATTTTAGCATGTGTTTATCCAGGGAATTTACTGCAAAATTAGGGGGTTATCCGGCATTAGATTATTCCCATCCGGAAATTCCTTTTAAGAATAGACGTCTCGGAATACGGAATGAAAAGCCTTCCCCTTTTCACATCGAGAAGTTGGAAGATGTTGGAAAAGACATGCGATCGGTCCATATGCTCACCTGAAGAGTCCGAAGATGTTGTTTTAATGAGTGAAGTTTTAAACAATCTTCAGTTGGAAGACCAGTTTTCAATGCTTAACTTCAATGCCATGATGGAGACAGAGATTGGCTGCTATGCCATTCAAAAACCTGAGACTGAGACAAAGCAGAAATTGTCTAACCCAGTTGATCAGACTGAGGTTACAGATCAGTTATGGCAACTGTATTTCGATGGAGCTAGATGCAGGAATGGTGTCGGAGCAGGTATTGTGTTAATTTCTCCCTCTGGTGTACAAAGGACTTATTCTTATCGACTTACATGGAGTTGCACAAATAACGCTGTTGAATACGAAGCATTGTGCTTGGGTCTGAAGAAAGCAAAGAAGTTAGGAATAGAACAGCTCAATATTTTTGGTGATTCCGAGCTTATTGTAAATCAGGTCACAAATAGATGTATCTCAAAGCAGCATTATCTGAAAGCATATCGAAATCAGGTTTGGGATTTGTTTGAATTTTTCACTGCGCTTAATATTCAAGCTGTTTCCAGAGAGATGAATAAACATGCTGACTTATTAGCATCTCTTGGAGCTAACTTTTCTCCTGCTGATCAAGTTGTGAACAAACCCAAGACAGTGAGAATGGTATACAGACCCAGTGTGCCAGACAAGGAAAATTTCTGGCAGGTCTTTGAAATCGATGAGCAGATTGTTCATTTCTTGATACATGAAGCTGCAGCTGTTGAAGGCAGAACTTTGGGAGATGAGGAAGCCGAAGGTCTTATTCAATTAAGGAATAACCATATTCCAAAGGGTCTAATAACTCTGGAGAGCTTGTTTGACCAACATGATCGTTCCAGAAAGCCTCGAATGGAGATTGATAGAAAGGAATACATGGAGTTAGAGCTTCAGCCTGACAAAGTGATTAAGGTTGGCACTGACTCAACCCCAGAAGAACTGCAAAAAATCAAGCGACTACTGTAAAGAGTTTTCTGATATTATAGCTTGGAGCTATGAAGACTTGAAAGGCTACAACAAGCAGATTATACAGCATACAATTGAACTGGAAGAAGGAGTTAGGCCTTTTCGACAGAAATAGAGACCTGTAAATCCAAAGATTGAGGCGTTGATGAAGGCTGAGCTTGTTAAAATGCTGCAAGCTAAGATCATCTATCCGGTCAAGCACTCCACATGGGTCGCCAATCTGGTCCCAGTTCGTAAGAAGAATGGAGATATTAGATTGTGCGTTGATTTCAGGAATTTGAACCGTGCTTCATTAAAGGATCATTATCCTTTGCCAAGAATAGATCAAATATTGCATGTTGTGGCTGGGGCACAGCGTTTTTCTTTGTTGGATGGATTTTTTGGGTATAACCAGATCTGGGTAAAAGATGAAGATCAGTTTAAGACAGCATTCACCACGAAGTGGGGTACTTTTGCATATCAACGAATGCCCTTTGGACTGTCAAATGCTGGAGCTACCTTCCAAAGAGCAATGGATATTGCTTTCAAGGATTTATTGAATAGGGTCATTGTAATATACCTTGACGACATGACAGTCTTTTCACATAGAAGGGAAGACCATTGTTCTCACCTGAGGCTGATTTTTGAGAAATGCAGAGAATTCGGAATCTCCATTAATCCAAAGAAGTCTGTGTTTGCTGTAAAAGAAGGTAAGCTTCTGGGTCATGTGATTTCTGAAGATGGATTAGCAATTGATCCAGCCCGTGTTGAAGCTTTGAAGAAATTGACACTCCTTGCAAACAAGAAGGAACTTCAATATTTCTTTGGACAGATAAATTTCATTAGAAAATTCATTGCTGATTTTGCTCAGGTTGTTAAACCAATGACCGAATTGTTGAAGAAAGATGCAGTTTTCCAATGGACAGCTCAAAGAAAGGAAGCATTTCAGGAGATCAAGGAAAGAATAGTGCAAGCCCCTGTCCTGATTAATCCTGACTACTCCAAGGATTTCATCTTATATGCAGTTGGAGAAGATGACGGTTATCTTTGCGGTTATGACGCAAAAGGGAGATGATGGGAATGAAAGGCCCATTGCTTTTCTGAGCCAAGTCATTTTACCTCATGAAGCAAAGTACAATTTTATTGAGAAATAGGTATATGCTGTGATGAAATCCCTAAAGAAATTCAAACATTTTATTTCCCAGAGCGGGACATTTGTTTATGTTATTCACCCAGATGTGAGAAATTTCATTCTTCAAGGAGAGTTGGGTGATAAACGTGTTGGCTGGGTCACCAAGATCCAAGAATTTGATGTAGAAATTCACCCAACTAAATTAGTGCGTGGTAAAGCTCTGTGCCAGCAGTTAGCAAAGATGGCAGCATTTGATGTATGCGAAGATCAGGGAGAAGCTCTTGCTGGTAATGACAATTTAATGAATTTCTTAATTCTGGAAAAATATTGGACAGAGGACCTGATTGATTACTTCACAACTGGAAGATGTCCATCTCAATTGAATGCTTCTCAGAGGAGGAGATTTCGGTTGCAAGCTCTGCGGTATGTTTTGTTTTCAGATGGTTTATTTTTTAAAAATATTGATGGTGTTCTTTTGAAGTGTGTTAAAGAAGCAGACAAGGATAGGATCTTGGAAGAGTTTCATTCAGGTCTCTCAGGAGGTCACTATGCAGGAAGACCGATGGCCTTGAAAATCATTCGAGCTGGTTATTACTGGCCGACTCTGTTCTCAGACTCTTTCAAGATTGCACAAGCCTGTGATAAATGCCAAAGATATTCAGGAAGAGTAAGGAATGCAGCTCTGCCTTTGCATCCAGTTCAGGTTGAAGCACCCTTTCAGCAATGGGGGTTGGATTTTATTGGAATAATTGATCCTAATTCCTCAGCTGGTCACAGATACATCTTAACAGCTACAGATTATTTCACAAGGTGGTCTGAAGCCATACCTACAAAGATGGCCAATCAATCTGTAGTGATTTCTTTCGTTGAGAGTTTGATTACACGTTTTGGTGTTCCAGACGCCATCATTACAGATAATGGGACTCCATTCATTGGAGCTGAACTGGCTGAGTTTTCTAACAAGTTTGGCATTTTCCTTAAGACATCTTCCAATTACTATCCATAGGGAAATGGCTTGGCAGAGTCAACGAACAAAAATTTGCTCAGAATTTTGAAGCGGTCATTGGGAGAGAACAAAAGGTCATGGCACTTGTTATTAAATCAGGCATTATGGGCAGACAGGATTTCCGTCAAGAAGTCCATTAAAACCTCACCATATGCCCTAGTCTATGGCAAAGAAGCAAGGTTGCCGGTTCATCTTGAGCTGCCGGTATTACAGCAGTTGCGATCTTTTCAAGATGATGAGACAGACCCGAGTTCCTTGGATCTGCGAATAGCACGATTGTTGGAATTAGAGGAGCAGCGTTCCAAAGCATATAATGAATTTGACAAGCACACGCAAGGGATTTCGAAGTGGTTTTATAAGCATTCTAGCAGCCCGTCCATTCAAGACGGGAGATTTGGTGCTGAAATGGAATGAGAATAAAGCTAAACCTGGCAATCATAAGAAGTTTGATGCATTCTGGGAGGGTCCCTTCCGCATTTCCAGCACAGGTGCAGCTAATTCTTTCTATTTGGAAGACATGGATGGTAGCCCACTTCCAATTTCAGTTAATGGCTTTCATTTGAAAGCCTACTTTTCATGACTTCGCAAGTTCAATTTGAGTTTGTATATAATATAACAAAAATATATATATATATATATATATATACAAAAAAAAAAAAAAGGAAGTAGAGAAGAAGAAAAGAGTATGTATATATGTTTTGCCTTTTGTTGTCACCTTGGCTCTTGTTGCTTGTGGGCTGTAGGTGTTTGTTTCCCTTTTGTCCTTCCTTTCCCGGCAGTTTGTGGCTTCCAAAGAATTCTTCTTTTCCCTCCCCTGCTTTCTATTTCCTTTCTTCATCTTCCTCTTCCTTCTTTTGTTTCTTTCTTCCTGCAATATAAAAAAACAAAAAGAATAAGCCACGGCTGTTGTTTCTTCTCCCCTTTTCTATTTTCCCCATTTCTTCTTATCCCTTTCTTCTCAGTTTGTTTTTGTTTTAAAAAGCATTTATTTTCCAGCTTAGTTCATTTTCATTTCACGCTTCAAAACTTCCATTTCTGTTCCATCCATTCGTTCATTCCATCTATTGTCGCTGGTAGTGTATCAACATGCTGTTGTTATGTCTACTACGTCACTTTTGCTCCCTCATTTTATTATTCACACCACTCCATTGCAGTCACCGCCTGCGCAATCGCAGGAGCTCACTCCACCATCACATTCCATTTCTTCAGTTTATAACCGCTTCTATGCAGGTTCTTCCGGTTCTAGTTTTCAGCAGCAGAAGAAGTTTAGTAGCGATCCTCCGACATGTTTTGCGGCAGCCAACCTTCCTGTTACGATATGACTCTGTGCCCAATGGACTAAGGCCTGGATTCTTGCATACAACGAGCTGTATACCCCGTGAGCCGCCAAGAATGTTGGCATTTTTGCCACATTGATTCTCATTGATTAATGCATTAGTGTATTGTTGAAAATCTGACCTTTGATATCAGCTTTGATGCAGCTTTGGCGAAAAAAGGAGAAAAAATGAGCAAAAAATGACTAAGTCTAAAAACTGCAGCGATTCGCTGACATGTCGCGAAATCGCGGTCAACGCAGGCAGGTTGGGCGGAACCGTCGCGATATCGCGACGTGTTCCAGAATCGCGGGTCGGTCGGCTTCAAAGGCTCAAGTTGAAAACTTGTAGCGACGCGTCGACATCTTATTTATCGCGACGGCGGCTTCAAAGGGCCAAGTGCCAAAACTTGCGACGATTCGCCGCATGTTCTTTGAAGAAGAGTCAAAGTTATGTTTTCGCGGACCGTCGACGAAGGCCGAATGACAAGGTGCGAGAAACATGTAGCGATATCGCTACATGTTTCGTTTTCGCGGGGCAAAGCGCAGGGAAGAACCAAGAACCAAAGTGCGTAGCGAAATCGCTACATGTTCCGTTTTCGCGGAACAAGCTAGCGATGGAGAAAAGGAAGCCGAAGACGTAGCGATATCGCTACAGGTGCCATTTTCGCGGGTCTTCAGCGGCGTACGACATTAGAATATGTCGCGATTTCGCGACCCGTCGCGTTTTCGCGACTCTGATCGTTTTACCGCCAAGTGCAGTATGAACGGCCGAGGAGATATTTTTGGTTTCCGATGATTTAATGCTGACCCGAATTTAATGATTTGCGGATTTCCAAGGCATTCAAAGTAAAAGACGCGCCCAGGCCACCAAGATTGAAGATTTAATGCATTCGAGGTTGCTGTTCGTGGATTGTCGTAACGGTTTCATGCATATTTAAAAAAAATGAATTTAATGAAGAAGACCGCTAGCGTCTAATTGTATTTAATTTTTGCTGCAACTAAGGGGATCGTGTATATAATTTCCGTTGCATGGTTGTAGATCACGAGGAAGTTGGTTTTAAATATTTAATGTTGCAAAGAGGACGGACCTCTATAAAAACCAATGTAATTTTCATTTACAAAGGTTGGAAAAACTTGCTGCTAGAGACTGGAATTGTATTTGCGGGAATACAAGGATCGACTTCTAATTTTTCAAGCGTCGCATGGATGAATTTGCTTTCTATTTTTCTGCATTTCTAATAGCATTCATACTCCTGCATTGCTGTTACATTTAAATTCATTTTTCGGATTTAAATATTGCGGTCAGGGTACGATTTTTGGAATGTGGGTTTGGAGGGATTTGTTGCATGTGATTGTGCGAGGATTAGGCTAATTCCTTATGTTACTTGCTGTTGTTACGTTTGTAGTTTCCTGCTGTTGTTTTTTTGATCCCATCACTTCGGCTTGTGGCCATATTTCCCATTTCTTTCTGCAATTTTTTAAATCTCTTTCCAGCAACCCTTATCTTACACCAAGTTTAGAATAGTGAAGGGAACCAGCCCACTCGGAGATTGGTCCGGGAGCCATTTCTTGCTTCCAGCCTTTCAATGTTGGCTAGGTCTAGGGTGCATTTGTAAAATCCTTTCCTGTGGCAGATTTTGGACCAACAATAACATACACAAATTATTATGTGTAGGTATGCTATAAGTATTGTGAGTTAATCTATCTATCTCATCTCGATAATGAGCTATTCTTAACTCAAATATAATATCTTTACAACATAGTCCTTTATATCCCTAAGGGGGTATCAATTCCCTTAGGTCTCCTATGTTCACCTTGAGGGGTTAGAAATTCCCTTAGGTTACCTATCTTCACCCTAAGGGGTTCTTAATTCCCTTAGATCACCTATGAATTCACCCTAGAACTCTACACTTATATTTATATCATCAAGCAACCAAACAATAATACATCTAGTTACTATAACATCAGAAAGCAATCAAATAATGATAGAGAAAATTATTATATATATATAAGAATTTTAGGGAGTATTGTCTCTCTTTATCTCTCTCTATATATATATATGTGTGTGTGTGTGTGTATGTGTGTGTGTGTGTGTGTGTGTGTGTGTGTGTGTTTAGTTTTTCTATTAGAAATTATTAAATTGAGTAAGGAAAACTACCCCACATAAGAATATAATTTACATATGAATTATTATCACATTTGAATGATTCAAATAAGTATTTGAATCAAATACAGAATAAGAATACAAAATCCAAATTTTTCTCCTCTATTATAGCAGATACTATGTTCAAAAATCACTTCTAGAAGCATTTTTATAGAAAAATACTTATTCATGATAATGGTTATGCTACATTACGATACATTATAGAATGTTTGAGTATGTGATACCTCTGTGGACAAAAATATTTATACCAATTGAGGTAATTATGTGTGATTTTTATCATTTATAATATGTGTACTCTATTATGCTTTACAAAATATGTCAAATGTACCATTGGATCTAGGATTTGATGACTATGAATGGATCTCTTAACAAACCATTTATTATTATATTTCTTGTAGCATAGAATCCATTAAGAAAATATTTTAACTGGAGCAAACACATTTAGTGGTTAGAGGTAAGGCTTGTAATTTAGAGTATGTTCATGGGATAACTGATATTATTAACAATTTATTTAGAATGTTTGAAAATGTCTTTATTATATTCAGTTGATTAGTTTTGATACTAAGATATCACTTTTAAATAGATCATACCATATTTTTTCTATAGCATGACTCTTAATCTCATATTGTTAGATATTTATTATTACATTATTTGAAGATTATGTAATTTCGGGGATGATTGATAATTATTACACATACCATAGGATAATCAAGGGATACTCTTATTTATTAAAGGAGGGGTCATGAGTTCAATTCTCATACCAAACTATATTTGAAATTTGATTTTTTTTTTTAAAGGAAGAAGGTTATTTTATTTCTATAGTTTATTAAATGAAATAAACACAGTCTAGTGAATAAGGAACATATTAAAGAAATTAATTTTTTGTATAAAACATACTTTTTATAAATATGTGCTTTGCAAAATTATAACATTTGGTATATACAATACCTATAGATTTTTTTTATAGTTAATGTTGTTATGTTAAGCTACTGTGTCTAAAGCCTCTAATAGTTGTTGTAATTATGTCTATGAATTGACCCTATAAATAATTAGAGAATAATAAGGAAACCATATTTTTATTATTTTTTCACTCCATATTTTATCCTATTCATCACTATTATTAGATATAAATCTTGAAATTGAGAAATTATAAGCATATATGGAAGTTACACGCACATATGAGGATTTATTTTTAAGCAAGTGTCATCAATAGGATGAATACTTTTTTGTACTACCTTGATACCATGTATAATTTTATTTCACCTACCTTATAATCTATCTCATGTACAACTATTTATATCAAGAGGGCTAGCTTATTTCATGTACCGATGGGCATATATGAAGGGTAGGTATATTGAAGATATAAGGAACCTTCATCATATCAACACAAATTTTTTTCTTACAGAATCTCAATTGCTAAAATATCCAAATTTTGCATGGTGGAAGATACAAATAAGGATGATTTGAGTTTTTAAAAAGCTCTGGGATAGTTATTGGAGATGAAATTTAACCTAAGGATATTGTAGCTAAGCAAAAGTATGATAAGGATATAATAGGGCATTAATGCTTATCACTCTTGGAGTAATATATGAAATTAAACCATATATTAGTGAATCAAAGACATAAAAATAAGCATGAGATATACTTTATACTATATTTGAATGGAAAAATGAAGCCACAATTCTTCCTCTTCAGTCCCAACTACATACGTTAAGAATGCAAGATGGGAAGAGTATTGAACAGTTTCTTTGAAGAATTGCATACATGAAGGAAAAATTGAACGCCATGGAGAAAAGGCAGATGCCAAGATCTTAGTATCCATTGTAGTTAGAGATATCTGTAAATAATTTCAAATGTTTATCACATCCTTGCAAGTATAAAATAGAAATGTGTCATTTGAATAATTGGTAAACATGAAGAACACAAGCTTATACTGAGAGCGAGGGGGTGAATAGTGTAAGACCACTTTGTATTTTTTTTCCAAACCTGTATCAATTAATGTCCTTAATCACAATAATCAAATATAGCAGTGTGCATTAATAACTTAGATAGCAATAGTAAGCAAGAGCACAAGTCACCATACACAATTGAGACACAAGATTTAACATGGTTCCCCCAATGTGGGGTTCTCCACAAGATAATATCCTTATAATATTTCACACAGAAATAAGGATCCTTACCCAATACAATGATTTATTTGATTTGCTCAAAGCTAGGCAATAACAAGCTCACACAGAACTTGTCCAATAATGCATAACAAGCTCACACAGAACTTGTCCAAAACTACTCAACAAGCTCACACAAAACTTTTCCAAACTTATTTTATCTGCTCAAAGCTAGGCAATAACAAGCTCACATAGAACTTTTCCAAATCTGCATAACAATCTCACACAAAACTTGTCCAAAATTGCTCAACAAGATCACACAGAACTTGTCCAAATATGCTCAACAATCTCACATGGAACTTGCTCAAATCTATTCCAAAAAGCTCATTAAGAACTTGTCCAAATATGCTCTAGCAAGCTCACCAAGAACTTGCTCAAATATACTCCAATAAGATCACTAAGAAGTTGTCCAAATCTGCTCTAGCAAGTTCACCAATAACTTGCTCAAATATTCTTCAACAAGCTCACTAAGAAGTTTTCCAAATCTGCTCTAGCAAGCTCACCAAGAACTTGATCAAATCTACTCCAAAAATCTCACTAATAACTTGTCTAAATTTGCTCTAGCAAGATCACCAAGAACTTGCTCAAATCTGCTCCAACAAGCTCACTAAGAACTTGTCCAAAACTGCTCTAGCAAGCTCATCAAGAACTTGCTCAACTCTAATCAATAGGCTCACTCAAAACCTCATCAAAATCTATCCCAAAAAAAACTATCCACAAAGCTATCCCAAAAACTGTCCACGAAGCCTTCTCAAAGGCTCAATCAATCATACACAAACTGCCACAAATCTATCCAAAAATATATCCCAAAGGCCTTCTCAAAGGCTCAATCAATCATCCTCAAGTAGTACTCAAATATCATCCATAAATATATGAAGGCAAGGCTCAAAGATGAACTCAATAATGAATGGCAATGCACTCTACAATGGATGATAACAATGATCCACAATGATCTCAACTCAACTCAACTCAAATAAATCTCAACTCATAGAAGCATAAAGAGAATTGTTAGAGACTCAATATGTTCTAAACTTAATCTCAACTCAACTCAACTCAAATAATTCTCAACTTAATTCAACTCATAGAAGCATAAATAGAATTGTTAGAGACTCAATATGTTCTAAGCTCAATCTCAACTCAAATCAGAATTATAGAATTGTTTGTTTCATAGGACTTGAAAAATCACCTCACACAATTAATTGAATAGGCTCAATCAACTCAACTCAAACAATCACCAGAAGGGACACTCTTTCTCACAAAACCGTAGTCCAAGTATGTGTCAACCAACTCAAATATTTCCAACAATGCTCAACCACAAATCTCACATAACAATGATACTCATGTTATTTTTAAGTTCTTTACATAACCAATGGGATTCAACAACTATGCTTATAAAACAAGGTTTAAATACAACTCTCAAATGAGAAAACCTTGAAGCATTCAACCAACCACTTTCGAAAATGAAACTACAATCAATCCTTTTCACTCCAATGATATTCCAGAAATCAACCACCATAAAAAATAAATAGGATAATGTGCCCATACCTTTTTGATGCCAAGAAGTTGTCCACAAAATCTGCCACACTAAACACAACTTTCATTTCCAATATCAATAAGGGTTAGTGGACTTCAAATAATAATCACAAGATAAAGCATAACTCAATTTACACCTTTTCACTCCAACTTAATAAACATATCCATCAAAGTCCTTTTAATAAAAACCGTTATCAAAAATAATAATCAATAAACCTCTCAAAAATTATTTTATAAC
The DNA here is from genome assembly GCA_028583015.1 of Wollemia nobilis. Lineage (NCBI taxonomy): Eukaryota > Viridiplantae > Streptophyta > Pinopsida > Araucariales > Araucariaceae > Wollemia > Wollemia nobilis. Next base: position 4,818,829 of record JAQPPZ010017107.1, on the reverse strand, counting down.
AACTCCTTATTTCTCCTAAATCTTAATTCTCAATTTCTTGAACATCAAATTAAATCACCAACTCATCCACCTTTGAAATAATAATCACAACCCTCATAAAAACAAATTTTAATTAAAAACTTTAATTATTCCTAACCACCTTATAACTCCTACTTAGGGCTTAACAAAGTTAATTAAAGAAAAAACGTATTTACATCCTTAAGGGGATTCGAACCCCCGACTTGCCTACACTGCAAGCACCTTAGCCATGGCTAAGTTTGCCACACGAGCTTGCCACTCATTTCAAATGGAATGACACAACGTGCCTTAAAACCTTTCCTCCCTTTCCGAAAATCAAAAGCGCTTCGAGATTTTTTCTTCCAATGTCATTCGAATGCAGTCAAGGGGATTCAAAACCTTGACATTTGTGATGCCACACACCTTAGCCAAAAGCCAATTGCCAATGCACCACTCTGCCCACGATGACTTTGGACTTCGACCAACCTTCGTTTATTCGTTGCTTCTGCTGTCTAAAATATTTTCGCACGAGCTCAATTCCGATGCTTAGCCAATGATTATTAACCACAATCCAGAATTAGTTTATGAACCTTAGGTATCCCCTTTATATATCCTCCTTATTATTTTTGATGACGTCGGTGGAAATCTTGCATATTTAATTTTAAATTTAAATTTAAATTTTAAATAATTAAAATTTAAACTAAATATTAAAATTAAATATCTCGATCACTGGGGCACCTTTTTTGATGAAACGAAAGGCCAACTTTGGTTTTAAGAAAAATCTAGTTCAAATATGCCATCCATGGTTTTAAATAAAATATTTTACTTTGCCTACCTTGGTTTTCACAAAAACCCTGTATTTATCCATGCTTTCCAAAATATCATTTGGGCACCAAAACTCAATGTGATCCATGTGACATCAATGATCCATGTGACATAAATGACAACATAAAATAACTCAAATTTATAATAAAACATCCTTAATTAGTAGGAAATATAAAATTAGTTAAGATATGAGTTGTTCAATAATTCTCTTATCTCCACTATGAAACAAAAAAAAAAGTCAAAGAAGTCTTTTTATTTCATTATAATTAAAGCAACCTCAAAGGCAAAGGAAATATTATCACATATGTGAAAAGGAATGACATGTCACCATGTTTTGTAAATACAACTCAATGAATAATTGGGGAAAAAATCAAATATTTCCTTAAAGGAAGCAATAGTTTCAATTATAGGAAGGGCATCAATAAATACAATATGAAAAAGGGTATTTTTTAAAAGAAACTAGAATATGTTGTGAAGAGGAGTAGCACATGTGGTACTCGTAGCTAAGAAATCTATAAAAATAAAGAATGATGTACCTAATAAACAATTCAACACACATGTTGAAGTTTGATATGTGCAAAGAAGTAATTTGGAGATGCAAAGTATGTAATACCAAAAATACAAGAATATTATGAACATAGATAATTTTTAACACAAGTGTTGTCTACATACAATTATTAAAGAAGTTGATAGTTTTGAATATGCTGTTACAATCTCTATTATTTTCCTCAAGAAAATGTTCTTGACATTAATAGATCATGAATCCTTGAAGTGAAGTGTAAAATACAAGAGAAAATAATAGAAATGTTAGATGAGAAGTACATGATAATAAATATTTGTTATGATAAAAGTGTGTTAGCATATCATGCATGGGGTTGTATTACATTATTGTAAAATATTGCTCGTAGGCAATCTCCAATTAGGTTGGTTAACCAACTCATCGGTTAACCAACTGCTTCAAACTGCTTTGTAATGTTTATAATCAAATCAATGAGAATGTACAATCACTTCACGAAATTCTTCATGGCATCAGAGCTGCGGACAGACCTGCCTGGCGGACGGACCTGACACAGACAAGACAAAGCCTGGCGGACGGAAGCGGACGACGGACCGGACAGAAGCGGGCGACAGACAAAGCCTGGCGGACCGGACGGAAGCGGACGACAGACAAAGCTGACAGGACGCAGGGCCGAGGGCCTGGCACGAGAGACTGGACGGAAGCGGACGACAGACAACGCAAACAGAACGCAAACCGAGACGGGACGACGCAACAGAACGCAAACCGAGACAGGACGACGCAAACCAGGGCGGGGAGACTCTGCGGCGGTTCGGGGAGACGGCTGAGGCAAAAGGGCGGACTGGACTGGGGGTGGTTGCCCGAAGGCAACCGAAAGGCTATGGTGCCTTCCGTTCTTTTCAAGCCTCCCACAATGGCCGCATAGGCCATGTGGGATAAAAAAAAAAAATTTGCCTATCTCCGGCCCCGAGGATCTAAATAGATCCTGTCTTCGGAGTAATTTCGTCGGGTCGTCTGGCTCCCGTGGTCAGGGTGCTGCATGGTGGACAGTAGGTTTCGGTTTCGACTCCCTTCGGGGATGATTTTTTGACGCCCTGAGCGGCTGTTTGACGCCCGAACAGCACCATTGACGCCTGTGACGCCTAGCCAGCACAAATTTTGAAAGTTTCTCTAGGTATTTTTTTCCAAATTCTTGTCTATTTTGCAATTTGAAGGGGGGAGTTCATCAATTTCACTTTTTTTCACTTGCAAAATTGTCAGACAAAGGGGGGAAAACTGTAATAGGAGCTATAATTTGCGGGCATTTATGATTTTTATTTGCATTTAAATACTCTTTTTTCTTGCATTATCAATCATAAATTAAAAAATATATATAAGACCCCAAATTTATACCCTATTTGTGCAATTTATTGCACAGCAGCGTTCGGTATTTGAGATACCTCTGGTCCACACTTACAGGTAATGCTTGTCGTGCTTTGGACTACTGTATTCGCCGCCTAATATAGCTGCAACAACGACGTCTGAGCTTGTTCTCTATAAATCGTCGGGGAGAAATAAGGCAAACCAGTTTTTTGTTTTTTCCCATTTCATACCCACATCGTGATTGTTGTTAGGCGTAAATCCTGACGAAAGCTCTTTTTTCCAAAGTGTTTAGGGGAAGTTACGCCCCACGCATGCGGAATAAAACTTTCTATGGTAGGTGTCATTAACAACACGATGCTCTTTCAGTATCGCCTATGTTCAATATATTGTGCTTCTCATATGTACTTATAGTCTCCCTCTCGTAAGGGCGAGTACATATTGAGTGGTATATTGTTCCTATATACCTATAGTTTCCCTCACGTAAGGGCGGGTGTATATTGAATGGTTACAATATAACGATCTGGCAGGTATAAAGAAAGGGAGACCAATTGGTGATATAAGGAACTTTCATAATGGCCACAATTCATAAGTATCTCTCAGATTCTCAATTCTTGAAGGGTCCTAACTTTGTTCCATGGAAGACAAAGATGAAAGCCATACTTAAGTTGGAAGATTTATGGGATGTAGTTTCGGCACTTGAAAAACGTCCTCAAACAACGAGGAACAGATCAAGATGATTGGGATAAGAAAGACAAGAAGAGTCTTGTATTTATCTTACTTGCTACCGCAGATGAGGTGCAGCCTCATATTTGTGATGCCACAACTAGTAAGATAGCCTGGGATGCTTTGCTCACAGTATATGAAGGGAAGAATCAATCCACTATTCTTCATCTTCAAACTCAACTACATAATCTCAGTATGAGTTCTGGAGAAACAGTTGACATATTCCTATGCGAGTGGCAGATTTGAAAGCAAAATTGAATGCTATGGGAAAACCTGTGGATGATGATGTCTTGAATTCTGTTATCTTGAGAGCATTACCAAGTTCCTACAAGATTTTGATCACCTCTCTCAATGTTTCCGCGAGACAAGTCTCATTTGTGGAACTGGTAAACTTGCTTCAGACCGAGGAGGCAACTCGGGGTCCGAGAAAGATGACATGCCAGATAATGCTCTCTCCACTCAGCAAAGTGGTAAACAGCAAGGCCAGTTTCAAAAAGGAGGTGCTTCTTCCAAAGGAAAAGGGAAGCAATCTCAGCAAAAAGATACAAAATATTGCAAAATTTGTGACATGAATAACCATGACACCAACAGGTGTTGGTTCAAAAACAAGCAACCAAATGAGAGAGGTTCCCACAAGAAGGGCAAGCATAAGAAAAAATACAATAAGCATAAACAATCTAAAGGCCATGTAGCTTATGCTGAATCCAACTCAGAATCACCTTCTCCTGATTCTGATTCAGATTCTGACTCTGAAAGAGCACACAAGGTGCTCATGACTCATACTTCGTCTTCTCAGATAGATGATGTATGGTATATTGACTCAGGAGCTAGCAAACACATGACTGGGGATAAATCATGGTTTGATACTTTTGTGGAGAAAGAGGGTAAGCCAGTCACAATTGCTGATAATCAGGTATATCAAGTAAAAGGAGAAGGGGATATTTCTGTGTCTCTTCCTGATGGTAATTGTCAAATTGAAAAAGTTCTCTATGTGCCAGGCTTAGCAAATAATCTACTTTCAGTCACTCAAATGTTGGATAGAAACATGGAAGTCGTGTTTCGAGTTGTCAATGGCAAGAAGAGATGCTTTATCACACATTGTGGTAAACATGTTGCCACCGGATCTTACCAACATGGCTTGTTTATTCTCGATGCTATTTCCACTCCCCATGTTGCTTTGGCTGCAACTACAAAGGAGGCCACCTCTCTCTGGCATCGGCGGTATGGGCATCTCAGTTCTGGATATCTGCTTGAATTACACAAATATGAGATGGTTAAAGGTCTTCCACCTCTCTCATCTATCTTACCAGTGTGCTCGGATTGCTTAGCAGGGAAGCAACATCGAGTGCCTTTTGAAACAAGCTCCTCTCGAGCTGCAAAACCTTTAGAGCTGGTACATACCGATCTGTGTGGTCCTATGTCAACTAGCTATGGTGGGAAAAGGTATTTTCAACTATTCGTTGATGATTACTCACGGAAGATGTGGGTTTTCTTTCTTCAGTTGAAATCAGAAGCACTTCTCTACTTTCAACAGTTCAAGAACCTTGTTGAGAAGGAGTCGGGATATTTTATCAAGACCCTCCGCTCAGATCGAGGGGGGGAATACACCTCTGGAGAGTTTTCAGAGTTTCTTAAGAAACATGGAATCAAAAGGCAACTGACTACAGCCTATACACCTCAGCAGAATGGAGTTGCAGAGAGAAGAAATCGTTCCATTATGGAAATGGTTCGATGTATGCTAAAAGGAGCACATCTTGAGGATCAATATTGGGCGAAGCAGTAAACACAACATCATACCTTCTAAATAGAGCACCCACTAGAGCTCTACAAGGGAAGACTCCACAAGAAGCATGGAGTGATAAGAAACCTTCCATTGCTCATCTGAAGGTGTTTGGATGTAAAGCATTCATGCACATTCCAAAACAGAAAAGGAGGAAGCTGGATGAGAAAACCCTGCAGTGTATCTTTCTTGGCTATGATGAGTACTCAAAAGGTTATCGATTGATTGATCCTAAGACCAAGAAGACACATGTAAGTAGAGATGTTATATTTGATGAAACTCTCACATCAAAAGACACATCTACAATTGTATACCTAGATGAAGAAGAGCCTAAGAAGGAGGTTCAACTTCCACAGCAAAAACAAAAAATTCCAAAATGGTATACTAGCACTTTGAGAGATGCTAAGTTGAAATCTCTTCCAGATCTATCTCTTGATAGGCCATGTACTCGCAGTATGACTCAAAATATGAGAGCGAGAAGAATCTACTTCAGAGGTTGACGAACTTTGTCAACACTTTGATGATTTGTCGGTGGGTACAGATAATGATAGAGAGGAAGAAAAGGATGGAGAAAAAATTTATATGTCTACATTGAATATAAACGAACCCACAACGGTTCAATCTGCACTTGATGAACCACAGTGGAAAGAGGCCATGGATGTAGAACATCAATCTCTCCTTAGAAATAATACTTGGAAATTAGTCGATCTGCCAAAAGGGAAGAAACCCATAGGCTGCAAATGGGTGTTCAAAGTAAAGTATAAGGCAGATGGGTCTATTGATAAGCATAAAGCCCGGCTTGTTGCAAAGGGATATGCTCAGAAAGAAGGCATAGATTATGAAGAGACTTTTGCCCCTACTGCAAAAATGACTACCATTCGTGTACTTTGTGCCATGGCAGCTCAGTTTGGGTGGAAATTACATCAGATGGATGTTAAAAGTGCCTTCTTGAACGGTGACTTACAAGAAGAAGTATACATGACTCAACCAGAAGGATTTGTGGTCAAGGGGAAAGAACAAAAAGTATGCAAATTGATTAAATCCTTGTATGGGCTAAAACAAGCTCCTCGAGCTTGGTACATCAAAATAGATAGTCACCTTGTGCAGCATGGATTCGAAAGAAGTCCTTCAGATGCAAATCTCTATATCAAAAAAATGGATCTGATATAGTGATTCTTGTACTTTACGTAGATGATCTGATCATTACAGGAAGCTCAGAAAGTATGATTGGCTTAGTGAAAAAAGACTTGAAGCAATCATTTGAAATGACAGATCTAGGACTTCTGCACTATTGTCTTGGTTTAGAATTTACTCAAGAAAAATTTCATATTCGAGTAACCCAAAAAAAATATGCCAAGACTTTAGTGGAAAAATATCGGATGACTAATTGTAAGTCCAAAGCAACTCCAATGGAGCAAGGACTTAAGTTATCTCGATACGATGAGTCACCTCAGGTAGATGGAACTCTCTATCGTCAGTTGATTGGGAGTCTCCTATATCTGACAAATACCAGGCCAGATCTCAGTTTTGCTGTGGGATATCTTTCAAGATTCATGCAAGAACCTAAGATGAGTCACTGGAAAGCAGCAAAAAGAGTTCTTCACTATGTTCATGGTAGTACAAATTATGGCCTGGAATACAGAAAGAATAATAAGTTTTTCTTACTTGGATACACAGACTCAGATTATGCTGGATCTCTTGATGATCGTAAATCCACTTCTGGATATGTTTTCCATCTCGGGTCTGGACCAATCTCATGGCACAGTAAGAAACAGCATGTGGTTGCTCTATCTTCAACAGAAGCAGAATATCGTGCAGCCAGTGAAGCAGTCTGCGAGATAATGTGGTTAAGTCGCATTCTTACAAACATGGGCCTTCCAAAGAATCTTCCACTTCATTTGTTTTGCGACAATCAAGGTGTTTTGAATCTTGTCAAAAATCCTATTTATCATGAACGTACCAAACATGTTGATACCAGATGTCATTTTATTCGGGATGAAGTTCCAAAGCACCATATACAACTTCAATACATTCCTACTGATGAGCAAGTTGCAGATATCTTTACCAAAGCCCTTGGCCGTATCAAATATGAAAAATTTCGAGACACTATCGGAATTTGCCAATAATGTAATAAGGGGGGATGTTAGCATATCATGCATGGGGTTGTATTACATTATTGTAAAATATTGCTCGTAGGCAATCTCCAATTAGGTTGGTTAACCAACTCATCGGTTAACCAACTGCTTCAAACTGCTTTGTAATGTTTATAATCAAATCAATGAGAATGTACAATCACTTCGTGAAATTCTTCAAAGTGACATTATCACAAGGACATATTTCACTTATGATACTGGTGATTCTATGTCTATAGTGCAAGATGTGTGTTGTGACACAAATTATCTTATCTAAAGGATAGGTTTTTTCATTTTATAATGATGATTTAAACATTATTGATAATAGTAGTGTTTATGATGATTATGAGCATCATGATCCTTTACTTAAACTTGTTGATATCTATAAAAATATTTATTTTGATCATTGGGTCAACCATGTTGCTAAAAAATATAATGATGATGAAAAGTTTAGATTTAGGTGTTTGAATGATAGTAATAGTTATGATTTGGTTGAAGGTCATTGTGATGAATATTTTTTTGGTATTTAAACATTTTTGGTGCAAATGATAGATATGATAATGATAATGAAGATATAGTGTGTTTTTAAAATCATACCAAAGGAATTAGTTCAAAATTAATGATAAAAATAGGATATAATGGTATAGGATTGGAAAAAATGGATAAGGTATAAGAATTCCTACAAACCTAAATATAAATCCAAAGAATGAATGCCTTTTATAAAGTGATCAAGTAAAAAGTAATGAAACTAAATTTATAAAGAGAGAAACATATACGAAAAATAAAATCCTAGGATGAGTAGTTGTAATCATTGTGTTATATTTAGACATGTAAAAACTAGATGTTGTAACCTACATCCTTATGAGATATATAGAGGTAATAACTAATCTTGTAGAAATTGCTAGCACAAATATGACATATGAATTCTGGATGAATGAGTGTGTCAAAATGGGATGATTTAGAAGGACTATTGAGTGGATTCTACAAAAGAATATTTTATTTTCTAAAGGAATTAAGAAAAAATGAAGATTGTTAGATGAGAAAAATTGATATAGAACATGGAAGAACATGTATGAATATATGCTTAGAAATATTGTAGAAGAATGTAACTTAATGTATGCTAAAAAAAACTATAATAATAGAGCCTATAGTAGAACATTATGTGAAATATTTTGAATATATGGATGACAAAAAATCTATGATTTAGTGGTAATGCTCTAGATGTGATGACCCAAAGGCAACTTGGAGGTAATAGCCTAGAGGTGAACTATAGTTAGTACCCAAAGATAGAACTAGAGATAGATCTAAAGGTAGACCCAGTGAATATTACTCAATACTAGAGCTAGATCTAGAACTAGAGCAAGAGCCAAATCCAAATCCAAGGCCAAAATTCAATAATAAATTCCCTTATTTTCCTCAATCTTCAGTGTATTCCAATGCACTTGTACTCAAATTAATCAACCATTCAAGGTCTTCCCCATAAAATTTGGATCACTGTCATCAAAGGATACTTTTCAAGGAGGAAATTCCTCTTGTAGGTTCCTGATCCATGGATATTTTGTCCTCAATTGTATTAAATAAAATAGGTGTTAACCTATAATACTAAGAATTCTTGTGTAACTAGAGAGGATATATACTCTACAGAAAAACACTTCAGGTTTTCTATGTAAATAGAAGGGATCTGGATTTTTATTCTATAAATTATTTTTGTGTCTAATTTCTTTCTACTTTAATAATTTCTATTTTATATTCATGTATGTTATCTACTAAGTTTAAATTTTGCGTCTGTATTTAAACACTGCTTGTGAGGGAGTGAGTACTGAAATGCAACTCTGGAAGTTATCTCCATGAAATTGTAAGTGGATTTTTAACCTTATTTTTCTTCTATGTTGCTATAACTCTTGATTTGAATTCCTACTATTATTCTATCCCTAATCCTACATCTTCAAGCCTGTGGCTATATTTCCCATTTATTTTGGTTATTTTTATTTCTTTCCTACAAATCTAAACTTAAAAACTAGTGTAGGATTAGTAAGGGAACCAACCTTCTTTGGAGATTGGCCTAAAGGAAATTTCTCTCCTTCTACCTTTAAATGTTGGCCATTTCTAGGGTGCACAAACATATGTTTTGTATTTTAGGAAGATATTTGACCAACAATGATCAACTTACTAAAACATAGGGCTTTGTGTTCATAATATAGCTTTACAAAATGACCTTTGATCTTCTTATTTGATACATGTGTAAGGATATCTTGATATTCTCATATATCAAATAATGTAATATACTCTAACACCCCCTGTATTACATTATTTGATGTAAATTTCTCTTGATCTACATAGATGATTTCTAAATATCTAAAACTTGTTTTGACCCAAAGATTTCATAAAAATATATGTAATCTATTATTCTATAGCAATATGTTTTAACATGATATGATGAATCTAGAAATGATCTTTCATAAAATTATATTCAACTTCAATATGTTTGGTCCTTTCATGTATGAATGGATTTTTTATTAGATTTGATACAACTTGATTATCACAATTTATTATTGTTGGAATTCATCTGATTCTTATATCTGATAGTATCTATTCTAAATATAATGCTTCATAGACTACATACTTTATTACATGATATTCTGCATTTGTAGATGAAAGTGTTATTGCATGTTGTTTTTTATTTTACGATGATATTGTCCATGAACCAAGATTAAAAAGATATCCTAAGGTTGAATTTGTATCATCTATAGATCCAACATAATTTGAGTATCCTTGTAGACAAAAATTCTTATCATCCTTTTTATATGTAAGCCCATAATCTGTAGTCTTGTTGATATATTGAAATATTATTTTTGTAGCTTTCCAATGACTTTCTCTAGGTTCTTGCATAAACCTTAAGAGATAATTTATAACAAAAACTATATTTGATCATGTATTTGTCAAATATAGAAGACTTCCAATCAATTGATGGTAGGTTGTTGCTGAAACAAAGGAAGTTTCATCATATATGGATAGTTTTAGTCCTTGGTCTTACATTTATTCATTTTATATTTCTCAAGTAAATATTTTTCATACTTTTTTTGTGTTATTGTAATATTATCTTTATTTTTATTGATTTTTAAACCAATACAATAATGCATATATCCTAAATAAGTCATTTCATAATCCTTTTCAATATTCCTTTTGACTTCATTTATTAAGCCTTTTGAACTTTTTGTAATTACTATATCATCAACATACATTATAAGCATTATTATATCATTTCCAACCCTTTTTATGTAGATATTTGGATCTGATAAGCTTCTCTTAAAGTTGTGTTGTAGTAAATTCTTATTTATCTTTATATGCAGTGCTCTCAGGGCTTGCTTTAGACCATATAAGAGTTTTTTAACTTATAGACTTTGTGTTCTTGTATCTTAATTACAAATCTCTTTGATTGTGACATATAAAATTCTTCTTCAAGATCAACATTAATAAAGATAATTTTCACATCCATTTGATGAAGTTTCCATCCATGGCGTGTTGCTAGAGTCCAAATAGTTATAATAGTAGTCATCCTTGTTGTCAGTATAAAAGTTTATTCATAATCAATTTCTTTTGTTTGTGTATACCCTTTTTCTACTAATTGAGTCTTTTATTTGTCAAGTGAACCATATGCTTTATATTTGACCTTATAAGCCCATTTACAACCAACTATTTTCTTTCCTAGAGGTATCTCAACTAAATTCCATATTTTATTTTTCCATAATGATGTACAATCTATTTCTATAGTTGCATTCCATTTTGAATGATTTAATGCTTGAATTATAGATGTGGGTTCTACCATAGAACTTAATAATCTTATGTTCATTCTAGTAAGACTACGAGATTGAGGCGTTGTAGAAGTGAGATCCAAAATTTGCTCTAGATTTGAGTCTCTAAGTGTATTTCTAAGCCATATAGGTTCCTTTATCTATAAATTTGTAGGAATATTTGTATTTTCATTTTGTTCATCTTGAGATTCTACATCTTCATCTGATGAGTCTTCTTCTAAAAAATTTGGAACAATATCTAAATCAGTTTTTATTCCTTTATAGTAGATTTTAAGGTTTTTATCAAACATTACATCTTTGCTAATATATATTTTGGTTGCATCAATTATCCTATATCTTGTAGATTCAACATTATAAGTAAGAAACATACCACACATTATTTTATAATATAATTTTCTCCTTTTTGTTTTGGAATATTCATATATGATCTACATCCAAACACTCTTAACCATTTTACACTTGGCTTTCTTCCTGACCATACTTCTGGTGTAACATTCTTGAGTATTCTTTAGGAAACCTCTTTTACAAATATACAGATGTTTTAACTACTTCTACCCAATATTAATGATTAATATGTACTTATTTTAACATGCATATAACCATTTCCATGATAGATCTATTCCTTCTTTCTACAATACCATTTTTTTGAGGTGAATATGCTATAGTCAGTTTCCTTTTTATTCCATTATATTCTAAGAATATATTGAGTTATTTTAAGAAAAAATCATCTTCTCTATCTGATCGAATATTTATTATAATATTTTATAATTCTTTTTAAACTAGAAGTTAAAATTTTCTAAAACAACTAAATGCTTCATATTTGGATTTGATAAAGTATACCCACATTTTTCTAGAATAATCATCAATAAATAGTTGAAAATATTTTTCCTCCAATACTAGTAACATTCATTGGACCACATAAATCTATATATACTAGTTCTAATGGTTTTTGAGTTTGATGTTGTTGAAGCTCAAAAGGTATTCTATGTTGTTTTCATACTATATGTTCTAGGTAAACTGTATATTCCCAAGATTATTTTGGTAATCCTTCTACCATTTGATATTTTGGAGTTTAATTCAATGATGATGCACTTGTATGACCTAATATTTTATGCCAAATTTCTTTAGTTTCAGGTATTCTTGCTAAAAGAGCCACATTTATTGTTATATCTAGAATAAAAAAATTGTCCTTACAAGATCCTAAAGCTATAATTTTTTCTCACTTAATAATATGACATTGTTTCTGTTCTTTAACAATGAATTCTATTATAAAATTTTGATCCATAAGTTGAGAGACTGAAAGATGATTTGTATTTAATCCTAGAACATATAACACTGTAACGACCCAAAAACACACAAACAGAAAAATACAAAAATAGAAAAGTTTTTTTTTTACTAAGGAGAGGGATACATGAACCCTTCATGAAATCCTAATGCAACTAGTTTAAACCTAAAGTTTCAATCACCTAAGTTTTCCTGGAAGCTACATCTCATGTAGTACCCTATCACAAGTCTATCTGTGTAGGCGTAACATGTGTTACTGCATATAAGTCCATTTGTACCATCATTATTGATGAGCTATACCTATCACCCTTAGTCCATCGAAGGTATACACACATATCCGTACCATACACAAATTATTATGTGTAGGTATGCTGTAAGTATTGTTATTTAATCTATCTATCTCATCTCGACAATGAGCTATCTTAACTCAAATGTAATATCTTTAGAACATAGTCCCTTATCTCCCTAAGGGGGTCTCAATTCCCTTAGGTCTCCTATGTTCACCTTGAGGGGTTATCAATTCCCTTAAGTTACCTATGTTCACCCTAAGGGGTTCTTAATTCCCTTACATCACCTCTGAGTTCACCCTAGAAATCTACACTTATATTTCTATCATCAAGCAACCAAAAAATAATACATCTAGTTACTATAACATCAGAAAGTAATCAAATAATGATAGAGAAAATTATTATATATATATATAAGAATTTTAGGGAGTATTGTCTCTCTCTATCTCTCTCTCTCTATATATGTGTGTGTGTGTATGTGTGTGTGTTTGTGTGTGTGTGTGTGTGTGTGTGTGTGTGTGTTTAGTTTTTCTATTAGAAATTATTAAATTGAGTAAGGAAAACTACCCCACATAAGAATATAAATTACATATGAATTATTATCACATTTGAATGATTCAAATAAGTATTGAATAAAATAGAGAATAAGAATATGAAATCCAAAAATTTCTCCTCTATTATAGCAGATACTATGTTCAAAATTCACTTCTAGAAGCATTTTTATAGAAAAATACTTATTCATGATAATGGTTATGCTACATTAAGATACAATATAGAATGCTTGAGTATGTGATACCTCTGTGGAAAGAAATATTTATACCAATTGAGGTAATTATGTGTGATTTTTATCATTTATAATATGTGTACTCTATTATGCTTTAGAGAATATGTCAAATGTACCATTGGATCTAGGATTTGATGACTATGAATGGATCTCTTAATAAACCATTTATTATTATATTTCTTGTAGAATAGATTCCATTAAGAAAATATTTTAACTGGGGCAAACACATTTAGTGGTTACAGGTAAGGCTTGTAATTTAGAGTATGTTCATGGGATAACTGATATTAATAACAATTTATTTAGAATGTTTGAAAATGTCTTTATTATATTAAAATTAAATGGTTGATTAGTTTCGATACTAAGATATCACTTTTAAATAGATCATACTTTTTTTTTTCTATAGCATGGCTCTTAATCTCATATTTTTAGATATTTATTATTACATTATTTGATGATTATGTAATTTAGGGGATGATTGATAATTATTACACATACCATAGGATAATGAAAGGACACTTTTATTTATTAAAGGAGGGGTCATGAGTTCAATTCTCATACCAAACTATTTTTGAAATTTGATTTTTTTTTTTAAAGGAATAAGGTTATTTTATTTCTATAGTTTATTAAATGAAATAAACATAGTCTAGTGAATAAGGAACATATTAAAGAAATTAATTTTTTGTATAAAACATACTTTTTATAAATATGTGCTTTGCAAAATTATAACATTTGGTATATACAATACCTATAGATTTTTTTTATAGTTAATGTTGTTATGTTAAGCTACTGTGTCTAAAGCCTCTAATAGTTGTAATTATATCTATGAATTGGCCCTATAAATAATTAGAGAATAATAAGGAAACCATATTTTTATTATTTTTCACTCCGTATTTTATCCTATTCATCACTATTATTAGATATAAATCTTGAAATTGAGAAATTCTAAGCATATATGGAAGTTACACGCACATTTAAGGATTTATTTTTAAGCAAGTGTCATCAATAGGATGAATACTTTTTTGTACTACCTTGATACCATGTATAATTTTCTTTCACCTACCTTATGATCTATCTCATGTACAAATATTTATATCAAGAGGGCTAGCTTATTTCATGTACCGATGGGCATATATGAAGGGTAGGTATATTGAAGATATAAGGAACCTTCATCATATCAACACAATTTTTTTTCTTATAGAATCTCAATTGCTAAAATATCCAAATTTTGCATGGTGGAAGATAAAAATAAGGATGATTTGAGTTTTTAAAAAGCTCTGGGATAGTTATTGGTGATGAAATTTAACCTAAGGATATTGTAGCTAAGAAAAAGTATGATAAGGAGATAATAGGGCATTAATGCTTATCACTCTTGGAGTAATATATGAAATTAAACTACCTATTAGTGAATCAAAGAAATAAAAATAAGCATGAGATATACTTTATACTATATTTGAATGGAAAAATGAAGCCACAATTCTTCCTCTTCAGTCCCAACTACATACGTTAAGAATGTAGGATGGGAAGAGTATTGAACAATTTCTTTGAAGAATTGCATACATGAAGGAAAAATTGAACGCCATGGAGAAAATGTAGATGACAAGATCTTAGTATCCATTGTTGTTACAGATATTTGTAAATAATTTCAAATTTTTATCACATCCTTGCAAGTATAAAATATAAAGGTGTCATTTGAAGAATTGGTAAACATGAAGAACATAAGCTTATACTGAGAGAGGGGGGGTGAATAGTATAAGACCACTTTTTATTATTTTTCCAAACCAATATCAATCAATGTCCTTAATTGCAATAACCAAATATAGCAGTGTGCATTAATAACTCAGATAGCAATAGTAAGCAAGAGCACAAGTCACCATACACAATTGAGACACAATATTTAACATGGTTCCCCCAATATGGGGTTCTCCACAAGATAATATCCTTATAATATTTCAAAAAAAAATAAGGACCCTTATCCAATACAATGATTTATTTTATTTTCTTAAAGCTAGGCAATAACAAGCTCACACAGAACTTGTCCAATAATGCATAACAAGCTCACACATAACTTGTCCAAAACTGCTCAACAATCTCACACAAAACTTGTCCAAACTTATTGTATCTGCTCAAATCTAGGCAATACCAAGCTTACATAGAAATTTTCCTAATGTACATAACAAGCTCACACAAAACTTGTCCAAAACTGCTCAACAAGCTCACATAGAACTTGTCCAAATATGCTCAAAAATCTCACATGGAACTTGCTCAAATTTTTTCCAACAAGCTCATTAAGAACTTGTCCAAATATGCTCTAGAAAGCTCACCAAGAACATGCTCAAATCTGCTCCAACAAGCTCACTAAGAAGTTGTCCAAATCAGCTCTAGAAATCTCACCAAGAACTTGCTTAAATATTCTTCAACAAGCTCACTAAGAAGTTGTCCAAATATGCTCTAGCAAGCTCACAAAGAAATTGATCAAATCTGCTCCAAAAATCTCACTAATAACTTGTCCAAATTTTCTCTAGCAAGCTCACCAAGAACTTGCTCAAATATGATCCAACAAGCTCACTAATAACTTGTCCAAAACTGCTCTAGCAAGCTCATCAAGAACTTGCTCAACTCTGATCAATAGGCTCACTCAAAACCTCATCAAAATCTATCCCAAAAAAAATTGTCCACAAAGCTATCCCAAAAACTGTCCACGAAGCCTTCTCAAAGGCTCAATCAATCATACACAAACTGCCACAAATCTATCTAGAAATATATCCCAAAGGCCTTCTCAAAGGCTCAATCAATCATGCTCGAGTAGTACTCAAATCTCATCCACAAATATATGAAGGCAATGCTCAAAGATGAACTCAATAATGAATGGCAATGCACTCTACAATGGATGATAACAATGATCCACAATGATCTCAACTCAACTCAACTCAAATAAATTTCAACTCATAGAAGCATAAAGAGAATTGTTAGAGACTCAATATGTTCTAAAATTAATCTCAACTCAACTCAACTCAAATAATTCTCAACTCAAGTCTACTCATAGAAGCATAAATAGAATTGTTAGAGACTCAATATGTTATAAGCTCAATCTCAACTCAAATCAGAATTATAGAATTGTTTTTTTCATAGGACTTGAACAATCACCTCACACAATTAATTTACTATGCTCAATCAACTCAACTCAAACAATCACCATAAGGGACACTCTTTCTCACAAAACCCTAGTCCAAGTATGTGTTAACCAACTCAAATATTTCCAACAATGCTCAACCACAAATCTCACATAACAATGATACTCATGTTATTTTCAAGTTCTTTACATAACCAATGGGATTCAACAACTATGCTTATAAAACAAGGTTTAAACACAAATATCAAATGGTAAAACCTTGAAGCATTCAACCAACCACTTTCGAGAAGGAAACTACAATCAATCCTTTTCACTCCAATGATATTTCAGAAATCAACCACCATAAACAATCAATAGGATAATGTGCCCATATCTTTTTGATGCCAAGAAGTTGTCCACAAAATCTGCCACACTAAACACAACTTTCATTTCCAATATCAATAAGGGTTAGTGGACTTCAAATAATAATCACAAGATAAAGCATAACTCAATTTACACCTTTTCACTCCAACTTAATAAACACATCCATCAAAGTCATTTTAATAAAAACCATTATAAAAAATAATAATCAATAAACCTCTCAAAAATTATTTTATAACAACTCCTTATTTCTCCTAAATCTTAATTCTCAATTTATTGAACATCAAATTAAATCAACAACTCATCCACCTTTGAAATAATAATCACAACCCTCATAAATACAAATTTTAATTAAAAACTTTAATTATTACTAACCACCTTATAACTCCAACTTAGGGCTTACCAAAATTAATTAGAGAAAAAAAGTATTTACCTCCTCAAGGGGATTCGAACTGCCAACTTGCTCACACCGCAAGCACCTTAGCCATGACTAAGGTTTCCACAAGAGCTAGCCACTCATTTGAAATGGAATGACACAACATGCCTTAAAACCTTTCATCCCTTTCCGCAAATCAAAAGCGCTTCAAGAGATTTTCTTCCAATGCCTTTTGAATGCAGTCAAGGAGATTCAAAACCTTGACATTTGTGATGCCACACATCTTAGAAAAAATCCAATTGCCAATGCGCCACTCTGTCGATGATGACTTTGGACTTCGACCAACCTTCATTTATTCACTACTTTCGCTTTCTAAAATATTTTCGCATGAGCTCAATTCCAATGCTTAGCCAATGATTATTAACCACAATCCAGAATTAGTTTATGAACCTTAGGTATCCCCTTTATATAGCCTCCTTATTATTTTTGATGACGTCGATGGAAATCTTGCATATTTAATTTTAAATTTAAATTTTAATTTTAAATAATTAAAATTTAAACTAAATATTAAAATTAAATATCTCCATCACCGGGGCACCTTTTTCGATGAAACAAAAGGCCAACTTCAAAGATGCCATCCATGGTTTTAAATAAAATATTTTACTTTGCCTGCCTTGGTTTTCACAAAAACCCTGTATTTATCCATGCTTTCCAAAATATCATTTGGGCACCAAAACTCAATGTGATCCATGTGACATAAATGACAACATAAAATAACTCACATTTATAATAAAACATCCTTAATTAGTAGGAAATATAAAATTAGTTAAGATATGAGTTGTTCAATAATTCTCTTATCTCTACTATGAAACAAAAAAAAAAGTTAAAGAAGTCTTTTTATTTCATTATAATTAAAGCATCCTCAAAGGCAAAGGAAATATTATCACATATGTGAAAAGGAATGACATGCCACCAAGTTTTGTAAATACAACTCAATGAATAATTGGGGAAAAATTCAAATATTTCCTTAAAGGAAGCAATAGTTTCAATTTTAGGAAGGGCATCAATAAATACAATATGAAAAAGGGTATTGTTTAAAAGAAACTAGAATATGTTGTGAAGAGGAGTAGAACATGAGGTACTCATAGCTAAGAAATCTATAAAAATAAAGAATGATGTACCTAATAAACAATTCAACACACATGTTGAAGTTTAATATGTGCAAAGAAGTAATTTGGAGATGCAAAGTATGTAATACCAAAAATACAAGAATATTATGAACATAGATAATTTTTAACACAAGTGTTGTCTACATACAATTATTAAAGAAGTTGATAGTTTTGAAGATGGTCTTAAAATCTTTATTAGTTTCCTCAATAAAATGTTCTTGACCTTAATAGATCATGAATCCTTGAAGTGAACTGTAAAATACAAGAGAAAATAATAGAAATGTTAGAGGAGAAGTCCATGATAATAAATATTTGTTATGATACAAGTGACCTTATCACAAGGACATATTTCACTTATGATACTGGTGATTCTGATGGCACACCAAAAAACACACGCATACTCACACTTACAAGTTCGAAAAAAAATCATCTATTAATTCTGAAAATCTTTACATAACACTGCCTGCAGGCTTACAATTGCTAGCTCCCGACTTAGCTTCATGCTTCTATACCTCTGCGTGCATTTCCCGATCCACCACCCCAACTAAAACAACAAACTGGGTTTTTATAGAGGCCTCGACCCTCTCACGCATTAAACCACGCATTAATCGGGACACCAACCCGATTAATTACATTAACTAGGTTTTTTTATAGAGGCCCCGACCCTCTGAAACAAAAACATGAAAATTGGGACACCAACCCGATTAAAGACCCCTCTTCGCACGGTCCCTGTCATCTCTGAATCCGTCAAAAAAATTATGTGCGCCCATCCTCTTTGTCTCCCGCGCTCCTGGGTAATCCCCCGCTTTAACTTCAGCTTGTGCCACATGGCATCTTTGAACGGTCCTCAAAAATGTCGTTCCCGCCATTTCTTTCTCCTCCTGTGCCCTTTTCTCTCTCCGTCATGATATCGCGACATGTCATGATATCACGACGTTCCAGCTTCTCTGCGCTCCTTTTTCATTTTGGTCATGATATCTTGTTGACTGCCCTCTTTCAGATTCTTGTCACGATATCACGATGTCGCGATATCGCGACGTCCCCGCTACTCCCTTCGAATGCCTCTTCGCTGTCGTGATTTCACGACATCACAAAATCATGACATCACAATTTCGCTACCAGTTTCTGCCTTCTCCTTCGCTTCCGCCTTTACGTCGTGATTTCACGACGTCACGAAATCGCGACGTCACGATTTCCCTGCTGCTTTTTGCCTCCCTCTGCCTTCCGCTTTGGTGTCACGATTTCGAGACATGTCATGATTTCACGACGTGTCACGAAATCACGACACTTCTTTTGCCTTCCTCCTACTGCTGCTCCGACGTCATGATTTTATGATGTCACAAAATTGTGATGTCGCGATTTCACTACTTCTCCTGACCTCTGCCTCCGCCTTGCTGCTGTTGTCATGATTTCACGATGGTCAGGATTTTGTGACATGTCGCGAAATCACGGGTCGTGATTTCATGACATGTCACGAAATCATGGCCCCTTTTGTGAAATTTTCTCTCTCCTAAAAACCGTCATGATTTCATGATGTAGCAAAATCGGGACAGTTTTTGCTGTGAACTTACTCCTTGCCTTCTGCTTCTTCTTCCTTGGCCGACTCTTCAGCACTGGCTTTCCCGTAACTGGATGCCTCTACATCTGATGCTGCCGGATGCTCCTGCATCAGACACCCGAGGTAAGTGGAGAAGTGATCTTCACTTCTGCTTGGTCTGGTTGCTACCTCCTACAACACTTCCAGACTTTTCTCTGCCTTCTCTGCAGACTGCTCCAAACCCTTCTCCAGGTCCACACAAATTTTGTCTTCTTCCAGATAGATTCTCTCATTACTACAAATTTTTACGGTAGCCAGCTTCAACTCCTCCCCTTACACAGAAAAATTTGTGCCTTCTTTCGGGCAGGTCCCGGTACTGCTACACTCTTCTGCAACTTTCTTCAACTTCTCCTCTTTACTTCTCTTTCTTTCTTCTCGCCTTCTTTGTCGCTCTTCTTGCTCCCGCAACTTTATTTCGAGCCATTCCTTTTGCAGGGCCTTCAACTATTTTTGCAAAGCTATGAATTCTTCCTCTGGTACCATATCTTCCTTGCTATCCCGTCTTCTTCGGGAATGCATTTTTTTTTCTCTTGCTTTTCTTACAAAGCTTTACCGATCCGGTGTAGCTGCCTCATGTCCGGCGATCTGCTAACACGCCCGGGATCTTAACTCACTCTCTCTCAGAACCCTCCACAGATCCTGGTGTAACTGCCTCATGTCCGGCGATCTGTTACACACTCAGGACCACTTACTCTGATACCACTGATGGCACACCGAAAAACACACACATACTCACACTCACAAGTTCCAAAAAATTTCATCTATTAATTCTGAAAATCTTTACATAACACTGCCCGTAGGCTTACAATTGCTAGCTCCCGACTTAGCTTCACGCTTCTATACCTCTGTGTGCATTTCTCGATCCACCACCCCAACTAAAACAACAAACTAGGTTTTTATAGAGGCCCCGACCCTCTCACGCATTAAACCACGCATTAATCGGGACACCAACCCGATTAATTACATTAACTGGGTTTTTTATAGAGGCCCCGACCCTCTAAAACAAAAACACAAAAATCGAGACACCAACCCGATTAAAGACCCCTCTCCGCATGGTCCTTGTCATCTTTGAATCCGTCAGAAAAATTTTGCATGCCCATCCTCTTCGTCTTCTGTGCTCCTGGGTAATCCCTCGCTTTAACTTCAGCTTGTGCCACATCGCATCTTTGAACGGTCCTCAAAAATTTTGTTCCCGCCATTTCTTTCTCCTCCCATGCCCTTTTCTCTCTTCATCGCGATATCGTGACATGTCACGATATCATGACGTTCCAGCTTCTCTACGCTCCTTTTTCATTTTGGTCATGATATCGCGACATGTTGTGATATCGTGACCAACTCTTGCTGACTGCCCTCTTTCAGATTCTTGTCATGATATCGTGACGTCGTGATATCATGATGTCGTGATATCGTGACGTCGTCATATCACGACGTCACGATATCGCGACATCCCCACTACTCCCTTCGAATGCCTCTTTGATGTCACGATTTCGCGATGTCACAAAATCATGACGTCATGATTTTGCTACCAGTTTCTGCCTTCTCTTCTGCTTCTGCCTTTACGCTGTGATTTCGTGACATCGTAAAATCGTGACGTCATGATTTCATTGCTGCTTTCTACCTCCCTCTGCCTTCTACTTCGGTGTCGCAATTTCACGACATGTCACAATTTCGTGATGTGTCACGAAATCACGACACTTCTTCTGCCTTCCTCCTACTACTGCTTCAACATCATGATTTCGCGACGTCGCAAAATCGTGACATCACGATTTCACTACTTCTCCTGACCTCTGCCTCTGCCTCGCTGCTGCTGTTGCGATTTCGTGATGGTCATGATTTCATGACATATCGCGAAATCGCGGCCCCTTCTACGACATTTTCTCTCTCTTGAAAATCATTGCAATTTTGTGACGTAGCGAAATCGCGATAGTTTCTGCTGTGAACTTCCTCCTTGCCTTCTGCTTCTTCTTCCTTGGTCGACTCTTCAGCACTGGCTTTCCCACAACTGGATGCCTCTGCATCTGATGTTGTCAGATGCTCCTGCATCAGATTCTAAGTCTATAGTGCAAGATGTGTGTTGTGACACAAGTGATCTTATCTAAAGGATAGGTTTTTTCATTTTATAATGATGATTTAAAAATTATTGATAATATTAGTGTTTATGATGATTATGAGCATCATGATCCTTTACTTAAACTTGTTGATATCTATTTATTTTGATCATTGGGGCAACCATGTTGCTAAAAAATATAATGATGATGAAAATTTTAGATTTAGGTGTTTGAATGATAGTAATAGTTATGATTTAGTTGAAGGTCATTGTGATGATTATTTTTTTGAGTATTTAAACATTTTTGGTGCTAATGATAGATATCATAATGATAATGAATATATAGTGTGTTTTTTAAATCATACCAAAGGAATTAGTTCAAAATTAATGATAAAAATAGGATATAATGGTATAGGATTGGGAAAAATGGATAAGGTATAAGAATTCCTACAAACCCAAATATAAAGCCAAAGAATGAAGGCCTTTGATAGAGTGATCAAGTAAAAAGTAATGAAACTAAATTTATGAAGAGAGAAACATATACGAAAAATAAAATCCTAGGATGAGTAGTTGTAATCATTGTGTTATATTTACACATGTAAAAACTAGATGTTGGAACCTACATCCTTATGAGATATATAGAGGTAATAACTAATCTTGTAGAAATTTCTAGCACACATATGACATATGAATTGTGGATGAATGAGTGTGTCAAAATGGGATGATTTAGAAGGACTGTTGAGTGGATTCTACAAAAGAATATTTTGTTTTTTAAAGGAATTAAGAAAAAATGAAGATTGTTAGATGAGAAAAATTGATATAAAACATGGAAGAACATGTATGAATATATGCGTAGGAATATTGTAGAAGAATATAACTTAAGCTATGCTAAAAAAGAGTATAATAATAGAGCCTATAGTAGAACATTATGTGAAATATTTTGAATATATGGATGACAAAAAAGCTATGATTTAGTGGTAATGCTCTAGATGTGATGAACCAAAGGCAACTTGGAGGTAATATCCTAGAGGTGAACTAGAGTTAGTACCCAAAGATAGAACTAGAGATAGATCTAAAGGTAGACCCAGTGAATATTACTCAAGACCAGAGCTAGATCTAGAACTAGAACAAGAGCCAAATCCAAATCCAAGGCCAAAACAAAAACTAAAGTTAGATCATAAATTTATTTTATCACCCTAAGAATTAAGGGGGATAATGACCTTTATTTGTTATACAAAATAATGTAATAATATGAGATATTATATATTTATTATTACATCATTTTATGATTAATTAATTTAGGGGATGATTGATAATTATTATACATCCCATGTGAGAATGAAAGGAGGAACGAGACACCATTCCAGTCTTCAAAATATCAAAATTCATGTCCAAAAACCAAGGGTCTCTTGAAATCAAGAGATACATTATTATATAAATATGCATGCTCTACATAAGATAAAATTTGTGTATAAAAAATAACAATATATTATTTTTTTTTTTTGAATGAAAGGACCTTATATTAATTGGAAATAATCACTTTCATACAAAAATGTTGGGTGGAATTAACACACCCCGTGGAACACACCCAAAAAAAAATTACAGGATCACATGAATCAACTCAAAACAGGGACAACTGTATGCAGTTACTGAGTAAAGAAAAGAAGACAAAACAGGGACAACTGTAGGCAGTTACTGGATCAATTAGAATCAAGCGAACATCCCATCCACTAGAGGTGCGGAATTGGACTACAATGGAGACCAATTATGCTAAGAAGTTGGAGCAGATAAATGATCTCTTCGACCACTGCAAGAACGAGCTGAAGGTGAACCTGTGCGAGAGAAGCCATGAGTTCTGGACACATGGTTGTTGGAAGGAAGTCAGCTAACAGAGCAAGGTGCATTAGCCCAATGATCCAGAAGTGATCTAAGATATTGCAGCTCCACCTGAACTTTCTCCACCTGAGTAAGGATCCGTAACCAACAATCATAGAAGAGAGCATATCTAGCAGCAAAAGAGAAGGAGGTAGAAGCCTCCTATCTCCCAAAGATAATATTATTTCTTGTTTTCCAGAGATGGTATAAAATACTAAGACAAAAAATATGCCAAACTTCGTTGAGGGGAAGAGAAAAATCTAGGGGATACCCAAGCAGTGCATTAACCCAAGAACATTGCTCTAGTAAAAAGGAATTGAAAAAAGAAAGAACCCAATCCCAAGCATTTTTGGCTATTTGACAAGCCCAAAACACATGAACAAAATTGTCAGGACCTCTACAAAAAGCACAAACAGAATTAGCAACCCCCATATATTGTAACCTATGACAAGGGGAAGGCCTTGATGTAATAAACTCCAAGCAAAAAAACAATGCTTAGGTTCAAGATAGGACTGCCAAACCACAGAAAATCGAAGGCTCCATCTAGATTGAGAAGAAACTAGATCCCAACGGTGGTTTAAAGTATCAACCAGAGGAGAATGAGGGGACAACATTTGATACCCTAAATAAGGTTTATATTTCACCGGAGGAGTATGATTAGGCCAACACCAATCAGATGACCAATGCTATTGAAATTTATTACCAAAATGTAGCCAAATAGAGAAAGGAGTGTTGTCGAGAACCACATCAAAAGTTGCTCGATCATCTGGCTTAAGACCAAACTTCTAGCAAAACTGATCCCGAGAATACCAATGCTTGGTATGAGCATCAAAGAAAGCTGAAAATGTTACAATACCCTTTTTGAAGAAGCGTAATGCTCTAACCCATTGAACTTGAGCCAAAGGTAGGCCCTCTAAAGTGACTACAGGAGACCACCAAGGACTTAGAGTGGATATAGAAGCTCCGATAGATTTATCTTTACCCTGCCATTGGAGCCTGGGTTTGAAAGCTTCCCATGCCTTCCAGATACTTTGCATCACAAAAGAACCTATAATTTTAAATGGGGCTGGAGATGTCAAAATGGTTTGTAAGGTCAGGCCCCGCCACCCTTTCCTCCCAAAGGGTAGGCCAGAAGAGATGCAGTGTCGTACAAGAACTTTCCAAGCTTCATCACCCTAAAGTGCCCTAACAATCCATTTAGCACATAAAGCAAACCCCTGAAAATGACAGTTAAATAAACCCAGACCCCCTGCCTTTTTAGGAAGACAAAAAACATTCCATGCCACTCTATGAAATCCCTATTTTTGTTTATTTGAAGCCCAAAGAAAATCCCGCAAGAGCTTGTCCAGATTTTGATAACAATTTTTAGATGGGACCCAACAAGAAGAGTAATAGACATGTGTAGAAGCTAGCACCTTAGAGCAAACTTGAAACTTACCAGCCAAGGAAAGCTTTTTAGTAGACCAGTAGCCCAACTTCTTCTCAATTTTTTGGACAACCATATTCCAAAGTTGAGCAGGAGAAGCCTGGAAGGCAAAAGGAATACCTAAGAATTTGAATAATTCTCCTGGTTGGATCCAATGCCAAGAGTAAGAAGCTAACCACTCAGGAAGTGGCTTGTGAGCTTGTCTATAACAAGATGTATTCTTCCACTGAATGTTAGAACCAAATGCTAAATAGAAAGTCTCAAGGCATTGTAAAGCTGCAATGACTGATCGCTCATCTTCATGTAATGTCAAAAAAGAATCATCAGCAAAATGGCCATTTACCATTTGAAGAGAGGAAGCAGGTAAATAAATACCTTTAATAATTCCTTGTGAAGTTTGATGGGCTAAAAGGTAGCCAAATACTTCAACAACTAGAATAAACAGGGAAGGGGCTAACACACAAATATTATTATTTTGGTTTAAATATTGTTTTCCTTTTTTGCTAAATCTAACACACAAATAGTACTCTTTGATACAAAATAATTTATATCTCATATCCTTGTTTATATTTATTTGATAAATTTTGGATGTTCTACAATAAATATTTTGATGCTTTATGTATCAATATGTTGTTTATGATAAAAATTTCAATGATACACATTGATATTACTATATTCCTTGGGATTTATGCTTCAAGAGTTATATAACTATACAACCTTGAAGATAGATTTATGTGTTTGAATATGGTCTATTTTAGAATACCAGTTATAGGATTAACTATGCATACTATGTATTATATGTTGCCATGATATAGAATACAAGGACAAATATATGCATTTTAGTTCTCCTTGGGATTCTTTCTTAAAAATATATATAGCAAAGTATACTTTTAGATAACATTATGAGTTTTTTTTTTCTTATGCAAAAAACCCCTTATGGGGCCACCTTGGTCTGAGAGACCATGAACAGGGGGTTCTACACCATCAAAGTCACCCAATAGTCGCATCCGACCCTGCCCGCACCAACATTATCAATTGGATTTTGGGTACCAAATTCAACTTTTTGGTAGGGTGGAGATTCGAACCTGGGACCTCCCTTGGAGGATTGCCTTCTCCTCTCCAACTCACCTACAACTCCTGGGTGATAACATTATGAGTTTAAATATACTTTATTTTAGGGTATTAATGATGTGATTAACTATATATTATTCTAAAGTCTATGATTATGTTATTTTATTATATTTACTTAGGGACTGAAAATATGTAATCCATAATTGATCAATTTTAACTTTATTTTTATAATTTTAAGTTGTTTTAATAATTTTTACTTCATTGTGTTGTGTGTAAAGGGTATGTGTTATTGTCTCAAATTATAATGGATAGACTATAATTATTTATGTTGTTAGTATATTGGACTAATCAGAAAGCAATGAAAAACATAATTTGGATACAATGTAATTCTTTGTCATTTTTATGAAGGTAATAAGAATTCATATTTTGAATACCTTGTTGTACTAAGTGGTGGATATTATATAACTTTTCCACTAGAATGTAAGTGTGCATGTGGCTACCTAGATTTCTTATACTATTATCATATGTTGGAACATTATCTTGAAATATTTATTGCATTGGATAATAATTAAACAACTTGGAAATATAAATGATAATTAGTGCCTTATTCATTGATGTCATTGTAACTCATTAAAAACCTAAGTGTTCCTTATCATCTACATGATTAAAGTAAAAATAATAACAAAATATTTAGACTTCAAAATGACCATTAGTAGTATTATATAAACATATAAAGCATTATGCATTTAAATCCTATTTATTTATATTTCAAAAAATCAAGATACTCTTAAAATATTATGTAGGATGTTCAATGATCATGGCTATAATTCTATTTTCATTGGCATTTAATTGTAAATAATGATGCTCATTTCATGATATATATTCTTTTCCTATTTAAGTGTTTATTTTCTATGAGCATAATATATATTGTGCTAATGCATTTGTGGTTTAAAAAAATTATGCTTGTAATTATAGTTGGTTTCATGCTCTTAATGTTTTCATTCTATACCTATTTAAATCCTAGAGCATCATATTCCCTCATTGGAGGCACGAAGTAAGAGAATATCAATGAAAAAATTGCACCATGGGTGTGTCATGGTAGAATTTTGTCATTTGGATTTTTATTAATATATTATTTTACATAACATAAAATACTTCATGATGATGAATTTGTTATATAAATCATATGAAGACAATGTTGAGATTATTTTATTGATATTTAATATATAATACCATTCAATTAGTTTTTGTTGATAATCTATTGTTATTAAATAAGTACATTTTTGACCATTGCATCAACACTATATTTGTGATTGTATCAACATTGTAAATTATTAGTTTAGGAAACATAGGAAAATATAAAAAGGGAAGTCATTTCCAAATACATATTTATCTAAAATATGACACTGAGAGTCAAGCATTCATATTGTTATTTTTAGATAAGGATTTAATTATCCTTAATGTATACTTATTATGTTATAAAAAGAACTTTTATTTGCTCATGAATGTGTTTTAGACTTCACAAGTAGTATCAAAGTTATAAGACTTGTAAATACTTAATGAGCATAGGATGGACATCTTATTTTTGTCATAGGAATATGAGCTAACATTCTATGATATTTCTTAGAGGAAAAACCTCCTCAAATAAGAATTTGTGTCATAGAGGAGGTTAACAAAGGATCAGTGGAATGTGATTTATACATATCCTTAAAAGATACAAATGCAATATTGGTGATGACTAATAGTTTAGCAAGAAAGTTTTAAATAACTATAGGGCAACTATGATCTTGAGGTAGAAACATGATTATTTGATATTAGATAAAATTTAGAGAGGACTAGAAAAATCAATCTAATATGTTATATCGAGATTTATAAAATCTAAATAGTCTAAGACTAAATTCAAGTAAAATTTGAAAATGGTGTAATAATAATAAGGTTATGATTGGGGATGGAATAATCAGAAATTGTGTATGGATAACATTAGTATAACAAAACGACAACAAAGAAGTAAGAAGGGGTTGGTATGAGAGAGAGAAAATGCAATGGATCCAATTATGTAATATAAAATGACCAAGTGGAAGTACTTAGCTATACAAAAGTAAAGTATGATAAATAAGATATAGAAAAGGGAATATTTACCTTAGAATACATATATTATAGGCTTGACAAAGACAAATATTGATGCTTGAAAATGGCCTTAGAAGTCTATGATACTTTTTTTTCCACTAAGTTATTTGATGCTTGATAGTTCCCTTGGAAGTTTATGGTTATTGTTCTTCTATTAAATTGTTTTATAAAGAGGCCTAACCAATATGTTTTTGAGGTTAGTAATCCTTATTGGTAGAAGTTTGCAACTCTAAGGAAGATTAAGAAAAATATTCATTTTATGACCCAATTGGAATGACGATGTTGGTATAGATAAGCAGAATCATCCTTAGAAGGGGCTTAACTATATTTTATTAGAATGAGGATGAAATATAATATTCCTTAGGTATATTCTCCTTTTATTATGAAGAATAAGGAAATACATTGGAGAACTCATTGTATATACAATAGATAATTTTTTGAATCTATCTTGAAGTTAGAATAGAACCTATCATTTATAGGGATTAAATACCAAATTTAAATTGAATAAGAGCATCAATAAAAGGGTTTTTCCATCATTAGTTAGGAAAAATTAGATTGAATTGAGGTGAAAATTAGATTTTGAGATACTTGTAGGAGTTTGATGCACCTTAAGTTTGAGTAAAGTCTTTTTTTCTATGAGATAACTATCTTGTGCTAGGAAACATAGTGATTTGAGTGGTGCTTTAGTATAGTAGACAAAAAATATCACTAAAAATAATAGAAAAATAAATTTGAAGGGTTCTAGGGTGGATTGGGATTCCTTAGACTAAAAAGGGTTTGAATAGCTACCTTGGGGATTTTATATGGTTTGTAACCTTAAGGATTACTTACGTTTGTAACCTAAATAATTACTTACCTTGGTAAATCATGCTAATACCTGATCAATGATGATGCCATGTTAGAAATTTTATACTTTAGTATATACCAACCTCCACGAGGTGCCTTTTTAACCACAAATATTAGTTAGAATACATTTCCTTAGGAAATATAGAGTTTAAACTCACAACATAAATAAAACATAGCATAATGGAGTACCTTGGGGTTTTGAGTGATCGAATTAACAATATTTTATAGAAATAAATAAAAATAGTCAATCCACTTAAATATCATATAGAAAGCATAAATGACTAAAGAAAGAGAAAAAGAGACTTAAATATTGAAAGGATTCCATAGGTACCATAAATAATTACTATATTAACCCTAGCTACAAATCACTACAATTTAATGATAAAATGGAGTGGTGGATGGTATTTGTACCAATACCAAAATTCTAATAACATAAATTAACTTAACCTAAATCAACATAACAAGAGGTATTTAATATTAATTATATGATATAATATGGATTTAATCATAATATTAATCACAACCTATAGGTATTAAATGATAAAATATAATAACATATTAATTATAATGTACAAATAAATCCTCTTATGCAACATTACATCATACAATGCCAACCTTGACCTTAAATCAAATTATGCTTTTAAAGTATTTTGATAGAATAAATTGAGGGGATAATGAGAAGATATTAGCTACAATAATAGCTTCCCTCTTATAATGGATTAAATAGTAGGCCTCTATAGTTGACGTAAATCCTTAAGAATCCTCCTCTTGTTTGGAAGACATCCAACCATTAGAAAGTCAACTTAAATACTTTACAATGTTAGCAAGTCATTCTTAATTGATGTCCTTATCTCTTGTAGTTTTCTCAGATGTTATTTGATTTTTTTGAACACTTATCCTAGCCCTTGGTACCTTGGGTATTAGCCTCTCTATTTTTGTATTCCTTTGCACAAGATTTTATTTATGAAGTGCCACCATAATTTCTCATTACCAATTGAAAACAAACTAGGAGAGAAAAACAAACGTATAAGAGTAAGAGTACTTTAATATTCCAAGAACATAAGAAACACATGAACAATTAGCTTCAACATCTAAAAATAAGGTGAGATATTAGCAAGGATAATCTTCAGACATTATACATCATCCTTATTTTTGCTTCCAAGAGATGCAATATCTACTTCAATACCTTAAATTTCATAACATAATCCTCAACATTATCAAAGTCATCCAATTTTAAAGAGGAAAGGTCTAGTTCCATGTTACTTAATTTGTATTAAATTTTCCTAATAAATCATATGATTTTGAACATACCTTGATATGTTCACTCTCCTCTTTGATGTGGAAAAACAACTTGTTACATACCCCACAATTGTAACTCATAGTGGCATATGATATTGTATGTAAAGTGGACCACGTATTAAGTTAGAAGTAGGCCACATGTTAAGTTAGATATAGGTAGGAGTGTGTGTCATAGAATTATGTATGCCATTTTTTGGAATCATTAAACTATCATAGAATATGTATTTAAATATATTGTCATAGAATATCATAGCAGGTTGTCACATAATACCATGAATTATGCTTGTAAATATTGTAAAAGAGGAATGATATAACCCTCATGGTACTAATAAATAATTTGTATATTTTATAATTAGGTTGCCACCTAGAAGAGGCCAGTGATAGTAATATTAATTTTCTTTAATTCCTATAATTACTTTTATTTTGTATAACCATATTTCCTTCAATAAATTATCCTATTATTGGATATAAAATATTATTGTTGCTTTTATCAACACTCTTTCAATAATATTTAGAATTATATTTTTCATTGAATTTATCATCTCAACACAACTTAAAACTAAGGACTTTGAGGTGAAATATTCACATGAGAAAATTAGGTTCATTGCAAGTGTTATTAGAGTCCTTATTAGGGTATGATAAGCTTATAATGTAAGAATTTTTTTATTTTAACCATAGGTGCATAGGTTAGAAGTGGTGGTTTGGCCTTCTTAAAATAACATGAGGAGCTATCATTATTGGCTAAGCTAGATTTTCCATAAAGCTTCTAATGAAGTGAGGGGCAATAAAGCTTTAATACCTAAGCCTTAGATAACACAAATATATGAATACCATATTCAACATACCTTGTGTATATCAAGAGATCATTTTATAAACCTTAAGCCAATCCTTCATATATAGGAAGCCATTTAGTCATGTAATATCCATAGCACAATAATTAAAAAACTTAGGAAGATTACCCTCCCATATTGATTTGAAATGCGAGCAGTGCATCCAATGATATTAGCTATATTCTCCTTGGATGGTGGCCTAAAATACTAATTTGAGCATTAAAAATTACTACTATAGTATATCAGATGGCTATGATGAGTACATGCACCTTAACATAGAGAACCTCTATTTTTTATTTATCTTATTATGAGTATTGATCATGGAATAGAACACCAAATTACAAAGGAATACAAAGCTCACTTATAGAGTATAGAGGGCTAAAGATATTATTTTAGAAAACAAAGTACCAAAAGAATCATCATTTTGGGGTATAGGCCAATGTTTTTATCTTTTCGAGTTAGTCATTTTAGTATATAATCCCCATACAACTTTAGGAACCCAAAAATTGTTATTTTATGGTATATCCCATTTTGATTATCTTTTCAAGATGATCATTTCAGTCTATAGCACCCATACATATTTTTTGGGATCCTTGCTAAAAATAGCAATTTTATTTTTAGTAAATGCCATCAAAGGCACACTATTAAGCAATGGATGCTAGACTATAGAGGATGGAGGAAGAAATCACCAAATTGGATGCCCTAATTGAAATTTTGGGATAAATATTTATTGTGTCCATCATGATAGTAGAATACTAATAAACCAAAAATATAATGGGTTAACATGTTGAAGTGCTTAAGATTAAAAATACAAATTTTAATGGATCATCTAAAAATAGCCTAGAAGGTCAAAGGAGAAAGGCTATTAAATAGATAGATTACTCTATAGGAAAATAATTAATGGTCAAAGAACAATAGAGGTATTCTTCCTAGATTTCCTAAAATATATTTTTTAAGGTTTTATGGGACCAAGACATAGAGTTGGTGTTGAGATATATTACATTATTTGGTACATGCTAATGTACCCCCATGGTACCTTTGTAAATAATAGATTAGTGTTGAGTCAATAGTTTAGGGTGTGATTTATATTTCCCTTTTATGTAAGTGTGAATGTGTAGAAAATATTAAAATTTCACAATAATAGATATGCAAAGTATTACACAAAATATGAAGAGAAGAGTGGAACTGATTGATTTATCTCTAGGATCAACTTTGTATAAATAACAGAGTTGATCATTGAGAGTCATTGGATTACAACAACTCATCAAACCTGATGAAGACACCACTAAGAGTTCTCTTGACACATGGAGGAGTGGAAACTCAAGTGTGTATCCTAGTGAAACTTAAGAGAATATTCACTTATTCTAACACCCCCCCTTAAGTGATACTAGGGGAGATTTTATAAATGAGTCTTGGAAATGAGGCTTGATTAGGTACTCATGTACAATATAGATAGTTGGTGGAAAAAACCCTTGTGGGGAAAAACCAACTATCACCCCTTTGTTTTGAAATGATGGTAAAAACCCAGTGGAAAAAATTATCAATCAAAAGCAAAGAATTATGAAAGAGGCTTATATTCAAATGTTAAATATTGTCCTCTTTAACAAAGAAAATATGAGTCCCGACAACAAGACCTAATTAGGTACTCATGTACAATATAGATAGTTGGTGGAAAAAATCCCCATGGGGAAAAACCAACTATCACCCATTTGTTTTGAAGTGATGGTAAAAACCCAGTGGGAAAAGCCATCAATCAAAAGCAAAGAATTAGGAAAGAGTCTTTTCTTCAGATGGTGAATATTGTCCTCCTATACAAATAAATGACGAGTCCTGGTAAGAAAGCCTTATGAGGCACTCATTTATAATATAGTGAGAGGTGGAAGACCTCTTTGTCAATACAACTATAATACTCCAAGTTTTTCTCGCAACTGAAGGTAACGCGAAGAAGAAATTGACTTGGTGAATATGTCTAAAATTTATGCCTCAGTTGGAATATATTCCAAGTGTATGTCCTCGCTATGAATATGCTGTCGAATGAAGTTCTTCTAAGAATAATAATAACAATGAGAGAGAGGTGAAAAAAATCTATGCACCAAGATACTTTAACACCCCCTTAAGTGATAGTAGGGGTAAGTGAAAAATAAATAAACAATATGTGGCATACCTACATAAGATGAGTCCCGACACCAAGGCCTGATAAGGTACTCATGTACAATAGAGATGGTATAGCCACAAATATGAGTCCCGACAATAAGGCCTAATAAGGTACTCATTTACAACATGTGATCAAAAGAATAAAGATCTTTAAATAAAAGTCCCCTAAATCCAAAGTGAATATAGGATGGAGATAGAACCAAAAAAATTTGCATGGATAGTCCAAAAATGACTTCATAAGCATGAGTATGTGGTTTCCACCTATATGAGTATAAAGGGTTGATAACTAGGTCCAAACTTTGTGGAAAAAAAGAAAAATTAGGGTAATGGTAGAAAATTTCAAGGGGAAACCACCTACCAGAATAGAAGAATAAGGAAGATGTGCATGGAGGATTGAGAGGAAGGAATATGTCCTCTTCAACCCCCTCTTTAGGACAAATTCCATTAAGAATCCTACAATGGACCCATTAGATGTCTCAAAAAAATAGAGACTTGTTGTAGAAAATAATTCATACTCACAGACTGGTGCTTGCGAACCATGGAAACAAAGTGTCTCACAAAAATAATGTCAAGATAGGATGGATAAAGAACCACAAAAATTGTAAGGGATGTCCAAATTGAATCTGCAAGCATAAGTAGTGGTATCCATCTGTATGAAAAAATGGGCTAAATAACAAGATCCAAATAATGGAAAACCAATAAAACAAGGGCACCAATGCTGGGAGTGTCGGGTTCAACCGAGTGTGCACTCCATGATACAATAATTTTTAAATTTAAAAACATCATTGAAAATAGTCTTGAAACTGAAAAATGGACACCACCATTGTGTTCGTCTCAGAAAAACCTTTCTGACTATAAATACCACTCCATTAACTTCAAATGAGAAATTGAAGAAAATGAGAGATTTGGTTGACCAAAAAATATATTTTTTTAAGTTTTAATAATATTTTTTAGTTAATGTATATAGAAAATTTCAAGGGGAAACCATCTGCCATAATAGAATAATAAGGAATATGTGCATGGAGGATTGAGAGGAAGGAATATGTCCTCTTAAACCCCCTCTTTAGGAAAAATTCCATTAAGAAGCCTGCAATGGACCCATTAATGTCTCAAAAAATTAGACACTTATTGCAAAAAAGAATTCATACTCCTAAACTGGTGCTCGCGAACCATGAAATCAAAGTTTCTCACAAAAATAATGTGAAGATAGGATGGATAAAGAACCATAAAAATTATAAGGGATGTCCAAATTGACTCTGCAAGCATAAGTAGTGGTATCCATCTGTAGGACACAATGGTCTGAATAACAAGGTCCAAAGAATGGAAAACCAGCAAAACAAGGGCACCAATGTTGGGAGTGTCTTGTTCAACCGAGAGTGCACTCCATGATACAATAATTTTCAAATTTAAAAACATCATTGAAAATAGTCTTGAAATTGAAAAATGGACACCACCATTGTGTTCGTCTTGGAAAAACCTTTCCCACTATAAATACCCCTCCATTAACTTCAAATGAGAAATTGAAGTAAAAATGAGAGATTTGGTTGACCAAATATATATATATATATTTCAGTTTTAATAATATTTTGTAGTTAATGTTTATAGGAATTGCTAATGTAAATATCCTATAAAACATTTTAAAATAAAATAAAAAAATATTTGTTTTGATATAAATGAGGGTGGGCATGAAGTTAGTGAATATCTTATACTTTTTAGAAATTTTATAAATAATATATACCTCTAAAAATTAAAGGCTACTATAAAGAAATCTAGAAGAATACACCCTCCCTAAAAGATAAAAAAAAAAGGAATTTAATTATTAGGTTACAAATGATGCTTTTCTCTTAGCCCTTTGAAATAGAAAGAGATTTAAAAATTTTGGGTTCCCATGAGTGAAAGTTATGAGGGGTGAGAGGCTCAATTGAATTCATCTTAACACAATATTACCAATACTCCCCCCTTAAAACTTTAATTATGGAAAATTTTAGGGTTTTGAAAACTTTTATAATTGCCAAAGAGAAAATTGTTTGTATAAAATAGATGGGCCTCTTAAATGTTTTGAATTTAATAGTAAACTTGAGAAATTTTAAAGTTTATATTAAATAAAAAAAAGACAAAGATGGCAATAATTTAAATATAGGCCCCCCATTTTTGTATAAAGCAATTTTAAGGATTTAAAGTGATTTTATCTATGAAATTTAAATTAACATTTTAAAAATATAACCTCATAAATTTACTTGAAATAAAGAAATGGCATAGATGAATATAGACAAAAGAAAACACACCCCCCCTTAAATGATGGACCAATGGAGTGCAAAAAATGCACTCATCCCCTTCCCAAAAAAAAAATTTAATTAAAAAAAAGTACAATTGTGTCTTACGATAAGAGCTTGTTGAGAATAGATGAAAGGTCTCGAGACAAAGCAGGGATAATCTATTTTTTTTTTTAATAATATAGGGAACACTAAATAAATTATACAATGCGGCCATAGAAGACAACGAATGAAAGAAAATATAGAGACACTTGGGTCTAAAATCTGTAAAACAAATTATTATACCCCTGCAAGAAAGAATTTATAAAAATAACCAGTTTTTATATTGCACAGACGTAACCATAGGGTAATCTACAAAATACACGTTAACGAGAAAGCACCAACCAGATTGAGCTGCAAAAAATTTAATTTGATATACTCTATAAATGATGGCGATCCTACAAAAAATGTTATATAAAAAAACTATAACAGATTAATGTTTTGAAATACATAGACAAAGGAAAACCATGATTCGAGGAATCGAATGCTAATAAAAGGAAATGCAAAAATAACAATTTACAAACTTTTGGCCTAAAAAGGAAGTGACAAAAAGTGAAACCAGGGAACTTTGGTGAGAGGAAACCGCCGAGAGAGACGTCACTCTGGTTTTAAACTGGTTAAAGAGATGGAGCAATCCTTTGTTTAAAGAGCAAAATATATTTAAAATTCCCCTTAGCTCTCTAAACATGTAACGCTGCAGAGAATGTTAGAATATCAAAAAAACATGTAACACTGCAAAAATCATTAGATAAAAATAAAATTAAAAAAATGATGAAATTAAGACAACTTCAATAAGTGTTTTAAAAAAAAAATGTTTTGGAAACCAATATAAATAGGTGGTTTCTCGTTGGTCAGGGAAACGAGCACCAAATCAGTGAAATTTTTCTAAATAAATGTGGCGCTACCTGCGTTAAAATTGAGGCCTAGATAATATGTTAAATAGAGAGGAAGTTTTTTGTATGGGCAGAGGAATAGCAACGCCTCCAGCGAAACACAATACAACTAAACAAGATGCCTCCTCCTAATGTACCAAATGGGCGAAGAAGGAGCGCTATTTAGATGAAGAGCGAACCTGCACAAATTCACATTTACTTTAAACAAAAATATATATATAAGGCAATAATAATTTTGAAATGAACTTGAGGGAGTTGATAGAAATACCTACTAAGAGAGAGCATCGGTTGAAAATGACTCTGAGAGGAAGGACGAAATAGACAAGAAAATGGGAGATGTCTAAATTCAATATTGAGTGTGCCAGTGAGAACATTTTAAGGTTCGAGTAGTAACGGAACCAAGAACTCTTATTAATCCACCATAAACTTGTAACTGAATGCTAATTAATAATAGCATCAATGAGAGCGCCAGGTATTCTCTAACATGGATATTATGAATTTAATAATAATATAGAGCACCAAAGAACTTTGAGGTCGAAGGTCGAGAGCACCATAGAACTTTGAGTTTAATAATTATGAGTGAGGGATTGTATTTCCTCCACAAGCGAATAAAAAACTTAAAAAATACTCTAAGATAACACTTTAAGTTAATCCGAGATTATCGCTATAAGTATAAGCGAAAAAAAAAATAGATATAACTAGATATGTGGGACTCTAAGAGGTAGAATAACATGAATATGTTGAGAGAAAAAAAATAAATAAAGAAAATAAAGAGGCTATTTTTTATTTGAAAAATGGGCGAGAAAAGAGCCTTTACACAAATCGCATGTTTTAAAGAAACGAAATAGCTATATTCTCTTAAAATTTTTCCTCAAGCACGAATTCAATATATATATGATAGAATATGCAACATATATAAAAATAAATATAAAGAGTAAAAAAAATAACAATGGATAAAAGGAGACTAATGCAAACTTTGAAGTTAGATAGCCAACAAAAAATATCCAAAGTAAATGAATCAGATCCTAGAACCTTCAAGAGAGAATACTAAAAAAAATTATCCCTCTGATACCATGTTAAAATTTCATAATAATAGATATGCAAAGTATTACACAAAATATGAAGAGAAGAGTGGAACTGATTGATTTATCTCTAAGATCAACTCTGTATAAATAACAAAGTTGATCATTGAGAGCCGTTGGATTACAATAACTTCATCAAACCTAATGAAGACACCACTGAGAGTTCTCCTAACACATGGAGAAGTGGAAACTCAAGTGTATTTCCTAGTGAAAATTAAGAGAATATTCATTTATTATAACAAAAAATGCACAAGCATGATCTAAGAGATAATGTGCACAAGTATCTTATATATAAAAGTGAAAATATGCAATGCAAATATGTGCACAAGTGGCCTAGATTAGGAGTGTGTTAGAGTTAATGTGTACTTTATCTTTTAGTTATGACATGTGTCCTTAACACTTATTATGTTTTCATATAGGCCTTCTGGATATATATTATAATAATTTTGTATCAATATATATATCTCATATATTTCTCATCCTAACATATTGTATCATAGCTCCAGATGGTCTCCTAAGTTTATGATCTTGAGGGAGATTTACCTCATGGAAATTCCCCCCTCATTTTTTTCTTCTCCTCATTTTTCCCCCATTTTTTTAAATTATATTTGGTATAAGAGCTACAGGCGTTCTCCTTCCCTTATGAGCTTGAAGGGGAATTTCCTTCATGGAAATCCCCCTGTCATTTTTTTCCTTCAAATCAAGGAGTATGATTTCCATCTTTCAATGGCTCAGAAACTAGATATTTTATGGAAAAATCCATGGCTACCATTTTCCCTATGTATCCGTCTAAAGAAGTAGTTTCTCCATAGAGAAATAAAAAATAGGATATTAAAATTTTTATTTATTTTTATTTTTTAATCTATTGATGTGTGCAGCAAATTTCAAAGAAGAGATGAAGGCAAAATTTGATGGTCTGCCATTGTAGGTGGTCATGGAAAAAATCAAGTTTACAAATATTATATCAAACCAAGCTTACTGATCTGCAAGTTATGTATTTTTGGATCTAACCCGGTGGTTTTTGTGTGAGAGAATGTAGTAGCAGTGGCAGTGGTCGTGGTAGCCAACTATTTATTTATGAGATGAGTACTTGCCATGG
The DNA here is from genome assembly GCA_028583015.1 of Wollemia nobilis. Taxonomy (NCBI): domain Eukaryota; kingdom Viridiplantae; phylum Streptophyta; class Pinopsida; order Araucariales; family Araucariaceae; genus Wollemia; species Wollemia nobilis. The sequence continues at coordinate 4,779,633 of JAQPPZ010017107.1, read as the reverse complement.
CGTCTGACATCAAGTTTATGATGCTTCTTAGAAGATTTCAAATCAAAACATCAATAGATTACTCCATTTTAAAGGGGGGCCATGTATACTATTAATGAGACACCAGATCTATAGGAAGTTGTGGCACTCGTCTGTTACGGTGGTGCTCATATTTAGTTTTACCGTGCAATGGAGCATGCCTGCATGATTAATGGTATGAAATAGTGCAATGGAGATGGAGTTTTATTTATAAGTTAAGTAAAATATTTTTTGGGCAGTGCATAATGATTTTAAAGAATACAATCGAGTTTATCTCTCCCTTGCTTATTTTTTTAATTCAATAGACAAATTTTATGTGAAAAAAAATTGTTTTTCAAGAAGCCCAGCAGAGTTGCAAAGTAGCCTATAACCAGAAGACACCGAGACAAGAGTAGATACATAGGACTACACGTAATAAGTTGTTATTGATGAAGGATGACGTGATATTCTTCTCTATTACTTGTAGGTGAATGGAGTAAGTTCATGCAGATTCAATACTTTTGAACCCAAGACTATGCCTCCAGACTGCACAGTATGATCACGATGGTGATTTAATTGCTATATTGAAGTATGCACCAGTTCTGTCCCATGAGTGTTGATCTGATAGATCCAAGATTTATTCTATATTTATATGTTGATTGATGTAAAAATACCTACTGTTTGATGTCGTACATCTACTATTCAATAATTTTTTTAAAGGCATTTGTTTTCCTTGATATGAGCTCATCAACGTTATCCTTGATATTTTGAGAAGATGATGCCTACATAGTACCATATGATCCTACTATGTTCCTACTCAAGGCCGTATAAGCCTCCTAGATGTAGATAGAGTTTTCTTCTACTTCATGACCAGTTGAGGAGAGATTTGATGCATAGTTTCAATGTAGAATAAGATGTGTATCCGTTTTGTTATTTTATAAAATTGCTTTCATACAACTATTGATGATTGCTTCAATGTCATGCATATGAGAAAAATGAGTTTGACCTAGGGATGGCAATGGCTACAAACTCCATGAACATTTTTGAAACTGCTCGAGTGGAATCATCTATTGTTGTGGATGGATCAATGGTTGATTCTATTTATTTTAGAAGAGATGCATTGGAGAAGGGGGCAGTGGACATGTGTAGCAACAACAACACGATTTCCTATATGAAGGTGGCATACAAGGCATGCAAGTGCAATAATTATGATTTCCTATGTGTGTTGTGCGTACAACTAGATGTAAGCCAAAATTCTTAGGACAAAGTTCCTCGATGTAGCAATCCTCATTGTAGAATTCTTCAAAAGATCAGAGTAACATACCAAAGAACACTCTTTTGATGAAGGTATTGATTTTGTTTTTTTTTGAGCTCATGTTGCGGCTAGAGAATCATTCTTTCTATAGATCTGTTGTACAAAACTTTGCCTCGAAGTCTACATAATAATTTGCTTCACTTCATGAATGAAGATCGATGTTGGTGGATATTTACCATAACATGGCATGGGGATAGACATATACCAATGGCTCAGATCATGTAGGTGTAACGTATTAAGTGAATTCATATGTGATCAAATTTAAGATCGATGGATGACCTCGACTCCAAACACAGTGCAATCTGACGTTCTGTGGAAGCTTCGCATGTACAATGTTTTGGTTGTAGTCAAAATAGTTGTGTTGGACCAAGTAGAAGTGTAAATGTAGAGGTGTGCAAATATTATAGAGTCCTGTGTTCATCATGTATGCAAGTGGTAAGTTGACAATCCAAGAGTCATAATACTTGGTATATGGAGAGCAATGATGAAGTATGTGAAGAGTCACATTTGCTTTAAACAAAAAAAAAAAATGTAAAGCAATAATCATTTTTAAATGAACTTGAGGGATTTGATAAAAATACCTACTAAGAGAGAGCACCGGTGGAAAATGACTTTGAGAGGAACAACAAAATAGACAGGAAAATGGGATATGTCTAAATTCAATGTTGAGTGCGCCAGAGAGAACATTTTAATATTTGAGTAGTAATGGAACCAAGAACTCTTATTAATCCACCACAAAATTTTAACTGAATGTTAATTAATAATAGCATCAATGAGAGTGCCAGATCTTCTCTAATGTTGATATTATAAATTTAATAATAATATAGAGCACCAAAGAACTTTGAGGTCCAAGGTCGAGAGCGCCAGAGAACTTTGAGTTTAATAATTATGAGTGAGGGATTGTATTTCCTCCACGAGCGAATAAAAAACTCAAAAAATACTCTAAGATAACACTTTAAGTTAATCCGATATTTTCTCTATAAGTATAAGGGGAAAAAAAAATATATAACTAGATATGTGGGCCTCTAAGTGGTAGAATAACATGAATACATTGAGAGAAAAAAATAAATAAAGAAAATAAAGAGGCTATTTTTCCTTTGAAAAATGGGTGAGAAAAGCGCCTTTACACAAACCGCTTTTTTTAAAGAAAGGAAATAGCTATATTTTCTTAAAAGTTTTCCTCAAGCATGAATTCAATATATATATGAGAGAATATGCAACATATATAAAAATAAATATAAAGAGTAAAAAAAAAACAATGGATAAAATGAGACTAATGCAAACTTTGAAGTTAGATAGCCAACAAAAAATATCCAAAGTAAATGAATCAGATCTTAGAACCTTCAAGAGAGAATACTAAAAAAAATTATCCCTCTCTAATACCATGTTAAAATTTCACAATAATAGATATGCAAAGTATTACACAAAAGATGAAGAGAAGAGTGAAATTGATTGATTTATCTCTAAGATCAACTCTGTATAAATAGCAGAGTTGATCATTGAGAGTCGTTGGATTACAATAACTTCATCAAACCTGATAAAGACACCACTGAGAGTTCTCTTGACACATGGAGGAGTGGAAACTCAAGTGTATATCCTAGTGAAAATTAAGAGAATATTCACTTATTCTAACAAAAAATGCACAAGCATCATCTAAGAGATAATGTGCACAAGTATTTTATATATAAAAGTGAAAATATGCAATGTAAAGATGTGCACAAGTGTTAGCGTACTGTATTTTGTATCTATTACATTGATTAGCTGACTGTTACAACTACTGTAACAAGATCAGTTCCGCCGGTGTTCTATTCCTGGCCTTTGTAAACTTATTTATTCCGCTGCTGAATAATGAAAAACTAATGCGTGTTTTATTTCATGGCATCAGAGCCAGCTACGCTACACAGTGATCCAGTGGCGTGAGAAGCCGAGGCTAGAGGAGGGCGGAACTTTTTTTTTTTTTCTTTCTCTGCTGGTGCAGGCATTAAAAAAAAAAAAAAAAACCGCAGGCCCAAATTTGGGACGCAGCGGTGAGGAGAAGCGTCGGAGCGGAGCATGAGAGAGACGCCCGACAGCCCGCGCGAGAAGACAACGTAGGGCGGCTCGACGCGCTGCGTTGGGAAGGGCCCAGACCCCCAGCACAAGCCTGCGGTCTGCCAGCTGTCATCTGTGCAGAGCGCAGGACGTAGACGTACTGTCTACTGCAGACGTCAGCTGCATCATCTGCGCAGAGCGCAGGACGTAGACAGGCGGCAGACGCCAGCTGCATCATCTGCGTAGAGCACAGGACGCAAACGTCTGTGTCATCTGCGTCATCTACATAGAGGGTAGAAGGTAAGGCCCGCACAGCACGGCAGGAAATTTAAATTCCCTTTCGCACGGGCGGGTGTAAACCCCCCCCCCTTTTTTGCACGCAGCGCGCAGGGGACGAATGGGAGGGACAACCCCCCCCCCCCACCCGGTTGAAGGTAGAGAACGGGGCGGATGGAAAAGAAATTAAAAAAAAAATAAAATTCTTTCCACAAAAAATGTCTGCGTCGAAGGCAGACGCAGCGTGGGAGGACGGAAAAGAGCAGGCGGACGCGCCGGGAAGCGAATTTTTTTTTTTTTGACGCGACGAGGCCGACGAAGCTGCAGAGCGTTGCAGAGGAGGAACCTGCTCAAATAGGAAGGGCTCCATTGACCCTTCCGGATCAGCCCGCTGGCTCACGTGGTCGTGAGCCGTGCGGTAAGGCTCAGGGAGCCTGCAGGTCGGGGGTTCAAATCCCGTCGACTCCCCCCAAGGTATATTTTTTTTTTCAAACGTTTTTTAATTATTATTATTTTTAGTTAATTTTTTTAATTTTAATTTATTTTTTAATAGTTTTTAAACTTTATAAATTAAAATTTATTTTTAATTTATTTTTTAAAAGTTTTAAAAACTATATAAATTAAAATTATTTTTTTTAACTTTAAATAAATAATAATTATTAAAATGCTTTGTTAAAGAAAGCTTTTTAAGGGGGGATATTTTTTTCAAAAAATCAAAGGGGGATAGTGAGTAATTTTTCGAAAAATAGCAATTTGGCAAATTGTAAAAGGTGCATTTTCGGCTGTGACCGACACCTTGTGGGTTATTCTTGTGGGCAATTTTTTTTGTTGTATGTTGCATATTTCATTTTTGCACTATAACATTAAAAATTAAAATCAAAACACTCCCTAAGTCCCCGAAATAATTAAAACCCATCCGTGCAATTTATTGCACTGCAGCGTTCGATATTTGTGATACCTCTGGCCAGCACTTACAGGTAAAGTTGTCGTGATTTGGCTACTGTATCCGCCGCCTAATATAGCTGCTACAACGACATCTGAGCTTGTTCTCTATAAATCATCGAGGAGGAATAAGTACACCATTTTTGCATTTTTTACTCCATCCACTACCCTTTATCGCACTTATGTTTAGGTGTAAATCTTGACGAAGTATTCTTCATAGTGTTTAGGGGAAGTTACGCCCCACACATGAGAAGAATCTTCTATGGTAGGTGCCATCAACAAGGCGATTCCATTTCGCATACTGCTTATGTTCCACGTATCGTATGATCTCTAAAACTCACCTATAGTCTCCCTCACGTAAGGGCGGGTGATTTTTGTTGATCTTTCTAAATACCTATAGTTTCCCTCATGTAAGGGCGAGTATTTTGTATGGTATATTGGCCTAGCAAAAGGTATATCGAAAGGGGGACCAATTGGTGATATAAGAAACCTTCACTATGGCCGCTGTTGCAAAGTTGATGACTGATCCGCATCAGTTATTGAAAGGTCCAAATTATACACCATGGAAACATAAGATGAAGGCTATTCTCCAAATGGAAGATTTGTGAGATATTTTTACTAGAGTAGCAACTAGGCCTTCACCAATAGCAGGATCCACAGGTCCTTCAGCAGATCAGATAGCTTTTGACAAGAAAGACAGTAGAGCAAAGGTGCTCATTTTGTTTTCTATTTCAGATGAAGTGCAACCTCATAGAGCTGACAAAGCAAGTGGTAAAGAGGCATGGGATCCCCTTAGAACCATCTATGAGGGGAAGAATGAATCCACAATTCTTCATCTTCAACAACAACTTCATAACCTGAGTTTGAGGCAGGGTGAAATAGTTGAACTCTTTCTGTGCAGAGTGTCTGAGTTGAAAGAGAAATTGAGTTCTTTGGGAGATACTGTGGACGAAAAGCTTCTCATTTCACTTGTGATGAGAGATTTACCTTCTTCATTTGATATGTTGATAACCTCCATCCAGGTGTCTCAACGACAAATTATCTACATCGAGTTGGTCAATCTGCTTCAACAACAGGAGGCACGCCAACTTCACAAGGATGATTCTTCCAATACAGCCCTATACACCAACAGGCAAGGTTCTAGGAAGAAAGGTAATGGGAAAAAAGGAGGCAACTTTCAGAAAGGAGGAAATTCTCAACAGGATACAAAAGGAAAAGGCAAACAACCTCAATAGAAGAAGAGGTGGTGCAAGATCTATGAGAAAGACAACCATGACACCAACAGGTGTTGGCATAAGAACAAGTAGAAAGGCCAAAACAAACCATAAAATAAAAACAAGCAACCCCAGGTGAATGTTGTTGTTGAAGAATCTGACTCAGATTCTGAATGGGCACACAAGGTGCTCATGACTACCATAGATTCCACATAGAGGTATCCTATTTGGTATGTCAATTCTGGAGCTAGCAAACATATGACTGGCGACAGATCGTGGTTTGAATCATTTGTGGCCAAGGAGGGCAAACCTGTCACAATTGCTGATGATAAAACCTATAGGGTTCAAGGAGAGGGTACAGTTTCAGTCACTCTTCCTGATGGCAAGTGTCAGATTGACAAAGTCCTCTATGTTCCGGGATTGGCCAACAATTTTTTGTCAGTGACACAAATCGTGGATAGAAATATGATTGTCAACTTTCGTGTTGAGAATGGAAATAAGTGTTGTACCATTACCAGGAAGGGTAAGCAGATTGCAACAGCTTCATATAAGCATGGATTATTTGCACTAGATGTTATCTCTACTCCACATGTTGCCATGACTGTCTCTACCAAAGAGGCAACTTCCCTATGGCACAAGAGATATGGACATCTTAGTTCTGGCTACTTACTTGAACTCAGCAAGTATGAGATGGTAAAGGGTCTTCCTTCCCTTTCTGCCACATTGCCAGTGTGCTCTGACTGCTTGGCAAGAAATCAGCATAGAGTACCATTTGAGAAGAGCTCTACAAGAGCATGAAAACCTCTAGAGTTAATTCACACCGACCTGTGCGGTCCTTTCACACCCAACAGTTGTGGAGGGAAGAGGTACTTTCAGTTATTTGTAGATGACTACTCACGAAAGATGTGGGTTTTATTTCTCCAACTGAAATCTGAAGCTTTCGCATTCTTCCAACAATTCAAGAAATCCGTTGAGAAGGAGTCAGGAGCTTATATTAAAACCCTTCACTCAGATTGAGGGGGAGAGTTTACCTCTAATGAATTTTCTACATTCCTAGATAAGCATGGAATCAAGAGACAGTTAACAACTACCTATACTCCTCAGAAAAATGGAGTTGCTGAGAGAAGGAACCGTTTAATCATGGAAATGGTTCGTTGTATGCTCACAGGAGCTACTCTTGGGCAACAATATTGGGCAGAAGCTGTCACCATTGCAGTGTATCTATTGAATAGGGCACCCACAAAGTCCCTAAAAGGAATGACTCCACAGGAACCATGGAGTGGTCGAAAACCCTCCATATCTCATCTACGTATTTTCGGATGTCAAGCTTTCATGCACATACCAAAAGAGAAAAGGAAGAAGCTAGATGAGAAAACACTGAGATGTATTTTTCTTGGTTATTCTGAGCACTCTAAAGGATATCGGTTGATAGATCCTTTGACCAAGAAAATTCATATCAGCAGAGATGTTGTCTTTGATGAAGTTTTCACATCACAGGTCACATCTAAAGTACACCAAGATATTGTGGAAACTAAGGAAGAGAAGATTCCTTCGTCAACACAGACAGGAGGTCCTTCTACATCTTCTTCAACTCCACCGAAGAAGAATCCCAAATTGTGTACAAATACAATCAGAGATGCAAATTTATCCACTCCTCCCAATTTGAATTTGGATAGACCTCGTACACGCAGTATGGCTCAAAAGGAAAGACAAGCCAGAGAAACTGGTGAGGTTGATGATCTTTGTCAATCTTTTGAGGAACTTTCTATGACTCCAAGTACAGAAGTAGAGGATATGGATATTGATGATGACAGGGCGTTCATGTCTACCATAGATGATCTTGAACCTGCATCGGTGCAAGATGCTCTAAGTGAGCCTCAGTGGAAGGCCGCTATGGATACATAGTATGAGTCTTTGATGAAGAATAAAACTTGGAAGCTTGTTGATCTGCCACATGGAAAGAAACCCATTGGCTGCAAATGGGTATATAAATTCAAGTACAAGGCAGATGGAAAAATTGATAAGCATAAGGCCCGTCTTGTTGCAAAGGGCTATGCTCAAAAAGAAGGCATTGACTACGAGGAAACTTTTGCACCTACTACTCGGATGACCACAATTCGGGTTATGTGTGCTATGGCAACATAATATGGGTGGAAAGTTCACCAGATGGATGTTAAAAGTGTCTTTTTAAATGGTGATCTCCAAGAAGAAGTCTATATGACTCAACCTGAAGGATTTGAAGTGGAAGGCCAAAAGTAGAAAGTTTGCAAATTGGTCAAATCCTTGTATGGTCTAAAACAAGCTCCTCGAGCTTGGTATATAAAAATGGAAAATCACCTTATGCAACATGGATTTAAGAGATGTCCGTCAGATGCAAACCTCTATTTCAAGAAATAGGGTTTTGAGATAGTGTTGCTTGTACTCTATGTGGATGATCTGCTCATTACAGGGAGTTCAGAAACTATGATATCTACTTGTCAAAAGAAACTTGTGCAAATATTTTGAGATGACAGATCTCGGACTTTTCCATTACTTGTCTTGTTCTGGAATTCAGCCAGAAGGAGCACTCCATCAAAGTGTCTCAGAAAAAGTATGCCAAGACATTGCTGGAAAAATATCGCATGACTGACTGCAAGCCAATGGCAACTCCAATGGAGAATGGACTTCAGTTATCGTGATATGATGATTCACCTTAGGTAGATGGTACTCTCTATCGACAGTTGATTGGGAGTCTCATATATCTGACCAATACTAGGCCAGATCTCATATTTGTTGTCAACTATCTTTTGAGGTTCATGCAGGAGCCTAAGACCACTCATTGGAAAGCAGCAAAACGTGTTCTTCACTATGTCCGTGGTACTATGGAATATGGCCTAGAATACAATAAGAACAACAAATTCTTCTTGCAAGGATACACGAACTCCGACTATGCTGGATCATTTGATGATCGCAAGTCAACTTCTGGATACATTTTTCATCTGGGATCTGGTCCTGTCTCTTGGCACAGCAAGAAGCAACAGGTGGTTGCTATTTCATCAACAGAGGTAGAGTATCGCACCGCACATGAAGCTGTGTGCGAAGTGATATTGTTATGTCGCATTTTGACAAGTATGGGCCATCCATAAAAATCTCCAATACACTTGTTTTGCGATAATTAGGGTGTTCTGAACCTCGTCAAGAATTCAGTCCATCATGAAAGAACAAAGCACATTGACACACAATGTCATTTCATTCGAGATGAAGTTCCAAAGCATCGAATTCAGCTTCAGCACATTCCCACCGATGCTCAAGTTGCAGACATTTTCACTAAGGCACTTGGACGTGTCAAATTTGAATTGTTTCGTAGCTCACTTTGTATTGCAAAATAATGTAAGGGGATGTTAGTATAGCTATTAGTTATTACATTACCCAAATAATGTAATAAAGGGGGATGTTAGCGTACTGTATTTTGTATCTATTACATTGATTAGCTGACTGTTACAACTACTGTAACAAGATCAGTTCCGCCGGTGTTCTATTCCCAACCTTTGTAAACTTATTTATTCTGCTGCTGAATAATGAAAAACTAATGCGTGTTTTATTTCAACAAGTGGCCTATATTAGGAGTGTGTTAGAGTTAATGTGTACTTTGTCTTTTAGTTATGACATGTGTCCTTAACATTTATCATGTTTTCATATAGGCCTCCTAGATATATATTATAATAATTTTGTATCAATATATATCTCATCTATTTCTCATTCTAACATGTGGTATCAGAGCTCCAGATGCTCTCCTACGATTATGATCTTGAGGGAGATTTCCCTCATGGAAATTCTCCCCTTATTTTTTTTCTTCTCCTTATTTTTCTCCTATTTTTTTTAATTACATTTGGTATCAGAGCTACAGGCGTTCTCCTACCCTTATGAGTTTGAGGGGGAATTTTCCTCATTGAAATCAACCCCTCATTTTTTTCCTTCAAATCAGGGAGTATGCTCTCCATATTTCGATGGATCAAAAACTTGATATTTTATGGAAAAATCCATGGCTACCATTTTTCCCTATGTATCCATTTGAAGAAGTAGTTTATCCATAGGGAAATAAAAAATAATATATTAAATTTTTTAATTATTTTTATTTTTTAATCTGTTGATGTGTGCAACAAATTTTAAAGAAGAGATGCAGGCAAAATTTGATGGTTTGCCATTGCAGGTGGTCATGGAAAAAATCAAATCTACCAATATTATATTAAAAAAAGATTATTTATCTATAGTTTATGTGTTTTTGGATCTACCCCGATGGTTTTTGTGTGAGAGAATGTTGTAACGGTGGCAGTGGTTATGGTAGCCGACTATTTATTTTTGAGATGAGTACTGGCTATGCAATATGACATCAAGTTTACGATGCTTCTCAGTAGCTTTCAGATCAAAACATCAACAAATTACTCCATTTTAAAGGGGGCCCATGTATATTATTAATGAGACACCAGATCTATAGAAAGTTGTAGCACTCATCTATTGTGGTGGTGCTCATCTTTAGTTTTACCGTGCAATGGAGCATGCTTGCATGATTAATGGTACAAAAGAGTGCAATGGAGCTGTAGTTTTACTTATAAGATAAGTAACAGATTTGTTGGGCAGTGGGTAATGATTTCAAAGAATACAATCGAGTTTATCTCTTCCTCGCTTATTTTTTTAATTCAATAGAAAAAAAATTTGTGGAAATTTTTATTTTTTTCAAGAAGCCTAGCGGAGTTGCAAAGTAGCCTATAACTAGAGGACACTGATACAGGAGCAGATACATAGGACTATGTGTAATTATTTTCTATTTATGAAGGATGACGTGATCTTCTTCTTTATTACTTACAGGTGAAAGGAGTAAGATCATGCAGATTCAATACTTCTGAACCCAAGACTATGCCTCTAGACTGCACACTATGATCGCGATGGTGATTCAATTACTATGTTGAAGTACACACCGATTCTATCCCATGAGCGTTGATTTGATAGATCCAAGATTTATTCTATATTTATATGTTGAGTGATGTAAAAATACCTATTGTTTGAAGTCGTACATCTACTATTCGATAATTTTTTAAAGGCATCTATTTTTCTTGATTTGAGCTCATCAATGTTGTCCTCGATATTTTAAGAAGATGATGCCTAAGTAGTACCATATGCTCCTGCTATGTTCCAGCTCAAGGCCGTATAAACCTCTTATATGTAGATGGAGTTTTTGTCTACTTCATGACTAGTTGAGGAGAGATTTGATGCACAGTTTCAATGTAGAATTAGATGTGTATTCATTTTATTATTTTATAAAATTGCTTTCATACAACTATTGATGCTCTCTTCAATGTCATGAATATGAGAAAAATGAGTTTGACCTAGGGATTGCAATGGCTACAAACTCCACAAAAATTATTGAAACTACTCGAGTGGAATCATCTATTGTTGTGGATGGATCAATGGTTGATTCTATTTATTTTAGAAGAGATGCATTAGAGGAAGGAGTAGTGGACATGTGTAGCAACAACAACATGATTAAGGAGGTGGCATCCAAGGCATGCAAGTGAAATAATTATGATTTCCTATGTATGTTGTGCGTACAACTAGATATAAGCCAAAATTCTTAGGATCAAGTTCCCGATGTAGCAGTCCTCACTGCAGAATTCTTCAATAGATGAGAGTAACATATCAAAGAATATATTTTTAATGAAGGTATTTATTTTATTTTTTTTGAGCTCATGTTGCGGCTAGAGAATCAACCTTTCTATAGACTTGTTGTACCAAACTTTGCCTCAAAGCCTACGTAATAATTTGCTTCACTTCATGAATGAAGATCGGTGTTGGTGGATATTTACCACAACATGGCATGGGGATAGACATCTACCAATGGCTTAGATCATGTAGGTCCAATGTATTAAGTGAATTCAGATATGATCAAATTTAAGATCAATGGAGGACCTTGACTCCAAACGCAGCACAGTCTGACATTCTGTGGAAGCTTTGCATGTACAATATTTGGTCGTAGTCAAAATTGTTTTTTTGGACCAAGTAGAAGTGTAAATGTAGAGGTGTGCAAATATTATAGAGTCAAGTTTTCGTCATGTATGCAAGTGGTAAGTTGATAAGCCAAGAGTCATGAGGCTTGGCATATGGAGAGAAACGATGATGTATGTGAAGATTCACATTTGATTTAAATAAAACAAAACAAATATAAAGCAATAATCATTTCAAAATGAACTTGAGAGAGTTGATAGAAATATCGACTGAGAGAGAGCATCGGTGGAAAATGACTCTAAGAGGAACAAAGAAATAGACGAGAAAATGAGATATGTCTAAATTCAACGTTGAGTGTGCCAGAGAGAACATTTTAAGGTTCGAGTAGTAACAGAACCAAGAACTCTTATTAATCCACCATAAAATTGTAACTCAATGCTAATTAATAATAGCATCAACGAGAGCACCAGGTCTTCTCTAAGGTCGAGAGCGCCAGAGAACTTTGAGTTTAATAATTATGAGGGATTGTATTTCCTCCATGACCAAATAAAAAACTCAAAAAATACTCTAAGATAACACTTTAAGTTAACCCAAGATTTTTGCTATATGTATAAGCAAAAAAAAGAAACATAACTAAATATGTGGGCCTCTAAGTGGTAGAATAACATGAATACATTGAGAGAAAAAAATAAATAAAGAAAATAAAGAGGCTATTTTTTCTTTGAAAAATGAGTAAGAAAAACGCATTTACACAGGGTAAACCACGTGTTTTAAAGAAAGGAAATAGCTATATTTTCTTAAAATTTTTCCTCAAGCACGAATTCAATATATATATGAGAGAATATGCAACATATATAAAATTAAATATAAAGAGTAAACAAAATAACAATGGATAAAAGGATACTAATGCAAACTTTGAAGTTAGATAGCCAAAAATATATATCTAAAGTAAATGAATCAGATCCTAGAACCTTCAAGAGAGAATGCTAGAAAAAATATATCCCTATTTGATACCATGTTAAAATTTCAGAATTATAGATATGCAAAGTATTACACAAAATATGAAGAGAAGAGTGGAACTGATTGATTTATCTCTAGGATCAACTTTGTATAAATAGCAAAGTTGATCATTGAGAGACGTTGGATTACAACTTCATCAAACCTGATGAAGACACCACTGAGAGTTCTCATGAAACATGGAGGATTGGAAACTCAAGTGTATATCCTAGTGAAAATTAATAGAATATTCACTTATTCTAACAGAAAATGCACAAGCATCATCTAAGAGATAATGTCCACAAGTATCTTGTATATAAAAGTGAAAATATATGCAATATAAATATGTGCACAAGTGGCCTAGATTAGGAGTGTGTTAGAGTTAATGTGTACTTTGTCTTTTAGTTATGACATGTGTCTTTAACACTTATAATGTTTTCATATAGGCCTCCTAGATATATATTATAATAATTTTGTATCAATATATATCTCATCTATTTCTGATCCTAACATTTGGTATCAGAGCTCCAAATGCTCTCCTGAGCTTATGATCTTGAGGGAGATTTCCCTCATGGAAATTCCCCCTTCATTTTTTATCTTCTACTAATTTTCCCCCAATTTTTTTTAATTAAGTTTGGTATCAGAGCTACAGGCGTTCTCCTACCCTTGTGAGCTTGAGGGGGAATTTCCCTCATGGAAATCCCCCCCTCATTTTTTTCCTTTAAATCAGGGAGTATGCTCTTCATATTTCAATGGATCAGAAACCAGATATTTTATGGAAAAATCCATGGCTACCATTTTTCCCTATGTATCTATCTGAAGAAGTAGTTTCTCCATAGAGAAATAAAAAACAAGATATTAAATTTTTTAATTATTTTTATTTTTTAATCTATTGATGTGTGCAACAAATTTTAAAGAAGAGTTGCAGGCAAAATTTGATGGTCTGCCATTGTAGGTGGTCATGGCAGAAATCAAGTTTACCAATATTATATCAAACCAAGCTTACTGATATGCAGGTTATTTGCTTTTGGCATTATTTCAGTTTTATTTTACAAAAAATTATTCATTTTGTTAAATGATATAGTATAAATTCCAAGTATTTTGATTGTTATGCATGATAATGTTAATGTTAATATGGTAAAGTTGTAGGAAATACTATTATATTGTTAAGATGTATTTTTTACATTTTTGTGATAATATTTCATGATTTTAATCATTATTAGGCATAAATAAAACATAAAATTGAAAAGGTAATGTGCCAAGGTTTTGAATATGTTTCTTACCCTTAAAAAGTATTTTTGAGGTGATGTGGTGTCTAAAAAAGGAAATTGCACACAATCTAGATATTATAGGTTTGCTATAATAGAACCTGTAGGTTTTGCTTTAGAACATCCATGCAATAAATTACAAAATTCTAAATGGTAGGTGTAGCAGTATAAATTGGGAATCAAATTGAATTATAATCACATAAGATATAGAGTAAAATATATCCACACTCTGAAAAGAAAACAAGCAACCAAATACTAGAGAACTTGCATAAGTTAGACAACGAGCTGCATGTTTCAGAGCACTACAACATTTCCTATAGCAAAATAAAAATTTATTATTGATCAAGTTTTAAAAAGTTAAGGTGAGTTTGGAATATGACAATGCGTATTAATGTCCCTCAAGACTATTCTAAGAATTTCCACATCATTTGAAGACATCAAGATATGAAGGTTTATCTAGACCATATTTTTGTCTTAATTCTGGACAAGGTAGCTATTGATTGTCGAATTGCTGGAATTGGAAAGCCAGTAGATTATTTCTATTTTTACCCATAAATATAGAGAGGACAAGTTGATATATTTATTATAAAGACTCCTTGTCTGCCCTCTTTTGAAAGCTAATAGGAAAATAGGGAATATATGAATCAGTTAGTGACAAATGTAATAGTTGACGTAGTTAATAAATTGTAGTAATTTTAGATTAAGTTATTTTAGTTTCTCACATGTTACTTTGACTTCATAATATGGTTTAGGATCTTGTGATTTCACACCTTCTACTAGACCTTAGATCAAGGGCCCACTCTTAGGGATGATGGAAGGACCTTAAGATATAAATGCAAGTTTTTATAATTATTTTCTATGATTATTCGTAGTAGAATTAAATGCTCTGTTCTCCCATGTTCTCCTTTTTTTCCTCCTACTGTAGAAAAATAATTCTTAGCAATAGTATATGTCAATAATAATTTTTTCTACTATATCACTAGATATCAAGTATTTTTCATATAGATCATGTTGTAATCAAATACCTTATGAACAAACCTTTAGTCAATGGTTGCAACTATTACAATAATTTGAAATCACTATAGTATAAAACCAAGCAAAGCTAATATAGTAGTTATTTTTTTATCTAGACTAAATATCACAGGAAAGGATGAACCAATAGAGGACTCTTTTTCTAGTGAAAGGTTATTTGTAATTTCAGCACAATCGCCATGGTTTCTTAACATTACCAAATATTTATAAATAGGAAAAGTTCCCTCTCACTTTAATCCTCAAGAAAAATATAAATAAGAATGTTACTAAAATGAAGCATTTGATGGAAATTATTTAGTAAAATGCACCATTATATTTTTTGGGGGAATAAGTTATTATTGGCCATCACTCCATAGGGATGTAAAGAAGTATGTACAACATCGTAAATCATTTCAAAGAATGGGTAAACCAACTACAATAAATAAAATACCTCTACAATCTCAAGTTGTTTTAGAACCATTTGAGAGATGGGAATTAGATTTTATTGAACCTATTGACCCACCTTCTCAAGAAAAGTAATACATTCTTGTGTACATTGATTATGTAACCAAGTGGACCAAAGTATGTGCTTTTAAATATGCTCAAGAAGATAAGGTTGTTTATTTTATATACACAAATATTTCAAATATTTGGCACTCCACAATCTATTGTTACAAATTATGGACGTCAATTTGCATCTAAGGTTATATAAGAATTTATTTAAATGTATGAAACTAAATATAAGAAACCATCGTCCTATCACCCCTAAACCAGGGTTACGCATAGTGGCTATTTATAGCCAATTGGCTAAAATTAGGACTATCACCCCTAAACCAGGGTTACGCATAGCGGCTATTTATAGCCAAT
Organism: Wollemia nobilis; assembly: GCA_028583015.1. Classification (NCBI taxonomy): domain Eukaryota; kingdom Viridiplantae; phylum Streptophyta; class Pinopsida; order Araucariales; family Araucariaceae; genus Wollemia; species Wollemia nobilis. The sequence goes on along the minus strand of JAQPPZ010017107.1, from coordinate 4,763,737 downwards.
TGGCTAAAATTAGGATTTTCAAAATTTGGAATTGGTTAATATTTGGGAAACTTGACCAGGGTCCATTAGCCAAAAAAATTGGGTGCAATATTTTTGGGGGGGGTCGATTCGCCCTAATTTTATAATAATTTGACCATTTTAAGTTTAAATTTTCAACATTACCCCTAATAATAGTTAACCTTCTACATGTGTTTTGATACTATTTGCCTGGATTTTGAAACTAATTCACCAAATTTTTATAACTACATTTTGGGCCTGACCCCTTACACATAACCTTGCCCCAAGCAAATGGTCATTTAGAATTCACAAATAAGGAATTAGAGAATATTCTAACAAATATAGTAGCTTATCACAAGAAATATTGGATGAATAGGTTACCAAAGTTTATTTGGGCATACAACACTACATTAATATCCACCATAGGAATTATACCTTACAAACTCGTCTATGGTAATAAAACTCTTTTTCTAATTGAGTTTGAATTACTAACACTTAGCACATATTTAGAAGTTGGCATTGAGTTATCATAGGTACATTAAGAGAGAATTACATAATTAAATGCATTGGATGAACTTTGATTGGAGGTACTTTACCAGAGAGGTATTATTTAACAAAATTAGAAATATGGCATGATAGTCACATTAAGAGAAACGGGTATGAACCAAGAGATTGAGCACTATTGTTCAATTATCGATATGCTGATTTTCCTAGTAAGCTATAAACTCGATGTCTAGGACCATATCAAATTGAATAAGTATTAAAAAATCGAGTTGTTTGACTTTATCTTATTTATGACTCAAAGAAGAAACTAGTGGTAAATGGGTATCATTTATGATTGTACCATAATCCATTAGAAAATGAGGATTTTACTCTATTTTTTGCACAATATGACATATGTGTGATATAATAGGTTTCATCTATGATTGTACCATAATCCATTACCAAATGAAGAGTTTGCTCTATCATAGATTCTAAACGGTTATATCTTTGAAAAAATTAAATTAAAAAAATGATATAAAAGAAGGTTGAAAACCAGAAAGAGAAACCTCTTCTAATGATGAAAAATAAAATAAAATGAATAATTCAATAGTAAAAATATCTTTGAGGTGCTATTGAGTTAAGACTTACATGAAAACCAGTTCCCAATTTGTTTGTATTTTTTAATCTTCATCATTGCACAAAATCTAATTACTACTTCTATGTAATTTTTAGGTTTTAGAACACCTGCACAATCAAAAAAATGATTTAAAGAATGCATGGAAACCCTTCAATAGAGTAAGGTATGCATTTCTTCAATTTTACTATTAGTTAATATTGACATTCCATGAATAATGGTTAAATGCTTGGCATAACTATGTATAAAATTGGTAAAATTGAAACACCCCACTAAACACCCCAAAATATATTTTGACCTATATTTTATCATAAAAAATTAGCTTTAGAAGATTTAAAAATGGATATAATGCTCTAACATAATAGGCTGCATGGAAATAGGTTCAATCAATTAAATTTTTTATGTGTGAAGAAAATATTTTTGTAAGAAAAAAAATAATGGATGATTCATGGCATGCCTAAGGGCAACCATCCAAGCCCTAACACAACATCATTATTTGAAGTGGATCATCAAATATCACACCAGGATATCCCCCTAAATACATGTGATTACACATTTGCAATGAAGATGTGGCAACATAAAATATGTGTGATGGAGCCGTAATTTCTAAAAAAGCAAAGGGTGAATCCATGAATCTAGACCATCAATTAGAAAATTGACCATCCATATTGAATTACATGGGAAACTATTTTATCAACATTATGCATGGGATTTTTCCATCATGGGTTCCAACCAAAATTTTTATCTATATTGAGTTTTGAATTTTGACATAGTCAATTCATAATCTATCACATGTTCTATTCAATGCATGAAGTACACAAAATATGCATGTATATTTTAAAGTAGATTTTTGCCATATTATGAAGCATGTAGACTTTATCATATATTATGGCTCAGTAAATCACCTTATAATCATCACATGAGCATGCTAGAAATCCTTGCTTCACAACAAAAAACTAAAAAATATAAATAAAAGAGTAATCAAAATTTGTAGAGCGAAACAAGAGCACAAAAAAAATTTAGAAGAAAAAATTGAGTATCAAAGTTAAAAAATAGAACCCAGAATAAAAATCACAGTGAATTAAAATGGGTGGACAAAGTGAATGGTTGAACCAGATAACGTTGAGGAGTTGTGGCATCATCCCAAAGTCATCAACATTTTCCAACATGTAGGGTGGATGTTGTTAATATTAAACAATAAAACATGAGCAATAAATAAATGCACAAATAAAAAATAGAAGAATAAAGTAATACTCGAGACACATATTTAATACGGTTCACCGAATATAGGCTACGTTTGTTGAGGTGTGATTTTTTCAAGTCACAAAACCACTCGATAGCTTAGAAATTTAAGTTCTCTCTTGAAAATAAAAATATATATATCTCCAAGGTTCTTGTATTCAATTTTTTATGCATAAAATCATATAAGTGCTAAGAATAAAGCTCTAGGGTCTTGCAAGTGTTGTTAACAAGGGGCCTGTGATCATGTAAATGATTTTGAATCCATCATGTGGAGTATGTATTTGATATCAATTCAACAAAATAAAATTCGTTTTATGGTCTTAGGTTAAAGTATACAAAATTTTATTTCCTCTCTTCAATTTAATGTCTCAAAAAGCTTTAAATAAAATTAGCATAAAAAGAATCTAGCATTTTGTATTAAATTTCAATTTAACTTTGATAAATATCAAAGTAAATGAAATTTTATATATTTAATAAACCTTTAGAATATAATAAATTTATAATAAATTCATTTCCCAAATGTCTATTTGATAGAGTAGTTATTTATTCACACCCCCTTATGAAATCATAAATCAAACCCATAAGAGGTGAATAAACAAAATAATGTCTTGCCCAATTTATAATGTTCCAAAACCTTGTCAATGATAAAATATTTGGGCTTAATATGAAACTAATCTATAAAATTTGGATTTTATGATAAAATAAAGTTTATAAATTAGATTTGCTTATAATATTTATCTTTTGAAATATTTATGAAATTAAATATTCAAAAGAGTAAATGTGATATTTGATTTGAAATTTGGACTTCTTAAATAAATAGAACTATATTATAAATCAAATCCAATTGAATTTTAGAGATATCAATCCTAGTTCCTCAACCTTGTGAAATTAATGTAAGGAATAGAATATTCATTTTCCCTTCCTAAATCTATTAATTCAAATATTAATTGATGTAATATTTGAATAAATTTTTATTTTTTTTTAAAGCGAAAAACCCCCTTTGGGGCCGCCTTGGTCTGAAAGACCATGAACAAGGGGTTCTACATGGTCAAAGTCACCGGGAGTCGCACCCGACCCTACCCGCACCAACATTATCAATTGGATTTTGGATACCCAATTCAAATTTTTTAGTAGGGTGGAGATTTGAACTTGGGACCTCCTTTGGAGGATTGCCCTCTCCTCTCCAACTCTCCTCTCCTCTCCTTTGGAAGTTTGTTTTTGATAACAGACTATGTGCCTTACCGGATGTAATGGCTTTGGCGGCATGTAGATTTTACATATATAGGATCCTTAGTAAGGATATGTTCATCAAAAACCCTGGGTTGATTTTTGTAAAATGTTTTGGGTTAACCTATAAAACCTGGTATTAATTCTATAGTATCTTATCTACCAAAAAAAATCTATAAACTTTGGATTTTATGATAAAATAAAGTTTATAAATTAGATTTGCTTCTAATATTTATATTTTGAAATATTAATGAAATTAAATATTGAAAAGAGTAAATGTGATCTTTGATTTGAAATTTGGACTTCTAAAATAAATAGAACTATATTATAAATCAAATCCAATTGAATTTTAGAGATATCAATCCTAGTTACTCAACCTTATGAAATTAAGGTGAGGAATGGAATATTCATTTATCCTTTCTTAAATTTATTAATTCAAATATTAACTGATGTAATATTTGAATAATAAATTTAATTTATAACCTAACCATATAATTTCACTTTATAACAATTATGCTAGGTTATAATATATATTTTTCATAATGAAATAATAATAAAAAATAATAAAATATTTTAAACTTTAGAAATTAACATAATGTCTCGGAAAAAATCCACAAATCAGATTTCCATATACATAATTATGAAACCAATCCAATTTTCACCAGTATTCCCACAATGAAATCAAATGAATTGATGCAATATTCTAAGGTATACAAACTATTAACAAATTGTAATAAATATTTTATTAATTCCAAATACATTCTGTACACAAATCTGGATCCAAAATGCTTAAAACAATTTATAAAATCTTACAATAATTTCCATTGTTTTGCAAATGGCTTTCTCCATTTTCCTCCAATGAATGTGTAGCTTTTCTCCTTCCAATCATTCCTCACCTTCTATGTATAAAATGTCTGACCTTTTCCATGAATCTCAATGATTTATTTATAATTTGAAAAGTTTAGTTATTATGTTTCTTCACCGGGAATGGATTTTATAACTATTTTATTCAAACCCTTGCCATTGTATTACCTGCATAATCAAACAATAATTATAATATCAACTTGCAATTTTGGTATCATTAGAAAGAGAAAATTCATATCTTTTTACCAAGTTTTGAATGAGATCAAATGGAGTTTTCTACCTCAAGATATGTCCATTTCAATTTTGCATTAATTTTAGGGTTAACCCTAAAATAAAATTTAATTATTTAAATGAAATTTAATTATTTAAATGAAAATTAATAATTTAAACCTTTGAAAATGATTTTAATCAAATTATTTGATTTGAAATAATGCAATTAATATGTAAATAATAAAAATATTAAGTTTTCAAGCATTGTGACTACATTCAAACCTTCAAAATGCAAATATGTCAGCAATTCCCAAGTGAAAGCAAATTTTCCAAGACCTTGATGTGAGCAAAATTGGATAAACAAAAATCCCTCGAAATCACAAAATTTAAGGTGGGTCCCCAATTTTGGGGTCATTGTGAAGGATGTCAAAAAATTGGTGACTCTTCTGGTAAATATCCCTGGACATTTCGGACTAAAAACCAATCTCTGAAAACACACAAAACATGAAAATTAGAATCACAAGCATTGATAAGCATCCAGAGAATGTCAATAGCCCAATACAAATATGAATCATTGGAATCAAAAATAATTTATGCATAATGTGATCTATTACTGGTTGGGATCAGGTGATATGTATTAATGATCGTTCTTAATATAAATCTTTGTTTTGACCATTCTTGTCATCATACTTTAATCAAAGGCCCTAAAATGAACATTATTGAAAATAAGATGATATGAAAATGATATGATGTAAACTGAAACATGTATTAACAGGATGTAATAATATGAATGACATGTTTTACAAATACTAAAACACTCTAGTACAATAAATAAACACACTAAAACTTATCTAATCCTCATAGGACCAAAAGTGTGTGCTGTGAATTCCTTACCAGATCAAGAGCTCAGTTATGACCTTACTATCATCTAGAACCAGTGTGTGCACAAGTGAGTTCATTACCTCATTTTGACCAAAATTATTAAACCGGTTATGAAATAACCACAAGGCTAGTCTACCCATTTGAACAATCAAAGGTATTTATTTGCAACAAGACATGTCGCCATCCATGAGAATACTCCACTACCATTCAAGCGTCTATAGCTCCAATGGTGGTTAATCCCATAGCCCATAATTTGGCTTTTGATTGCTTGAATACTGGGGATGACTACCCTTCCTTCTAACAGACGATTAGTACGAATCCTTAAGATCCAATGGTGAATGATGTGTTTAGCTTTTTGATTTCTTGAACCTTGAGGATGACTACCCTTCCTTCTGGCAGATGAGTAGTACAAATCCTTACTATCCATTGATGAAAATTGACTTAGAGCTTTGAGGAATTGGATTCTCAACTAAAGTATGATGATAATTTAACCCTATCCTTACTACTCTAACTTTGTTTGGAGTTTTCAAGTATTTGTGGTAAAATATGAATCTTATGGACTATGTTGCATGATAGGACTGACAAGGATGTCCATTTTCACCTTACACTTTATTTCAAGGATGGTTTTGACCATTTTACCCAAAATGTTTTAATATGTGTAAAACTATGTTTGGTTCCATATAATTTCAACATTAGTCCCCGATCTCAAGATCCATTTAGTGTATATTGTGCAATGATCCTAAGAGAATCTGACATGCTTTTCGATGGTTGCCTACCATACTAGAAATTACTGAGTGACTAAAACATTTAGGAACCCTGAAACTATGGTGTGTAAACATGAAGCTTTTGTATTTTGTAATTTTGTACAAAATGCCTTTGTGAAAGTGCCCCTGATTAAAGCAACATGACTTTGGACAAAACAAATTAACACCTTTTGAATTTGACAAATGATCATTTTTATGGGATATAAAATATGAAGTGCGAGGGTGATGTATGCAATGCTATGAAACATGTTTATGAAATGCGAGTGTATCTAAGGATACAAAGTTTTCACAATACAATTCAAAATTTTCATATTTTCTTTATCTTTGTTCACATTCGTAAGGACATAAATCAATACCTCATTTTCCATTTTTTTAGGTTTCACAGATCCTCAAACTAGGTAGCTTTACCCTACTCTTTGGAAGACTCACCTAAAATCATGCTAACTTGAAACACATTTAGTCATGAAACTCCAACAAGATCTGGTGAAGTTCATCTGTCATTAAGCTCAACAACAAAACATACGACAACAAACATAACAACAACATCAACAACACAACATCAATACATGACATCAATACATCACATGACGAAACAAATATATACAATAACACAACAAATCCAAAAAATTATTTACAAAAAATATACATAATATACAAGACACTACCAAAATATTTACCATGATTTCCATGGATCCCATACACGATTAGCATAATTTAGAAAACATATATAATTACATGCCTGACGAGTTTTATAAGAATCCAATAAAAATAATATTAGGCCAAAAATAGAAATTCTCATTGTGCCTATTTCATCCCACTGATTTAATTCAAAACTATAAGCAATTATATGTTTAAGATTTGATTTATTAAACTTAAAAGTGAAAACATGATTTTCAATTATCCTTTGCTTATTCAAAAAGGTGTGAATTTCATAATTTGTTTCATAATTTAGAACTAGGCTCCTATTTTCAAATAGGAGATTTTGCAAATAAGAACCTATTTCTAAAAATTTCATATTCAATTCACTTTCAAAGTTTTTAAAGAAATCACAATCATTCGAGAATTGACAAGCATCTAGGACATTTGGTATAGGAAGATCATTAAAAATTTGTGCCCTAGATTCACTAGTTGATTGCTCATGAATTTGATTAAGCATTTCAAACATGTTTTCCTTCATTTCATTTATGGAATTTTTTTTGAATTTGTCTCCAACTTCTTATTAATAACATTTGACATTTCATCATTGATAGCATTAGCATCCAAAAACTTATCATGCAACCCATTACCTGAAAATTTTGTAACCAATGAGAAAGGTCAATATTTTATCTCGTCATTATTAGCATTTACCAATATTTGATGAGAATTTATCACTTATTCCTTTTCTTCATGGTCTTCATCATGATCACCTTGTAGTTCTTCATCTTCATCAAATACCTCTTTATTAAAGACACCAAAATTAGGCACCCAATTAAATGTATGCCTATCCTTTTAAAACCTCAAATCTGACTGATCACTGTTGGTCATCAAATCTACCTAGGAAGGATTTTGGGTGAGTGTATGCGCCCTAGACCTGGACCAACATTGAAAGGCCGAAGGGAAGAGATGCCCCTCGTGCCAATCTCCGGAGAAAGGCCGACTCCTATGCTAAACTACTTGGGTGTTTGAAGACAAGAGTGCAGGAAAGAGATAAGAAGAGTTAAGGTTAGAGAAATCGGTGATGTAAAGTGGGAGAGAATAGGAAGCACGATAACCAACTAGTCAACTTGAATAAAAGCAAATAACACCAAAGATAAACGGAAGAAACACAATGTAGATTTTCCTATGTATCCTTCAGGAAAGTTTCAGGGTACATTCCCCTACCGCACATTGGATGCAAGGTTTAGCATCCAACATACAAACGAAGAAAGATAAAAGAATCAAGCACAGAAGGCAGCATAAAATAGAAGAATTGATCCCAAAGCTCTTTAGTATTAATCGCAGGACATCAAGTTATAGCAACTTTCTAGTAGATAGTTCCCCCCATTTTTCCCTTACAATGCCTAGGTTTTTATAGAGGACCCAGGCCTCTGAGTCATAATTACATAGCAAAGAAGAGTATGCCCTCAAGCCCTGAGAATCGGCTCCCCAAGACTCTCGTGACCAAGCTTTCAAATCTGTTACCAAAATTGGCAACTGCAATCGGGTCAACCATGGAAAGGTGCATTGATGAGCCGTCTGGACGTCCTTGGTCTTCGGGTGCAGTGCTCAAGTGGCCGCCATTCTTGTCGAGCTCTCCATCATGGCTTGATACTTCATTTATGATTGCCAAAAATGAGCAGCGGGCTTGCTGGGCACGAAAAATTACATTTACGAGGCACTTGATCACCTCAGGAAAATACCCGACTTGGAATGCATGCCCGTGAAGCGCTTCGCTAAGTTTTCATTCGCAACTTTGCTTCGCAATGGTTATGGGCCAAAACAAAAACTCATCTTTGGTTTGTACTTCACAAAATTTAGCTTCGCAAAACTGCTTCGGGGGTGGGGAGTGCCGAAGCATATTTACTTCGTAAAATGGGTTTCTTCGCCTTTGCTACGTCACTGACTAAATTACTTCACTGATGCCCTCGATAAATGCTTCGCTACGATCCTCTTCTGAAAATGTGGTTCGGGAAGATTTCGGTCAAAGCAATTATCTTCAAAATACATTGCATCCTTTCAGTTTGGGCACAAGTACTTCGCATAAAATTAGCCGAAGCAGATGCTTCACAATGAGCTTTTGGCAAAGTAAAAATGGTTCGCTGATGGAGGGGCCTGAAGCAAGTACTTCGAAAACTTTTTGGTGAAGTAATTTCAATGCTCCCTGAGTTCCGCTTCGCAAAAAATCCTTCCTGAAGAAATTTTGGGAATGCTTCGAGCCCGAAGTAGATCTCTTTCCTTTGTCTTTGTATTTTACTTTGGCGACGCCGCTTCGCAAAAAAATATCCCGAAGTGGAAAGGCTTCGGGCCCGAAGTAGTCTTCTTGTGTTTTCTCACTCGGATCGCGATCTATACTTCCCTCCTTCAGTGAATTTGTTCTTTTTCCTGAAGTAAATACCTGAAGTGCTTCGGGCCCGAAGTTCATTTTATTTCTACCCTTGTATTTTACTTTGGTGATACTACTTCGCAAGAAACTCTACCTGAAGCAGTGTTGAAAATGCTTCGGGCGCAAAGCTCTTTTCCTTGTGAATGTCGCTTCGCTCATCTGTCGCCTGAAGTAGATGCTAGAAATGCTTCAGGCACGAAGCTCTTTTCATTTTTCCTTGGTGAGGCTCATTTCATATCTTGTTCAACAGCGAAGCTCTTTCTTTTCTAATTTATATACAAAGGGGTGGCATTGGAAGCCAAAATTGCTGCAACTTTCAAATTAAAAAGACAACAAAGAAAAAACTTTACAAAAATCTGTACAAAATTTGATTTTCTTTTCCACCCCTTGAGAAATGTGATGAAATTGTTAACATTCTTGGCGGCTCACAGGGCAATGAGCTTGTCTCAGTGGGAGAACCCTTTAATTTTGATCCATTGGGCCAGAGTCTTCTCCTGATACTTCTCCTCCTTCTTCCTCTGGGAGTGCTTCCGCAGCTAGTTCTTGTTCTCCTTCTTCTTCTGCTTCTTCCTCCTCCTCTGATCCTTTGTCTGTTGGTGTGGCCTCCTACTATGGTGATGGGACAAGATCGTCACGGATTCTCTTCATGGTTCGACGAACATGAGCCCAGACCCCTTTCTAAAATGGTTCTTGGTGTTCGAGTGCCTTGGCCAGAACATGGAACCAATCAATCTGCCCTATGTCGACGTGTTTGATTCTTGCACCTAGGTCATTCAGACAAGCCAAGAATTTGTAGTGTCTCAGGATGAAGTCAGTGACTTGTCCCTCTGTGACTGGCTCTTCCCACTCATCAATTTCAGAGACGTCACTCTCAAAATGGAGCCACGTCGGCTTAAGTTCTTCCTGGGTGAGAAGGTTGCCATCATCATCTGTGAAACTCGAGAAACCCAAAGAAGAAAGGTCTTCGAAGTAACTCATTGATGTGCGCTACTCCTGCTAAAAAATATCTAGGAGGTCCTTTGCCTTTTGGGCTTTCTTCACCTTGGAGAAGAAAGTGTGAACAATGGCTTGGGCAGTAGACCAATCCCTAGCCGTTCGACTCATAGCAGTGACATGTAGGTCTTGGTATCTAATACCTTGGACCTCAAAGGTAAGCTTCAGTTGCATCTTGATTTTTTGGATCACCTCATCCACTATTGGTCCCTTCTTAGCAATGGCATGCTGAGCTTTGCTGACATAAATCAAAATTGACAGGGCACTGGAGGCCCGAGATCTGAAACCTTTGAGTAGGTGAGAGCGGATCTCCTTGATCCTACCTTTGTCGAATAGCTCTAGGTTTGCCTTTTCATACAATTACTGCTGGACCCGCAAGATCTTGCTCTCAAGCTCTTTGGATTTTAGCTCATTTTTGGCCTATTTTTGTGCTTGTTGCTCGGCCAAAGTTTGCAATTGTAGAATTTGTTGTTTGAGGGCATGTGTTTCCCTTTTGAGCAATTTGCACTGCTTCTACGAATCCTCCAACTCAGAACAGATCCTAGCCAGCTCTTCTTCCAACTTTATGTTTGTATTTTTTGCCTCAAACCTATGCTGGTTGGCAATGTTTGCATGTGCTCAAAAAGTTTCAACCCTCACATGCATGGATGCAGATTCATCATCTACGTTTAAATGTGCGTCGAAGATCGGATACACCCTTAGAGAGCTGTGTGTCTCAGACCTTTTCCCACCCATCAATTGGTGGCTCCACAAGTTGTTCTTCCTCTGAGTCGTCCCCCTCTTCCATTGGTTGCTTTTTTGGTCGAAGGGAAAGATTTAGCTTCTTTAGAGTATGATTTTTCTCTTCCTTCCCCTTCTTTGTCTTTTCGGGGCCTGCAACTTCGGGCTCTTTCCCCTTCTCCTTAGAGTTTTTCTTTCCCATGTTGTTATTGACAGCAGCAGAGTTCTTGATACAGAGGGCTTTAATGTGAATGGCCAGATGCAAAGGACGGTAGGGTTGCATAGTATCTAAAAGATCTTAGTCTAGTTCTAACTGATGGACAAATAACTTCCCTCTTGCCAAGAATTCGCTTTTATAGCCTAAAAAGGAAACCACCTGAATTTATGGCACCTACTAAAATTAAATTTGTACTTCGAACGAAAGAGGCAGTCGTATTCTCAAATTGATTCTGCAGCGATGTGGTACACAGGGCTGCATGCTTCTATGATTACCCTTTTGTACTGGAGGTGCAACCCACTGCCACCTCGTACCTTGGTGCAAGCTTTTCCTTTCCCTTTTTTTGACTCGATCATCTCGAGAAGTGCTCCACCACCCTTTTGCCTTAAATTCATCTGCCTTGTACTCCTTTCAAGGCCGTTGTCGGTACGTTCTACGAGGCATGTTTCAAATTCTCCACCTCGCACGTTTTCGGTTCGGCGAAGTTGAACTTCAAAAATGCTTCGTGATGAACCTTTGGTTCAGACTACTTTTCGATGCTTCGGGCCTAAAGTACTTCTTCTTCGCCGTGTTGCCATTCTGCCTTACAAAGGTCGTCGAAGCTTCCTCTTTTTGAAAACTACTTCACAGAATTTTTGCCCGAAGCAGCTATTGAAAACACTTTGGGTGTGAAGCTCTTTTCACGCCTTTGCTCGAATTTTGGTTCGACATGCTTCGCGACGAACCTCCTTGCAACTGCTCCTTCGTGTAAAAGGTCTCTGAAGGAGATTATGAAGTGTAGTACTCGGATTTTGTGATATTGGAAGAGGATGTATACACAGATGCAAACTATATACAAAAGTATATATACACTCATTTTTTTTTTTTTTAAAGAAGAATTGTACTTTAGTGGTGAAAAGTCTTCAGATGAAGACCATTGACAGAGATCGACAAAACTTGACCATCTGCATCTTTGAGGATGAATGAATTGGCTGAGTTCACCTTCATAATTTTGAACAACCCATCCCAAAAGGCGTCCATATTGTCATGATTCCCAGGATTGGCCTTCCAAGAGTCCCACTTCAATACCAAATCTCCCACGTTGAATGTGCAATCGGATAACTTTTTCTTGAACCAGTATCGGGTGACCTGAGTATGCTTGGTGAAGTTCTGGTATGCTTTTTCATGATCATCCTCTAGTCGTAGTAGCTGAGCTAACCTATTTTCCATCGAACTAATTCCATATTCTACTTCTAATAGCTGCAGCATGGGGATCTCCACATGGATGGGTAAGATGGCCTCTTTGTCATAGACCAGGACATAAGGCAAAGTCTTGATTGACCTTTTGAAAAAAATCCGATCGGCCCATAAGGCCCGATCTAGAAGGAGATGCCAAGTCCTTTTGTTTGTCTCTATGAGCTTCCTTAGCATTCTCAACAGAGTCTTGTTGGTGGATTATGCCAAGTCGTTTCCCTATGGATAATAATTGGAGGATACTTTATGATATATCCCATATTTGTAGAGGAATTCATTAATTTTAGTGCCTGTGAAGCCGGGGCCATTGTCCGTGATGATCTCTTGGGGGATGTCGAATCTGGTGATCAATCCTTCTAGGAAGGTGATTACAGTCTCTTCATATACATGCTTCATGGGAATCGCTTCGGCCCACCAAGTGAAGTAGTCTGTTGCTGTCAGGATGAACCTATGTCCTACGAAGGAGTTTGGTGATACGACTCCTATAAAATCCAACCCCCTTTGCTGAAAGGGAGTCTCTACCTATATCGGGTGAAGGGGCATCGAAGCATTTATACTTCGGCCAATGAACTTCTGTCACTGCTCGCATTTGTAGAAAATAGCGAAGGCATCAGCGATGAGCGTGGGCCAATAATAACCCACTTTGATAATATTTAGTGATGTTGTTCTTCCTGTGAAGTGACCTCCAGATAGCCCTGAATGAAACTCTCCTAGGACTTTTCTTTTATGATCGTCTTTAATGCATTTGAGAAATATCCCATAAATATTCCTGAAAAACAGGCCTTCGGGATGCAGAGTATAGCAGGAGGACCGCATCCTAAAATGCCTTCACTGTGAAGCATTTAGATGCGAAGGACAACTGCTAGTGTTGAAGTATTCAACTATTTCACTGACCCAGTCTTCCTCATCCTCTTCCTGGTTAATGAAGCATTCTTTAGCTAGTAAGCCATCCGACTGAGACTCTGCAGCTTCGGTCGCTACGCTCTTTGCTAATTCTTGACATAATGCGTGACCACGAACCAATTTGGTGGGCTTGATCTCAATGTCAAACTCATGTATCTTGTTCACCCAACCATCTCTTTTACTTCCCAATTCTCCTTGGATTATGAAATTCTGCATGTCGGGGTGAATGACAAATACTGTGACCCAACTTTGAGAGATGAACTGTTTGAATTTTCTAAGGGATTTTATTACTGCATGCACCTGGAATTCTATGAAATTATATTTCTCTTCATGGGGGTTGATCACCTGGCTCAAAAACATGATGGGGCGCTCCTCGCCATCTTCTCCTTTTTGTGTCAGGATGACAACATAGCTTTCGGGTTCCCCTATAGCATATAGGATGAATTCCTGACTATAATATGGATTGATCAAGACTAGCACCTGAGCGATTCGAGCCTTAATATCTTCAAAAGCTTATTTTATTTCTTCTATCCAGCTAAATTTGGTGCCCTTCTTCAGGAGTTGGGACATTGGCTTGATGACTTGGGCGAATTTGGGGATGAACTTCCTTACAAAGTTAATCTGGTCATAGAAATATTGAAGTCCTTTCTTTTCTGCTAGGAGTAGGAGCTTCATTAGAGCCTCGAATCTGTCAAGATCTACAGTGAGCCCCTTTTTTGATATCGTGTGTTCCAGCAACTTTCCTTCGTTGACTACGAATATGGACTTCTTTGGATTAATTGAGATGCCGAACTCTCGACATTTTTTGAAAGATTGTTGTATATGTGTGGGGTGGTCTTCCCTTATTCGGGATAAAATGTTCATGTCATCCAGATAGATGACGATAACCTTATTTAGAATCTTACCAAAAGAAAGATCCATTGCTCTCTGGAATGTGGCCCCAGCATTCGAAAGGCCAAATGGCATTCATTGGTACGCAAATGTTCGCCACTTGGTGGTGAATGATGTTTTGTGTTGGTCTTTGTCCCTGACCCAGATCTGATTGTATCCAAAAAAACCATCGAGTAGAGAGAAGCATTGAGCTACAGCTACTGAGTGTAAAATTTGATCGATTTGTGGGAGAGGATAGTGGTCCTTGAGGGACGTCTGGTTTAGATTGTGAAAGTCCACGCATAACCTGATATCTTCATTCTTTTTTTTTACTAGGACCAAGTTCGCTATCCATGAAGAGTGTTTGATGGGATATATGATCTTTGCCTTGAGCATCTTCAAGAGTTAGGCCTTCATTAGGACATCGATCTTGGGATTAACCGGTCTTTGCTTTTGTCAGAAAGGTTTGACCCCTTCCTGCAATTCGATTGTGTTTTGAACTAGCTGTCGATTGTATCCCCGAAGATCTTGATAAGACCAAGCAATTATATCAGAAAACTTTCTGCACATATTTTGTATTTGTTCTATCTCCTCTGGAGTGCAGTCGGTCCCAACCTTTATTGCTTTTCCAGGTTCAAGATCTAAATCCTGATACTATTTTTCATTGACTTTTATCATGTGAGAAAGAGCTCGGTCGTTCCGATAAAAGAGGCTTTCAAGGGTTATTAGTCCCTTGGGAACATGGTTATTCTTAAATTGAATCAGCCCTTCATATTCTCCTTCATCAGAGCTTCGATCTTCGACTGTGGCGGCTTCTTGGATCATGAAATTTATAATCTGCTCATCATTGTCAAACACTTGCCAATGTAGATATTTTTCTGGGACGGAGGGTCTATAGATCATCCTCATAGATCTAGGCTTGTGCACCATGTATTTTGCTGGAGAATACTTGGCTGCGATGGATTCCAGAACATCGGCATGTTGGTTCTTTTCTCATGGGATTGACTGTAGATTGAGGGATTTGAACTGGTCGAACAGGTCCCATACCCTGTTGTGGTATGATTTTAGATAATGCTTCTTTGAAGTACACTTATTTGTGACCTGGTTGGAAACCAGTTTAGAATATCTGAATATTTGGAGATGCTTTATGCCTATCTTATCAGCTTTCTTGAGTCCTAGGCACAATGCTTCGTATTCTGCTGCATTGTTAGTGCAGCTCCATGTCAACCGGTAGTAATATTCCTTTTGCTCTCCAAAGGGTGAAATTAGAAGAATCCCTACCCCAGCACCATTTTTACATCGAGCTCCATTGAAGAACAACTTCCATAGTTCTTCCTGGGCACTTATTATATTCCCTGGTTGGGAGTGTTTTTTAGGCTTGGCAATTGCATAACATCCTATCTCGGTCTCCACCATGGCATTGAAGTCTGCCAATGAAAACTCATATTCATAACTTAATTGCGCAAGAGATTCCTCGACCAGGTCTACCTGCTCTATTTCCTCCACCATTGCATTCACAGGTTCGCTATTTTCTTCTTCGGACATCTTCTGTACAAGAAAGGAAGAAGGCTTTTCATTGTAGATATTCACCTTCTTTTCTTTGAATGGAATCTCCAGATGGGAGTAATCCATAGACAGATATCCACCTAGCTTTACTGTGAATTCTCTTGACAAGCACATATTGAAATATGGCTCCAAGTCGACTATCACTACCTCCTATATGACTGTGATCTAAGGCATCTTATGTAGTCGTATAGGAATGTCCTTGATCACCCCTACAGTATTTACTGGAGTACCATCCAACTGGAGTACACCTTGGATGATTCACGTATACTCCATCCCTATTTCTTCGTAGACTGCTCTTGGCATTACTGTTGTAGTGACCCCAGAGTCGATCATGCAATTATGTACCACATACCCTTCCATTTGTAGGGATATGTAGAATGGAGGTGGTCTATTCTTCCCCATGATGGACATGGATAGGTTCTACACAAGAGCATGCGGTGCCACCTTTTTTACTTTAATTATCTTCAATGATTCCTGCAGCAGGTCTACTTGTCTAGGAAGTTGTAGTGCATCATATAGGCTGATCTTGGCTGGAATATTCTTCAATTCCTCTACAATGTTGTACACCAAGGATTTGAGCACTTTGGGCTCCTTTTTGGGCTCATACCTTGTGCGATACTACTCTGTAGCTTCCACTCTTTGTCGCTTAGTCAGTGAAGGAAACTTGAGCTTTTCCTTAGCCTGTTCCTTGGTTTCTACCTGAGGCGGTTCGGTAGAGGCCTTTTGAACATTTTCTTTGATTAGTGCAGACGGAGGAGCTTTGCTCAAGGCCGAAGTAGATGATTGTCCTTTTTTGGGTCGAACTTGCTCTTTTGAAGGAGCCAGCTGAGTAGCATATGCCTCTATTGTCTTCCTTCCTCCTCTAGTAAGTACCACAACCGGTTCCTCCTCACCAATTTTTAGGTTCTGACTCATCTACCTAATGATGTTGACTTGACCGTTATGACTACTATTTGCCAGTGTTTGTACATAGTGTTGGTGCAGGGTGCAGGTATTCTCTTCATGTAGATAATTGCATGTGGAGCACCAATATACATAATTGAAAGTGCTCGAAGCTTCACCAATTGCAGCATTTCTCACCGAAGCCTTCCCTTGCTGGACTGCTTGGTCCTTGGTAAGCGCAGGTGCAGGATAAGATCTTCTCGATAGGAATTCTTACTGCTCTTACTTTTTATTCACAATGGTCATGTCATTGGATAACATTTGAACTGTAGAGTTCAAAGACTGCATCTCTTGTAAAATATTAGTTTGTATATCATCGGCTTTTGGAACGAGTGGCAATGAAGACATCATCGGTATTGGGAAGGGTAGGGTGTTGAGGTGGTGCTGGTAGCATAGGAAATGTCGAAGAGATAGTGGGCTGTGGAGTTGAAAATTTAGGGAAATGAATTAGTGGGGCGATGATTTGAGACACAATAGGATTCGGATTCCAAGATGAAATTGGGAGTGTGGGGGTTGTGGAGATTTGCAAAGCGGCTGCGCTTGCATACTGGAATTGTAAGAATTCGAGAAGTATGGGTGTCGACATCCTTTGGGGAAGCTTGCCCACAGCTATAAAATTCATTTATGCTCTCTTGGCTAACTCATACAACTCAGGAAAAGTATTAACATTAGAATATCATTAAAAGCCCGAAGGAAATAGAGTGCTGCAGCTTAGTCGGTTGGCCGAAGGCCAACTGGCACTCTCTGCCAGGTTCGAGAGAACCTAAAATTGAAATTTGTGATCTCTTCTTGTGGATGTCTCTTGATCGAAGTGAACTGATGTAGAAGAGAAGTAGGATCGGAAGACTTGTTGAAGTTTCCCATAATTTGCCCAGCTAATTGGTCCCATCCCATAATGCTATCGGGTGGTAGAGATTTGTACCACTAGAGGAGTTTTCCTCTAAGGGAAAGAACCAAAAGCTTTACCATAATTTGTTCTTCTGTAATGTCATGGATCACTGCAAGAGATATTACGTCTTGGATATGCTCTAGAGTAGTTTTCACATTTCCATCAAACATTGGGATCTTCTTTATGGTAGCAGACGACACTTGCCCTTGTCCTACTAAATTCAGTGGTGACAAGGAATCCCATGCTGGGCACAACCTGGGCAACTGTGGCTACTACATTTTTTGTTGTTGTTGTTTCTGCTGTGCCATACTTGCTTCTGGATTTTGAGAGACAGGGATTCCCGAATCTCCCCCTTGACTGCTAATAGGACAACTAATAGGAATGGAGGGACTAGGATGCTTCAGAGAGTTGGGAGGATTGGGAGGAAAACTAGATGTTATACTATCAGATGTTGAGCCTTGTCTGCCAATAGAGGATGTTCCTTGCAACAATGACTTAGGGGTGACCAAACTTGATTGTTCCCGGAAGGCGTCAATATCTAGCTCAAAGAATTCAGTTTCCTCTCCTCTATTCTTAACTCTCCATCTTGTTTGCATGAAGGCACAAACTTTTGGTACTAGTCTTTTTGACTTAAATATTCTTGGGTAAACAGAGTCGCCAGATGCTAAGAGTATTTCAGTAATGAGGGCATCAGTCCTCACTACCACTAGTCAGGTGAGACTGACCGGGTCACACCGAGAACTGGTTTAAAACTATTGGCCCCGATGAAGACGGGTTTTGCGTTAAAATATGGGACCTTGACTGGTTATGGATATTTCTAAGACAGATACAGTCGGTCCCACCGAGCATGCCAAAAACTATTGGTCATCAAATCTGCCTAGGAAAGGATTTTGGGTGAGTGTATGAGCCCTAGACCTAGACCAACATTGAAAGGCTGAAGGGAAGAGATGTCCCTAGTGCCAATCTTCAGAGAAATGCCAGCTCCTATGCTAAAATACTTAGGTGTTTGAAGATAAGAGTGCAGGAAAGAGATAAGATGAGTTAGGGTTAGAGAAATTAGTGATGTAAAGTGGGAGAGAACAGGAAGCACGATCACCAACTAGTCAACTTGAATAAAAGCAAAGAACACCAAAGATAAATGGAAGAAATGCAATGTAGATTTTCCTATGTATCCTTCAGGCGATTTTCAGGGTATATTCCCCTATTGTACATCGGACGCAAGGTTCAGTATCCAACATACAAATGAAGAAAGATAAAAGAATCAAGCATAGAAGGCAGCATAAAAGAGAAGAATTGAGCCCAAAGCTCTTTAGTATTAATCACAGGACATCAAGTTACAATAGCTTTCTAGCAGATAGTTCCCCCCCTTTTTCCCTTACAATGCCTGGGTTTTTATAGAGGACCCGGGCCTCTGAGTCATAATTACATAGCAAAGAAAAGTACACCATCGATCCTTGAGAATCGGCTCCCAGAGGCTCTCGTGACCGAGCTTTCAAATCTGTTACCAAAATTGGCAACTGCAATCGGGTCAACCATGGAAAGGTGCATTGATGAGTTGTCTGGACATCCTTGGTCTCTGGGTGTGGTGCTCAAGTGGCTTCCATGCTAGTCGGGCTCTCCATCATGGCTTGATACTTCATTTATGATTGCCAAAAATGAGCAACGGGCTTGTTGGGCACAAAAAAATGCATTTATGAGGCGCTTGATCACCTCGAGAAAATACCTGACTTGGAATGCGTGCCCGTGAAGCGCTTCGCTAAGTTTTCATTTGCAACTTCACTTCGTAATGGTTATGGGCCGAAACAAAAACTCCTCTTTGGTTTGTACTTTGCAAAATTGAGCTTCACAAAACTGCTTCGGGGGTGGGGAGTGTCGAAGCATATTTACTTCGCAAAATGGGTTTCTTCACATTTGCCGCGTCACTGACTAAATTACTTCGTTGACGCCCTCGAGAAATGCTTCACTGCGATCCTCTTCTGAAAATGTGGTTCAGGAAGATTTTGGCCGAAGCAATTGTCTTCGAAAGACATTGCATCCTTTCACTTCGGGTAGAAGTACTTCGCATAAAATTAGCCAAAGTAGATGCTTCGCAATGAGCTTTTGGCAAAGTAAAAATGGTTCGCTGATGGAGGGGCCTGAAGCGAGTACTTCGACAACTTTTTGGTGAAGTACTTTCAATGATCCCTGATTTTCGCTTCGCAAAAAACCCTTCCTGAAGTAATGCTGGGAATGCTTCGGGCCCAAAGTAGATCTCTTGCCTTTGTCTTTGTATTTTACTTCGGCGACACCGCTTCGCAAAAAAACCGCCCGAAGTGTTTGCTGGAAAGGCTTTAGGCCCGAAGTAGTCTTCTTGTGTTTGTTCACTCGGATCTCGATCTGTACTTCCCTCCTTCGACGAATTTGTTCTTTCGTCCGAAGTAAATACTTGAAGTTCTTCGGGCCCGAAGTTCATTTTATCGCTACCCTTGTATTTTACTTTGGTGATACTACTTCGCAAGAAACTCTACCCGAAGCAGTGTTGAAAATGCTTTGGGCGTGAAGCTCTTTTCCTTGTGAATGCCACTTCGCTCATATGTCGCTCGAAGTAGCTATTGGAAACGCTTCGGGTGTGAAGCTCTTTTCATTTTTCCTTGGTGAGGCTCATTTCATAGCTTGTTTAGCAACGAAGCTCTTTATTTTCTAATTTATATACAAAGGGGTGGTATTGGAAGCCAAAATTGCTGCAACTTTCAAATTAAAAAGACAACAAAGAAAAAAATTTACAAAAATCTGTACAAAATTTGATTTTCTTTTCCACCTCTTGAGAAATGTGACGAAATTGTCAACAATCACAAGATGTGTTAAATAACAAATTTTCTTGATCAACCACCTGAGTTACTTCTAATAGATCAACATTTTCCTTTAGGTCATCACCAACATTAAATCCAAACCATTCATGTGAATTTGTACTCAAATTTTTATTAGTCATGGGTAAAAGAGATGACTTTACCTCGTCCTCATTAATAATAAATGAGTCATAAGAAACATTTATCATTTCTTCATTTTCAATTTCAGCAAGGTGTTCAATAAATTCATCTTCAAAGTGATTCAATTTTGGAACCTTCTCTATTTCTGCAATTGGCATGTCATTTTTTGATTGTGTAGGAATTGTGAAATATTCTTTTGAAATAGAAGTTTCAACATCTTGCATATCAAGTGAAACATAAATTTTATCAGTAAAAATATGAGAAAACAATGATTTACCATACATACCCCATCCATTATAGTAATTATATTCTAAAGCTAAGGTATGATATTTTATCGTGGCTTTAGAAAACATGTGATTATTTGAATGTATAGGAGTTGTAGACTCTTCATGTAAGATATTAATTTTAGCATCCTGCATATCAGGTGAAGAAAAATTCTTATCAGTAGATATAAAAGAAAAAAATTCATCATATCTTCCCCAACCATTATAAAAATTATCTTTTATAGTTAAAGGGTGAGGTTCAACCATATATTTGTGCAAACTTCAAATAGGTCTATAATTTCCCTTTCAAATTCACTTTTATTAATTACCTGAGATGAAGACCTGATGATTTCTTGTTGTATGAGCACTGTAGAATCCTTAAGTGACACAAGGATTTCAATTTCCTACACATCATTTGAGATAATAACTTCTTTGGAACTTGTGAATAAAGTTAATTCTTCTTCTTCGTGATCTGAAATAACAAAATCATTATCTTTTTGAAGCACTTTGTGACATTCAATATTTTATTTCATACCATATTTGGATTCATATTTAGATTCACCTTCTTCAATAAAGAATTCATCTTCATTTTCAAACAATTCATCTTCCTCAAACAATAATATTTTGGGATAATTCATTTGAACCATAATCGTCGAGGTATTATTTTTTTGTAATCCCTTGCAATCTTCAATGAAATAATATCTATGATCATTCAATTCTTTAACTTTACCTATTTGAACATCACACTCATTATACTTTTGAAAAAAATGATGAAAATCTATCATTTCTTCTATATATTCTTCAGATTCATTTTCAAATTCATTTTCTTTAATTTCAAAAAATTCATCTTTCTCGGATTCATTCTCCTCAATTTCAAAGAATTCATCTTCCTCAGATTCATATTTTTGTAAGAGAAGAGTTTCTTAAATGGGATCAATTTTTGTATTTTGTTTTATAATATCATCCCAATCCTCTTTTGTGAATAATGGCTCTAAGTCAGTTTCTACATTTTGATAAACTTGATCATCATAATGTTCATTGATGGGTATTGAATCTGAAACCTATACCTCATTCTCAACATCTAAGGAAGTTGTGACATCTAAACTATTAGTCTCAACGTGACTCATTTGTGATCTTTGATCATGAATTTTAGGTCTATGTCTGTATAGTTTTTCCATATTAACACCTTGAGATATCAATTTTTGTTCAAATGTTACTGCCTCATTGTAAGATCTAAGCAATGATGTAATTTTAAGACTTTCCCCCAAAAACATAGATGTGACGTGATCTAAGTATACCATGTATATTTGAGTAGCTCTTTCTTCTAAAATGATATAATCCATCGCCACCTTAGTATACAACCTATGAAATTTATCATTAAATGATCTCATGGGTTCATTAAAATTTTTATGAATGGAGACAAATTGATTTAACATCATAATTGAATCATCCAAACTTACAAAATGTTTGAGAAATGCTTTCTCTAGTTTAACCCTAGAAGTAGCATACCTTACAGGTAATTGTATGTACCACTTAAGCGCAACCTCATCCAATGAGTATGAAAATAATCTGCAAGGAACATCTCCCTGCATAAGCAGCAAATGACGTAACACACTCTTGTATCTTTGAATATGGTCCTTGGCTTGATCCACATCATGCCTAAATTTGGGTAAACAAAACTTCTACACCTTTAGGAATTTGATGAATAGGCATTTTTAAACTGCTATAATAATCACCTACCCCAAAAGCCATCATTTCCTTTACTGAAGAAAGTGATGTCATTAGTGAACTTCAAAGAACACAAAATTTAATGCCAGTATTATTAATCAAAGAAATATATCTTGAAACTAAGCATGAAATGACTAATCAATTGTTAAAATATATGCATCAATTAAACCTTGACATTAAATAACACCCTTTAATTTTTTATTTTTTTTTAAATTGAGATTTGAATGATTTCAAATGAAAATCAAATATTACCTTTCATGCCCTCCTTCTAGCGCCAATTTTTTGAGGTGTGATTTTGTCAAGTCACAAAACCACTCAACAAATTAGAACTTTAAGTTCTCTCTTGCAAATAAATATATATATATATATATATATATATATATATCTCCAAGGTTCTTGTATTCAATGTTTTATGCATAAACTCATATAAGTGCTAAGAATAAAACTCTAGGGTCTTGCAAGTGTTGTTAACAAGGGGCCTGGGATCATGTAAATAATTTTGAATCCATCATGTGGAGTATGTCTTTGATATCAATTCAACAAAATAAAATTTGTTTTATGACCTTAGGTTAAAGTATACAAAATTGTATTTACTCTCTTCAATTTAATGTCTCAAAATGCTTTAAATGAAATTAGCATAAAAAGAATCTAGCATTTTGTATTAAACTTTAATTTAACTTTGATAAAGATCAAAGTAAATGAAATTTTATATATTTAATAAACCTTTAGAATATAATAAATTTATAATAAATTCATTTCCCAAATGTCTATTTGATAAAGTAGTTATTTATTCAAACCCCATTATGAAATCATAAATCAAACCCATAAGAGGTGAATAAACAAAATAATGTCTTGCCCAATTTATAAGGTTCCAAAACCTTGTCAATGATAAAATATTATGGCTTAATATGAAACTAATCTATTTAAACAAACCAGGAGAACTGTGAAGTCTCCAATATATTTTGACATTGAAAAAATAAGAGGGAGAATATCAAATGCTAAGAATCAAAAAATTAAAACTAATAATGACATTGCCAATGGAAAACAGAGAATCTTGTTTCAACAGGTTATTTTGGGTTCTGAAGACAACAAATTAGGAAAACCCCCTCAAGGGAGGGGGAGAGGAAGAAATCTCAAACAATCTAAATGAATTTCCTCTCATGGAAGAGAGACCTCAATGGCCTGCCCAAACATAAGGAAGTCAGTGCAATAAAAAATCAAGTGAATCCAACTATTATCATGTTGCAAGAAACAAAAACAGATGAGATTCAGTAAAAAAGTAGCAAAAAAAATTTGGAATGAAGTGGATATGGTTTGTAAATCAGCCAGAGGAGCGTTTGGAGGACTTATGACTTTATGGGATCCTCGGATAGTATAAGGCACCATTATTCAGAAAGATGGCATGGTTCTCAGTTTTTTATTTAAGGAAAAAAACAACAACAGGTCATGGATCCTTTCAAATATTTATGCCCCGACTTCAATTCATGGGAGAGCTCTACTATGGGAGTACTTAGGCAATCTGAGTGAAATATTACATAATGTCCCCTAGATTCTAGCTAGGGATTTTAATACTCCTCTTTACCCTTAAAACAAAATGGGTGGAAATGGACCACCTATAAGGAGCATGGATGAGTTCAATGAATTTATGAACTCCAACATGTTGATGGATGTAAAACCTAGAGGAGCGAATTATACCTGGAGCAATCGGTAGATAGGGTGTCATATCATTCAAGAAAGGCTTGACAGGTTTTTTCTATCAAAGGAGGCTATAACTCTGTTCGATGATTCTACCCTGCAAGACCTTCCTAAAATTGCCTCTGATCATAATCCCATTTTGTTGGAGATCCCTAACTCTCTATCCTTAAAGAAACATTTCAGATTTCAATCTATGTGGATCAAACATTCCAATTTCAGAGATAACTTAATTCAGTGGTGGCAGTAGCCTATCAGGGATAGTGCAACTTTTAAACTTACTGGCAATTTAAAGTTTGTTAAGGAAAAACTTCAAATTTGGAACAAAGAGGTCTTTGGGAACCTCTTTGAAAATAAAAAATAGGTTGTTGAAATTTTGAAGATAATTGATCATAGGATTCAACATGGTGATGTTGATGAAACTACTAGGCAGGAGGAACGAACAAAACTAGCAGAGTTTCATAACATTTTTACCTGTGAGGAAATCTATTGGAGGTAAAAATCAAGGGCTCTCTGGTTGAAATATGGAGATTCAAATTCCAAGTTTTTTCACATCACCATGCTTAGAAACAGAAGCAATAACAAGATAAGTTTTTTAAAAAAAGTAGATGGTTCTATTACTCGGGACATAACAGAAATCAGAAAGGAGGTAGTAACTTATTTCAATTCTATCATTGGTTAGGAATCATAGTCCAATGAGGAGGCCAAAGATATTCTTGTGGAATCCATTCCTAGTATAATAAATGAGGATGTAAACCTTAAACTTCTAGCTCCCTTTTATGATGAGGAAATTACGGAAGCCTTGTTTAGCATGGAGCCAGACAAAGTCCTGGGACCCGATGGCTTTCTCCTTCATTTATATCAAGCTTTTTGGGACATCGTAAGTGAGGATGTAATTTCTGCTGTGAGAGAATTCCAAGAAAGCAATCATATCCCAAAAGGTCTCAAATCTACTTTTATTTATGTAATTCCTAAGAAGCAAAGCCTTGAATCTATGGCTGACTTCAGGCCAATTAGTTTGTGCAATGTTTCTTACAAGATACTAACTAAAGCCATTGCAAATAGAATAATATATTTTTTGCCCCACATCATAGATCCATGCTAGGGAAGTTATGCTAATGGTAAGTCAATCTTGGATTGAGTTATCACAGTTCATGAAGCTCTACACTCTGCTCATAAGACTAACAGGTATGTTTTTGCCCTCAAGATTGATATGAACAAAGCATTTGACAGGCTAAATTGAGACTTTCTAATTGTTGTCCTCCTTAAGTTTGGTTTTCACCACCAATGGGTTAATTTGATCAAAAAATGTATTTCTAAAGCATGGTTCTCGATTATGGTTAATGGAAAAATTGTTGGTTACTTTAAAATTCACAGAGGAATTTAGCAGGGGGACCCTATCAGCCCCATGTTATTCATCATTGTGGTAGAAGCTTTAGGTAGAACCATAAAAATACTTGCAATTCAAGGCTAATATCAAGAATCAAGGCAACATATCTCACTAGGGTTTTTTCTCACCAACAATTCATCAATGATACCCTTCTATTGACTAAGGCATCGGTGGTTGAGGTCAAAATATTTAAATACATCCTGCAACTCTATGAGGACGATGTTGGTCAGAAAGTTAATTTCAGTAAAAGCAACTTATATTTCTTGAACACCCCCATTCAGAGCCAAGGAAGGATTGTAAAAATTTTAGGGTGTGATATAGCAAACCTCCCCACTTCGTATCTTGGTCTCCCTCTTTTTATTGGTTCTCTAAGAGAGTCAATGTGGGACAGGGTTATTGAAAGAATTAAAAAAAAACTTACTGGATGGAAAGGCCATTTTCTATCTCAAGAAGGAAAGTTGAATCTCACTAAGGCATTTTTTCAGAGCATTCCAGTCTATTTCCTCTCCATTTTCAAAGCCCCTACGAAGGTTTTACAGAAAATTGAGAAACTCCAAAAATAATTTTTTTGGACTGGATTAGAGGAGAAAAAATGGATGCACCTTGTAGGATGGACCAAAGTGTGCGGACCCAGGGAAAATGGGGGCTTAGGTCTGAGGAGAATTGTTCATATGAATTTAGCTTTACTAGCTAAGCAGGCGTGGTGCCTCATTTTTGGTGAAAAAATGAATGCACAACTATCAAACGAAAGTATATTCAAAATATGGAATTTCTAAGTGACTCAGTTCCAATCAGAGGTTCTACTTTTTGGAAACCAATTCTCAATTGTAAGGAAATCATCAAAAAAGGTTTAAGATGGGTTTTAGGCAATGGTGAGAGGATAAATTTTGGAATGACAAGTGGGCTAAGGATGAACCACTGATGCAATATCCTAACTTAGCCCAAATTAGAGATATCACATAATAAATTATTGGTAGAAAAGTATCTGATTATATGGTTGAGGATAGAGGCAGAATGAAATGGAAATAAATAAGAATTCAAGAATTTCTATTAGAATAAAATGATATTTGTAACATTCTCAAAAAACAGTTTATCCCCATGAGACCCAACGAAGATCAAGTGTCCTGGGCTCCCATGAAAATGGGTAGTTCACTGTTAAATTAGCTTACAAGGTTCTTCTTGATGACGAAGATTTTGTCCTCCAAAAGGACTTAGTTTGGATAAAAATTTTAATTCCAAAAATTGCAGTCTTTTCATGGCTAGTTATCTAAGGAATAATTCTAACCATTGATAATATATGCATAAAGTTATTTGTATTACTAATCGTTGTTATCTGTGCAGGGCTAATTGGGAGACCATTTATCACATTTTCCTTGAGTGCCCTTTTTCCTTGACTATCCTAAGTGGGATTTTTAGGCCTTCAATATTTCCTGGGTTAAACCAGCCATCGTACTTGATTTTTTCATCTAGTGGCCTTGACTCTTTTCAATCCAAAGAATTAGATACATGTGCAAAACTTTTCTCAATCACTATCTTGGGCAGGTGTGGTTAGAAATAAACCATACAATCTTTAATGAGTCTATCCATGATCATCAAACTATAATTTCTAGGATCCTATCCTTTTCCAACAAGAATGTGAACCTTATCCATTTTGATAGTCGTAAACCTCATCTGCAAGAGACCATGATTGCTCAATATTTAAGATTAACCTTGTTAGATGAGTCTGTTCCTAGGGTAGTCAACGCTTGAGCCAATGTGAAGTGGTCCACACATCCTACGTGTTGGTTTAAGCTTAATTTTTATGGAGCCGCTAAGGAAAATCTTGGTAGAGCAGGCATTGGCAGAATTGTGTGAGATCATAATGGGAATATGATGCTTGTATTTTTTGAATATTTAGGAAAAATGACAAACAACGAAGCTGAAGCTAGAGCTATATGGAGAGGCCTTCAAATTATTCAAGAATTAGAAGGCAATTTGATCATAGAAGGAGACTCTATGCATGTTATAAATATCCTTGGAGGATTAAAACAATTGTTGAAGAGGCTATGATCCTTTTCCAAGGAATATAGGACAGAAAATCCCAACATTCTTTCGGGAAGCTAACAAAGTTGTTGATAAGCTGGTCAATTTGGGTGTCAATGATGACGGACTTTTCAAATGGGAACACGGTGTCCCGAGTGAAGTAGAGGAGCTTATTCAATAAGAATTCCAAGAATGATAGTTGAATTTACCAACAGGGAAGGAATTGTAAGTTCGAAGGCTATCAGTATTCCCATCTCTTTTTTGAAATGGACTCACAATAAAAATTATCCAAGCTATCAGTCTTGGTGGATGCTGCTTGGAAATACCACAAAGACTAATGGGGACAATCACATGTCATATAACATGGCTCCTAGTCATCTTAGTAATTTGAGGTTGGTTGATAATCACAAGGCAGGAAAGAAATGACAATATAAGACTTCAAACCAGAGCCACGTGGACCACCAGATAGCCACCACCATAAATCTAGCCAGCAGGTTCACTTCTCTAAGGATGATTGGCCAAGACAAGATGTGGTACCAAAGCATGCCATATATGGAAGAAAATAATTACCAAACATTATTAAGAGTAATTGTCAATACATAGCTTGTGGGAGTTTTTTTTAGTACTCGACTATGTGTGTCTATAGCTTTTTGTTTCTCCACTATTTCAAAGAAGGTATCTGTGTCTGTTTATTTTTTTGTAATTATGATGCAGGTGTGTTTTCTCGGGGTATACCCAAAGTGTTGTATGGGAAGTTTCTTTTTGATAACAGACTATGTGCCTTACCGGATGTAATGGCTTTGGCGGCATGTAGATTTTACATATATAGGATCCTTAGTAAGGACATGTTTATCAACAGTCTTGGTCTAATTTTTGTAAAAGGTTTTGGGTCAACCTGTAAAACTTGATATTAATGCTATAGTATCTTATCAACCAAATAAAAATCTATAAACTTTGGATTTTATGATAAAATAAAGTTTATAAATTAGATTTGCTTATAATATTTATCTTTTGAAATATTTATGAAATTAAATATTCAAAAGAGTAAATGTGATATATGATTTGAAATTTGGACTTCTAAAATAAATAGAACTATATTATAAATCAAATCCAATTGAATTTTAGATATATCAATCCTAGTTCCTCAACCTTATGAAATTAAGGTAAGAAATAGAATATTCAATTTTTTTTTTGTGGAAAACATCCCAAAAGGGATGCCACTTTCGGGTAAGACCCAAGGAGGCAGGGGTATCCATTCCGCCAAAAACGCCCGGGACTCGGACCTGGCCTACCACCTTTGACATACTCAAGGAGCAAACAAACACACAAAACCAATTTAAAAATAAGTAAATAACAACAAAAATAATAAAATAAAATAAAAAACATGCTCCTTGAGTGTGTCAAAAACAAAAAGCACAACCAAACACGCACAATAAGATAAAAGAAACCACAACACAAACCACATATAAAAACACAAGAACCACATAACAAAACACAAGAACCACATAACAAAACACAAACAAGACAAAAACAACAGAACACTACAAAGACATAACCCAAAAAAAACATGAAAAATAAACACAACCAAAACCTAAAAAATTAAAAAATAAAATAAAAATAAAAATAAAAAACAACCAACAACAGACAATAAACAAAAACAAAAAACATAGAAAACACTCACACATAAAAACACGAAATAACACAAACAAAGAGAAACCCAAGAACAAGAACGAAAAAAACACAAGAACAATAACAAAAAACATAAAAAAAAAAAACAAAACAACAAAAACACATGAACAACAAAAAACAACACAAAGAACACAAAAACAAAACAAAACAAAAGAACCCACCCACCTTAAAAAACTAAACAAAAACAAAAAAAAAAAATTGAACATAACAATGACCTATCTAGACCAGAAGACTATTAAGGCAAGAATCAACAGAGGAAACAAAATAAAGAATAGAATGAGCTAGGGAACTAAAAAAAATTGAATGAACCAAAGAGAAGCAAAAAAAAAAAGCAAGAAGAAACTAGGTACCTTCGAACTGGAGCCATCCAAAGAAATGATAGAAAGAAGAGCTTCCCTAATTTGAGAAGCCCACCATATAGGAGGGTGGCCATAACAAGTAAGATCACCTTTGTCCAAAGCCCAATTAGCTAAAGCATCAACACTCTTGTTTTGATCTCCGACCACATGATTGTAATCAACTTTCAAAAATCCCATCTGGATTAATTGAATCTTCTCAATAATTCTTTTTATTCTCCAATCCACCTTATGATTCTTAGAAGGAGTCTTCAAGAGATTAATCATAAGTTGAGAGTCAGACTCAACTAACACCTTTTCCCATCCAACCTTAGTAGCCTCCTGAAGGCCTCTGAGGATACCATACCCCTCAGCAAGGTTATTGGAAAGAATACCCAAATTCTCAGCAAAAGTAAAAACCAAGGAGCCATCTGAAAGTCTACCAATTCCTCCCACACTGGCTTTTCCAGGGTTCCCTCTAGAGGCTCCATCAGTATTGACTTTTCCAAAATCCTTAGGAGGAGGTTGCCAATTTCTAGTCCTATCCATCTTACTAATACTCACATTCCCTTTAAGTTGGTTGCCCTTAGAAGATTTAATCTTCAATCTTTGCATCACTTGATCCCATCTTTGGTGGGAGTTTTGGGGGTGATTAAGGAGTTGATGGACTGATTCAACTAAGTTGGCTATGGTATTTTGCCAAATATAGTGAATATCCTTCCTATCTTGATTAAAAATTTGGATTGTTCCTTTCATTCCAAATATTCCAAAGAAGAATGGTAGAACCCATCCAAACTAACTGCCTAATAAAATGATCAACACCCTCTTGATTAGGCCAATCCCTCCAAAGTTGTTCAAAAGTAAAAAAATTGGACCACTTGTAAGCCAAGTAAAGTGGCCATTCTCCTCCATAGCTCAGAGGCTAAAGTACACTCAATAAAAATATGGTTGAGATTTTCTACATTCTCTTCACACATTTCACATCTAAAAGGGCCATGAAAACCACGCTTCATAAGTTGCTCACCAGTAAGCACCCTACGATGCAATAAAAGCCAATTAAAGAACCTCACCTTAGGCCAGAGCTTTTGAGCCCACAATCGAGAAAATATGTCAGAAGAATGGTTGGGATTATTATGGCATAAGGTCAAATAACCTTGAGCAACTGAATACTCACCCTTAGTAGTGTTGTTCCATCCAAAACAATCTTTTTCATGGGACCAAGAGAGGGATCTCATATGAAGGATGCCTTGGATATCTTGTCTTTGCCTTTCTGGGATTTGAATAGGCCAGTCCTCAATAGGGATCCAATATCTACCAACCTTTGAATTACCAGTATGGTACCGACAGTAATTAGCCACCTTTATCCAATTAGCTCGGTGAAGCTCCTCCATCCAAGGCCTCCAATCGGGAAACTGAGTTATCAAAGGCTTGTGACCATCCCAAGAATCTATCCAAAAATTTGCATGTTGACCATTATGAATGATCCAAAATAATTTTTTCTTTATCAAATCCTCACCAGTCTTAAGAACTGCTAAAATGGGAGAACCTTTGGTAGGAAGTTGATAGCGAACAAGGTCTTCGGGACTTTTGTTCTCAACATATTTAGCACGAAGATTATTGGCCCAAAGAGCATTGGGGTTATGCAACATCCTCCAATATAATTTAGCAGCTAAAGCTTTGTTGTTATTAATAGAAGACCGGAATCCTAACCCCCCTTCACTCTTAGGAAGACATAAAGTATCCCATTTCACCAAGGCCCATTTTCTTTTCTCCTTAGTACCACTCCAAAGGAAACGATGACTGATTTGATCCAATTCTCGAAGAACAACCTTTGGGATATTCAAAATGGAAGAAACATAAATAGGAATAGCTTGAAGGACTGATTTTACCAAGGTGATTCTACCCCCAGAAGAAAGCCACTTGTTGGTCCACTTTCCAATTTTCTTCTTGACTTTGTCCAACAACCAATTCCAATATTTATTTTTCTGCCTTTGAATATTTATGGGAATACCTAAATAAGTGATTGGAAGAGAGGTCTTCTTATATCTTAATTTATCCAAGACCATGGATTCCTGTCTAGAAGAGTAGTGAAAGAAAATAACTTTAGATTTGTCTTCATTGATCAACTGCCTAGTAGCCTTAGAAAAATAGCTAATGATTTGCTTAATATTAGAAGCTTCCTTAACTGTAGCTTTACCTAAAAGAGTAGAGTCATCCACAAATTGAAGATGAGAGATAGGTCTAGCTCCATGAGCAATGGTAACTCCCTCAAGGGTTTTGTTTTTCCCTCTTTTTGGTTATAGTCCTACCCAAGCATTCAGCAAGAATGATGAATAAATAAGGGGATAGCGGGTCACCTTGCCTAATACCTCTGGAAGCCGGGAATGACTGAGAAGGCCTACCATTGATAAGAACTAAGTAGGAAACTGAAGAGATACATCCCATAATCCAATCCATCCAATCCTTAGAGAAACCAAATTGCCTCAAAACTTTGATAAGGAAGTGCCAATCCACTCTGTCATAAGCTTTGGATAAGTCTAACCGAATGAACATGGAAGGAGAATTTTGCATATCCATGGAATGGATGGCTTCCTGAGCAAGAACTATCTCATCTACTATTTGACGTCCTTCCACATAACCCCCTTGCTCTGGGGAAATAATCTTATGCAAAAGAGGCTTCAACCTTTCTACCATGATTTTAGTAATGATTTTGAGAAGAACATTACATAAAGCAATAGGTCTAAAAGCTGAGATATGATCAACCTCTTGAGCTTTTGGAACAAGAGTAATATAAGTTTTATTGATAACCTTCAAAATTTCTTTGGCTTTCCTGGCTTCTTCCACCACCTCTAATAAATCAACATGAAGGATATCCCAGAACTCTTGGTAGAACTCAATGGGAAAACCATCGAGACACTGGGTTTTCCCTTTTTGCATTTTAAAAACTACTTGTTGAAGCTCATTGATAGTAACAGGAGCAGTCAAAATAGAGTTCTCCTCAGAAGTGATAAGAGAAGGGATTGCTTGAAGAACATTTTGTTGTGAAGTTGAGTCAAGAGGAGTAGCAGCAAAAATATTGGAAAAGTAATCAACAACAATAGAGTTCATGCCATCCCAAGTATAAACAACATCTCCAGAATCTGATTTTAAGGAAGAAATAAAGTTGTGAGATCTTCGAGCTAGAAGATATTTGTGGAAGAAATTTGTGTTTCGATCTCCTTCTTTGAGCCATTGAATTCTAGATTTTTGCTTCCATAAGATTTCTTCTCTTTTTTCCCATTCCTCAAGCTGAGTTGTGAGTTTAATTTCATCTGCACTTCTCTTCTCTGTGAGGCCATCTAAACGGATTTTCTTATTCAAATTTTCAATATGAGCAATAACTTCATGTTTTTTTTATGAACATCCCCAAACTCTTTCCAGTTCCAAGTCTTGATTTTGGATTTAATGTATTGCAGTCTTTTGGCAAAATAGAACATCTTAGTCCCATGCCTAGGTTTACCTTCCTTCCACCATTGTTGCACACGAGGTCTGAAGGAAATGTCTCTAAGCCACATTAATTGAAAACGAAAAGGAGAGAAACTCACATTGGTTTTCCACATTTCCACCATGACTGGCCAATGATCCGAACCAACATTATTAAGAGTCTTCACTTTAGGAATGTGACCATGGATTAAGAAATTTTCAGAGAGCAAAAACCTATCCAATCTCTCCATTATACAAGCTAAGCCTTGCCTTCTGTTAGACCAAGTCATAAGGCCATTATCTCGGTTGGATATCCACAAGATGGAGGTTTGCAATATATTCGCTCATGAGGTCGGTGCTTTTGTCCAAATTTCTATTTCCCCCCCTTTTCTCATCCAGAGAGAGGATGGTATTGAAATCTCCTCCGATCAAGATCCAAGCTTTAGGAAAATGAGAGATAATATGAGTAATATCCTTCCACTGTCTTCTTTTTTCCTCCAAAGAAGTCGGAGCATAAACAGTAATGCAGAGCATAATCTGGTTGGAATGTCTACTTTGAATAGCTATAGCCAACAAACCCCAACTGCCAACCATATGGTGAATAACTACCTCTTTTGGGTCCCAAAGACAAGCAATGCCACCCGAAGTCCCTTGGGAACTGAGGGAAACCACTTTTCCAGTTGGCCAAATTTTACTGGCAATTGAGTCCATATCCTCCATTGACATCTTTGTTTCTTGAAGGAAAACAAGATGTGGATGATTTATCTGAATCATTCTTCTAATTTCATTTTGTTTTGAAAGACTCCCTTTGAGTCCTCTAATATTCCAAGTGATGATCTTCATTAATACCAGGGCTAAAAAATTTGGGAAGGGCATTAATCTTACCTTCCTCTACAAGCTTTTCACCTTCTTTTACCATATGATATTGATTGGTCTTGCGACCTGCTTTTTTATTAGAATCCATCTTCAATTTTTTTTCCCTATTTCTTGACTTATTCCAATTGAATCTGAGATGGCTTCTAACCTTGAAGAATGCTCGTACATAGCCAAAATTTTACTAGATGGTTCAACGGAGTCTATATTGGGACCTGCATTATTTGAAGTTTTGACATTTGAAAGATTGTTTTTCTTGTGTAAATTTTCTCCTTTTTTTTCTATTGAAAACCTTTGATTTGTTGGTTTGTCTCTGAGTTCTTCCCTTCATATTTAAATTGTGTTTCTAAGATTTCAGTTTCCATTATTTCCTCTTCCTCACTTGGGACATCATTTGTGGAAAGGATTTCAAACATATTAGCAGATGACTTTGATTGATCCTTCATAACTGGTTTTTTTTGAGTGTTCTTCTTCTTAGGTATTTGGAAACCTGCTTGAGTTTATATCTTCTTTCTTTTGATCGAGAATTTTATTTGGGCAAGCACTGGCCAAATGACCATATTCATGGCAAATTCTACAATGAAAAGGAATGTTCTCATAGTCCACTACTTGCTCCCAAGTGTCTTCCCCAAATTGTAATGTGATATTTTTAGGTAGGGGTTTGTCAAAATCCATTAAAACACAAATCCGAGCATAAATAATATGTTCAAAATTTTGAGTACAATCAGCGAGTCATCATAAAAGTTCCTAAAGAGTTTCCAATTGAAGAAAAAATAGTAGGATTCCAAAATTCAATAGGGAGGCCAAAGAGTCTAACCCACACGGGAGCTATAGAAGGCATCTCTTCTTCGGCTTTAAATTTAGTATGCCAGGGCTTCATGAAAAGCCCTGCCCTTCCAAAAAACCAAGGACCCCCTTGAAAATTTTTCTCTCTATCTTCATTATTAGCAAATAAAACAAGAAAATAACCATTTGGATAAATAGAGATTTGTAACTCACCTTTAGTTTTCCAGCTTTTTGCAGCCCAGACTTTGAAAGGAGATAGACTCGGACGAAAACCCACGAACCGACAAATTAGTCCTCTTTTTTCCAAATCTTCAATGCCGATCTGAATGTTACCCATATCAAGCTTAACAATAGGAGTTCCATCAGTCGCTTTAAGACATCCTGACTCCATTTTCCTGGGATCAATCTTAGGCATTCTTAGAGGTTTATGGGAAGCCCTAATATTGATATTAGCATTGGGCTGAGGCTGTCCACCATGAAGGGCATCCCTAAAATTCATTTTTGGGACTCGAGTCTTCGAAATTCTTACCCTTGACAGGGGTTTTCACAGTAGAATTATTTTGTGGGTGCACCTTAGCACCAGATTCACTTGAGATATGAGCCATTTTTTGATCAACTGCTTGAAACTTGTTTCGTGATCTCTTTAATCCTTGCCCTAGACGTCGTGGAAAGGTATGGTTTTCACTTTTCTTTTGTGCAGCAAATTGGAAGTCGTTGTCACTCAAGTTCACGGTATGATCTGTTGAAAGACAAATTTCTAACCCATATTGGATCCCCTGCAACATTTCTTGCTAAAATATTGAGCATAAACCACAAAAATATTGGCCGCTAGGGCCCGAAGGCCCTAAAAACCAACCTCTGGAGCTGCTTGCACTCAACCCAGATGAAACCCTCGCATAGCCGCTTGCCAAATATCTCGTTCACACATAGGGATGTGCTAGGATCTGTGTTGCTCCAAATGATATGAAAATTGGTGGAGACGTTCTAGGGTTTTTCAGGCATCTACCCTCAAAATTTTAGCTCAATCCGAGTCCGGATGAGTGAGATATGGCCAAAACGAGTTCGGTAGTTTGGGCAGTCCTACGAAAAACGTCTAATGAATCAATCTCCCAATTTCAATATTTACATTATTCAAATCAAAGAAAAAATCAGAATATTCATTTATCCCTTCTTAAATTTATTAATTCAAATATTAATTGAAATAATATTTGAATAATAAATTTAATTTATAACCTAACCATAAAATTTTACTTTATAACAATTATGCTAGGTTATAATATATAGTTTTCAGAATGAAATAATAATAAAAAATAATAAAAGATTTTAAACTTTAGAAATTAACTTAATGTCTCGAACAAAATCCACAGATTAGATTTTCATCAACAGAATTCTAAAATCAATCCAATGTTCACCAGTATTCACACAATGAAATCAAATGAATGGATGCAATCTTCTAAGGTATATAAACTATTAATAAATTGTAATAAACATTTTATTAATTCCAAATATAGTCTGTGCACAAATCTGGATCCAAAATGCTTAAAACAATTTATAAAATCTTACAATAATTTCCATTGTTTTGCAAATGGCTTTCTCCATTTTCCTCTAATGAATGTGTAGATTTGTTCCTTCCAATCCTTCCTCTCTTTCTCTGTATAAAATGTTTGACATTTTCTATGAATCTCAATGATTTATTTATAATTTGAAAAGTTTAGTTATTTCGTTTCTTCACAGGGAATGCATTTTATAACTATAGTCTTCAAACCATTTCCCTTGTATTACCTACATAATGAAATAATAATCATAATATCAAAACAAAACCAAACTTTACTTTCCCATAACTTTCCTTTTTTTCCAAAATTATTTCAAAGTTCTCATTTTTCTAAACTAACCTGCTATTTTTTTTGTGAAACTGACATTTAGAATCTTGCAAGTTTGGTATCATTAGAAAGAGAAAATCCATATATTTTTACCAAGTTTTTAATGAGATCAAATGGATTTTTCTACCTTAAGATATGTCTATTTCAATTTTGCATTAATTTTAGGGTTAACCCTAAAATAAAATTTAATTATTTAAATGAAATTTAATTATTTAAATGAAAATTAATCATTTAAACCTTTGAAAATGATTTTAATCAAATTATTTGATTTTAAATAATGCAATTAATATGCAAATAATCAAAATATTCAGTTTGCAAGCATTGCAACTAAATTCAAACCTTCAAAATGCAAATATGTCAGCAATTCCAAAGTCAAAGCAAATTTTCGAAGACCTTGATGCGATTAAAATTGGATAAACAAAAATCCCTCGAAATCACACAATTTAAGGTGGGTCCAAAATTTTGGGGTCATTGTGAAGGACGTCACAACAACGTCCACGGAGAAAATAACTAGACATTTTTAATTCATCCAGAAAACCAAATGGATACAACCTACAACAACTTCGCTATAACTTCATCTTTAATTTATCACTATCAATTACAATACGCACATGTGCACACTAGAATACATTTAGCCACCATACATTGTCCATGTAATAAAAAAATGTGTTACAATTTTAGGGTAAAAAAACTAACCTAAAATTTGACATTTGACATATGTGACCTAATAATAAATGGTCTAGATTTACATAGAGAAAAAGCATCTATTTATAGCTTTGGGGGTGCTGCCCCTGAAACCCCTACCACCCCTTGGATCCCCCACGGTGACACAAGTAGGGGGGCATTGACCCCGTACACCCCACCTTCATAAAGTGGATCCAAATATGGCTGAAAACAAGACCTCTAAATTAGAGAATGAATCAGGCTCCATAACCAACATATATGTTTCTTGCAAAAATTAGAATGACACTCATATGGGTTGGTATGTTAGAATATATTACATCATTTGGTTATGTTAGATTACTTTGGGGGGAAGTTATGTAGTTACTTCATGCAACATAGTGAATGCACAAGTGTCAAATTGCAAGTTATATATGGGCAAGTTATCCCTTGCACAGTTGGATAGAGTGTTAGCCAAGGAACCTATCTTCCTACATAAAGGGTCTCATACCCTTACTCAAATGTATCAGTTTTTCATTCATCAATAATAGATGTTTCTTTCTCTCTCTCTCCTTTTTTTATGATGGAATGGTGCTAAAGCCATCAGTGATATCAGAGCTATGCTAGATCTATTCCATGTAGGTAAATAGGAAAACCACCATATTGTGGAGACTAAGTGTTTTGTCAAACTAACATATCATTGGACCAACCATTGTCAAAATATATCAAAAGAATATAGGCGGTAAAATTAGGGAGAGTTACATGTGAAGGACTTGGGACAATTATCGCCATCCGAAAACAAGCCCAATATAAGAAAAATTTGGTAAGGAGTGCCAAATCTAAGAAGAAGATCCTTCTTGAAGTCAAAATTTGACAAGAAGACTTTAAGATAGAATAAGGGCACCAAATCTTGGATATTTGAATATTACCTCTCATAGAAAGAAGGCGGTGCTTCAGAGACAAAGAATTATCCAAATTTATAGTAGAAAGAGGAGAATACAAGAGGAGAAAAAACCACCAAATCCTAGGTTCGTGAAAGAAAGTTTGAGAACATCATTTGGTGAAGGATTTGTTCAAAATAGTCCAAAAAGACATGTAAGATCCTAATCGAAGTGGCAACTTGGTGATACTAGACACTAAGATATACATCCTCTACAAAAGTGGTAGAAGATATACGAAGACTTTGAAAAAGATAAGAAACTTTTGGTACAAGTAAATTCATTGGACTACTTATTAGATTTGTTAAAGCACCTAAATTTGGATTAAAGTTGCAATAAGAAAAATATATTGCTATATTTATATGTACAAAAAGAAATATTATT
Organism: Wollemia nobilis; assembly: GCA_028583015.1. Classification (NCBI taxonomy): domain Eukaryota; kingdom Viridiplantae; phylum Streptophyta; class Pinopsida; order Araucariales; family Araucariaceae; genus Wollemia; species Wollemia nobilis. Next base: position 4,724,972 of record JAQPPZ010017107.1, on the reverse strand, counting down.
TTTAAGGTTCATTTGCACATTGATTAGGAGTTCATTAGATTTTTTAATTGATTCTATCAAGTACCTATCATCTAATTTAAGAAAAACAAGACTAAGTCCGACAATATTTATTTTAGTAAAATTTTAGAATAGTTATTGAAGGTTCATTTCATATTATTCATGATTAGTTGTAGTAAATTGATTAAGTGCATGTTCTTGAGAGTTGATTAGATTGATAAGGTGAAATTTTTTGTGCACTAAAAGTAAAATATTATTATAATCATTTGCACTATTCTATTGCTCTTAAAAGATTAGCTTTTGTGTACTTGAGAAGGGCACACAATAAAAAATTGTCAAAGTGTCTAAAGATACTATTAGTGCATAAAATATGCAACACATAGTGTTCAAGTGAATCCACCAAATCAGGTTAGAATCCTCCAAAACTTGGAGAAGAATTAAACTAACCAAAAAAAAATAGAAGCTTCAAACATTGAGACTAAATGAGTCTCAAATCCAAAGCATTAAAGGGTTAATTGCTTGTTACAAAGGGCAGAAAATTATAGCTACAAAGAAGCTTCTATGTACATCATTAAAGTCTTGGATTTATCATCAAAGTATCCAAGAAAGAAGGGTAAGGAGTCTAGCCAAATAGACATCCTCAAAACCCTCATATTTGCATTCAAAAATCTACTACAAAGATAGAATTTCATAACTACAAAAGAGTGGAAGAAAAAGGTGCATTAAATAAATTTTTATATACATGTAAGGTTACATGGTATTGCACTTATAAAATACGTTATATGCAAGAATATAGAATATTTGAAGGTGCCACAAAAAGACACAACATCTACAGGGTAAAGCAGCCAAGGAAGGATGAATGTTTGCACTCCTCTTCCACAACAAAGGGAGCCACTCAAAGGGCTCAATATCAGCATATATTGAATGGAGGAACCTGCAATATAAAATTCTAAACAAGATTTTTATCAAGCTACATTTACGTAGATAGAAATGGAGCTCATATACAAAGAGAAGACATCAAATCTACTTCTACCAATGTGGCATGAAAAATATAGCAAGTGGTTATCTACAATACAAATAAGCACATAAAAAAGCATGTTAAAGGTATAGTATAAAAGGAGAAAATGTGTTATATTTAGGTCTTAAAATTGGTGAAGATCATCCACCAAAGTAAGAACTAATATCACTTTCGGAATCACCATTCAAAGCTCCATAGAACAACATAAAATCACCTACAAAAGAGAAGGTTTCTTGCTATCCAATAAATGAAGCAAGCTAAGAGAAGGCATATAAAATGAGTTATATTCTCCTTGGAATAATTATAGCATAGGTCTTCATGCAAAGTGTTTGAATGCCACTTGGAATAATATTTCTAGTGTCATTCTATATCTCAAATCTCAAGAAATGTTCATGCAAAAGTTACAAGGAATATTAAGGAGGTGGTACCACTTGTTATCCTCCAAAAGCCTCACACAAGTGCCCATATGAATTCTCATACATTACAAAGTGCCAAAAAAGTTTTAGACAAGGAATTTGGTATGTTACAAAAGGAGAGAGCGCTAATACGAAACAGTTGTGACACTTGTCACAAAATTCAAGATATATATTCCTTAAAAAATATGGTCAAGAAGGTGAAAGGATAGTCAAAGCAAGGTAGCAAGCAAGTTTGAAGAGACTCAATAGTTTCTCGTTCATATCACGGTAGTAGCTCGATAGCTACATGATAGCAGATTGATAATAACTTGGAGAACAATCCGAAAGCAAACGATGAAGCACATTACTCTTGGTCAAATAGGTCAAGGAAGCATTGAAGTGATTATTGAAGAAAATAGCAAGAGGGATATTCTTCTATTACTCAAAGCACCCAAGAAGGATAGTCTACCACCAGTTTTATAAAGATACAATTTCCATATAAATTAATTTTCATAAAAAGGGAGTTATAAGGTTATATTAGATTGAATTATTGAAAGAAATCAATCTTCATTTGAAAGTAAAACTTAGGGAAATTAAATATTAAAGTTATCTAATATTTGCAAATCATAACCTAGGAGAAATATGAAATACTAATTGGAATCAAGTTATTTAAAATTTACAAATATTAATGTGTTTTAATTTTCCAAATTTGGAAGTCATAAGGGCTACAACTCCAAACTATGTTAGTGGAAATTAGAAACAATCCAAGGGATATAAAAATAGGTTATTAAATATTTTTACTAATGTGGAAAAATTATAATATTCTTGTATCAAAAAAGTCCCTAAAGGGAGAAAATAAATCCAACATTAAAACCTCTTAAAAATTGAAAAGTGCTTAGTTCAGTAGGAGTAATAAGGGGTTAAGAAGTTGATTTTTGATATTTACAAAATTTGTACAAAATCAACCAAAATTGAACTATATTTTTATAAAAGCACTGGGAAGACATAAAGTACTAAACAACATCATGGAGTTTTGGTATATAGATTTAGGTGCAAGTAAGCATATGATAGGGAACATACATTGGTTTAATTTTTTGAAGACCAGTTATAGTAGCAGATAGCAAAAATATGAAGTAAAAGGAATAAAAACTATTCTAGTAAATATTAAGGATATAAGAGGTATAAAAAAAATGTATTGTATGTTCTAGGATTAACCACCAATTTTATTTTTGTTTCTCAACTGATGGATCAAGACTTAACTGTTGAGTTCAAGTTTATCACTTGTATAAAGTAATGTCACATCTCTAGACAGGGAAAAATGATAGTATTAGGATCATATAAAAATGATCTATTTTTCCTAGAAACTACTATTAACTCAACTATTTTAATCAATGCTTTAGAACTATGGCACAAACAACTAGGATATACTAGGGAGATATCAATGAAGGAATTATTCAGATATCAAATGGTAGAAGGACTACCCAGATTATCTCCAGAAACTATTGTATGTGCAAAATATTTAGAAGGTAAACAACATAGAATTCCTTCCGAACTTCGTCAACATAGAACTCAACATCCTCTAGAAATAATATATATATATATATATATATATATATATATATATATATATATATATATATATATTTGTGTGGACCAATGAAAATTGATAGTGTTGGAGGACATAAATACTTTCAGATATTTGTTGATGATCATACTAGAAAAATATGGGTATATTTCATGAAGTACAAATCAGAAGCATTTAGATGCTTAAAACAATTCAAACTTTAATTGGTAAAACAATTATGAAAGACCATAAAAGCACTTCGTTCAGATAGAGAAGGAGAATTTATTTCTAAATAATTTGACTCTTTTCTTGAAGACAACAAAATCATAATATAGCTTACTACAACATACTCACCTCAAAAAAATAGAATTGCAAAAAGAAGAAATAGATCAATAATGGAAATGGTAATATGTATGTTAAAAGAAGCACAACTTAATAACAAATATAGGGTTGAAGCAGTGAAAATAATAGTCTACATACAAAATAGACTACCAACAATAGTACTCAAGTATATTACACTAAAATAATTATGGTCAGGATAAAATCCCAACATAGAAAGACTAAAAATCATCGAATGCAAAGCCTACATGCATATTCCAAAACAAAAGAGGACCAAGTTAGATGTCAAAAATATGACATGAATATTTTTTGGGTATGACAATGAATATGTAGGATACATAATATTAGATTCATCTACAAAGAAATTTTATATTAGCAAAGATGTGATATTTAATGAGAAATAAAAATCAACACAGATTAATCTAGTGGTGATATAGAAGTTCTCCTGAATCTACCTGAAGAAGATGTAATGAGTATGGATCTAAAATTAGAAGAAAAGGATACATAAGCATCAACTGTATTGTAGAGAAAATAACCAATATGGATTAGATATACTCTCAAAGAATCAAATATAGAAAGGATGTTATATCTTACAGTTATAGGACGTAAAACTCATAACATGACCATAATGAATATTGGAATACAAAGTAACATAGTGGAACCAATATCAACTTCTCAAGCACTAAACAACTCACACTCGAAAGTAGACATAGAATATGAATATGCATCACTCAAGAAGAATAAGATATGGTATTTAGTAAACCTACCTCCTAGAAAAAGATAGCGGGGTGAAATCAAATACAAAGCAGATGGAACACTTGATAAATATAAAGCTCAAATAGTGGCCAAAGGGTATACTTAGATAGAGGGAATTGACTATGAAGAAACATTCACACTAATAGCTTGAATGGCTACTATTTGAATAATTTATTCTCTAACAACTCATCAGGGGTGGAAACTTTCATCATATGGATGTAAAAAATGCATTTCTTAATGGTGACTTAGAAGAAGAAGTCTATATGACATAGCCTGAAGGCTTTGTCCTTCAAAGGTAGGAAAGTAAGGTATGAAAATTGAATAAATCTCTATATAGATTGAAACAAGATCCTAGAGCATTTAATATCAAGATCAATAATCATCTACTACATCATAAATTCAATAGAAGTATAACATTTCCTAGTCTATATACCAAGAATATTGGAAATGATATCTTGATTCTCATAGTATATGTTGATGACATAGTAATTACTAGAAGTTAAGAAAAATTAATAAGTGATATCAAAAAGGATCTAGAGAAGGCTTTTGAAATAACATATTTTGGGCTAATGAACTACTACCTTGGTTTAGATATTTATCAAGGAGAAGAAAAAAATAGTCATTACTCAATCAAAATATACAAAAGCCCTTCTTGAAAAATATAGGATGATAGAATGCAAGCCCAAAGATACACCTATGGAACAAGGAATTAAACCATAAAAAAATAATAAAACATCATTAGTTTCAGCAATAATGTATCATTAGTTTATTGGAATCCTTCTATACTTAACAAGCAGCTGACCAGATATAGTATTTGCAGTAAATTATCTTTCACAGTTCATGCAAGAACCAAGAGAAAGTCATTGGAAAGCTACGAAAAGAATATTACAATATATTAATAAGACTACAAACTATGGACTAAATTATATGAAGAATGTCAACTAATTTTATATACAAGGATACTCAGATTTAGACTATGTTGGGTCTATTGATTAAAAGAAATCTACCTTAGGCTATGTCTTCTATCTCGTATTACGACCCAAATATTGGTACAACAAGAAAAAACATATAGTAGCACAATCATCATTTGAACCAGAATATAGAGTAGAAAGAGATACAACGTTTGAAGCCCTATGGATTAACAATATAAAATAATCATATTGAATCCTTACTTGATTCATATTATCCCGTTCCTCCTTTTTATCTAAGGTCCTTGGGTTTTCCTTAGTGGATACATTGCTCCTACCATAGAGCAACTACTCCTAGGTATATGACATGATGTAAACCAATCACCTAAAGAGGATAGCTTAGTTTTGAGATCCATCCATCATATTAGAGAATAGTCCAAAGTGTGCTTGGATTATAGAGGTCCTACCATTTATGGAACACTTTTAGTTCCTATCGAAAGGATTCTAGGACTCCAATTGATGGTAGGATGTGACTTAGTTACCATTAAAAAGGGTATAATTATTTGTTGGTATGGTTAATGGTTAAATTTACCTCAAGGCATGGGGAGCTTCAAACATACTAGAATTCTATGATGTAGAACTTCCCTTTCTAGTGTCTTATTTAGATCATCTACTTGATATATGGAGAGCATTTTATGGCATCATTTTACTTAGCTTCAAGCAATAATCTTGTTCATAACTTCTCTTTTGGGTAAGGTTTTACCCCATGTAGTGAAACTTAACCATAGAATGGATTATTTAGGTTAGTAATAGTGTAATCACTTATAATGAATCTCTAGAATGTATTATTGATGCACTAGAAGGTAAATTCTAACAAGTCATCCTTGAAAATATTTGATATCAACAAAAGGGACTTGAGGTTTCTAAGTATCATTCATTTCTTATTTAGTATTTACGATGTTAAGATCTATAAAACTTCCAATGAATGACCTTAAGGTAGGATCTAGGTACTTCTAATGACCAAATTTTAGGTAGGACCCAAGTTGCTCTTATTTTTTCCAAATGCATACCCAACCCTTTACGGGTAATCATATAGATATAAGTGATGATGAATGGAAATTTACAATTACTTTAGATTCTATATTATATGAGGATATATATTTGCTTTACTAGCCTCATGATGTTTTTGTTATTAAATTAATATCCTAACTTTTTGATGGCAACAACCATCACAAATGAGTTTTTAAAAAAATTAAACTTGCACTAACTTACTAAATAAGTTAAGGTGATTTCTTCTACCTCAAATTCGGATATCCATGTTCATAAATGACCTATTTGGAAACAATATAACCATGGTTATTATAAGTGAATGTCAAATAGGTCATGAAAAAATGTGAAGTGGACCAGATAAATAAGGGATAAATAATTAAGTCTTTAGGATTTTTGCTACCCCTTCATATTCTAGATCATAATTTTGAAAACATCTTCATGGTCTTCATTGAGTTTCCTCTAAATTTAGAGTTAAAATAATTATTTTTATTGTGATGGATTATCCTTTCAAGTATGATAATTTTTATGTCATCTAGTTTTGTTTCACTACTGGTAAGGTTGTTAAGTTATTCCTTCATTCTACTTTAAAATTGCATGGTATGCAAAAGTTTATTGCTTGTGATAGTGATCCTATTTTTACTAAAATACTTTTGATGGAGATTTTTTACTCTTAGTGCTACTTAGATTCATATAAGATCTTATTATTATCCTCATGAAAGCACGAGGATACGGAAACAAAAAGGAAAATGCCAAATACGATGCGTGTAAAATCAAACTTTAACGCTAAAAGCCTATATATTGAAAATGCATGAAAGGAAAGGACATAGACGAATCGACACAAGATAAAAGCAATCTGAAATATGGCCCTCTTTATTGATATGCTTTCAAAGTCATGTTACAATATGTATCCTTCCTTTTTAGGGGATAGGAGCGTCAAATATGTTTCTTATCACATCCATGGGTAGCAATCCTTCTTCCGCGTTCCCACATGTAAGATGGGCGGACCAAAGCATCACCACCGCTTTTGTATATGATTGTTGACTCCTTCTTGCTCCTCTGATGTCGAAGACCTGCATTCAAGGAAACATAAAATATTAGTAGCACCTGCAGATAGGATAAAACATGTATTTCCGAAGTCCTACTGTTAGTGTATTCATGAAAATATTAAATTGATAACCAAATAACATCAGAATGACCTAAAAATTTAAAAAAAGCACGAATATGTTACCAGGAGACCACTGCAAAAAGAACAGTCAAGAAATTCCTCACAGATTTGTATTCGCTCTGGGGTGGGACGAATTAACCTGTAATAAATTCTCAGAAAGCACCCTCTTCAATGTCCTATCCCGGAAGCTCCAAATGACCTGCAAAGTTGGGGTTAGCTAATTGGGGGTGTTCTGGGAAGACCCAAAAGGTTAGATTTCTCCAATTTGGCCTCTATCACCCATATTTTGATGATGCCATCTGCAAGTTAGTAAAGGCGAGAAATGACAAAAACCTGGTCAAAATTGCTCATAATGAAATGAAATTTAAACTACAGCCTATGTAAATAACCTAGAATAACATTCGAAAGAAAAATTAGGGAAATATTCCATATATTTCTATTCACTCTGGGGTAGGGCGATTAGGGCTGCGATAGTTTAGGGACGCCCACCGTTTGGTACTTTGTTTCAGCACCAATCCACTTGGGATGGGTCCAAAACATCTTATGGGGTGTTGTTGACAAATTTTGTGAAGTATTGTGGCCAAATGCTCGGGTTTGGGTCTGGATTCGTGCTTCCAATAGTCACCCAATAACCTCCCTTTCAAATGAGAGATTAAGGATGTGAAAAGCACAAATCGCAAGTAGGTATGTAAATTGGCAGAACTTCGTTGCTCAAATGCTCCCTCTATGTATCTTTTTTGGGTGAGAAGACTCACCAATTTATAGACCTGGGGTCTCTCTATTTGAATTGTGCATGCGAGGGCGCCACTTGAGTTGCATGTCCTATTAGGGGAAAAATATTATTCGCTGATTTAGATTCTCCTTGCATGAGGTCTCCAAAAATCAAAGACATGCATGACTGAAGTCTCTCTCCTTGCTTTGAAGCCTTTCCTTGCAATTTGCATGGCCTAAAGTTGTAGTTCACTGGCGGGCTTGTCGAGGTTTGAATTTTTTCTAGTCAAACTTTCTATTCGCCTCACCCTGGGGTGAATGTTTATATTCGTCTCTGGGTGGGACGAATGTCAGTTTGTATTCATCCCTGGGTGGGACGAGTAGAGAGCAAGTTGCCAAAAAGGTGCCAAATTGACCTTTGACCTCTAAAACTACTTTTGGGAGTGGTTAGGACCACTGTTTAACCTCTAAGGGCTGCCCTGGGGGTTGTGTGTGTCAATGTGATCAGTGCTTGTCATCACATAATTGGATTGGTGTTGTTTTGGTGTCTACAGATGCCCCTTTTTGGGAAGCACTGTGCAAGGCACAGCGCAGAGCAAAAATAGATAACCAAATCACTAGTGATTAGGGTTTCTCAGTAACCTAACCAACTCTTGATGCCCCAAGTATGGAAAGGGCATGCATTATTGAATATTTGCTTCTGATGAGCTAAGGAACTTAATTCAAGTGTTAACCTTGTTCAGTGAGGTGTTACTTGAGCTTGGACATTGTTCAGTCATGAATAGGCAAAGGGCGCAACCTTTTGTATGTGGGAACCTTGAGTTCATGATTTACGAATGCCAAGTGTTTGATCAGTTTGTGATTATTTCTTGTTTGCTGCCCCAAGCAGGGGCATGATGTCTTTGTCAATGATCCTTTGAATGCATGTTATTTCCATGATTGGGTGTGTATTTGTTGATTTTGTGACTAAGTGTGACTACCCTCTCAAGCGACGAATCGACGAGGGAATGACCAAAATGAGAAAAGTGACGAGTCGCTTGACCCAAGATGACTTAGGTAAGGGTGCCTTTAGGTGGTTTACCATTGAATGCATAAGCAGTTTTTGAACATTATGACCTGTTTTTGGTGGGTTTGAACCCATTTTGTGACGCATTTTGGAGTTGAAATTGGCAAAAATCCGGCCTCCCTTGGAGAGGTCCGGCTATGGTAGCCTTCTTAGGGAGTAATATAGTGATAATTTGTAACCCCAACATCTATTTTGGATGCCAAGAAGGATAGGCGCAAAAGCGCCTTTGTTCGACAATGTGATTGCTATTTTTGGTTGGGTTTTGACCCATTTTGGGGACACTGTTTGGGGATGAAATTCTCAAAAATTCGTCTTCCCGTGGAGTGTTCCGGCTATGGTAGCCTTCTTAGGGAATATGATAGTGAGGATTTGTGACCTCCACATCTATTTTGTATGCCCGAAATGCCAAGTGTAAAAGCACTCTCATTGGACAGTTTTATGGATTGTTTTTGGTGCATTGTGTGCAGTTTTTGATGTTTTTTGAAATTTTTGCTCTGTATTTGTCCCTAGGTGGGACGAATGCCTATTTAGTAATCATCCCAGGGTGGTACGAGTGCCCACTAGAGTTCTCATCCCAGGGAGGAACGATTATAGGCTCAAAAATCCTATTTAAGGGCTAAAACTGGGTTTTGGTCTCATTTGCATTTGTTTTTCCTGGCGATTTGAAGCTTTGAGGAGGAGGAGGTCAATTCTACGAAGCGAAGTGCTGCAAAATTTTTCCTACCACCATGAGTTCACACACCAGATCATCCAGCGATAGAGCTGAAGCGAGACTAGTGAGTGCACTTTCTCTTTATTGGTTGTTTGTTACAGTTTTGGAAAATCGCGATGTGTTGTTTTTGTTTTTGTATTTTTTTTTCGTTTGGTGGTTTTTAATTTATCAGTTAGAGTTAAAAACCCTAGAGCTGACAAATTAATTTTTATTTTTTTTGTTGTTGTTAAGTTATCAGTTTAGAGTTAAAAACCCTAGAACTGACAAATTAAAATTTTTGATTTTTGTGTGTTTTTAATTTATCAGTTAGAGTTAAAAAACCCTAGAACTGACAAATTAATTTTTGTGATTTTGTTCTGTTTGTTTTTCATTTATCAGTTAGAGTTAAAAACCCTAGGACTGAAAAATTAGTTTGTTTGTTTGTAATTTATCAGTTAGAGTTAAAAACCCTAAGACTGACAAATTAATTTTTGTGATTTTGTTCTGTTTGTTTTTAATTTATCAATTAAAATTAAAAACCCTAGGACTGACAAATTAGTTTTTTTTTTTTTTTTGTCGCTCCTTATTTGTCTGTTTTGAGTTGTACAGTGTTGCTGTATATTCATGTTTTTGCTGTACAATTTTTCATGGTTTTTAATGTTTTTGTTTAGTTTGCTTTTGCAGGTTGTGAAGAGCCGATACCGGGTGCCCATGATTTTTACTGAAGTGTGAGAGGCGCTGAATTTGGCGGACTGGGAGTGGCTCGATGCCCTTGGTCTCAAGCAGGTGACGCGACTAGAGCCTGTGGTCGGGTATCAGGTCTATATAATGGATCTTATCAACTTGTAGGAACCCTGGACCAATACCTTCCATCTCCCAACAGGGGAGATGACGGTGACCTTGGAGGACATCTACCAGATTCTATGGATTTCAATAGATGGATTACCGATTAGGATGATGCCATGAGATCAGCGGAAAATAGTGCTGACACATTGCTTCGGGCATGGGGAGGAGTTGGGTGTGTTGGGATTGAGGCACACCGTATTGATGGGCCTCATTTCCAACATGATGCTACCCGACTCTTCGGGTGTGAGGTTCCCGTGGAACCTACTAGAGGATAGAATTTTTTGGCACAACTCTATGATGAGTTGTACAAGGTCCACTACCAGAGGCAGTAGGGGATTAGTTGCAGCTACTTATTGCAGTGCTAGGCTTGGCAGCATATAGCGGTGGAGAGTTCGGTGGGGCTGCCCTGGATGACTCGGACGGAGATGATAGACCGAGATATTAGATACGGGGCATTATGGTGGAGATCAGAGGACCAGGGTCAGAGTAGGTAGTGGGCAGGTGTCGTAGGGCACTATGCCGATGTCTTTGCTTGACTTACTCTAGGGGAGGTGTTCTGGCACCCCTATTGGGACTGTCGAGCCTGACCTGAGGCTGGAGAGTGGCTCCGATAGGTACAGAGGGGGTGGTGGCTGATTAGGCATCACGGGACTAAGCAGGAGTTCTTCCCATATGGTCGGGTGACACGATAGTTTGGGGTGCACTAGGGGTTACCCGGGGAGCCTGTGATCTATCAGCGTTGGGGGGACGAGAGAAATCTAGCTTGGCCAGTCATTACGTCATTGGGTGAGGAAACAGACACAACGATGGATGCCCTGAACATGGATGACATCATGGTTACCACTGAGTACGATCAGTGGTGGACTCTACGATGATGGCGAGGTGAGGGGACTCTAGGTGGTGCAGAGGTGGCAATAGCAGGAGATGAGGGTGTAGAGGCACCAGGTGAGGGTTGGGGTATTCCGTTGGATGATGCAGACATGGTGGAGGTTGAGGAGGTGGGTGTGGATTTTGGGGTTTCGGATCATCCGGACACACAGGATGTCCTAGAGCAGTGGGAGCCAAAGCAGGCTGCTATTCCAAAGATGGCAATGCCTCAGGAAATTTCAGAGGACACAGAGGTAGGGGTGCACGTTGAGAATGTGAGATTAGTGGGGCTGCTATGGAGGCGAGATGAGGAGCTCGGGTATGCACTATGGAAGAGAGATCTCCGATGAATGCAGCTAGCAAAGCGAGAGAATGCATGGGGCTATGTATCGCTAGTAGGATAGGGATACCGATGCTATGCAGGAGAGAGATATCCTACGAACATAGCTGCACAATGCAATGATGTAGTAGCGATGTACCGTTGGTGGGAGGCAGAGTGGTATCAGCATCGGATGGATGTAGAGGGAGATATCATCTGCATCAAGGTGTGGGTACCAGAGCCCTCTAGAGGTGGGTATTCGCATCAGACAAGGGGCAGCGATACTAGGCAGTCAGCATCATCTCATCATAGGTGATTGGATGAGGGGGGCTCTAGTAGGCGTGATGTGGGGGCTAGCAGTAGCCACCTTGAGGGGTCCCATAGGACCCACACCACGGGGGTAGTTCTCATCGCACCGATCCTACGTGATCTTGGATGCCGATGCCCTAGGCTTGGGGATTTTTGAGTTTTTGGCTTTTGTTACGAGGTCAGAGGACCGATTCATTGTAGCCTACGGGAATTTTTGATGATATATATACAGACGATTTTCTTGGTTTTGTTTATACACTTTTTGTGGTTTACTTTGATGTTTATGCTCAGTTTTTGATGATGATGTATGCATGTGGTATTATTAATGTGATGATTCTAATTATATGATGTATGCATAGGGAATGAATGAAATGAGTTGTTGATAACTTGTTGATGGCACCATAGACTATACCAGATTGACTGGATTTTTGTACTTATGAGATGGCTTTGGGGAATGATTTTGCATGTGAAAACTTTGTTTTTTAGTATTTTTTGTAGTGTTTGATGGGGATGGATGTAATGAAATGTACCAGTTGTTTTTAAATGTAGTTAAGCCTTTCTGAGATTCAGATATTTTAACTAACCAGCAAAAACTGTACATTAATCTCGCAAAACTTTTGAACAAGGAATAAATCAGACTGGATTTTGACCAAGTTAGTTTACATCCCTGTGTGTGCAATTGAGTTCATTAGGTGGTATTAATCAGGATACCACCAGTGTCAAATAGGTTGTCAACCAAACCTGTACTGAGGATCACCTAATTAGCTCCACTAACTTCGTTGTTGTATGTATTAAGATTAATCCCCAGGACAATCTAAGGTACCACAGGCTAGCTCATCCACATGCAAACATTGGTCTGCTCACACGCAAAGCTAATGTGATAGACATATCGTCATGCATTTTAGGATACCGCCATTGCTAGGTAGGCTGTCCACCAAACCCGTAATGAGGATCACCTAGATGGTTGTCAAATGTTGAGAATTCTAGGGATTCAAGTTCAGGCTTTGTATTGGCTCAATGTGTGAGGATACGTGCTCGTATATATAATGATGAAAATCACTATTTATTTTTCTTTTTTGTGTTTTTATTTTTGAGCAAGGATTTGAAGAGTGGTGATAACCACTGTTATTTGATTTTGTAGTTTGAGCTTCGTAAGGTTGAGCTTGTAGGTTTGTGGTTTATGAATGACCTGGATCCGTTTGGCCTTGGGGATGACTACCTATCCTATTTAGGGACGTGTAGTACAAATCCTTGCGACTTTGGGAACCAAAGGGGATGATGAAGATTATGAAGTAAGGGCATTGATATTTTAGGCCTTGGGGATGACTACCCATCCTTGTCATGGGTGTGTAGTACGAATCCTTATGAATTTGGAGACCAAAGGTGATTGGAGATGATCGTGATGATGGCTTATGAGGATTTTGTTTTTGAATGGTCATTGATCCTTTTAATCCTTGGGAATGACTACCCATCCTTGGCAGGGACGTGTAGTATGAATCCTTACGACTTGAGGGACCAATGGTGATTGGGATTTTTGCGAGTGGTGAAAACCATGGTTGATTAGGGGGAATGAATGGGGAAGAGCTTGTCCTTTTGTCAATTCTCAGCACTCTTGAACCATTCACATAGGGGGATGAATAGACTAATCGTTCACCTATGGTACCCTAGACTGCTTTGTAGTTTTCATCTTATGTTCACACAACTTAGGAATTATTTTATGTTGTTTAACGTGTGTATGGATGTTACATAACGAGGCATGACCCATGTAAAAATTTCCCTTGTAAAATTCGTTTAACTTAGTACAGTGTTTGGCTAGGAAGTTAAAGACAGCTGAATGATGAAAATCCTACATACATTAGGATGCAACTGACTATGCGAACAATGGGGATGGTGTTATTCTAGATGTATGCATTGATAAAATAGATTTGATGTGAAAAATTATGGAATTGCCGAGCAATTACAGTCTATGGTGCTTTTGACTTGCATGACCTAGCAAATATGCAATGTATGGATGTGATACCTAATGCAACCTATATTTTTGTATTTTGATTTTTATGAATATGCATGGAATGGAGATGCAATTTTTTTGTTATTTTTGATGATTTTATTGTTTTTTTTTGTTTGTGAATATTTATTTTGACCAAGCGGTTATGGTAACCCTTGGAGCTTTTGGTGTGACCAAAGGTTTTATGGCTACCTTTGGGGCATTTTTGGATTTTACCAAGCGATTGTGGGAATCCTTGGAGATTTTGGTTTGACAAAAGGGTTTATGGACACCTTTGGGGCATTTTGGGATTGACCAAGCGATTTTGGGAATCCTTGGAGATTTTGGTTTGACCAAAGGGTTTATGGACACCTTTGGGGCATTTGGGGTTGACCAAGCGATTGTGGCAATCCTTGGAGCTTTTGGTTTGACCAAAGGGTTTATGGACACCTTTGGGGAATTTGGGGTTGACCAAGCAATTGTGGGAATCCTTGGAGCTTTTGGTTGGACTATGGCTCTCTAAATGTGGAATGTCTTCAAATGACTGGTGTTCAAGGGTTCTAGCTCCTTGATTCCTTCAAGAGAGGTGAGCCGGTATGTTCCAGGTCCTATTTTACTGTCAATCACATAAGGACCTAACCAGTTTGCTGTGAAATTTTCCCTCAGATGGGATGACAAATTAGAATTCTGTTGGTTCTATTTTAAGACCAAGTCACCAACCTAAAAGTCCCTTAGGTGAACCTTCATGTTGTATGCTCTCTTAAGTCGCTCTTGATAAATACGCAAATTTTCGAGAGCATTGACGTGTTGTTCATCGAGCAACGTAAGTTGGTCTAATCGGGCCTGCCATGCAGTGTCATCATCGATGAACTCTTGCATTGAAATGCGCAGGGAAGGGATTTCCAACTCGAGAGGCATGACAGCCTCGGAGCCATACACCAACAAAAATGGAGTAGCCCCAGTGGGCATCCGAATGCTAGTGCGATATGCCCATAGGGCAAGCGGGATTTGAATGTGCCAATCCTTATGACTATCTGTGATGGTCTTTTTGAGGATGGCGACTAGCATTTTGTTTGACGCCTCTGCTTGCCCATTTGCCTACGGATAATAGGGTGTTGAAAAACTATGCTGAATCTTATACTTTGTGGTCAAAGCATGCATATATTTATTCTTGAAGGGCATCCCATTATTCGAGAGGATCTTGGATGGAATACCAAAATGACATATGATGTTATGCAAAATAAACTCCACAATGCGGGATCCAGTTGTAGAGGTTAGCGGAATTGCTTCCACCCACTTGGTGAAGTACTCTATGGCCGTTATGATAAATGTGTGACGACCTGACGACGCAGGGGAGATCTTTATGATTAGATCAAAGCCCCACTATGAAAAAGGCCAAGTCGATTGAATCGGTTGTAAGGCTTGAGAAGGTACATGTGTCAAATTGGCATGGTGTTGACACTTCACGTACTTCTTTACATATGCGCAACAATATCTCTCTAAATATGGCCAATAATAGCCCATGCAGAGAATGCGCTTTGCGATGGCCATACCGCTGAAGTGGCCACCACATGTACCATCATGGGCTTGGGTGATCACCAAAGTGGACTCTTGTAGGTCCAAGAAATGGAGGAGGATTCCTTCATAGCTTTGAAGATACATAATGTATCCTAACAAGACATGTTTGTCCGCTTTCTATTTAAATGATATTTTCACAGCTTGTGTCAATCCAAGTGGGAGGTTACCTAGCTTGAGGTAATCCTTTACAGGTGTGTACCAATCCAGCTGACCAGAAACCTCGATAGTATGAATGGGAAATCCCTCTTGAAGTTCATCCCTAGCAAAATATGAATGGGAAAGAACTTGTAAAAATAGCATTGTGTTGCTATTAAGAGGGGTAGGGGAGAACAAGGACCCCCAGTTGGCTTGAGTCAAATAATCTTGGATTCGAGAGAACCTATCTTGAGATGGTTCAATCTGGATCAAGTGGATTCCTGGCGTTAGGTTAGAGCTTGCATGCTCCATCACAGATTGTGATAATGTTTTGACCTGAATGGTTGTCATTTCACCAGAAGGGTCTTGCGGGATTAGTGACCCCAAGGAGGCCATAGTATCCGCAAAATGATTCGATGATCGAGGGAGTGCCTCGATGTCATACCATTCAAGTTGTGCTAGGAATTTTTCCACAAGGGCTTTTTAGGCCTTCAAAACTGGGCATTTACATTGGAATACCCCTTTGAATTGATTTACAATTAACAGTGAATCACCAGATATGTTTAAACATTTAATGTTCATGGTGACCATTGTTTGAAGACCTATGAGCAAGGCTTCGTATTTTGCATTGTTGTTGGTGCATGAGAAATCTAATTTAAATGATAGAGGCATTGGATCCCCTTGTGGAGTGAAGAATACAATTCCCGTGCCACCTCCTTGCTCACATTTAGAACCATCAAAGAATAGGGTCATGTCAGCCTATGACTCCGGCTCATCAGAATCTGGAGATTTTGAAACATGAAAAACCCCATCATCAAGTAGTTCTATGGTCAGAGGCTGATCGTCTTCAAGAGGAGCCTCTGCCAGTTGATCAATGATGACTTGAACTTTTATGGATTTTTGTCCAATGAATTCTATGTCAAACTTCGTCAACAACATGATCCATTTCGTCGTGTGACTACTATGATAAGTACAACTCATCACGTATCGCAATGGATTCTCCTTAGACACAACATATGTCTTGTTGCTCAGAATGTAATGGCATAACTTTTTGGTAGCAAACACCACAGCCAAGAAGAGCTTCTCGACATATGCATAGTTAAGTTCATAACTGACCAGGGTGCGGCTAAGATAGTGAGTAGCCTGTTCTTTGTGCAATTCATTTTTTTGGGACAACATGGCACCCAGTGCCACCTCAGTAGCTGAGATGTATAAGTAGAATGGTACTCCTGGTCTAGGTGGTGCCAATACTAGCGGTCAAGCCAAGTATTGTTTAATGTAATCAAATGCTGACTGGCACTCGTCATCCCAGTGAAATACTACCCCCTTGTGCAATAATTTATTCATGGGTCGACACTTGTTAGATAGCTGCGCTATGAAGCGCTTGATCGATGCGACATTTCCCTGCAGACTTTTGAGCTGCTTGATGGTAGTTGGGGGAAGCATTTCAAGGATTACCTTGAATTTGTTTGGGTCTACCTTGATTTTGGAGACTATGAAACCCAAGAGCTTGCCAGATGTGACACCAAATACGCACTTCTTGGGGTTTAGTCTAACTTTATGTTCAATGAGGCGATCGAGGATCTTGCATAAGTCATCGAGATGATCTGGGCGCAAAAGAGATTTGGCCAACAAATCATCCATGTAATCCTTGTAATCATGGAAGATGTACTTCATGGCACGTTGGTAGGTGGTGCCAGCATTTTTAAGGCCAAAGGGCATGACCTTATAACAAAATGTCCCCCAAGGCATTGTGAACGTCATTTTTAGTTGGTCCTTGGGATTGATATGAATTTGATTGTATCCTGAGAAACCATTCATGAGGGAAAGCATTTCATGGACCACTGTAGCATCTACCAATGCATCAATGCTTGGGAAGGGGAAGTCATCCTTAGGACTCACTTTGTTTAGATCTTAAAAATCGATGCATATGCAAATCCTCCCGTCGGGCTTCTTGACGGGCACCATGTTAGAAAACCATGGTGGATAATCGACACAGATGACAAAATGTGCATCCAACAACTTTTGTAATTCATCTTTGACCATTAAGGCCACTGTTGGGTGTATCTTACGTAGTTTTTCCTTCATTGTCTTGACTATAGGATCAAGCGTTAGATTATGCACGACTAGCTGCGGGTCTAGCCTTGACATGTCTTTGTATGACCATACAAAAACCTCCTTCTTATCTTTGAGAAGGAAAATGTAGTCGACTTGCTCTTCTGGGGATAAACTTACCCCCAGCTTGATGATTTGTAAATTCATTGGATCTGAGCGGATGTCTACATCAGTCGTCTCCTCGATCAACATGTGGGATCCGTCATCCAATTGGTGTGGAGTTGGGATCAAGTGGATATCGTTTGCTAAGTTTAGATCATCGTTTGGAATGTCAGGTTCCTCTTCAGCATGGAAGACATCCTGAGTCTATCCTAGGGTGAAATGGAACATACCACCGCAAGGCCAGTACTTTGATGGGGATGGTGGTGTGTCAACATGATCCCAGTATATAGCATCGAGGTCTATGTGCAATGACCGTGTTGGGTCAGCTGGATCATGGATGGGTGTGGTTAAATCAATGGAGATCATGTTAATGAAATGATTTTGGTCTCCATTATCGCGGGTGTGGCTGCTCAGACATCCTAGATGATCTTTCTGCTATGGATATGTCTCTGGAGGTATTGGCATGAATGTATCAGCCCTATGTGTGGATACGAGGACAGGATCTGCCCTAGGTACTGATGGCTCTATAGGGTCACCAGGCGAAAAATGTTCTCTATGTACCTGGAGTGGTGGGTGCAATAATTGCTGTAACTATGCCTGGTTGAGGTGCCACCTATGCCTTGGCCCTATGTGTAGGTGTTCAAACATGTCATCTATGTCCAATGGATATTACTGCTATCGCATATGATTAAGATAGGTCATCTCAGTTTCATCTTTAGAATCATTGTCAGAGATCCAAAGGCCTTCGTTGGCTCTAATAGCTGTTTGCGACACATGAGGCTCATCTTGCTCGAGCAAATTAATGTCATCCCATAGAGGTTGTTCTGCTTTCAGTGGGGGGACCTAATTCTCTTGAGGTGGCATATGCTTAATTGGAGCATCCAAGGGGAACGTTGTCAGGAAACTCTCCTGATAATCATCCATGGGATGTACTTGTGAATGATTACTATCAGACTCGAAAGGATCCCAAGGTGCGACCTCGTATTCTGATTCATCTTCTGAATACCATTCTTGGTCTTGTCCATATCCTTCTTGTAGGTGAGTCCTCGAATTTTCTCCCTTTTCGATCGAAGGGAAAGGGTTTTTAAGGTCAACAAGGTTGTTTGTTCGTAATGGGAGGTAATCCCCCAAGGTATATGTTGTGTTAGGATTGGCATATGGATCTAATGCCAACCCATCCTTGTTGCCTATCCCTAGGCCTTGCATGTTCTCTACCAAGATGTCTAGGGGCAAGGGGTGGTTAAATCCTACTCCTGACTTATCATATGGCATTTGATATCTTGGTTGGCACAAAACGTGCACTCCTTGATCATACCTACCCAACCCATACCCATGCCAATTGCATTCACCAAGATATCTCAATGCGAAGTCTGGGTTGGAAAAATAGTTGACGTCCTCTGCAAAGGGCTCTTCATATTCGTCTTCTTGCATGGAAGGCTCAATGCCATTATCCAGGCCCCCATAAACAATGTTTGTCTAATTGGATGGGTAGCCTAGAGGAACCATAGAGCCGATGGGGAGACGGGGTCTCCCCATGTCCTGCATGGACTCAAGTGTGGGTGTTGCTACAATGTTTCACACTATATACTCCCTCAATCCCATGTTGGCCATATCAACGATGATTGTTTGCGGTTGAGGGGGAGCGAATGGGAGTTCTCCCTGAGTCCACTCCATGTGGGGTGAACTAGGCATCTCGACTTCCATTCTGCTAGGCATCTCTTCTATAGAGATGGTTGAGACTAGGGGTGGTTCCTCTTCTAGGGGTTTCTTTCCCTTGTCCTTTGGTGTGGCCACCATAGGTGGCGTCGTTGTTGAAGGACCAGATGAGGAAGATGGACACGACTGGGGACTTGATGGTCTTGTAAATAGAGATGTCTACAGAATAAGACCCGGTTTAGATGGATTCAACTAAAAATCCAAATGCGTTGATGGAAGGGTCGATTGCATCATGAATTGCACCATATTGCAGTACTTGAAGGGCTCTAAGTTTATCGGGACTACATGAACCTGTCCTTCAAATGTATACTTTAGGCACGAATGAGCTATTGAAGGGACACACTTCATGTCCCTGATACAAGGCCGGCCCAGCAAGAAATTATATGCCATCTCACCTTCCAATATGTGGCACAATGTATGAATAGTCTTTTGTCCCACTTGGATGGGTAGGACAATTATGCCAACAGTCAAGCATATCGCATCATTGAATGCTCAAAGTGTATAGGTGGAGGCCACGATGTGAGATGCCAAAAACTTTAGATGTTTCAATTCTGCTATTGTGATGATGTTACTGGACGAGCCAGTGTCCACCAACACCCTTTTATATGGAATCTTGTTGACCCATGCAATGACGTGCAGGGGTGGATCCACCATATCACCAGTCATCGATTTCAATTCATCTTCTCTAAAGGTGATGACTGGTTATGTACATTGTTATACATGTCCCATGAAGTTGTTGAAAGAGTTTTCTTCGTGGGGGTGTAGATCGATAGCTTTTAATATCTCCATTAGAGCCTCCCAATGAGGCGTTGATTGTTGAATGAGTTCGTATATGGAGAGCCTAGCCAACGTGGTACTTAGACTTTGGGTAAGTCTAGTCCGAATCGTGGCCACTGGTCTAGGCGGGGGAAGTTGCGTAGGGTGCTGTTGAGTTTGTGACGTCGATGGAACCTCTCTTGTGGCTGTCACAGGGGTAGCTCCTGGATACCTTTTGTTCCTAGTCACTATGCTTATCATCCCTACATACCCCTACATGGGGAAATTCTATTGCACCTCATTGAATTGAAGGGGTTTTGCCTATGCATCATGGGAAGGCAAGGGGTATCTGAAGACTCCCATATGTTGGTTGTTTGGTGCTACGGGGTTGTCCACCGCCAATGTCTTGTTGTTGATTAGGTCTTGTACCAAACCTTTGAACTTCCAACATGCATTAAGGTCATGTCCCTTCCATATATGGAACCTATAGTACAAGTCCTCCCTGTACCCCTTAGGCTTTGGTGCATTAGGGTCTATGGTTTAAATCTCTGGCAGGTTGATCAAGTTTTCCGCTGACAAGCAGTCAAACAGGGAATCCCTAGACTTTGTGTAAGGTGTAAATTGTCACCTAGGGCAACGCTACTAATTTTGTTCCTGCCTTTGGTTTTCTCTATCATAATTATTGGGAGGCACCACCTAATAGTTAGCCTTTTGAGGTTGTGTTGCTTGTGCAGGCTTAGGGATGTTTATAGCAACCTGATTGACCACATCGGGTTTCTGTTGCGTGGTCCCTATTTTGGTGTTCTTGGTCCATTCTTTCTTCTTAGGTTTGGTGATCTCGCCATCCTATATCTTGATCTCCTCAATGATTATGGCTTGTGCCAAAGATTCTTCTAAAGTGGCATATTGTTGCAGTTGTAATAGCACGGAGATCGATCTCAAACAGCTCTTTGAGAACATTTGAGTCAGGTCAGACATGGGAGGGAGGTAGGGCAGCTTTAAAAGTAGCGTCTGCCATTAGTTCCCATAGGCCGCCATGGTCTCTTCCTCATACTACCTAAGGCTAGCTAGGTCGCTTAGTGACACCTTTTTCTTAGTGTTGAAGGCGAAGTGTTCTAGGAACACATCCACTAGCTGATCCAAGTTACAGATGCTATGTTTTGGCAACTGAGAGAACCAATCTAAGGCGAGGCCTACGAATGTGGTTATAAATGTTCTTAGTAACAAAGCATCATTGTCCTGAATTCCAAAGCATTGGTTCAGGAATCTAGTCACGTGCTCTTGGGCATATTCCTCCCCTCTAAAGAGTGCCAATTGGGGCAGTTTAAAGTGTTTAGGGTAGGGAGGTACCGACACTGACAGATGCAAAGGATGACTATGGAGTTGGCGTAAAGTGGGCTTTTGGTACCCATAAGTATTGATCTCCATAGACTCTAAGTGCTATAGCAATGCTTTATATGCATCGGAGGATTTGATCTCCTCCTCCTTGGTTTGCTCCCTTTGTGGGTTGCGGGGAACTTGAGGCCTATGGAGGGGTAGCTGGGTAGCACCCCCTCTGCCTTGGTAGGGAATTTCAGCCCACTCTTCTTCTTGTTCATACTTCTCATAGGCTTCTTGAGGAGTGCCTGGCTGAGATCTATAAACATGGATGGGTGCCCGCAGATGGTGCCCATCATTGTTTTTGGGAGTGGCCTCCCACTCAGGCCTAGGAGGTCTTGGAGGCAGTACTTGAAGAGGTCATGGAGACCTATCTTGCACCAAGGGGTTGTGCCTCTCATACACTTCTACTTTATGTGCACGAGGGGTTGGGACCCTCTTAGGCATAGTATTCTAAAACAATTCGGTTGTCTGTCACTGAATGCGCTCTTTGTTAAGGCGACACAGATGTTCTAACTATTGTTGGTCTTGCCTGAGCCACGTGATTTGCGCTTGGTGGGTGGCATGTTTGGAAAATTCCAAGTCAATTTGTTTCGTCGTCTCGTGTTTAGGAAGCCTAGATGCCTCTCCTACATGTCTATCTCGGTCATGGTGATCCGAGACCCCTATGGGTTGCTTTCCTCTATCGAGGTCAGTGACATTCACCTGAGGCTCGGGCCTCAATGGGTGATCCTGATACATAGCGGGTGCGGAGGTGCATCGTTCTCACATTATGTACTGCTCTTGAGGAACGTAGTGGTCTTCCTCATACTCTCCTTTGTATACATGAAAGGTGCGGGCAGAAGTGTCTTGCCCTGGCTGGAGAACCCTATGCTCTAGATTTGGTCTAGTGTTTCTAACAGTAAGAAGGGGTAAATGAGGGGTGACGAAATCATGTGGCCCCTCCCTATGGACCCTATGTTGATCTAGCACTTCCTCAATAGGCCACTCATAACGAGCATCTAAGGGAGGCTTCCTGTCTATGTTGAGTGCCACATGTAGGTTCTCCTCTTGAAAGGATCTATGCTGAGTGGGGGTGCCTCTCAAAGAGGTGCCTCTATAATCCTGCTTTGTGGTGGCATGATGTGGACTATCTTGTGGGTCAGGCCACCAAGGTAGGATGACCAAGTCCTCAGGACTATATCGAAGGTGACTTATCCCCCTTTGTGCACTCTCTGCAGTGTCTGCCCATGATTGGGCTCGGCTACGGGTGTACACCATGGTGTCGTTTACCTAAATATGCATAGATTTTTATTTTATTTTTATGATTTTTATGCTACACTAAACAGAAAATATCACACACACAAAGCAATGATTATCTCTTTTAAATATTAAAAGTGTGCCCTAAAATTTGGTTTAGTGTGTTTTGATTTTTGTTTTGAAAGCTTTTTTTGAAGAACATTTAAATGCAATATTATGGCTCTTATGACTCTCAAAAATGGTCGCCCCTTCGATATACCATTGCCAGGACGATATACCAACCTCTCTATATACCCGCCCTTACATGAGGGAAACTATTGGTACGTGAGAGCAGATGGTACATGGAACATAGGTGGTACGAAAGGGGAATCACTCTATTTATGACACCTACCATAGAAGACTTATCCTCATGCACTGGGAATCACCCTAGCTACACTTGGTCAGCTTTCGTCAGGATTTACGTCTAGCAACAATCGCGATCGGGGTTATGGATGCAGTATCTCAAGCCAAGGTGGTGATGAAATCCACCGTTGGTCTTGCTCAAGGGTTGGGGTTTTACGACCAACTCCTTGTTGTTTTAAATTACCACGTGGTGTGTGGGGTTCTTTTTAAGTTGTATAAATGAAGGAAACAAACATTCAAACTCTCCTATGCAAGCAAATAACCAGAGAACAGAAAATAAAAAGCAAAAAATTGACAGAAGGTGTTTAAGACCCCTACTACCTCTTCTTTGCCAAAGTCAGATGTCTCTGAATTTCTGCCCTAAAATTGCACAAAGAGCTATTCTTCCTAGGGTGAGATGAATAACAGATTTGTATTCATTCCAGGGTAGGACAAATTCCTATTCGTCCTTGGGTAAGACGAATTCCAGCTCTGTACTCGTCACAAACTGAAACGAACAGTAGTCCAACATTTGAAAACTTGGTACCTGCAAGCAAAACAAGCAACTTTTGATTAGAATTTTAATATTAAAATCAAGGGACAAACATCCCATCATGATCTCCACTGAAAGCACGAGGATACGTAAACAAAAATGAAAATGCCAAATACGATGCGCGTAAAACCAAACTTTAACGCTAAAAGCCTATATATTGAAAATGAATGAAAGGAAAGGACATAGACGAATCGACACAAGATAAAAGCAATATGAAATACGGCCCTCTTTATTGATATTATTTCAAATTCGTGTTACAATATGTCTCCTTCCTTTTTAGGGGATAGGAGCATCAAATATGTTTCTTATCACATCCATGGGTAGCAATCCTTCTTCCACGTGCCCACATGTAAGATGGGCGGACCAAAGCGTTGCCACCGCTTGTGTATATGATTGTTAACTCCTTCTTGCTCCTCTGATGTTGAAGACCTACATTCAAGGAAATAGAAAATATTAGTAGCATCTGCAGATAGGATAAAACATGTATTTCCCAAGGCCTACTGTTAGTGTATTCATGAAAATAACATCAGAACGACCTACAAATTTAACAGAAGCATGAATATGTTACCAAGAGACCACTGCAAAAATAACAGTTGAGAAATTCCTCACATATTTGTATTCGCTCTGGGGTGGGACGAATTAACCTGTAATAAATTCTTAGAAAGCACCCTCTTCAATGTCCTATCCTGTAAGCTCCAAATGATCTACAAAGTTAGGGTTAGCTAATTGGGGGTGTTTTGGGAAGACCCAAAAGGTCATATTTCTCCAATTTGGCTTCTATAACACAGATTTTAATGATGCCATATGCAAGTTAGTAAAGGCGAGAAATGACAAAAACCTGGTCAAAATTGGTTAGAATGAAATGAAATTTAAACTACAGCCTATTTAAATAACCTAGAATAACAAAAAAAATAAAAATCATGGAAAGCTACCACATATTTCTATTTGCTCCGGGGTGGGGCGATTAGGGTTGCGACAGTTTGGGGAGCTCCCGGGGGCAGGACGCCCACCGTTTGGGACTTTGTTTCGGCACCAATCCACTTGGGATGGGTCCAAAACCTCTTATGGGGTGTTGTCGACAAATTTTGTGAAGTATTGTGGCCAAATGTTCGGGTTTGGGTCCGGATTCATGCTTCCAATAGTCACCCAATAACCTCCCTTTCGAATGAGAGATTAAGGATGTGAAAAGCACAAATTGCAAGTAGGTATGTAAATTGGCAGCACTTCATTGCTCAAATTCTCCCTCTATGTATCTTTTTTGGGTGAGAAGACTCACCAATTTATAGACCTAGGGTCTCTCTGTTTGAATTGCGCATGTGAGGGCGCCACTTGAGTTGCATGTCCTATTTGGGGAAAAATATTATTCCCTGATTTAGAGTCTCCTTGCATGAGGTCTCCAAAAATCAAAGACATGCATGACTGAAGTCTCTCTCCTTGCTTTGAAGCCTTTCCTCACAATTTGCATGGCCTGAAGCTGCAGTTAACTGGCGGACTTGTCGAGGTTTGACTTTTTGCCAGTCAAACTTTCTATTCGCCTCACCCTAGGGCGAATGCTGATATTCGTCTCTGGGTGGGATGAATTTCAGTTTGTATTTGTCCCTGGGTGGGACAAGTAGAGAGCAAGATGCCAAAAAGGTGCCAAATTGACCTTTGAACTCTAAAACTGCTTTTGGGAGTGGTTAGAACCACTGTTTAACCTCTGGGGGCTGCCCTAGGGGTTGTGTGTTGCAATGCGATCAGCGCTTGTCGTCACATAATCGGATTGGTGTTGTTTTGGTGTCTACACATCAATTAGATGGCTAAATAAAAACAATGAACAAGTGCCTTGGTACATATAACCAAGATAAACATTTTTAATAGAATGATGGTATAATACTTCTAATCATCTTGCCACTAATTTTTCTCCTTTAAGATATTTTATGATAAGAAACCCTCATCCTTGGTAGACTATCTTTTGGGATCTACCTTTGTGGTTTAGGTGGATGATTTCCTACAACTCATTAAGAATATTTTATGTAAAGCCCAAAATTATATGAAGTGACAATAATATTTACATCACTTTGAATGACATTTTTAGGTGGGCAATATGATCTTTTTGGTCTTCATCCATGTAAAAAACTTTTAAAAATAAAATCCATACAAAAGCTTACACCTAGATTATGTGGTCTCTATAAGGTATTTCAATGGATTAGGAAGGTGGTATATCACTTGAACTTTGTCCTACGTCAAAATACACCATATTTTAAATATTTTATTTGTCTTAATTGGATAGTTGGTTAGAAGGTGTAGTAAAAAGCAAAGCTTTTAGAGTTGGATGAAGAAGAACAAGTAGACCTATAGCCTGAAGTAGTGTTGTACTTGTGGATCCATAGTTTGTGGTCTCACCAAATGTAGGGTTTCATCATCAAGTGATAGGGCCTTCCTAAAGAAGATACAATATGGGATATAATGACCATTATCTAAAATTTTCTAGCTTTGATGACGAATTGTTGAGTGGGTGGTCATGCAATTACCATGATATAACCAAATTGAATGTCTTTATTTGTTGGCTTAGATCCTTGGGTTAAGATAGTCAACCATTGAATATTACAGTTAGGTTTTGTTACTTCATTAGACTATAAATGTGAGAGATGTGATGTATATGAAAGTAATTAATTTTATATAACTTCTATTTCCTTTCATGTGTATGAAAGACTTTATGCTCTCTAAGTTGCTTGGATTATTTCAAGCCTTAGAATCTAAGTTCTATTATACTCATTTGGGATTTGTTGTTCTAGAATCAAATTTTGGTATGATTATTTTGGTGTATATTATTTTCATTGCTACACTTCTAAAATTTATTGCCATAATTATAATTTTCTAGGAGTTGTTTCATTACATTAGACTTTCCCCTTATTTGTTTTTCATTTTATCATACATATATTTTTAGAATTTAATTTTTTCTGCATATAGTTTCTAGATAAACTTCCTCCTTGGATCACCAATACAAAATGGATCTTCTAGTACATATAGCTTGAGCTTTCCTACACCTTTAATTGAACTTCTAGACATAAACTAAAAGTATAGATTGTTGGGACCTAATCTATAATGACCATGACTTTAGATTTTAAGACTTAAAATTTTATTATATCTTTTGACTATTATGTCTTTTTGAAATATATGCATGAGTAAGATATTTTATGGTTCATATTAATAAGGTTTCTGAAACAATATATTTAGCACTAAATACATTCAATTATTATTTTTAATTATAAAAATTAGATTAGAAATAAATTGTAAAGTGGGATGGACAATGCCTTGAATTTGATAGATTCACTCACCTATCAAATCAATAACCAATAATAGGTTGTACAACTAGAAATTAAATAAATTAAAATTATTTAAATTACAGCAATAAGACCAAAATAGTATATTGGATCAAGGACTTGTCCCTTCTAGATTCAAACTTGGGATTTCTTATTCAAAGTTCCAAGCTTTAACAACATCCATGAAAAGAATTGATCAACAAAGTCAAAAATCTAGACATCCTCTTATCCTTTGAAGAGGACCTTTTCTATTGTTGATTTTGATAAGAAATTTCTTTTTTTTTATTATTCTCAAATCTTCAAAATGATTCATTAACGACTTTAAAGTAAAGTGTTCTCATATGCAAACTTATGATGTACTTGAAGGTTTCCCATTCCATTACAAAATAATTTTTGGTCTTCCCTACTGCTACCATGCAAAATACGTATTCGTTCTCACCATGCCTCTTGAGGATTTGTCCATCTCCTAGTTAACAAAAGATCAGACTCACTCAGAGGATTTAGACCAAAATACTACCTTTGCAAATAGGCCGGTCCCTCCAGATTTGTACCGTCACTACGCACTGAGAGGATTCATATCAGACTATTCATGTGTGCACTGAGAGGATTCAGATCAGACTACTACCTTTGCAAACAGGCTGCCCCCCAGGTTTGAACCTGGATGTCTTCTCAGTAAATGCCTGACTAGACAAACACTTACCAATCCACCTAGCCCTTGGGGTTCTTTGACCCATATATCACTAACTGTGTAAAATGGTCGGTGCATACAGAAAGACCCTACTTACGGCCAATAAAATGGTCGGTGCATACTGTAAGACCCTACTTACGGCCAATAAAATGGTCGGTGCATACTCTAAGACCCTACTTACGGCCAGTAAAATGGTCGGTGTATACAGTAAGACCCTAGTTAGGGCTCCATGTGGGTGTGGGCCAGTCGTTCCCAGTCGTTCTAGTTGTCCGACTTTGGTCTTCAATGTGGAGCTTTCTTTCCTGTTCCGTGTGGAAAATCATAACGTCGAAAGCAACGGAGAAAATTTCGCCTTTCCTTCCGCTGCGAGTACGTTACCATTATTAAAAAAGGGCGCGGGGTCTCCAAACGCATACAACTACGGAACCCAGCTGCCACATTCATCTGTATGGCAAAAAGGAGGATGGAACAAATCCTCTCGTGCGCAGGTTGCAGATCCCAGCGCAAGGGATGCAACCCGGAATGCGTTCTGGCGCCGCATTTTCCATCGAACGATCCCCACAAGTTCGCCGTCGTACAAAGAGTGTTTGGAACAAGCAACGTCGTCAAAACGCTTCAAGTAATTAGTTCACAACCCCCTTGTGTTGTTTTTTTTAAAGGCAAATCCCTTTTGATGTCTGTCGGTCTAAAACTACGGTTCGTTCAAATCGAGGGAAGGCTCACAACAGCTATCGTTGCTTTAAATAGAGATGGAGCTCACAAGTACTCGATGCTGCTGTTATCATTTGGTTTGGCTTTTTTTGGTTAGGTAAGATAGTGGGAATCATGACTCTGATGTGGGGTCTTTCAGGGCCTTCCGGAGGAGAAGAGAGCGAATGCTGTGAAGAGTATGGTGTATGAAGCGACCGCCAGGTTGGACGATCCCGTTCATGGCTGCACGAATTTAATCGATCGGCTGCGAAGGCAAGTTTCTGAGCTGAAATCGCAGCTGGCACCCTCGCAGGCCGAGGTTGGTAGCGTCAGTTTGCAGAGGGATAGGCTTGTCTGCATGCTATTCAATGATGATGGTGGACATGAGGGGCTGTGGGAGCCATTGTGGGAAGCAGAGTTTTAAGAGAAGAGTTATGGTTTTTTAGTTAAACGATCAAAACACATGCAATACAAATTTATTATAGCAAATAAAAGTATGGCTTATAGCACCAAGATTCAAAAATTGCGTCATGTTTATCAATGATATGGTTTTATTTTAAATTTCAATAATTCAAACTGAGACATAAATTAAAATGGTATTCTTGAACTTTGTCTAAATATCGATTATTATTTGTTTCTGATCTTTTTTCTGGTTTGAGGGCGGAAAATGAACGCATCATAGCCAGAAAACGAAGAGGCTTCTGCAACTGAGGACAAAGAAGATAAGCGTAAAGGGAGACAGATAAGTCTTTGATTTCTGTTGTTTTTGGAATTAATATCGAGTTTCAAAAGAGGTATCGTACAGCTTTCGGAAATGTTTTTTTTTTTTTAAAAGGTTGAAAAGCTGCTATAGTGAGGCCACCATTTTTATAAATATTGAGGAATGTTTTGAAAAGCTGATATATTGAGGACGTTTTTTTAATAAATAAAATTTGGGTTTATTGTAGGAGAGAAATGTTTGTTTTCTTTTTCTTTAGTTGTTGTTATTGGTGTCCTTAAGTTAAAAATTGAGGTGTTTATAAAATTTAGTGTTCTTGATGCAGGAGCATCCGACCGCAATGGAGCAATCCTGCATCCTTAAAAATTTCTTTAAGTATTTGTATTTTAGTTCTTTCCCGGGGGGGAAAGTTTTGCAATGCAGAAGAGGAAGTTTGCAAAGTTTGGGCTGAAGTTGGGGTGAGGTCCCGAAATCGCGACCTCATTGGCTTCAACTATGGCAAGGGTCGGTTTCGTCGTGATATCACGACATTACTTAGCAGTCGGAGTGGAGGGAAGTTTCCGTCGCGATATTACGACGAGAGTTTGCAGCAAGAGCGAAGGGGGAGCTTCCGTCGCGATATCGCGACGTCTTTCAAAGCAAAGACGTGTCAGTTTCAAAGACGGAAGGAAGCAGTGGCGGGGGAGCCGCGAAATCGCGGCTCCCGACAACAAGGCAAGTACGGAAGGCGTGGGGGTCGCGAAATCGTGACATGTCACGATTTCGCGGCCCCAAAAGACTTTGGCACGGTGGAGGCGCTGTGGGTCGCGATATCGCGACATGTCGCGATATTGCGGCCAGTCATAGGCCGACACGTGGCGCAACGTTGGATAGCCACGAAAGTTAGAGAAGATAGAGAACAGGGCAAGGCCCGAAAGGAGAATAGCGGACGGTTGAGCAAGGCCGAACTTGACACGTGGACAACCACGTGTAGCTTGAAAATTGTGAAGGACACGTGTTTGAAATATTTTACATCCAGGAGGAGGCATGACAAGTTTTGCACGTGGAAGCATACGTGTATCAAAGTGAAGATGAGGGCCACGTATCATGGAATTAAAATTTACAGTCGCGTGCATTAAAGGGAGAGAACCACCTCATGAAGGTCTTTTTGAAAAACAATTGTTGCAGGGCATGGCCGGTATGGAGGAGACGACAGCGCAGAGGACAGTCTGACCGGAACGGCGGTGCAGGTCAAGGAGGACATTAATGCAAGTTCCGGGTAGATCGGGCAGATGGCCCATTTATGTCAGAATTTTGAAAACCCGAAAGGGGGGGAAATTTCGAATTTGAAATCTTGTTTGGTGGAAGCATTGATGGCCGGGAGGACCGGGGGCCTCGATAAAAACCCAAAATTTGGGTAATGTGGGGATGGTGGACCGGAGAACAGGGGAGAGACAGAGTGGAGAAAATACCAGAGCATCTCTGGTTCATGTACGTCTATGGGCTGTTTTATCTTGGAACGCATGTAAATATTTTCCAAAATATAAATGAAAAGTTGAATTCGTAAGGTGCTAGTTTTCCGGTCTCCGTCAGTGGTATCAGAGCCCGTAGTTCCTGAGTGTACAACAGATCGCCAAAGGAGAGGCAGTTGTACCAGGACTTGTGGGAGGGCTTGAGTTTATGTGAAGATGCCTCCGAGAAGAAACCCCGTGGGTGGCAGAGGCATGGTAGCGGAAGATTTTCGGGCTTTGCAGCGGCAAGTTTAGGCCCTGCAAGAAGAACTGCGCAGAGGACATGAGCCGAGAAGGGATGTAGATAGTGAGGACAAAGTGGATGAAGAAAATCAGTTCGACGAAGAAGAAGAGGAAGCTGTGGATCCGACACAAGCCAGACTTTACAAGGCCATATCTCAGATCGAGAAGAGGCCAAAGTTAGAAGTATCTATGTATTTCAGGAACTTGAATCCGGAGGAATTAATATATTGGATAAATGATTTAGAAGAGTATTTCGAATATGAAGAGGTCGAAGACCCTAACCGGGTCAGATTTGCTAAGACCCAACTGAAGGGTCATGCTAGCATATGATGGAAGGGGGTACAACTGGAGCGGAACCGAAGAGAAAAAGAGCGGATAACAATATGGGACAGAATGGTGGAGAAATTAAAAAGACAATTCATCCCCGTAGATTATGAACTGCACCTGCTACGTAAAATGCAGAGTTTGAGGCAGATGAACAAAACGGTTCAAGAATACACGGAGGAGTTTTACAAAATCTCCATCAGAACCGGGCATTTAGAAGCAAGTAAGGAAAAAGTGGCCCGTTACATTAATGGGTTGAGACCCAGTGTTCAAGAGGAGTTGAGCTTGGTTCGGGTAAGCACCATTGAAGATGCTTACCAATTTGCTTTAAAGATTGAAGAAAAGCTGAACCGAAAGTTTGAGGGCAAGCAAAGAGTGAAAGGACCGGGAGGAAAGAACAGTGGAAAGAAAGAAGGAAAGGAAGAGAAGAAAGAAGAGGAAAGCAGCAGTCGGGATCAGAAAGAAGATGAAGAATCCAAACCACAAGTTCAGAATGATGGCTACCCGAGAGGAAGAGGTAGATCTGGACGTGGGTATGGAAGAGGAGTATTTCGTGGAACATGTTTCCATTGTGGTGAAGAAGGACACCGGGCATTTGAGTGTCCACAACATCGAGAAAGGACAAACAAGCGACCAGTGGGTCCTGCCAGAGCAGTTGTGGCAGTTGAAGATGCTGATTCAAAACATTCTGAAGAAGCTGAAAAGGGAGAAGCAATGATTGTGAGGAGGACCATGCTGGTGGAGGAAGACAAATCTGAGCAGAGGAGAAGCTTGTTCCGCACTCGGTGCAAAAGTGCAGGCAAAGTCTGTAATGTCATTATAGACAATGGGAGTACAGACAACTTAGTTTTCGAGGAGATGGTTACTAAGTTGTAGCTAGAGAGGAGGAGGCACCCGCATCCATATCGGATTGCGTGGTTGCGAAAGGACCACAGAGCATGGGTCTGGGAATAGTGTTTAGTCATATTCCAGATTGGGAGATACCAGGATGAGGTCCTATGTGATGTTTTCCCCATGGATGCTTGCCATTTGCTATTAGGAAGGCCATGGTAGTTTGATCGAAGTGCAGTGCATGATGGTCGTGCAAATACTTACTCCTTGATGAAATATGGAGTGCGGCACAAGTTGAAGCCATTACAGACCGAAGATGAGAAGATGTGCAGCAATTCCAGAATTTTTCTTGTAGAAGGCAAAAATTTTTGCCAAGAAACAGGACTTGAGCAGATTGCAAAGGTCGATGGGTGTTCGGAAATATTGCAAAGGACGCAGACCAAATAGCTTAGAAGTGAAGGTCACTTCTCTTGTTACCCCGGGTGTCCGATGCAGGAGCATCCGACCGCAATGGAGCAATCCTGCATCCTTAAAAATTTCTTTAAGTATTTGTATTTTAGTCCTTTCTCGAGGGGGGAAAGTTTTGCAATGCAGAAGAGGAAGTTTGCAAAGTTTGGGCTGAAGTTGGGGTGAGGTTGCGAAATCGCAACCTCATTGGCTTCAACTATGGCAAGGGTCGGTTTCGTCGCGATATCGCGACGTCATGATATCACGACATTACTTAGCAGCCGGAGTGGAGGGAAGTTTTCATCGCGATATCGCGACGAGAGTTTGTAGCAAGAGCGAAGGGGGAGCTTCCGTCGTGATATCGCGACGTCGCGATATCGCGATGTCTTTCAAAGCAAAGATGCGTCAGTTTCGAAGATGAAAGGAAGCAGTGGCGGGGGAGCCGCAAAATCACGGCTCCCGATGGCAAGGCAAGTACAGAAGGCGTGGGGGTCACGAAATCGTGACTTGTCACGATTTCGCGGCCCCAAAAGACTTTGGCACGGTGGAGGCGCTGTGGGTCGCGATATCGCGACATGTCACGATTTCGTGACCTATCTCGATATCGCAGCCAGTCATAGGCCGACACGTGGCGCAACGTTGGATAGCCATGAAAGTTAGAGAAGATAGAGAACAGGGCAAGGCCCGAAAGGAGAATAGCGGACGGTCGAGCAAGGCCGAACTTGACACGTGGACAGCCACGTGTAGCTTGAAAATTGTGAAGGACACGTGTTTGAAATATTTTACATCCAGGAGGAGGCATGGCAAGTTTTGCACACGGAAGCATACGTGTATCAAAGTGAAGATGAGGGCCACGTATCATGGAATTAAAATTTACAGCCATGTGCATTAAAGGGAGAAAACCACCTCATGAAGGTATTTTTGAAAAACAACTGTTGTAGGGCATGGCCGGTATGGAGGAGACGGCAGCGCAGAGGACAGTCTGACCGGAGCGGCGGTGCAGGTCAAGGAGGACATTAATGCAAGCTCCGGGTAGATCGGGCAGATGGCCCATTTATGTCAGAATTTTGAAAACCCGAAAGGGGGGGGAATTTCGAATTTGAAATCTTGTTTGGTGGAAGCATTGATGGCCAGGAGGACCGGGGGCCTCGATAAAAACCCGAAATTTGGGTAATGTACGGGGATGGTGGACCGGAGAACATGGAAGAGATAGAGTGGAGAAAACACCAGAGCATCTATGGTTCATGTACGCCTGTGGGCTGTTTTATCTTGGAACGCATGTAAATATTTTCCAAAATATAAATGAAAAGTTGAATTCGTAAGGTGTTGGTTTTCCAGTTTCCGTCAGTTCTTAAGTTAAAAATTGAAGTGTTTATAAAGTTTTCATATTTGAATCTTGGATAAAAAATTACCTATTATTAATATTTTAATTTTTTTTAAGGTAAATTTGTGTATTATTTTGTTTTTATTTTTTTATATTAATTTTTAAGTTATATATATATATTTATTTATTTTTTATTTTGTTATTTAGCAGTATTCTTTCAATAATGATCTTTATATTCTTTCAATAATGATCTTTATAAAGTTGATAGCTATGCTTATTAATAGGGAATTTAACATACAACCACCACACACACATCTCTTCACACACTTGCCCATCACCCATGAAGCCTAGAACCAAAGCCACAACCACCCACCCCTCACACACTTACCCATCACCCATGTAGCCTAGAACCAAAGCCAAAACCATTACACTATTACAAAATTAATTTGAATGCACACTTTAAATATTTCATTTTTATTTTTTAATATTAGTTTTCAAAGTAAAAATAAAAAAATATTGGAGTTTGAAAGTTTAAATATTGGAATGAACTGAAATGAAAGATTTTAATTACATCTGCGAGACCCAAATATGGTCTATGGGACCTCAAATATGGAAGTACAACTACTCAAATCATATCATGTGATATTTAATATATTTGAGAAGGATGATGCTTCTCCTGCTGATTTGGGTTAGTAATTCTCCAACTTTTTTTATTTTACTATCTTCAAATAATTCTATCATAGACTCATTTCCAAGTGTTGTTTCTTTGTATCTTCCACGGATGTCTGAAAAACTCGGGCACTTATAGATGAAGTGTTCATCTGTCTCTACTGTCCCTGTGCTGCATAAAGTACATATACTTTCTTCCCATTGTTATTTGGTTGTTGTCCATCTCCATGTTTCACATCTAAGCCTATGAGAGCTAGTCCTTATCTGAGCAATGAGATTTTTTTCCTTCCACTTGATTTGAGTGCCTATATATGCTTTTTTCTTGTGATCATATATTGGGTTAAACTTTGCAATATAATATTGTCTTTTCTTACTTGCATTTTTCCACATTCCAATTCTAAACTTTTCATTCACATAGCTTTTGATGTCTTTGTTGAAATTTGGGCATTCATTTATGTTTATTTCCCAATGTTTAATCCATTTCTGATTTTGTTTCATCCATGTGTTCTTTCGCCTATGCAACTCTTCATCCTTAGCTGCCCTTGGCCATCTGTTGTTTTTCATGCTTTTTATTTTTTTCAAGTAACATAACAACTTGGTCATAGCAATTGCTTCTAAAGGAAAGATTTTAGTTTCAGCTAGAATAATTTCATAAGGGGTTGTGGCCTTAATTTTGAGATAAATTGTGATTAGATATTTTTGAATCCTTTCTATTTGTCTCCATTTTGACTTTGTTGTGCCACTAGCCCACACCTCGCAACCATACAACAAAACCGGTGTAACAAGTGGGTCAAATAAAACCCTGGTGGTCTTCCAGTCCCACAACTCGGCATTCCTACACCTATTTTGAAGTGCATACAGTGCTCTCCAACCGCTTTGAGTTCTTTTCATCCTACATGTATTCCAATTGAGTTTATCATCAAAGTCTATGCCCAGGTATTTTTATTCTACTACTACCTCAAGTGGTTCTCATACAAACTAAAATTTGAGTTGTTACATGTGTTCTGATTCTAGCTTTTACATGCTCATATAATCTGTAAACTGCTGCCCTGTAGTGAATTGGAACCTCTAGCTCTTCCATTCTGCTCCATAATTTTTTCCTTGACACTGTGTCAAATGCATTTTTGAAGTCTACAAAACAATAGAAAGCCTCCTCTTTTTTGTCCCATATTTTTTCCACTATGTGTCTGAGTGTGATACCGTGATCAATAGTTGAGTGCTTGGGCCTAAAACCTATTTATCCCTTTGCTCTCTTTCATTTTTTTTTTGGCCATATATTGATCCTACACTCTATCATACTCCCAAAAAACTTTGCAAAGAGAGGTTTGATCATAATAGTTTGATAGTTTGAGGGATTATTTACATCTCCTATCATACTCCCAAAAAAAATTTGCAAAGAGAGGTTTGATCATGATAGTTTGATAGTTTGAGGGATTATTTACATCTCCACTTTTAAAAAAAGGAATGGTCAAGCTAGTTGTCCACTAGGTAGGGAAACCATTTTGTATGACCTCATTAAAAATTTCTTTGATTTGTGGTGCCAGAATATCTACCCCCCATTTTATATGCTCTGCTTGAAAATTGTCTATGTCACGGGCTTTACCAGTTGTTAACTTTTTTATCCCTTGAATAATGTCTTCATTTGTAAAAGGTTCTTTCTTGATAGTGATAATAGGGGGTGTCTCCTTTTGGTTACTACGCAGATA
Organism: Wollemia nobilis; assembly: GCA_028583015.1. Taxonomy (NCBI): domain Eukaryota; kingdom Viridiplantae; phylum Streptophyta; class Pinopsida; order Araucariales; family Araucariaceae; genus Wollemia; species Wollemia nobilis. The sequence goes on along the minus strand of JAQPPZ010017107.1, from coordinate 4,688,600 downwards.
CAATTGTTTGAATACTCCAACCACTGATTAAATGTTATGTTATTTTCAGCTTGCATCCTTCTAAAATTTCTTTTGTTCATGCTTTCCTAAGTAAATTAGTTATTTCCTCGTTCTAGTGTATTCTTCTTTTTTTGCCCTTCCCAGTTTCTCATACGCTTTTCTATTTTCTCTTGTTTTACCCGTTGGTTCCTTTAGTAATCTCCATGCTTCTTTACAATCTTCATCGAACCATGGGTTGGTTGGGAACCTATTCCTTTCTTTCTTTTGAGGTTTAGCTCTCTTGCATTTTTTTAGAGCTTCTTGGATAATGTGCATTAACCATTCACTCTTACTGTAATCCCTGCTACTATGACGTAGTTTCTCCCTTTCCAGTAACTTTTTATTTAATACTACCTTAAAATTCTATTGATTTTCATCTGTTAAGAGAATGTTTCCTTTGTGAGGATATTTGTTTTGATTGCTTTGCAAGTGTTTTTCCCTTGGTTTGTCTCCTTGCATTCGAAGTTTCATAACAATTGGGTTGTGATCTGACTTAAGTTCCATTGGAGAATATAGTGGATTGACAAGCAATAGACGTATTTGTAAAATATAAATGTAAAATATGATCATAACCCACCAAATTCAAATTAAATGAGGAAATACATGATTTATAATATGGTCAAAGCACTATGTTGGCATTTTTCCTAATAAATCTAGAGCAAACTAACTTTTTAAAATTTAATTTTCTTTTATAAAGTTAATGTATATTGATTTACTAAGAAAATAAAATTTATTTTCAAATTAAAATTGCATAAAGTTAAAATATTTAATTCTTATTAAAATTAAAAAATTAAGTTTTTAAAAAACTAAGTTATAATGTATATATAAAAGTTGTAACTTTAGGTTTATTTCTTGGAAGTTAAAATATTTGACCACTTAGTTTGTTATTTAATTAATTTGACCCTTTTATTTTTATTTATTTATTATAATTAATTTTAGTATTTGTTTCAAACATTCTTCTTTTTTGTCATCTTAAACCTATTTTTCTTGACAAAGGAGCTCTAAGTTTTGAATACAAAGAGAAAATAAAAGGTAAGATAACATAAATGCATAGTGAACACATGGGAGTACAAGGTGGTTTGATATGCACATGTTCATGCACCTTGAATTATTTTTTACATTTCTATGTTTACTTTGATATTATTATGTTTATTATTTCATATTACATAGAACATATACATTTTATTATGAGTTTTTTAAAGTATATTTAATGATTTTTAAAATAAGCTATGTGCGTGCAAGGCATTTATTGGGGACCATTTCCCTTACAAAAACAAAAATATTATATGGCTCTGATTACATTTCTAACAAGTTAACTAAAGCATATCCAACTTTACCTTTCTATAAGAGATATTCTTTTCTATCAAAGATATTCTTCATTTTCCTCAATTTTCTAAGTTTCCATAATCAAATCCTTTTATTTCAAATGCCTTACAAAATTTAAATTATGTTAATATGAAAGTCAACACCACGAATGACTAAATATTTGTTTCCAAACTTCTATATCTATAAATATCTTGTTTATCACAACCTTACAAATTTTTAATACCTTTTTTTAGGGTTATTATTCATTCCCCTAATATTTCAAGATATTATTTTTTATTTCTATTTGTGGTTTAGCCCCACTTGTTAATGCTTGTGATATTTTCTTTTATTTTCCTATATCAATATCCCTTTGAGTTTATTTTTTCTCTTTGTTTTTGCTTGTTGGGTCTTCTTCTCTTTCTTCATTCCCAACAATACTTTCATCTTCATCAATATCTTCAATCTTCTCACATTGCTCATACTAAGACTTATCATATTTAGGTTTTCCTTATTTTGAAGGATCTAAAGTGCAATGAATAACCTCAAAAGTAAAATCCTTTTTTATGTTTCCTTTGAAACCCTAAAGTGCAAGGATGCTCTCTTGTAGCAATTACATTGTTATTCTATCCTAAAACCCTAAATGGTTCTGGATTTTCTACAACCTCATTTATTTATTTTTATGCTCTTGAAAAGTGCAAGGGATAACATATTCAACACTTTCACTTTATTACTTGGAAGGATTCTATAATACTTAGAAAAATGAAGATGATTTACCTAGAATAAACTTGACCTCTTTTGCTCTCTTTATTTTAGGATTTATCTCCACATATTATTTTACATCTTTAATTCCATCTAAAATAACCAAATTATAGTGTAGATAGGTTTTATTTACTTCTTATTTTGGAGTGGAATATTCTTGATCTAATTTTGTTCCAGTTACTGTATAATTTGCTTGCTTCATCTTGAAGTTTATGTCATGGCTAGATTTTTTATCTCTTTCTTCATAGTTTTCTCTTCGTAAACTCTTACCATGTGTCTAATATCATAACAATTATGGTAACAAAATGTGATATATTCATAATCTACTTATTCGAGTATCCATAACAACACATATTCAAGTATATAGCATTTTTTCACTCCTTAGTAGTTGGTCCTTGGTGAATTTTATTAGATTTTTTAAATATTATTCAAAACAAACTTATTTATAATCTGATATGGATGTCCAAAAAACCTAACCCACATTACAAGCTTCTTAATAGTTTCTTCCTCCATAAAAAAAATTGTTCCATGGACTCAAATAAAGTGCATATCTTCCCCTAAACCATGGGCCACCAACCATTAGTTTATCCCTAATTTTTGAATTAGAAAAAATAATGAGAAAACAAACTTTAGGAAGAAAAGTCACAAAATAATTTAAATTCAATCCCCACTTGCACTTGATCAAATTTTGAATCTCTAAAAATCTTGGCCATGATCTATTGAACTTACATATTTATCATCTATTTTTAAAAACTATAATACCAAGCTCAATCATATCATCCTTGATATTTACTTCTAGTGTAACATCTGTTACCTAGATCGAACGTGACATGTATTCACTCTTTTGCTTATCTCCAACTCGGGCCTCTATACTTACAACTAAGGTATCTTGATTTATAGCTAGGGCATCTAACTTCTCATTAGGGCTTTCAAATATGACTTTCCTATCATAATAGCCAATGGAGCTCATGATGGTTTTCAAAGCCTTAATATTAATGTAAATATAATATGAGACACAATATGAAACTTAAAATATTATTACTATGTTTCTTATTCTATAATACATAGAACATAGAACATATACACTTTATAATGAGTTTTTTAATATATTTAGTGATTTTTTTTAATAAGCTATGTTTGGCCTCTATTGGAGAGCCTTCCCATTACAAAAAAAAATATTACATGTCTCTCATGACATTTCTAACAAGTTAATTAAAGAATATCCAACTTTACCTTTCTTAAGAGATATTCTTTATTCACCTTTTTATCAAATATATTATCCATCTTCCTCCAAATTGCTAAGTTTCCATAATCAACTCCTTTTATTTCAAATTCCTTCCAAGATTTAAATTATATTAAGATGAAATTTAACACCACGAATGGGTAAATATTTGTTGCCCAACTTCTCTATCTATATATATCTCGTTTATAACAACCTCACATTTTATTAATACCTTTTTTTAGGGTTCTTATTCATTTTCCTAATATTTCTAGATATTATTTTTATTATTATTTTTTATTTCTATTTGTGGTTTAGCCCCACTTTTTGAAAAATCTTGTGATATTTACTTTTATTTTTCTATATCAATATCCCTTTGACATTACTTTTTCTCTTTGTTTTTGCTTGTTGAGTCTTCTTCTATGTTTTCATTCCAAACAATACTTCCATCTTCATCAATCTCTTCAATCTTCTCACACTGCTCATAGTAATACTTATCATATTTAGGTTTTCCTTGTTTTGAAGGATCTACAGTGTAAGAAATAACCTTAAAATTACAATTTTCTTTATGTTTCCTTGTAAATCCTAAAATACAAGGATGCTCTCTTGTCACAATTACCTTTTTATTCTACATTAAAAACCCTAAATGATTATGGGTTTCCTACAACCTCATTTCATTATTATTATGCTCTTGAAAAGTGTAATGGATAACATCTTCACCACTTTCACTTTTATTACTTGGAGAGGATTCTATAATACTTGAGGAAAATTTTTGAATTCAAATTTAATTTTTAAACTTTGGTACCTTTTGTTTATTTCAATAAAAAATTTGACTATAGTTTAAAATATTTTAATTTAAATAAATTAAATTAAATCCTTTATAAAATGCTCAATGGGTTATGATTATTTGGATCTCGTTTTTCTTCACCTCATCCTTTTGCCTGAAATATTATAATATTAAATATTATAATATTATTATTTATATTTTAAACTTGCTTCTCTTTTGTTGGGTTTTCAACCTTTTAGGCCTCTTTAGGCATATAATATTTAAAATAAATATTATATCTTTTCTATTTTATCCACTCCCTTGATTTTTGTAAAAACAACCTTTTGACATCAATGATGATAAAACTGGACATCAACCTCCTGACATCAATTACAACAAAACATAATCAAATTTCCAACATCATGTGCACAAAAAAAAAATGATATTGTATATCTTTGTACACCTCTGAATAATTATTGGATATCTCTCTATCATTCAAAATATATCAATCAAAATTTGTTGGATATCTCTCTATAGTTCGCATCAATTATCACAAAATATATCAATCAAAGCTTGCATGAAAAATGTTAATCAAATGTGGAGAAATGATAATGTTTATATATGCAATAATCACGATCTTTCAAATTCCAAGACGTCGGCTTCAACTTTGCATTTCAAATATATTTTTAATACGTTGGTGCCTCAATTCCATTTTTGAAACCTTGGTTATAATATTTTATTAAAATATTATAACATAACTTCTTAGACCCATAGATGTCTTAACATAACCTTTTGATTTAAATAATGCAAACTTGTGTCCCTTGGTCCTCAATATTTTAAACCCTTTTTATTTTAAACCTTTGTCTCATTCTTTTAAACCTTTATAAATTTCTTTATAATACGTAAATATTATAATTCTTAACCATATTTTCCTTGCTTTTCATTGCTCAAGTCTCTTGAAAATACTTCCTTTACTTGGAGTACCTTACATTTTTATCATCCAAATATATCTACCTCATTTAACCTTTGACATCAATGAAAACTCAAATATTCAATATTTCCAACAAATGATAAGACCAACCATTCACACAATTCCTCTTTAGCTTTAAATGTAGTCTTTTGCTCATATTCTTCTTTGATTCAAATTTAATGGTAGTTTCAAACAACCCATTAAGGTATTCAAATGAGTTAATAAAACTTATATTTTATTATTATTTTATTGATAACCTAGTAGTCCATGTACATATACAATTCTCCATGTTGCTTGGGTGGTAGTACAACCGGTACTACACATGGGATCAACTTCTCCCTAATCGTCCCCTTGTCCAATAGCTCTTGGAATTGTCTCTTCATCTCTTCATTTTCCATAAGTGTGATCCTATTAGTTTTCTTGTTCAATAAAATTGCTTTAGGTATGAATTTTATGTTATTACTTGTTGAGGATTATATTATTTGGTACATGCTAATGTCCCTCCATGGTACCTTCAAGGTACAATTGTAAATATGTAAAATATTAGGGTTGAGTCTATAGTTTAGAGTGTGATTTATATTTCCCCTTTCACATAAGTATCATTGTGCAAGAAATGCAAAAGTGTCATGTAATTTAGAGTGCAAGTGTAGATTGAGATAATGTGCTCAAGTATCATGAATGTAAGTGTGCAAATATGTAATTTGAGGATATGAAAAAGTATATTAGATTAGGTATGCATGTAGAAGTATAAGGATCATGTATATTTGTGCAAGTGTCTTAGAGTTAAGTATCCATATAAGAAGAACTTGAAGGGTCTAGTGTGCAAGTGGTAATATGATAAGCCAAATGCCATGGACTCATCATATGGAGAGTGATATTGAAGAACTTGAAGAGTCACATTAATATAGCTATATTATGTGGAAAATGCTCCATGAGAAAGCAATTTTATTATCTAATTATTTAATTGTAAAAGATATCCAATTTGGAATAAAAATTGTACACATATTTTTAAGCAATTAATATTGTAAGCTTTCTTCATGCATAGTTCATGAAGGAATTAGGCCATATACATTCATATTTTATTATATAAGTGAGAATTAAATTAAGTACTATATATTCCTTTCTATACATATTAATTGGCTCATATATTATTCTACTCTTCATTATTGATATTTTGACCTCTCTTATTGTGGCTATTTTAAATTGGGACCTATGATATTTTATGGTAATAATTATTAAAAATCTAATAATGGTATCAAAGATACCACCTGAATCTATCCATTTTGATAGAGATCATTTTCTAAACCACCATCATCAATATTTAACTTTATAAATTTAATTTAGAGTCTATACACTTTAAAGGTATTGAAGACTTATAATCTATTTTTAAAGGTCTTATTGAGTAGAATATAGAGGGAATAACGAATAGTCACCCTATTTTAGAATCTAGGTTCTTTCTACATGGTTGAAGGAAAACCAATGAAGACTAGGACTCAACTATATTTATTAAAAGTGCCATCTTAGGAGAAAATATGGATAGTTGATAGAGGAAGCGAACTCAGAAGAAACTTGGATATTTGATAAAGTAAATCAACTTAGAAGAAATTTGGATATTTATTGATTGAAATCCAACTCATAAAATAGTTGAAGATTCAATGACATACAAAGTCACCCTGATAATATTTTAGATTCTCTAGAGTAAAGAGGAGAATCATTATTTAATATTGAAAATAACCTAATCTAAAGAAAACTTGGTCATTTGAGGACATTCATAGTCACATATACATTGATATTGGATTATATATAAAAGAGGAGAAGTATATTGTATTCTTAGGTGCAACCTAAGATATTGAAGAAAGTTTTTTTAGAATTTGAGAAGCTTCCTACAAATATAGAGAAGTGTTTTAGCTTCTATGTATAGAAGAGAAGTTAAGGGTCCAAAGTTTTAGCTTCCAAGAATGGAGAAGCATTATAGTTTGATATTGAACTGATTCTTGAACCAAAAATATATTTAATATTGAGATAAAGATCTATAAGTCTCTACTATATTAGAAATAGAAAGAATCATCAAAAGAATACTATACCATATTGAAGTATTTGTATTTTATTCTAAGCATCATTGTCATTAGAAGAAGATATGGGTAGGTATACTAGAACTATCCTAGTATTTTCTTGCATAATATTGATAAAATATATAATATTTTACTAAGGAATAACCAACAAAGAGATAGGACAAAGATAAGAATTGTTATAGTCCATTAGTAGATGAACAAAGTTGAACGTTGCAAGTAGATAGAGAAAAAATGAAAGAGTTTTTAGCATATAGTTGTTATATCTATCATAATAAAAGTAGAACATAGATATTTCTCATAAAGAAAGAATAATGGAGAGCTTTACACTAGGTTAAGCATAACAAAGATATTTATTATAAGGAAATTAGAATAGAAATATTTCTTATAAATAAATAAAAGCATAAAGCTTTCTTATGAAAGCATAATAGAGAGCTCATAAAGTTAAAGTGAAATAGAGATATTGTAAGGTGAAAAAGAAAATAAAAATCCTTAAAGGAAAAAATTAAGATCTATGACACCAAAGTAGAAAACCATTAAGGTATAAGCAAATACCTATCACTATGAAAAATAATCCTGAAAGTTAGTAAGGTAAAAAGATTTATTAAATACGTAAGTAGATTAGAAAATATTTTTGAAACAACATAAGTTTGAGCACCTCCATTGGAAGAAAATATAGGACATTATCCAACATCTCTAGTAGAAGGAGAGAAGTCTCTAAAGATGCTCCAAATAGATAAAATTTCACCATATAGCACCAATGTCAAGTGAGGAGACCATCAACATATCACAACATCAAGAGACTATAAATTTGCTCAAATTTCCATTAATATTCCCCTTTGTTATTGATGGCAACCCTTTTTTTTATATACTCCTTTTAATTTTCACTTCTACTCCCCCTGAGAAACTGCTTCCCCTTATTGAATGCTCTCTCTCTAACTCAAATATCTCCCCCTTCGACATAAATGACAAAGAACCATATTTGGGGCTAAATATAAGACTCTTAGCTCAGCCCCCTCTCCACCTCCTTTCCTTGAGATGATTTATTTTTGGGTGAGAGTATTTTTTTTTGTGGAAAAAAACCTCCCAAAAGGGATGCCACTTTCGGGTAAGACCCAAGGAGGTAGGGGTATCCATTCTACAAAAAAAACCCAGGACTCGAACCTGGCCTACCACCTTTGACATACTCAAGGAGAAAACAAACACACAAAACCAATTTAAAAATAAGTAAATAACAAGAAAAATAATAAAATGAAATAAAAAACATGCTCCTTGAGTGTGTCAAAAACAAAAACACAACCAAACACACACAATAAGATAAAATAAACCACAACACAAACCACATAGAAAAATACAAGAACCACATAACAAAACACAAACAAGACAAAAACAACAAAACACTACAAAGACATAACCCAAAAAAAATGAAAAATGCACACAACCAAAACCTAAAAAATAAAGAATAAATAAATAAAATAAAAATAAAAAACAACCAACAATAGAAAATAAACAAAAATAAAAAACATAGAAAACACTCACACATAAAAACATGAAATAACACACAAAAAAAAAGAAACCCAAGAACAAGAACAAAAAAACACAAGAACAATAACAAAAAACATGAAAAACAAACACAAAACAACAAAAATACATGAACAACAAAAAACAACACAAAGAACACAAAAAACAAAAAGCAAAAGAAACCACCCACCTTAAAAAACTAAACAAAAAAAAAAAACAAAAAAGAAAAAAGAGAGAAAAATTGAACATAACAATGACCTATCTAGACCAGAAGACTATTAAGGCAAGAATCAATAGAGGAAACAAAATAAAGAATAGAATGAGCTAGGGAACTAAAAAAATTTAATGAACCAAAGAGAAGCAAAAAAAAAACAACAAGAAACTAGGTACCTTCATAACTGGAGCCATCCAAAGAAATGATAGAAAGAAGAGCTTCCCTAATTTGAGAAGCCCACCATATAGGAGGGTGGACATAACAAGTAATATCACCTTTTTCCAAAGACCAATTAGCTAAAGCATCAACATTATTGTTTTGATCTTTGACCACATGATTGTAATCAAATTTCAAAAATCCCATTTGGATTAATTGAATCTTCTCTGGGTGAGAGTATTTTTACTCCCAACATACAATGTTGTTTTTATTTTTCCACATTCTTCCTCAATTGATCCTTCTAATTCCTTTGAGTATTCATATTCCTCCTTGTCTCTAGAAGTTCTTTTCTACACCACTTAGCCATATGCCCAACATTATTGCACTTATAACACTTAATATTGTAGTTCCTTGAAGATGCAAATATCTTGAAGTTCCTCCTAGTGAAGCCATATCCATTCCTATCATGAACTCTATAATTAACTACTTTATGACCAAACTGATTACAAGAGTAACAATACCCTTGAAAGAGATGCCCATTTCTAAAATTTCTCTTGGTGAAACCAATACCAAAACCATATTCCTTCTTTTTATGCGTCCTACACTGCATAGCCTTGTGACCAAACCTTTGACATGACAAGCAAAATCCTTTGAAGAAATCTCACCTTAACCCCATTGGTCTCTTAGTCCTTTATTCCTTGTGATATTTTTTGTTCCTCATTTGTGCATTTTTTCCTTCCTTATTGAACCTTCTATTTTTCAACTTAGCCTCATAAGTCTCACTTTTTCCTCTAATTTCTTCTTTTGAATATTCTTCTTCTTTGCAGCTTGAGATTGACTCCTCACCTTGTTCTCTTTGTCCATATTCAAAACTCAGTCCTATCTTGTTTGAAGAAGATATTTCAACACTGATAATCTTATCCAAGGTCTTTGAGCTTTTCCCAAACCTGTGTAGCTTGTATTTAGACTCTTTCACTTTCTTTATTAGTGAAGCTACCTCATGGTCTAATTTTTCACATTCTAAGATGTTTGCCTCTAACCTTTCTTTAAATATCCTTGTATTAGATATTGAGTTTGTCATATATTGTATAAGATTTCCCTTATCTTCATCACATTATTGAAATTGAAGCTTGAGTTTTGAGTTCTGATTTTTTACCTTCCTTTATTCCTTAAGAGAATAAATAAGTTCACCTTCAAGATTAACTTCTCCTTCCTCTTAATTTTCTGATTCTTCCTTTCCCTTTTTGTCTTCAAGATTATCTTCATTATTTTATGATCTATCTTCAATAGGAGCACTTCCTTCCTCTTCTATTTCTAAGAGGTGGCTTTCTTCTTCTAGATTTTTAAGAGCATCTTCGTATTCATATTTACTAAAACTGAATCCATTCTTTGTACAATGATCTTCAAGATGACCAAAGTTACCATATCTAAAATACTTGAGAATTATTGGTTTCCTTTTAGCTTATTTTCCAACACCTTCTTTTTCTACTGCTAGAAATAGAATATCTTCTTCTTCATTTTTTGAGGATTTTCCATCACTATCACTTGAACTCTTTTCTATCTTATCTGCTTAAAAACTTTTCTTATATCTTTGAAAAAAATTCTTTCCTTGCTTGCCTTGTCCATGCCTGCTTTTCTTTTGATACCTATATTTCCCTACTTCCCTGTTCTTATGATCCTATTTCTCTTAACCACTGCTACTTCCAGCTGCTGGATAGTCAGATGCATAGTGACCATATTTACCATAATTGAAACACTTAACTATTTTCGTACCTTTATGCTTTCTTGTGTCCTTGTTACTTTTGCCATAGTTTGCTTCTTCATCACTAGATAACTCATTACTTGAATCTGACTTCTTATCCTTTGTCTTCTTTGTTAATTTCAAGGCTTCTTCTTTCCAGGGGATAGGATCATTTCCTATTCTCATATCAAAAGTTGTGAGAGTGCCATTTAGCTCATCCCTAGTCAAAGTCCTAATATATTTTGTTTTCTCTATGGCTGAAACCTTTTCACTATAGCTCTTAGGGAGTGACCTTAAAACCTTTTCACAAACATATGATTCTTCAAATTTAAACCCAAGTCCTTGCATGGAGTTAAAAACCTTATCCATATGAAGAAAGTATGTAGCGATGTCTTCATCATCCTTCATATTCAAGTCTTCAAATGTTTTCTTGTGATTTTGCAATTTTTCCATTTGATATTTTTGTCTCCCTCATATGTTTTCTTCAACTTTTCCCAAATCTCTTTTGTTGATGTGCAATGCATAACTTTTACAAAATTTTATTCACGTAAACCACTTAATATTACATTCATTGCCTTTGAATTATTTATTTGTAGAAGCTTACCATCTTTATATGTAGGAGGTGTAGTTGGAGGTGTGTACCCATACTCAACTGCTTTCCATATCTCATTTCCTTGTGCCATTAGGTAAATATTCATTCTTACACTCTAGAATGCATAATTTTTTCCATATAACAATGGTGCATTATTTGCTGAAGATCCAAAATATAATGCCATATATGTTCCTGTATCCTTTTCTTTGAAGCTGTTAAACTCTTTCGAAGGAACTCGCTCTTATACCAATTGAAGAACACACGCTTATACTGAGAGGGGGTGAATAGTATAAGATAAACTTTTAATTTTCTTTCCCAAATAATATTATCCAATATTATTAATGTCAATATTAATAGCATTAGTCAAGGCAATGTATAAATCATCACACATAATAGAGACACTAATTTAACGTGGTTCACTCAATGTAGGCAACTCCATGGAGAAAATATTTCTACAAAATTTTCTCAACAAATCCTCTTGGGAATCACTTCACTATTACAATGTTTATGAACATTTGTCCAAATGAGATACTAATCCCCGAATGCTATGATTTGTGGATCTCTCTCCACAGGAGAACTCTTTCCTCTTTTCTCTGGTTCATGGAACTTGACCTAGGAAAACTCCTCCTCAACTGGTTTGTGGATCTCTCTCCACAAAATAAATCTATCTTCCTAGATGCTTCACGGATCACACTCCATAGGATAAATCATTATACTTAATCTAGTTCATGGATCTCTATCCACAGGAGAGCACTTTCTCCTCTACTCTAGCTGGTGATCTTCTAGAATACTACTACCTCCATTGCAGTGGCTTATGGATATATCTCCATAGAAGACCTCTGTACTCACTTAGAATTCCTCTGTACTCACTTAGAAGACATTTGTACTCACTTACATAGCTAATGGATATCTATCCACTGAATATTACTATCCTATGCTCTGTAACCTCCAAAGCTTACTCTCAACTCTATCTCATATCTATACCAAACACTATCCTTGATTTAATACAAATATTATGTAACATTGTCTCAGGTCTAGCACAAATCCGCTCTCAAATATACACCAAAATTTGTCCTCAAATATATCCTCAAGCCTTAACATAAATATTTATCCAATCACAAATCAACTCTACTTAGACTTACCCCAAGCCTTAACACAAATATTGAACAAATAAACCAATTAATTCTTCTCTCAAGTCTCCACAAAGACTTACCTCTAATATTCCCTCAAGTCCTCTCAAGAACTTGCTCAATTTGCTCTTAAGTGTTCACCAAGACTAGATCAAACATGTCCTTAATTATCCACAAAATATTACTCAAATATTATCAAACACATGCTCAAAATAGATCATAAGATATGCTCAATCAATCTTAAATCTTGCACACAATGTTATCAATTATTTTGTCTAATATTCAAATTAATTCCTTTAAATTGAAGTAGTTTAGACATATTCTAATTAGAATTTTTTTAACCTCTGGAACATATAGATAATTATGTACTCTATCAAAAACTCTATTTATTCTCATCAATATTTAAGTCTTTTTCTTTCACAAATATGGTTTCTAAAGTTTACACAATGCTCAAGAATTTCACTCATTCACTCAATCAATGAAGCACAACTTTCTCACAAACTCTAAAAAAGTATTTTAATACTTATTAAAACAAGGTGCACAAAATGGGTTTCAAACCCTAACTCAAATAGTCCTCAAACTCTATCTCAAATATTCTCTAAATATTCACCAATGAAGCATATAAGAATTCATTCCATCTTTCCAACAATGCTTATCAAGCAATATTTTTCACTCCACCTTGTATTTCAAAATATTTATTCCAATATTTCAAACAAAAGATGATGTGCCCATACCATTTTTCTTTTATGGAGATATGTATTCAAAACCTATTTTACTTTCAACAAAACCCTCTTGCCAACTCTAGTTTAGATACCAATAGTCTATCTCAAAATTTCCACATAAATATTCTTCTCAATAATTATTTGACCATTCAAGATTTATAATAAAATATCAAGTCTCAATTACACTTTATAATCTCTAATCCTCTCAAAATAACATTCAACACATAAAAATCGATTTCCTTTGCTAACACCTTATAATCTTCAAACTTCTCAAAATAATATTCAATATATAAAAAAACAAATTTCTTTGTTAACACCTTATGAATCCAATCCTTTTTATTCATTTTTCTACGAAAAAATAAATAAATATATTTTAATTATTCTTATGAATTCATATGCATTCCATATATGCCCTTTATGATTATCATGTGGCCTCTAAAATGTTTGCTTCTTCCAAACCTTGGAAATTTTAAAATGTAATATGCATACCTTATGAACTTTAGCCCATGTCTCAAAAAGACTATTGCGCATGTCATCGACTGTGCCTAAATGCGAACCTGTGACCAACCACCACCAAAGTGCCTTAGCCCAAAGCTAAGATATCACCTATGAAACATGCCCACACATGAACCTAAGTCCATACACTCCTGCTTATCCTGCCACAAAGATTTCGATGAAAGCCAAATCTTCTTCCTCCCTTGCAAAAGTGAATCACGTGGGATTCAAAACCACAACATGTACTTCGTGAGCACCTTAGCAAGCCTTTTACCACCATATTTTCTACCCAACACCTTGTAACATTTTAGCTATATCACGTGAATTTCAACCAAAGTTGACCTCTTTAAATTTTAAAAAGCATGAATATTCTCTTCTCCCTTCAACAAAGCAGTGCATGAATTATATTTCAAATGAGGCATTCTAATAGCATAGGTGATTGGAAATGAAATTATTTCCATTTTTATACTTTGTCTTTTGTGCTTAACATGTTGGCTCATTCAAAATTTGATTTTCAAATTCAAATTTAATTTTTAAACTTGGGTGCCTTTTGTTTATTTAAATTAAAATTTTAACCATTGGTTAAATAATTTTAATTTAAATAAATAAAATTAAATCCTTTATAATTTGCACAATGGGTCTTTTCAATTATATATTATTTTAATGAATCCTTGGACCTCCTTTTTCTACACCTCATCCTTTTTTCCGAAATTAAAATATTATTATTTCTCTTTTAAACCTGCTTCTCTTCTCTTGGGTCTTCAACCTTTTAGGCCTCTTTAAGAATATAATATTTTAAAAAAATTATATCCTTTTTCTTTTAACAACTTCCTTGCTTTTTGGAAAAACAACATTTTAACGTCAATGACGACAAAACTGGAAATCAACCTCTTGACATCAATGACAACAAAACTTGCTCAAATTTCCAACAATCTTCCCCTTTGTCATTTATGGCAACCATTTTTTTTTTATATATTTCTTTTACTTTTTCAATTCTGCTCCCCATGAGAAACTACTCCCCCTCACTTAATGCTCTTCCCCTAAATCAAATATCTTCCCCTTTGACATGAATGGCAAAGGACCACATTTGGGGCTAATGATAAGACTCTTAGCTCAGCCCCCTCTCCACCTCTTTTCCTTGAGGTAATTTATTTTTGGGTGAGATTATTTCTACTCCTAGAATACAATGTTGTTTTTCTTTGTCCACCTTCTTCCTCAATTGATCCTTATGATTACTTTGAGTATTCCTATTCCTCCTTGTCTCTGGAAATTGTTTTCTACACCACTTAGCCATATGCCCAACATTATTGTACTTATAACACTTAATATTGTAGTTCCTTGAAGGTGCAAATATCTTGAAGTTTCTCCTGGTGAAGCCATATCCATTCCTATCATGAACTCCATAATTAACTATTTTATGACCAAAATGATTACAAGAGTAACAATACCCTTGAAAGAGATGCCCATTTCTAAAATTTCTCTTGGTGAAACCAATACCAAAACCATATTCCTTCTTTTTATGCATCTTGCACTGCAAATATTTGTGACCAAACATTTGACAAGAGATGCAACATCCTTTGAATAAATCTTACCTTAGCCCCATTGGTATCTTAGTCCTTTCTTCCTTATGATGTTCTTTGTTCCTCATTTGTGCATTGTTTCCTTACTTAGTGAACCTTTTATTTTTCAACTTAGCCTCATAAGTATTACTTTCTCCTCTAATTTTTTCTTCTAAAGCTTCTTCTTCTTTGGAGCTTGATCTTGACTCCTATCCTTGTTCTCTTTGTCCATATTCAAAACCAAGTCCTATCTTGTTTGAAGAAGATCATTAGAAACTAATAATCTTATCCAATATCTTTGAGCTTTTTCTAAACCTGTGTAGCTTATATTTAGACTCTTTTACTTCCTTTCTTAGTGAAGCTACCTCATGCTCTAAATTTTCACATTCTATTACTTTTGCCTCTAACCTCTCTTTAAATATTTTTGTCTTATATATTGAATTTTTCAGATCTTGTATAAGCTTCCCCTTCTCTTCATCACATTCTTGAAATTGAAGCTTGAGTTTTGAGTTCTACTTTCTTACCTTCCTTCATTCCTTGAGAGTAGAAATAAGCTCACCTTCAAAATCAACTTCTCCTTCCTCTTCATTTTTTGATTCTTCCTCTACATTTTTGTCTTCAATATCATCTTCATTCTTTTCTGATTTATCTTCAATAGAAGTACTTCCTTCCTCTTCTACTGCTAAGAGGAGACTTCCTTCTTTTGGATTTTTAAGAGCATATTCATATTTATCTTCACTGAAACTGAATCTATTCTTTGTACAATGATCTTCAAGATGACCAAAGTTACCACACTTGAATCACTTGAGAATTATTGGTTTGCTTTTAGCTTCTTTTCTAACACCTTATTTTTCTACTGTTAGAAATAAAATATCTTATTCTTCATTTTTTTAGGATCTTCCATAACTATAACTTGAACTCTTTCCTATATTATCTGCTTAAAACTCTTCTTATACCTTTGGAAAAAAATATTTTCTTTATTGCCTTGTCCATCCCTTATTTTCTTTTGATACTTGTATTTTCTTGCTTCCCTATTCTTATGATGTTGTTTCTCTTCAGTAGTGCTACTTATAGCTGCTGGAAAGTCAGATGCATAGTGACCATATTTACCACAATTGAAACACTTAATTATTTTGGTACCTTTATGCTTTCTTATGTCCTTGTTCTTTATGCCATGGTTTGCTTCTTCATCACTGGATAACTCATTACTTGAATATGACTTTTTATCCTTTATCTTCTCTGTTACTTTGAAGGCTGCTTCTTTATGGGGGATAGGATACTTTTTGTAGACACCAAAACATCACCAATCTGATTATGTGACTGCAAACACTGATCGCTTTGGCACACATAGCCCCCATGGTAGCCCTCAGAGGTTAAAAAGTGGTCCTAACCACTTTCATAGCAATTGTGTAAGGTCAAAAGGCAGTTTGGCACATTCAGGCACTTTGCTCAATATTCGTCTCACCCAGGGACGGATTCTAACTGGGATTCATCTCACCCAGTGATGAATTCTAAATTCGTCTTTGGTCAGGATGAATTCCAGGTTTAACGGGCAAAAATAAGAATGCCGCCAAGTGGTAGCCGAGGACAGTCAATTATTGCCTCCTGTTGTGCATGCACATGTAGGTGGGTATATTGGCAGTTAGAGGACTGTCACAAGGGTAGTCATGGAAGCCCAAGTCAAGGAGGAGTCTCCCCCCCCTTTGAAAGGCATGGCCACCACATGGCATCCCTGCATGCCCCTCCAAAGAGACCCCCTGGGTCTATAAAATGGTGGACTTTCCCACCCAAAAATATATAGGTTGGAGGCATTTTCAAGCAATGAAGTGCTGCCAAATTGAACACCCTATTGCACCCTTTTTCGATTCACCTTTTCACATCCATTAATATCTTTCACAAGAGAGGTTATTGGGTGGCTTTTGGAAGTGTGAATATGAACCCAAACCCAACATTTGACCACCTTAATCCACCAATTTGTCGACAATCCAATCCTAAGAGATTTTGGGCCCATCCCGAGTGGATTGGTGCCAAAATCAAGTTCCAACGGTGGGTGGCCCACTAGGGTGCCTCGCACTTTCTTTTAAGTTTCATTTTAATCTATTATGTTATCACTAGTTTATCTTCTATTACATGCTATGCTTTTTAGGTAGTTTTTGATTTTGATTCCATAAGATTTTGATTACATATTATCATGCTTTGTCGATTTTGTGGCCCTCACTAACTTGCAGGTAGCGACATTGAATTCCCATGGATAGAGGCCAAATTGGGAGAATCCGATCATCTGGGTCATCCCAAAATGGACCCAATTACTTAACCCCTCTGTTTGCAGGTGTTTTGGAGGTCCCAAGGTTCAACATTTAGATGACATCAATTCGACTTTTCATCATAGGAGAATTCGTCCTACCCGGAGACGAATTACAACAGAATTCATCCTGCCCAGGGACGAATTCTAGTTGAATGCAAAATGGCTGACTGTTTCAATGGCAGTGGCCCTCTGGTAAGGTCTTTTGGTCTCTGTTAGATTTGCAGGTGATTTAGATTCATTTTACTCACTGTTTTCGATAATCTTTTACATGCATCTTTTGTTAATTTCAAAGAACAAACTTTTCCTATTTGCAGTAGGTGCTACTAATGCCTTTGTTGTTTCTTTGAATGCATGAGGAGCAGCAAGAAGTGAGGATTCATAAGCATAAGCGGCAGAAACACTTTGGCCTGCCCATTTCAAACGTGGGCATGCGGAAGAAGGATTATTGATCATGATTGTAACCAAATCTATTTAACGCTCCTAACCCCTAAAAAGGGAGGAGGCAATTTTGTAACCGAGGTTAAAGAGTTAAATAAAAGGGTTGTGACTTCTCTAAATTCTTGTATCTCATTCAATCAATTTGCCTCTTTCGTTTAATGCACTTCACATTTTAGGACTTAAGCGCTAGTTTTGATTTTGAATGCATCGAAATAGTTTTCCTTTCAAAAACTTTCGGAATCTCATGCTTTCAGTGGCGATCACGGTGGGACTCTGTCCCCTGGTTTATAAGATCAAATAACTGATCCATTTTTGTGTTTGGTGCTTGATAGGTACCAATTTTTTTTAAAGCAGACTGTTATTCATCTCTGACTACGACGAATACTTTACTATAATTCGTCTGACCCTGAGACAAATTCAAATTCATCTCAGACAGGGACGAATTCTATTCTGTAATTCGTCTCATAGAGGGACAAATTTTTTTCTATAAATTTTTAGAGCCGAGGATCAAAAACAGCAAGCCTAGGCAGATAAAGGTAAGGGTTCCAAAATTGTCTTTGTCATTTTCTGATTTTTTGCTTTCACTTTCTATCAATTCTTGCATGCTTAAGGAAAATAGTGGTTGCTTGCATGTTTTAATTTAATTAAAATAAACCACACACACATCACATGGTATATTTAAACCAAGGAGCTGGTCATAAGACCCCAGCCCTGGATCAAGACCAACGGTGGGTTCATCACCACCTTGGCTTGACTTTGCATCCATTTCCCCCGATTGTCACTATTGTTAGGCGTAAATCCTGACGAAAGCTGACCGAGTGTCACTGGGGTGATTCCCATGCACGCGAGGATAAGTCTTCTATGGTAGGTGTCATTAATAGGACAATCCCCCTTCTATACCGCCTATGTTCCACGTACCATCTGCTCTCATGTACCTATAGTTTCCCTCTCGTAAGGGCGGGTATATAGAGAGGTTGGTATATAGGTCCGGCAATGGTATATTGAAGGGGCGACCATTATTGGGAGTCATATGAGCCAACATTCTACATTTAAACGTTCTTAAAAACTTGCAACAACAAAAAAAAATCATCAAAATGCACTAAACCAGTTTAGGACACACCATTAATCTTTAAAAGAGATAATCATCGTTTGTGTATGTGTGTTCATTTTTGCTTAGTGTAACAAAAAAAAAAAATCATAAATCATAAACAAAAGATAAAAATCTTCTTAGTTAGTAGAAGAACACCACAATGGTGTACACCCGTAGCCAAGCCCAATCAAGGGTGGATGCTACAGAAGCTGCACAAAGAGAGGGCGTCGGTCGCCTTCGCTTTAGCCCTAAGGACTTGGCCATATCACCTTGGTGGTCTGGCCTACAAGAGATTCCACATCAGGCCACATCAAGAAGGAATTATTGGGACCCCCCTATGCCCATTCAACACAGCCCCTTTCGAGAAGAAGATTTACATGTAGCACTCAACATAAATAGAAAATCGCCTTTTGAGGCTAGATCTGAGTGTCCACAGTGCGACGAAGCGCTAGAGAGGCACAGTGTCCATGAGGAGAGACAGAGTGAATATGAAATCTCTCCTTTGCCTCCCATTAGAACTGAAATACAAAACCCAGAGCGCAGGGCTCTCCACACAGGGTGAGCTAACTCTGCCTGCCCCTTTCACACCCATGAAAAGGAGTACGAGTAATACCATCGCATTCCTTGAGAACAACATACAGCGTGGGAGCCTTGCATTTCTACACCTACTAGATATCATGGTCACACATCGAGGCCAGAGCCTCAAGTAAATGTCGTCGACCTCGATAGAGGGAAGCGACCCATTGAAATATCGAATCATCAAGACCGAGGCAAATACATAGGAGAAACATTCAAGCCTCCTGAGCAAAATATGGCGAACCAAATTGACCCGACAGTCGCCAGACATGCCGCCCGCCAAACCCGAATCACGCGGCTTGAGCAAGGTCAT
Source organism: Wollemia nobilis (assembly GCA_028583015.1). Classification (NCBI taxonomy): domain Eukaryota; kingdom Viridiplantae; phylum Streptophyta; class Pinopsida; order Araucariales; family Araucariaceae; genus Wollemia; species Wollemia nobilis. The sequence goes on along the minus strand of JAQPPZ010017107.1, from coordinate 4,668,621 downwards.
CAGGAGTTAGAGTACTTATACCGCATTAATAAAGAGTGCATGTAGTGCGAAGCGGATGAGCTGCATTATAAACTACCTGAGAGGGGGCCAAACCCTCACACCCAAAAAGCAGAACAATATGAGAGGTATAATCCTTTGGTGCAGTGACAGGTCTCTATGACCTCATCAAGCTTTGCCTCCGAGACCTTATAGACCTAAAAGGGAGGCCACTCCCCAAAACAATGATGGGTACCCTCAGCGGGGACTCACTCAGGGTCATAGGCCTCGCCCAAAGACTCCTCAAGAAGTTTATGAGGAACATGAACCAGAAATATAACAGGCCAAAATGCCCTATCAAGGCGGGAGGGCTGCCATTCGACAAACCCCCCATAGGCCTCCAGTCTCCCATAACACACAACGGGAGCAAACAAAAGAGGAAGAAATTAAATCTTCTGATGCATACAAAGCGCTATTAGAGCGTTTGGAGTCTATGGAGACAAAAGCTTCTGGGCATCAAAAGCCCATGTTACGTCAACTCCGTAGTCATCCAGTGCATCCCTCAGTGCCCACACCTCTTTACCTCGAACATTTCAAGTTTCCCCAGTTGGCAGTATTTAAGGGTGAAGAGGATGCTCAAGAGCATGTCACAAGATTCTTGAGCCAATGCTTCGACATTCAAGATAATGATGCATTGTTTCTTAGGACATTCATAACCACATTCATAGGTCCTACCTCGGATTGGTTCACACAGTTATCGAAGCACAACATAAATAACTTGGATCAATTAGTAGATGCGTTCCTTGAACGCTTTGCCTTCAACACCAAGAAGAAGGCATCACTGAGTGATCTAGCCAACCTCAGGCAATATGAGGAAGAGACAATGGTAGCATACGAGAATCGATGGAGGGCTCTGCTTTCTAAGCTATCCTACCTTCCCCCTATGTCTGACCTCACACAGATGTTTGCACGAAGTTGATTGAAATCGATATCTGGGCTATTACAGCTGCAGCAATACGCTAGCCTATAAGAAGCTTTGGTGCAAGCCAGAGTTATAGAAGAGATCAAAATAGGGGAGGGCGCAATCGCCAAGCCTAAAAAGAAAGAGTGGAACAAAAACACTAAGACCGGGACTACGCAATCACAACCCACTATGGTTAATCAAGTTGCGATAAATGTCCCCAAGCCTATGCAAGAAATACAGCCTCAAAAGGCTAATTATCAGGCAGTGCCTCCTAATTATGAAAGAGAAAATAAAAAATAGGAGCAAAATCAGCAGTGTCGCCCTAGGCGACAATTCACCCCTTATGCGGAGTCCAGGGACTCCCTATTTGACCACTTGTCAGTGGAAAATTTAATCACCCTTCCAGAAATCCAAACTGTAGATCCTAACTCTCCTAAGCCTAAGGGATACAGAGAGGAATTATATTGTAGGTTCCATAGGCGAAGGGGACATGACCTGAATGGATGTTGGAAATTCAAGGGATTAATACAATATTTGATCGATAATAAAACATTGGCTGTGGACAACCCCATAGCACAAAATAATCAATAGATGGGGGTTTTCAAGGACCATTTGCCTACCCACGAGGCACAAAAAAAACATCTTCAGGTGAATGAGGTGCAACAGAATCTTCCCATGCAAGGATTTTTGGGAATGATCAGCATAGTGACCAAGAACAAAAGGTACCCAGGAGTTGCCCTCGAGGTAGCTACAAGAGAAGTTCCAACAACATCACAACCTCAACAATGCCCTATGTAGTTACCTCCGCCTAGATCTGAGGTCACGATACGGACCAAACTCACACAGAGTTTACAGACCACATCGGCTAGGCTTTCCATTTATGAGCTTATTCAACAGTCAACACCCCATAGGGAAGCTCTCATGGAAATTTTGAAAGCCATCGAGTTACAGCCTCACGAAGCGAATTCCTTCAATAACTTCGTGGGACATGTGAAATGGTGTATGGAACCAGTCATTACCTTTAGAGAGGATGAAGTTAAGACAGTATCGAATGACATGGCAGATCCACCCCTACACATTATCGTGTGGGTCAACGGGATCCCGTACAAGAGAGTGTTGGTAGATACTAGCTCATCCAGTAACATCATTACCACTACAGCATTAAAACATCTGAAGCTGCCATCCTCTCATATCATGGCTTCCACATACACACTGTGAGCATTCAACAATGCGATATGCTCGACAATCAGCACAATTGTTTTGCCCGTTCAGGTAGGACAAAAGTGTTGTGGTTCATCCACAACACACCCCAGAAGTGGGGACCCACCTTTGTTTTTGCAGGTTTTAGGGAAGATCTCAAAGACCCGGATGCTAAAAATGAAGAAAAGAAGAAAAATGCCTAAGTGTTGAAAGGGTCGCGAAATCGCGACCTGTCTCTCCATCGCTACAAGTTGCCGAGAGGAAGCACAAGGTTGAAAGTGGTAATCATTTCACTACTTTTTCGTGAAGCGGAGGCTCGAAAGAAAAGTGGTAGCGAATCGCTACCACTTCGTGAAGCGGAGGCTCGAAAGAAAGGTGGTAGCGAATCGCTACCACTTCGTGAAGCGGAGGCTCGAAAGAAAGGTGGTAGCGAATCGCTACCACTTCGTGAAGCGGAGGCTCGAAAGAAAGGTGGTAGCGAATCGCTACCACTTCGTGAAGCGGAGGCTCGAAAGAAAAGTGGTAGCGAATCGCTACCACTTCGTGAAACAAAGGCTCGAGACCAAAGTGGTAGCGATATCGCTACCACTTCATCGAAGGAAGGCTCGAAACCAAAGTGGTAGCGATATCGCTACCACTTCATCGAAGGAAGGCTCGGAACCAAAGTGGTAGAGATATCGCTACCACTTTTTGAAAAGAAGGCAAACCAAAGTGGTAGCGATATCGCTACCACTTTTTGAAAAGAAGGCAAAGCAAAGTCGGTAGCGATATTGCTACAACGAGCTACTGCGGGCGTACGGACCAAGAACATGTCGTGATATTGCGACATGTCGTGATTTCGTGACATGTCGCGTTATAACGGCTAGGAAACGGAAGAGGCCAAATGCAAATTATATCGGGATTTCCATGGGAAAGCATTACGAAAGGTGTAGGAGACGCAGGACACATGGCAGAAATGACAGAACCAGAGTAACATTTCATAACAACAGTTACTGGCCGCAGAGATCGAGCGTTACGATTGCACGCAAAGGTTAGAATACCAAAAGGCGGGAATTGAAGCGAAGGGTCCCGGGAGTCGAAACGAAGCGTCATGGAACAGCCGATAACGCACGACAGAAAGGTTAAATAGCAGAAATGTAGATGGATACGGGGCTGGAGACTATAACAAAAAAAGCATTACTTATTGAAATAAAGGATTTTTCTTTGGTAACACGACTTTTGTGTGTAAAATCAAAAGGAGATCGAATCCAAAACTATTGTTTTACTGTCAATATTTCCGTTGCATCATTTTGTCTTGTATCTATTTCATTTACGCCATGGGATGGGTTACGATAGGTGAATGGTAGAATGATGCAGTTATATTATTTTCCTTAGAGTCTTGCATCTGATCTGATTAGATTGTGTGTTAGTACAGATCTGATCGGTTGGGTTGTTTTAGGGACTTCATCTCTTAACTTGGGATTTTGCAGGGAGGAGATTGTTAACCATTTTAATATCCTTCATTATTTTCCAGCTGACTCAAAAATAGCAGTTTTTGTTTTATTCCTTGATATGCTTAATTTCATGTCAGAGACTAACATTGAAATAACAGAACTATTGAATAGAGATAAAACGAACAGGTTAACCTTAGAATAAATTGTGAATATTAGAACATCAAAAGGATTTTTGTTTATTTTTGATTAATCAAACAAGTCAAGATTATAAAGTTCATTGAGAATCAACAAAGGCCCCTTGTTAACAGCTATCTGCAAGATTTGAGTTATTCTGGGATATATCAGTTGCATGTATTAAATTGAAATTCATTTTTATATACGTAAAAGCTGTTTCACAAAGAAACTTGGAGAAATAACAAAAGGAAGGAAAATAAAATAAATTATTTCTTTGCAAGAAAGAGTATTTTGTTCGAGACTCTAAGTTGCGTGTTATTATTTGTAATATGACAAATTAACACTCAACAAAAAGATGATACCAACATTGTGCCATGTTTTGGAAGGCGAGATGGCCTACAACATACTGCTAGGGCGGCCATGGATCAGGGACATGAAGTGTTTCCCTTTAATCACTCACCAGTGTCTAAAGTATGCATTTGAATGAGAAGTACATGTAGTCCTGATGGACTTAGAACCCTTCAAATATTGCAATGCGGTGCAATTAATGCCTCAGTCAACCCTCCCATCAACGCACTTGGATTTCCAGCTAAATCCATCTAAACAGGGTCCAATGCCGCGGGCACCACTAGTGACTCAATCGTCAAAATCCCAGCCAGGTGAGTCTTCATAATTTGCTCCTTCACTACCAACACCACCTATCATGGCTAAACAGAAGGACAAAGGAAAACAGATCCTGGAAGAGGCTCAGCCCCTAGAAGAAGGGTTGCCAACAATATCAAGCTGTTTCAACGAGAAGAAATACCTAGCACAACGGAAGTCGAGACTCCTAAACCACAAAACATGGAATGGACTCAGGAAGGCCTCCCGTTCCCTCCATCCCAAGCATCAAAAATTACTGTTGAAATGGCCAGTACAGGCCTAGGGGAGTATCTAGTGCAGAATGTTGTGGCAATGCCTGCGCTAGAATATGTGCAGGACATGGGGAGACCTCGCCTTCCCATAGGGACAGTTGTTCCTCTAGGTTACCCACAAAACCAGACTAATTTTGTGTATGGGGGCCTTGATCATGGTCCTGAACCATGCAAGCAAAAGGACGAGGACGAAGAGCCTTTTGCCAAAAATGTCAATTATTTGTCAAACCCGGACTTCGCTCTAAGATATCTCGGCCAATGCAATTGGCATGGATACGAGCTAGGCAGGTATGAGCAAGGGGTGCATGTCCTTTTCCAACCAAGATACCAAATGCCGTATGATAAGTCGGGAGTAGGGTTCAACCACCCCCTGCCCTTAGACATCTTGGTGGAAAACATGCAAGGCCTAGGAATAGGCAAAAAGGGTGGATTGGCATTAGATCCTTATGCCAACCCAAATACAGAATATACATTGGGAGATTACCTCCCATGGTCAACAACCACCCTTGGTAACATCAATAATTCCTCTCCTTTACTATAGAGAGGTGAAAGTTCGGACACTAACTCCCAAGGAGAGCATAAACGGTGTCCAGATATCTTTTTGAAACTATTCCATTTAGAGGTTCCAATTGAACCAGTGCAATGTCAAGAGAATCAGGTCCCCCCACTGAGTGTGGAACAACAGCAATGGGATCAGATTAATTTGCTCAAACAAGATGAGCATGATATGTTGCAAATAGCTATTGGGGCCAATGAGGGCCTTTGGATCACCAACAATGATTACGAAGATGAAACTGAGATGGACTATCTTAATCATGCGCGACGACACAATCACCCTGTAACCCACAAAGAACTAATGACACAACTAGGCATAAGGTTAGGGCATGAGTGGTATGTAGACCCAGCAGGGTGGTACCAAGTGTTGGATCCATGGCTCCAAATTTACGATGAGCACCGTCCACCCCAAGACCCTATAATGACATCAATTTCGAGGGAAGACCCTGTCTTCCTATCAACACATAGGGCAGATTCGTTCGTGCTTGTTCCCCTAGAGCCAGATCCAGGTTATAGGGAGCATTCAGAATGTTTGAGTTATCATACCCACGGTAATGGAGACCAAATTCATTCCATCCACATGATCTCCATTGATTTGACCGCACCCATCCGCAATCCGGTCGATCTAGCATGATCATTGCATCTAGACATAGATGCCATTGACTGGGATCACATCAATTCACCTCTCTCCCCATCAGAGTACTGGCCTTTTGGTAAGATGCCTCATTTTACCCCAGGGACAACTCAAGATATTTTTTAGGTTGAAGAGGAACCCGAGGTTCCCAACGTAGACTTAAATTCAGCTGATGATATCCATTTGATCCTGACTCCACATCAGTTGAAGGACGGATCCCACATGTCAGTCGAGGAGACGACTAACGTAGATATCGTCTTGGATCCAATGAATCCATAAATTATCAAGCTGGGGGTAAGCTTATCCCCTGAAGAGCAAGCTGACTACATTGCCCTTCTCAAAGAGAAGAAGAATATTTTTGCATGGTCATACAAGGATATGCTAGGACTAGACCCGTAGCTAGTCACGCATAATTTAACGCTTGATCCGACAATCAAGACAGTAAAGCAAAAACTACGTAAGATGCACCCAACAGTGCCCTTGATGGTCAAAGATGAATTGCAAAAGCTGTTGGATGCATAGTTTGTCATCTACATGGATTATCCACCATGGTTGTCCAACATGGTGCCCGTCAAAAATCCCAACGGGAGGATTCACATATGCACTAATTTTTGAGATCTAAACAAAGTTAGTCCTACAGATGATTTCCCCTTGTCAAGCATCGACGTGTTGGTAGACGCTACAACAGGTCACGAAATGCTCTCCCTCATGGATGGTTTCTTAGGATACAATCAGATTCATATCAATCCTGAAGACCAACTAAAAACGGCATTCACAATGCCTTGGGGGACATTTTGTTATAAGGTCATGCCTTTTGGCCTTAAAAATGTTGGTGCCACCTACCAACGTGCCATGACATACATCTTCCACAACTACATGCATAAAACTTTGGAATATTACATGGATGATTTGTTTGCCAAGTCTCTGTTGCGCTCAAATCATATCGATGACTTAAGCAAGATCCTCGATCGCCTCATGGAGCATAAAGTTAGACTAAATCCCAAGAAATGTGTATTTGGCATCACATCTAGAAAAATCTTGGGTTTCATAGTCTCAAAGCGAGGCATCGAAGTAGACCCAAAGAAAGTCAAGGCAATCCTTGAAATGGTTCCCCCAACTACCATCAAGTAGCTCAGAAGTCTGTAGAGAAAGGTCACGTCAATTAAGCATTTCATAGCGTAGCTATCTGACAAGTTCCGACCCATGAACAAATTATTACACAAGGGGGTTACATTTCACTGGGATGATGAGTGCCAGTCAGCCTTTTATGATGTCAAACAATACTTGGCTTCGCCGCTAGTATTGGCACCACCTAGACCAGGAGTGTCATTCTACTTATACATCTCAGCTACTGAGGTGGCACTGGGTGCCATGCTAGCCCAGAAGAATGAAATTCACAAGGAACAGGCTACTTACTATCTTAGTCGCACCCTAGTCAGTTATGAACTTAACTATGCATACGTTGAGAAGCTTTGCTTGGCAGTGGTGTTTGCTACCAAAAAGCTATGCCACTACATGCTGAGCAACACTACGTATGTTGTGTCTAAGGAGAATCCATTGCGGTACATGATGAGTCGTACTTATCATAGTAGTCGCACGACGAAATGGATAATGTTGTTGACGGGAATTTGACATAGAGTTTATTGGACAAAAATCTATCAAAGGACAAGTCATAGCCGATCAACTAGCAGAGGCTCCTCTTGAAGACGATCAGCCTTTGGTCATAGAACTACCCGATGATGGGGTCTTCCATGTCTCAAAATCGCCAGATTTTGATGAGCCTGAGTCATAGGCTGACATAACCCTATTCTTCGATGGTTCTAAATGTGAGCAAGGTGGTGGCACGGGAAAGTATTCTTCACATCGTAGGGTGCTCCAATGCCCCTATCATTTAAATTAAACTTCTCGTGCACCAACAATAATGTATAATATGAAGCCTTGCTCATAGGTCTTCAAACAACAATCGCCATGAACATCAAATGACTGAACATCTTTGGTGATTCGTTGTTAATTATCAATCAAGTCAAAGGGGTATATCAATGCAAATGCCCAATTCTGTAGGCTTATAAAGCCCTTGTAGACAAATTCTTGGCAAAACTTGAGTGGTATGACATCGAGGCACTCCCTCGGTCATCGAATCATTTTGCGGACACAATGGCCTCCTTGGGGTCACTAATCCCACAAGACCTTTCTGGTGATATGACAACCATTCAAGTCAAAACCTTATCACAATCTGCGATGGAGCGTGCAAGCTCAGACTTGATGCCAGGAATCCACATGATCCAGATTGAACCATCCTCAAATAAGTTCTTTCGAATCCATGACCGTTTGAAACATGCTAATTGGGGATCCTTGTTTTCCCCTACTCCCATTAATAGCAACACAACGCTATTCTTACAAGTTCTATCTCGTTCAGCGTTTGCCAGGGATGAACTTCAAGAGGGATTGGTTGTTCATACCTTCGAGGTTTTCGATCAACAGGACTAGTATTTACCCATTAGAGACTACCTCAAGTTAGGTAATCTCCCACTTGGATTGACGCATGCCAAAAAATGAGCATTCAAGAAAAAAGCGGCTAAGTATGTCTTAATAGGAGATATTTTGTACCGTCATAGCTATGAAGGAATCCTCCTTCGTTGCTTGGACCAGCAAGAGTCCACTTGGGTAGTCGCCCAAGCGCACGATGGTACATGTGGTGGCCACTTTAGTGGTATGGCCATCGCAAAGCACATTCTTCGCATGGGCTATTATTGGCCATATTTAGAGCGAGATTGTTGCGCATATGTCAAGAAGTGCATGAAGTGTCAACATCATGCCAATTTTATGCATGTACCTTCCCAGGCCTTGCAGACGGTCCAGTATGCTTGGCTGTTTTCGTAGTGGGGCTTTGATCTAATAGGAAAGATCTCCCCTACGTCGTCAGGCCGTCACACGTTTATCATAATGGCCACAAAGTATTTTACCAAGTGGGTGGAAGCAATTTCGCTTACCTCTATGATAGGACCCCGCATTGTGGAGTTCATTTTGCATAACATCATATGTCATTTTGGTATTCCATCCAAAATAGTCTCGGATAATGGGATGCCTTTCAAGAACAAAGACATGCGTGCTTTGACCACAAAGTACAAAATTCAGCACAATTTTTTGACACCCTATTATCCGTAGGCAAATGGGAAAGCAGAGGCGTCAAACAAAATGCTAGTTGCCATCCTTAAAAAGACGATCACAGATAGTCATAAGGATTGGCACATCCAAATCCTACTTGCCCTGTGGGCCTATCGCACTAGCATTCGAACGCCCACTGGGGCCACTCTATTTTCGCTTGTGTATGGCTTCGAGGCAGTCATGCCTCTAGAGTTGGAGATTCCTTCCCTATGCATATCAATGTAGGAGTTCATCGATGATGACACTACGTGGCAGGCTCGATTAGACCAACTTATGTTGCTTGACGAATGACGCGTTAATGCTCTCGAGCATTTACGTATTTATCAAGAGCGACTTAAGAAAGCTTACAACATGAAAGTTCACCTCAGAGACTTTCGGGTCAGTGATTTGGTTTTGAAGGAAAACCAAAATAATTCTAGTTTTTCGTCCCACCTAAGGGACAAATTTGTGGCAAATTGGTTAGGTCCATATGTTATTGATAGCAAAATAGGACCCGAGACATACCGGCTAGCCTCTCTTGATGGAATCAAGGAAATAGAACCCTTGAACATCAGTCATTTGTGCCCATTCCATATCTAAGAGAGCCGTATCCCAAAAATGCTCCAAGGATCCCTAAAATCGCTTGGTCGATCCCTAAAATCGCTTGGTAAATCCCAAAAATGCTCCAAGGATCCCTAAAATCGCTTGGTCAATCCCAAAAATGCTCCAAGGATCTCTAAAATCGCTTGGTCAATCCCAAAAACGCTCCAAGGATCCCTAAAAATCGCTTGGTCAATCCCAAAATGCTCCAAGGATTCTCGCAATCGCTTGGTCAATCCCAAAAATGCTCCAAGGATCTCTAAAATTGCTTGGTCAAATCCCAAAATGCTCCAAGGATTTCCATAATCGCTTGGTCAAAAATAAGAAAAGTCAAAAATCATCAAAAATAACAAAAAATTGCATCTCATTTCTAGGCATGCTCAAATTCATCAATAGAGAGCTCTTCTCGCATCTCATCTTCATATTCACAAAAATCAATCCATCAAAAATACAAAAAATATAGCTGCATTAAGCATTGCATCCATACATCGCATATTTGTGGTCGTAAAGGTCAAAGGCACCATAGGCTGTAATTGCTCTGCTAGTCCATCTGGTTCCACATTGGTCCATATTATAAAACAAACAAACAAATGCCATTTACTACTTTTTACCACACTAAGAGTCAGTGGTCTTCTAATGTATCAAGAGTTTTCGTAATTCAGTCATCATTTTTCTCTTTAGCCACGTAATGTACCGAGTCAGACAGATTTTACGAAGGTAGAGTTACACTTGAAATACGCCTTGTTACGTAGCATCCCAACACAAATTAAAACACATAAAAATTCCCAAGTTGTGTGAATGAAAGATGAAACTTGCATAGTAATTCAGCTCACCGTAAGCGAAACAGTTATCTTGCTCATCCCCCTATGCGAATGGTTCTAGAATGCTGAGAATTGATAAAAGGACGAGCTCTTCCCTATCCATTCACCTTAATATACAGTGGTTTTCACCACTACCAAATCCCAATCATAGTTGGTTCCCAAAGTTGTAAGGATTCATACTACACATCCCTGCCAAGGATGGGTAGTCATCCCCAAGACCTAAAAGGATCAACGCCATTTACAAAAAAAATGCCAACAAATCATCATCCTAACACTTTCCATTCACCTTTGGTCTCCAAGTTGTAAGGATTCGTACTATTCGCCCCTAACCAGGATGGGTAGTCATCCCCAAGACCTAAAAGATCAATGCCCCTACTTCATAATCTCCATCATCTCCTTGGTCCCCAACGTCGTAAGGATTCGTACTATCCGCCCCTAACCAGGATGGGTAGTCATCCCCAAGGCCAACAGGATCAAGGTCATTCACAAGCTCAAACTCACACTGCTCAAAATACAAAATCAAGTAACAATGGTTATCACCACTATTCAAAATCCTTGCTCAAAAAGAAAAACAAATAGAAAAATAAACAGTGATTTGCATCACTATATAGATAAGCAAGTCTCCCAAATAATTCAGCCAATAAATAACCTGAACTTGAATCTTTGAAATTCTTAGCATTCAAAAACCATCTAGGTGATCCTCATTACAGGTTTGGTTGACAGCCTATCTGGCAATGGTGGTATCCTACCCGCATGACGATATGTTTGTCACATTCGCTTTGCGTATATGCAGACCAATGTTTGCATAAGGATGAGCTAGCTTATGGTATCCTAGATAACACCGCAGATTAATCTAACTAAATACAACAAAGGAGTTAGTGGAGCTAGTTAGGTGATCCTTAGTACAGGTTCGGTTGAAAGCCCATCTAGCACTGGCGATATCCTGAAAAATACCACATAAATGAACTCAATTGCACACACAGGGATGTGAAATAGCTTGGTCAAAAATGATTTCGATTCATACCTTGTCCAAAAAATTCTTCTAAGGATGTGAAATAGCTTGGTCAAAAATGATTTCGATTCATACCTTGTCCAAAAAAGTCTTGTAAAATAAAGTACAGTCGTGGCTAGTGAGCTAAAACCGTCTGAGTCTCATAAAACCTTAGCTACATTTCTAAACCAACTGCACTACTTTTCATATGTGCAATACCATCATAAAATACAAAAAGAGAAAAACCACATGTATATATACAAAATCATGCATCACAAAAATCGCCTAAAAACAAAATAATAGAGTTCTAAACAGTCTATGGTGCCATAACCAACCATCACAAATTCCATCCATCCATTTCATTTTGCATATCACATATAAATCAAAAACATTTGCATCCATCATAACATATGCATCCATCAAAATAAATAAACATGCATACATCCATATTCATCAACAATAATGCATAAGATCAAATCATCACATGTGCATAACCATAATAAATCCAATATATATATATATATATATATATATATATATATATATATATATATATATATATATATATATTGTCAAAAAAATGCCCGTAGGCTACAAAACTGGTCCTCAGACCCCGCAATCATATAACAAAAACCACCCAGCCTAAGGCGTCGACCACCATGATCATGCAGGATCGGTGTGATGGGAACTACCCCCTGTGGTGTGGGTCCTATGGGACCCCTCAGGACGGCTACTGCTAGCCCCCACATCACGCCTACTGCCGCCTCCCTCATCCAATCGCCTACGATGAGATGATGCTAACTGCTCAGTAGTACTGTCCCTCGTTCGACATGAAGATCCACCTCCCGACGGCTCAAATAGCCACCCACCGAGGCGTATGACCTCCCTCTCCAAATCTAGCTGGTTCCAGCACCACTCTGCCTCCCATCGATGGTAGTAAGCTAATGCATCGTCGTGCTACGCCAAAACCCTATCCCGCTCTACTAGCTGAGCCCGCAAGAGATCCCTCTCCCGTAGCGCATCCACCAGCTCCTGATCCTACATCCATAGTAGCTCTATCAATCATGCATTCTCAGCACGTATCTTGGACTCCATCTCCTTCGTATCCACCTAAAGCATAGGACTCTCTGGAACAGTAGCCTGCTCTGGCTCCCACTGCTCTGCCATGTCCTGCATGTCCGGCTGATCCGGAGCTCCCAAATATACATCCTCACCCTCCACCTCAACCATGTCCGCATCCTCAAATGGAGCTCCCCAATCATCCCCAGATGCCTCAGCACCCTCCGTTGCCACCTCTGTGCCTCCTAGTGGCCCCTATCCTCGCCATCGTCGTAGTACCCACCACGAGTCATACTCAGTGGTAGTCCCGATGTCATCCACGTTCGGGACGTCAATCGTCGTGTCTGAATCCTCGCCCAATGGCACGATGACTAGTCGATCTAGAGTCCTCTCATCTCCCCGACGTCGATAGACCATGGGCTCACCAAGCAACCCCTGGCGCACCCCAAAATGTCGTGTAACCCAACTATATGAGAAGAACTCATGCTCGGTCTCGTGTCGCCCAATCAACCACCGCTCCCTGTGTACCTATCAGACCCACTCTCCAGCCTCTGGCCAGGATGGAAAGTCCTGATAAGGACGCCAAACCACCTCCCCTGGAGTGAACCGAGAGAAGACATCGGCATAGTGCCCTACGACACCTGCCCACCACCGACTCTGCCCCTGCTCTCCGGACCGTCACCACATAACTGCATAACCTATCTCCTTATCCTCCATCGCCGCCTGAGGCGTCCATGGTAACCCAGTTGGCCTCTCAACTGCTATGTGCTACCAACCCTAGCACTGCAAAAAATAATTGTAGCTAACCCCCTTCCGTTGTCGACAATAGACCCCATACAACTCCCCGTAGAGCTGTGCCAGTAGTGTCTGTCCCCATCTCAGGATCAGCGGTGCCTCTATCGGGCACTCTACCAACTGCCACACCAAATCCAACAGGTTCCATGGGAACCTCGCACCTGACGAGTTAGGTAATAGCATGTTGGAAATGAGGCCCATAAGGAATGCGTGCCTCACTCCTAACACCCCCCTCTCCTGCCACCATCCAACCAAAATCCTACCAACTTGGAAGTCCACCTCGACCGTCTCCACTGGGCTCTCTACACCCAAACGCTCCCCATGCCCGAAGCATTTTGTCAGTACAGCGGTCCGTTGATCACGCGGTGATGTCCTGATGGGCAGTCCATCTATCAGAATCCGAAGAAGCCGATATATATCCTTTAGAGTCACAGTCATCTCCCCTGTCGGGAGATGGAAGGTGTTGGTCTGTGAATCCCAAAGTTTTATCAGGGCCATCAAATAGGCCTGATCCAGGACCATAGGCTCCAGTCGAGCCACCTACTTGAGCCCAAGGGCATCAAGCCACTCCCAGTCAGCCTCAGTCAATGCCCCCCGCACCTCAGTGAAAGCAGTGGGTACACGGTACCGGCTTCTAACAACCTTCAAAAGAAAACACAAAAAAAAAAAAAAAAATTAATTGAAATCATGGAAAAGAACTGTACATCAATAACATGCATATACAATATTGCCTACCAATGTACAACAAAAACAAGAACAAAAATTCAAACAAAAATCAGATTTTTAGTTCTAGGGTTTCTAATCCTAACTGATTAATTTACAAACAAAAATTCAAAATTCAAACAATTTTTCAGTTCAAGGTTTCCTCAATCCTAACTGATAAATTTCAAAAAATAAAACGAAACAAAATTACAAAAATAAAATTTTCAGTTTTAAGGTTGCTAATCTTAATTGATTAATTTAAAAACAGCATAAAAAAAAATTCAAAAACACAAAAATTACGTCTTAGGGTTTTACGTTTCGTTATCCTAGGGTTTAGTTGTAAAATTCTTTACCCAGGTTTTATGCAACGTTTAGTTGTACACTAAGTCTTAGTTGTTTTCAATTCAGTGTCAGGGTTTAAGTTTTAAATTTTTTTGAAAAACATCATCACAAAAATAATCAAATAAAACAATTGCAATTCTAAACATAAATAAACTCTAGGGAGCACTTACTGGTCTCGCTTCAGCTTCGCCGCTCGATCCAGTTTGTGCACTCATTATGGTAGGGAAAAACAGCAGCGCTTCGCTTCGCAGAATTAACCTCCTCCTCCCCAGAGCTCCAAATCACAAGAAAAATTAGATGCAAATGATCCCAAACTCAAGTTTTGGCCCTTAAATAGGCCTTTTGAGCTGCAATTCATCCTTCCCTAGGACAAGCGCTCTGGTTAGCGCTCGTCCCACCCAGGGACGAATTCTAAAGTTGGAATTCATCCCACCCTGGGACGAATTCAGGGCAAAATTTTCAAAAACATAAAAAATTGGACAAAAATGCACTAAAACAGATAATAAATTTGCCCGATGAGAGTATTGTTGCACTTGACATCTCGGGCATACAAAATAGACGTTGGAGTCACAAATTGTCATTATCCTACTCCCTAAGAAGGCTATCTTAGCCGGACCGCTCCATGGGAAGATGGATTTTCGCCAATTTCAGCTCCAAACAACGTCACAAAAAGGGTTAACACCCACCAAAAACAAGTCTAAATGTTGGAAAAATTGCACATGCTTAACGATAAAACATCTAAAGGCACCCTTGCACAAGTCATCTTGGGTCAAGTGACTCGTCACTTTTCTCACTAAGGTCATTCCCTCATCGATTCGTTGCTTGAGGGGTAGTCACACTTAGTCACCAATCAACAAACACACACCTAATCAAAGCAATGACATGCATTCAAAGAATCATTGACAAAGACAATCACGCTCCTGCTTGGGGCAGCAAACAAGAAATAATCACAAATTGATCAAACACTTGGCATTCCCGAATCATGAACACAAGGTTTCCCCCGTGGACAAAAGGTTGCGCCCTTTGCCTATTCATGATTGATCAATGTCCAAGCTCAAGTCACACCTCACCAAAATAGGTTAATACTTGAAATCAAATTCCTTAGCTCGTCAGAAGCAAGGATTCAAGAATGCATGCCATTTCCATGCTTGGGGCATCAAAAGTTGGTTAGGTTACCAAAAAACCCTAATCATTAGTGCTTTGGTTATTTATTTTTTCTCGACGTTGTGCCATGCATAGCGCATCCCAAAAAGGGGCATCTGTAGACACCAAAACAACACCAATCTGATTATGTGACTACAAACACTAATCGCTTTGACACACACAGCCCCCAGGGCAGCCCTCAAAGGTTAAACAGTGGTCCTAACCACTTTCATAGCAATTTTGTAAGGTCAAAAGGTAGTTTGGCACATTCAGGCACTTTGCTCAGTATTCGTCTCACCCAAGGACGAATTCTAACTGGGATTCATCTCACCCAGGGACGAATTCTAAATTCATCTTTGGTTAGGACGAATTCCAAGTTTAATAGGAAAAAAGAAGAATGCTGCCAAGTGGTAGCCGAGGACAGTCAATTATTGCTTCCTGCCGTGCATGCACATGTAGGTGGGTAGATTGGCAGTTAGAGGACTGTCACAAGGTCAGTCATGGAAGCCCAAGTCAAGGAGGAGTCTCCCCCCCCTTTGGAAGGCATGGCCGCCACATGGCATCCCTGCATGCCCCTCCAAAGAGACCCCCTGGGTCTATAAAATGGTGGACTTTCCCACCCAAAAATATACAGGTTGGAGGCATTTTCAAGCAACGAAGTGCTACCAAATTGAACACCGTATTGCACCCTTTTTCGATTCACCTTTTCACATCCATTAATATCTTTCACAAGAGACGTTATTGGGTGGCTTTTGGAAGCATGAATCCGAACCCAAACCCAACATTTGACCACATTAATCCACCAATTTTCCGACAATCCAATCCTAAGAGATTTTGGGCCCATCCTAAGTGGATTGGTGCCAAAATCAAGTTCCAACGGTGGCGGCCCACTTGGGTGCCCCACACTTTCTTTTAAGTTTCATTTTAATCTATTCTGTTATCACTAGTTTATCTTATATTACATGCTATGCTGTTTAGGTAGTTTCTGATTTCGACTCCATAATATTTTGATTACATATTATCATGCTTTGTCGATTTTGTGGCCCTCACTAACTTGCAGGTAGCGACGTTGAATTCCCATGGATAGAGGCCAAATTGGTAGAATCCAACCATCTGGGTAGTCCCAAAATGGCCCCAATTACTTAACCCCTTTGTTTGTAGGTGTTTTGGAGGTCCTGAGGTTCAACATTTAGACGACATCAATTCGACTTTTCATCATAAGAGAATTCATCCTACCCGGGGACGAATTACAGTAGAATTCATCCTGCCTAGGGAAAAATTCTAGTTGAATGCAAAATGGCCAACTATTTCAATGGCGATGGCCCTCTGGTAAGGTCTTTTGGTCTCTGTTAGATTTGCAGGTGATTTAGATTCATTTTACTCACTGTTTTCGATAATCTTTTACATGCATCTTTTGTTAATTTCAAAGAACAAACTTTTCCTATTTGCAGCAGGTGCTACTGACGCCTTTGTTGTTTCTTTGAACGCAGGAGGAGCAACAAGAAGTGAGGATTCATCAGCATAAGTGGTGACAACACTTTGGCCCGCCCATTTCAAACATGGGCATGCGGAAGAAGGATTATTGATCACGATTGTAACCAAATCTATTTAATGCTCCTAACCCCTAAAAAGGGAGGAGGCGATTTTGTAACCAAGGTTAAAGAGTTAAATAAAAGGGCTGTGACTTCTCTAAATTCTTGTATCTCATTTCAATCAATTTGCCTCTTTCGTTTAATGCACTTCACATTTTAGGACTTAAGCGCTAGTTTTGATTTTGAATGCATCGAAATAGTTTTCCTTTCAAAAACTTCCGGAATCTCATGCTTTTACTTTCCTATTCTCATATCAAAGTCTCAATATATTTTATTTCCTTTATGCCTGAAACCTTTTCACTATACGTCTTAGGGAGTGACCTTAAAACCATTTGATAAACATATGATTCTTCAAATTTAAACCCAAGTCCTTGCATGGATTTAACAACCTCATACATACAAAGTAAGTATTTAGAAATGTATTTCTCATCCTTCATCTTCAAGTCTTCAAGTATTTTCTTATGATTTTACAATTTTGATATTTTTTTCTCCATCAGATGTTTTCTTCAACTTCCCCAAATCTCTTTTGCTGATGTGTAGTGCATAACTTTTACAAACTTTACTTCATGTAAACCACTTAATATTGCATTCATTGTCATTGAATTATTCAGATGTAGAATCTTATCGTATTTATCTGTAGAAGGTGTAGTTGGTGGTGTGTACCCATCCTCAATTGCTTTCCATGTCTCATTTCCTTGTACCATTAGGTAAATACTCATTCTTACACTCTAGAATGCATAATTATTCCCATAGAACAATGGTTCCTTATTTTCTAAAGATCCACTATATGATGTCATCTGTGTTCTTGTATCCTTTTTATTTGAGATATTAAACTCTTCTAAAGAAACCTTCTCTATTACCAATTAAAGAACATAAAATTATAATGAGGGGGGGATGAATAGTATAAAATCAACTTTTAATTTTCTTTCCCAAACAATATTATCCAATATTATTAATGGTAATATCAATAGTAGTAATTAAAGAAATGCATAAATCATCATACACAATAAATATACCAATTTAACGTGGTTCACCCAATGTGGTCTACTCCACGAAGAAAATATTTCTACTAAATTTTCTCAACAAATCCTCTTAGGAATCACTTCCCTATTGCAATGTTTATGGAACTTTGTCCAAAGGAAACACCAATCCCCTAATTCTTTTATTTGTGGATCTCTCTCCATAGGAGAAATCTTTTCTCTTTTCTTTGGTTCATGGAACTTGACCTAGGAGAACTATTTCTCCTCAACCGGTTCATGGATCTCTCTCCATAGAAGAAATCTATCTTCCTAGCTACTTCACGGATCACACTACATAGGATAACTCTTTATCCTTGCTCTGGTTTATGGATCTATATCCATAAGAGAACTCTTTATCCTTTTCTCTAGCTGGTTATCTTCTAGAAGACTACTACCCCTACTACATTGGCTTGTGTATCTCTCTCCATAGAAGAAATTTTTCCTCACAGCCCTAGCTAATGGACCTCTATCCACTAGATACTACTATCCTCTACTTTGTCACCTCCAAATCTTGCTCTCAACTCTATCTTAAATTTACACCAAACAATATCCTTGATCTAGTACAAATTTGATCTAACTTTATCTCATGTCTAGCACAGATATGATCTCAAATATGTACTAAACTCTATCCTCAAGAATTAACACAAATTTTGATCCAATCATAAATCAACTTTGCTTATATTTACCCCAAGCCTTAACACAAGGATTGAACAAATAAATCAATAAAATTTTCTCTCAAGTCTCTACAAAGACTTACCTCAAATCTTCCCTCAAGTTCTCTCAAGAACTTTCTCAATCTACTCTCAAGTTTTCACCAAGACTTACCTCAAATATACCCTCAAGTCCTCTCAAGAACTTTCTCAATCTACTATCAAGTCTTCACAAAGACTTATCTCAAATATACCCTCAAGTCATCTCAAGAACTTGCTCAACTTGCTCTCAAGTATTCACAAAGACTTATCTCTAATCTGCCTACACACTTTCACAAAAGCTTGCTCAAACCTATCCTTAAGCTTCCACAAAATCTTACCCAAGTCTACTCAAATGCATGCTCAAAATGGCTCACAAGATATGCTCAATCAATCTCAAATATTGCACATAATATTATCAATTGTTTTGTCTAATCTTCAAAGTAATGCCTTTAACTTGAAGCAGTTTAGACATATTCTACTCATAATTTTTTTAACCTCTAGAACATATAGATAATGATGTACTATATCAAAAAATCAATATGTTCTACACAATTATTAAGTCTATCACTTTCACAAATCTAGTTTCTAAATTTTGCACAATCACTTTCAATATCACTCAAAACCAATGCTCAAGAATTTCACTCATTCATTCAATAAATGAAGCAAAAATTGCTCATAAACTCTAAACAAGTATTTTCATACTTATTCAAAAAAGGTGCACAAAGTGGGTTTCAAACCTTAACTCAAATAGTCCTCAAACTCTATCTTAAATGTTCTCTAAAGATTCACCAATGAAGCATATAAGAATTCACTCAATATTTCCAAAAATGCTTATCAAATAATCTTTTTCACTCCACTTTGTATTTCACAACATTCATTCCAATATTTCAAACAAAAGATGATGTACCCATACATTTTTTATTTTATGGAGATATGTCTTCAAAACCTGTTTTACTTGCAAAAAAACCCTCTTGCCAATTCTAGTTTAGATAACAACAGTCTATCTCAAAATTTCCACACAAATATTCTCCTGAATAATTATTTCACCATTAAATATTTACAATAAAATATCAAGTCTCAATTACACTTTATAATCTCCAATCCTCTCAAAATAACATTCAACACATAAAAATCAAGTTCCTTTTCTAACACCTTATAATCTCCAAACTTCTCAAAATAATATTCAATACATAAAAAATTAAATTCCTTTGTTAACACCTTATGACTCCAATCCATTTTATTTATTTTTCTAGGCAACCAAAATAAAATATTTTTCAATTATCCTTATGACTTCCTATGCATTCCACAGGCATTCGAATAACATAGGTGATTGGAAATGAAATCATTTCCCCTTTTTATAATTTGTCTTTTGTGCTTAACACATCGGCTCATTCGAAGTTTGATTTTTGAATTCAAATTTAATTTTTAAACTTTGGTACATTTTGTTTGTTTAAATAAAAAATTTAACCATAGTTTAAAATATTTTAATATAAATAAATTAAATTAAATCCTTTATAATATGATCAATGGGTAATGATTATTTGGATCTCGTTTTTCTTCACCTCATCCTTTTGCCTGAAATATTATAATAATAAATATTATAATATTATTATTTTTATTTTAAACCTGCTTCTCTTTTGTTGGGTTTTCAACCTTTTAGGCCTCTTTAGGCGTATACTATTTAAAATAAATATTATATCTTTTTTATTTTAACAACTCCCTTGATTTTTGTAAAAATAACCTTGTGACATCAATGACGATATAACTGGACATCAACCTCCTGACATCAATGACAACAAAACATAATCAAATTTCCAACATCAGGTGCACACAAAAAATCTGATATTGTATACCTTTTTACACCTCTGAATAATTATTAGATATCTCTCAATCATTCAAAATATATCAATCAAAATTTGTTGGATATATCTCTGTAGTTCGTATTAATTATCACAAAATATATCAATCAAAGCTTGCATGAAAAATGTTAATCAAATGTGGAGAAATGACAATGTTTATATATGCAATAATCACGGTCTTTGAAATTCCAAGACGTCGGCTTCAACTTTGCATTTCAAATATATTTTTAATACGTTGGCACCTCAATTCCATTTTTGAAACCTTGGTTATAATATTTTATTAAAATATTATAACATAACTTCTTAGACCCATAAATGTCTTAACATAACCTTTTTGTTTAAATAATTCAAACTTGTGTCCCTTGGTCCTCAATATTTTAAATCCTTTTTATTTTAAACCTTTGTATTATTCTTTTAAACCTTTATAAATTGCTTTATAATATTTAAATATAACACTTAAATATTATAATTCTTAACCATACTTGCCTTGCTTTTCATTGTCCAACTTTGCTCGAGTCTCTTGAAAATACTTCCTTTACTTGGAGTACCTTACCTTTTTATCATCCAAATATATCTTCCTCATGTGACCTTTGACATTAATGACAACTCAAATATTCAATATTTGCAACAAACGATAAGACCAACCATTCATACAATCCCTCTTTAGTTTTAAATGTAGTCTTTTGCTCATCTTCTTGTTTTATTCAAATTTGATGGTAGTTTATCTTCAAGACAATATTTGTTATATAATTTCGACTCAAAAAACCCATTAAGGCATTCAAATGAGTTAATAAAACTTATATTTTGTTATTATTTTATTGAGAGCCTAGTAGTCCATGCACATATACAATTCTCCATGTTGCTTGGGTGGTAGTACAACTGGTACTACACATGGGCTCAACTTCTCCCTAATCGCCCCCTTGTTCAATAGCTCTTGGACTTGTCTCTTCATCTCTTCATTTCCCGTAAGTGTGATCCTATTAGTTTTCTTGTTCAATAAAATTGCTTTTTATTTAAATAATTCTATGTTATGACTTGTTGAGGATTATATTATTTGGTACATGCTAATGTCCCTCCATGGTACCTTCAAGGTACAATTATAAATATGTAAAATATTAGGGTCGAGTCTATAGTTTAGAGTGTGATTTATATTTCCCCTTTCACATAAGTATCATTGTGCAGGAAATGCACAAGTGTCATGTAAGTTAGAGTTCAAGTGTAGATTGATATAATGTGCTCAAGTATCATGAATGTAAGTGTCCAAATATGTAATGTGAGGATATGAAAAAGTATATTATATTAGGTATGCATGCATAAGTGTAAGGATCGTGTATATATGTGCAAGTGTCTTAGAGTTAAGTATTCATATAAGAACTTGAAGAGTCTAGTGTTCAAGTGGTAATATGATAACCCAAATGCCATGGACTCATCATATGGAGAGCGATATTAAAGTACATGAAGAGTCACATTACTATAGATATATTATGTGGAAAATGCTCCATGAGAAAGCAATTTTATTATCTAATTATTTAATTGTAAAAGAGATCCAATTTGGAAAAAATCTTGTACACATATTTTTAAGCAATTAATATTGTAATCTTTCTTCATGCATAGTTCATGAAGGACTTAGGCCATATACATTCATATATTATTATATAATCGAATGTTTATTTTAGTATTATATATTCCTTGGTATACATATTACTTGGCTCATATATTATTCTACTCTTCATTATTGATATTTTTACCTTTCTTATTGTGGCTATTTTAAATTGGGACCTATGATATTTTATGGTATTAATGCTTAAAAATCCAATAATGGTATTAGAGCTACTACCTGAGTCTATCAATTTTTATATAATTCATTTTCTAAACCACCATCATCAATATTTAACTTTATCTACTTTTGATAAAGTTAATTTAGGGTCTATCCACTTTAAAGGTAGTGAAGACTTAGACTCTACTTTTAAAGGTCTTATTGAGTAGAATATAGAGGGAATAAGGAATAGTGACCCTATTTTATAATCTAGGTTCTTTCCACTTGGTTGAAGGAAAACCAGCGAAGACTAGGACTCAACTATATTGATTAAAAGTGCCAACTTAGGAAAAAAGTTGGATAGTTGATAGAGGAAGCAAACTCAGAAGAAACTTGGATATTTGATAAAGTAAATCAACTTAGAAGAATGTTGGATATTTATTGATTGAAATCCAAATCAGAAGATAGTTGAATATTCAATGACATACAAAGTCACCCTAAAAATATTTTAGATTCTCTAGAGTAAAGAGGAGAATCATTATTTACTATTGAAAAGAACCTAATCTAAAGAAAACTTGGTCATTTGAGGATATTCATAGTCACCTATACATTGATATTGTATTATATAGAAAATAGGAGAAGTATATTTGTTCTTAGGTGCAACCTAAGACATTGAAGAAAGTTTTTTCATAATTTTAGAAGCTTCCTATAAATATAGATAAGAATTTTAGCTTATATGTATAAAAGAGCAGTTAAGAGTTCAAAGTTTTAGCATCCAAGAATGGAGAAGCATTATAGTTTGAGATTGAACTAATTCTTGAACCAAAAATATATTTAATATTGAGATAAAGATCTATAAGTCTCTACTATATTAGAAATAGAAAGAATCCTCAAAAGAATACTAGACCATATTGAAGTATTTGTATTTTATTCTAAGAATCATTGTCATTAGAAGAATATATGGGTAGGTATACTAGAACTATCCTAGGATTTTCTTGCATAATATTGATAAAATATATAATATTTTACTAAGGAATAACCAACAAAGAGATAGGAAAAAGATAAGAATTGTTATAGTCCATTAGCATATGAACAAAGTTGAACGTTGCGAGTAGATAGAGAGAAAATGAAAGAGTTTTTAGCATATAATTGTTATATCTATCATAATCAAAGTAGAACATAGAAATTTCTCATAAGGAAAGCATAATGGAGAGCTTTACAATAGGTTAAGAATAACAAAGATATTTCTTATAAGGAAATTAGAATAGAAATATTTCTTATAAATAAATAAAAGCATAAAGCTTTCTTATGAAAGCATAATAGAGAGCTCATAAAGTGAAAGTTAAATAGAGAGATTGTAAGGTGAAAAATTAAATAAAAATGCTTAAAGGAAAAAATTAAGATCTTTGACACCAAAGTAGAAAGCCATTAAGGTATAAACAAATACCTATCACTATGAAAAATAGTCCTGAAATTTAGTAAGGTAAAAATATTTATTAAATATGTGAGTAGATTAGAAAATATTTTTGAAACAACGTAAGTTTGAGCACCTCCATTGGAAGAAAATATAGGAGGGCATTATCCAACATCTCTAGTAGAAGGATATAAATCTCTAAATATGCTCCAAATAGATAAAATTTCATCATCTAGGACCAATGTCAAGTGAGGAGACCATCAACATATCACAACATCAAGAGACTATAAACTTGCTCAAATTTCTATTAATCTTCCCCTTTGTCATTGATGGCAACCCTTTTTTTTTATATACTCCTTTTAATTTTCAGTTTTGCTCCCCTTGATAAACTGCTCCTCCTCACTGAATGCTCTCCCCCTAACTCAAATCTCTCCCCCTTTGACATCAATGGCAAAGAACCATCTTTGGGGCTAAATATAAGACTCTTAGCTCAGCCTCCTCTCCACATCATTTCCTTGAGGTGATTTATTTTTGGGTGAGAGTATTTTTTTTTTTGTGGAAAACATCCCAAAAAGGATTCCACTTTCAGGTAAGACCCAAGGAAGCAGGGGTATCCATTCCACCAAAAACACCCAGGACTCGGACCTGGCCTACCACCTTTGACATACTCAAGGAGCAAAAAAACACATAAAACCAATTTAAAAATAAGTAAATAACAACAATAATAATAAAATGAAATAAAAAACATGCTCCTTGAGTGTGTCAAAAGAAAAATCACAACCAAACATGCACAATAAGATAAAAGAAACCACAAAACAAACCACATAGAAAAACACAAGAACCACATAAAAAAACACAAACAAGACAAAAAAAACATAACACTACAAAGACAACCCAAAAAAAACATGAAAAATAAACACAACCAAAACCTAAAAAATAAAAATAAAAATAAAAAACAACCAACAACAGAAAAAAAACAAAAAAAAAAAACATAGAAAACACTCACACATAAAAACACAAAATAACACAAACAAAGAGAAAACCAAGAACAAAAACGAAAAAAACACAAGAACAATAACAAAAAACATAAAAAAAAACACAAAACAACAAAAATACATGAACAACAAAAAACAACACAAAGAACACAAAAAAAAATAAAAACAAAAGAAACCACCCACCTTAAAAAACTAAACAAAAGAGAAAAAAGAAAAAAAATTGAACATAGCAATGACCTATCTAGACCATAAGACTATTAAGGCAAGAATCAATAGAGGAAACAAAATAAAGAATAAAATGAGCTAGGGAACTAAAAAAAACTGAATGAACCAAAGAGAAGCAAAAAAAAAAAAAGCAAGTAGAAACTAGGTAACTTCAGAACTGGAGCCATCCAAAGAAATGATAGAAAGAATAGCTTCCCTAATTTGAGAAGCCCAACATATAGGAGGGTGGCTATAACAAGTAAGATCACATTTGTACAAAGCCCAATTAGCTAAAGCATCAACACTCTTGTTTTGATCTCTAACCACATGATTGTAATCAACTTTCAAAAATCCCATCTAGATTAATTCGATCTTCTCTGAGTGAGAGTATTTTTACTCCCATCATACAATGTTGTTTTTCTTTGTCCACATTCTTCCTCAATTGATCCTTCTGATTACTTTGAGTATTCCTATTCCTCATTGTCTCTAGAAGTTCTTTTCTACACCACTTATCCATATTCCCAACATTATTGCACTTATAACACTTAATATTGTAGTTCCTTGAAGATGTAAATATCTTGAAGTTCCTCCTGGTGAAGCCATATCCATTCCTATCATGAAATCTGTAATTAACTGCTTTATGACCACACTTATTACAAGAGTAACAATACCCTTTAAATAGATGCCCATTTCTAAAATTTCTCTTGGTGAAACCAATACCAAAACCATATTACTTATTTTTATGTGTCCTGCACTACATAGCCTTGTGACCAGACCTTTGACATGACAAGCAAAATCCTTTGAAGAAATCTTACCTTAACCCCATTGGTCTTTTAGTCCTTTCTTCCTTGTGATGTTTTTTGTTCCTCATTTGTGCATTGTTTCCTTCCTTATTGAACCTTCTATTTTTCAACCTAGCCTCATAAGTCTCACTTTCTCCTCTACTTTCTTCTTTTGAATATTCTTATTCTTTGGAACTTGAGATTGAATTCTCACCTTGTTCTATTTGTCCATATTTAAAACTAAGTCCTATATTGTTCGAAGAAGATATTTCAACACTATCTTATCCAGGATCTGTGAGCTTTTCCCAAACCTGTGTAGCTTGTCTTTAGACCCTTTCACTTTCTTTCCTAGTGAAGCTACCTCATGGTCTAATTTTTCACATTCTAAGATGTTTGCCTCTAACATTTATTTAAATCTCCTTGTCTTAGATATTGAGTTTGTCATATATTGTATAAGCTTCCAAATTGCATGTTGTAGGAGGGAAATTACAGGAGGGTTTGTTCACAGCTACTATGTTTATAGCATTTCCTTTGTATTTTTTTCAAGAGCTTAAAATTGATTTTAGGTTTTTTTATGCTTGTTTTTCACTCAATATTTTTTGGCTGAATTTAGAATTTTTTTCATCGAATTTATGGGATAGGGTTTTAAATTTGACGATTTTCAAATTTCATATAGAAAATTCGATGAATTTGATAACTAAGGATATAATTTATGTTAAAATAATATATTCTTCAAAGGAAATTATATGGATCTCTCTTACGAGTTGGTCCAATCATGGGAAGATGTTGTAGTATCGATTAGAGGACTCAGATTCATCATAACCATTGATTTGTTGGCAGAAATTATAGGGATACCCAATTATAGAGAGATAGTGTAGTGTGATAAACACTCCCTTGCTAGTAAATTATCCTTATTCACTGATAAAGGAGAAAGTATTGGCAAAGACAAGGGTGGAATAATCAGAGAGTCCCTTCCCAATCCATGGGAGAGGATCATGGTACCTATTCTTCAGTATTTTACTACAAATGGTCCTAATTAAATTGTACAAAGCTTCCATCTTATATTTTTGAACCATCTCTAAGGTAACAAATTTGTTAACATTTCAGAATATGTCTTTAGATATATCAAGCAGTCTATTAATAATTTCAATAAAGGATCTTCTTCCTTTCCTATCCACCAGTACCTCCACATTATAATCTATGGATATGTTCTTCAAAGTGAGTCTAATAAGTCAATTGCATTGGTAGCCCCTTGGATCCTTCCCAAGTATCTAAGTCAGGTCACTATGAATGTACTCCTCATGATTTTAAATATGCTACTCCAAAGCCTACCACTCCTAAGGTAAAAAAAATATTGGAGTTATGTATTGATGCTCATGACACTCCCTCCACTATAGAATCTAAAGCCCAATGCTACTTAACCCATAATAAGTCCCAAACTAGGAAAATTAAGTCTCCCATTATCTTAGAGAAAGAGCCCAAAAATTTTGAGAACTCTCCCACCAGGTTTCAAAAAGTTAAGTGTAAATATAATTCAATGTGGTCCTCCTCACATAAATGATCTCCTCATATAAGCTCCTCCAAACCATTCAACCATAGATGATAATGAACAATAATGAATGTGTCACATTCAATGCCAACAAGGGTTAAGAAGGGTTATGTACAGGAGCTAGATGACCTTATGTGTATGATGTCAAAAGCTAACAAAATTAACATATATTTGTTGCAGTACACCATGGTCATTTTAGAAAAAATTTAGATCCAGATCAAAGGTGATGAACCAATGAATATTGTGGACTCACCTATTCATAGAAATGATAAATGAAGCACCTCTACCCTCTACCTGGATGGTTTTTAGTTTTATGACTATCTCCTTTCTTGTTAAAGAGGTCTTTTCTATTTTGGAAACCCCCTCTTTTGTGAACTTTTTATTATTTCTCTCAAGGAGACAGTCTCCCTTAATCTCGTTGTTGGGTTTTCTTTTTTTATATTTGGGAGACAACCTCTCTTGAGAATATTTTGTCGTACAAGGTTCGAGGACCCTTTAAAAACCCCTTCCTCCAACTAATAATAAAAAATATTGTATTGTTAATAACATAGTTATTTTATAGTCCTCAAAGTTTAGAAGAAATGGTTGAGAGTATAGAGTTAGATAGTACAAACCAATGTTCTATTGGTAGTTTTGCCACACTAAATTTTGATTGTAAAATTCTAAGTACAAAATATAATTGATGCAGTTGTTTTGTTGGTATTTTTTCTTCACTATTTAAAGTAATATTTTTTCTCCCATCCTCTTCTTGATTTCGCTAGTGTATATAAAAAAGGTTGATTTAGGTTGATTTCATCCCAGGAAATAAACAAGTGTTTTGTCAATAAAGAAATGATAGAAATCATGGTCAATAAAAACCATGCGAAAAATATAAAGGCAAAATGCAAAGCAAAATAATGTCTAAGGATAAAAGGAGCAGCTAAAATCATTAAATATATCAACACCAAATTTTTTAAAATGAAAGTGCCAAAAAAGGAAATAAAGGATGTTTTCACCACAAGAAGGGGCGAAAATCATTTTTGCTTCTCTCTTGGGTGAAAGTAAAACATTAAGATTTTTTCACCCAAATGAGAGTGAATGTAGTGTAAAGTGCCCATTTTGAATGAAAAGCACTCAGGTTGAAGTAAAGATAGAATTTTTACAAGTGAAGAAGAAGATAAGTACTTTTGCCCGAAATTATGCATTCAAGGTGATTTCACCCTTTTTTGGGTGAATTACTATTTTAATTAATGTCATGGTAAAAATAATGGATGAGAATGAGTCAAAGTCAATGTCACCCTAGAAAGGAGGCAAAAATCATTTTCACCCTTCTTTTGGGTGAATTGCAAGTTGAAGATGTTTTCAGAGTGCAAATGATGAGCGAATATGAGTGAAAGCATGTGACAATCAAAGTCAAATTCACTTTGAAAATAGCATGTAATATGATGAAGGCATTTTCCAGGTATTTCACCTTATTTTTAGCAAGTGTAATGATTTCACCCAAGATGGGACAAATGTAATGAAAGCACCTAGGTCCAGAACAAAAGTTCAAAAAGAGCATACTCATGTGTCATTCAAAGTCAAAGTCACACTAACTTGGGACAAAACTTGTTTTCACCCTCCTTTGGGGATGCAATTCTATTTTTACCCTCAATTCAAGCAAGACAACAGTATGGCGTAAAATTTCTGAGAGTATGGTTTCAGGGCAAAATTAATAAAATGAAGGCCAAGAATTTATCCGTGCCGGATCGCCCGGGCAATTGTCAACAAAGTGAATCACTTTTGCCCCTAATTGCAACAAAAAGGCTTTTTGTCCCACTAACTGGGCGAAACCAAATTTTATCTCTTCTTCTCAAAGAATTTACTTTCATAGGTACTGTTACAACAGATATTTTTTAGGGAAGGTCTGAGGTTGATGGAATTTAATTATTGGGGCAATGAAATTGATATTTCTAGAATCCTTGCTGAAATATTGCCAATATTAAATACTACATCCCTAATTTTGGTGTGATCCAGTTCATTTTAGAGGTGCCCTCCACTGATTTATATCGTTTTCAAAACAAAGTTAACTTTTAATGGGTTTTCCTAGAAAAGATGAAATTCCAAGGGACAAGATGACAAAGTGGCAACCGATATTTAATACTTGAACTCCTGATTTTCATACAACATTATTGTATTTCAATGCACCGATGTTTGGAATAATTTTCTTATCATCCATCTCTACTAATTTCCCAATCACTCTCCATGAAAGATGGATAATTGCTTCCTAAAGAATATTCTGATTCAATCATTACTACTACTATGGAGAGAATTTATCTTGTTGGTATTTGACTAGCCGACATTTTATTTTAATGTGTATTTATTTCAAAGGTAGAATCCTCTATAAATACTAAGATTTTTTATGTAAAGAGAGACATCGACATTCTGCTGAAAAATCTCTTTGAGTTCAAATTTTTACCTTAATAAAAATATGCTTGACTCTGGTTCCAAGAGTAGTCTTTTTGTGTATGCTTTATGCTTGTTATTTCTATTAAATTCATATCTTGGATAGATAAATCAAATTATGCATTTGAATTTGAATGTTTATGAAGAGTGAATGTTGAAATTCTAACTAGAGGTTATCTTTGCAAGTTGTGATAAGTTTCTATGTTATTATTTTTGTTAACTTCTATTAGAATTTGATGTGGTTTCTTAGTTGCTAGTTTATGCTCATCTTATGTATCTGGCTCATAGTCACATTTCCTATTCATTTTTATCATTTCCCATCTATTTTTGTTACCCTAAGATTCCATCGATTGTTAGATTAGTATGGGAACTAGCCCTCTCTAGAGATTGGCCTGAAGGACATCTCTTTCCTTTGGCATTTCAATTTTGGTCGAGTATAGGGCACACATATGCTATGTACTTAGGAATATTCATGACCAAAATGTTTTTGCATGCTTGGTGGGACAAAGAAAGATCCACTTTGAAAAATATTAAGGTTTGATGTTCATATTTTTACTATCTAATTTAAACATTTGGTAACTCAATTTTACCCATAAGCCTATGAACATGAAGTGAGCAAAAATTTTCTTCATGATAACAAGATAAAAGGCTAGAAATTTTGAAAAACCTATTGATTTCTTTGAGATTGACACCCAAGTTTTAGGAGAACATCCTAGGTTGGTCAGCCCAACTATCCCATCCATTGCAACTTCTTCACAGGTAGTTGGTGTATTTTCTGTTCCTTCAAGTCCTTATAGCACAACCACTAGATTTCCACCTCCTTAGGCAAGCACTCCTATCCAAATGGCCCAAAATCCACCACCTCAACCACCAAGATAGTTCTCGGCTTGGAATCACTATAGACTTTTAAATCTACAATTTCAAGTCCTGATTACACAAGTAGCTTTGAAGGTTTTTCCTACTTACGATGGTACATGCAAGATGACTTATGAGCATATCCATGATGTGGCTTCTCTAGCAACCATTCATAGCATTATGGATGAAGATGTCATGGTAAGGTTGGTCATTCTCTCTTAAAGATAAGTTTCTTTACTAGTACTAGTGTTTACAGCCTGCCACTATTACCACCTGTGACCAATCAGATGAATTATTGATCAAAGGGTTCAATGAGCAAGTGGATCCATTCTCTATGTTGCATCAATTTACCACCATTTAGATAAATAAATAGGATAAAATTATTGACTTCAACATCAAGTTTACCAAAAATTGGTAGAAATTCCCTAATGGTCTTTGACTAACTCCTGAACAAGCCACATTCTATTACCTCCATACCTTCAATTTTGAAATTAGTATGGCTATATGTTAGTCCAAAGTTGACACATTTATGACCGTGTACTTCACTGCAAAAAAGAATGAGATTGATCTGATTTCTATAGGTAAGCTTCCACAAAAAATGACTATGCCTATATTTCCTAATCTTCCATAGTATTTTTATGCCAACACATCTTCTTAGCCCTTGCTGATGTCCCCCATGTATCCAATCCCTTCATGGAATCTAAGTTCATCTCAAACAATGATGATAGTTTATATCCTGCAACTACCTGCTACAACCATTCCATATTTACCTGAATCAGTTCCCTTCCCAGAACTACCATCTCTGCATGTGCCACTTCCATTACCAGCTCCTTTAGCACCCTCAAATCTTGATCCATAAGAGAAGTTGCTTAAAGATACGTAGTCAATGAACTAGGTCATAAGATCAATGACCAATGAGATCATACTTATTAAGAAGAAGTAGGCTAAAATATATTTCCAACCTAGGATATTTTAACCTCCACCGATCACCAGGGAGCAAGAAAATTCAACTAGAAAGGCACCTAAGAGAAATATAACCATATTGAAAAATGAATAAGCTAGCATATCAAACAAAGTATACTAGTGCTCTACCTGCAATGATCGCATGGCAAGGAAACTTGCATGGTTCATTTGAACCATGTGTAAACATTGGTAGATAGTAATTCTAATAGTCAAATCAACATGATTACAAAAGTCTATCATAATTTCATGGTCTCTTATAAGGAAAAAGTTTTGTTTCTTATGAGAGATAGAAGAAAACCCATCATTGTGGACCCAGCTAAAATGCAACCCCTAAAGGTATCTACTGATTTAAAGGTATAAAATGAGAAAAAACAAGCGCAAGCAAAAGCAATTTTTCTAGAACCCAAACCAGATGTGCTTGTCCTTTAAAAATATATTTTACCTTTGTGATAGAAGGAAAGAGTGTAATAAGAGGCTTCAACTTCGTAATTGAAAGCTAAAACAGAGGAACAAGCTAGGGAAAAGCTCAAATATCCATCCTTGATAAAGCGTTAGAGGGTAGAGGATACATAGCAGTATCAGAATAAATATGGGGTTTCCAATGAAGGAAAATAGTTCAATCCATATACACACAACATTGTTGAAGAGTTGAAAAGGATTCCAGCCAAGGCGAGTATCTATGATGCATTGCAATTGCCTGGACAAGTCAATTTGTTGCAAGAATCATTTAATTTTATGAAATATAAGGGTGAGAATTTGACACAAACTATTTTCACTCAAACTCTAACCACTTCAACTATCGAAAATAATAGACCACCCCCTTTCTACTTGTCTGTCAGGATAGAAGGCTAGATTTTGCACAATTGCATGATAGAATTTTGTGTTGTGATGACTATCATGCCCAAGGTAGTATGTGACATTATGGGCATGGAATATACAAGAATCAACCCTGGCATTTTACAATTATATGGAACCCCTATGAGGATAATAGGGGTTATAAAATACATCCTTGTTGTTTTGCATAAAATTCCTTAGATCACTATAATCCAATAGGTGTATGTGGTCGATAAGGAGTCGTATTTCAACATGTGCTTATAACGGGAGTTCATTGCCAAGTTGGGAGGCTACCTTTCTCTAGACTATTATCATTTGGATATTGCTATAAAAAGGAGGAGAATATGTATCTATAATGATAAGACTTATACTTATCACATAGAGAATATTGAAGAAGAAGATAAACCCATGAATTCTATCAACTTGATGACCAAAGAATTGGAAAAATTAGATTTGATGAAAGAATTTTTGGATGAGCTGTGAACAAAATATGAGTTTTTACAGCTCAATTTTAATGTCATGATGGAGACTAAAATTGGATGTTACACCATTAATAAGCCTCAAAAAGCTAAAGTGAAGGTGTCTGATAATCAAGATCCCATTCCAGATCAATTATGGAAGTTGTACTTCGATGGCATGAGATGCAAGAACGGAGCAGAGGTACAGATCATTCTCATTTATCCTTCTATAATACATAAGAATTATTTGTACCAACTAAACTAGAGTTTTACCAACAAAACTGTCGATTATGAAGCATTGTGTATAGACTTGAAGAAATTGGAGAAGCTTGGGATTAAACAACTATAGATTTTTAGATATTCTAAACTGATTGTAGATCAAGTAACGAACAAATGCATCTCTAAGAAGCACTACCTAAAGGTGTACCACAAAAAATATTGGGACCTATTTGAGGCCTATACAACATTGAACATCCATGAGATTTCACGAGAGAAGAACAAGCATACCTATCTCTTAGCATCCCTTGGCACTAATTTTTCTCCAATTGAGCATGTGATGAGAAAGACCATGACTATGAGGTTAGTTTACAAATATTCAATCCCTGACAAAAATATTTATTGGAAAGTATTTGACAATGATGAACATATTATAAATTTCCTTATGAGGGAAGCTAGTACTATGGAAGAAAGAATACTTAATGAGGAAGAAGCTGAGGGATTGATCTAGCTAAGGAATAATCATATCATAAAAGTATTGATTACACTTGAGAGTCTCTTTGATCAAAATAATAAAGAAAAAAAGTAGAGGACAAAAGTGGATGAAAATAAGTACACTGAACTGTAGTCGGTACTCGAGAATTCGATCAAATTTGGCACTGATTGCACTCAGTAAGAGCTAGAGTATATCAAGGAAATTTTTCATGAGTACCCAAACATTATATGTTGGAGCTACTAGGATTTGAAAGGATAAAACAAATATGTGATACAACATACCATTGAGTTGTAGGAATGAGTGAAACCCTTCAAGAAAAATTAGAGGCCAGTCAATCCCAATATTGAAGCCTTGACGAAATAAAAACTGCTAAAGATGCTAGAAGCCAAAATAATTTACCCATTTAAGAATTAAACCTAGGTAGAAAATATAGTCCTTGTAAGGAAGAAGAATGGGGATATTTGCCTATGTGTTGACTTCCATAATTTGAATCAAGCATCCCTAAAGGATAATTATCCTTTACCTCAAATTGACCATATTCTTCATGTAGTTACTGGTGCTTAGAGATATTCACTGTTGGATGGATTATCTAGCTATAATCAAATTTAGATCAAGGAATAAGATCAATATAGAATTGTGTTCACCACAAAATGAGGAACATTTGCTTATCAACGAATGTCGTTTGCTCTCTCAAACACTAGAAATTTTTTTCAAAGGGTTATGGATGTAGCTTTTGGTGAGTTGTTAAATCACATCATTGTAAATTTTTTAGATGACATGACTCTCTTTTTTCATAATAGTGAGGAGCATAGTCTATATTTATGACAAGTGTTCAAGAAATACTGAGAGTTTGAAATATCCATCAATCCAAAGAATTCCATATTCATGGTAAAAGAAGGAAAGCTCCTGGGCTACATTATTTTTGAGAAAGGTTTAGCTATTGACCCAATTAGATTCAAGGCTCTTCTAAAGCTTCCACTACCAGCAAATAAGAATGATTTGCAGTTGTTCTTCATGCATATAAACTTTACTTGAAAGCTTGTGGTAGATTTTTAAGTGGTAAAATCGATGACTGAGCTTTTAAAAAACAATGTTGAGTTTAAATAGACTGAGAAGAGAAAGCGAGTATTCATAAAAATTAATGAATGAATTGCTCAAGTCTCAGCTCTGGTAAACCCTAATTATTCAAAATATTTTATCCTGTATTTCATTGGTGCATAGGAGAGTTATGCAATGGTGCTCATGCAAAAGAGAGGCGATGGAGATGAGCATCCAATTGCTTTCTTAAGACAAGTCATCCAATTGCATGAAGAAAAATACAATTTCATTAAGAAGCAAGTATGTGTGGTGATGAAAACTTTGAAGAAGTTTTGGCATATTGTTTCCTAGAGTAGAGTAATAGTTTATATTGTTCATCCATATGTATGGAGTTTAATCATTTAGGGAGAGGTTGGAGACAAGAGAGTTGGTTAGATCTCTAAAATATATGAACATGATGTTGAAATCTAACCAACCAAGCTGGTTTGAGGTCAAGAACTATATCATGATATTGTAATAAGCACTACTTATGAATCTATGGTTTTCCAATTTGAGGATTCAGTAAGAGGAAGTAATTTCACTAATCACTCTACAGTTGATCGTGATTGGACAAAGGACCTTGTCAAATATTTCCTTTCAGGAAGGCGTCCTTCACATGTCAATGTTTCAGAGAGAAGGAGATTCATATTACAAGATCTTAGGTATGTGATGTTACAAAATGGATTGTTCCATAGAAACATTTATGGAGTACTTATCAGGTGTGTCAAAGAGTCAGAGACGCAAAAAATCCTAGAAGAATTCTATGCTAGATTTTTAGAATGTCATTATGTAGGGAGACCAATGGCATTGAATATCATCAAAGTAGGTTATTTTTGGCCTACTCCCTTTGCACATGCTTACAAATTTAGTTAGAGTTACGAAAAATTCCAAATATATATTTGTAGAAGCAGGAATGCATCATTACCCCTTCATTTTATTCAAGTAGAAGCACCAATTTAGCAATGGGACTTAGACATTTTTTGGGGTCATTGATCCTAATTCATCCATCAGGTATAAGCACATTCTAACTGCGACTGATTATTTCATTCAATGGGTCAAAGAAATTTCGATGAAGGTGCACCAAGAAATGGTTATCTCTTTCTTTGAGGGATTAATCACTCATTTTGGCATACCAGATGCAATAATTATGGATAATGGAACTCCCTTCATCAGTGCTAGGATCAACAAATTCAATAAAGAAGCAATCTTTCCCATTCATATTGAATTGTTAGCCCTTCAATCATGAAAATTCCTAGATGGTTAAGGTGATAAATTCAACCCCATGATCACGAGGTTGGCTCAGCTTTTATAGCTAGAGGAAGAAAGGGAGAAATTGTACAATTCCTTCATGGAACATGCCCAGATGACACAAAAATGGTGTGGTAAGAAGATTTTCAAGAAATATCTCAAGGTAGGTGATATTGTGATTAGAGTGGAATGAGAATAAGGGTAAGACCAGAAAGTATCACAAGTTTGAAGTGATATGGGAGGGTCCGTTTCAGGTTTTCGGTGTCAATCAAATCAACATAGTATGTAAATATGTACATAGTCTTTTAATGTCATTTTAACTCAAAAAAAATAAAGAAGAAGTTGTTTTCATCGGTAGAATTCAAATTCTACCCTAAGAAAGTGTTTTTACCTCAAAAGCATGACTTTATTGTGCATAAATTTATTTCGCCCCAACAATGCATTTAAAACCTCATGGTTAAGTTTGGGGCAAAAATCACTAAGAGAAAGCAACTCCTTTGCAATTAAAATTTTAAAATTTTGTCAAGAACCATGGTTTGCTTTTTCATTAAAATTTCCCCTATTATTAATTGCCCCCCCCAAAAAAAGCAAAGGGAAGGTTTTCTTCACCCAAAAAAGACTTTTATCATTTATATTTTTATTTTCGAAGTGAAGTTCCTTTTAACTCCTACAAAAGGTTATTTCAGGGCGAAAATCCTTGAAAATAAAGGGAAAAAATCATATGACTTTTTAATGACTCTAGTTGGCAAGATTATTTTTGTTGAAAAAGGGGGTGAAATTAATTTTTCCTTGCTTTTCCAAGCAAAACACTCTCAGTTAAAGCTTGCTTTTTAGCAATAAGTTTTTTTGGGACGGAATTAAAAAAAAAGATAATTTATTTTAAAATGGGCTTCCAAGCATGTAATTTCACCAAGCAAAGCAAGAAAGAGAATTTTTGGAGCACCATTTGCATGAATATTTTTGTCCAAATGACATTTTTGGCAAAACATGTGCACCTAGTTGATATTTTTGATTGAAAATAGTTAAATTCAGAGTAAAATTTAGTTGAATACGTGGAATTGAGCTAATTTCATTGGAGAAACCCTCAGAAGATATTTTTTGCAGTTTAATGCAGCAAAATTAATAGTTTTAACCCCCAAAAAGTACCCATCATTCACATGTGGCATTTATCATTCCTAAAGTTAGTCGTTAAATACCCGGTTGTGCCCTCCAAGATTAAAAGCAATTGAGCATAGAGTTCGAGGAATATTTACAACGTAAGGGTATTATTGGTAATTAAAGACATCATAGAAAAGCATGTTGGATGAGAGAACCAAGGAACATGTTCATCAAAATTGGGTAGTTAAGGGCACAAATTATAAATACGGTGAATCAGAAGCTTGCAAATTAATAAAGGTTGATATTATTTTTTGTGAGTATTGTTGGATTATCATTTTTTTTTCTCAAGTTGTTTTATTGTAGAATTGTTTGACTATCACAGTAAAATTGTTGAAATAAAAATATGGGAAAGAAAACTACTGAGCCAAAGAAAGTGGAAGAAGGAAATAAATCTAAAAAATCTAGGAAAAATTAAAACATAGAGCTTGATCCATATTATGATGCACTAGACCAGATTGGTGACTATGATATTTCTAACAAGGACATGGATAAATTATGCCAGGATATGGAGGTTGCAATCAGACAAGGCTTGATGCTAGAAATCCTACTCACCATTGCATACTATGCATAGATTTCTTGGTATCTATGCACATATATCCATGCTTACCCAGAGTTGGTGGTAGCAATTTCTACATTTTACAATCCTCTCAAAAGAGCTTTTTAGAAGGTAAATAGAGATAAATTATTCAATATTTCATCTACTACATTTCAAGAAGCATTTTCTTGTGGGGTCTAACCTCCTTCTGATGTTGTGTTTAAAAATTTACATCTCAAGGAGTAGGAGGAGAGATACTAATCGAATGTGACATTGCATTAGTTCATGGAGAATCAACTGATAAAAATACCACAATTTGGATAACTGCCAAATTTTTCAAATCCATTGACATATTTTAAAAGTCTCGACTTGTTTTCTATTTAAATTTAGATTTTTGGTCTTCCTACTAACGTTGTGGTGCACAAATGACAAGGGATGCTGGTACAATGCATTTCACAGATAGAATTTTATGCTCCAAAAATAATTACAATAAGAACGGATCCAATTTTCTTTAACTGGATGGATTACATAGCTCGAAGTATGCACACACAATTAGAGAAGATGCAAAGTGAAGAAGCAATATTATTCATACACACTTCATTTTTGGCCTGGTATTTCTTCTTCCATATGCATCGACATTTTTCATTCATAGTTGTTAAGTAGGTTGATGAAGTAGGAAGGAAGTTTCCAGTTTATTTATGGACTCCAATATTGTCCAGGAAGGAGTCATTTTACAATTATAATCGCATGTTTTGGGCCCTACCCTCAAACTTATTTTTGGCCTATGTGAGAGAGTTCCAAGGGCGATGAGGGAGGAGGTCATTTTGAAGGAGAAAGGTGATATTTTATTGTTGATGCAAGGCATACTGGTATGAATTTTTGGCTTCACTGGAAAGTCGTTTCTCCTTCCATATTTTACTATAGAGGAAAATTTTTGTGTTGGAAGTCATCCGTCAGACTGACTTCATCAATGGCATTTATGTGGAAGGTCGAGGAAATAAAACTACATGCACCATGTCATTTAACTTTTGTGATAATTAAGTAGACCAGGTTGGCTAGAATAAGTTGATTAAAAAATCTCTCTATAACCTTGGTATGGTGGAGTTACCCCAACGATGGAAATACGACCCTTTGGATCACTTTGCAACATTCATTAAAGCAAAAAGTTTTCATTGTTACCTCAGGAAAGATATTGAGTGATAAAAATATAATCCATAGGGGTATGACCTTGAACTCCATATCAAAAATATGATGTCACTCCCACCATGGTAGGATTTTTATGAGATGGAGGCTGAGTATAACCCTATCATCCACAAGCACCAGATTCCTCCTCCTGACCTATTTAGAAAAATAAAGGATTAGTTGCCTACTTTTTTTGATGAGAAAATCATCAACTAGTGGGTTATAAGGGCCCACTGAGGAAAAATTGGGTTAGCTTATGGCCTGGAAATGGACGATGTATTTTCAATTATGTATGATAAATATTATGATAGTTACCATCCAATATCTTTCACCAAAATTATACCTTGAATATTTCAAGGATCTAAAAATAAAGAGATCATGGCTGAAGGAGAGCACCATGTGGTTAAGGAAGCACCACTTATGGAGGAAGAGAAACAACCATCACCAAAAGAGCAGCTCCAACATAATAAGAGGAGTAAGTTTGAAGCACATACTTTCTCAAAAGTCTCCAAGAAGCAAATGACCGGTGCAGTTTGTTTGTTGAGTACAAACCCTCCTACTATAGTTGAATTATCAAAGGATGACACTTTAAAGAATCCTCCTTTGGTTTAGGAGGAACAACTTGTCTAACATATAAAAGTTATATATTTGGAGAAAGATACAAAGAAGGAACAAAACAAGGGAGATCCAGTATCACAATCACCCTCAACATTAGCTCAAATGGTGTCAGAGCTTGAAGGTACATTTTCTCTACCCTCTTCCCTTACTCTTGAGAATTTGGTGATTGTTGCATCCCTTTCTACAATTATTTCTTCCATTTCACCCTCATTTGGAATACTTTCTACTTCCATTTCAATTCTTGTTTCCCAGTACCCAATCACTGATGCTCCCACCTCTTCTATTCCTTCTTCAATTTTCATTTCTTTCAGTTATTTTACATCCAGGTCCAATCCATTTTTTCTCCCTTCATCGTCCATTGTAATAATTTCTACCATGGCTATAAGTAAACAATCTCCTCCTTGGGTGAGTGTAACTATAACAGAACCCCTCACTTCCATTCCCTTAACCACTTCCATTCCATAAATTGTTCCTACTTCTACTTCCCTTCCCAAGCCAAGCCCTCAGTAGGCTTGTTTTAACCCTCCTCTAGTGCTACCATAGCTAGAGATGGATATTGTGCCAAAAAATCCTATGGGATAAAAAATAGGTCGAGCCCGCTAGAGTTCATTGTAGTGGCTAAAAATTTGTAAGTAAAAATAATCTCAAGATCCATCAAAGACATTGAAGAAGGTCACTTTTGGCACTGAAGCTATGGATTCCTACATTGTAAAAATTATCCCCTAGGTCCAAAAGCCCCAAATATAATTGGCTTTAATAAATTATACTTATGAAGTCATTATAGAGGACCTGATGAAGATTGATACTACAAAAATATGGTGAATATTTAGGTGGAGATGCACTCACTTTACCTAAATAGTGAGCATTATAAGAATATATTTTTTGAGGTTGAGGTGAATATTGTTAAATTGGAGGAAGGTCTAGCTAAAAGTAGGGCATAAGAGGAGATAACAAGATCACAAGTAGAGCATTGGTGATAGAAGGTGGAAGGCTTGGAGAAGGCAGCCAAGAAGCGATAGAAAGTGTAGGTATAAGTTGAACAGTAGGGGTAGAATTTAAATGCCTAGATAGAATATTTACAAAATCAGTGGGTTGAAAACACCACCCAATCAGTAAAATTATCCAAGAAGAATATCAAAGAGGCTCATCACTATTTAACTGAAGACTATGCAAAATGGGTAGCAAAGACGCTCTTGGTTCTACTATATCTTTAGGAGGCACAAAAAATAATAATATTTGGTGATAAATCATTGTAGAATGATGAGGAGTAGTTGGAACAAAAACTAGAGATGGCACTAAAAATTTAGACATTAGCTACAACCGCCCTCCAATGCAAACCCATGAGTGGGATGAACTGAGCTTTGTCTAATGCCAAGGTGATGCTGCACAATTATTTTTCTATATTGGATATCACTATAGAAGGTCATAGGCTTCTCGATATGTATGAAGAGGAGCAATCTATTTTGCTCATTTATTTTGAGACTATAGTTGATGCCAACTTCCCAAGCTTCATCGATGATCAGGAATATATTTTTCCAAAGAAAGAGTTGGAGGTATTATGGAAGGAGTTTGTGGAGGATACTTCTAAGATTTATAGTTGGATATAATCCATTATAGAGGAGCAGGTATTTCCATTCATAAGAGGCTTACCCCTATGGATTTTTCCTTGTACGAACTACGCCAGAGAGCCAACTACATCAGCTTGGAACATATTTAGACATTACGATTTATTTTTAATTCACTCCAGTATCCTTCAATTTTCAATGAATATTATTGGATTGAGGTGGTCGCAGTATATGAGACTACTAGTAAGATTCTTGTGGAGCAGTAGGAACGAGCACGAGTAAAGAGAGAGTAGAAAAAAGCTACCAAAGAACAAGCAAAATAGGCTAGGCAGAGCAATAATTGGTTGTTGAATCAAAATAACCATTTGATGCTATTGGTAAATATGAAAACTGAGCCCCATGGATAAAGTCCTAGGGTTGATTGCATCCAAATGAACTGAATACCCTAAGAGCCACCAAAAGTGTTGGTAGTTTTACCACACTAAATTTTGAATGTAAAATTCCAAGTATAAAAGATAATTGATGAAGTTGTTTTCTTGGTCTTTTATCTTCACTATTTAATA
Source organism: Wollemia nobilis (assembly GCA_028583015.1). NCBI lineage: Eukaryota > Viridiplantae > Streptophyta > Pinopsida > Araucariales > Araucariaceae > Wollemia > Wollemia nobilis. The sequence goes on along the minus strand of JAQPPZ010017107.1, from coordinate 4,627,120 downwards.
TAATATTTTTGCTCCCATCCTTTTATTTATTTTTCTAGTGTAAATAAAAAAGGTTTATTTTAGTTGATTTCATCCTTGGAAATAAACAAGTGTTTTATCGATAAAGAAATGATGTAAATCATGGGCAAGAAAAATCATGGGAAAAATATAAAGGGAAAATGCAAAGAAAAAGAACATCTAGGAATCAAAGGAGCAGATAAAGTCATCAATGGTGTCAACACTAAAATTGTTAAAAGGAAAGTGCCAACAAAGGAAAGAAAGGACGTTTTTACCCAAGGAAGGGGCAAAAATCATTTTCACCCTTTAGTTATTAAAAGGAAAGTGCCAACAAAGGAAAGAAAGGACGTTTTTACCCAAGGGGCAAAAATCATTTTCACCCTTTAGTTATTAAAAGGAAAGTGCCAACAACATTAATATGTTTTCACCCAAATGGGAGTGAATGTTGTGAAAATCATCCAATTTGAATGAAAAACGCTCAGGTTAAAGTAAAGGCTATATTTTTACAAGTGAAGAAGAAGATAAGTATTTTCGCCCAAAATTATCCGTTCAAAGTGATTTCATCCTTTTTTGGGTGAATTATTATTTTAATTGATACCAAGGCAAAAATAATGGATGAGAATAAGTCAAAGTCAATGTCACCCCAAAAAGGAGGTGAAAATCATTTTCACCCCTATTTTGGGAAAATTGCAATTTGAAGATGTTTTCAAAGCGTAAATTATGAGAAAACATCATTTGAGATGAAATCATGTGATGGTCAAACCCAAATTCATTTTGAAATTAGCATGTAAGATGATGTAGGTGTTTCCTAGGTAATCTCACCTTACTTTTACCAAGTTTAAGGATTTTGCCCAAGATGGGGCGAATGCAATGAAAGCACCCAGGTCTAGAGTGAAAGTCCAAAAAGAGCATCCTCATGTGCCGATTAAATTCAAAGTCGCCCTGACTTAGGGTGAAAGTTATTTTCACCCTCCTTTGGCGGTAAAATTCTATTTTTGCCCTCAATTCAAGCAAGATAGCATTATGGGGTAAAATTTTTGAGAGATTATGGTTTCAGGGTGAAATTAATCAAATGAAAGGAAAAACTCCATTTTAAGTGCAACTATCAGCAAAGTGAATCACTTTCACCCTTGATTATAAAAAAAAAAAGGCTTTTCATCCCACTACCTGGGAAAAACCATTTTTTGTCTCTTCTTCTCAGTGAAGTTACTTTCAGAGGTGCCATTGCTACAGATATTTTTTGGGAATGGTCAGAGGTCGATGTTTAATTATTGGAGTAATGAAATCAATATTTTTAGAATCCTTGCTAAATATTTACCAAGATTAAATACTACGTCCCTGATTTTGGTGTGATCTAGTTCAATTTTGAGGTGTCCTCCACTGATTTCGCTCCTTTTAAAAATAAAGTTAATTTTTGATGGGTCATCCTGATGAAGATAAAATTCCAAGGGTCAAAATGAAAAAGTGGCAATCGATATTTATTGCTTGAACTCCTAATTTTCTTGTAATGTTGTTGCATTTCAGTGGACCAACATCTAGAATAATTTTCCTATCGTCCATATCTAATGATTTCCTAGGTGCTCTTCATGAAAGAGGGATCACTGCTTCTAGAAGAATATTTTGATTCAATTATTGCTACTACCAAGCAGAGAATTGATTTTTCTGGTCTTTGGCTATCTGGTATTTTTTTAATGTGCATTTAATTTCAGAGGCAGAATCCTCTATAAATACTAAGTATTTTGATGTAAAGAGAGAGATGGAAATTTTGCTGAAAAAACTCTTTGAGTTCAAATTTTTTCCTTGATCAAAATATGCTTGACTCTGGTTCTAGGAGCAGTCTTTGTGTGTATGAAATCTGCTTATTATTTTTGTTAAATTCATATGTTGGTTAGATTGCATCTGAATTTGATTGTTTACGAAGAGTGATTGTTGAAATACTAACTAGAGGCTATATTTGCAAGTTGTGATTGGTTTCTATGTTATTATTTTGATTAAATATTGTTAGAACTTGATGTGTTTGCCTAGCTGCTAGTTTATGCCCATCTTACATATATGGCTCATAGTCACATTTCCCATTCCTTTCTATCATTTCCCATATCTTTCTGTTAACCCTAACCTTACACCGATTGTTATATTAGTACGTGAACCCGCTCTCTCTAGGAGATTGGCCCAAAGGACATCTCTTTTCTTCGGCCTTTCAATGTTGGCCGAGTCTAGGGCACACATATAATATGCACTTAGGTAGATTCATGTCCAACATATTCATATATCTAAATAAATGATATGAGCTTCATCAATACTTTTTAATGAAATATCTAGATTCATTTGAATCTTACCAAATTTAATACTTGCATAATTGTCAAGTTTTTATAATATCAATATAAAATTATTATCTTTATTATTTTATTTCTCTCAAATCTCTTGGATGTCTACCTTCTTTGGGATCTTATATTACTCTTTTTAGATCTTCTATTTCCTATTGTTGGTTGGAGCTTGGTTTCTTGGCCTCCAAATGAGTTTGATCCTCTTTGGTTTTTGTTTGATTTCTCGTTATAAACTATTGCTTCTAGTTGTTAATGGTTCAAAGACCCTTTCAAAACCCCATATTTTACCTAATAAAAAAAAATTAATATTAATACAATATCTATGATTCTCTTTTAATTTCACATAACTAATTTAATTTAATAGACATCATAATATTTTGCACCGCATCCAATCATATTCAAACTAGTACATTTTTTTTATTATTAAAAATAAATGATTCAAAATACACTAACACAATATAATTTACCTTTCTTTAAAGAGGCTAAAAGCACTAATAACTTACAATCACGACATTAGGACAATACAACTATTTTTTCTAAAAAATAATACACACACACATTGTAAATATCATACCTATAACCTATAGGAAAAATCATCCATTGATAGAATATCCATGTCTATAATTATGGAGAAACTTGAACATACAATGCACATATAAAATGAATTATTTATTTGTTTTTTATTATTTATATAAATTTAATAACAAATAAAATATATTTTTATAATTTTTTTTAATAATATTCATAAAAATAGTTATTTTTAATTATAGTTGTATTAACATTAAGATTTTAAAAATTTATCTATTTAAATGTAATATCCAATATTTGTTTTATCATAAAACAATTTGCTATAATTTTCTACAAGCATTAGAAAAAATGGTTGGAATGAATATTTTATGACCTTAAATCAAAATTTAAATCGCATTGATAAATCTTAGAATTTTGTAAGTTAGAAGCATGATTTATCTTTTTCTTATTTTAGAAAAAAATCAAATGTTGTAATTATGAGCAATAAACAAGTGTTACCAATAAGTAAGAGAGTAGAATGAGCAATATTCACCTTTTTTTCATATTTTTTTGGATAAGTTAAAAAAAAATTCTTATGATGAAAATCCAAGTACCATGGCCGAAAAATAAGTTGTGAATGTACTAACTCAAAATAAAGTTGCTCTAGCTAGAAGTATGGATGCCCTAGTTGAGGAAAAAATGAAATTCATGGATCACCCTAAGTTGAAAATCCTTAGTTGAAGTTCCATATGGTTCTAAGTGAAGAGACTTTTGCCTTTATTTTTTTGAAAAACACCACCTCTAATATCTCTTCCTAAATTATCTTTGGAAGCACTTTCACAAATATTTTTGATAAACCCAATTTATAGACATTTTTATTTTATGAGAACAAATGTTTTATGTTAATTCCATTGTCATAGATGAACCATTCATGTATATTCAAATTCTATAACTAATTGGATAACAACTATTTGTATGCACTTGAAATCTCCCATTATGGGCATCATATTTATAAAAATTATGTAAGAGAGGCAATAATATGACTCAAAACTTGGACATGATTTTAAGATTTATTTTTAATCATTTAATTATTTCATTCAAGCCATAAATTCTAGAAAATAATGGATGGACCAAATCCTCCACACAATATATAATTATTTATATTTGAAGTAATTAATCCAAAACTATTTCAATATTGATGGAGTTACACATCCTATTCTCCTATTCTTTTGAAAAAACAATCCTAATGGTGTAGTGATATAGATGAGAGATGGAAATCATCCTATATATAGTATTCTCATGCAATAAATTATCCACACACCCAATGATCACCAGATGCATGATATTCACACATGCAATCAACAAGGTTAAAGATGGAAAAATGTCCTTGTATGCCAATTTGTTCCTTATCGTACGACCACATTCATTATATTACCACACTCATTGTATGACCATATTCATTATATGAGAACATGCATTGTATGGTAATATGCATTGTATAGTTCACGCTAGAGACATGTAAGATGACTACTTGGCAATGTTTAAGGATGGTAGTCTTCCTATGAGACAATAGGGAACATGACGATGACACCATATGAGATTTAAAATTCCTTAGGATGCTGATGCTACTCAAGATGACAAATAAATTCTTAAGATGATGAAATCTTAGGACAACCAGAGTGTGAGATGTTATCCTTCTCAAGATGAAAACTAAAGAAAATTATATCCTAGATAACATCACTTAAGATGATGGGTGTTATAAAATTCCCTCCATGAGATGACAACTCTTTTTTAGTTAAGGATGAAATTCAATCACACTAAAATATTTCATGAAAGTATTAGCATACTCATGGTTTTGTATAACTCTAGTTTATCATGTATTTGATATTTTGCATGGTGATAGCCCCCATAAACCGACAATCCTATACAATTTCATAGTCTAAAAACCATAGACATGCATCACTCATACATATGCATAGAAAAAGGATTAGTAATGGTATTTTTCATGTTAATTCCTATAGGTTATATAATTTTTTAGGATCAAATGTAGGATTCCATGGGAACTCTTATTTACCATCTTCGAAACCTATTTAGAACCTAGGCCTACGTTCAATCCTATTATCCTATGGGATTTACAAATTGTTGTTAATGCTCTCAAGAAAATTGAAAATGAGCATTTTATAAAAAATAGTGTTATTTTTTATGCTTGTCATACATTTTTGGATACTATATTGTAAATATCATCATATCTATAGAAAATAAAACCTGGTAATAGATAATTCAGCCAGTTATGATGTTGATCACTAAAATTGAACTATTTAAAATTTAGAAGGCAATTATCAAAGAGATATCTTATCCCTTGATAATAATGACATAATAGAATTGATTGTAGAAACATCATCATTTTTTGAGGAATATAAAGGATATCATTAAGGGAAATGCAAATGAAGAATATATTATATATAAAGGCAAATTGGGTATAGTTTAATTTACCTAATAACAATGTAATGACATAAATGTATTATTTTTCTACTTTGATATGATTGGAACCCAATAGAATCCACATATTGCTTATTTAAAAGAAAAAATAACAAAAGATAAAATTGAATCTAATACATATACATATATTTTTATTAACTAATATTATCATAAGATCTATGTATCTTCTATTGAGGCTAGTCCCATCAAAATTCCCAAATATTATATTTGATGTTAGGTCAATTAATCCATAGCCAACTTGCCATTTTATAAATTATATTTTTCTTTTACTTTTCTATCAAATATATTTCTCATATTCCTCAAAGTGTTTTGTTTCCATAACTAGCTCCTTCACATCAGTTTCAAAATGAGATAAAATCTCACTTGGCTAGTTACCTTCTAATATTTAAATGTTATCAAGATAAAAATGACAACCATGATTAGAAAAATTATTTGCTATACCATTTAAAATATATTACCTCTAATAATATTTGATGAACATCAACTATAATATTATGTTTTATGTAATCTCTAGATCCACTTTTGTTGATAATATTATTTATAATTTGTGAATATCCCTTAAATACAATTTTAATCCTTGTAAGAAGTGTCCTAGACTTAAAATAATTGTTAGTTGAAGTTCCATTTTATTTCAAGTAAGTGGGAAGAAATTTACCTTCATTTTTTTAAAATCACCACATCTAATAACTCTTACCAAATTCCCTTTGGAAGCACCATCACAAGTATTTTTGATAAACCCAAATTTTGGACAATTTTATTTTATCAAAACAAATCCTTTTTGTTAATTTCATTGTCATAGATGACCCATCCATGTATATTCAAATATTATAACCAAGTGGATAAAAAAATATTTTTATGCACTTGAAACCTCCCTTGATGGGCATCATATTTATAAACATTATATAAGAAAGGAAATAATATAGTTCTAAACTTGGACATGATTTTAAGATTTATTTTTAATAATTTAATTATTTCATTCAAACAATAAATTCTAGAAAATAATGGATGGACCATATCCTCCACAAAATACATAATTATTTATCTTTTAAGTAATTAATCTAAAATGTTATCAACTCTTTCAATATTTATGGAGATACCCATTCTATTCTCATATTTTTTGAACAAGAAAACCTAATGGTATAATGGTGTAGATGAGATATGACAATCTTCCTATGGATGACCTTGCCATGCAATAAATTATCCACTCACCCAATGATCACTTGATGCATGGTTTTCAGACATGTAATCAACAAGGTTCAATATGGAAAAATCTCATTGTACGTAAATGTGTTCCTTATCATATGATCACCTCCATTATTCAACCACATTTATTGTATGACCGTATTCATTGTATGGAAACATGCATTGTATGGTAATTTGGATTGTAAGGTTTACATTAAAGATAAAAATATCATATTATGTAAGGTAACTACTTGGAAATTTTTAAGTATGGTAGTCTTCTGATGGTGAATTCCTATGAGAAAGCAAGGTATATGATGATGACATCTTATGAAATGGTAAAATTCCTTATGATAGTGGTACTACTCAGTATGAGAAGGAAATTATTAATAGGGTGAATATGACTAGAGTGTGAGATGTTATCCTTCATAAGACAACAACTAAAGATATTCATTTCATAGGCAACATGACTTAAGATTATGGGCACTAGGCAATTCCCTCTATGATACGACAACTCTTCTTTTCCACTCGAAGAATGAGGTTTAATTGAACAACACTAAAATATTTCATGAAGGTATTAACATGCTCATGGTATTTTATATCTTGAGTATGTTGGTGTATTTGATATTTTGCATGATGACTGCTTGCATAAACCTATAATCATATACATTTTTATACTCCAAAAACCCTAGACATGCATCTTTCAAATATATGCATAGAGAAAATATTGTCTATGAGATAGTTCATTTATGTTAATTCTTATAGGCTAGATAATTTTTGAGCATCAAATATAGGATGCCATGGAAATTCTTCTTTACTATATTTCACACATGTTTGCAAGCTAGACCTATGTTTGGTCCTATTTTCATAGGGTATTTTAAAATTATTAATGATCTCAAGAAAATTTAACGTGGACATTTTATAAAAAAATAATAATAATGTTATTTTTTATGCTTTTCATATAGTTTTTTCGATACTATATTAGAAATATCATCATATCTATAGACAAGAAAACTTGCTAATAGATAACTTAGCCAATTATGATGTTGATCATTGACTTTGAATTTTTAAAATTTTAGAAGAAAACTAGCAAAGAGATATTATATCTCATGATGAGAATGACATAATGGAATTGATAATAGAAACATCATTGTTGTGTGAGGAATATGAAGGATATCTTTGATGTACAGGTAAATGAAAAATATATTTTACATAAATATAAGTTGAGTATGGTTTAGTTTACCTAAGAATAATGTAATGATGTAAATGTATTATTTCTCTACTTTGATAAAATTAGCACCCAATAGATATTTTTTTTTTTTTTACATGTTGGAATCGGTAGCTGCCATGAATCTGGGCATGTTGTCTAGCTTTTATGGCTGCCACAGTATTCTACACTATCCATCCCAGAAGTTTCCACACAGATCTTCCCGCAGTCCGCCCCTATAACCACCATGCCACAATCATTTTAAACCTTTTACATTGCTGAAAGCACTAGGAAAGGGACAACCGTTCAATTTGAAAAGGCCCGAGATTTGAACCTTGGACCTTCACCCCCTTATGGGGTTTAGATGAACCAATTGGTCTACACCTCAGGCCTAACCAAATATTCCTTTTGTTACCGCACCCAATAGATTTTAAAAAGAAAAAATTCTAACATAATATATATACATATAGATTTTTTTTAAAATTAATACTTTCATAAGATCTATATATCTTCTATTGGGTCAACTCCCATAAAAAATCCCAAATATTATATTTGATATTATATCAATTAAGCCATACCCAACTTAATATTAGATATTATATTTGATATTTATCAAAGATATTCTCAATTTCCTTTTATATCAAATATATTTCTCATCATCCTCAAAATTCTTTGTTTGCATAACTAGATCCTTCAAATCATTTTTATAATGAGATAAAATCTCACTTGAATAGTTGTCTTCTAATATTTGAATTTTATCAAGATAGGAATTACCACCATGACTATCTTAAGTATTTGATATTCCATTTCCAAGAGATTACCTCTAATAATAGTTGATGAACATCAGTAATAATATTATTTTTGTCTTATTCCTATATCCACTTTTATATAATAATATTATTGATATTAATAATAATTTTTTACTCCCCCTTAATTGCAATTTTAATAATTGTAATAAGTTCCCTAACCTTAAAATAATTATTAGTTGAACTTCCATCTAATTGAAGTTCTAAACTTGGACATGATTTTAAGATTTATTTTTTATATTTTATTTATTTCATTCAAAACATAAAGTCCATAAAATAATGGATGGACCACATCTACATAAAATACACAATTTTTTAGGTTTGGATTATAATTAATACAATATTTTATCAAATATTTCAATTTTTATGGAGCTACCCATTCCATTCTCAAAATTTATAAACAAGCAATCCCAATGGTGTAAGAAAATCAATACCGAAGAAGCACATGCTCTAATATTTTAAATACTGCTTACATAAGGAACATCTAAAAGTTTTATGATATCTTCCTCTTCGTAGACTCTCTCCTCAAAGAATCTTACTTTGGACTATTAAATAAAGGAATATTGAGGTTTTAGGGAGAGCTTCTAGTGACCAAACATTCTCCCAAGGATAATATTTGAGAATAGGAAATTTTTATTGCTCTAGCTCCTCATATCACATCTTGGCCGAATATCCACAATATTTTGATAGACTTTAAAAACACATCATTTTAGTTAAAAATAGTAAAAAAAACTCATAAAACATCTTTTGAAGATCACCTACTATTATTTTGAGTTCCTATCCTTTCATCTAGTTACTAATAAAAATCAATGATCTAGAGGTCTTTCTCATATTAATATAAATATTTGAAGTTTGGACATTTACAAGCTAGAGATGCTCAAGAAATGGTTTTTATTTTTAATTAAAGATAAGAGTATAAGTCTTCCTCCAAGCATCAGACCAAAAGGTTGTATAATCCCCCTTTTTTATTGACCATGTAATATATTTTTTGTTCAATTACAAACTATTTGATATGAAATTCCATATTAGTGATCATATATGTATGGTTCATTTCCTAAATAATTTCATTACACCAAATAAAATTATATAAATTTAAAATAATATTGTTTCCCAACTCTTTCCTTTATCCTTGAATAATCTCCAACCAAGTTTTTCCCCAAGGAAAAATTCATAGCTCTAAAATTTTGAAATTCTTTTCATGGACTTATGGTTTGAATAGTTATCTTATGGATGAGATACTTGACTATGTGTTTATTGCTATGATAACATGTATATTGTGGAATATGCAAAAATATCCTTAATGAAATGACAAATTATTTTATGTTTGGTTTGTAACTATATAGATTTTATGAAAGGATAAGATGTTGCCAATGGAATTCACTTTTGTAGGAATAGGGTTCTTAAGGTGGTAGAAAGAAATAACCACCAAGAAAGTAATTCCTATGAAAAATGATGTAATGGGATATTTGTCAAAAAAAATGGAGAGGCAACATGGATGAATGCCCTCTTTCATGGAGATGCATATCATAATTTACATAAGAAAATGTATATCAGGTTTTTATTTATTATTGCATAAAATGTTTCCTTACATTAGAGTTTTATTTGAAAATGGTATTAATTGCTAGAAACGAATGTTGATCTCTTTGAGTACCTTTATTTTCAAATAGTAAAAAAAAATATTTATTGTTGATAAAGTTGAAAGGAATAGAAGTTTGTGATTTTTTTTTTTTGGTAAGTAAGAGAATATTATAATTAACACTGGGTTTTAACTGGTTGACCCAAAACCATTTTAAAAAATAGGGTCCACTGACCAACTGGACAAAGGCCAAGCCCTAAAAGTTTAAACTGACAACAAAAAGGGGCAAGACCTACTCTTCCATCAGAATACAACCAAACTAAACTATGGAAGCCTAATATTATGGCCATCAGAAAAGAAAGACGCAAAATAGAACTAACAAAGACAAAAACTAATCATGCAAGCACCATGCAGAGTAGCTTGTGCCCATATAAAATAATAGAATATGGTAAAAAAAAAACATCCCATAGAATGGACAGCCAAGAGGCCAAGCAGTCTTCCTTGTAGTCCTCATCTAACTTCTTATCATCCTCCTTGCCATCATATTTAGATTTTACCTTCGACTCCTTGTTCCCCTGGAATTGCTGGCTATAAAACAAAAGATTTAGAGAATCACCCAAATCAACAGCTGCACTGATGAGGCCAGATAGACTCTTCAACTGGTTGATACTGTTGGAGGCTGATGAAATTGTCATCTTCTCCAAGACTATTATGGTGGGGTCTGGTACCTCATTGTCAGGGATCTCCAACACTTTGTTATTTCTTGCTAGGGCCTTTTTGCGACATCGAATCCAAACACACCTTGGGAAATACTTGAGGCCAAAGCAGATGTTTCCCATGCATGAATTTGTAGATAAAAAACCTATATCAGTGCCCCACCAGCTGCAAAAAACACTAGTCACATGAACAAAAAAAACAAATATGACAAAAGCCATTATAAGGTTCAAAAAATATTTTTAAAAATGCCCCCATTTTCTGTCATTGATCCACTTTGAGCCTTCCAATCTAAAAATTTTCATTATCTATCACCATTGAGACTGCATGAGGAAGATTTTCAGTCCACATGATCAAATTTGCTGCTACAATGCCTTCATTTGCCAGCCTATCAGCTGCCATGTTTGCTTCCTGGAAGGTATGCAAAATTATGGCCTCAGGTCGATCATGAATTAGAGCCCTTGCTTCGTGGATGTAGTCATCAAATCTCCAAGGAGCTCTCTTAGTGTTCTTTAGAAGATTTATAATAATAAGAGAATCACCTTCCACCAATAGTTTCCCTGGATAATTCTCTGCCACCTTGAGGCTCCTCCAAACTGCCTTCACTTCAGCCACATTGTTAGTTTGAGCTCCAAGATGTTCAGTAAAAGATACAAGCACCTCACCCTTGTGGTCTCTAAGTAAGCCACCAGCCCCAGCTTCACCTGGGTTGCCCCTAGATGCCCCATAAAAATTTAACTTAATCCACCCTAGGGGGGGTGGGGTCCATGTGATCATGGTTCTAGGACAGACTTGAGGATGATTGAGGCCATCAGTGAGAGGTAAGTTTAATGACTGGCCTAATGAAGCTTCAAAAGGATTTGGAGGTCTAGATGTTGCAGGCACTAAACAAGCATTCTCATTAGCATATACTAAAATTTTTGACAGGACAGAGGATGACTGAGAAACCTTATCCAAGAAGGCCCGGCGATTCCTTTCCAATCATATCTGCCACAAGTAGTGATGAAGGCAGATCTTCCACATATACCTAAGACGCATATTCAAAAAGGGAGAAGGCCACTAGACAAATAAGTCAAAAATGGACTGAGGATGGACCCAATAAATATGAAACACTTGTAACAGACCTAACAAGATTGAGACAGAAAAATTACAATACAAAAACAAATGATCAATAGACTCCCACTCAGACATACAGAGATAACACCTATTAACAACAATCACACCTCTTTTTATTAAGTTATCCATGGTGAGGATATTATTTTGGATGGCCAACCATGCAAAAAACCCAACCTTCGGAACAATGCTTTTGGGCCAAACTTCCAAGTGAGGGAAAGTAGGTTCATCATTATCAATAAGCATCAGATAAGTAGTCTTGACAAAAAATTCCCCATTGTCTGAAGCTTCCCAGATAATCTGGTCCTCAAGAATTCCAGAAGGGAGTAAATACTGTCTTAATTCATTCTCTAGTATTATTGATGCCCCTGGTAGATCATTGTTCATTATTGGCTTCCAAACCCTTCTATTGTTTGTCAAAGTAATAAAATCTGCAACTTTGGTACCAAAAACTTCAATTGTCCAAACTCTAAGGGTTGAAAGGATGGAGTCTGCAGAGAGGGGATAGTCCTTTAACCATTTGTGGTCCCAGAAATCAATGTTTCTTCCATGTCCCGTTTCCAACGTAGCCCTTTTCTTAGCAGGTTTTTAGTTTGAAGGATTGATTTCCAAAAAATTGATCCCCTGGGAGGAAAGGAATAGCTTAAGAATTCAGTTTCTTGCAAGTACTTTCTTCTGATTATAGTAATCCATTCTGCATTTGCATTTGTCAAAAGACGCCATGCTTTTTTGGCCAGGAGGGCCATGTTTAAATGTTGTATTCTCCTTAGCCCAAATGTTGCTTGTTTGTGACTTTACAAAGATAAAAGAAATGGATTTCTTTTATGAGTATTTTTATGTAAAAAGAAACATAATTTATTTTGTAGGATTCAAAAAACTACTTTGAAAAAGGATCCAAAGAACATAAGCGTAGAGTTACAATTTTAAGTAAGAGTTGTAAACTTTATAACTAGAAGAAAAAATCCAGTCTTAAATTGGGAACCATGTATGGAGTGTTTGTTGTGTTCGTGTCTCATGGTTAGCCGGACGTCTTCCTTTATGGTAAGTGAGTGGTGAAGTAAATGAAGTCAGAGAACCCATCGGATGGGTGGATGAGGAAGAAAAAGCCAAAATGGAAGGATGGCTAGGGAGTTGGATGTAAAGGATGGTAGTGGAAGGAAGAGAGGAACAAACATGGTTTTGGCCTCACAGAAGATCTTGGGAGGTTACAAAAGAAACCAGGTTCTTTTGGTTTTTACCTTGTTTGATCATGTTGATTGCTTTGTTGGTTGCTATATTGATTTTAGTAAACAAGGAATGAATGGATTTCAGATTTTCACATTTTAGTTAAACTGTGTTTTTACTGTGTCCATTGTTTTAATTAGTAGAGAAAGGTTTGGGTAGAAGCAAACTATCTTGAATTAAAATATTTAGTGAAATGTGGAATTAGACATTGAGATGAAAAATAGGGGGGGGTTGATTAACGTTCCACTGTGTCGGTTGTTATAGAAATGATGATTGATATGCATCGAATGAGCAAATTTGTATGTCTTAATGGAAACAAATTTTGTGTGAGACTTCTTTTTAAAAGGGAGGGTCTCTGCTAGTATTTGGAAATTGTTGAATGATTAAATTAGTGTGATATGTGTAAGCTTTGGAAATCGACTATCCATTGTTATCTAGTGGTAACTGGTGACCTGAGAAATGCATATGAGTGTGCATAGTAGGAAAAGAACAAACTTGCTTGACTGTTGTGGACTGACCGTAATGGTTGTCTTATTTTGTTTGTCTGTGAGTGCAAAAGAGATGATATACCATGTCTATAGAAGGAAACTAAAATAATATTTTGTATTGAATATTTTTGGTAGCGAATTGTATCTTGTTGTTGTGTTTCAATATAGAATAGAGATAGATGTATATCCATTGATAGTGAAAAATGAATTCAATGGCTATAATGACAATGATAGTGGTTTTTTTGTTTGCTCACTGAAAAGGAAAATATTTAAATTTAGATCTGAGATGAAAGAAATAGAGATTTAATTTGATTTAAAGTATTTCAATTTTCTATCGCAAGCTAAAATAGTGTGACTAGAATCGATGTGGTTGATTGACTGGAAAATATCACATTAAAGGGAAACAATGTTTATGATTTTGTTGTCCTTGGAAATAGATGGAATGTTATATTGATATGCTCTCTATTAAAACTTTATATGGGAATGGGTACTGTGAAAGGGTAGTTGAAATTACACTATCGACAAAGTGATTTTCTAAATTATGTTGGAGCCATATCTAATCCCCGTATGAAAGGAATTCACTCTTAGTGGTTATTGAAGACACAATGGAGGAGGAGTGATTTTTCTAGTTGTTCGATGATGATGGAGTAGATACTGATAATTTTGCTCTGGTTCATGCAGTCTTGGTGGACGTGGAGGTCAACTAGGATTTCTTCTAAGGAATCAAACACTCTTGGTGATGGATTTAAGAGTCTAGTAGATGTCATCCTTGAAAGGATAGCAGTTGAAGATCATCTCTATTCTGTGATCTCCATTCTAAATTGAGTAATGGATGCCTATCTAGTAGCACACAAGCTCAAGTGATGGAGTTGTTAATGATCATTGTGTGGCTAACCGGCTCAGTTTTTAAAAGGAAAGGATTGTACCCTTCACACGTGGAGTGTCGGTTATCATAGTCGAAGGTCGAATGTTAATTGTATTTAATTGAATAGATACTTTATGTTGACCTTTTGATATCTAATCTCGTGTTACAGATCCGAATGATTGGATTCTCTAATAGAAAGAGTAGTTAGCGACTTCTCATAAACTAGAACTCCCATACATCAGAATTGTGGAAGAGCTTTTATGTATTGGTTAAGTGATAATATTTAATTTACGTACGTAGGTAAATCCATTTTTATGTACATCGAGAATTATGATTCTCCTTACCTTATGGGTAGATCTCGCTTGTATTTATGGATGGAATTAATAATGTATGATTATTAATTTGTTAGGGTAATGGTGGTTCTTTGAATTGGTGAAACTTCTTGTGAAAAGAACTTAAGGAAATATTCTTATTAATGGGAATGATTAGAGAACTTCTCTAGTAGGTACTCAAGGAATGGATACCACCATGAGTTAAAAATGATCTCAAGATTAAAGACTAACTCTCCAATGGATGTGAGTAGTAGTCAATGCCCATCGTGCTAAGTGCACTCATGCAGAGGGACTTGTGTGAGGAGCAGAGATTAGTTCGATTCTTTTGATGGACTGAAAGAAAGAAATTAAGCTAGCTCATCTGGCCCATGAGACTAATAGCTTAATAGGGTGTGTCACCTAATACTCTTACGTAGAAAGGAATTGTGTAAGAAGTAGAGATAGGTGAAATGAGTAAGTGATCCTTATCTTTAAAGAATTAGACTATGGACATAGGTATTTAATTATAAGTCTATATATAAAAAAATCTAAGGGTTGGAATTGATTAAGATATTGGGTAGTGATATTTTGGTATCAGAGCATGGTTCGTAGTGGGATAGGTTCACTATGTAAAAATTAGGTTTGTATGTAATAGAAAATATACTTATAAAGGAATTTAACCTTGCCAATAGGATGCCCATTAGAAGTAAAATCTGCTTGAAGTTACTTGAGATGATTGGGTGAATATTTAGTAAGAGGAGCAATTTGAAGGACTAATTTCTAATGAATTCTTACTACCTCTTTTGTGTATGGCTAGGGACAATGCCACCAAAGAGAAGAAGAGGAAGTGTTGTCCCATCGACAAGGTAGACACATCAGACTAATGTGGAAGATAGGAATCCAGATGTGGGTTCAGAGAACCCTAGACAAGAAAGGGAGATCCCTAGAAATGAGAATCTTACTGAGATAGTGGCTCTACTCCAAGAATAGGTAGAAACCCAAAAATAGTTGTTGGATGTCGTGTTGAGTCGAGAAACACAGGTGGGTAACCCTAGAGTGAGTCAGCCAAATGAACCTCTTATCGAGGCACAACAAGCTAGGATCATATTAGAGGTCGAGTTGGGCAAGGAAATGAAACATTTGAAATATTCCAAATTTAATGGAGAGGAAGATGGAGATAAGGTTGAGGCTTGGTTGAAAGAAATTGAAACATATTGCAACATGAAGAACTTCTCCTCAGGTACTCAAACATCCTATGCCACACTACATCTGCAAGGTGATGGTTTAGCTTGGTGGGAAGTATATAGTGATGAACTGGATCTTGAGGTAGCAATTGACCTAAAATGGGTAGAGTTTGTAAAAGCCTTCAAAGATAGATTCCTCACGAAACACTTTTATTCCCAAAAATTTGAGGAATTCACTAGACTTCACCAAGGAACTAGGATAGTGGAAAAGTATTATCAAATATTTATCAAACTAATGAAGTATGTGCCTACATATAATGAGAAAATGAAGGTCCATAAGTTTATTCTAGGAGTGGATCCTAGAATAGGATAGGAAGTGGATATGCGAGAACCTGGAACTCTATATAAAGCCTATGATTTAGCTAGGAAAGTTGAAACATATCTCAAACCCTACTTTGATTATGAAATATTAGATGAAGAGGGTAAAGAGGCACTAAGAAAGAGAAACAGTGCAGGTTTTGTAAAATGGGAAGAGAAATAAGCAAGCAGGAACTTCTCTCAATAGGATCAAGGAAATGACAAGAAGAAAGGGAAGTTTAGGAAAAGGTTCCAAGGGAAGAACCAAAATAACAACAAGGGTAACAATAGACAATTATAGGGATAAGCTAATTCTCCATCTACAAAAAAATTAGAAGAGGGACATAAGTAGAAAGAACATCCAGGACTGAAAGAAGGATGTTATCTTTGTAGAGGACCACATTATGCTTCTAATTGTCCATGGAGAATAGAAATGAATTCTAAGGGAAAGGAACCAATGTACAAAGAAACTGCACCTAAGGAGCCCACGCACAAGATTTATGCAGCTATAGGAAACCAGAATCTTGATGGTCAAGCCATGCCACTAGTGATTAGAGGTAATATTTTTGGTAGAAATGTTAAAATCTTGATTGATAGTGGTGCTACAGATAGTTTTATTTCCACTAGTTTAGCTAAAGATTTTTTGGAAAGGCCAAGAATCTTGGCTCATGGGTGGAAGGTTGAGTATGGTTCAGGATAAACCTACTTTATTAATCAATGTTACCCTATGGTAGAAATCACCTTACCTAGTGGAATAACTAGTAGGATGTTTGTATGTAGCACCTTTGCATGCTTTTGACATAATCCTAGGAATGGATTGGCTGTAAATGCATAAGGCAGTACTCAACTTTCAGGATAGATGGATTGAGTACACAGATGATAGGGGTGTTGTGTGTAGGATGTATAGTCTACAAGGGGTTTTTCAACCTCAAATCCTATCGATAATGCAACTTAAGAAGGCCATAAAGAAATGAGGAATGGTCTATATAGTTAAGATAAATAAAATGGATAAAGAGAAGAAGGAAGAAGTGTTTGAGAAACACCCAATTCTTTAGGATTTTAGGGATGTTTTTCTAGAGGATTTTCTTGGATTACCCCCTAAATGAGAATTTGAATTTACTATTGAGCTTCAACCTGGAACAGAACCCATTCATAGAGCTCCTTATAGAATGAATCCCATAGAAATGCAAGAGTTGAAGGTGCAATTGCAAGGGTTACTAGAGAAAGGGTTGATCAAACCAAGTGTATCACCTTGGGGTGCACCAGTGTTATTTGTAAAGAAAAAGGATGGTTCCTTGAGATTATGCATAGATTATAGAATGTTAAACAAGGCAACCATCAAGAACATATATCCTCTACCTAGAATCGAAGATCTCTTCGATCAACTCAAATATGCCACAATATTTACAAATATTGATTTGAAGTCAGGATACCACCAATTGAGGATCCGTGAGGAGGATACACATAAGACAACCTTTAAAACTTGTTATGGACATTATGAGTTTGTTGTCTTACCTTTTGGTTTAACAAATGCTCTAGCAACATTTATGAATTTGATGAATAATATCTTCAGGAAGTACTTGGATAGATTTGTACTGGTATTTTTGGATGATATTTTGATATATTCTAGAAATAAGATAGAGCATGACGAGCATCTCTAGATTGTGCTAGAACTATTAAGGAAGAATCAGTTGTATGGGAACCTATCCAAGTGTGAATTTTATGTGTCATAAGTGCAATACTTAGGACACATCATTTCGGCTGAAGGGATCATAGTGGATCCTAAGAAAATTGAAGCCATTTTGAATTGGTCGCCACCTACAAATGTGATAGAAGTTCAAAGTTTTATGGGCTTAACTAGGTACTATAGGCGTTATGTGAAGGATTATGCCAAGATCACCTCACCAATAACTAACCTTCAGAGAAAAGGAAAAGAATTCAGGTGGATAGATAAATGTGAGGTAACTTTTGACTTGCTTAAACAAAATCTTACCATGCCTCCTATACTAAAAGTACTTGATCCCCAAGGAAGTTTCTCTGTTTGTACAGATGCATCACTAGAAGGTTTGGGAGGAGTGCTCTCTCAAGAAGAAGCAGTGGTAGCCTATGGATCTAGGAAACTAAAAAGA
Organism: Wollemia nobilis; assembly: GCA_028583015.1. Classification (NCBI taxonomy): domain Eukaryota; kingdom Viridiplantae; phylum Streptophyta; class Pinopsida; order Araucariales; family Araucariaceae; genus Wollemia; species Wollemia nobilis. The sequence goes on along the minus strand of JAQPPZ010017107.1, from coordinate 4,608,640 downwards.
CATGAGGTTAATTATGCAACCCATGACTTAGAGTTGGTAGTTGTAGTGTTTGCTCTCAAGAGTTGGTGATATTATCTAGTTGAGAGACCCTTTGAGCTAAGGATAGACCATCATAGTCTACAATATATATTCACTCAACCTTTACTCAATGCTAGGCAAAGAAGGTGGATGGAATTCCTCGTAGAATATGATTTTGGCATTGAGTATATTAAGGGAAAAGAGAATAAAGTCATCGATGCATTGAGTAGAAGAAGACATATAGCAATTTTGTCTCACATCCATGTCGACTTGATGGAACAAGTCAAGGAAATGCAGAATCAGGATGCATACTACAACCAAATTTGAGAAAGGATGGAAAAGAATCTTGATGAAAACAAGGATTTTGACATCAAGGATGGTTTCTTATGTTTTAGGAATAGGGTAGTGATTCTTGAGACTAGAAATTTGAGAAATATAATTATGAATGAAGTGCATAGATCTCCATATTTTTCTCATCTAGGAGGAGCAAATATGAGGGAGAATATGAAAAAGACTTTCTTTTGGCTAGGAATGAAGAGAGACATAACTGAATTTGTCACTCAATGCCTGGAGTGCCAAAAGGTAAAAGCAAAACATAGACATCCTGTTAGTTTGTTGTATCCACATGATGTGCCTATGCAAAAATGGTAAGTGATTTTGATGGATTTCATAGTAGGGCTACCTAAGAATAGGTTTTAGCATGATACAATCCTAGTAGTGGTCGATAGACTGACCAAGGTCACACACTTTATACTCGGGAACACCAAGGATGACGTTATGGCTATGGCTAATAGATTTTCCAAGGAAATATTTTGGCTTCATGGTTTTTTGAAGGTAATCATATCAGATAGGGACCCAAAATTCACATATGAGTTTTGGCAATCCTTGCACCGTGCCATTGGTACTAGATTGAACATCAGTTCTACTTACCACCCAAAAACTAATGGGCAAACTGAAAGAGTAAATCAGGTGCTAGAAGATATGCTTCACATGTATTGTATGGATCAAAAAACTCATTGGGAGGATTACTTGCATCTGGTGGAATTTACCTACAATAATGGTCACCATTCGACCATAGGCATGGCTCCATTTGAATCTTTGTATGGCAGAAAGTGTAGGACACCATTGACATGGGATAATCTAGAAGATCAGATTGTGCTTGGACTAGACATGGTCAAAGAAATGGAGTAATAACTGAAAGTGATCCGAGAGAGGTTGAAGGAGGCTGCAGACCATCAGAAAAGTTATGTCAATCTTAAGAGATCACCAAAAGAGTTTGTTGTAGGTGATAGAGTGTTTCTGAGAGTGAAACCAAGAAAGAGCATAATTAAGTCCACAAAGCTAGATCCTCACTTTGTTGGACCCTTTGAAATCATAGAGAAGATTAGTCTTATGGCATATCGACTTGCCTTACCACCCAATCTATCCAAGATTCATAGCACTTTTCATATTTATTTGCTTAAAAAGTATGTTGCTAATCTAGAGCATGTGTGGGACTTTTCTAATTTGTAGATGGTGAACCCAGAGGCTATAGAGGTTCAACCAGTAAGAATCCTTGAGTTTTGATCTAAATCGATGAGGAAAGGAACTTTGGAATAGTGTAAAGTTTAGTGGGACCGTTACACTGAAAGGAACGCTACTTGGGAGAAAGTAGTGGATATGCAAAAACATTTTCCATTTTTATTTGAAAATGTTGAATAGATACTATTTTTGTGCTTATAAGTTTTAAAACATAGAGGATTGTGTTAAGCCTAAGGGGGGATGATGTCATGACCCACCCCTTGGTAGAACTTTTTATTTAGATTGGACTTATGGTTTGAACAGTTATCTTATGGATGAGATACTTGACTATGTGTTTATTGCTATGAGAACATGTATGTTGTGGAAGATGCAAATATATCCTTAATGAAATGATAGATTATTTCATGTTTGGTTTGTAACTATATAGATTTTATGAAAGGATAAGATGTTGCTAATGGACTTCACTTTTGCAGGAATAGGGTTCTTAAGGTGGTAGAAAGAAATAACCATCGAGAAAGGAATGCCTATGGGAAATGATGTGATGGGATATTTGTCAAAAAAATTGGAGAGGCAACATGGATGAATGCCCTCTTTCATGGAGATGCATATCATAATTTGCATAAGAAAAGATATATCAAGTTTTTATTTCTTCTTGCATCATATTTTTCCTTATGAAAGAGTTTTATTTGAAAATGGCATTAATTGCAAGAAAGGAATGTTGATCTCTTTGAGTACCTTTATTTTCAAATAGTTAAAAAGAATTATTTATTGTTGATAAAGTTGCAATGAATAGGAGTTTGTGACTTTACAAAGATAAAAGAAATGGATTTATTTTATGAGTATTTTTATGTAAAAAGAAACATAATTTATTTTGTAGGATTCAAAAAACTACTTTGAAAAAGGATCCAAAGAACATAAGCGTAGAGTTACGATTTTAAGTAAGAGTTGTAAACTTTATAACTAGAAGAAAAAACTCTAGTCTTAAATTGGGAACCATGTATGGAGTGTTTTTTGTGTTCGTATCTCGTGGTTAGCTAGACGTCTTCCTTTATGGTAAGTGAGTGGTGAAGTAAATGAAGCTAGAGAACCCGTCGAATGGGTGGATGAGGAAGAAAAATCCAAAATGGAAGGATGGTCGAGGGAGTTGGATGTGAAGGATGATAGTGGAAGGAAGAGAGGAATGAACATGGTTTTGGCCTCGTAGAAGAGCTTGGGAGGTTACAGAAGAAACTAGGTTCTTTTGGTTTTTACCTTGTTTGATCATGTTGATTGCTTTGTTGGTTGCTATATTGATTTTAGTAAACAAGGAATGAATGGATTTCAGATTTTCACATTTTAGTTAAACTATGTTTTTATTGTGTCCATTGTTTTAATTAGTAGAGAAAGGTTTGGGTAGAAGCAAATTATCTTGAATTAAAATATTTAGTGAAATGTGGAATTAGACGTTGAGATGAAAATCGAGGGGGTTGATTAACGTTCCACTGTGTCGGTTGTTGTAGAAATGATGATTGATATGCACTGAATGAGCAAATTTGTATGTCTTAATGGAAATAAATTTTGTGTGAGACTTTTTTTTAAAATGGAGGGTCTCTGCTAGTATTTGGAAATTGTTGAATGATTAAATTAGTGTGATATGTGCAAGCTTTGGAAATCAATTATCCATTGTTATCTAGTGGTAACTGGTGACCTGAGAAACGCATATGAGTGTGCATAGTAGGAAAAGAATAAACTTGCTTGATTGTTGTGGACTGACCATAATGGTTGTCTTATTTTATTTGTCTGTGAGTGCAAAAGAGATGATATGCCATGTCTGTAGAAGGAAACTAAAAGAATATTTCGTATTGAATATTTTTGATAGTGAATTGTATCTTGTTGTTGTGTTTCAATATAGAATATAGATAGATGTATATCCGTTGATAGTGAAAAATGAATTCAATGGCTATAATGATAATGATAGTGGTTTTGTTGTTTCACTCACCTGTGAAAAGGAAAATATTTAAATTTAGATCTGAGATGAAAGAAATAGAGATTTAATTTGATTTAAAGCATTTCAATTTTTTATCGCAAGCTAAAATAGTGTGACTAGAATCGATGTGGTTGATTGACTGGAAAATATCACATTAAAGGGAAATAATGTTTATGATTTTGTTGTCCTTGGAAATAGATGGAATGTTATATTGATATGCTCTCTGTTAAAACTTTATCCGGGAATGGGTACTGTGAAAGGGTAGTTGAAATTACACTATCGACAAAGTGATTTGCTAAATTATGTTGGAGTCATCTCTGATCCTCGTATGAAAGGCATTCCCTCTCGGTGGTTATTGAAGATGCAATGGAGGAGGAGTGATGTTTTTGGCTGGTCGATGATGATGGAGTAGATACCGATAATGTAGCTCTAGTTCATGCAGTCTTGGTGGACATGGAGGTCGACTAGGATTTCTTCTAAGGAATCAAAGACTCTTGGTGATGGATTTAAGAGTCTGGTAGATGTCATCCTTGAAAGGATAATAGTTGAAGATCATCTCTATTCTGTGATCTTCATTCTAAACTGAGTAATGGATGCCTATCTAGTAGCACACAAGCTCAAGTGATGGAGTTGTTAATGATCATCGTGTGGCTAACTAACTTGGTTTTTAAAAGGAAAGGATTGTACCCTTCACACATGGAGTGTCGATTATCATAGCTGGAGGTCGAATGTTAATTGTATTTAATTGAACAGATACTTTATGTTGACCTTTTGATATCTAATCTCATGTTATAGATCCGAATGATTGGATTCTCTAATAGAAAGAGTAGTTAGCGACTTCTCATAAATTGGAACTCCCATACGTCAAAATTGTGGAAGAGCTTTTATGTATTGGTTAAGTGATAATATTTAATTTACGTACATAGGTAAATCCATTTTTATGTACGTTGGGAATTATGATTCTCCTTACCTTATGGGTAGATCTCACTTGTATTTATGGATGGAATTAATAATGTATGATTATTAATTTGTTAGGGTAATGGTGGTTCTTTGAATTGGTGAAACTTCTTGTGAAAATAACTTAAGGAAATATTCTTATTAATGGGAATAATTAGAGAACTTCTCTAGTAGGTACTCAAGGAATGGATACCACCATGAGTTAAAAATGAGCTCAAGATTAAAGACTAACTCTCCAATGGATGTGAGTAGTAGTCAACACCCATCGTGCTAAGTGCACTCATGCAGAGGGACTTGTGTGAGGAGCAAATATTAGTTTGATTCTTTCGATGGATTGAAAGAAAGAAATTAAGCTAGCTCATCTAGCCCATGAGACTAATAGCTTAATAGGGTGTGTCACCTAATACTCTTACGTAGAAAGGAATTGCGTAAGAAGTAGAGATAGGTGAAATGAGTAAGTGATCCTTGTCTTTAAAGAATTAGACTATGGACATAGGTATTTAATTATAAGTCTATATATATAATATAAGGGTTGGAATTGATTAAGATATTGGGATTTGACAAGTCTACTACTCCAATATTCTTTCATTGTAAAGCCTGTCACACTTACAAATGGAAAACATATATTTGGAAGGCTAAAAAAATAATTGAATCAAGTTAATATTTACCTTGTAAAGCCTCTCAAATTCTTCTAATTCAAGAACAAGGACCGATTTACTCTACAAAAGTTGATTTGTTTTATTTATGATCCAATAACAAGATAGATCAATTGGCTTATAGGAAAAGTTTGCTATGGAAATACTGATGATGTGCTAGTATACTAGATCAATTTTCTCACCTCCTAGATAAAATTACTCATGAACTACTAGAGGGTTAAGAAGACAAGCATGAATCCCAAGGACAATGTTTGGAAAGTGATATTTTGGTATGTAGTGGTGCCATAACTAATTTTGAAATCCTTTTAAGTATTATACATGCATAAATAGAGGTATGTAACAATTTATGGTGCATAATTTTATTAGAGATACCCCCAAATATTTTTTATGAGTATAGTTTCTCATCCTAGGCAACTCAAGGGTAAACTCTTCCAATAAACAAAAAACATGGGATCCATTGTAAAAATATTTTTACCTTGAGAAATTTATAGATATTATTTTGAACCTCTATTCTTATTAACAATAAATGATTCACCAATATTCAAAATATAAAATCATTCATCCATAAATAATATCTATAATATAATCCACATAATGAGACATAGAGATAGATAATACCCTTGACATAAGAAAACACCAAAAATACTCCTTAATGAAGGAATGAATCCAAATCCACATGATGATAAAATACTATTACAAGAGAATACTTAATATGATCCCTTACAATGAAAATATACCTTCTTTATATGCCTATATTCCTAAGCCCTTCATCTTCATAAACCCTTGGTCTTAATTTATTATTATAATATGATCAACCTTGGGTTATGTGTGGACTTATGCCAACTATACAACATGATATTATATTCTCGTATTTATATCCCTAGGAATCTAACATTCCACCCCCATTACAAATATTTCATCTTTGAAACATAAGAAGACTATTCAATACTCTCTCCATCCTGCATTCTTAATGTATGTAGTTGGGACTGAAGATGTGTGGCTTCATTTCTCCATTCAAATATAGTATAAAGTACATCTCATGCTTAATTTTATGTTTTTGATTCACTAATAGGTGGTTTAATTTCACAAATTACTCTAAGAGTGATAATTATTAATGCCCTATTATCTTCTTCATCATAAATTTGCTTAGCTACAATATCCTTAGGTTAAATTTCATCTCTAGTAACTATCCTAGAGATTTTAAAAAACTCAAATAATTCTTATTTTTGTCTTCCATCATGCAAAATTTGGATCTTCAAGCAATTGAGATTTTGTAAGAAAACATTTAGTGTTTACATGATGAAGGTTCATTATCTCTTCCAAAAATGAACCCATTTTCTACATACCACCAATCCTATATATTGATCATTTCAATATACCTACCCTTCCTATACACCCATTAATACATGAAATAAGTTATCCCTCTTGATATAAATAGTCGTACATAAGAGATATCTTAAGGTATGAGAAATTGAATTATACATGGTACCAAGGTAGTACAGAAAAGGATTCATCCTATTGATGACACTTGCTTAAAGATAAATCCTCATATGTGTGTGTAACATCCATATATACTTAGAATTTCTCAATTTCAAGATTTACATATAATAATAGTGATGAATAAGATAAAAGATAAAGTGAAAAATTAACAAAAATATGGTTTCCTTATTATTCCCTAATGATTTATAGGTCAATTCCTAGACATTATTATAACAACTATCAGATGATTTAGACACAGTAGCTTACATAACAACATTAACTGTAAACAAAAGCTAGAGGTATTGTATATACCAAATGTTGTAATTGTCCAAAGAACATGTTTATAAAAAATTATGTTTTATATAAAAAATTAATTTTGAAAAATACACCTTATGTAAAAAAAATATGTTCCTTATTCACTGGACTATGTTTATTTCTTTTAATAAACTATAGGAATAAAATAACCTTCTTCCTTTAAAAAAATCAAATTTCAAAAATAGTTTGGTATGAGAATTGAACTCATGACCCCTCCTTTAATAAATAAAAGTACTCTTTCTTGCATAAATAACTTTACACTATTCAAGATCTTCAAAATTTATTTTAAATATGAAGTACCTCATAGAAATGAGCATGACTAGCCAATTCAAATTCTCTGTTGGAAAAATTTATATTTTCCTTGATATGCCCATAAATTCAGCATTACTCTGCCATGATAAATGCTATCCAATAGGGTGTTTTTCTACCTCTATAAAATTATTTTTATGCAAACATGTGATAAATATTTTAGAAGCTTAGAAATAATAAAATATGGCTCGGGTTAACGTGTTAAAAATAGTGTTATTAGATGCATATGGGTCTGGGTCTCCACAACTTTGAACTTTAAATGATAGGCTTATATGTTTGCACTGTGTAAAATATTTTTTAGATGTTGGAAAGAGGAAATTAGATGAATTTGTGAAGGCTTGGGGACAAAATGTAGACAAGGGCTCTCTAGACTCATACAATTGGATTGCTCCTTAAGCATTACCAAAATCAAGTTGCTCTTCAAATATCCTTGATGTGTATTTAAATATTTTCTTCTTACATTTTTTCTTGGAAATACTTATGCCAAATATCACAATATGTTTAAATATTTAGGTTTATCATTTCATAAGCTCTACTATTAATGTCTCATGATAGACTTGTATTCAAGTCGAGCCTCCAATTCAATAAAGACCTACACAAGATAAATTATAAAGCTATGTTATAAAACAATTATGATAATCCCTTAAGACACAAACTTTCCATGGTAGTAACTTATTTAGTAGACGAGGGCAACAATATTTTAATCAAAGCTATATATTCTTATTTTCACACACTAGTCTGAACTTATGCATATCATTCATATTTATAAAATAACGTGTCTCTTGATTTCAAGAGGCACCAAGCATGACTTTTGATGTTTTGGATACTAACATTGTGTCTCTTCATATACCTCCTTTCATTCTCCTATGATATGTGTAATAATTATCAATCATGCACTAAATTATATAATCATCAAATAATGTAATAATAAATATCTAACAATATGATATTAAGAGCTATGCTATAGAAACAATATGGTGTGATCTAGTTAAATGTGATATCTTAGTATCAAACCTAATCAACCATTTAATTTGAATAGAATATGACATTCTCAACCATTCTAAATAAACTGTTAAGAATATCAGTTATACCATAAGCATACTCTACATTACAAGCCTTACCTCTAACCACTAAATATATTTTCCCTAGTTAAAATATTTTCTTAATGGATCGTATACTACAAGAAACATAAGAATAAATGTTTTGTTAAGAGCTCCATTCATAGTCATAAAATCCTAGATCCAATGGTACATTTGACATATTCTCTAAAACATAATAGAGTACACATATTATAAATACTAAACATCACACATAATTAACTCAATTAGTACAAATATTTCTTTCCACATAGGTATCACATACTCATTAACAAATATCATTCACCATTATGTAGAAATATCAAATAAATAATCCATAAAAAAATATCCACATTAATAATCCACACAATGAGATAGAGATTGATAGTACCCTTAGGATAGGGAAACATCAATAATACTCCTTAAGGAAGGAATAATTCCATAATATTTCCAAAGTTGAGTGCACCATATAAAGAGTGAAAAGTCTCATGATCCAAATTGTGGATAAATATGATTGCAATTAAAAATTCATATAAATAATGATTGTGACAATATCCCTTCTTTATATACCATCCTTTAATTGTACTTTGGAAATATAACTACTAAACCCTCATCCCACTTATTATTATAATATAATATACTAATATAATAAACCTTGGGTTATCTTTGCCCATGCCAATTATCCATAGTACCCTTATACAATGTAATAGTTTATCCCCTATAACTATTCCTCCAAATTACTAATACTAGTTTGGAATAGTTCACCAACACCTATTTTTTCTTGGATAAAATAACTTCAAATACATGAAATAGTAGTAAGCAAGAGATATCGTGAGTTGTGATAGTATTATATTTAGTGATATTATGGTGGTATTTGGGTGGGATTTATAATCACATATTTTAACAATTTAAATCACATGGAATACCTTTCATCATCAATTTCCCTTATTAGAACAACAAGGGATCCAAAAAAGAGTTTTAAAATGATAAAAAAAGTAAACATATCATGTAATTTTCCCTTGGTATATGATGAATATTCTAACCATGATGCCCTTTTATAGTTAGACTTAAACATGAAATATTATCTAAGGTGTGGATGTTGTTGACACTAATATCCACATGGTGGAATCAATATAATAAAAAATACCATTTTCATAAATATAAAGTCAAACATCAAGGTGGTAAATAATTAACAATACTTGTCTTGGTATCCATATTACATAGTTTTTTTGGAAAAATATTGCTTTTAAACAAATATTATACTTTCTTATAACCTAAAAATAATGGATAACTTGTCAAAACCTTAACTAAATCATGTGGTCCTTAATAATTTGGTTTTTACTCATCCAATAAATAAATATGCTATTTAATATTATATGTAATTTTATTTGATTATATCATGTGAGAACCATGGATGTTTCTTTTATCCATCATCTTTTATACACGTTGTATTCATCATTACATCTTAACACTAATAATTCTCAACATATATTTATTTTAAACAAGTAACCATCGTTAATGAAATTCACAAAACTAATAATATTTATTAATTATCCTCATCAAACAATCTAAATCATAATCATCATTAGCGTTAATCTAACTCTACTATCAAATATCACATCCATCAATAATCATAATCAACCTTATAAAAAAATAATTATCATGATAGTCTAGTTGTTTTACATTTTTGACCAAGCAAGATTATCATTATCTACGTCAGATATTGAAATGATTTGGATACAATATGGACCTATTGTAATCATTATTTGTATATATCATTATCATAATTATAGATCTCATATCATTAATTTAAGAATGTATATTTATACGGGTCATGATAATTTCATATAAAATTCACATTCCTTAAGCAATACATTTATATTGGAACTCATATATTAGGTTTCAAATAATTATTTAATGTTTGTGACCATGTTGACAATATTCTATAAAATATTATATATTAATTTATAACCTTATAGGAATACAAATATATAAACTAGACAATGGTGTCCACTTCCTTCAACATATATCAAAATAATTTTAATTATTCAAAATACTATAATAGGTCATAATTTATTAATAAATATTTTGTAAATCATATAGTTTGTCAATATCCATTGAAAAAGAGATGATGAAATATCATTTCATTAAGATCCATGTTTAAATAAAATTTCACTTTGTTGACATCAACATAGAATTAATTACATGCTCTTGATTTTATTATCATCATCTAACCATTACATAACCAAGAAAAGGAAAGAAATAAAATTTACACTAAAACAACAAGGATGAAGAATTAATGAGTTACTATATTGACCTATTGAGCTATTACTATGTAGAATATCTAGTTTATCTAATCTATGAACAAGCCACCATCATTGTATTAAGTTATCAAACATTTTATATATATATATATATATATATATTTATTGGGATTATGTAAATGCAAAGACAATATATCCCTGCCCTAGAAATTTATAATAAATAAATATCTTGTACGTGATATAGTAACATATATACATAAAAATGTGATGAAACATTATATATAATTTTTCTAAAATTTAGAATAATTATAAAATAGGTAATTTGTGTATCAATTATTATAGACATGTTTATAATATCAAGAATATTGCTCTCAATTTGAATAGTTCTTAATTAATATTTAGTTATAATTTTTTATTGCTTAGTAACACATTATCCTTACATGTTGTCTTTCAAGATTCATTATAATTCAAAATAATCTTCATGATAATGAAATCTCCTCATTGTTGTTATCCTAGTTTTTTCTTTTAAACCATAGCCATTTTTTTCTTTATAAATTTATTTCTTGGGCATTTGCATCTTATTAAATACTTATCATGTATGGTCATCATCAAGTATTAATGCTTGTACATGCTATATATTTAAATTTTTTATATTTAGATCATATTATATAAATTATATTTTTTTTAAATCATATTATTATATTTTTTAAAAGAAAATATTTTATGTAAATATGAATTTAAAATTTTAGGGATAGAAATACTTGGGCTAGAAAATACCTATAGGTTCCACATTGCTTAACCTACAACATTATGAACTCTTGAGGAATAGTTGTTATTTTTTTCCTTTGTTTTCCTTCTGTGTGTCTTGGACAAGATTTAAATTCTACCTTTACTAGAAGAACCACACAAAAAAGAGAAATTTGAAGGGAGTTGCAAATTCAGTTCAATTGCTTGGCTAGATACCTCTATTTATCCACAAAATGACAATGGGTAGGAAAAACAAAATAAAATAGGGAAGATGATTAAATTTCTTAAACTAAATTTTATATGGTGTAATGTAGGTACTCATATACCATTTGTTGGAAATGGACGTTAGATTAGATATGAAGGAATACTAGGAGTATAAATAGAGATATGATATTATGTAGTTATTTATCTAAAATAAGGAACAAAAAAACGTAAAGGAACATAGCCTATAAGGACCTAAGAAAACTCACCAACACGAGATCCTTGGTTATAGATAAAACACAAGTAGGATAAAAAAATAAACATAGAGCTAGAATCATATTTACAACAACATTCAAATCTAGTATCACAACTAGGACTGGGATCACACTTAAATCAAATGGTTTCAAACCATAAGTCTCCACAAGCCTCTCAAGATCACCAAAAGCCAAAAAAAAATTTAGGATCACAAAAAGTCAAAATTTTGTTAGGATTGCATAAGGTCAAACTTTGAATAGGATCATAGAAAGCCAAATTTTTATCAAGATCATAGAAAATCAAACTTCTTCCAAGATCAAAAAAATCTAAACATTTATCAATATTAAAAAATCCAACTTTTTCCAACATCATAGAAATCTAAACTTTTGCTAAGATAACAAAAAACCAAACCTTTTATGAGATCACTCGTGAAACCCAATAGTACACTTAAAAAAACTTATATTTTGTCAAAAATCCAAACCAAAGTTCTAGGGTTATCTAGTGATGCAAATATTTTCAAAGGTGCCAAAATATTCAAAGGCTCTAGAATCTCCATTAGCTGTATTGCTTTTTCTTTCTCCTATGTCATCACATCTTCATTGAAATATCTTATTTGTAATTTTTAAATTGGAATGCTCTCTTCTTAGACCACTATTGGCTAGTGCATCTACTATCTTGTTAAATTCTTAAAAATTTGGGAATATTGCACGTGTGAATTTTCTAATAAATTCTTTAAGTTTTTCCTATATGATATGGATTTGTATTGAACTGATATGTTTCTCCTTAGAGAGAGAATTTATAATTAGGGTAGAATCCCCATATATATACAAGTGTTTTATCCATTTTTATATTCCCAACTTTAGTCCAATATTAAATGTCAACACCTTCACCACATTGTTGGAAGCAATTCCTATGTTGATGTAATAATTAAGCACAAGTGCCTCATGTTCTTTCATGATTAATCTCCACCAGTTGCTATGTCTACATTTGACTTAGACACCCCATCAAAGAACAAATTAGGATAATTTATCTTTGGTGGTGTTATTACTGATACATTTATATTGGTTGAGATGAAAACTTGAAGATATAACTTGTTGAATAGATTAAATTTATACATCTTCAATATTTTTTTCTACTTATGTTTGAAGGTGGTTTAAAATTAGTCACTATATCTCTAATTATTATTTCAATGAACGAGTGAGAATATTATTTTTTCTCCTTCAACTTCAAATATCAATTTGTTCATGTCCTTCCAAGTATCCTAAATAACAAAGAAGGGAATTTATTTCCAAAGAGATTTTATTAATTGATTCCCCTTTAGTTCCCATTTATATTTTAAATACCAATTGATAATATAGTCTTAAACATTCTATGTTACTAACCAAGGAGATCCAAAGTGATGGTTTGTCTTTAACCAAATGAGAGTGGTCATATTGCACTCAAATAATAAGTGGAGCATATTATATTTGTTCTTCATGCTTATCAGACACATATGAGGACTAACATTATTTCCCTTTTGCAAGTTATCACCTATGAGAATATTTTTCTACAAAACCAACAAAGAAAAGACTTGAATCCTGGGTGGTAATTTTATATTTCAAATTGATAACAATATTTTATTGGGAACTCCATCCAGTTGCATCTATGTACCTACCTAAACTATATATTCACCTAATTTATTTATTTATCCATAAATAAGTTGATCTAAACTCTATTATCTTAGTAGTTTCATGTTATAGTTTTTCTTGAAATATTTACATTCTACTATTAAGGGTGATGGCAATGGGATATATCTCCATTCCACTTTGTTGTTATAGCAATACAAAACTTCATTAAACTTTAAAATCTACGATTAATGTATCTTTTATTTGAGAAATAAGGTACAACTACTTAGTAAAGGAAGGTTTTCCAAGTATTGGATCATTCTATAATTCTACTTGAGATCCTATATAGGATCAATTACTTGTATTCTATAATATATTTTTATATTAGAGAGGGTCTAAATATTGTGTTCATATTTATCATTAGATGCATTCCTATCCTTAATTCTACATATTGAGCTTTTAAAATCCCTTTTCATTGGAATTCAAGAGGCTAAGATAGATACCACATGATTTTTTTCTAGTTCCTTGCTCATGATTTTTGCTCATATTATTCCTATTCCCCCTTAATTCATTCTTATAGCAATAAAATCCCATTTTACTAACTGAAACTTTTTTTCCATTCTATTTACCTCCTTGCCAAAGGCAATTTATGATCAAACCATAAAATGCTTTTAGAACAATCTTAGTAAATTGATATGATAATATCATGTGAGAATCATGCATGATATTTTTTTCCATCATATTGTATCCCAATTTTATTTCAAATTTATATCTTAAAACAAATAGTTCTCAATATATATCTATATATCTATTTTAAACAAGTAACCATCATTAATGAAATTCATTTCTCTAATAGTATTCTTTAATTATCCTCATAAATAAATATAAATAATAATCATCATTAGTAACCATACAACTCTACTATGAAATATGACATCCATATATAATCATAATCGACCTTAGAATCAAATTTTTATCATAATGGTTCAATGCATTTTAGATTTTTTAACTAGTCAATTCAGATGATCATTATCTACCTCAAAGAATAGAATGATTTGGATACACTATGGATATATTATAATCCTTATTTGTATATAGCTTTATCATAATTTTAGATATCTTATCATTAATTAATGAATATAGAGTTTTGTGGATCATGAAAATTCTATCTAAAATTTGTATTCCTTAAACAAGGCATTTCTATTGGACCTCATATATTAGGTTCCAAGGAATTATTTAATGTTTGTGACCATTTTGATGATAATTTATATAATATATTATATAAATTAATAACCTTGTAGGAATACAAGTATAAATTAAAGAGTGGTTTCCAGTTCCTTCAAGATATATTTAAATCTTTTCAATTATTCTAAATACTCTAGTAGGCCATCATTTATTTACTTTTTGATATATAATTTTGTAGCTCATAGATGGTATCTAGAGCCATTGAAAAAGATATGATTAACATATCATGAAGATCCATGTTTAACTAAAATTTCACTTTTTTAACATCAACATAGAATTTATCATATGCTCTTGATTTTATTATCATAATTTGAGCAGTAGATAACTAGAAATAAAAGAAAATATTAAATATATGTTACTATAATAACAAGGATGAAGATCCAATGAGTCACTCAGTTGAGAAAACCATCATCATTGTCTTAACTTATCAAATATTTTATAAATGTATTTTGGCATCATGTTAATGCAAAGACATTATATCGCTATCCTAGAACTCTAGGATTAAGATATTGGACATGATATGGTAACATATATACATAAAAATGTGATGAGATATTAATTATAACTTTTCTAATATTGAGAATAATTGTTTAAAATATGTAATCTTTGTATCCATTCTTTTATCACATATTTATATTAACAATTTCAATATTCCTTAATTGATATTTAGTTATGATTTTGGTATCACTTGGTAACACCTTATCATTGCATGGTTTTTCTAAGATTCATTGTAATTTAAAATGACCTTCATGATAATAAAATCTCCTCATTGTTGTTCTTCTAGTTTGGTCTTTTGGACCATGGTTAATTTTTTCTTTATAAATTCATTTCTTGGGCATTCACATATTATGAAAGACTTATCATATATTGTCATCATGAAGGATTAATTTTTGCATATATCATATATTTAAAATATAAATATTTAAATCATGTTATATAATTTATATCTTCAAAAAATCCACATAAAATATTTTATATAATTATAATTTTAAAATTTCGTATATCTTTATTTATTATTTTAATTGACTTTAAAATAATATTATAATTAATAATTTTTTTATACTAAATATATATAATTTGATATAAATAAAATTATTTAATGTAATACAACTATAATATCAATAGGTTACATATAAATAATATTATTTTAATATATATTTAAAAAATCAATTAATATAATAATGGTTAGAGTGTGTAGGGAGTGAGTGTAGTTGGAAACAAGTGTGTGAGTTAAGATCAAGGAGGAAGTACAAGTAAGAAGTAGAAAGCAAAGTGTGATCAAGAAAAAAGTGTCACTTCTTGTTTCAAATTTTAGGATAATTTAAAGGATTTGGTTAAAGAAAATCTAGGAAGGAGTGCAAGCTAAGAGCAAATGTGAACCACGAGGAATTGTGAGCCAAGATTCAATCATGGATAAAGAGCGATGAATTCATAGAGTGCATTAATTCTTCAAATCCTTACCAAGAATGAGTGGATCATTATTTCTATAAAATTACTAAAATAGAGGAACATTGGGAAAAAGAAGAGATAAAG
The DNA here is from genome assembly GCA_028583015.1 of Wollemia nobilis. Classification (NCBI taxonomy): domain Eukaryota; kingdom Viridiplantae; phylum Streptophyta; class Pinopsida; order Araucariales; family Araucariaceae; genus Wollemia; species Wollemia nobilis. The sequence continues at coordinate 4,592,494 of JAQPPZ010017107.1, read as the reverse complement.
GCAATTGTGAGCCAAGATGGAGTGCAAGCTAGATGTGAGTGTGAGGTAGGATATACTGCAATTTGGGAGAAAATGCAATCCTATAGGGAGTAAAAACTAAGAGGGAGTATTTGAAGAGCATAAATTCTTCAAACCCCTACCACAAATACATGGAACATTATTTCCAAAAAATTGTTGAAGTGAAGGAACGTTGAGAAAAATAAGAGACTAGAAAAATTATGAGTTAGGAGAGAGTAGAAGCTAGGGGTAAGTGCAATGTAGGAAAGAGTGCAATTCAAGAGTGAATGAAAGTTGAGAGGTAGTGTGAACCAAAAGGGAGTGCAAGCCAAGAGCGATTTGTTAGAATATATTACATTATTTGATATATGATAATATCAAGAGTTCCTTAGATAGATGCCAATATAAGAAGATTAAAGGTTATTTTATAAAGCTATATTGTTAACACAAAGTTTTATGTTTCAATAAGTTTATCATACAATATAATTCTATAGTTGTTTTGTTTTGTTGAATATTGTAAGTTTCATCTTGTTTCTCATATTATCTCATATTATTTTGGTTACATTATTATTTGATATTATGATATTGTGGCTATCATATATTTGATCATGTGGAAATTATCCATGAGTTTTATAGTAATATTAAGGATTTGAAAAACATTAGTGGTATCTAAGATTTCAACAAGAATTTTCTTGCATATGGTTGTATTTATTTATCTACAGGTTATTATTGATTCAGGTCTTTAAGATAGATTTGAACATTGATATTGATATAAAGGATAGAGACCCTTTAGAGAAATAGGTCCATAGTGGAGATTTATGGCACTTATTTGTAAAAATAAGGGTCCATATATATAATATAAGACCCATATTAAAGGAGTGAAAGGAGGCTTGAAGAAGGTTTGCAAAGAAACATATAAATAGACTCAAGAAGCCAATATAGAAGATAGACCATTAGAAAGAGGCTTGAAAGAGGTAACCAAACATAAGTGGAACAAAGCTTGAATAAAAAGAAAACTCAAAGATAGAGAAAGAATAGCATTTAGCCAAACTATATTAGCTTAAAGAATTAGCTTGAGAAAGAAAAAAGAATACGTTATTCAGTTAGTGCACTGAAATATAAGGTTACAAGTTGCAGGTTAAGAGCTACGCACCATGATGAGTATTATCTAAGTAATAGAAGCCAAGAAAAAAAGTAACCATGGAATGTAAGTAACAAGGTTAAAACTGAAAGATATAAAGTGCATTGAATTAGAAGTAAAAATAACAAGGATGAGAGTAGCAAGGAATGTGAGATAAGGTAAACTCAGAAATATAGTGACCTAATCATCCTTGAAGAGTCTTTGAAATAAAATAACAACCATCATCCAAGGTTTGAAAGCTAGTGCAGTAGCAAAAAATATCCATTTTGTATAATGAGTGTAGTAACACCCGATACATAAGTGTAACAGTTGAGAACAAGCATAGTAACACCCGAGATAGAAGTGCAACAGTCAATTTTGAGGTGAAAGTGCAATAGTCATGTTTGGAGAGTAAGGAAAATAGCAAGCATAGGAAAAATTTTAATAGTTGAGGTTGGAGAACAAGCATAATATTCATAGCCTAAGAATGAAGGGTAGAAAACATCAAAAGAGACTTGTAGTAAGAAACTAAGAAAATTTCACTACATGGAAGTCATTGACTAATGAAGCATCATTGAGAAAAGTGTAATGTTCAATGTGAAAGGAAGAGGTATCATATACTTGGAATATTCAATGTCTACATGCTCAAAAATGATCATCCATTTGGAGATGTAATATTGAAGTATTATATGCCTAAAACTTAATGTTTCATCTCCTAAAATTAAATGCCATACTATAGAGTTGTGATTAAAAGAACTTCAATGTTAGAAATCAAATCAAAGTGAAGAGCCTAAATAGTAGTAAAAAAAACTAAAGAGTAGTTTGTGCGAAGATGAAGAGTAGATAGAAGACCCATAATGTATCAAATGAATATGAGTGCAAAATAATTAGGTTTTATTTTATTTTAAACATTTGAAGGTTTAAATTATTAAAGGATTGATTTATTTATGGTTATAATTAGAGATAACTTTCTTATGATTAATTATCAAACTAAATGGAGAGATATGTAGGACTATGGTTGAAAAAATTTAAGAGTTATAGGGTTATTGATAATTTTTATATTTAATGTTTTTTAATTAAAGAATGGAGTCATAAGAACTAGTTTATTTAAAGGTTTTTGAAGTTTATATAGTTTGTTTTTTCCTTGAATTTTTTTTTAAAATATTTGTAAATTTAACTATCTGGGAGTCAAAAAGAGTTCAACATCAAGTTTAGGAATTTTTAATTTGTGATTCTTATTTTCTAAACATTATGGAGACATAAATAATTCTACTTAAGGTTTTTTAATCTAATGAGATATGAGATTTACTACTCTATCTAAACCTAGAATTTATTATGGAATATTGGTATATTGATTCTAGAGCTAGTAGGCATATGACTAGAAATAAACAATGGTTTAACAAATAGAAAAGGAGAAATTAATAATGTGTTATATGTTCCAGGATTAACTACAAATCATATTTCAGTCTCTCAACTTATGGATAAAAATTTGATAGTAGAATTCATTATTAAAGGAAAGAAACAATGTCATATTATTAAGTGATAAAAAATGATAGCTTCAATATCTTATAAGGACAAATTTTTTACTCTAGATACAACAATAAATGTGGCTCTTTTAGCAAGAATACCTGAAACTAAATAACTTTGGCATAAAATATTAGGTCATACAAGTGCATCATCATTGAATGAAATTCCTAAATATCAAATGTTAGAAGGATTACAAAAAATGTCTTGGAAATCTATAGTTTACCTAGAACATCTAGCATGAAAACAACTTAAAATTTCTTTTGAGCTTCAACAACATGAAACTCAAAAACCATTAGAACTAGTATATATAGATTTATGTGGTCCAATGAATGTTACTAGTATTGGAGGACAAATATTTTCATCTATTTATTAATAAGTATTCTAGAAAAATATGGGTATACTATATTAAATACAAATATGAAGTATTTAGTTGTTTTAAACAATTTAAACTTCTATTTGAAAAAGAATTATGAAATATTATAAAAAATCTTAGTTCAGATAGAGGAGGTATTTTTTGTCATGATAATTCAATTATTCTAAGAGAATGAAATAAAAATGTAACTCACTATAGCATATTCACCATAAAAAAAATGGTATTGTAGAAATAAGGAATAGATCTATCATGCAAATGATTAGATGCATGTTAAAAGAAGCATATATTAATCATCAGTATTGGGTAGAAGTTGTTAAAACATCTATATCTTTACAAAAGAGATTGCCTAAATAATACTCAAGAATGTTACACCAGAAGAAGTATGGTCAAGAAGAAAACCAAGTGTAAAATGGTTAAGAGTGTTTGGGTGTAGATATTATATGCATATTCTAAAACAAAAAGGAGAAAAAAAGATGACAAATAATGTGTGGCATATTTCTTACTTATGATGTTCAATCTACAAGATATAGAATAATTGATCCAACAACTATATACATATATATAAGTAGATATTTAATGTTTGATAAAAACCTTCAAGCTACTATAAAGGAATAAAAGTTGATTTAGATATTGTTCTAAATTTTCTAGAAGAAACCTCATGAGATGAAGATGCAAAATCTCAAGATGAACAAAATGAAAATACAAATATTCCTAAAATTTATAGATAAAAGAACCTATGTGACTTATAAATACACTTAGAGACTCAAATATAGAGCAAATGTTGGATCTTACTTCTACAAGACATCAATATTGCAGTCTTATTAGAATGAACAAAATATTATTAGGTTCTATGGTAGAACCCACATCTACATTACAAGCATTAAATAATCCAAAATGGAAGGCAACTATGAAATTAGAATGTACATCATTATGGAAAACTAAAACATGTAATTTAGTTGAGATGCCTCTAGGAAATAAAATAGTTGGTTGTAAATGGGAATATAAGGTCAAATAGAAAGCATATGATTCACTTGAAAAATAAAAGACTCAATTAGTATCAAAAGGGTATACAAAAAAAAAAGGAACTGATTATGAAGAAACTTTTGTACTAACAACAAGGATGACTACTATTATAACTATTTGTACTCTAGCAACACACCATGGATGGTTTTTCATTAAATGGATGTAAAAAATTCCTTTCTTAATGTTGATCTTAAATAAGAAGTTTGTATGTCACAATCAGAGGGATTTGTAATTAAGAGACATGAACACAAAGTATCTAAGTTAAAAATTTTGTATATGGTCTAAATCAAGCTTTGAGAGCATTGCATACAAAGATAAATAAGTATTAACTACAACACAACTTAAATAGAAGCTTGTTAGATCCAAATCTCTACACAAAAAAATGGTTGGAAATGATATAATAATGCTTAAAGTGTATGTTTATGATATAGTAATTACAAAAAGTTCAAAAGGCTTAATAGATGAATTCAAAAGGAATCTTGAAAAAGGATTATAAAATGACTGATTTAGGATACATGCATTATTGTCTTGGTTTAGAAATCAATCAAAATAAATATAATATTACAGTAACACAAAAAAAGTATGAAAAATATTTACTTGAGATATATAAAATAAATAATTGTAAGACCAGGGACTACAACTATCCATATATCATGAAACTTCCTTTGTTTCAACAACAACCTACCCTTAATTGATTGGAAGACTTCTATATTTGACAAATACATTTTCAAATATAGTTTTTATTGTAAATTATCTCTCAAGGTTTATGCAAGAACCTAGAAGAATACATTGCAAAGCTACAAAAATAATATTTCAATATATCAACAAGACTACAAATTATGGGCTTACATATAAAAAGGATGATAAAATATTTTTGTGTACAAGGATACTCAAATTATTTTGGATCTATAGATGATAGAAAATCAACCTTAGTATATATTTTTAATCTTGGTTCAGGGTCAATATCATGGTACAGTAAAAAACAACATGCAATAACACTTTCATCTAAAAATATAGAATATCATGCAACAAAGGATGTAGTTCATGAAGCATTATGGTTACAGTAGATACTATCAGATATAAGAATAAAATTAATTCCAATAATAAATTGTGATAATCAAGTAGTATTAAATCTAATAAAAATCCAATCATACATGAAAGGACCCAATATATTGAAGCTAGATATCGTTTTATCAAATATTGTTTTTAGATTCATCGTATCAAGTTAAAACACATTGCTATATAATAATAGATTACATATATTTTTATGAAATATTTGGATCAAAATAAGTTTTAGATATTTGGAGATCATCTATGTATATCAAGAGATATTTACATCAAATAATTTAATATAGGGGGTTCTAGAGTATATTAGATTATTTGATATATGAGAATATCAAGAGTTCCTTAGTAGGTGTCAAAATAAGAAGATCAAAGATAATTTTGTAAAGCTAAATTATAAACACAAATTTCTATGTTTCAGTAAGTTCATCATACAATAGAATTCTATGGGTTGTGTTGTTTTGCTGAATATTGTAAGTTTCATTTTGTATCTCATATTATTCTGGTTAAATTATTATTTGATCTTAATATATTATGGCTATCATATATTTGATCCTATGAAAATTATCCTATGAGTTTTACATTAACATTAAGGCTTTGAGAACCATCACGAGCGCTATTATGGAAGGAAAGTCATATTTGAAAGCCCTAATGGGAAGTTAGGATGCCCTAGCTAGAAATAAATATACCCTAGTTGGAAGTATAGAGGCCCAAGTTGGAGATAAGCAAAAGAAAGAATACATGGCAAGCTCAATCTAGTGTAACATATGTTACATTAGAATTAAATATCAAGGATGAGATGATTGAGCATGATATAATAATTTTTAAAAACAAAGGATAAATATGTAATTTCCATAGATAATGGCCAATATTTTTGGATATTCAAATTTGGATCAAGTGGAAGTGGGGATTAAATTTTAATTATTTTGTGACTTTCCTTCATAAAGTTTTTATCCTCATTATATTTTACAATTTAAAAATTAGGGATAAAATAATGGTTGGTAGCCCATGGTTTAGGGGAAGAGATGTACTTACCTTGATACCATGGAATACATTTTTGTTGTTGAGGTAGAAACTATTAAGAATAATATAATGTGGGTTAGGTTTTTTGGACTTCCATTTCAGATTATAAATAAGTATATTTTGAATAATATTTAAGAAAACCTAAGGGGATTCACCAAGGAAAGACAAGTTACTAAGGATTGAAAGCATGCTATATACTCGAATATGTGTTGTTATGGATATTTTAAAACCTTTGCCACATTCCATTAAGATTATATCTTAATCAAGAGAATGGAACCAACAAGTAGATTATGAATATATCATATTTTTTTGCCATAATTGTTATGATATTAGACACATGGAAAGAGTTTGCAAAGTGAAAACTATGAAGAAAGAGATAAAAAAATCTAGCCATGAGAAAAACTTCAAGATGAAGCAAGGAAATTATATACTAACTAAAATTGGATTATATCAAGGATATTCCACTCCAAAAGAAGAGGTAAAGAAAACCTATCTACACTATCATTTGGTAAGTTTAGAAGGAATTAAATATGCAAATTAATATGTGGAGATAAATCCAAAAACAAAGAGAGTAAAGGAGGTACGCTTATTCTAGGTAAATCATCTTCATTTTCCTCAAGTATTATAGTATCATCTCCAACTAATAAAGTGGTCAAGATATTATCCCTTGCAATTTTCAAGAGCATAATAATAAATAAATGAGGTTGTAGGAAACCCATAATCATTTAGGGTTTTTAGGGTAGAATAAAAAGGTAATTGCTACAAGAGATCATCCTTGCACTTTAGGGTTTCCATGGAAACATAAAGAAGATTGTACTTTTGAGATTATTCCTTACTCAATAGATCCTTCAAAATAAGGAAAACCTAAAGATGATAGGCCTTACTATGAGCAGTATGAGAATATTAAAGATATTGATAAATATGAAAGTATTGCTAAGAATTAATAAAGATAAGAAGACCCAAGAAGAAAAAACAAAGAGAAAAAAGAAACTCAAAGGGATATTAATATAGGAGAACAAAAGAAAATATCACAAGCATTAATAAGAAGTGGGGCTAAGCCATAAATAAAATAAATAATAATAAAGAAAATAATATCTTGATATATTAAAGGAATGAATAAGAACCCTACAAAAGTATTAATAAATTGTGAGGTTTTTATAAAAAATATATTTATAGATATAGAAGTTGGACAACAAATATTTAGCCATTCGTGGTGTTGAATTTATTCTTAACATAATTTAAATTTTCGAAGGGATTTGAAATAAAAGGAGTTGACTATATAAACTTAGCAATTTGAGGAAAATGGAGATTATCTTTGATAGAAAGGAAAATGAATAATATCTCTTATAGAATGCTAAAGTTGGATATGTTGTAATTAACTTGTTAGAAATGTAATGAGGGCCATGTAATATTTTATTTTTGTAGTAGGAATGGTCCCCAATAGAGGTCACACATAGTTTATTAAAAAAATCATTAAATATAATTAAAAAAACTCATTATAAATTGTATATGTTCTATGTAATAATTTTTTTGAATTTACATGGTGGAATTCATAGCCGCAATGAATTTGAGTAGGTTGTCTGGATTTTATGGCTACCATAGTATTTTGCACTATCCACCTCGAAATCTACCACACAGTTCTTTGCGCAATCTGCCCCTATAACCACCATTCCATAATATTTTTAAATCTTTTACGTCATTGAAAGAACTAGGAAAGTGACAAGCATTCAGTCTAATGAGGCCCGAGATTTGAACCTTGGACCTCCACCCCCCTTATAGGGTTTGTTCTAACCAATTGGTCTATACATTAAACTCACATTCTATGTAATATTAAATAATAAACATAGTAATAATATTGTAAGTTTTATCTCATGTCTCATATTATTATGGTTATATTATTATTTGATTTTAATATATTATGGCTATCATATATTTTATCCTATGGAAATTATCTTGTGAGTTTTACTTCAATATTAAGGCTTTGAAAATCGTCACGAGCTCCATTAGCTATTATGGAAGGAAATTCATATTTAAAATCCCTAATGGGAATTTAGGATGCCCTAGCTAGAAATCGAGATACCCTAGTTGGAATTATAGATGCCCAAGTTGGATATAAGCAAAATATTGAATACATGGCAAGTTCAATCTAGGTAGCACATGTTGCACTAGAAGTAAATATCAAGGATGTGATGATTTATCATGATATAATAGTTTTTAAAAATAGAGGGTAAATATGTAAGTTCCATAGACCATGACAAATATTTTTGGAGATTCAAAATTGGATCAAGCGGAAGTGGGGATTGAATTTAAATTATTTTGTGACTTTTCTTCATAAATTTTTGCTCCTAATTATTTTTTTCCAATTAAAAAATTAGAGATAAAATAATGGTTGGTGGCCCATAGTTTAGGGGAAGAGATGCACTTTATCTGAGACGTGGAATGGATTTTTTTTTTGAGGTAGAAACTATTAAGAAGCTTGTAATGTTGGGTAGGTTTTTAGGACTTCCATATTATATTATAAATAAGGATGTTTTGAATAATATTAAAAAAAAAAACTAAGGGGATTCACCGAGTAAGGACAAACTACTAAGGAGTGAAAGCATGCTATTACTCGAATATGTGTTGTTATGGATATTTCTAAACCTTTGCCACATTCCATTAAGATTATATCTAAATTAAGAGAATGGGACCAACAAGTATATTACAAATATATCATATTTTTTTGCCATAATTATTATGATATTAGACACATGGCAAGAGTTTGCAAAGTGAAAACTATGAAGAAAGATATAAAAAATCTAGCCATGAGATAAACTTCAAGATGAAGCAAGGAAATTATACACTAACAAATACTGGATTAGATCAAGGATATTCCAAACCAAAATAAGAGGTAAAGAAAACATATCTACACTATCATTTGGTAAGTTTAGAAGGAATTAAATATATAAAATAATATATGAAGATAATTCCTAAAATAAAGAGAGTAAAAGAGGTCAATTTTATTCTAGGTACATCATCTTCATTTTCCTTAAGTATTATAGAATCCTCTCCAAATAATAAAAGTGAAATTGGTGAAGATGTTATCCCTTGCACTTTTCAAGAGCATAATAATAAATAAATGAGGTTGTAGGAAACCCGTAACCATTTAGGGTTTTTAGGGTATAATAAAAAGGTAACTAATACAAGAGAGCATTTTTGTACTTTAGGGTTTCCAAGAAAATATAAATAAGATTGTATTTTTTAGGTTATTCCTTGCACTTTATATCCTTCAAAACAAGGAAAACCTAAAGATGATAAGTCTTACTATGAGCAGTATGACAATATTGAGGAGATTGACTAATATGAAAGTATTGTTGGGAATGAAAAAGAGAAGAAAACCCAAGAAGTAAAAATAAATAGAAAATATAATCTCAAAGGAATATTAATATAGGAAAACAAAATCAAATATCACAAGTGTTAACAAGAAGTGGAGCTGAACCACAAATAAAAGTAAAAATAAATAATGAAAATAATATCTTGAAATATTAAGGGAATGAATAAGAACCCTAAAAAAGGTATTAAGAAATTGTGAGGTTGTTATAAACAAGATATATATATATATATATAGAAGTTGGGCAAAAAATATTCAGCTCGTTGTGTTTATTTTCATCTTAACATAACTTAAATTTTGGAAGGCATTTGAAATAAAAGAAGTTAATTATGTAAACTTAGCAATTTGAGGAAGATGGAGAATATCTTTGATAGAAAGGCAAATGAAGAATATCTCTTATATAAAGGTAAAGTTGAATATGTTTTAATTAAATTTTTATAAGTATAATGAGAGCCATGGAATATTTTGTTTTTGTAATGGGAATGGTCCCCAATAGAGGCCGCATATAGCTTATTTAAAACAAAATCATTAAATATAATTAAAAACTCTTTATAAAGTGTATATATTCTATGTAATATGAAATAATAAACATAGTAATAATATTGTATATTTCATATTGTATCTCATATTATCTCATATTACTCTGGTTACGTTATTATTTGATCTTAATATATTATGGCTATCATAAATTTGATCCTATAGAAATTATTCTATGAGTTTTACATTAATATTAAGGCTTTGAAAACCATCAAAAGCTCCATTAGTTATTATAGAAGGAAATTCATATTTGAAATCCCTTATGAGAAGTTAGGATGCCCTAGCTAGAAATCAAGATACCCTAGTTGAATGTATAGAGGCCCAAGTTGGAGATAAGAAAAATATTGAATACATGGCAAGTTCGATCTAGGTAACATATGTAAAAGTAAATATTAAGGATGAGATGAATGAGCATGATATAATAGTTTTTACAAATAGATGGTAAATATGTAAGTTTCATAGATCACGGTCAAGATTTTTGGAGATTTAAAATTGGATAAAGTGGAAGTGGGGATTGAAATTAAATTATTTTCTGACTTTTCTTCATAAAGATTTTTTCCTCATTAATTTTTTTCAAATTAAAAAATTAGGGATAAAATAATGTTTGGTCACCCATGCTTTAGGGGAAGAGATGCATTTTATTTGAGACCATGGAATGAAATTTTTTTGTTGAGGTATAAGCTATCAAGAATCTTGTATTGTGGGTTAGTTTTTTTTGGACTTCCATATCATATTATAGATAAGGATATTTTGAATAATATTTTAAAAACCTAAGGGGATAAACCAATGAAGTACCAACTACTAAGGAGAGAAAACATGCTATATAATCGAATATGTGTTGTTATGAATATTTCTAAACCTTTGCCACATTCCATTAAGATTATATCTAAATCAAAAGAATGGGACCAAAAAGTAGATTATGAATATGTCACATTTTGTTGCCATAATTGTTATGATATTAGACACCTAACAAGAGTTTGCAAAGTGAAAACTATGAAGAAAGTTATAAAAAATCTAGCCATGAGATAAAATTCAAGATGAAACAAGGAAATTATACACTAACTGAAACTGGATTAGATCAAGGATATTCCACTCCAAAATAAGAGGTAAATAAAACCTATCTACACTATAATTTGGTAAATTTATAAGAAACTAAATATGGAAAATAATATGTGGAGATAAATCTAAAAGCAAAGAAAGTAAAATAGGTCAAGTTTATTCTAGGTAAATCATCTTCATTTTTCTCAAGTATTATAGAATCCTCTCCAAGTAATAAAAGTGAAAGTGGTGAAGATGTTATCCCTTGCACTTTTCAAGAGCATAATAATAAAGAAATGAGGTTTTAGGAACCCCAAAACCATTTAGGGTTTTTAGGGTAGAATAAGAAAGTAATTTCTATAAGAGAGCATCCTTGCGCTTTAGAGTTTCCAAGGAAACATATTGAAGATTATATTTTTGAGTTTATTCCTTACACTTACTTCAAAACAAGAAAAACCTAAAGATGATAAGTTTTACTATGAGAAGTGTGAGAAGGTTAAAGAGATTGATAAAGATCAAAGTATTGTTGGGAATGAAAAAATAAGAAGACCCAAGAAACAAAAACAAAAAGAAAAATAAACTCAAAGGGATATTTATATAGGAAAATAAAAGCAAATATCACAAGCGTTAAAGAGAAGTGGAGCTAAACCACAAATAAAATTAAAAAATAATAATGAAAATATTAAATTAAAAAATAATAATGAAAATAACATCTTGAAATAATAGGGGAATGAATAAGAACCCTAAAAAAAAGTATTAAGAAATTTTGAGGTTGTTATATAATATATTTATAGATATAGAAGTTGGGTGACAAATATTTAGCCATTCGTGGTGTTGAATTTCATCTTAACATAATTTAAATTTTGGAAGGCATTTGGAAAAAAATAGTTGATTATGGAAACTTAACAATTTAAAGAAGATGGACAATATCTTTGATAGAAAGGCAAATGAAGAATATCTCTTATAGAAAGGTAAAGTTGGATATGCTTTAATTAAATTGTTAGAAATGTAGCTGTAGACACCAAAACAGCACCAATCCGATTATGTGACTGCAAACACTAATCGCTTTGACAAACACAGCCCCCGGGGCAGCCCTCAGAGGTCAAACAGTGGTCCTAACCACTTTCATAGCAATTTTGTAAGGTCAAGAGGCAATTTGGCACATTTAGGCACTTTGCTCAGTATTCGTCTCACCCAGGGACGAATTCAAAATGGAATCCGTCTCACCCGGGGACGAATTCTGAATTCGTCTCTGGTAGGGACGAATTCTGAGTTTAACGGGCAAAAAGAAGAATGGCGCCAAGTGGCAGCCCAGGACAGTCAGTTGATGACTCCTGCCTCGCACGCGTGTGTGGGTGGACAGATAGGCCGTTAGAGGACTGTCACAAGGGCAGTTATGAAAGCCCAAGTCATGGAGGACTCCCCTCCCTCATGGGAAGACATGACTGCCACATGGCACCTATGACCAACACATGGCACTTATGCTTCCCTCTCAAAAGAGACCCCATGGGTCTATAAAAGGTGGGACTTTTCTCACCCAAAAGGATAGATTGGAGGCGATTTCAAGCAACGAAGTGTTGTCCGATTGAATACCCACTTGCATCCTTTTGATTCACCTTCTCACATCCACTAATCTCTTTCGCAAGGGAGGTTATTGGGTGGCTTTTGGAAGCGTGGATCCAACCCAAATCCAACATTTGACCACCTTACACCACCAATTTGCAGACATCCCAATCCTAAGAGGTTTTGGGCCCATCCCTAGTGGATTGGCGCCGAGATCAAGTGCCAACGGTGGGAGGCCCACTTGGGCACCCCCGCACTTTCTAAGTTTTATTCTAAAAGCATTCTAGATTATTGTTTCATGTTGCATCTCATGTTATTCTATTTGGTTAACTCATAGCTTCAATTTCATAACATTTTGATCAGATTTTATCATGCCTTTTGTCGCTTTGTTGTCCTACTAACTTGCAGGTGGCGATATCGAATTCCCGAGGATAGAGGCCAAATTGGGAGAATCCGACCATCTGGGTCATCCCAAAATGGCCCCAATTACATAACCCCTCTATTTTCAGGTGTTTTGGAGGTCTCGAGATTCGACATTGGAGCAGTATCGCTTCGGCTTTTCCAACACAGTAGAATTCGTCCCACCCGGGGACGAATTGCGATCGAGATTCGTCCTGCCCAGGGACGAATTCCAGGTGAAGGCAGATTGGCCGATTGTCTCAATGGCAATGGCCCTCCGGTGATATCTTCTGTCCTCTGTCGGGTTTTCAGGCCATTTGGACTCACTTTACTCTATTGTTTTGGACAAATGTTTTGCATGCATCTTTTGGCGATTTTAGAGAACAAACACTTCTTATTTGCAGCAAGTGCTACTGACATCTTTGTTGTTTCTTTGTTCACAGGAGGAGCAGCAGAGGTTAAGGACTCATCAACATCAGCGGCGGCATCATCTTGGCCCGCCCATTTCAAGTGTGGGCACGCGAAAAGAGGAACCTTAAGTCTCGATTGTAATCAAATTCTTTTAACGCTCCTAGCCCCTGAAAAGGGAGGAGGCGTATTTGTAACATAGATCAAGAGAGTTTAATGAAAGGGCTGTGTTTTCTCCATTTGCTTGTATCTCATTTCAATGCGTCTCTTTCATTTCATGCATTCTACATTTCTAGGACTTAAGCGTATTTGATTTTGAATGCATCGCAATTAGTGTTTCCTTCGCCCGAAATCTCGTGCTTTCAGTGGCGATCACGGTGGGACTCTGTTCCCTGGTTTTTAAGATCACAGAAACTGATTAAATTTTTGTGTTTTGTGCTTGACAGGTACATTTTTTTGTTGCAGACTGTTATTCGTCTCTGACTGTGACGAATTCTTTACTGTAATTCGTCTGACCCTGAGACGAATTCAAATTCGTCTCTGGCAGGGACGAATTCTGTTCTGCAATTCGTCTCACAGAGGGACGAATTCCTGCCTATGGATTTTCAGAGCAAAAATTCAGAAGCAACCGGTCCAGCAGAGAAGAGGTAGGGATTTTTATAATCTCTGTTAAATTTCCTATTTCTGTTTCTGTTTCTTTGATTGTTTTCATTTTATCCTGCATTGCTTAGGGAAAGTCATTTATGCTTGTTTCATTTTCGTTAAATAAAATGAATCCCACACACTTCACGCAATAATTTTAAACCAAGGAGCTGGTCGTAAGACCCCAGCCCTTGAGCAAGACCAACGGTGGGTTCATCACCACCTTGGCTTAGCTTTGCATCCATTTCCCCGATTGTCCACTGTTGTTAGGCGTAAATCCTGATGAAAGCTGACCGAGTGTCGCTGGGGTGATTCCCATGCGCGCGAGGATAAGTCTTCTATGGTAGGTGTCATTAACAGGACAATCCCCCTTCCGTACCGCCTACGTACCATGTACCTTCTGCTCTCACGTACCTATAGTCTCCCTCTCGTAAGGGCGGGTATATAGAGAGGTTGGTATATCGGCCTGGTTGGTATATTGAAGGGGCGACCATTTTGGGAGTTATATGAGCCTTCATTATGCATTTAAACGTTCTTCAAAAACATTCAAAAACAAAACAAAACATCAAAATGCACTAAACCAGTTTAGGACACACCATTAATCCTTAAAAGAGATAATCACGGTTTTTGTATGTGTGTGTTCATTTCTGCTTAGTGTAGACAAAAAGAAAATCATCATAAACAAAAGATAAAAATCTATCCCCCCCCAAACCCCAACGTTTGGGGGCGCCCTCTATTTAGATAGTAGAGAAGCATCGCAATGGTGTACACCCGTAGCCAAGCCCAATCAAGGGCAGAAGCTCTGGAAGGTACACAAGAAGCAGGCACAAGTCACCTTCGCTTCAATCCTGAGGACTTGGTCATACCGCCTTATCGGTCTAGCCTACAAAAGAATCCATGTCAAAATCCTCGGTGGGGTATGCCCATTCAAAACAGCCCCTTTCGGGAAGACGCTTTACATGTAGACCTTGATGTAAACAGAGAATCGCCTTCTGAGGTTAGACATGAGTGGCCACAGCGTGATGAAGCGCTAGAGAGGCACACTGTCCATTTGGAGGGACAACGTGGATATGGCGTCCCTTCTTTACCTCCCATCAGGACAGAAAGACAAAATCCAGAGCGCAGGGCTCTTCACACAGGGCGAGCTCACTCCGCCCGCCCCTTTCACACCCATGAAAGGGAGTACGAGGAAGATCATCGCATTCCTCAGAGACAACATACAGCGTGGGAACCTTGCGCTTCTGCACCAGCTGGATATCATGATCATACATCGAGGCCAGAGCCTCGAGTAAATGTCGCCTACCTCGACAGAGGGAAGCGACCCATTGAAATTTTAGATCATCAAGATCGAGGCAAACACATAGGAGAAACATTCGAACCTCCTCGAGCAAAATAGGGTAGACCAAATTGACCCGATAATCGCCAGACATGCCAATCGTCAAGCCCAAATCATGCGACTTAAACAAAGTCATCGGAGGATAGAGTATCGACACCGCTTGGATAGAGAGCGCATGCAACGCGAAGCGGATGAGTTACGCTATGAACTACCTGAGAGGGGGCCAACCCCTCGCACCCAAAGAGCCGAACAATATGAGAGGCATAATCCGTTGGTGCAGGACAGGTCTCCACGACCTCGTCAAGCTTTGCCTCCGAGACCTTATAGACCCGAGAGGGAGGCCACTCCCCGAAACAATGATGGGTACCCTCAGCAAGGACTCAATCAGGGTCATAGGTCTCGCCCAGAGACTCCTCAAGAATTTTATGAGGAGTACGAACCAGAAATAGAATAGGCCGAAACACCCCATCAAGGCGGGAGGGCTGCCAATCGACCACCCCTCCATAGGCCTCCGAGTCTTCCATAACGTACAACGGGAGCAAACAAAAGAGGAGGAGATAAAATCTTCAGATGCATACAAAGCGCTATTAGAGCGTTTGGAGTCTATGGAGACAAAAACTTCTAGGCATCAAAAGCCCACGTTACGTCAACTCCGCAGTCATCCAGTGCATCCCTCGGTGCCAACACCTCTTTACCCCGAACACTTCAAGTTGCCTCAATTGGCAATCTTTAAAGGTGAAGAGGACGCACAAGAACATGTCACAAGGTTCCTAAGCCAATGCTTCGGCATCCAAGATAATGACGCATTGTTGCTTAGGACATTCATAACCACATTCACAGGCCCTGCCTCGGATTGGTTCACACAATTACCCAAACACAACATAAGCAACCTAGATCAATTAGTAGATGCGTTTCTTGAACGCTTTGCCTTCAACACAAGGAAGAAGGCATCACTGAGTGATCTGGCTAGCCTCAAGCAATTTGAGGAAGAAACAATGGCAGCATACGGGAATCGATGGAGAGCTTTGCTTTCTAAGTTACCCTACCATCCCCCTATGTCTGATCTCACACAGATGTTCGCAAAAAGTTGCTTGAAATCGATCTCTGGGCTATTGCAGCTGTAGCAATACGCCAGCTTAGAAGAAGCTTTGGCGCAAGCCAGAGTTATAGAAGAGATCAAAATAGGCGAAGGCGCAATCGCCAAGCCTAAAAAGAAAGAGTGGAATAAAACCACTAAGACCGGGACAACGCAATCACAACACGCTGCGGTTAACCAAGTTGCGATAAATGTTCCCATGCCTGTGCAAGAAATGCAGCCCCAAAAGGCTAATTACCAGGCAGTGCCTCCTGGTTATGAAAGAGATAATAGAAGACAGGAGCAGAATCAGCAGCGTCGCCCTAGGCGACAATTCACCCCTTACACGGAGTCCAGGGACTCCCTATTTGACCGCTTGTCAGCGGCAAATTTAGTCACTCTACCAGAAATCCAAACTATAGACCCTAACGCTCCTAAGCCTAGGGGATACAGAGAGGAATTGTATTGTAGATTCCATAGGCGGAGAGGACACGACTTGAATGGATGCTAGGAAATTCAAAGAATTAATCCAAGATTTGATCGACAATAGAACATTGGCCGTGGACAACCCCATAGCGCCAAATAATCAACAAATGGGGGTATTCAAGGACCCTTTGCCTGCCCACGAAGCACGGGCAAAACCTCTCCAGATTAACGAGGTGCGACAGAATCTTCCCATGCAAGGATTTGTGGGAATGATTAGTATAGTGACAAGGAACAAAAAGTACCCAGCAGTTGCCCCCGAGGTAGCTACGAGGGAAGTTTCGACAACATCGCAGCCTCAACAATGCCCAACGCAGTTGCCTCCGCCTAGACCCGAGGTCACGATACGGACCAAACTCACGCAGAGTTTGCGGACCACATCGGCTAGGCTGTCCATTTACGAGCTTATTCAACAGTCAACACCCCATAGGGAAGCTCTTATGGACATTTTAAAAGCCATCGAATTACAGCCTCACGAAGCAAATTCTTTCAACAACTTCGTGGGACATGTGAAACGATGTACGGAGCCGGTCATCACCTTCGAGAGAAGATGAA
Source organism: Wollemia nobilis (assembly GCA_028583015.1). NCBI lineage: Eukaryota > Viridiplantae > Streptophyta > Pinopsida > Araucariales > Araucariaceae > Wollemia > Wollemia nobilis. The sequence continues at coordinate 4,574,963 of JAQPPZ010017107.1, read as the reverse complement.
GTCAAAACAATATCGAATGACATGGCAGATCCACCCCTGCACGTTATCGCGCGGGTCAACGGGATCCCGTACAAGAGAGTGTTGGTAGATACTGGCTCGTCCAGTAACATCATTACCACTGCAGCCTTAAAACATTTGAAGCTGCCAGCCTCTCACATCACAGCCTCCACGTACACACTGCGAGCTTTCAACGATGCAATATGCTCGACAGTCGGCATAGTTGTTCTGCCTGTCCAGGTAGGACAAAAGACAATACCTACATTGTGCCATGTGTTGGAAGGCGAGATGGCTTATAATATCTTGCTAGGGCGGCCTTGGATCAGGGACATGAAGTGTGTCCCTTCGATCGCTCACCGGTGCTTAATGTATGCTTTTGAAGGAGAAATACATGTAGTCCCAATGGACTTAGAGCCCTTCAAGTATTGCAATGCGGTACAATTCATGCCTCAATCGACCCTCCCTTCAACGCATTTGGATTTCCGAGTTAAATCCATCTAAACAGGGTCCAATACCGCGAGGCACCATCGGTGACCAAATCAACAAAATCCCAGCCAGGTGAGTCTTCATCATCTGCTCCTTCATTATCAACGCCACTTGCCATGGCCAAACAGAAGGACAAGGGAAAACAGATCATGGAAGAGGCTAAGCCCCTAGAAGAGGGGTTGCCCACAATTTCAACGGTATCAACAGAAGAAACACCTCACACAGCAGAAGCGGAGACTCCTAAAATGCCGAACATGGAATGGACTCAGGAAGGACTCCCATTTCCTCCCACCCAATCATCAACAATCACTGTTGAAATGGCCAATACGGGCCTGGGGGAGTATTTAGTGCAAAATGTTGTGGCAACCCCCGCATTGGAGTCAGTACAAGACATGGGGAGACCTCGCCTTCCCATAGGGACAGTTGTTCCTCTAGGCTACCCACCAAACCAGGACAAATTTTGTGTATGGGGGCCTTGATCATGGTCTTGAACCATGCAAACAAAAGGAAGCAGACGAAGAGCCTTTTGTTGAAAACATCAACTATCTGTCAAACCCAGACTTTGCCCTAAAATATCTCGGCCAATGCAATTGGCATGGATACGAGCTAGGCAGATATGAGCAAGGGATGCGGGTCCTTTGCCAACCAAGATATCAGATGCCATATGATAAGTCAGGAGTAGGGTTCAACCACCCCCTACCCTTAGACATCTTGGTCAAAAATATGCAAGGCCTAGAAATAGGCAACAAGGGGGGATTGGCACCAGATCTTTATGCCAACCCGAATACAGAATATACATTGGGAGATTACCTCCCATGGTCAACAAACACCCTTGGCAACAGTAGTAATCCCTCTCCTTTGCTAGAGAGAGGCGAGAGTTCGAAGATTAATCCTCAAAGAGAACATCAACGGCTTCCAGACATCTTTTTGAAGCTATTCCCCTTAGAGGTTCCAGCTGAACCAACACAGTGTCAAGAGAATCAGGTCCCTCCACCAAGAGTGGAACAACCACAATGGGACCAGATTAACTTTCTGGAACAAGGAGAGCCCTCAACGTCGCAAGCAACAATTGCTGAAGAGAATGAACATTTTTGGGTCTCCGAAAGTGATTCAGAAGATGAGACTGAGATGGACTATCTCAGACATGCGCGACGGCATCACCGCCCTTTAACTCATGAAGATCTAATGGGACAGATGGGCATACTACTAGGGCATGAATGGTGGGTAGACCCTGCAAGGTGGGACCAAGTATTGGATCCATGGCTCCAAATCCACGATGAGCACCGTCCACCCCGAGATCCCATCATGACATCAGTACCAAGGGAAGACCCCGTCTTCCTATCAACACATAGGGCCGATCCGTTCATGCCCGTCCCTACAGAGCCAGATCCAGAGCGCAAAGACCATCAAGCTGGGGGTACCTCTATCCCTTGAAGAACCATAATCCAAACCAAAAGCTCCAAGGATTATCGCAATCACTTGGTCACCCCAAAAAGCTCCAAGGATTATCGCAATCACTTGGTCACCCAAAAGCTCCAAGGATTATCGCAATCACTTGGTCACCCAAAAAGCTCCAAGGATTATCGCAATCACTTGGTCACCCAAAAAAGCTCCAAGGATTATCGCAATCACTTGGTCACCCAAAAAGCTCCAAGGATTATCGCAATCACTTGGTCACCCAAAAAGCTCCAAGGATTATCGCAATCACTTGGTCACCCCAAAAAGCTCCAAGGATTATCGCAATCACTTGGTCACCCCAAAAAGCTCCAAGGATTATCGCAATCACTTGGTCACCCAAAAAAGCTCCAAGGATTATCGCAATCACTTGGTCACCCAAAAAGCTCCAAGGATTATCGCAATCACTTGGTCACCCCAAAAGCTCCAAGGATTATCGCAATCACTTGGTCACCCCAAAAAGCTCCAAGGATTATCGCAATCACTTGGTCACCCAAAAAGCTCCAAGGATTATCGCAATCACTTGGTCACCCTAAAAAGCTCCAAGGATTATCGCAATCACTTGGTCACCCCAAAAAGCTCCAAGGATTATCGCAATCACTTGGTCACCCCAAAAGCTCCAAGGATTATCGCAATCACTTGGTCAACCCAAAAAGCTCCAAGGATTATCGCAATCACTTGGTCAACCCAAAAAGCTCCAAGGATTATCGCAATCACTTGGTCACCCCAAAAGCTCCAAGGATTATCGCAATCACTTGGTCAAAACCCAAAAAGCTCCAAGGATTATCGCAATCACTTGGTCACCCCAAAAAGCTCCAAGGATTATCGCAATCACTTGGTCACCCCAAAAAGCTCCAAGGATTATCGCAATCACTTGGTCACCCAAAAAGCTCCAAGGATTATCGCAATCACTTGGTCACCCAAAAACTCCAAGGATTATCGCAATCACTTGGTCACCCCAAATGCTCCAAGGATTTATGCAATCACTTGGTCACCCAAAAATGCTCCAAGGATTATCGAAATCACTTGGTCACCATCAAGAAAATTCAAAAAAAACAAAAATAATCAAAAACAACAAAAATTTGCATCTCATTTCTAGGCATACTCAAATTCATCAATAGAGAGCTCTTCTCGCACCTCATATTCATATTCACAAAAATCAATCCATCAAAAATACAAAAATATGTAGTTGCATTAAGCATTGCATCCATACATTGCATATTTGTGGTCGTACGGGTCAAAGGCACCATAGGCTGTAATTGCTCTGCTAGTCCATCTTGTTCCACACTGTTCCATTTTACAAAAACAACAAAAACACCAGCATTGCTTTTACCACACTAGAGTCGGTGGTCTTTTAATGTATCAAGAGTTTTCATGATTCGAGTCATCATTTTCCTCTTTAGCCATGTAATGTATCAAGTCAAACAGATTTTACGAAGGTAGAGTTACACTTGAAATACACCTTGTTACGTAACATCCCAACACAAATTAAAACACATAAAACAATTCCTAAGTTGTGTGAACGAAAGATGAAACCCGTACAGTAATCCAGGTCACCAAAAGCGAAACGGTTATCTTGCTCATCCCCCTGTGCGAATGACCCCAAGAATGCTGAGAGTTGGCAAAAGGACAAGCATCCTCCCTACCCAATTCCCTAAGAATCCCTAGTTCTCAATAGTTGCAAAACATCAAAAATTTGCAAAATGTCAAAAACTCAAATATTTGACATCATACAGTGCACACATCAAACGGCACAAACGATAGTGATTTTCATCACTCCATATCCCCAATCCCTTGCTCAAAAGAAAAACAAATCAAAATAAACAGTGATCTTATCACTACAAACGAGCAAGTATCCCAATACAATTGAAGAAAAGAAGGGAGTTGAACTTGAATCCCTGGAACTCTCAGCATTCTAAAAGGTCATGAGGCAAGCCTCAGTACCGGTTTGGTTGATAGCCTATCGATAACTGGCGGTAAACCTCTCGCATGATGATATATCTGTCACATTAACTTGCGTACAGATCAATGTTTGCATGTGGATGAGCTAGCTTATGGCATCTTGGATAACACCGCAGATTAATCTAACTAAATACAACAAAGGAGTTAGTGGAGCTAATTAGGTGATCCTCAGTACAGGTTCGGTTGAAAGCCCATCTGGCACTGGCGGTATCCTGATAAATACCACATAAATGAACTCAATTGCACACACAGGGATGTGAAATAGCTTGGTCAAAAACAAGTCCGATTCATACCTTGTTCAAAAGTCTTGTAAGACAAAGTACAATCGTGGCTAGTGAGTTAAAACCGTCCGAGTCTCGAGAAAACCTTAGCTACATTTCTAAACCAAGCTGCGCTACTTTTCATCCTTACAATACCATCAAAAAATACAAAAAAAAAAAAAACCACAGCTACATATACAACGTCATTCACCATAGCACTCCAAAAACAAAAATAAAAAGCATCCTAAAACAGTCTATGGTGCCATAGCCAAACATCACAAATTTCATTCATCCATTTCCTTCGCATATCACATAAGAATCAAAAACATTTGCATTCATCATTTCCATAAGCATTCATCAAAATAAATAAACATGCATAGTCATTAGCCATCATGAATAAACATCAGATCATCACATGTACATAAACAAAATAAAACCGGTATATATATATATATATATATATATATATCGTCAAAAAAAATGCCCGCAGGCTACAAAACTGGTCCTCAGACCCAGCAATCATATCCAAAAACCCAACCTAAGGCGTCGACCACCATGATCATGCAGGATCGGTGCGACGGGAACTACCCCCCATGGTGTGGGTCCTATGGGACCCTGTAGGGCGGCTACTACTAGCCCCCGCATCATGCCTGCTACCACCTCCCTCATCTAATCATCGGCGATGAGATGATGCTGACTGCTCAGTCGCACTATCCCTCATCCGCCGTGAAGATCCACTGACCGAGGGCTCAGGTAGCCGCCCACCAAGGCGGATGACCTCCCTCTCCAAGTCTATCCGGTGCCTACACCACTCTGCCTCTCATCGATGATAGTATGACATCGCATCATCGCGCTGTGCCAGAACCCTATCCCGCTCTGCTAGCTGGGCCCGTAAAAGATCCCTCTCCCGCAGCGCATCCCCCAGCTCCAGATCCCGTATCCACAGTAGCTCTGTCAATCATGCAATCTCAGCGCATACCTCAGACTCCATCTCCTCTGTATCTTCCTGACGAACAGGACCCTCTGGAACAGCAGCCTGCTCTGGCTCCCACTGCTCCTCCACATCCTGCATGTCCGGCTGATCCGGAGCACCAAAATCAACATCCTCATTCCCCACATCCACCATGTCCGCATCATCCAATGGACCTCCCCAATCATCCCCTACTGCCTCACCACCCTCCACTGCCGCCTCTGCGCCTCCTAGTGGCCCCTCCCCTCTCCATCGCCGTAGCACCCACCACGAGTCATACTCAGTGGTAGTCCCGACGTCATCTACGTCCGGGACGTCAATCACCACATCTGACTCCTCGCCCAATGGCGCGGTGACCGGTGGATCTAGAGCCCTCTCATCACCCCAGCGTCGATAGACCACGGGCTCACCAGGCAACCCCTGGCGCACCCCAAACTATCGTGTAACCCGGCTATATGAGAAAAACTCATGCTCGGTCCCGTGCCGCCCAATCAACCACCGCTCCCTACGTACCCGTCGGAGCCACTCTCCAGCCTCCAGCCAGGCTGGACAGTCCCGATAAGGGTGCCAAACCACCTCCCCTGGAGTGAGCCGAGAGAAGGCATCAGTATAGTGCTCTACAACACCTGCCCATCGCCGACTCGCCCTGCTCCGCAGACCGCCGCCACAAAACTGCATAGCCTATCTCCACGTCATCCATCACCGCCCGAGTCATCCATGGTAACCCGGTCGGCCTCTCCACTGCTATGTGCTGCCAACCCCAACACTACAGTAGATAACTACAGCTGACCCCCTTCCGTTGCCGACAGCGGACCCCATACAGCTCCCCGTAGAGCTGTGCCAACAATGTCTGTCCCCATCTCAAAATCAGCGGTGCCTCTATCGGGCACTCTACCAACTGCCACACCAAATCCAGCGAGGTTCCACGGGAACCTCGCGCCTGACGAATCGGGTAGAAGCATGTTAGAAATGAGGCCCATCAAGAATGCGTGCCTCACTCCTAACACCCCCCTCTCCTGCCACCCGACCAACCAAAATCCCGCCAGCTCGGCAGTCCACCTCGGCTGTCTCCACTGGGTTCGCTACACCCAGCCGCTCCCCATGCCCAAAGCATCTCGTAAGTATAGTAGTCCGCTGATCACGCGGCGATGTCCTAATGGGCAGTCCATCTATCGAAATCCGAAGCAACCGATAGACATCCTCCAAAGTCACAGTCATCTCCCCTGTCGGGAGATGGAACGTGTTGGTCCGTGGATCCCAAAGTTTGATCAGGGCCGTCAGATAGGCCTGATCCGGGACCACAGGCTCCAGTCGAGACACCTGCTTGAGCCCAAGGGCATCAAGCCATTCCCAATCATCATCAGTCAGTGCACCCCGCGCCTCAGTAAAGGCGAGCAGGTACACGGTACCGGCTCCTAACCCGCAAAAGAAAACAATTCAACAAAAAAAAATTAAAAATCATGGAAAATAATTGTACAACAATAACAAAATCAAATAAACAAAAAAAAAACAAACCTTCAGTTCCAAGATTTCTAATCTTAACTGATTAATTCAAAAATAGAATAAAAAGAAAATTCAAAAACACAAAAAATATACGTCTTAGGGTTTACGTTCCGTTAACCTAGGGTTTAGTCGTAAGCAAAATTCTTTGCCTAGGTTTAACATTACGTTTAATTGTACAATAAGTCTTAGTTGTCTTAAATCCAGTTTCAGGGTTTAAGTTTTAAAACACATTTTGAAAAACATCATCACCAAAAAAAACAATTAAATAAAACAAGTGCAAATTTAAACAAAAATAAACTCTAGAAGACACTTACAGGTTTCGCCTCGGCTCCGCCGCTCGAACCAGTTTGTGCACTCATGATGGCGAGAGAGAATTCCAGCGAGCGCTTCGCTCGCAGAATTACCTCCTCCTCCCAGAGCTCCAAAATCGCAAGAAAAAAAATGACACAAATGAGCCCAAATGCAAGTTTTGGCCCTTAAATAGGCCTTTTGAGCTGGAATTCGTCCTTGACTGGGACGAGCGCTCTGGTTAGCGCTCGTCCCACCCAGGGACGAATTCTACAACTGGAATTCATCCCACCCAGGGACGAATTCAGGCCAGAACTTCAAAAACATCAAAAAATGATCAAAAATGCACTAAAAACAGACAATAAATTTGCCCGATAGGAGTGCTACTGCACCTGACATCCAGGGCATACAAAATAGACATTGGGAGTCACAAATTATCACTATCCTACTCCCTAAGAAGGCTACCATAGCCGGACCGCTCCACGGGAAGACGGATTTCCGATAATTTAATCCCCAAATGGTGTCACAAAAAAAAACAAAAAAACAACAAATAAACGCAACACAAAAACACAGCAATAAGCATTGCCGGACACAAGTGCTCTTGCACTTAACCTCTAGGCAAATAAATTCGATGTCGGGGTTCAAATTCTCACTCTCCTACTTCCCCAAGAAGGCTACCATAGCCGGACCGCTCCACGGGAAGATGGGTTTTCGATGATTTCACCCCATTACGACATCACCAAAAGGGTTAACACCCACCAAAAATAGGTCCAAATGTTGGAAAAATTGCACATGCTTAAACGGTAAAACACTCTAAAGGCACCCTTGCACAAGTCATCTTGGGTCAAGCGACTCGTCGCTTTTCTCATGAAGGTCATTCCCTCATCGATTCGTCGCTTGAGGGGGTAGTCACACTTAGTCACCAATCAACAATCACACACCCAATTAAGGAAAACGACATGCATTCAAAGAATCATTGACAAAGACAATTACGCTCCTGCTTGGGGCGGTAAACAAGCAACAATCAAATCAATCAAACACTTGGCATTTCGTGAATCATGAACACAAGGTTCCCCTGAGGATAAAAGGTTGCGCCCTTTGCCTAATCATGACTGATCAATGTCCAAGCTCAAGTCACACCTCACCAAAATAGGTTAACACTTGAAATCAAACTCCTTAGCTCGTCAAAAGCAAGGATTCAAGAATGCATGCCCTTTCCATGCTTGGGGCATCAAAAGTTGGTTAGGTTACCAAGAAACCCTAATCATTAGTGCTTTGGTTATCTATTTTTGCTCGACGCTGCGCTATGCACAGCGCATCCCAAAAAGGGGCATCTGTAGACACCAAAACAACACCAATCCGATTATGTGACTGCAAACACTGATCGCTTTGACAAACACAGCCCCCAGGGCAGCCCTCAGAGGTCAAACAGTGGTCCTAACCACTTTCATAGCAATTTTGTAAGGTCAAGAGGCAATTTGGCACATTTAGACACTTTGCTCGGTATTCGTCTCACCCGGGGACGAATACTAAATGGAATCCGTCTCACCCGAGGGACGAATTCTGAAATCGTCTCTCGTAGGGACGAATTCTGAGTTTAACGGGCAAAAAGAAGAATGGTGCCAAGTGGCAGCCCAGGACAGTCAGTTGATGACTCCTGCCTCGCACGCGTGTGTGGGTGGACAGATAGGCCGTTAGAGGACTCGTCACAAGGGCGATTATGAAAGCCCAAGTCATGGAGGACTCCCCTCCCTCATGGGAAGACATAAGCGCCACATGGCACCTATGACCAACACATGGCGCTTATGCTTCCCTCTCAAAAGAGACCCCATGGGTCTATAAAAGGTGGGACTTTTCTCACCCAAAAGGATAGATTGGAGGCGATTTCAAGCAACGAAGTGCTTGTCCGATTGATTACCCACTTGCATCCTTTTGATTCACCTTCTCACATCCACTAATCTCTTTTGCAAGGGAGGTTATTGGGTGGCTTTTGGAAGCGTGGATCCAACCCAAATCCAACATTTGACCACCTTACACCACCAATTTGCAGACATCCCAATCCTAAGAGGTTTTGGGCCCATCCCTAGTGGATTGGCGCCAAGATCAAGTGCCAACGGTGGGAGGCCCACTTGGGCACCCCCGCACTTTCTAAGTTTTATTCTAAAAGCATTCTAGATTATTGTTTCAGGTTGCATCTTATGTTATTCTATCTGGTTAACTCATAGCTTCAATTTCATAACATTTTGATCAGATTTTATCATGCCTTTTGTCGCTTTGTTGTCCTACTAACTTGCAGGTGGCGATATCAAATTCTCGAGGATAGAGGCCAAATTGGGAGAATCCGACCATCTGGGTCGTCCCAAAATGGCCCCAATTACATAACCCCTCTGTTTGCAGGTGTTTTGGAGGTCTCGGGAGTCGACATTGGAGCGGTGTCAGTTCGGCTTTTCCAACACAGTAGAATTCGTCCCACCCAGGGACGAATTGCAATCAGAATTCGTCCTGCCCAGGGACGAATTCCGAGTGAAGGCAGATTGGCCGACTGTCTCGATGGCAGTGGCCCTCTGGTGATGTTTTCTGTCCTCTGTCAGGTTTTTAGGCCATTTGGACTCACTTTACTCACTGTTTCAGACAAATGTTTACATGCATCTTTTGGCGATTTTAGAGAACAAACACTTCTTATTTGCAGCAGGTGCTACTGACATCTTTGTTGTTTCTTTGTTCGTAGGAGGAGCAGCAGAGGTTAAGGACTCATCAACATCAGCGACGGCATCATCTTGGCCCGCCCATTTCAAGTGTGGGCACGCGAAAAGAGGAACCTTAAGTCTCGATTGTAATCAAATTCTTTTAACGCTCCTAGCCCCTGAAAAGGGAGGAGGCGTCTTTGTAATAGAGATCAAGAGAGTTTAATGAAGGGGCTGTGTTTTCTCCATTTGCTTGTATCTCATTTCAATGCGTCTCTTTCATTTCATGCATTCTACATTTCTAGGACTTAAGCGTATTTGATTTTGAATGCATCGCAATTAGTGTTTCCTTCGCCCGGAATCTCGTGCTTTCAGTAACAACCATGTAATATTTTATTTTTGTAATGGAAATGGTCCCCATATATAGTTTATTAAAAAATTTAGTATATATAATTAAAAACTCATTATAAAGTGTATGTGTCCTATGTGTTTGGCATTATCACTCTTATCTAGGACAGAGGGTCAAATGTTAATCTAAACCTATAAGGGTGATCTTGGGCCATTATAATGTAGTGGAAAATTTTGGTTGTTGATCCCTTGGTTGGCTCTCACTCTGGTTGGTGGGTGTGTTGGGTGGTTGTGTTTCTTGGGTTGTTTGCTAGTTTCGGGTACTTGGTTGGATTGTGTAGCATTTCTTCTAGGTTAGGTAGTTTCATGTTTTTTCTAGCTTTCTAGGGAGAGGAAAAGGCCATCTACTTACCCAAATCCATTGGGGTGATATTGGTATAATGTTTGGCTGTAGAAATTTGACGGTCTTCCCTTGGATGGCTTTGAATTTGATGGCTTGGCTACTCAGGTTAGATGGTGCTTGGATGGCTTTGTTGCTAGGTTTATCTACCAGTAGTGAGTTCGTGGTTGGTTTGTACCACTTTATTTTGCGTTCGGTAATTCATTTTTGTATCTGGTTGTTCCAGGGAGACATGACCAAATACCGACCCAAACCAGTTGAGGTGAAAGTGGGTTTTTATGCTTTGATAGTTTTTGGATTTTGGTCTCATGTCTCTGGTGAGTTTTCTAGCTTTGATGGTCTATAGAGATCTATTTCTCCAGTTCTAGCAGTAGTGGTGTGTTTGATCCTAGGAATTCTAAGGCTTATTTTTTTGTAATATTACTCTTCTCCCTCTCAGATGCGGTACAGAATGTTGCTATCTCCTTTTTTTTATACCTAAGAGTGGTTTTTCATGAATCATTTTTGGTTGGCTCTAGGAGGATTTATGGGTTTCATGGAATTTCTTGTGCAGATCTCATGGATGGTTTTTATGTTGTGGATTTTGTTGGCCAGTATTTCTAGTGTTTTTTCTTAAATCAGTTATTCTCATGAGGGGTTCTCCTGTTATGTGCTTTATTGGATTTTCTCTTTTTTAGGCAATAAATGCTTCAGTTTGGGCAGTTTTTATTTGTAAATTTAATTTTAACGAGTAGTATTTTTATTATTTTGCTATTTTTTCCATTGCTTTAGATTCTGAGCACATAGTGGTTTTACCATGGGATAATCTCTTGTATTTTCACGATAAAAATCTATGGCTTATTTACTAGGAGCTTTTTTCATTATATTTTTAGGTTTGATTCGTTGAATACAACTAAGTATTTCTTTATGTCTTATTGCTAGATCTAAGGTTTGGGGTGCCTTTAAAAACCCTACTTGTAATAGGTTTGGGGAACCTTTTAAAATCCCTTCTACTATAAATAAAAAAATATAAATATAAAATAATAAACATATTAAGATATCAAAGTAAACATAGGAAAAATTAAAATAAATTCAAGGTGCATGAACAGGTGCATATCAAACCACCTTGCACTCCCATATGTTCATGTTATCTTACCTTCCTCTCTTTGTATTCAAACCTAGAATACTAGATGTAAGATGACAAGGAAGAAGAAGGTTGAAAAAAATACTCCTTAAATAATTATAATAAATAAATAAAAAATAATAATCAAATTAATTAAATAACAAATTAAATGATCAAATATTTTAACTTTAATTTAAAAAATTATATAATGATACTACAACTTTTATGTATATTATAACTTAATTTTTTTGTAAAACATTATATTTTAATTTTAATAAGCATTAATTATATATATATATATATATATATATATATTGAAAGTGGGGCCGGGGCCGCCTTGGTCTGAGAGACCACGAACAGGGGGTTCTACACCGTCAAAGTCACCCAGGAGTCACACTCGACCCTGCCCACACCAATATTATCAATTGGATTTTGGATACTCAATTCAGCTTTTTGGTAGGGTGAAGATTTGAACCTGGGACCTCCCTTAGAGGATTGCCCTCTCCTATCCAACTCACCTACTCACCTGGGTATAAGCATTAAATATTTAACCTTATTCAATTTTAATTTGAAAATAAATTTCATTTTCATAGTAAGTCAATATACAACAACTTTATAATAGAAATCTAAATTTTAAAAAATTAGTTTGCTCTAGACTTATTAGGCAAAATGCCAGCATAGTGCTTTGACCATATTATAAATCATGCATTTCCTCGTTTAATTTGATTTGTGTGTGTTATTTGATTTTGGTGTTATTTGAAATTCATCTTTTACAACTACTTTCTTGTAAGTTCACTAAATTATCAATACTTAAACATTCAAACTCTAGTATTTTTTTTTTTGAATTCCAGCATATATTTCCTTGTCTTTTATCAAGGGTATGTGATTAATATGTTTTCATTTAATTTCCTGATTAACACAGTTTCGATTCAGAAAGACCTATGAAAACATCTAATTTTCATTTAATTTTCTAAATGTCTTGGAAGCATTTGAAAGCAACAACAATCTTGTGTAATTCAAGTCAATGTAAATACATTAATGTAAAGTGTACATTCAAATTAAATATCAAATGTACGAAATTTGAATACTAATATTAAAAAATAAAAAATATATATCTAAAGTGTGCACTCAAATTAAATTTTAAATGTATGAAAATTGAAAATTAATATTAAAAATAAAAAATAAAATAACACACGAAATTACTTTTAAAAAATAAAAAAAAAAAATTTATGAGATTAATAATAGATAACTTTTTATCTCCATAAGGAGCCTTACTGGTAAGTTCTCTCAATCATTGGAAGGAGATCTAGAGTTCAAGCCTCACAGGATACACAACCCCTTGGGCTAGTCTACACCGAATACACAAACCTCCCCCTCCGGATAGCCTGAGGGGTATACTCGGATGGGATAGGCCCCATGAAATAGAATGTCCTAGTTCTTAGGGGATACAGGGAATGGTTTTCCTTAACATAAGGTTTAGCACTTGGAGGTGCAGTGCAACAGTTCAGGTTTTGGCTCTTCAGGAGGTCCAAGGTTCAAACCGTGATGTGGGCAAACGTGTGAGAGGGTGGGTTTGTGGTGGATTTTTGTTAAATTCCCTATTTATAAGTATAGCTCTCAACTTTAGGAGTGTCATGGTTGGGAGGAAACTCCTCAACCTTGTACGCCGGTTTCCCACAGTAACCAAATCCAAAAAAATAAAAATAATAGATAGTTTTTATTCAAATTTAAATAGATAAATTAAAAAAAAAAACAAAATTCTAATCATAAAATATTTATAAACATCTATTTTTTAACTTTAAATTTTTAATTTGAACAAGAACACCAATTAAATCAAATACATATTTCTCCTAGTGTCTCCTACAACAAACACAAATTTTGTTTATATAAAAGGTGGCCTCAATATAGACAAATTTTCAACCAAAATTTTACTTTTCTATTAGAGGACCTTTCAAAGGAAATTATCCTATGATTTTTACAATAATATTAAGGCTTTGAAAACCAATAATGGTATTCAATATTTCAACAACATTTTTCTTGCACAGGGTTGTATTTGTTTAGTTGTAGGTTATTATTGATTTAAGTCTTTTTTTTTTAAGCGAAAAACCCCTTGCGGGGCCGCCTTGTTCTGAGATACCACGAACAGGGGGTTCTATACCGTCAAAGTCACCCGAGAGTCGCACCCAACTTTGCTCGCACCAACATTATCAATTGGATTTTGGGTACCCAATTCAGCTTTTGGGCAAGGTGGAGATTCGAACTTGGGACATCCCTTGGAGGATTGCCCTCTCCTCTCTAACTCACCTACAACACCTGGGTGATTGATTTAGGTCTTTAAGATAGACTTTCACATTGATATTCATATAGAGGATAAAGACCCTTCATAGAAATAAGTTCATAGTGAATATTTGTGGCCCTTATTAGTAAAGAGAAGGGGCCATATTATATATAAGCCCCATATTAAAGGAGTAAAAGGAGACTTGAAGAAGATTTGTAAAGGAACAGAAAATAGGCTTAAGAAGCCAATACAGAAGATAGTCCATTAGAATGAGGATTGAAAAAGGAAGCAAAATATAAGTGGATCGAAGCTTGAAGAAAAAGAAAACTCAAAGGTAGAGAAAGGATAGCATTTGGTCAAAGTATATTAGCTTAAAGAATTAGCTTGAGTAGGAAAAAGGAAAAAGGTATTCAGTTGGTGTACTATAATATAAGGTTACAAGTTGTAGGTTAAGAGCTAAGCACCATGATAAGTGTTGTCTAAGAAATAATAGCCAAGCAGAAAAAAGTTGCCATGGAATGTAAGCAACAAGGTTAAACCTGAAAGACATAAAGTGCATTGAATTAGAAGCCAAAATATCAAGGATAAGAGTAGTAAGGAATGTGATATAAGGTAAACATAAAAATGCAGTGAAGTAATCATCTATGGTTCAAAAGCAAGTGCAGTAGCAAACAATAACAAACAAGATTTGAAATAAAATAGAACCCATCATCCAAGGTTTGAAAGCAAGCGCAGTAGCAAACAATGTCCATGTTAGATAGTGAGTGTAGTAGCACCCAAGAGAGAAGTGCAACATTGAATAATAGGTGCAGTAGCACATGAGACAAAAGTGCAACAATCAACTTTGAGGTGAAAGTGTAATAGTCAAGTTTGGAGAGCAAAGTAAAGAGAAAGCGCAAGTAAAAGTTTAATAGTTGAGGTTGGAGAACAAGCGTAATAGTCATAGCCTAAGAATGAAGAGTAGAAACCATCAAAGGAGACTTATCTTTTCAAAAGGGCCAGTACACTAAGAAACCAAGAAACTTTCACTACATGCAATTCATTTACTAATGAAGCATCATTGAGAAAAGTGTAATATTCAATGTGAAAGGAAGAGGTAATTGTCTAAATGCTAAAAAATGGTCACCCATTTGGAGATATAACATTGAAATATTATGTGCCCAAACCCTAATGTTTCATCTCCTAATATGGAATGTCATACTATATTATTGTGATTAAAATAACTTCAATGGTAGCAGTTAAATCAAAGTGCAAAGCCCAAAGAGTGGTCAAATGAACCAAAGAGCAGTTCCTGCGAAGAGGAAGAGCACATAGAAGCCACACAATGTAACAGAAGAATAAGAGTACAAAATAATTAGGTATTATTTGATTTTAAACTATTGAAGGTTTGAATTATTAAAGGATTAATTTATTTATGGTTTTAATTAGTGATAACTTTATTATGATTAATTATTAAGCTAAATGGAGAGATAAGTAGGACTATGGTTTAAAAAATCAAGGAGTTATAAGGTTATTAATTATTTTTTCTAATTAAAGTTTTTTAATTAAAGAGTGGAGTGATAAGAATTAGTTTATTTAAAGGTTTTTGAAGTTTATATAGTTTGATTTTATTTCTTGAAAAGTTTGAAAAAAATATTTGTAAATTTAACTATCTAGGAGTCAAAAAGAGTTCACATCAATTAGAATTTTTATTTGTGAATCTTATTTTTTAAAAATTAGGGAGACATAAGGAATTCTAATTAGTGTTTTTTTATCTAAGGATATACAATATTTACTATTCTATATAAACCTAGAAGTCATTATGTATTATTAGTATATTGATTCTAGAGCTCGTAGGTATATGAGTAGAAATAAACAATAAAAAATGCTTTAACAAATTGAAAAGAAGAAATTAATAATGTGTTATATGTTCTAGGATTAACTACAAATCTTTCATTTTCTCAACTTATCGATCAAAATTTGACAGTAGAATTCATTGTTAAAGGAAAGAAACAATGTCATATTATTAAGTAGATTTATTAGGATTATCCTCCTGTAACCTTGTTTCACTGCATAGATAGAAGTATATTTGGTAGCTAAGGCTTCTACTTAATTGTTTGTGGCTCTTCTCAAGCCTTGCAATTCCCAATAGAGCACTATTCCAACATGATTCTTGCAAACCACTCCAATTCCAGCTCTACTCGGATTGCCTTTTGTAACTCCATCGGTATTAATTTTAATCCAACCTTCTAGGGGTGATTTCCAACTAGCTTTGTCCTACCCCTCTTGCACTTACACTTTCTTCTCCATTGTTCCAATAACAACTTGAGTTTCCTGTTTAGCATATACTGCCATAATTTTTGTGACTTTGCTCCAAATGACCTTCCAAAATCCATCTAAAGAATAAAAAGATTCTCTAAAATTTTTGGCATTTCTCTCCAACCACACTTGCCACAAAATGAAGTTTAATCTAAGCTCACAACCAATACAAAGAGCTTTAGATTTAAATCTACCCCTCTTCCATATTTCTTAAATACTAATATGATTCAAATCACCATTAACTTAAATTTTATAATATAAAAACCATCTCTCCTAGATCTGGCACATGAATGGGCATTCAAACATCAAGTCATCAACAATTTACTCACTCTTGTAGCATAAAATACATTGATATGGACCAAATATTCCCATACATCTAATATTATCAAAAGTAATAATTCCATTATGCATGAACTGCCAGGCAAAAAAGTTTTCTTTTGGCCAGCCCTTGGACTACCAAATATTTCTCCAATCCTCAACCTGATATGTATGATGATGAGGCTCTAGAAGGATCTTATCATATTCATCCTTCACTGTGTAGACACCAAGTATCCCATAGCCTCAAGCTAATTCATCCTCCTCATATCTACCTGTGAGAAATATTTCTACCAAGATTTTAGTCATGATGGGTGTCAAATCCGGAGGAATTGAAATTGGCCACTCATACAACTTCTTAAACTAATTAAGCTTATAATCTCCCAATTGACTAGTGTTGAAATAACTTTTAATTTGGATCCAACCATTGATTTCCATGGTTGTTTTTATTTGTTTATGTTTTGGAAATTCAACAATGATAAGTGGGTATTGATCCCATGAGTCTATCCAAAATCGTGCCTTCTCCCCTCTCCCCACTTTCTAAAATAATCCATATTTTACTACTACTAAGATCCTAACTTGAGATCCTACCACACTAAGGATACATTACCATCCAAAGGGAAATGAGCCACCTCATTTGGGTTTACCTATCCCAATATTTACTAGTTAAAATTCTACTAAATAAAGAAGTTGGTTGGGAAATCCACCTCCAGTAAAGCTTTCCAGCCAAAGATTTATTAATTAAATTTGATCTTCTTAGTCCCAAAGCTCATTTTACCTTAGGTTGGCTTACTTTCTACCAACCTACTAAGGCCTTTTTCCTCTCTCCTTTTACTCCTTACCATAAAAAATTTCTAGCCATTTTGTCCAACTCTTCCATATGGTATGTGGGGCAGCAAGGATAGAAAATTTATAAATTGGCATGGCCTGAATGACTGACTATAAAAAAGTTAATCTACCCCCATAGCTTAACCATTTGTGATACCAGTTATTAATTATTTCCTTGATATAGTCTAAAATATTCCTCCATATATCTATTTTTAGTTTTTTAAAATGCAAAGGGACCCCCAAATATACTAATGGGAGAGAAGTCCTTGTGAATCCCAAGATCTCTAAAATTATATCCTAAAGCCTTTGATCAAGATCAAAAAATACCACTTTAGATTTTTTATCATTGATAACTTGGTTTGTAGCCCTAAGGTAGATATTAAATGTATCTCTAATCATTCTTGGTTCCCTGAAGCTGGCCACTCCCACCAATCTTGTGTCATCCATAAATTGTAGGTGAGTCAAAACTTCCTCACCCACCTTCATACCTATTAGCAAACCTTGTTGTCTTCTCCTCAAGATGAGTCTGACCAATCATTCAACAAATATGCAAAAAATATAGGGGGAGGAAGGATATCCTTGATGAAGGCCTCGAGTAGCTCCAAACAATTGTGAGGGAAGACCCTTGATTAACATTGAGTATGTCAGAGTAGATACACAACTCATGATCGATTCTATCTAATCCTGAGAGAAACCAAAGGCTGTAATCATATTTGACAAGAAGCTCCACTCTGCCCTATCATAAGCCTTTGACATATCTAATTTTATGAACATTCCTCTATTACTAGATATTTGCATTGAATGGTTACCTTCTAAGATAGAACCACACCATCCAATATCTGTCTACCCTATACAAAATCCCCTTGCTCTGAGGAGATAATGTTATGTATAAGAGGTTTTAGTTGGTCAACCATTACCTTTGTGATTATTTTATATATGACATTGCATAAGGCAATAGGTCTATAATCTGAAATATGTACCCCCTCCTCCCATTTTGGAATTAAGGCAATAAAAGTATGATCTAATACTTTAAGTAGTCTTTTAATACCTTTGGACTCCTCTATAATATCCATTACATCCTCCTCCAAGTTATCCTAGACGAACTGGAAAAATTCAATTGGAAAGCCATCTGGACCTAGCATTTTTCTGATGCTCATTCCAAAGACTATATTTTCAGTTCCTCTCTATCAATGGATTTAAGTAGGGCTTGATTTTCTTCTTCAAATATAATAGAGGGTATGATAGCAAGAACTTCTTTTTGAGCCTCTTCATCTTGCACCATACTTTTGTTAAATAGTTTAGAGAAATAATCCATTGAATGTAAATGCATACATGGAATTGTATCAAAGGAGTGTTCGTTCTTACCTTGAAGAGATTCCATGTTGTTCATATGTATCCTTGCACAAGTAGTACGATGGAAACATTTGGCATTTCTATCACCTTCTAACAACCAAGTGGTTCCTACTCTGTGTTTCCAGTAGGTCTCCTCTTGGTTTTCAATATCCTTAATCACTTTACGCAACGCATCATCCTCTTCTTTGAGTTTCTCTGTAATTATTCCTTCCCTAAAGCATTTTTAAATCTCATCCCATATAGTCACCAATGGAGCTCTTTGGACCTGGATGTCTGTCTTGTTAACTCACCTTCATTATTTCTATTGATATTTGACATAATAAAGTTGTTTTTGGAATCTAAATATTGTTTTCCCATATGTTGGGTGGCCTTCTTACCACCACTATGGAATTTTATTTTTGAATTGCCTCTTTTTGTAACAAAACGTTTTCAAATTTAAATGGTTTATGATGCTGCACTATCTTGGTCTCTCATTCCAACAAAATGGGAAAGTGATATGAAATTGGATCCTCCAAAATCTAAAATTTTATATTCCATTTTACAAATGCCTTCTCTAAAACCAAAAAATGGTCTAACTTCACTTTCTTGCTATGTGGCTCCCTCCTCTTATTATTCCAAGTATAGTTGGTTCCAGGACATTTAATATCCACCAATTGTAATGCCTGGACTTGGGTAATCATAAGTCGATCCCTTGGGTCCAAAATTGGGGTTCATCCTTCTTGATCTCTAGAGGATAATTTAGCATTAAAACACCCAACAATAATCCATTTGAACTCTTCCCTTGAGACTATCATGTTATGCATAACTTTTCATTGATGCATCTGACCATCTAGGTTTTGAGCCCCATAAAAATTTGTAATTAAAACATGTTCATATGTGACATTGTTCCTAAAATGTGATGTGAGAACACCCCTCCAAGTTATATATTCTATTACAGTTCTTTCAAAAGAGTTCCAAAGAGTAACTATCCCCCTTGAGGCTCCTTGGGTAGCCACTTCCATATGACCAGCACCTCTCCAAAGTCTGTTTACTATTTTACACATAAGATCCAATGACATTTTTGTCTCCTGGATAAGCAAAAAAATTGTTTTACATTTTTCTAAGAGTCTTCAAATAGCATATTTATGGGTTCTATTGTTTAAACCCATAATATTCCATGATTGTATAATCATTGGTTACCTTAAGAGCATTAAAAATCTATTGGCCTCACCGATCCTCCAGTGATCAATTTGTCTCCTTGAACTGCTATCAATTCCTTATTTGATTTTCTACCCACTCCTTGAGAACTTCTAGTTTTTTATCTCTTTTCCATTTGAGTTATCCCTCGAGTTGGAA
Organism: Wollemia nobilis; assembly: GCA_028583015.1. NCBI lineage: Eukaryota > Viridiplantae > Streptophyta > Pinopsida > Araucariales > Araucariaceae > Wollemia > Wollemia nobilis. Next base: position 4,555,101 of record JAQPPZ010017107.1, on the reverse strand, counting down.
TTTATTTATTATTTTATACTATGCCCATGATGACATCCTTAATTATCAGTTTATCTTGGTTATGCACTATCAATACCCCTACACTCTTTAACTACGGTAACACACTATATTCAATTACCCGCTCTATGATGGGAGGAGATGAAAGAGGAACTTGAACATGGTTGTTATTATTTTCATTATTTCCATCCACTCCTTCCATGAATTGTTCTTCTTCCGTGTCCATTAATGTCTTAAATATATCATACCTATTGGAATACATGAGTTGGGGATGCTATTTACCATTTTTTTTTGCCTTCTTATTTTAGGTTGTTCAAAACCATCTCCCTATGCTTATTTACCCTGAGAAATATTGGTTGTTTCTTTATTGATTATTGACTTACCCTCCTTAGGAATATTTGACATTCCTAGAGGAGCCTCCATTTTTATGTTGATATTATTTGGGCAAGATCGGACCAAATGCCCATATTTATGGTAAACTCTGCATATGAAGTGTAATCCCTCATAATCCAATTTTTGAATCTAAGATAGTCCTGCAAGTTCGAGTTCCACCTCTATCGGCAAAGGCTAGCTAAGAACCATTTCCACACATAATATTGCATAAACAATTGTTTTTCCTTCCATTGTGTTTTTAGAAACACCCAAATGTCTTCCAAAGGAATTACCGATAATTTTCAATACCTACTCACTCCAAAATTCCATTGGAAGTGCATACAAACAGATCCAAACTGGGACAACAATGGGTTCAATTCAAGGATCAAATCCCACTCTCCAAGGTTGAAAAAATAATCCTACCAAACCATGATTCATGTTTTCTGATTTGAAAGCCCTATTTATATTGGTAAGTGAAAAGAAACTAATAATAAAATATCTATTGTTGATAAACCACAAAGAATACTCACCAACAGGCTCCCAGTTTTACCAAACCCAAGAATGCAAAAAAAATATGATAGGGTGAATACCCATGAATTTATAGATCAAATCATGATTGGCTCTATATAAAATTGTTTCTTCGAGCATCATATGCTCAATGAAAATCTTTGGACTTGATTCTGACTATGGCAAGCATTCATTAACTCGTTGAGATGTTGATCTATTTCTAGCATCCGTAAAAAGTAATTTTAATGCAGTTTTTTGTGCTTCCTCAGTCTTTGATGGATATTTATCCTTTAAAAAATCTGCAAAAAAATTGTCTCTCTAGAAGAGGATCTGGAGGTATCCCCATTAGGCCCCCATAGGACAGAAATCTTGTATTCAAATCCACAATAACCAAAAATCTCTTCGACTACCCAACTGATGCCCTAGTTTTCTCTTCTAGACCTCCTCTAAGAGATCATTACTTGCATCATTTTGAAATATCTTACTTATTATGTTGAATCTACAAGATATATAATAATTGATGCAACGACAAAAAATAATATATAAGTAGAGATGTGTTTGATGAAAACCTTAAAGATGTGATAAAGGATTAAAAAGTTGATTTAGATATTGTTATAAATTTTCTAGAAGAAAACTCATGATATGAAGATGCAGAATCTTAAGATACACAAAATGAAAATACAAACATTCCTATAAATTTATAGATAAATAAACCTATTGGCTTAGAAATACACTTAAAAACTCAAATCTAGAGCAAATGTTGGATCTTACTTCTACAAGACCTCAATATCATAGTCTTACTATAATGAATAGAAGATTATTAAGTTCTATGGTAGAACCCACATCTACATTTCAAGCATTAAATCATCCAAAATGGAAGGCAACTATGGAATTAGAATATACATCATTGTTGAAAAATAAAACATGGAATTTAGTTGATATACCTCTATGAAAGAAAATAGCTAGTTGTAAATGGGTTTATAAGGTCAAATATAAATCATATGATTCACTAGATAAACAAAATGTTCAATTAGTAGCAAAAGCGTATACACAAACAAAAGGAATTTATTATGAAGAAAATTTTCACTAACAACAAGAATGACTATTATTAGAACTATTTGTAATCTAGAAACACACCATGGATGGAAACTTCATCAAAAGGATGTAAAAAGTGTCTTTCTTAATGTTGATGTTGAAGAAGAATATTATGTGTCACAACCAAAGGGATTTTTAATCAAGCGATAAGAACACAAAGTCTATAATATAAAAAATTTTATGGTCTGAAGCAATCTTTAAGAGTATGGTATATAAAGATAAATAAGTAGCACAACTTTAAGAGTTGGAAATGATATAATAATAAATAAGTATTTAATACAACACAACTTTAAGAGTTGGAAATGATATAATAATGCTTATTGTCTAGAATATTTAAAAGGATTAATAAATGAAGTCAAAATTTATATTGAAAATGATTTTGAAATGATTGATTTAGGATATATGCATTATTATTTTGGTTTAGAAATTAATAGAAATAAAGATAATATTACAATAACACAAAAAAAGTATGCAAAATATTTACTTGAGAAATATAAAATGAACAATTGTAAGACCAAGGACTACAACTATCCATATATGATGAAACTTCCTTTATTGTAGCAACAAGATACCATCAATTGATTGGAAGGCTTCTATTTTTGACAAATTTATTACCATATATAGTTTTTGTTGTAAATTATCTCTCAAGGTTTATGCAAGAACCTAGAGGAAGTCATTGGAAAGCTACAAAAAGAATATTTCAATATATTAACAAATCTACAAATTATAGGCTTACATATGAAAAGTATGATAAGAATTTTTGTCTACAAGGATACTCAGTTATGTTGGATCTATAGATGATAGAAAATCAATCTCAGAACATTTTTTTAATCTTGGTTTAGGTTCAATATCATGGTACAATAACAAACAACATGTAATAGTACTTTCATCTACAAAGGCATAATATCATGCAACAAAATATGTAGTCCATGAAGCAGTATGGTTATAGTAGATGCTAGCAGATATGGGAATCAAAATAATTCCAATAATAAATTGTGATAATAAAATAGTATTAAAACTAATAAAAATCAAATCATAGATGAAAATACCAAACATATTTAAGCTCAATATCATTTTATTAAAGATCATTTTCAGAGTCATCATATCAAGTTGCAATATATATCTATAGAATAATAGATTACAAATATTTTTATAAAATCTTTGGGTTGAAACAAGTTTTAGATGTTTAGAAATATTCTATGTAGATCAAGAGAAATTTACATCAAATAATGTAATGCATGAGGGTCCTAGAGTATATTGCATTATTTGATATATGAGAAGATCAAAAGTTCCTTTGATAGGTGATAAAATAATAAGATCAAAGGTCATTTTGTAAAGCTGTATTAATAACACAAAGTTCTATGTTTTAGTAAGTTGATAATGCAATAAAATTCTATAAGTTGTGTTATTTTATTGAATATTGTAAGTTTCATCTTGTATCTCATATTATTTCATATTATTATAGTTACATTATTATTTGATCTTAATATATTATTATCATATATTTGATCCTATGGAAATTATCCTATGAGTTTTACATTAATATTAAGGTTTCCAAAACCATCATGAGCCCCATTAGCTATTATGTAAGGAAATTCATATTTGAAAGCCCTAATGGGAATTTAGGATTCCCTAGCTAAAAATTAAGACACCCTAGTTGGAAGTATAGAGGCTCAAGTTGGATATAAGCAACAAAGTAAACACATGATAATTTCAATCTAGATAGAAGATGTTACACTAGAAGCTAATATCAAGGATGAGATGATTGAGAATGATATAATGGTTCTTAAAATTAGAGGTTGGATATGTAAGTTTGATATATCATGAACAAGGTTTTTGGAGATTCAAAATTGGATCAAGTGGAAGTGGAAATTGAATTTAAATTATTCTAAGATTTTTCTTCCTAAAGATTTTTTCCTCCTTATTTTTTTCAATTCATAAATTAGGGGAAGAGATGCAACTTTATTTGATACCATAGAATGAATTTTTATTTGTTTATGTAGAAATTATTAAGAAGCTTCTAGTGTGGGTTAGGTTTTTGGACTTCCATATCAAATTATAAATAAGGATGTTTTGAAGAATATTAAAAAAAATAGGGAAACTCACCAAGGAATGACCAATTACTAAGGAGAGAAAGTATGCTATATACTTAACATATGTTGCTATGGATATTTAAAAATATTTACCACATCTTATTAATATTATATCTAAATCAAGAGAATGGGACAACATGTATATTATGAAAATTTCACATTTTGTTGCCATAATTGATATGATATTGGACACATGGCAAGATTTTGCAAAGTGAAAACTATGAAGAAAGAGATTAAAAAATCTAGCCATGAGATAAAATTCAAGATGAAGCAAGAATATTATACAATAACTAAAGCTAGATTAGATCAAGGATATTCCACTCCTAAAGAAGAGGTAAATAAAACCTATCTACACAATCATTTAGAAAGTTTAGAAGGAATTAAGGTGCAAAAGAATATGTGGAGATAAATCCTAAAAAAAAAGAGAGTAAAAGAGGTCAATTTTATTATAGAATCCTTTACAGGTTATAAAAGTGAAGGTGATAAATATGTTATCCCTTGCACTTTTCATAATAATAAAGAAATAAGGCTGTAGGAAATCCATAACCATTTAGGATTTTTAGGATAGTATAAAAAGGTAATTGTTACAAAATATGAGAACATTAGGATTTCTAAGGAAACATAAATAATATTGTGCTTTTGAGGATAATTTTTGCACTTAAATCCTTCAAAACAAGGAAAACCTAAAGATTATAAGTCTTATTATGAAAATTGTGAGAAAATTGAAGAGATTAACGAATATGAAAGTATTGTTGGGAACGAAAAAATAGTAGAAGACCTAAGAAGGAAAAACAAAGAAAAAAAGAAACTCAAAGGGATATTGATATAGAAAAACAAAATCAAATATTACAACTCTTAAGAAGAAGTACGGATAAACACAAAAATAAAAATATAATAATAATGAAAATAATATCTTGAAAATATGACGGAAATTAACTTGTTAAAAATGTAATGAGAACAATGTAATATTTTGTTTTTGTAATAGGAATGGCCCAATAAAAGCCACACACAGTTTAATAAAAAATATTAAATATAATTAAAAAAAACTCATTATAAAGTGTATATTTTTTATATAATTTGAAATAATAAACATAATATGAACATCAAAATAAACATAGGAAAATAAATAATAATTCAAGGTGCCTGAACATATGCATCTCAAACCACCTTGTACTTACGTGTGTTGGCTATGCACTCATGTTACCTTACCTTCCTCCCTTTGTATTCAAACCTTAGAGCTCCTTTGTGAAGAAGAATATATATAAGATGACAAGAAGAATATTGAAAAAAATATTATTTATAATAAATAAATAAAAATAAAAGGATCACATTATTATTTAAATAGCAAATTAACTGGTCAAATATCTTAACTTCCAAGAAAGAAACCTAAATATTGTTTATTAAATTGAGTAGCATAGATGTAAAATGACAAGGAATAATAATAATATTACAAAGAAGAAGAATGTTTGAAAAAAATACTACTTATAATAAATAAATAAAAATAAAAGGGTCATATTAATTAAATAACAAACTAAGGTAAAATATCTTAACTTTCAAGAAAGAAACCAAAATTTAATTTAATAAATTGCATAATAATATTATAACTTCTTAGTTTTTTTAAAATACAATTTTTTTTTGGTAATGGTTAGGGCTTTGGTTGTTTTTTTTGGAGGTCCAAGGTTTTTTTTTTAGGTAATGGTTAGGGCTTTGGCTGTTTTTTCGGAGGTTCAAGGTTCAAAGTGTGGCGTGGGCAAGTGTGTGAGGGAGTGGGTGTGTGGTGGCTTTGTGTTAAATTCCCTATTGATAAGTATAGCTCTCAAATTTAAGAGGAATCATGGTTGAAAAGAGACTACTCAGCCATGTAAATTAGTCATAAAAGTTTCTCACAATAACAAAATAAAAAAAACATATATAATTTTTAAATTTTTTTTTTTGGTAAGTAGTGTTTGTATTTACAGCGGGTTTTAACAAGGATCCCAAAACCTGATTACATAAGCAATGGGCCTAGGGAATCAATCCCTTGAAACTGAACACCAAAACAGAAATCCCGCCTAGCGGTAACAGTAAGCATGAAACAATCCCTCTCAGCGGGAAACAAACAAATAAGAAAGAAAGTAGTTTTTGAGATCCCGCCCAATGGGGAGTAGCCAAAAATCACCATCGAGAAGATCCTGCCCAGCGGGGAGTAGCCAAAAACCATTACAATAAAATCCCGCCTCGTGGGAAGCAGTCAAAACCACCACAAACAGTCCCGCCTAGCGGGAAGCAACAGGGAAATCCCGCCATCCGGGAAACCAGCAGAAAAAAAAAGATCCCGCCTCACGGGAAAACCGACGGATTTGGCGGATCCCGCCCTGTGGAGAAACCAGCCGCCCACCAGGAAAACATTCCGTTCAGCGAGAGCCATCCTGTAGGAAGCCGACAGCCAGCACAGAGAGGATCCAGCCCATCAGGAAGTGACCAAAGAGTTGTACCACAAGGAACCCGCCCCGAGAAAACAGAAGAGGATCCCAGCAGCAGGGACCAAGAATCCCGTCCAAGAACAGAGCCCGCCGAGGATTCACAAGAAAAATGGGGAAGTTGTCCAAACCCTAAACCGTCACCTCCATCGCACCGAGAAACGCAGGGGACCAGATCCACGCGAATAACCTGCAAAAAACCCCAGGGGGAAGCATGAGGGAAAAAGGGAAGGGATCCCCAACCAAACAGGGATCCCTGGGAAGCACCAATCCGAAAAAACAACCAAGGAAACCCTAGCCGACCGGGAGGGGCGCAGATAGTGGAGAAGGATCTCCCCCCAGGAGATCATCTGCAAACAACCACTCCCCGAGAGGGATGACCTGGGTTGAGCCAGGGACTGGGCAAGAACTAGGAGCCATGGGAGGGGGAGCAGGGGAGGGACCAGAGCCCTCCCCTCTACTTTCTTCCCTCTTCCATAGCATCATAATTTTTTAAATTTTAATAAGAATTAAATATTTCAATTTTATTCAATTTTAAATCAAAAATAAATTTTTTTTTCATGGTAAATCAATATACATCAACTTTATAGAAAAATGAATTTTAAATAATTAGTTTGCCCTATATTTAGTAGGTAAAACGCCAACATAGTGCTTTGACCATATTATGAATCATGCATTTCCTCAATTTGATTTTGGTGTGTTATGATTATATTTTCCCTTCCTCGTTTAAACTTTTAGGAGATTATTGAACCTTATATGTTGATAATAAAAGTTTATCACATTAATCGACAAAATAAATTTTAAATATAAAAAAATAAAATTAATATTAAAAAGTAAAAATAAAATAATACACAAATTTACTTATGAAAATTTTATAAACACCTGTATTTTTAACTTAAGGACACCAATAACACAACCAAAAAAACAAACATTTCTCTCCTACAATAAACCCAAAATCTTAATTTATAAAAAGGTGGCCTCAATATAGGAGCTTTTCAAAACATTCCTCAATATGTTTAGCGAGGTGTGTTAAATCAAGATTGCATTAAATTTTATTTATAAAAATGGTGGCCTCAATATAGCAGCTCTTCAACCTTAAAAATCAATATAGCAGCTCTTCAACCTTAAAAATAAAAAGAAAAGGTGTTTTCTGAAAGCTCTACGATACCTCTTTTGAAACTCGATATTGAAATCCAAAAACAACAGGAGGTATCGAAACTCGATATTAATTCCAAAAACAACAGAAATCAAAGAATTATGTCTCCCTTTACCGCTTATCTTTTTTGTCCTCAGTTGCAGAAGCCTTTTCGTTTTCTGGCTATAATGCATTCATTTTCCGCCCTCAAACCAGAAGAAAAGATCAAAAACAAATAATAATCGATATTTATACAAAGTTCAAGAATACCATTTTAATTTATGTCTCAGTTTGTATTATTGAAATTTAAAATATAACCATATCATTGATAAACATGACGCAATTTTTGAATCTTGGTGCTATAAGCCATACTTTTTATTAGCTATAGTAAATTTGTATTGCATGTGTTTTGATCGTTTAGCTAACAAACCATAACTCTTATCTTAAAACTCTGCTTCCCACAATGGCTCCCACAGCCCCTCATGTCCACCATCATCATTGAATAGCATGCAGACAAGCCTATCCCTCTGCAAACTGATACTACCAACCTCGGCCTGCGAGGCTGTCAGCTGCGATTTCAGCTCAGAAACTTGCCTTCGCAGCCGGTCGATTAACTTCGTGCAGCCATTAACGGGATCGTCCAACCTTGCGGTCGCTTCATACACCATACTCTTCACAGCATCCGCTCTCTTCTCCTCCGGAAGGCCCTGAAAGACGCCACATCAGAACCATGAGTCTCACTATCTTACCCAACCAAAAAAAGCCAAACCAAATGACAACAGCAGCATCGAGTACTTATGAGCTCCATTTCTATTTAAAGGAACGATAGCTGTTGTGAGCCTTCCCTCGACTTGAACGAACCGTAGTTTTAGACCAACAGACATCAAAAGGGATTTGCCTTTAAAAAAAAACAAGACAAGGGGGTTTTGAACTAATTACTTGAAGCGTTTTGACGACGTTGCTTGTTCCAAACACTCTTTGTACGACGGCGAACTTGTGGGGATCGCTCGATGGAAAATGAGGCGCCAGCACGCATTCCGGTTGCATCCCTTGCGCTGGGATCTGCAACCTGCGCATGAGAGGGGTTGTTCCATCCTCCTTTTTGCCATACAGATGAATGTGTCAGCGGGGTTCCGTAGTTGTATGCGTTTGGAGACCCCGCGCCCTTTTTTATAATGGTAACGTACTCGAAGCGGAAGGAAATGCGAAATTTTCTCCGTTGCTTTCGACGTTACGATTTTCCACACGGAACAGGAAAGAAAGCTCCATGTTGAAGACCAAAGTGGGACAACTAGAACGACTGGGAACGACTCGCCCACACCCACATGGGGCCATAAGTAGAATCTTACTGTATACACCGACCATTTTACTGGCCGTAAGTAGGGTCTTACAGTATGCACCGACCATTTTATTGGCCGTAAGTAGGGTCTTTCTGTATGCACCGACCATTATATATGGGTCAAAGAACCCCGAGGGCTAGGTGGATTGGTAAGTGTTTCTCTTTTCAGATATTTACTAAGAAGATATTCAGGTTCAAACCTCGGGGCAGCCTGTTTGCAAAGGTAGTAGTCTGATCTGAATCCTCTCAGTGCGCACCTGAGTAGTCTGATATGAATCCTTTCATTGCGTGCTGACGGTATAAATCTGGAGTGACCACCTATTTGCAAAGGTAGTAGTTTGATCTAAATCCTCTGAGTGAGTCTGATCTTTTGTTAACTAGGAGATGGACAAATCCTCAAGAGGCATGGTGAGAACAAATATGTATTTTGCATGGTGGGAGTAGGGAAGACCAAAAAATATTTTGTAATGGAATGGGAAACCTACAAGTACATTAGAAGATTGCATATGAGGATACTTTACTTTAAAGTCAAAGATGAATCATTTTGAAGATTTGAGAATAGAAAAAATAAGGAAATTTCTTATCAAAATCAACAATAGAAAAGGTACTCTTCAAAATATGACAAGAGGATGTAGAGATTTTTGACTTTGTTGACCAATCCTTTTCGTGGATGTTGTTAAAGCTTGGAACTTTGAATAAGAAATCCAAGGTTTGAATCTAGAAGGGACAAGTCCTTGATCCAATATACTATTTTGGTCTTATTGATGTAATTGAAATATTTTTAATTTATTTAATTTCTAGTTGTACAACCTATTATTGGTTATTGATTTGATAGGTGAGTGAATCTATCAAATTCAAGGCATTTTCCATCCCACTTTACAATTTATTTCTAATTTAATTTTTATAATTAAAAATAATAATTGAATGTATTTAGTGCTAAATATATTGTTTCAAAAACCTCATTAAGATGAACCATAAAATATCTTACTCATGCATATATTTCCAAAATATATAATAGTCAAACAATATAGAATAAAATTTTAAGTCTTAAAATCTAAAGTCATGGTCACTATATATTAGGTGCCAACAATCTATACTTTTAATTTATGTCTAGAAGTTCAATTAAAGGTATAGGAAAGTTCAAGCTATATGTACTAGAAGATCCATTTTGTATTGGTCATCCAAGGAGGAAGTTTATCTAGAAACTATATGAAGAAAAAATTAAATTCTAAAAAAATATATATTTGATAAAATGAAAAATAAATAAGGGGAAAGTCTAATGTAATGAAACAACTCCTAGAAAATTATAATTATGACAATAAATTTTAGAAGTGCAGCAATGAAAATAATATACACCAAAATAATCATACCAAAATTTGATTCTACAACAACAAATCCCAAATGAGTATAATAGAACATAGATTCTAAGGCTTAAAATAATCCAAGCAACTTAGAGAGCACAAAGTCTCTCATACACATAAAAGGAAATAGAAGTTATATAAAATGAATTATTTCCATCTACATAACATCTCTCACATTTATAGTCTAATGAAGTAACAAAACCTAACTTTAATATTCAATGGTTGGCTATCTTATCCTAGGGATCTAAGCCAACAAATAAAGACAATCAATTTGGTTATATCATGGTCATTGCATGACCCTCCACTCAAAAATCCGTCATCAAAGCTAGAAACTTTTAGAGAATGGTCATTATATTCCGTATTGTATCTTCTTTAGGAAGGCCCTATCACTTGATGATGAGATCCTGCACTTAGTTAGACCACAAACTATGGATCCACAAGTACAACACTACTTCAGGCTATATGTCAACTTGTTCTTCTTCATCCAACTCTAAAAGCTCTGCTTTTGACTACACCTTCTAACCAACTATCCAATTAAGACAAATAAAATACTTAAAATATTGTATATTTTGAGGTAGGAGGAAGTTCAAGTGATATACCACCTTTCTAATCCATTGAAGTGCCTTATAGAGACCACATAATCTAGGTATAAGATTTTGTATGGTTTTGGTTTTTAAAAGTTGTTTACATGGATGAAGACCAAAAAAATCATATTTCCCACCTAAAAATGTCATTCAAAGTGATGTAAATATTATTGTCACTTCATATAATTTTGGGATTTACATAAAATATTCTTAAGGATTTGTTGTAGGAAATCATCCACCTAAACCACAAGGGTAGAGCCCAAAATATAGTCTACCATGGATGAGGGTTTCTTATCATAAAATATCTTGAAGGAAAACAAATTAGTGGAAATATGATCAGAAGTATTATACCATCATTCTATTAAAAACGTTTATCATGGTTATATGTACCTAGGCACTTGTTCATTGTTTTTATTTAGCCATATGATTGAGGATAATATGAAGATCTTATATGAAGCTAAGTAGCACTAAAAGTACAATATCTCCATCAAAAGTATTTTACTAAAAAATAGGATCACTCTCACAAGCAATAAACTTTTGCATACCATGCAATTTTAAAATAGAATGAAGGAATGCCTTAACAACCTTACTTGTAGTGAAACAAAATTAGAAGACACAAAAATGAGCATACTTGAAAGGATGATCCATCAAAACAAAAATTGTTATTTTAACTCTAACTTTGGATGAAACTCAATGAAATTCATGTAGATGTGTTCTAAATGATGATCTAGAATGGGAAGTGGTAGCAACAATCCTAAAGATTTAATTATTAATACCTTATTTATTTGGTACACTTCACATTTTTTCATGACCTATTTGAGATTCACTTATGATAACCATGGTGATATTTTTTCCAAATAGGTCATTTATGAGCATGGATACCAAATTGGAGGTAGAAGAAATCACATTAACTTATTTAGGAACTTAGTACAAGTTTAACAATTTTATAAACTCCTTTGTGATAGTTGTTACCATAAAAAAGTTGGGGTATTAATTTAACAACCAAAACATCAAGGTTATGCATAGTGGCTACTTATCGCCAAATTGGCTAAAATTAGGATTTTCAAAATTTTGAATTGGCTAATATTTGGGACCCTTGACTAGGGCCCATTAGCAAAAAAAAATTGGGTGCAATTTTTTTTGGGGGGTTGATTCGCCCCAATTTTATAATAATTTGACCATTTTAAGTTTAAATTTCCAACATTACCCCTAATAATAGTGAACCTTCTACATTCGTTTGGAGACTATTCACCTACATTTCATTTCTGATTTGCCAAATTTTTATAAATGCATTTTGAGGCCAACCCCTTACACATAACCCTACAAAACATCATGAGGCTAGTAAAGCCAATATGTAGCCTCATATACTCTAGAATCCAAAGTAATTGTAAACTCTCATTCATCATTGCTTATATCTATTGATTGCCCCTAAAGGGTTGGGTATGCATTTGGAAAAAGTAAGAGCAACTTGGGTCCTACCTGAAAGTTGGTCATTAGATATACCTAGATTCTACCTAAAGGTCATCCATTGGAAGTTCCCTACATATTAACACTACAAATGCCAAATAAGAAATGTGTGATACTTAGAAACCTCAAGTCCCTTTTGTTGATATCAAATCTATTCAAGGATGACTTGTTAGAATTTACCTTCTAGTGCTTGCTCTACTTTTGAAATGCCTAAGTATTCTCCTCCGATTATATATTTAACATAATATCCATCAATCATACATGCTAGAGACTCATTATAAGTGATTAAACTATTAATAACCTAAATAATCCATTATATAGTGAAGTTTCACTACATGGGGTAAACCCTTCCCTAGAAGAGAAGTTATGAACAAGATTGTTGCTTGAAGCTATGTAAAATGAGAGGTCATAAAATTCTCTTCACATATCAAGTATATGATCTAAAGAAGACACTAGCAATGGAAGATCTACATCATATAATTCTAGTATGCTTGAAGCTTCACATGGCATGAGGTAAAGTTAACCATTAACCACACCAACAAAGAATTATAGCCTTTTTTATGGTAACTGAGCCATATCCTACCATCAATTGGAATCCTAGAATCCTTTCGATAGTAAATAAAAGTGTTCCATAAATGGTAGGGCCTCTATAATCCTAGTACACTTAGGACTATTCTCTAATATTATGGGTGGAAGACATAACCTGAGGTAGATTTCCTATCATGAATAGACCTAGCATAGTTTGAATCTGAGTATCCTTGTAGATAAAAGTATTTGACATTCTTCATATAATTTAGTCCATAGTCAATAGTATTGTTGATATATTGTAATATTCTTTTTGTAGCTTTCCAATGACTTCCTCTTGGTTCTTGCATGAACTGTGAAAGATAATTTATTGCAAATGCTATATCTGGTCAGTTTTTTGTTAAGTATAGAAGGCTTCCAATCAACTAATGATACATTATTGCTAAAAAAAATGGTTTTTTATCATTTTTTTATAGTTGAATTTCTTGTTCCATTCGTGTATATTTGGGATTGCATTATATCATCCTATATTTTTCAAGAAGGGCTTTTGCATATTTTTATTGAGTAATAACTATTTTTCTTCTCCTTGATAAATATCTAAACTAAGGTAGTATTTCATTAGACCCAGATCTATCATTTCAAAAACCTTCTCTAGATCCTTTTTGATATCACTTATTAATTTTTTTGAACTTCTAGTAATCACTATGCCATCAACATATACTATAAGAATCAAGATATCATTTCCAATCTTCTTGGTATATACAATGGGATCTATTGTACTTCTATTGAAGTTATGATGTAGTAGATGATTATTGATCTTGATTTTCCATGCTCTAGGAGCTTGTTTCAAGCCATATAGAGATTTATTCAATTTTCATACCTTACTTTCCTATCCTTGAATGACAAAGCCTTCAGGCTTTGTATATAGACTTCTTCCTCTAATTCACCATTAAGGAATGCACATTTTACATCCATATAATAAATTTTCCACCCCTGATGAGCTACTAGAGCATAAATTTTTCGGATAGTAGTCATTAAAGATATTAGTGCGAACGTTTATTCATATTCAATTCCCTCTATCTGAGTATACCCTTTGGCCACTAGTCGAGATTTGTATTTATAAAGTGTTCCATATACTTTGTATTTTATTTTGTATATCCACTTGCACCCCACTATCTTTTTATAGGAGGTAGGTTTGCTAAATACCATATCTTATTCTTCTTGAGTGATGCATATTCAGATTCCATGGTTGCTTTCCAGTGTGAGTTTTTTAATACTTGAGAAGCTGATATTGGTTCCACTGTGTTACTTAGCATTTCAATGTTTATTCTCGTCATGTTGTGAGTTTGAGGTCCTATGGCTGTAAGCTCTGACATCCTTTCTATATTTGATTCTTTGAGAGTATCTCTTAGCCATGTTGGTTTTTTCTCTATCGTATAGTTGATTCTTTTGTATCCTATTTTTCTAAATCTGGATCCATACTCATTACATCTTATTCAATTATATTCAGGAGAACTTTTGTGTCACCACTGGATTCATATGTATTGATTTTAACTTTCTCATAAAATATCACTTCTCTGCTAATATAAACTTTCTTTTTATATGGATCTAATATTTTGTATCCTATAGATTCATTGTCATACCCAACAAATATTCCTATCATAGTTTTATCATCTAACTTGGTCCTCTTTTATTTTGGAATATGCATGTAGGCTTTGCATTCGAAGATTTTTAGTCTTTCTATGTTGGGATCTTGTCCTGACCATGCTTATTTTAGTGTAATATGCTTGAGTACTCTTGTTAGTAGTCTATTTTATATGTAAAATGTTGTTTGCACTGCTTCAACCCTGTATTGTTATCAAGTTGTGTTTCTTTTAACATACATATTACCATTTCCATTATTGATCTATTTATTCTTTCTGTAATTTTATTTTGTTGAGCTGAGTATGTTGTAGTAAGCTATGTTATAATTTTGTTGTCTACAAGAAAAGAGTTAAATTATTTAGAAACAAACTCTCCTCCTCTATCTAAAAGAAGTGCTTTTATGGTCTTTCCTGATTCTTTTTCAACTTAAAGTTTGAATTGTTTGAAGTAGCTAAATGCTTCTAATTTGTACTTCATGAAATATACCGATATTTTTCTAGTATGATCATCAACAAATATATGAAAGTATTTAAGTTCTCCAATCTAATTAACTTTCATTGGTCAACACAAATATATATATATATATATATATATATATATATATATATATATATATATATATAATTTCTAGAGGATGTTGAGTTCTATGTTGATGAAGTTCGAAAGGAATTCTATGTTGTTTACCTACTAAATATTTTGCACATACAATAGTTTTTGGAGATAAGTTGGGTAGTCCTACCATTTGATATCTGAATAATTTCTTCATTGATGTCTCACTAGTATGTCCTAGTCATTTGTTCCATAGTTCTAAAGCATTGACTAAAATATCTGAGTGAATAGTAGTGTCTAGGACAAATAGACCATTTTTATATGATCCTGATGCTATCATTCTTCCCTATCTAGAGATGTTACATTGTTTTCTACCTGTGAGAACCTTGAAATCAACAATTAAGTCTTGATCCATGAGTTGAGAAACAAAAATAAAATTGGTGGTTAATTCTAGAACATACAATACATTTTTATTATATCTCTTCCATCCTTCAAATTTACTAGAGTATTTTGTATTTCTTTTACTTCATATTTTTTGCTATCTGCTACTGTAATTGGTATTCAAAAAATTGAACCAATGTATGTTCCCTATCATATGCTTACTTGCACCTAAATTTATATACCAAAACTCCATGATGTTGTTTAGTAATTTATGTCTTCCTAGTACTTTTGTAAAAATATAGTTCAATTCTAGTTTATTTTGTACAAATTTTGTAAAGATAAAAAATCAACTTCTTAACCCCTTATTACTCCTATTGAACTAAGCACTTTTCAATTTTGAAGAGGTTTTAATGTTGGATTTATTTTGTCCATTTAGAGAAATTTTTGATACATATTATAATTTTCCAACCTTAGTAAAAATATTTAATAACCTATTTTTATATCCCTTGGATTGTTTTTAATTTCCACTAACCTAGTTTGGAGTTGTAGCCCTTATGACTCCAAAATTTGGAAAATTAGAGCATATTAATATTTGCAAATTTTAAATTAATTGATTTCAAGTATTATTTCTTATTTCTCCTAGGTTATGATTTGTAAATATTAGACAACTTTAATATTTAATTTCCCTAATTTTTGCTTTCAAAGTAATATTGATTTATTTCAATTATTCAACCTTATAATATAACCTTATAACTCATTTTTCATGAAAAGCAATTTAGATGGAAATTGTACCTTTATGAAATCGATGGTAGACTATCATTCCTCGGTTGGGAGTAATGGAAGAATATTCCTCTTGCTATTTGCTTCAACTATCACTTCAATGCTTCCTTGACCTATTTGACCAAGAGTAATGTGCTTCGTAATTTGCTCTCAGATTGTTCTCCAAGTTATTATCAATTTGCTATCATGTAGTTGTCTAGCTGGTACCGTGATACAAACAAGATGTTGCCTATTCACTTAAAAATTTATTGCTACCATTATTACCTTTTTTTGACTATCCTTTCACCTCCTTGACCACCCTTTTTAAGGAAGATAATTCTTGAATTTTGTGATAAGTGTCACAACTATTAAGTATGAGCGCTCGCTCATTTTATAATGTACCAACTTCCTTTTATAACACTTATTTTGTAATATTTAATGTATGAGCATTCATATGGGCACTTGTGTGAGGCTTGTGGAGGATAACAAGTGGTACCACATCCTTAATATTCCTTGTAACTTTTGCATGAAGGTTTCTTAAGCGTTGAGATATAGAATTACACTTTAGAAATATTATGCCAAGTGGCATTCAAACACTTTGCATGAAGACCTATGCTATAATTCTTCCAAGGAGAATATAACTCATTTTATATACCTTCTCTTAGCTTGCTTCATTTCTTGGATAGCAAGAAACCTTCTCTTTTGTAGGTGATTTTATGTGGTGCTATGGAGCTTTGAATGGTGATTCTAAAAGTGATATTGGTGCTTCATTTGGTGGATGATCTTCACCAATTTTAAGACCTAAATATAGCACATTTTCTCCTTGTCTACCATACCTTCAACATGATTTTTTATGTACTTATTTGTATTGTAGATATCCACTTGCTATTTTTTTTGTCCCACATTGGTAGAAGTAGAATTGACACCTTCTCTTTGTAGATGAGCTCCGTTTGTATCTACATAAATATAGCTTGATAACAACCTTTTTTGGGATTTTATATTGCATTTTTGTCCATCCAATATATGCTGAGAGTGAGCCCTTTGAGTGACTCCTTTTACTGTGGAATAGGAGTGCAAACATTCGTCCTTCCTTGGCTGCCTCACCCTATAGATGTTGTGCTTTTTTGAGGCACCTTCAAATATTCTATCTTCCTATATATAACGTATTGTATAAAGTAAAATACCATGTAACCTTACATGTACAAAAATTTCTTTATTGCACCTTTTGTTTACACTCTTTTTCAGTTCTAAAATTCTATCTTTGTAGTATATTTTTGAATGCAAATATGAGGGTTTTGAGGATGTCTATTTGGTTAGACTCCTTACTCTTATTACTTGGACACTTTGATGATAAATACAATCCTTTACTAATGTAGATAAAAGCTCCTTTGTATCTGTACTTTTTTACCCTTTGCAACAAGCAATTAACCCTATAATGCTTTGGATATGAGACTCATTTAACATCAATGTTTGAAGCTTCTATTTTTATTTTTGGTTAGTTGTATTCTTATCCAAGTTTTTGAGGATTATAACCTAATTTGGTGGCTTCACTTGGCAACTATATGTTGCATATTTTATGTACTAACAGTGTCATTAGATACTTTGATAATTTTTGATTTTGTGCCCTTCTCAAGTACATGATAGAAGCAATTCAAAAATATAATCAAATCCTAATCAATGTGCAAATGAACCTTAAAAATAATATTTCTTTTTGCACCTATAAAGATAGTAATCTAATTTTCTTCATGCAACTTTAATCCAAATTCAAGTGCTTTAACAAATCTAATAAGTAATCCAATGAATTTATTTGCACCAAAATTTTCTTACCTTTTTTAAATTCTTTGTATCTCTTATTACACTTATATAGAGTATGTAGATTTTGGTGTCTAGGATCACCAAGTTGGCGCTTTGATTAGGATATTATAGCTCTTTGTAGACTGTTATGAACAATTCCTTCTTCACAAAATTATGGTCTTAAACTTTCTTTCATGAGCCTAGGATTTGGTGGATTTTTCTCCTCTTGTGTTATCGTCCTTCTACTATAGATTTAGAAAAGTCTTTATCTTTGAAGCAGTGCCTTCTCTTTGTGAGAGGTAATCTTAAAATCTCCAAGATTTGGTGACCTTATTCTATATTCAAGTCTTATTGAAAAATTTTGACTTCAATAAGGATATTCTTATTTGATTTTGTACTCCTTACCAAATTCTTCTTCTATTGGGCTTTTTTTTGTATGGTGATAATTTTCCTAAGTCCTTCACATGTAACTCTCCCTAATTCTACCTCCTAGATTCTTCTGATATCTATTGATAGTGGCTGGTCCAATGACACGTAATTTTTACAAAACACTCAAGATCAATGATATGGTGGTTTCCCTATTTACCTAGACAAAATAAATCTATCATAGCTCTGATACCACTAATAGCTTTAGCACCATTCCATCATAAACAAAAAGGAGAAAGAGAGAGAGAGAGAGAGAGAGAGAGAGAGAGAGAGAGAGAGAGAGAGAAGAATAAACATATATTATTGATTAATAAAAAATTGATACATTTGAGTAAGGGTATGAGACCCTTTATGTAGGAAGATAGGTTCCTTGGCTAACACTCTACCTAACTATGCAAGGGATAACTTGCACATATATAGCTTACACATTGACACTTGTGCATTCACTATGTTGCATGAAGTAAATAGATAAATTCCCCTTAAAGTAATATAACATAACCAAATGATGTAATATATTCGACCATACCAACCCATTTGAGTGTCATTCAACTTTTTTTAAGATTCACATATGTTGGTTGTGGAGCTTGATTCATTCTCTAATTTGTAGGCCTTATTTTTAGCCATATTTTGACCCACTCTATGAAGGGGTGGTGTAGGGGGGAAGCGCCCCCCTACTTGTGTCATCGTGGGGGGTCCAAAGGGTGGCGAGGTTTTCAAGGGCAATGCTCCTAAAGCCAAAAAAAGATGTTTTTTTCTCTATGTAAATCTGGACCATTTATTATTAGGACATAGATCGGATGCCAAATTTTAGGCAGGCTTTTTTAACCTAAAATTGATACATGTTTTTTTAATATATGCATGATGTATGGTAGTTGAATGTATTCTAGTGTGCACATGTGCATATTGTAATTGATAGTGATAAATTGAAGATGAAGTTATAGCGGAGTTGTTGTAGGTTGTATCTCTTTGGTTTTCTAGATGAATTAAAAGGGTCTAGTTATTTTCTCTATGGACGTAGCCCATATTGGGTGAACCATGTTAAATATGTGTCTCGAGTATTGCTTTATTCTATTGTGTTTTATTTTTGCACTTATTTATTGCTTGAGTTTTATTGTTTAATCCTAACAGCATCCACCCTACACATTGGAAAATATTGATGAATTTGGAATGATGCCACAACTCCTCAACACTATCTGGTTTAACCATTCACTTTGGTACACCCATTTAAATTCACTATGTGTTTTATTTTTGCTTCTATTTTTTAACTTTGATACTCAATTTTTTCTTCTACATTTTTTTTGTGCTCTTGTTTCACTCTACAACTTTTGATTACTCTTTATTTCTATTTTTTTGGTTTTTGGTTATGAAGTAAGGATATCCAGCATGCTCATGTGATGATTATAAGGTGATTTACTGAGCCATATTATTTGAGAAATTCTACATGCTCCATAATATGGCAAAAATCTATTTGAAAATATGCATAAAAATTTTGTGTACTTCATGTATTGACTAGAACATGTGGTAGATGATGAATTGACTATGTCAGAATTCAAACCTTGATATAGATAAAGATTTTGGTTGAAACCCATGGTGGAAAAATCCTATGCATAATGCTGATAAAATAGTTTCCCATGCAATTCAATATGGATGGTTAATTTTCTAATTGATGGTCTAGATTCACGGATTCACCCTTTGCTTTTCTATAAAGTATGGCTCCATCACCCACATTTTGTGTTGCCACATATTCATTGCAAACATGTAGTCACATGTATTTATGGGGATATCTAGGTGTGATTTTTGATGATCCACTTCAAATAATGATGTTGTGATAGGGTTTGGATGGTTTCCCTTAGGCATGACATGAATCATCCATTATTTTATTTTTATTTATTTTTTATTTTTAATTATGGATGCGATCTTTTTTTTATGTGCAAAAATATTTTCTTCACACACAAAAAATTTAACCAATTGAACCTATTTCCATGCAACCTATTATGTCAGAGCATCTGTATCCCTATTATATCCCTTTTTCAATCTACTAAAGCTAATATTTTATGATCGAAGATAGGTAAAAATATATTTTAGGGTGTTTAGTGGGGTGTTTCAATTTTACCAATTTTATACATGGTTATGCCAAGCATTTAACCATTATTCATGGAATGCCAAGATAAGATAATAGTAAAAATGAAGAAATACATACCTTAATCTATTTAAGGGTTTCCATGCATTATTTGTATCATTTTTTTTATTGTGTAGGTGTTCTAAAAACTAAAAATTATAAATAAATAATGATTAGATTTTGTACAATGGTGAAGATTAAAAAATACAAACAAATCAGGAACCAATTTTCATGTAAGCCTTAACTCAATAGCACCTCAAAGAGGTTTCTACTATTGAATTATTCATTTTATTTTTGTTTTTTTCATCATTAAAAGAGGTTTCACTTTTTGGTTTTCAACCTTCTTTTATTGCATTTTTTAATTTAATTTTTTTAAATATATAATCATTCATAATATATGATAGAGCAAACTCTTCATTTGGTAATAGGTTATGTTATAATTGTAAATGAAGCCTCTTATATCACACATATGTCATATTGTGAAAAATTTAGAACAAACTCCTCATTTGGTAATGGATTATGGTACAATCATAAATGATACCCATTTACCACTAGTTTTATCTTTGAGTCATAAATAAGATAAATTCAAACAACTCCATTTTTTAATACTTATTCAATTTGATATGGTCCTAGAAATTGATTTTGTAGTTTGCTAGGAAAATCAGCATATCGAGAATCGAATAATAGTGCTAAATCTCTTGGTTCATACTTGTTTCTCTTAATGTGACTATCATGTCATATTTCTAATGTTGTTAAATAATCCCTCTTTGGTAAAGTGACTCCAATAAAATTGTATCCAATGTATTTAATTATGTAATTCTCTCTTACTATACCTATGATAACTCAATTTCAACTTCCAAAGATGTGCTAACAGTTAGAAATTCAAACTCAATTAGAAAAAGAGGTTTTTTACCATAGACCAGTTTGTAAGGTATAAATTATGTGGTGGATATTCATGTAGTGTTGTATGCCCAAATAACCTTAGGTAATTTATTCATCCAATATTTCTTGTGATAAGCCACTATATTTGTTAGAATGTTATCTAATTCCCTATTTGTGAATTCTAATTGACCATTTTATTAGGGGATATAGGATGATGGTTTCTTATCTTTAATTACATAAATTTTAATAAATGCTTCTATAACCTTAGATGCAAATTGACATCCATAATTTGTAATTATAGATCGTGGAGTGCCAAATATTTGAAATATTTGAGTGTATAGAAAATGAAAAACCTTATATTCTTGAGCATGTTTAAAAGTACATACTTTGGTCCACTTGGTTACATAATCAGTGTAAACAAGAATGTGTTGCTTTCATTGATAAGGTGGGACAACAGGTTCAATGAAATATAATCCCAATCTCTCAAATGGTTTCAAAACCGCTTGAGGTTGTAGAGGTATTTTATTTACTGTAGTTGGTTTACCCATTCTTTAAAATGAATTACAATGTTTTACATACTTCTTTACATCCCTATGAAGTGATGGCCAATAATAACCTATTTGCAAAAAAATTATAATGGTGCATTTTACTAAATAATTTCCATCAAATGGTTCATCATGAAATGCATGAATAATATCATACACCTCATCTCGTTGAATACATAAACATAAAATATAATTGGATCCACATTTAAATAGTAGACCATTGATCCATTGAAATGATGAGCTTTGTTTCACTAATAATCATTTTTCTCGATTATTAAAGTGATATGGAACTTTTCCTATTTATAGATAGTTGGTAATGTTAAGAAACCATGGTTATTGTGCTAAAATTACAAATAACATTTCACTAGAAAAAAGAGTCCTCTGTTGGTTCGTCCTCTCCTATGATATTTAGTCTAGATAAAAAAATAGCTACTATATTAGCTTTACTTGGTTTTTATACTATAGTGATTTCAAATTCTTGTAATAGTAGCAACCATTGACTAAAGGTTTTTTCATAAGGTATTAGATTACAACATGATCTATATGAACAAATACTTGATATCTAGTGATATAGTAGACAAATTTATTATTTACATATACTATTGCTAAGAATTTTTTTTCGATAGTAGTATAATTCTTGTCAGTTCTTGTTAAAATTTTCGTAATGTAATATATGTCATAATATTCTCCATTTTCAACTTGGCCTAAAGATGCTTCGATTCTAGTGTTAAATGCATTATCTTGAATGTGAAATGGAAGTTACCAATTTGAACTTCGTAACATAGGTAAAGTAGTAAATTTTTATTTTAAAGTATCAAATGCAATTTGTAACTTTTCTATCCATTTGAATTTAGAATATTTAGTCAATAAGACAAACGTTGGGTTTGTAATGGTACTAAAGTTCTTAATGAATTAAAAATTGAAGCCAATATGTCCCAAGAAACTCCTAACATCTATTTGAGTTTGGGGTGTAGGAAACTTTTTGATAATATAAATCTTCTTAGGATCTACTTGTATTCCTTTAGATGAGATATGATGTCCAAGAAAAATTCCTTCATCCATCATCATAAAACATTTATCAAGATTTAGGGACAGATTGTAAGTTTCACATTGTGTCTAAAAATTATCAATATTTTCAAGAGTTTCATCAAAAAAATACCACATATTGTGAAATCATCCATGTAGATCTCAACACAATAATTGGTCAAGTTACAGAAAATAGTAAAAACTGCTCATTAAAAATATGTTGGGTCATTACAAAGTCCAAAATATAAAACCCTATAAGCAAATATTTTACATGGACGAGTGAAAGTTGTTTTATCTTGATCTTTAGGTTCTACTTAAATCTAATTATAACCACTAAATTAATCAATTAAACACAAATACTTATTACCAAAAAGTATTTCTAATAATTGATATATGAATGGTAATAAAAAATGGTCTTTATGTGTAGATTTTTTTAATTCTCTATAGTCAACACACACTCACATTTTTTCATTTTAATTTGGAACAATAACCAATGGAGAAACCTATTGGCTATGAAAAATAGAGTAGATGAATCCCACTTCTAGTAATTTCTCAATTTTATCTTTCATGATATCATATAAAGTAGGATTAAATATTCTTTGTGGTTATCTTATAGGTTTAAAATCCTCTATATATATTTTATGAGTACATATATCTAGATGAATTCTTGTCATATCCTTGTATTTTCATGTGAAACCATTGGAATGTTGACTCAATGCATTAAACAATTTTTCCTCTTGGTTATTTGACAACCAACTATTGATATTTTAAAAATTTACTAGTTGTATTTCAATTTTCTTTGTACTAAATTGTATTAAATTGATTCCTTCAAAATTGCTTATTAATGAATTAAGTGGGGAATGGTGTGGTAGAAGAGAATAGAAGATTTCGGTATCCTTATCGTTAACAATTTTTTATGGAATTAAATTAGATATAGGGCAATACAAATATGGGACAAGTTGAAAACATCATCTATGTGATAAATTAAAATGATTATCTTCTATTAAAATGGATGGTATATTTTCAAGTTCATGTTCTTCATTTTTCCATAGTAATAGAATAATAATAACTAGTTCATCTTCAAGTCTTGAATCATATAAATTATTAATCACGACAATCTCTTCTTCAATGATAATCCTTTCAGATGGATCCATCTATTTTGTGTGATCTTTTAGAATTAGGGTGGCTAATGTTGAAATGTTATCTTAATTTTCTTTATCTAATTTAGGAAACTATTACTACTAAAATTGATTGAATATTTTGAAATAGGATATATAGATATTTTCTTTGAGTCAAATCCATTGAAAATGGCCATATCTTCTAATCTATAATCAATTAAAGTAGTTTTCATAGCGAGCAAGGGTCTTCCTAGAATTATTGAGTATTTAGTGGTTGTAAAACAGAAAATTTAATTGGGTATTCCCATGATACAATCAACACAAGAATATTTTTTTTATTCCTTATTGTTTAGCAATTGACCTATCGTCCATTTCTAATATTATAGAAGTAGGATTTTGGTTATTTAATTATAATTTTTGCACTTTATCCTTCACCATAAAATTTATATCTGCCCATAGATCAATCAAAACATTAGATATGTTCATTGATAATATGGTTACTATGATTGTAGGACTCCTTGAATTGACATAATTTGGTGAAATGAGCTTCCTATATGGTCTGCTAACTTCCCATCAACTTGTATGGTTTTAGGTAATACTTTTTTCTTTCTTCGTGGATTTATAATGTACAATTCGTAAAACAAAATTGTTAATTAATTGTACATCTTTGATAGCTTGTAGCAAAGGAATCACGATATTTAAAAAATTTAATTATTGTACCAAGTTTTATTTTGAAGATATTCGTTTTGATTTTTCAAATTGTTCAGGATATGATACTTGCTCTAATTAAGAGGAGAAATTATCTTGATATAGTTTTACTTTTATTTTCCTTTTTCAAGATTTTATTGTGGTGGTCTTGATGTATATATGTCCTCTTGTTTGTTCTCATCAACTTCCATTTCCATAATGATAGATGGAAAGGGTTCAAGAAGTATTTTTCCTAAATGCAATTGGATATTTTCACAATAAATGATGTTTATAATGTTTGTTTCTTCAATTTCATCTATGTAGATAAGGGCTAGCTATCTAGTGTTATTGAATTGGCCACAAGTTGAGCCAAAAGCAGAGATTGTTTTACTTATTGTTGTTTTTGTTGTTGTCTTCCATGAGGGTAATTTTGAGAAAGACCAGGCAATTCATTTTGTGGTTGGTTTTGATACCTACTTTACCCTTGGTATGGTTGATATTTTTATCCCCATTATTATGCTTGCATTTTTTGATGCATCCATAGTGGTTGATTATATTGTTGAATCATCCATACAAGTTGAGACCATTCTTGAAATAATGCTCATGGTGGTTGATTCCAAGGATGTGATTTTGAATTAGACAATGGAATAAACCAAAGTATTATTTTTCCCAATTTATGGGAAATTGAGCAGCATTTTGGTATGGATATTAAAGGAAACTACCCCCTTGTATTTGGTCCTACAAAGTTAAGTTATTTCATAGGTTGAGACTATTTATCCAAGATACTTTTAAGTCCTAGTAACAATTGACATTGATCTGTGAGGTGTACTTTTATATAAATGCTACATATAGTAAATATGAAAGTCTTGTTCAAAGAAAATTTATTGAGAGTATATTTATTACTACATATTATACAATAGATGGCTAAAGGTTCAGTAGATTTGAGCTTTGTGTTCAATTCAGCTAATGTCATGTTAAGATGCACTAGGATGTAAGTTTTAAGGTTGGAAAAATCTTCCATCAATTCTTTCAAGTCATTTATGTTGTTACCAATTTTTGGTCTTCTATATTTTATATGGGAATAATTCTTACAGAGTTGTATAATTTCTTCAAGTTCAAATGTGCTTACATCTTCTTTCACCATAATATCTAATACTCTTATTGATTCATCTTGTATTCATATTAAGGATATAATTTTGCTATGTTTTGGTTCTACATCCCCTCATCATTTATGAACAAAGGAAAATCTATCCAAGTAGTCTTCAAACGTTTCATATTCTTATTAATTTATCATAAATAATTCATCCTTATGATTCTTTACTCGACAATATTCTTAGTATTTCTTCAAAAATACTCCTTCCATTTTATCCTAGGTTTAAATTGAATCAGGTGCTAAGCTCATGTACCATTGTAAGGCTAAGTCTTTTAACATGGAAGGAAATAAATTCAATTTTTTATTATCATTTTTATAGTCATAAGTTTCCGATACAACCTTAAACTCAAATAAAATTTGTCAAGATCCTTAGATGCAACTCCCTTAAAAGTTGGTAATATGGATAGTGAAATGGTTTTCATGCAAGGGTTTTAAGTGGGATTTAATTGAATAGGATATTCAATGTTTTAGGCTATTGGTATTACTTGGATTAATAATATTACTACCCCTATCTGACTTCCTTGTAAATATACCATTATACATTTCCAACAACAAGTATATATTCTCCTAAATTGGTCGGATCGTATACATTTATTAGGATTATATGGTGATGAGATAATAATTTTATCTTCTTTTAATACTTTCTCAGGTGTTTCTACACTTCCTAAATATGATGATTGTGTTTCTTTAGAAATTTTAAATTTAGATAATTTATGTATAGGTTCAACCCCTCATTGTTGATATCATATTCTTATATATGATGGGAAGTTTGATCTGATAAATATAAATCTTTTTTATATTAACCTATTCATATATCCTATTAAAGAAAGAACTTCTATTCTAGTGTTATAATGTCTAAGATGTAATCCCAATCAATGCAACTATTTTCATGTAAAGTTTGTTTTATTTTTGTTATTTTTGTAGTTTTTGCAACTTCTATAGGACAATAATTGAATGACTTATTTTTTCTTGAACAATGTCAATTTGTTCCCCAACAACAACATCAAAAATAATGAGTATGATTATTTTTCATTATTTAATTCATTTTTCAATCGATGGTAGCGCCCAAGACTGTATATGATAGAGAATGTTGAAATTGTGTTTTATAAATTAGAAAATTAAGTTACCTAATAAAAATGAAGAATCACTAAAGTTGTTTTCATAGTTTTTACAACTTTTATAGGAAAATAATTGAATGAATTATTTTTTCTCTAACAATACCAATTTTTTCCCCAACAACAACATAAAAAATAATGAGTATTTGATGATTGTTCATCATTTAATTCATTTGTCAATCCACAGTAGTGTCCAATACTATGTATGATAGAGAATGTTTAAATTATGTATTATAAATTAGAGAATTAGGTTTCCTAGCTGCTTAAAAAATCCTAGTATTTAAGTAGCATTGAATGGTTTTCTAATTTTGGGGTTATTTTCAGGTTTGAATCGTTCTTTCAGTTGGGATCTTTATACATTTTGATTCTTGAGTGAGACATTGTAATTTGAAAATTATTTTTTGGTCATCTTCTACTAGGTCTTTAATGTATTATAAGTTCATATGTTTTGCTTCATGATTCCTGATCTTTGGTTTACGTTTGGTGGATTTCTGTTCCTAGGGCTATTTTCAATGTTGAATATTTTTCTCGGGCGGGATCCTTTTGTATTTTGGAGCTTGAGCGAGTCATTCAAATTTTATTTCTGTTTCAATTGTGTTCCTTTTCCTATTGGGTCAGCTTCGTGTTGATGGCAGGTATGTTTAGTATAATTACCTTATATTTAGTGCCCCTTATGTTTATCGGATTGATTTTTCTTCTATATTTGTTCTTGTTGAATATCTATTTTATGGGTTGGGATCGCTTGGAAAATTCCTCTGTATAAGGTTAGAGAACCCTTTAAAAACCCCCTCTTTACCCAAAAAAAAAGAATCACAATATTTTTGCAAAAACTACACTAACTAGAACACCTTGCATAAATAAAAGTTAACTACTACTACAAAAATTGGCCAAGTTAAAAAATATGGTAAACAATGTTGTTGAAATTGCAATAGTAGAAAAGTCAAATTTTAAAATTGAAAGGATAGAAAGTAAATGCTAAAAAGTAAAGTTTCTTAAGTAAAATGCTAAAGCATAATCCAAAGCAAAGAAACAAATTCGCAATATTAAAACTATAATGTTATGATAAAAATTAAAATATATGAATAAAACAAAACCATCTAGTTGTAAAGAAAATAGAACACACATATGCTAAAATAAGGGGAAAAAGGGAGAAAATGAAAGAATAGAGCATTTAATTATCCTACGAATAATGATAGAAAACAATTATAAAAACCTGCATTTATAGCTTAAGGTCCTTCCATCATCCCTAAGAGTGGACCCTTGCTATGAGGTCTAGTAGACGGTGTTAACTCACAAATTCCTAAACTATATTATAAATTCAAAGTAACATGTGAGAAACTAAAAAGAACTTAATCTGAAATTACTACAATTTGTTAACTAAGTCAACTATTACATTGGTCACTAACCTATTCATATATTCCCCATTTTCTTGTTAGCTTTCAAACAAGGGCAGATAGGTATATTTATAATAAAGATATGTACTTTTCCTCTATACATTTATGTGTAAAAATAGAAATAATCTACTGGATTTCTAATTCCAACAATTCTACAATCAATAGCTACCTTGTCCAAAATTACGACAAGAGTATGGTCTAGATAAAACTTCATATCTTGATCTCTTCAAATGATGTGTAAATTCTTAGAATAGTCTTGAGGGAAATTCATGCTTATTATCATATTTCCAACTCACCTTGCCTTTTTAAAACTTGATCAATAACCAATTTTTATTTTTCTATAGAAAATTTTGTAGTTCTCTAAAACATGTAGCTGGTTGTCTAACTTATGCAAGTTCTCTAGTATTTGGTTGCTTGGTTTCATTTTAGAGTGTGGATATATTTTCCTCTATCTCTTATGTGCTGATAATTCAAGTTGATACCCACTTTAGAGTGCTATACCTATCATATAGAATCTTGTAATTTATTGGATGTATGTTCTAAAACAAAACCTACAGGTTCCGTTACAACAAACCTATAATGCCTAGATTCTGTACAATTTTCTTTTCTACACACCACATCACCTCAAAAATACTTTTTAAGGGTAAGAAAAATATTCAAAATCTTGGAACATTAGCTTTTCAATTTTATGCTTTATTTATGTCTAATAATGATTATAACCATGTAAAATTATCACAAAAATGTAGAAAATACATCTTAACAATATAATAGTATTTCCTATAACTTTACCATCTTAACATTAACATTATCATGCATAACAATCAAAATACTTGGCATTTATACTATATCATTTATCAAAATGAATAATTTTATGTAAGATAACACTGAAATAATGAGATATTTTTTTGTCTCATCATCATTCATGAACTATGCATGAAAAACATCTTACAATATTAATTTCTCATAATGTATACAAGCTTTATTGGTCTTCTTCATGTTATAACTTTGAATACTTGATTCTTGATTGATACTAATTACCTTCTTATGGAGAAATATCTCCATAATATAGCTATAGTAATGTGAATCTTCACATACTTCACCATTGCTCTCCATATGACAAGTTTCATAAATATTGGCTTATCATCTTACCACTTGCATACATGATGAACACTTGACTCTATAATATTTGCACACCTCTACATTTACACTTCTGCTTGCACTCCTAATCTAGGCCACTTGTGCACATATTTACATTACATATTTGCACTTTTATATACAAGATACTTGTGCACATTCTCACTTAGATGATGCTTGTGCATTTACTACACATTCACACTTACATAAAAGGGAAATATAAATCACACCCTCAACTATTGACTCAACCATAATCTATTATTTACAAATGTACAATGAAGGTACCATAGGGGTACATTATCATGTACTAAATAATGTAATATATCTCAAAACCAACTCTATGGCTTGGTCTCATCAAACCTTAAAAAATATATTTTAGGAAATCTAGGAAGAATCTATTGTTCCTTGACCATTAATTGTTTTCCCTAGTAAATATCCTAGAGTAATCTATCTAGTTAACAACCTTTCTCCGTTTACCTTCTAGGCTATTTTTAGATGATCCATTAAAATTTAGAATTTTAATCTTAAGTGTTCGAATAAGTAATTATTCTCTTAAGTTCTACTAGGATAGACTTACTTGATTTTCCACTCCTCCATGATTTAGGTGAACTCTCAATATAGTCTAGATCACATTTGATGAGTTGTTGTAATCCAATGGCTCTCAATGATCAACCTTGCTATTTATACAAATTTGATCCATGGAATAAATCAATCGGTTCTATTTTGTTCCTTCAAATCTTGTAAAGCTTTGTAGCTCTACTCTTGGAAAATTATAACATGGTACAAGAGTATGATATATTTTTCTAGGCATTCTCTCTTTAAGTCAGTTTCACAAATTGGTTCACTATCTCTTATATTTTGTTTTTTAAAAAAGGAAAAGAGGTTTTTATATCTATTGTAGATTGCTAATTTTATATCTACAATTTTTTTTAGAGAAACTTGTTTTGGTAATATCTAAATAGTTTTCCTAGATTTATTTTACCGTATTATGCAAATATTCTCCTCAATTTTTTTTTTAAATATTAAAATTGCTACTCTTACACTAAAGAATAAATTTTGAAATTTATAATTGCCTTCCTTATTTTATTGTTCTCATAGTATGACTATTTTTTCTACTCTCTCATAGCAAATTCTTGCTTTCTTGGCTCCTTATAGCCAATACTAACAACATTAATCCGTGAATGCATGCTTGCTTTGGCTCCTTTTTAGCCATCATTGCATTTCGTTCTATAGTGGAGATAAAGTTTGAAAGGCATATCGTATTTGGTGATCAATTAAATCATTGGTTTTTTATGTTGGAAAATATTTTAACTTCGTGATATCTTTAACAAATAAATGCAACATTTCTCGCATCCAAATTAAGTGGACATTTGGTTATTTAAAAAAAAAAACACCAAATTCCATTAATTGTTTATAATACATGGCATCTTTGCCAATGATTTTATATGGCGCGCAATGTATGAGACTTTCATCTTCTCAACGGTCATCTTCTAGTTAAATCTCAATGATCGAAAGATTAAATTTTCCATCTCAAGTTATCTTGAAGCTTCTTCTCTTTTTTGTCCCTCGGTGCTTCAGAGAAGAGTTTCAATTGTTTTTATATATATTCATCAATTCAATGCTTAAAATATAATTCTCCTCTATGAATACTCAAAATACTATTTTTTACCTATGTTTGCATATTGGTTATTCAATATAGAGCATTAATATTGATAGTATATGGTGTGGTGTCTTCTCTAAGGCCTTTCACAACCTTCGCTACACTTTCAAATTTGGTGGTACATTCATTGACATATTTCCAGGAGCCTCTCTACACAATGCCATCCCTGAAATCTTTCGTGTGCACCAAACCCTGATGTCTTCAGCAACAAGAGGTGCAATCACTGATGTCTTTCTAGGAGCCTCTTTGCATAGCACCATCCCTGACATCTTCCATGTGCACCAAAACCTAAAGTCTTCGACAACTGGTATTCTGGTGTGTCTTTAGCAGAAGCTAGGATTATGGTGAACCTCCTTAACGTCTTCCATGTGCACTAAATCCCTATGAGATCGAAGCATTTGAAGGTGTTCAAATATTCCTCGCTACCCCTTGACGTCTCTTCTGAAATATCTCATTAAATTAGGTATAAATTTTAATATTTTTTTCTGGTTTTGAGCTAATCATTCCTTGGTATAGCAAATTTCGTAGTCTTTGAAGGCTTTAAAATCTTACCTCGTTGCCTCTTCTCTCGTGACGTCTCTTTTATAAAATCCTTGGTAAATAATGTTATATTTACTTTAAGTTTCAAATCTTAGCGTTAATTTTTTTTTTCTCAAGTGAGAATAATACTTCTGCTCATTGTATAAATTTGTACCCCTCTAAAAATTCTAATATCCTTTTCTTTCGGTGCATTTCCTTGGCCAGCATAAGAAATCAAAAGGATAAAATTGTAATCTCAAAAAATATATATTTTTTTGGGGGGAGGGGTTTTAAGTGTAATATTTAGAACTTATTCTAAAAGCTTCATGGGGGGGTTGTTGTTGTTTTTGTCATTGCATCTATAATTTTTATTTTTATATTATTCCTATTGTATGTTATTTAATAGAATTAATATTAAAATATAATTACTTTTGTTTTGATATAGTTACAAGTTAGATATTGAGGAGCAACTTCAAAGGATCCTTTTATTAAGAAAAATTTGCTTTTTTAATTAATAGGAATTTTTTTTTAAGTTAAATTTTTAATAAAAAAAAAAATTTCCTTCAATATTGTTACTTAATAATTTTTTTTTTTTTTATATATAGAAGCAATGGTTACAATCACAATTTTTAGTAACTACCAGCACAATTGGTAGGGTTCAAACTATCTGCAAAGGCTCCCAAGACTTCCACCATCTCGGTACATGGTAACCCGACGTGAGATGGGGACCGCCGGACGCATAGGGGTTGCACCGTCGTCATCAATCTGGCGCACCAGTCAGAGGAATCGGATCTGGGCTACTATCTATGCATGGGCAAGCTCGTGGGATTGGAACCTAGGTCTCCTCTCGGTAAGCACCCCAACTTACCAATCCACCTAGACCCACGAACATTAATAAAAAAATTAATAACCTTAAACAGATTATTTAAAATTTATTAATCACCTATCTTCCTAGTATTGGACTTCTAATTGAAAGCACGAGATTTCGGGCAAAGGAAACACTAATTGCGATGCAACCAAAATCAAATGCGCTTAAGTCCTAGAAATGTAAAATGCATGAAATGAAAGAGACACATGTAAATGAGATACAAGCAAATGGAGAAAACACAGCCCTTTCATTAAAATCTCTTGATCTCTGTTACAAAGACGCCTCCTCCCTTTTCGGGGGCTAGGAGCGTTAAAAGAATTTGATTACAATCACTTAATGTTCCTCTTTCCGCGTGCCCACGATTGAAATGGGCGGGCCAAAATGATGCCGTCGCTGATGTTGATGAGTCTTTGACCTCTGCTGCTCTTCCTGCGAACAAAGAAACAACGAATATGTCAGTAGCATCTGTTGCAAATAAAAGGTGTTTGTTCTCTAAAATCATCAAAGATGCATGTAAACATTTGCCTGAAACAGTAAGTACAGTGAATCCAAATAGCCTAAAAACTTGACAGAAAACAGAAGATCTTACCAGAAAGCCATTACCACTGAAACAGTCGGCTAATCTGCCTTCACCTGGAATTCGTCCCTGGGCAGGACGAATTCTGACTGCAATTCGTCCCTGGGTGGGACGAATTCTTCTGTGTTGGAAAAGCCGAAGTGATCTGTTCCAATGTCGGCTCTCGAGACCTCCAAAACACCTGCAGACAGAGGGGTTATGTAATTGGGGCCATTTTGGGACGACCCAGATGGTCGGATTCTCCCAATTTGGCCTCTATCCTCGGGAATTTGATATCGCCACCTGCAAGTTAGTGAAACAACAAAGCGACACAAAACATACTAGAATCTGATCAAAAGTTATGAAATTGCAGCTATGAGTTCACCAAACAAAATGACACAATATGCAATGCGAAAAAATAATCTAGAATGCTAAAAATAATGGAACTTAGGAAGTGCAGGGTGCCCAGGTGGGCCTCCCACCGTTGGCACTTGATTTCGGAGCCAATCCACTAGGGATGGGCCCAAAACCTCTTAGGATTGGGGGTCGGCAAATTGGTTGGTTCAGGTGTCCATGTGTTGGATTTGGGTCAGGTTCAAGCTTCCAAAAGCCACCCAACAACCTCCCTTGCAAAAGATATTGGTGGATGCGAGAAGGTGAACCAAAAGGGATGCAAGTGGGTCTTCAACTCGACAGCACTTCGTTGCTTGAAATCTCCTTCAACCTCCATATCTTTGGGTGAGAAAAGTCCCACCTTTTATAGACCCATGGGGTCTCTTTTGAGAGGGAAGCACAAATGCCATGTGTTGGTCATAGGTGCCATGTGGCGATCATGTCTTCCCATGAGGGAGGGGAGTCCTCCATGACTTGGGCTTTCATAATCGCCCTTGTGACAGTCCTCTAACGGCCCATCTGTCCACCCACACACGCGTGCGAGGCAGGAGTCATCAACTGACTGTCCTGGGCTGCCACTTGGCGCCATTCTTCTTTTTGCCCGTTAAACTTGGAATTCGTCCTACCCAGGGACGAATTCAGAATTCGTCCCTTGGTGAGACGGATTCCAATTTGAATTCGTCCCAGGGTGGGACGAATTTGGAGTAGGTTGTCCGAAGGTGCCAAATTGCCTTCTGACCTTCCAAAATTGCTGTAAAAGTGGTTAGGACCACTGTTTAACCTCTGAGGGCTGCCCTGGGGGCTATGTGTGTCAAAGCGATCAGTGTTTGTAGTCACATAATCGGATTGGTGCTGTTTTGGTGTCTACAGATGCCCCTTTTTGGGATGCGCTGTGCATGGCACAGCGTCGAGCAAAAATAGATAACCAAAGCACTAATGATTAGGGTTTCTTGGTAACCTAACCAACTTTTGATGCCCCAAGTATGGAGAGGGCATGCATTCTTGAATCCTTGCTTCTGACGAGCTAAGGAGTTTGATTTCAAGTGTTAACCTATTTTGGTGAGGTGTGACTTGAGCTTAGACATTGATCAGTCATGAATAGGCGAAGGGCATTTTATCCACAGGGGAACCTTGTGTTCATGATTCACGAAATGCCAAGTGTTTGATTGATTTGATTGTTGCTTGTTTACTGCCCCAAGCAGGAGCGTGATTGTCTTTGTCAATGATTCTTTGAATGCATGTCATTTTCCTTAATTGGGTGTGTGATTGTTGATTGGTGACTAAGTGTGACTACCCCCTCAAGCGACGAATCGATGAGGGAATGACCTTCGTGAGAAAAGCGATGAGTCGCTTGACCCAAGATGACTTGTGCAAGGGTGCCTTTAGAGGGTTTACCGTTAAGCATGTGCAATTTTTCCAACATTTGGACCTATTTTTGGTGGGTGTTAACCCTTTTGGTGATGCCGTAATGGGGTGAAATCATCGAAAACCCATCTTCCCGTGGAGCGGTCCGGCTATGGTAGCCTTCTTGGGGAAGTAGGAGAGTGACAATTTGAACCCCGACATCGATTTTCTATGCCAAGAGGTTAAGTGCAAGAGCACTTGTGTCCGGCAATGCTTATTGTTTTTGTTTGTTTTGATTTTTTTGTTGTTTTTGAGTGGGCTTTTTTGTGACGCCATTTGGGGATTAAATTGTCGAAAATCCGTCTTCCCGTGGAGCGGTCCGGCTATGGTAGCCTTCTTAGGGAGTAGGATAGTGATAATGTGACCCCGACGTCGTTTTCTATGCCAAGAGGTTAAGTGCAAGAGCACTTGTGTTGCAATGTTTATTGTTTTTTTTTTTTTTTTTTTTGTGGCTTTTGATGCATTTGGGGATTGAAATTGTCAAAAATCCGTCTTCCCGATGGAGCGGTCCAGCTATGGTAGCCTTCTTAGGGAGTAGGATAGTGACAATGTAAACCCCGACATCAATTTTTCTATGCTAAGAGGTTAAGTGCAAGAGCACTTGTGTCTGGCAATGTTTATTGCTTTTTGTTTTGTGTTGCATTTTTTGTTGTTTTTTGGGTTTTGACCTTTGTGAGCCCTTTGGGGATGAAATTGTCGAAAATCCGTCTTCCCGTGGAGCGGTCCGGCTATGGTAGCCTTCTTAGGGAGTAGGATAGCGACAATGTAGACCCCGACATCTATTTTCTATGCCAAGAGGTTAAGTGCAAGAGCACTTGTGTCCGATAATGTTTATTGCTTTTGTTTGTGTTGCATTTTTTTGTTGTTTTTTGTTTTGGGGGTTTCCTGGTTGTAGCCTTCTTAGGGAGTAGGATAGTGAATGTAAACCCGAATCTTTTATCTGAGAGGTTAGTGAAGAGCATTTGTGGCAATGTTTATTGCTTTTTTTTTGATTTTTTGTTGTTTTTTAGTGGGCTTTGACCCTTTGTGATGCCATTTGGGGTGAAATTGTCAAAATCCATCTTCCCGTGGAGCGGTCCGGCTATGGTAGCCTTCTTAGGGAGTAGGATAGTGACAATGTAAACCCCGACATCAATTTTTCTATGCCAAGAGGTTAAGTGCAAGAGCACTTGTGTCCAGCAATGTTTATTGTTGGTTTTGTGTTGCATTTATTTTTTTTGTTGTTTTTGTTGTTTTGATTTTCTTTGATCTTATGCATGATGGTTGATGAATATGGATGTATGCATGTTGATTTATTTTGATGGATGCATATGCTATGATGAATGCAAATGTTTTTTATTTATATGTGATATGCAGATATGAAATGGATGAATGGGATTTGTGATGTTTGGCTATGGCACCATAGACTGTTTAGAACTCTGTTATTTTGTTTTTAGGCGATTGCTGTGATGCATGACTTTGTATGTATACATGTGGTTTTTCTTTTTTTGTATTTTTTGATGGTATTGCAAGGATGAAAAGTAACGCAGTTTGGTTTAGAAATGTAGCTAAGGTTTTCTCGAGACTCGAGACGGTTTTAACTCACTAGCCACGACCGTACTTTGTCTTACAAGACTTTTGAACAAGGTATGAATCGGACTTGTTTTTGACCAAGCTATTTCACATCCCTGTGTGTGCAATTGAGTTCATTAATGTGGTATTTGTCAGGATACCGCCAGAGCCAGATGGGCTTTCAACCGAACCTCGTATTGAGGATCACCTAATTAGCTCCACTAACTCCTTTGTTGTATTTAGTTAGATTAATCTGCGGTGTTATCCAGGATGCCATAAGCTAGCTCATCCACATGCAAACATTGATCTGTACGCAAGTTAATGTGACAGATATATCGTCATGCGAGAGGTTTACCGCCAGTTATCGATAGGCTATCAACCAAACCGATACTGAGGCTTGCCTTATGACCTTTTAGAATGCTGAGAGTTCCAGGGATTCAAGTTCGACTCCCTTCTTTTCTTCAATTGTATTGGGATACTTGCTCGTTTGTAGTGATAAGATCACTGTTTATTTTGATTTGTTTTTTCTTTTGAGCAAGGGATTGGGGATATGGAGTGACGAAAATCACTATTGCTTGTGCCTTTTGATATGTGCACTTTAAGATGTCAAATATTTGATTTTTGACATTTTGCAAATTTTTGATGTTTTGCAACTATTGAGAACTTAGGGATTCTTAGGGAATTGGGTAGGGAGGATGCTTGTCCTTTTGCCAACTCTCAGCATTCTTTGGGTCATTCGCACAGGGGGATGAGCAAGATAACCGTTTCGCTTATGGTGACCTGGATTACTACGCAGGTTTCATCTTTCGTTCACACAACTCAGGAATTGTTTTATGTGTTTTAATTTGTGTTGGGATGTTACGTAACAAGGTGTATTTCAAGTATGACTCTACCTTCATAAAATCTGTCTGACTTGATACATTACATGGCTAAAGAGCAAAATGATGACTGAATCACGAAAACTCTTGATACATTAAAAGACCACTGACTGTAGTGTGGTAAAAAGCAATGCATGGTGTTTTTGTTGTTTTTGTAAAATGGAACAGTGTGGAACAAGATGGTCTATCAGAGCAATTACAGCCTATGGTGCCTTTGACCTATACGACCACAAATATGCAATGTATGGATGCAATGCTAATGCAGCTACATATTTTTGTATTTTTGATGGATTGATTTTTGTGAATATGAATATGAGGTGTGAGAAGAGATCTCGATTGATGAATTTGATTATGCCTAGAAATGAGATGCAAATTTTTGTTGTTTTTGATTGTTTTTTATTTTTGACCAAGTGGTTGTGGACATCATTGGAGCCTTTTGGTGACCAAGTGATTGCGATAATCCTTGGAGCTTTTTAGGTTTTGACCAAGAAATTGCGATAATCCTTGGAGCTTTTTGGGTGACCAAGAATTTGTGATAATCCTTGGAGCTTTTTGGGTGACCAAGAGATTGCGATAATCCTTGGAGCTTTTTGGGTGACCAAGTGATTGCGATAATCCTTGGAGCTTTTTGGGGTGACCAAGTGATTGCGATAATCCTTGGAGCTTTTTGGGTGACCAAGAGATTGCGATAATCCTTGGAGATTTTGGGATGACCAAGTGATTGCGATAATCCTTGGAGCTTTTTGGGTGACCAAGTGATTGCGATAATCCTTGGAGCTTTTTGGGTTGACCAAGTGATTGCGATAATCCTTGGAGCTTTTTGGGTGACCAAGAGATTGCGATAATCCTTGGAGCTTTTGGGTGACCAAGTGATTGCGATAATCCTTGGAGCTTTTTGGGTTTGACCAAGTGATTGCGATAATCCTTGGAGATTTTTGGTTGACCAAGTGATTGCGATAATCCTTGGAGCTTTTTGGGTTGACCAAGTGATTGCGATAATCCTTGGAGCTTTTTGGGGTGACCAAGTGATTGCGATAATCCTTGGAGCTTTTTGGGGTGACCAAGTGATTGCGATAATCCTTGGAGCTTTTTGGGGTGACCAAGGGATTACGATAATCCTTGGAGCTTTTTGGTTTGACCAAGTGATTGCGATAATCCTTGGAGCTTTTTTGGTTTGGACTATGGCTCTTCAGGGGATAGAGGTACCCCCAGCTTGATGGTCTTTGCACTTCGGATCCGGCTCTAGAGGTATGGGCATGAATGGATCGGCCCTATGCACGGAGATGAGGACAGGGTCCACCCGCGGCACTGATGTTGCTATGATGTCTCTTGGTGGAAGTTGCTCTTTGTGTGCCCAACGTGGCGGATGTAATGCTTGGTCCCACTGCGGTGGGTTAACGCGCCACTCATGCCCTAGTATTATGTTTATCTGTTGACATGCTTCCTCAAATTTTATGGGATGCCGATGTTGTCTTATGTGATTGCTGTGGGCTATGTCTGTTTCATCCTCACCTTCGGACAATGTGTATAGCTCATCAAAATCTGGAGATTCTGAGACATGGAGGACTGCATCATCAGGTAGCCCTACGGTTAAAGGTTGATCCTCTTCGAAAGGAGCCTTATGTAAGTTGGGCCTTGGGAGCTCCAAAATCTTGGTCTCTACCAACTCTAAGTGCTCTAGTGCTTTGCATGTATCGGGAGATTTGAACTCCTCCTCTTTGGTTGGTTCTTGTTGAGGAACTTGGGGCCTATGGAGGGGTGGCCCGATGGCACCCCCCATGCCTTGGTAGGGCTTTTCATCCCGCTCTTCTTCTTGCTTTGATTCCTTAGAGGCTTCTTGATGACTTTCTAAGGGTGGCTCATAGACTTGGGTGGATGTCTGAGGAAGGCACCCGTCATTGGTTATAGGATCAGCCTCCCGCTCATGTCTGGGAGGCATTGGGGGCGATGCTTGATAAGGTCACGGAGACTCGTCTCGCACCCGTGGGTTGTGCCTCTCATAATGTTTTGTCTTATGTGTGTGAGGGGTTGGAGTCCTCTCAGGTAGTTTATAGCGCAACTTATCTGCTTTGTGCTGCATGTATAAGTCCTCTAACTCCTGATGACCTTGCTCTATGCGTAACTCATCCGCTTCGCGTTGCATGCGCTCTCTATCCAAGCGGTGTCGATACTCTATCTCCTGATGACTTTGTTTAAGCCGCGTGATTTGGGCTTGACGGGTGGCATGTCTGGCGACTATCGGGTCAGTTCGGTCTACCCTATTTTGCTCAGGAGGTTTGAATGTTTCTCCTAT
The DNA here is from genome assembly GCA_028583015.1 of Wollemia nobilis. Classification (NCBI taxonomy): domain Eukaryota; kingdom Viridiplantae; phylum Streptophyta; class Pinopsida; order Araucariales; family Araucariaceae; genus Wollemia; species Wollemia nobilis. Next base: position 4,515,319 of record JAQPPZ010017107.1, on the reverse strand, counting down.
GTGTTGGCCTCGATCTTGATGATCTAAAATTTCAATGGGTCGCTTCCCTCTGTCGATGTAGGCGGCATGTACTTGAGGCCGCACTGTTTGTTGTCCTCGAGGAATGCGATGATTTTCCTCGTACTCCCTTTCATGTTGGCTCTCCCGCATAGTGTGTTGGAACAACTCATCCTTCTGGCGCTGAAGGTGCTCTTTGTTAATATAGTATAGTTCCTCTAAATGTAGTCGCTCTAGTCGCTCTAGCTCAAGTTGCGTGAATTGCATTTGGCGTGCGACGTGCTTGACAGATTCTAAGATGGTTGGTCTTGTCGCCTCATGTCTAGAAGGCCTAGATGCCTCTCCTAGATATTTTCGATCGTAGTGATCCAAGATCTCTATAGGTGACCTCCCTTTGTTGGGGGTAGCGGCATTCCCTCGGGGCTTTGGCCTCAGTGAGTGGTCCTGATAGATAGCAGTGCGGAGGCGTATTGCTCCCGCGCTGTATATTGCTCTTGAGGAAGGTAGGGGTCTTCCTCATGCTCTCTTTCATAAGTGAAAAAGGGATGGATGGAGCTAGCTCGCCCTTCCTGAGGAGCCTTGTGCTCTGGATTTTTCTTTGTAGTCCTGACAACTAGAGGGGGTGAAGGAGGGATAATGTAATCATGTGGTTCCTCCCGTCGAACCCTATGTTGACCTAGCGCTTCATCGCGTGGTGACCGCTCATAGCGAGCATCTAAGGGAGCTCTCCTATGAATGTACCCCTCATGGAAGGGTGTGTGTTGAATGCTATGCTGAACAGGAGTGCTCCTCGAAGAGGTGCCCCTATAGTCCCTTTCCTTTAAGGTGTGGAGGGGACTGCCTTGTGTGTTAGGTCGCCAAGGTGGTATGACCAAATCCTTGGGATTGTAACGGAGATGACTCGTGCCTCCTTGGACATTCCCCATAGCCTCCGCCCGTGATTGGGCTTGGCTACGGGTGAGCACCATGACGATGTCTCTCTAAAAACCCTAAAAATTGAAATGAGTCATATGGGGCCCAAAATTGGTGTGTGCATCCCTCTTATAGTAGATAAGACAAAAATGAAGTTTCAAGTCCTAGCTCTAAATACATTAGGAGATATTGACATCCGAACAGCTCAAAAAGTGTAAAAAATTGGGCACCCAATTTTAAAACCTAATTTTGGGGCACTAGATGATGGAATTTGGCCCCAAAAACTGACTTTTCTAGGCAAATAGGATTCTAGGGAATCATATTTGTTTAAAATTATCCCAACTAACTCCCTGTAAAATTTCAAGTCAATCGGAGCTACGGTTGAGAAGTTATGGCCCCGGCAAGATGCACTAAAATTTAGGGAAAAATATAAGATTTCCCATATTTTGTTGGATGCTCCCGCATCACTTATGGGCACATTTGGGGTGCTTTTGGGTTGACCAAAGGGTTCATGGACACCTTTGGGGCATTTTGGAGTGACCAAGCGATTACGGGAATCCTTGGAGCTTTTTGGAGAAAATGACAAAATACGTAGATTTTTATCTTTTGTTTATGATGATTTTTTTTTTTGTTACACTAAGCAGAAATGAACACACACATACACAAACCGTGATTATCTCTTTTAAGGATTAATGGTGTGTCCTAAACTGGTTTAGTGCATTTTGATGTTTTGTTTTGTTTTTGTAGGTTTTGAAGAACGTTTAAATGCATTATGACGGCTCATATAACTCCCAAAATGGTCGCCCCTTCAATATACCAACCAGGCCGATATACCAACCTCTCTATATACCCGCCCTTACGAGAGGGAGACTATAGGTACGTGAGAGCAGAAGGTACGTGGTACGTAGGCGGTACGGAAGGGGGATTGTCCTGTTAATGGCACCTACCATAGAAGACTTATCCTCGCGCGCATGGGAATCACCCCAGCGACACTCGGTCTGCTTTCGTCAGGATTTACGCCTAACAACAGTTGACAATCGGGAAATGGATGCAAAGCTAAGCCAAGGTGGTGATGAACCCACCGTTGGTCTTGCTCAAGGGCTGGGGTCTTACGACCAGCTCCTTGGTTTAAAATTGTTTCGTGATGTGTGTGGGATTCATTTTATTTAGCGAAAATGAAACAAGCATAAATGACTTTCCCTAAGTAATGCAGGATAAAATGAAAACAGTCAAAGAAACAGAAACAAAAATAGAAATTTTAACAGAGATTATAAAAATCCCTACCTCTTCTCTGCCTGCTCCAGTTGCTTCTGAATTTTTGCTCTAAAAATCTACAGACAAGAATTCGTCCCTCTGGGAGACGAATTGCAGAACAGAATTCGTCCCTCCCAGAGACGAATTTGAATTCGTCTCAGGGTCAGACGAATTGCAGTAAAGAATTCGTCACAGTAAGAGACGAATAGCAGTCTGCAAAAAAAAATGTACCTGTCAAGCACAAAACACAAAAATTTAATCAGTTTTCTATGATTTTAAAAATATGGGACAGGTCCCACCGTGATCGCCACTGAAAGCACGAGATTTCGGGCGAAGGAAACACTAATTGCGATGCAACCAAAATCAAATGCGCTTAAGTCCTAGAAATGTAAAATGCATGAAATGAAAGAGACGCATTGAAATGAGATACAAGCAAATGGAGAAAACACAGCCCTTTCATTAAAATCTCTTGATCTCTGTTACAAAGACGCCTCCTCCCTTTTCAGGGGCTAGGAGCGTTAAAAGAATTTGATTACAATCACTTAATGTTCCTCTTTCCGCGTGCCCACGATTGAAATGGGCGGGCCAAAATGCTGCCGCCGTTGATGTTGATGAGTCTTTGACCTCTGCTGCTCTTCCTGCGAACAAAGAAACAACGAATATGTCAGTAGCACCTGCTGCAAATAAAAGGTGTTTGTTCTCTAAAATCATCAAAGATGCATTGTAAACATTTGCCTGAAACAGTAAGTACAATGAGTCCAAATGGCCTAAAAACTTGACAAAAAATAGAAGATCTTACCAGAAAGCCATTACCACTGAAACAGTCGGCTAATCTGCCTTCACCTGGAATTCGTCCCTAGGCAGGACGAATTCTGACTGCAATTCGTCCCTGGGTGGGACGAATTCTTCTATGTTGGAAAAGCCGAAGTGATATGTTCCAATGTCGGCTCTCGAGACCTCCAAAACACCTGCAGACAGAGGGGTTATGTAATTGGGGCCATTTTGGGACGACCCAGATGGTCGGATTCTCCCAATTTGGCCTCTATCCTCGGGAATTTGATATCGCCACCTGCAAGTTAGTGAAACAACAAAGCGACACAAAACATACTAGAATCTGATCAAAAGTTATGAAATTGCAGCTATGAGTTCACCAAACAAAATGACACAATATGCAATGCGAACAAATAATCTAGAATGCTAAAAATAATGGAACTTAGGAAGTGCGGGGGTGCCCAAGTGGGCCTCCCACCGTTGGCACTTGACTTCGGAGCCAATCCACTAGGGATGGGCCCAAAACCTCTTAGGATTGGGGGGTCGGCAAATTGGTTGGTTCAGGTGTCCATGTGTTGGATTTGGGTCAGGTTCAAGCTTCCAAAAGCCACCCAACAACCTCCCTTGCAAAAGAGATTGGTGGATGCGAGAAGGTGAACCAAAAGGGATGCAAGTGGGTCTTCAACTCGGCAGAACTTCGTTGCTTGAAATCTCCTTCAACCTCCATATCTTTGGGTGAGAAAAGTCCCACCTTTTATAGACCCATGGGGTCTCTTTTGAGAGGGAAGCACAAATGCCATGTGTTGGTCATAGGTGCCATGTGGCAGTCATGTCTTCCCATGAGGGAGGGGAGTCCTCCATGACTTGGGCTTTCATAATTGCCCTTGTGACAGTCCTCTAACGGCCCATCTGTCCACCCACACATGCGTGCGAGGCAGGAGTCATCAACTGACTGTCCCTGGCTGCCACTTGGCGCCATTCTTCTTTTTGCCCGTTAAACTTGGAATTCGTCCCCACCCGGGGACGAATTCAGAATTCGTCCCTTGGTGAGACGGATTCCAATTTGAATTCGTCCCGGGGTGGGACGAATTTGGAGTAGGTTGTCCGAAGGTGCCAAATTGCCTTCTCGACCTTCCAAAATTGCTGTAAAAGTGGTTAGGACCACTGGTTAACCTCTGAGGGCTGCCCTGGGGGCTATGTTTGTCAAAGCGATCAGTGTTTGTAGTCACATAATCGGATTGGTGCTGTTTTGGTGTCTACACTAATATAACTTAAAATTTCCCTCACTTAAGGGTGGGTTATTATGAATTCGATATTAAGATCTGGATGATTAAAAGCCTATGTTCCAAGTATCAATTATCGTCTTTACTTATAGTTTTCCTCACGTAAGGGTGAGTAATTGAGAATAAAATATATATAGGCCTGGAAATATACAATTGGCCTATATAGCTTTATCAAAAATCCTCATTTACTTATAGTTTCCCTCTCATTAGGGTGGGTAATTTGAGGATATTGGTATTTCTTAAAGGATTTTGTTTCCTTCTTTATAATATCCATTACATTTTCTAAATAAAATAATTGAATTTAAAGGGGGGAATTATTGGTTCACTTAAATTTTCTTTGGAAAAATGAATACAATTGATCCACTCACACCTCACAACTATCATATATGGAAACCTAAAATATTAAATCTCATTTCTCAAAAAGGGCTCACACACCTGCTAGAAGAGAAGCAACCTGAATTTGAGAAATAATATGAAATTTTTGTTCATAAAGGGAAGATGTATAAAACAATGTGTATTATAAGCACCAATATAAATGAAATTTTATGGTTTTACATTACGCATTGTAAATCTCCATATGAAAGTTGGCAAAAACTAAAGAACCTATTTGGAAAAGTAGATAAAATAAGGTCAATGCAACTAGAGGAAGAATTAACAACATTATCTCTAAAGACTTCAACAATATTGTTAACTTTATCAACAAATTTAAAGAAGTCCTCACTCAATACAAAGGTAGTGGCAAGAAAAAAATAGAAGAATAATACATCTATCTAATTCTTTCTAAATTAAATAGTGTATTTCAAATTTTTGCAACCACTTTTTTATCTACAAAAGATGCTCTTGGTGCAAGTTTTAGAATGTCCCCCTTAGAGGAATTTTGTGATAGGCTAACTAGAGAAGAAACCAAACTTGCAAAGTATGAGATCTCTTCCTCTTCCTCAAAAGCCTTAGTAGCATCCACCAAAGAAAAATTTAAAAATAAATAAAGGAATCTCATAACTTGTACTCATTGCAAAAAGAATGATCATTCTGTAAACAAATGCTAGAAAAAATTACAACTAGAGGTAGCAATGAAGGATCAAAATATAGACACTAAGAAGTAGATAGGAAAAGCCCTAAATGTTCAAGTAAATACCATAAACACTTCATAAAAATATTGGGTTCTTTATTATAGAGCAACTCATCACATTACTACCTCAGATGAGTCATTCACTTCAATTTCCTCAAGTTCAACATGTAGCATAGAAGTTGGTGATTCATACTTTATCCCAGTAAAAGTATGCAATATCCATTGATGGTGGTTCTATCAATAATGTTATCTATGTTCCAAAAATTCTCCGTCTATCATATTTGCACTTTTGGAAAGGGGAAAACAATTATCTTATCACCAAACAGAGTTGAGATAAGAGACTTTCAAGACCCTAACTCTCATATCCAAAGGATATATTTATCACAACACTCACCTATTTAACTTCAAAGGGGTCTCCTATTTTTTTGCACATGAAGATCTTGAAAGCAAAATTTGCCATGAAAGGTTTGGTCATCTTAGTTATAACTACCTAAAGGAATTGAACACCCATGAAATGGTAACAAGACTACCTCAAGTCTCTTCTATTGATGGAGTATGTCCTGGATGTGCTCTTAGAAAGTAAAATCAAGATCCTTTCCACCCAAGTGGTTCTCTAAAAGCCTCATCCCCTCTATATTTAATCCATATGTCTTATTTCAAAGGATCAAAATATGCTCTAACCTTCATTGATGATTTTTCTAGATTAACTTGGGTCTACTTCCTAAAATACAAAAGTGATGTTCTATCCCACTTCAAAATATTCAAAACCTTAGTTGAAAATTAGGCCTCTTGCAAAATAAAGTGAATTCGTACAGATAATGGGGGGAATACTTTAGTAATGAATTCTCAATTATGCTATCAAGTCGTGGCATAATTCATCAACATCCTATCTCCCATAATCCATAGCAAAATGTTATTGTAGAGAGGAAAATAAAAACTCTAAATAAAATGGCAAACTGTATGCTCCACTCAAGATATCTTCCAATTTTTTTTGGGGCAGAAGCAATTAACTATTCAAACTATATTCAAAATTGCACACCTCATAAATATTTTGGCCATTTGACTCTCGAGGAAGCATGGACTGGTTCAAAACCTTATGTCTCTTTCTTTAAGATTTTTGGGTGTACTTCTTGGACGCATATGCCAAAGAAGAAAAGGAAGGCTCTAGACAAGAAAAGTAAAAAGCTCATATTTATTGATTATTATGATGAAATTAAAGCATTCATGGTCCTTGATCCCACAACTCATGAGGTATTTTTTCATAGGAATGTCCAATTTTATGAAACATTCCCTCATAAATATCCTCAACCATCCTCTTCCACCATTGATTCTCTTGAGCCTTATCCAATGTTAGAGCCTCAATATAATGAATAACCAACTTTAGAGATTAATTTAGAGATTAATTATCAAGATGAGGAACCTATAACTCCAAATAAAAATCCTTCCACTCCTACTACTCCTTCCACTATGCCAAAATGGGCCTAAACCATTGTTAAAGAATCTACTCCTTACATCCAAAATCTTCCATCATCCAGATTAGGCAACTCCATAGGCACTGGTCTTGTATGTGAGTCCATTTCCACATATCCTGAATCCTTCAAAGAAGCAAATGGTATTATGCCATGGATAATGAATTATATTCCTTAATAAAAAATAAAAATTGGGGTTTAGTTCCCCTACCTAAAGGAAGGAAATTAGTTTTTTGTAAATGGATTTACAGAACAAAATAAGGACCTAATGGATAAATTGACAAACACAAAACCCTCCTGGTAGCCAAATATTTCTCTCAAATTGAAGGGATTGGTTATTCTAAAACTTTTACACCAATTACCAAAATGGATTATGTTAGATTGGTTCTTTCTCTAGCTACTTCTCAAAAGTGGCATGTTTTTCAAATGGATGTAAAAAGTGTTTTCTTACATGGGGACTTAAAGTAAGAGATATTCATGGAAAAACCTGTTGGTTTCACTCAAGACTCCTCCATTTTTTGTAGGCTAATGATGTTTCTCTATGGCCTCAAAAAAGTTCCTAGAGCTTGGTATGAAAAAATGAACTCCTTCCTTCTTTCCTCAAATTTTTCTCATTGTGAGTCTGATGACATAGTCTACATTTGGAGAGATGAAGAAAAAATAACCATACTTGTTCTCTATGTTGATGACCTAATACTCAGTGGTAGTGACATTGCTCACATTCAACCTATCAAGGACTCCCTTTCTAGAAAATTCGAAATGGTTGATCTAGGTTTAGCTCATTACTTCCTTGGGATTTGAATAAATAAAAAAAATACAAGAATTTCATTGTGCCAATGAAAATACACTCTAGAACTTCTTCAAAGATTTAATATGACATATCGTAAACCTTCTCATACACCTTTTCAGTCTGGATTAACTCTAATTACTTCATGCACATCCCCTCTATATGATGCAATTCTATACCATCAGCTTGTAGGGAGTCTATTATACCTTACTCATACTCATCCAAATATCTCATACGTTGTTGGCTTGATATCCATATTCTCACTTCAATCTCATTTCATTCATTAGTAAGCATAAAAAATAATCCTCCGCTACTTGTAAGGAACTCCTCACTTTGGTCTCTTATATGAGGGAAAATAAATGGATATCATTGGTTACATGGATTCTGATTGGGAAAAGAAATACATCCTTGACTCCTATAATACTCAGTGTTTTCCAAAAACCTCCTATTTCTTTTCCTTTTAAATATCATTTAACTTAACTAAATATAGTGTTCCTCCTCTCTTTATTGCTTTCTTAAGTTGCATTACTAAGAGGATTTGAGGTTGAAAAGCCCCTTGTAGGTTGTACATCCTTCATAGTTTTCAACCATATTCCTAATATTCAATCCATATATCTTGAAAATTGCTTACAACCTTATGGTATTGCAACCAATCCATTCCTAATACTACATCGAAAGCATTTAGTCATGCTTCATAAAGGTAACCTATAATTATACCACTAGGTATGATGATTTCAGTCATAGGATAACATTAATATATAGGGTAGGTTTATCTTAAGCCATGCTCGACCTTCCCCTCATGTGTTAATATTATTGGTCTTTCTGGTATTTTTTTTAATTAATCTAGTGGAATTTTTTTTGTGGAACCACTATCAATCAGAATTTTAATATTCCTACCAAATATTTTATCTTTTATCGGTAGTGGAGTGGATTTTACTTCCATATTTTGACTTCATGTTGCTACATAAATCTTGTGTGTTGGTTATTTATAAGTATGTTCTTTTTACTTAGAACTCAATCCTAATTTAAGTGGACATTTTTTGGCATAATGTAGACTGTCACACTCATAACATCCTGCTTTGGGTACTAGATGTGTTTTCACTTTCTATCCATCTTTTGATTTCATTGCTAGTGAGGAATTGACCTGATCCTACATTGGAGGTTTATTATCATCATTGTTGCAATTGTTAGGATTTTGGTTCTTTCCTTTGAACCTTTTCCTAAACTTTTTTTCTTTCTTGTCATTCCTTCTATCCTCTCTAGTGGGACTCGTATTTGCTTGCTCACTTTCCCATTTCATGAACCCTGCACTATTTATTTTTCTTAGTGCCTCTTTGTCCTGCTTAGATACCCCTTCATAATTGAAGTAAGGCTTGAGATAAGTTTTAGCTTTCTTGGATAGATAATATACCTTTTAAATAGTACTAGGTTCCCTCATATTCACTTCATGTCCTACTTTAGGATCTGCTTCTAGTATAAACTTATGTACCTTAATTTTCTCATTATACAAGAATACATACTTCAATAGCTTGATGAAAACATGATAATATACCTCCATAGTCCTAGTTCCTTTTATCATTTTGGTTAATTCCTCAAATTTATTGGTGTAGAAGTGTTTAGTGAGGAATATTTCTTTGAAATTTATTGCAAATTTCTCCCATTTCAACTCAACTATAACCTCAATACCTTGTTCCCCAATAATTATTTCCCACAAATCAAAGCCAGCTCCTTATAAGTGTAGACTGGCATAAGATGTTCGGGTGCCAGTAGAGTAGTTCTTCATGTTATAGAACATCTCTATATTTGTCATGACCCTCCTTTTGGTAGACTTTTTGTTAGTTAATTCATAATTTGCTATGTTTTTTTAATTTGTGGAAAACATCCCATAAGGGATGCCACTTTCGGGTAAGACCCAAGGAGGTAGGGGTATCCATTCCACCAAAAATTCCTAGGACTCGGACCTGGCCTACCACCTTTGACATACTCAAGGAGAAAACAAACACACAAAAATAATTTTAAAAAATAAATAAATAAATAAAAATAATAATAATAAAATAAAATAAAAAAACATGCTCCTTGAGTGTGTCAAAAATAAAAGCACAACCAAACACATACACAATAATATAAGAAAAACACAACACTAATCACATAGAAAAACACAAGAACAAAATAACAAAACACAAACAAGACAAAAACAATGGAACATTACAAAGACAACAAAAAAAAACATGAAAAATAAACACAACCAAAACCTAAAAAAAAATAAAAAATAAAAAATAAACAACAATATACAATAAAAAAAACAAAAAACATAGAAAACACTCATACATAGAAACACGAATTAACTCAAACAAATAGAATCACAAGAACAAGAACGACAAAAATAGAAGAACAATAACAAAAAATTTATAAAAAAAAAAACACAACACAAAAAAAATCACAAGAACAAAAAAAAAACAACACAAAGAACACAAAAAAAAAAAAGACAACACACACACCTTAAAAAACTAAACAAACAAAAAACAAAAAATAAAAAATAAAAAAAATTGAACATAAAAGAGACCTATGTAGACCAGAAGAATTTTAATCCAAGAATCAATAAAGGAAACAAAAGAAAGAAAAGAGCTAGGGAACTAAAATAACATGATTGTACCAAAGAGAAGCAAAAATAAAGCAAGAAGAAACTAGGTACCTTCAGAAATGGATCCATCCAAAGAAATGATAGAAAGAAGAGCTTCCCTAATTTGTGAAGCCCACCATCTAGGAGGGTGGTCATAACAAGTAATATCACCTTTGTCTAAATCCCAATTAGCTAAAGCATCAACACTCTTGTTTTGATCTCTGACCAAATGATTGTAATCAACTTTCAAAAATCCCATCTGGATTAATTGAATCTTCTCAATAATTCTTTTTATTCTCCAATCAACCTTATGATTCTTAGGAGTCTTCAAAATATTACTCATAATTTGAGAGTCAAAATCAACTAACACATTTTCCCATCTAACCTTAGTAGCTTCCTAAAGGCCTTTGAGGATACCATACCCCTCAACAAGGCTATTGGAAAGAATACCCAATTTCTCAACAAAAGTAAAAACCAGAGAGCCATCTGAAAGTCTATAAATTCCTTCTGCATTGGCATTTCCAGGGTTCCCTCTAGAGGCTCCATCAGTATTAACTTTTCCAAAATCCTTAGGAGGAGGTTGCCAATTTCTTGTCCTATCCATATTATAAATACTCACATTCTCATTAAGTTGGTTGGCCTTAGAATATTTGATCCTCAATCTTTCCATAACTTGATCCCATATTTCGTGGGAGTTTTGGGGGTGATTAAGGAGTTGATGGATTGATTCAACTAAGTTGGCTATGGTCTTAGACCAAATATAGTGAATATCCTTTCTATCTTGATTAAAAATATTACTGTTCCTTTCATTCCAAATATTACAAAGAAGAATGGTAGAACCCATCCAAACTAACTACCTAATAAAATGATCAACACCCTCTTGTTTAGGCCAATCCCTCCAAATCTATTCAAAAGTAAAAAAAGTTGGACCATTGTAAGCCAAGTAAAGTGGCCATTCTCCTCCATAGCTCATAGGCTAGAGTACACCCAATAAAAATAAGGTTGAGAGTTTCTACATTTTATTCACATATTTCACATCTAAAAGGGCCATGAAAAGAACGCTTCATAATTTGCTCACTAGTAAGCACCATACGATGCAATAAAATCCAAGTAAAAAACCTCACCTTAGTCCAGAGCTTTTGAGACCATAACTAAGAAAATATGTTAGAAGATTGTTTGGTATTATTATGGCATAAGGTCAAATAACCTTGAGAAACTAAATACTCACCCTTAGTAGTGTTGTTCCATCCAAAACAATATTTTTCATGGGACCAAGAGAGAGATCTCATATGAAGGATACCTTGGATATCTTGTCTTTACATTTCAGGGATTTGAATAGGCTAGTACTCAATAGGGATCCAATATCTATCAACCTATGAATTACCAATATAGTATCGACACTAATCAACCACCTTTATCCAATTACCTCGGTGAAGCTCCTCCATCCAAGGCCTCTAATCGAGAAACTGAGTAATCAAAGAATTGTGACCATCCCAATAATTTCTCCAAAAATTTACCTGTTGACCTTTATGAATGATCCAAAATAATTTTTTCTTTATCAAATCATCACCAGTATTAAGAACAACTAAAATGGGAGAACCTTTGGTGGGAAGATGATAGCGAACAAGGTCTTCAGGACTTTTGTTCTCAGCATGTTTAGCATGGAGATTATTGGCCCAAAGAGAATTGGGGTTATGCAATATCCTCCAATATAATTTAGCATCTAAATATTTATTTTTATTAATAGAAGACCAGAATCCTAACCCCCCTTCATTCTTAGGAAGATATAAAGTGTCCCATTTAACCAAGGTTCGTTTTATTTTATCCTTAGTACAACTCCAAAGTAATCAATGACTGATTTGATCTAGTTCTCGAAGAACAACCTTTGGGATATTCAACATGAAATATACATAAATAGGAATATATTGAAGGACTAATTTTACCAAGGTGATTCTACCCCCAAAAGAAAGCCACCTCTTGGCCCACTTTCCAATTTTCTTCTTGATTTTCTCCAACAACCAATTCCAATATTTATTTTTCTACCTTTGAATATTGATGGGAATACCTAAAAAAGTGATCAGAAGATAGGTCTTATTATATCTTAATTTATCCAAGACCATGGATTATTTTCTGGCAGAGCAGTGAAATAAAATAACTTTAGATTTGTCTTCATTGATCAACTTCCCAGTAGCCTTATAAATATCGCTAATTATTTGCTTAATATTATAAGCTTCCTTAACTGTAGCTTTACCTAAAAGAGTATATTCATCCACAAATTGAAGATGAGAGATACTTCTAGCTCCATAAGCAATGGTAACTCCCTCAAGAATTTTGTTTTCCCTTTTTTTGGCTATAGTCCTACCCAAGAATTCTGCAAGAATGATGAATAAATAAGGGGATAGTGGGTCACCTTGCCTAATACCTCTAGAAGTAGGGAACGACTGAGAAGGCTTGCTATTGATAAGAACTAAGTAAGAAACTGAAGAGATACATCCCATAATCCAATCTATCCAATCCTTGGAGAAACCAAATTGCCTCAAAACTTTGATAAGGAAGTTCCAATCCACTCTATCATAAGCTTTGGATAAGTCTAACCAAATGAACATGGAAGGATATTTTTGCATATCCATGGAATGGATGGCTTCCTGAGCAATAACTATCTCATCTCCTATTTGATGTCCTTTCACATAACCCCCTTTCTCAGGGGAAATAATCTTATGCAAAAGAGACTTCAACCTTTCAACCATAATTTTAGTAATGATTTTGAGAAGAACATTACATAAAGCAATAGGTCCAAAAAATGAGATATGATTAGCCTCTTGAAGTTTTGGAACAAGAGTAATATAAGTTTTATTAATAAACTTAAAAAATATTTGGATTTCTTGGCTTCTTCCACCACCTCTAATAAATCAGCATGAAGGATATCCCAGAAATCTTGGTATAACTCTTTGGGAAAACAATAAGGACCTAGGGTTTTCACTTTTTACATTTTAAAAACTACCCGTTGAAGCTCATTGATAGTAACAGGAGCAGTGAAAATAGAGTTCTACTCAGAAGTGATAAGATAAGAGATAGATTGAAAAACATTTTGTTGAGAAGTTGAGTTAAGAGGAGTAGTATCAAAAAGATTAGAAAAGTAATCGACAACAATAGATTTCATGCCATTCCAAGTATAGAAAACATCTCTAGAATCTGATTTCAGGGAAGAAATAAAGTTGTGAGATCTTCAATATAGAAGAGATTTGTGGAAGAAATATGTGTTTCGATATCCTTCTTTGAGCCATTGAATTCTATATTTTTGCTTCCATAAGAGTTATTCTCGTTTTTCCCATTCCTCTAACTGATTTGTGAGTTTAATTTCATCTGCACTTATATTCTCTGTGAGGCAATGTAAATGGATTTTCTTATTCAAATTTTCAATTTGAGCAATAACTTCATGTTTTTTTATGAACATACCCAAACTCCTTCTAGTTCCAAGTCTTGATTTTATATTTAATGTATTGCAGTATTTTGTAAAAATAGAACATCTTAGTCCCATGCCTAGGCTTACCTTCCTTCCACCATTGTTGCACACGAGGCCTATTGGAACTGTCTCTCAGCCACACTAATTGAAAATAAAAATGAGAGTAAATCACATTGGTTTTCCATATTTCTACCATAATTGGCTAGTGATCCGAACCAACATTGTTAAGAGTCTTCACTTTAGGAATGTGACCATGGATTAAGAAAAATTTCAGAGAGCAAAAACCTATCCAATATCTATATTATACAAGCTAAGCCTTACCTTTTGTTAGACCAATTCATAATGCCATTATCTGGTTGGATGTCCACAAGATGAAGGTTTACAATATATTCACTCATGAGATTAGTGATTTTATCCAAATTTCTATTTCCCCCTATTTTCTCACTCAGAGAGAGGATGGTATTGAAATCTCCTTTGATCAATATCCAAGCTTGAGGAAAATGAGATATAATATGAGTTATATCCTTTCATTGTCTTATTTTTTCTTCTAAAGCAGTTGGAGCATAAATAGTAATGTAGAGCATAATTTGGTTGGAATTTCTACTTTGAATAGCTATAGACAACAGTCCCAAACTACCAACCATATGGTGAATAACTACCTCTTTTGGGTCCCAAAAATAAGCAATACCACCAGAAGTCCCCTGGGAACTAATGGAAACCTTTTCCATATAGCAAAATTTTATTGGAAATTGAGTCCATATACTCCATTGACATCTTCATTTATTGAAGGAAAATAAGATGTGCATGATTTATCTTAATCGTTCTTCTAATTTCATTTTATTTTGGAAGACTCCTTTTGAGTCCTCTAATATTCCAAGTGATGATATTCATTAACACCAGGGCTCAAAAAGTTGCGAAGGGCATTAATATTACATTCCTCTACAATATTTTCACCTTCTTTTACCATATGATATTGATTGGTCTTGCGACCTGCTTTTTTATTAGAATCCATCTTCAGCTTTTTTTCCCTATTTCTTGACTTACACCAATTGAATCTGAGATGGCTTCTAACCTTGAAGAATTCTCGTACACAGCCAAAATTTTATTAGAGGGTTCAACATAGTCTATATTGGGACCTATATTATTTGAATTTTTGACATTTAAAAGATAGTTTTTCTTGTGTAAATTTTCTCTCTTTTTTTGTTGAAAAACTTTGATTTGTTGTTTTGTCTCTGAGTTCTTCCCTTCATCTTCAAATTGTGTTTCTAATATTTTTGTTTTCATTATTTCCTCTTCCTCACTTGGGACATCATTTGTGGAAAGGATTTCAAACATATTAGCAGATGACTTTGATTGATCCTTCATAATTGGTTTTTTCTGAGTGTTCTTCTTCTTAGGCATTTGGAAACCTACCGAGTTTATATCTTCTTTATTTTGATCAAGAATTTTATTTGGAAACCTACAATGAAAAGGAATGTTCTAATAGTCCACTACATGCTCCCAAGTGCCTTCCCCAATTTGTAAAGTGATCTTTTTAGGTAGGGTTTGTCAAAATCCATTAAAACACAAACCCGAGCATAAATAATATGTTCAAAATTTTGAGTACAATCAACAGTCATCATAAAATTTCCTAAAGAGTTTCCAATTGAAGAAAAAATAGTAGGATTCCAAAATTCAATGGGGAGGCCAAAGAGTCTAACCCACATGGTAGATATAGAAGGCATCTCTTCTTTGGCTTTAAATTTAGTATGCTAGGGCTTCATGAAAAGCTTGCTGTTCAGAAAAACCAAGGACCCCCTTGAAAATTTTTCTCTCTATCTTCATTATTAGCAAATAAAATATGAAAATAACCATTTGGATAAATAGAGATTTGTAAATCACCTTTTGTTTTCCATATTTTTGCAGCCTAGACTTTGAAAGTAGATAGGCTCATATGAGAACCCACAAACTGATAAATTAGTCCTTTTTTTCCAAATCTTCAATACCAATCTGAATGTTACCCATATCAAGCTTAACAATAGGATTTCCATCAACTGATTTAAGACATCCTGACTCTATTTTCTTGGGGTCAATATTAGGCATTCTTAGAGGTTTATGGTAAGCCCTAAGATTAATATTAACATTGGACATAGGTTTTCCACTAAGGAGGGCATCCCTAAAATTCATTTTTGGGGCTATCATCAAAATTATTACCCTTGAAAGTGGTTTTCATAGTAGAATTATTTTATGGGTGCATCTTAGCACTAGATTAACTTGAGATCTGGGCCATTTTTTGATTAAATGCTTGAAAATTTTTTTGTGATCTCTTTAATCCTTTCCCTAGATATTGAATGATTTGGTTTTCACTTTTATTTTGTGCAACAAATTGGAATCCATTGTAACTCAAGTTCACAATATAATATATTGAAATATAGATTTCTAACCAATATTGGATCCCCTACAATATATCCTACAAAAATATTGAGCATAAACCATAAAATTATTAGCCTCTAGGACCCGAAGGCTCTAAAAACCAACCTTTGGAGCTGCTTGCACTCAACCCAAATGAAACCCTAACATAGCCACTTTCCAAATAACTTGTTCACACATAGGGATGTGCTAGTATATGTGTTTCTCCCAATGATCTGAAATTTTTTGGAGACATTCTAGGGTTTTTTAGGCATCTACCCTCAAAATTTCAGCTGAATCCAAGTCCGGATGAATGAGATATGGCCGAAACAAGTTCTATATTTTGGGCAGTCCTACGAAAAATTTCCTTCATCATTTGCTATGTTGTATTTAGTGGAAATGAATAATTTTTCCATGCTTAGTTTTCTATACAACTTGCTATATGGGAAAATGAATTAAATTTTTGGGTTAAAATCGATTATTATAGATCATTTTTCGTGAGATATTGCCATTTTATATAACTATTTCAGGTAGATATTTCTTGGTTAAAAATGGAGTTCCACAAAAGAAAGAAATGGAAATTTATTTTTAAATACGTTTAAATATAGAAATAGTGTTGTTTTGTTTCTTTTAGAGAAAAACACCCTTATTTTTAGCTTAAAGTTAGCTTGAATAGATTAAGATTGATACCTTGGATGTTTGAAAATTCAATAGAGTGAAGGTTTTCCATTATGGATGTTATGTTTCAAATACCATAAAATGTGTTAATACATGTTTATATGACTGTGTACGTTTATATATATATATATATGGTGGTCGTTGTATTTATTGATCAAAACAACCCTATAGTGGACTATAGAATATTTCTAGCATGGGTGAATTTTGATGTGTATAGTAAAAATCTCGGTTACACTCACACTTAACACTGAAGATCATGGGATACTTCGGTTGGCTAATTGTTTTTTCACCAAATGTATTTCGGATGGAAAGAAACGTGTGAACCTGAGTGATAATTACTCTTGTCCCTTAATGGATTCTTCAATGAGTGGATCAATGGGGAAATAAGGGAAGGATATCAAAAAATATATAGAGAGTAAAGAGGACAAAGTATGAAGGGAGAAAGGAGATCAAAAGAGGGGTTTGTAAGTTTTAGACACCTTGGGGAGCTCGCATCGATTACTAGGTATTGTATACTAAGGTTATTTTTTTTACTTTATAAGTAATAATTCTTCAAAGAAATCCAAGTCTAGTTTGATCCTCATAAAATTCAAATAAATAAAATGGTTTTGGATGTTGAAAGAATAAATCCTTCTTTATATGGTTGTCATATGGTTATTCTTTGTGTTAAATATGAAGTTAGTGAAACTACGTTGGATGATAGAAGAATGAGTTATTTTATATTTAATTGTGATGTTATTCTTCTCTGTGCTTAATATGGAGATAATAAAACTATGTTGGATGATATAAGAAAGAGTTATTTTATATTTAAATGTGATGTAATTCTTCTTTGTGCTTAATATGATGATCATAAAACTATGTTGGATGATAGAAGAATGAGTTATGTTATGTTTAATTATGTTGTTGTTCCTCTATGTGCTTAACACAGTGATAATGAAACTTTGTTAGATGATAGAAGAATGATTCATTTTATATTTAATTTTGATGTTAATCTTCTCTATGTGTAATATAAAAATACTCTGCTCCTGAGGTAGACCGATAGTGGAGTCAGAATTGTGTATAGTTCTTGGGTACATGGTTTACTTTGGTATTGATTATAGCTAAAATACAATTGAGGTAGAAGAATTTAGACAATCAAGGTCATAGTTGGTGATATTACTTTACAATATATTTCTTGGTTTGGGTCTATGTATTGTGTATTAACAAATCCGGTTAGAAAATCCATGTTAATGTTACTGGTGTGAGTAGATGATGTAGAACTAGTGTGTTGACCGTTTGGAATGTATACTAGTTTGAGAGTCTAGGTTAATTATTTTATAACTAGTAAAAAGTGTGTGTGGTATATGGATGTGGGTAGGTTAGAGTTTATGAATAAAAAGTAAAAACCATGAGTAGCTAGTGTCTAAAATCAAGTCATCTCATGTGCTATAGTGTTTGTTAAAGTTTTCAAATTATTGTAATTAGATATGGTGAAATTTGTGTGATTGATGAGAAGTTTTTGTAGATTAATTGATTGTTCTGTTTAAAATAGTTATATTAAGTTCATTGTGGAGATGATATGATGTCAACATGAATGAATGTGTTTTTTATTTAAGGTGCATTGCTTCCTAGGTAGAGAGCATCTCAGTAAGAAATAAAAAGAGAAATTTTCTTTACTTTAATGAGTAATGTTGCTTATTTATATATGCTTATTATGCTCTGTGTTTTAATTCATTTGCCTATGAAGGTTTTTTTACGATAACTTAGTGTGTTGTGTTAAGGGCATCCAAATATGAGGATCCAAATTTAGCTACATTGAATAAGACTATGTAAATAGTTAGATGGATTATGTGTACAACCAAAATACCTCATGCAATACAAATGTAGAAAACTAAAAATGAGAATGATTGGTAGTGCTTCAGATAGGAAAATCTGGTAATATACATCCATAATCCTAGTTACTTGTCTAATTTTGGTGAATTCCTCAAATTTATTGGTGTAGAATTGTTTAGTGAAGAATATTTCTTTGAAATTTATTGTAAAGTTATCCCATCTCAACTCAACTATAGCCTCAATATATTATTCCCCACTAAAAATTTCCCACCAATCCAAGCCAGCTCCCTGTAAGTGCAGAGTGACATAAGATGTTCGGGTGCCACTATAGTAGTTACTCATGTTATAGAACATCTCTATATTCATCATTTGATGTGTTGTATTTAGTGGAAATGAATGATTTTACCATGCTTAGTTTTCTATACAACTTTCTATATGGGAAAATGCATTAATGTTCTGGGTGAAAACTCGGTTATTATAGATAATATTTTTGTGAGATATTACCATTTGATATAACTATTTTAGATAGATATTTATTGGTTAAAAAGGGAGTTCCATAAAATAAATAAATGGATATTTATTTATATTGAAAAAATACTTCATATTAATGAATAATAAGAGAATACATCATCATAACAATGCTACAACAATTTGCGAATGAG
Organism: Wollemia nobilis; assembly: GCA_028583015.1. Lineage (NCBI taxonomy): Eukaryota > Viridiplantae > Streptophyta > Pinopsida > Araucariales > Araucariaceae > Wollemia > Wollemia nobilis. The sequence continues at coordinate 4,496,154 of JAQPPZ010017107.1, read as the reverse complement.
TAGTAAATAATCAAATCTAACATTTTTATCAATCTAATACAGTACTAAATAATCTCATACCTAAACACATTAAATTGAATAGAAACAAGCTCAGCAGCTTTGCTAACAGTAACATCAATCGACACCTCATTTTTAAAAATTAGACTACATCTGTCTTTCCAAATACTGAACAAGATAGAGAGTCTTATAATATGCCAAAATATCCTTCTGTGACTCACACAGTCAATGGAGTCTCCAAACAACACTGCCTTCCACCTTAGCAACCTTTCTCCATACCTTTCTCTCAGACATTCCAAAAATATGCTTAATTGTTTCACTTTTCCACAACTGGATATCCAAAAATATCGGTTCATATGGATATTTATTTTTAAATTGGTTTAAATATATAAATAGTGTTGTTTTGTTTATTTTACATAAAATAAAATAAAAACACCCTTCTTTTCAGCTTTATGGTGTTAGCTGGAATAGTTTAAGATTGATACCTTGGATGTTTGAAAATTCAATAGAGTGAGTGTTTTCCATTATGAGTGTTATGTTTCAACTACCATAAAATGGGTTAATACATGTTTATATGATTGTGTAAGTTTATATATATATATATATATCTTGTTAACTCCCGATGGTGGTCATTGTATTTATTGATGAAAACAACCCTATAGTGGAGTATAGAAGAACTCTAACATGGGTGGAATTTGTTGCTAAATCATAATACGTATAGTCAAAATATTGGTTACACTCACACTAGACATCGAAGACCATGGGATACATTGGTTGGCTAACTATTTATTCACAAAATGCATTTTGGATGGAAAGAAACGTGTGAACCCAAGTGATAATTACTATTGTCCCTTAATGGATGCTTCAATGAGTGGAGAGATGGGGAAATCAGGGAAATATCTCAAAAAATAGATAGAGAGTTATGAGGACAAAGGATGAAGGGATAAATGAGGTTGAAAGATGGGTTTGCATGTTTTAGACACCTTGTGGAACTCACATTGATTACTAGGTATTGTATATTGAGGTTATTTTGTTTATTTTATAAGTAATTATTCTACAAAGAAATCCAAGTCTAGTTTGATCCTAGTAAAATTCAAATAAATAAAATGGTTTTGGATGTTAAAATAATAAATCCTTATTTATATGGTTGTGATACGATTCTTCTTCTTCTTTGTGTTAAATATGAAGTTAATGAAACTGCATTGGATGATAGAAGAATGAGTTATTTTATATTTAATTGTGATGTTGTTCTTCTTTGTGCTTAATATGAAGATAATAAAACTATGTTGGATGATAGAAGAATGAGTCATTTTATATTTAAATGTGATGTTGTTCTTCTTTGTGCTTAATACGATGATAATAAAACTATGTTGGATGATAGAAGAATGAGTTATTTTATATTTACTTGTGATGGTGTTCCTCTATGTGCTTAACACGGTGATAATTAATCTGTGTTATATGATAGAAGAATGATTCATTTTATATTAAACTGTGATGTTATTCTTCTCTATGTGTAATATGAAAATATTATGCTCCTGAGGTAGACCGATAGAGGGGTCAAAATGGTGTATAGTTCTTGGGTAGATGGTTACTTTGGTCTTGATTATAGCTAAAAGACAATCAAGGTAGAAGAATTTAGACAATCAAGGTTATAAGTGGTGATGTTACTTTACAATATGTTTCTTGGTTTGGGTCTATGTGTTGTGTATTAACAAAGTCGGTTAGAAAATCCATGTTAATATTATTGGTGCCAGTAGATGTTGTAGAACTAGTGTGTTGCCCGGTTGGGATGTATACTAGTTTGAGAGCCAAGGTTAATTATTTTCTAACTACTAAAAGTGTGTGTGGTAGATGGATGTGGGTAGGTCAGATTTTATGAATAAAAAGGAAACACCATGAGTAGCTAGTGTGTAGAGTAATTGATTGTTGTGTTTAAAATAATTATATTAAGTTCATTATGGATATGATATGATGCCAACATGAATGAATGTGTTGTTTCTTTAAGGTGAATTGCTTCCTAGGTAGAGAGAAACCCAGTAAGAAATAAAAAGATAAATTTTCTTTGTTTTAATGAGTAATGTTGCTTATTTATATATGCTTATTATGCTATGTGCTTTAATTCATTTTCCTATGAAGGCTTTTTTATGATAACTTAGTGTGTTGTGTTAAGGGTCTCCAAATATTAGGATCCAAATTTAGCTGCATTGAAGAATCCTATGTAATTATTTAAATGATTTATGTGTACAAGTAAAATACCTCATGAAATACAAATGCAGAAAACCAAAAATGAGGATGATTGGTGGTGCTTCAGATAGGAAAATCTTATAATATATCTCCATAGTCCTAGTTCCTTTTGTAAGTTTGGTGAATTCCTCAAATTTATTGGTGTAGAAGTCTTTAATGAGGAATATTTGTTTGAAATTTGTTGCAAAGTTATCCCATTTCAACTCAACTATAGCGTCAATATCTTGTTCCCCACTAAATATTTCCCACCAATCCAAGCCAACTCCATGTATGTGTAGAGTGGCATAAGACATTCGGGTGCCATTGGAGTAGTTCTTCATATTATAGAACATCTTTATCTTTGTCATGTACCTCCTTTTGGTAGAATTTTTGTTAGTTAATTCATATTTTTCTATGTTTTATTTAGTGGAAATTAATGATTTTGCCATGCTTAGTTTTCTATACAACTTGCTATATGGGAAAATGCATTAAAATTTTGGGTGAAAACACAGTTATTATAGATAATATTTACGTGAGATATTGCCATTTTATATAACTAATTTAGATAGACATTTTTTGGTTAAAAAGGGAGTTCCATAAAATAAATAAATTGATATTTGTATTTAAATATGTTTAAATATAGAAATAGTGTTGTTTTGTTTCTTTTAGAGAAAATAAAATAAAAACACCCTTATTTTAAGCTTTATGGTGTTAGCTTGAATAGATTAAGATTGAGACCTTGGATGTTTGAAAATTAAATAGAGTGAAGATTTTCCATTATGGGTGTTATGTTTCGACTACCATAAAATGTGTTAATACATGTTTATATGATTATGTACGTTTATATATATATATATATATATATATATATATATATATATATATTTATATATATATATATATATATATATATATATATATATATATATATATATATATATATATATATATTATTAACTCCCGATGGTGGTCGTTGTATTTATTGATCAAAATGACCTTGTAGTGGAGTATAGAAGAACTCTAAAATGTGTGGAGTTTGTGTCTAAATCATAATGCGTACAATAAAAATCTTGGTTACACTCGCACTTGACACTGAAGACCACGGGATACTTTGGTTGGCTAATTTTTTGTTCACCAAATACATTTTGGATGGAAAGAAACATGTGAATATGAGTGATAACTACTCTTGTATCTTAATGGATGATTCAATGAGTGGAGTGATGGGAAAATCAGGGAAATATCTCAAAAAAGAGATAGAGAGTAATGAGGAAAAAGGATGAAGGGAGAAAGGAGGTTGAAAGAGGGGTTTGCAAGTTTCATACAACTTGTGGAGATCACATCGATTACTAGGTATTGTTTACTAAGGTTCTTTTGTTTACATTATAAGTAATGATTCTACAAATAAATACAAGTCTAGTTTGATCCTAAAAAAATTCAAATAAATAAAAATGTTTTGGATTTTGAAAGAATAAATCATTATTTATATAGTTGTGATATGATTCTTCTTTGTGTTAAATTTGAAGTTAATGAAACTACATTGGATGATAGAAGAATGAGTTATTTTATATTTAATTATTATGTTCTTATTCCTTGTGCTTAATATGGAGATAATAAAACTATGTTGGATGATAGAAGAATGAGTTATTTCATATTTAAATGTGATGTAATTCTTCTTTGTCCTTAATATGATGATCATAAAACTATGTTGGATGAGAGAAGAATGAGTTATTATATATATAATTGTGATGTTGTTCCTGTATGTCCTTAACACACTGATAATGAAACTGTGTTAGATGATAGAAGAATGATTCATTTTATATTTAAATGTGATGTTATTCTTCTCTATGTGTAATATGAAAATATTTTTCTCCTGAGGTAGACCTATCGTGGGGTCAGAATGGTGTATAGTTCTTGGGTAGATGGTTACTTTGGTCTTGATTATATGTAAAATACAATCGAGGTAGAATAATTTAGACAATCAATGCTATAGGTGGTGATGTTACTTTACAATATCTTTCATGTTTTTGGTATATGTTTTGTGTATTAACAAATCCAGTTAGAAAATCCATGTTAATGTTACTGGTGCCAGTAGATGTTGTAGAACTAGTGTGTTGACTAGTTGGGATATATACTAGTTTGAGAGCCCAAGTTAATTATTTTATAACTATTAAAAGTGTGTGGTGTGTATGGAGGTGGGTAGGGCAAAGTTATGAATAAAAATTAAAAAGCATGAGTATCTAGTGTGTAGAGTAATTGATTTTTGTGTTTAAAATAATTATATTAAGTTCATTGTGGATATGATACGATGCCAACATGAATGAATGTGTTGTTTATTTAAGGTGCAATGCTTCCTAGGTAAAGAGAAATCTAGTAAGAAATAAAAAGAGAAAATTTATTTGTTTTAATGAGTAATTTTTCTTATTTATATATGCTTATTATGCCCTATGCTTTAAATAATTTGCCTATGAAGGTTTTTTTACGATAACTTAGTGTGTTGTGTTAAAGGTCTCCAAATATTAGGATCCAAATTAAGGTGCATTGAAGAAGACTATGTAATTAGTTAAATGGTTTATGTGTACAATAAAAATACCTCATACAATACAAATGCATAAAACAAAAAACGACGATGATTGGTGGTGCTTCAGATAGGAAAATCTTATAATATATCTTTGTACTCTTAGTTCCTTGTCTAAGTTTTGTGAATTCCTAAAATTTATTGGTGTAGAAGTTTTTAATGAGGAATCTCTCTTTGAAATTTATTGCAAAGTTCTTCTATTTCAACTCAACTATAGCCTCAATACCTTGTTCCCCACTAAAAATTTCCCACCAATCCAAGCCAACTCCATGTAATTGTAGAGTGGCATAAGACATCCAAGTACCATTGGAGTAGTTCTTCATGTTATAGAACATCTCTATCTTTGTCATGACCCTCCTTTTGGTAGACTTTTTGTTAGTTAATTCATATTTTTCTATGTTGTATTTAGTGGAAATGAATGATTTTTCCATGCTTAGTTTTCTATACAACTTGCTATATGGGAAAATGCATTAAATTTTTGGGTGAAAACACGGTTATTATAGATAATATTTTTGTGAGATATTGCCATTTGATATAACTATTTTAGATAGACATTTTTTGTTTAAAATGGTATTTCCTTAAAAGGAAGAAATGTATATTTATTTTTAAATACGTTTAAATATAGAAATGGTGTTGTTTTGTTTCTTTTAGAGGAAATAAAATAAAAACACCCTTCTTTTCAGCTTTATGGTGTTAGCTTGAATAGAATAAGACCGATACCTTGGATGTTTGAAAATCCAATAGAGTGAAGGTTTTCCATTATGGGTGTTATGTTTCGACTACCATAAAATGTGTTAATACAGGTTTATATAATTTTTTAGGTTTATATATATATATATATATATATATATATATATATATATATATATATATATATATATATATATATTTATATATATATCTTGTTAACTCTCGATGGTGGTCGTTGTATTTATTGATCAAAACAATCCTATAGTGGAGTATAGAAGAACTCTAACTTGGGTAGAGTTTGTTGCTAAATCATAATGCATATAGTCAAAAGCTTTATTACACTCACAATTGACACTGAAGACCATGGGATACTTTGTTTGGCTAATTTTTTAATCACCAAATACATTTTGGATGGAATGAAATGTGTGAACATGAGTGATAATTACTCTTGTCCCTTAATGGATGATTCAACAAGTGGAGAAATGGTAAAATCATGGAAAGATCTCTAAAAAGTGATAGAGAGTAAGGAGGACAAAGTATAAAGGGAGACAGGAGGTCGAAAGAGGGGTTTGCATGTTTCAGACACCTTTTGGAGCTTGCATCGATTACTATGTATTGTATACTAAGGTTTTTTTGTCTACAAAGAAATCCAAGTCTAGTTTGCTCCTAATAAAATTAAAATAAATAATTTTTTTTTGTATGTTGAAATAATACATCCTTATTTATATAGGTGTGATATGGTTCTTCTTTGTTTTAAATATGAAGTTAATGAAAATGCATTGGATGATAGAAGAATGAGTTATTTTATATTTAATTGTCATGTTTTTCTTCTTTGTGCTTAATATGAAGATAATAAAACTATGTTGGATGATAGAAGAACAAGTTATTTTATATTTAAATGTGATGTCTTTCTTCTTTGTGCTTAATACGATGATCATAAAACTATGTTGGATGAGAGAAGAATGAGTTATTATATATATATATATATATAATTGTGATGTTGTTCCTCTATGTCCTTAACACGTTGATAATGAGACTATGTTAGATGATATAAGAATGATTCATTTTATATTTAAATGTGATGTTATTCTTCTCTGTGTAATATAAAAATATTTTGCTCCTGAGGTAGATCGATAGTGGGGTCACAATGGTGTATAGTTCTTGGGTAGATGGTTACTTTGGTCTTGATTATAGCTAAAAGACAACTGAGGTAGAATAATTTAGACAATCAAGGTTATATGTGGTGATGTTATTTACAATATCTTTCTTGGTTTGGGTCTATGTTTTGTGTACTAACAAAGCCGGTTAGAAAATCCATGTTAATGTTACTGGTGCCTGTAGATGTTGTAGAACTAGTGTGTTGACCGGTTGGGATGTATACTAGTTTGAGAGCCCAGGTTAATTATTTTCTAACTACTAAAAGTGTGTGTGGTATATGGAGGTGGGTATGTTAGAGTTTATGAAGAAAGAGGAAAAACCATGAGTATCTAGTGTCTAACATCAAGTCATCTCAGGTGCTATAGTGTTTATTAAAGCTTTCAAATGATTGTAAATAGATATGGTGAAATTTGTGTGATTGATGAGAATTTTTTGTAGAGTAATTTATTGTTGTGTTTAAAATAATTATATTAAGTTCATTGTGGATAAAATACGATGCCAACATGAATGAATGTGTTGTTTCTTTAAGGTGCATTCCTTCCTAGGTAAAGAGCAGCCCAGTAAAAAAGAAAAAGATAATTTTTCTTTGTTTTAATGAGTAATATTGCTTATTTATATATGCTTATTATTCTCAGTGCTTTAAGTCATTTTCCTATGAAAGTTTTTTTACAATAACTTAGTGTTTTGTGTTACGGGTCTCCAAATATTAGGATTTAAATTTAGTTGCATTGAAGAAGACTATGTAATTAGTTAAATGGTTTATGTGTACAACCAAAAGATCTCATGCAATACAAATGCAGGAAACCAAAAATGATGATGATTGGTGGTGCTTCATATAGCAAAATCTTATAATATATCTCCACAGTCCTAGTTACTTGTCTAAGTTTAGTGAATTCCTCAAATTTATTTGTGTATAAGTGTTTAATGAGGAATATTTCTTTGAAAGTTGTTACAAAGTTCTCCCTTTTAAACTCAACTATAGCTTCAATACCTTGTTCCCCACTAAAAATTTCTCACCAATCCAAGCCAGCTACCTGTAAGTGTAGAGTGGCATAAGACATCCGAGTGCCATTGGAGTAGTTCTTCATGTTATTGAACATCTCCATATTTGTCATGAACCTCATTTTGGTAGACTTTTTGTTAGTTAATTCATATTTTTCTATGTGTTCTTTAATGTAAATGAATGATTTTGCTATGCTTAGTTTTCTTTACAATGGAAAATGCATTAAAGTTTTGTGTGAAAGTTTGATTATTACAGATAATATTTTTGTGACATATTTCCATTTGATATAACTATTTTAGATAGACACTTTTTTGGTTAAAAAGGGAGTTCCATAAAAGAAAGAAATGGATATTTATTTTTAAATACATTCAAATATAGAAATAGTGTTATTTAGTTTCTTTTAGAGAAAATAAAATAAAAGCACCCTTCTTTTCAGCTTTATGGTATTAGCTTGAATAGATTAAAACTCGTACCTTGGATGTTTGAAAATTCAATAGAGTGAGTGTTTTCCATTATGGGTGTTATGTTTCAAATACCTTAAAATGTGTTAATACATATTTATATGATTGTGTACGTTTATAAATATATATATATATATATATCTTGTTAACTCTCGATGGTGGTTGTTGTATTTATTGATCAAAACAACCCTATAATGGAGTATACAAGAACTCTAACATGGGTGGAGTTTGTTACTAAATAATAATGTGTATAGTCAAAAGCTTGGTTACACTCCCACTTGACATTGAAAGTCATGGGATACTTCAGTTGGATCATTTTTTGTTCTCCAAATGCATTTCAGATGGAAAGGAATGTGTAAACCCAAGTGATAATTACTCTTGTCCCTTAATGGATGCTTCAATGAGTGGAGTGATGGGTAAATGAGGTAAGGATCTCAAAAAATATATATATAGTAAGGATGAAAAAGGATGAAGGTATAAAGGAGGTCGAAAGATGGGTTTGCATGTTTCAGACACCTTGTGGAGCTGTCATCGATTACTAGGTATTGTATATTGAGGTTCTTTTGTTTACTTTATATGTAATGATTCTACAAAGAAATCCAAGTCTAGTTTGATGCTCATAAAATTCAAATTAAAAAAAATGGTTTTGGACGTTTAAAGAATAAATCCTTATTTATATGGTTGTGATATGGTTCTTCTTTGTGTTAAATATGAAGTTAATGAAACTTCGTTGGATGATAGAAGAATGAGTTATTTTATATTTAATTGTGATGTTGTTATTCTCTGTGCTTAATATGAAAATAATAAAACTATTTTGGATGATAGAAGAATGAGTTATTTTATATTTAAATGTGATGTCATTCTTCTTTGTGCTTAATACGATGATAATAAAACTATGTTGGATGATAGAAGAATGAGTTATTTTATATTTAATTGTGATGTTGTTTCTCTATGTGCTTAACACGGTGATAATGAAATTGTGTTAGATGATAGAAATATGCTTCATTTTATATTTTAGTGTGATATTAATCTTCTCTATGTGTAATTTGAAAATATTCTGCTCTTGAGGTAGACCAATAGTGGGGTCAGAATGGTGTATAGTTCTTGGGTAGATGGTTACTTTGGTATTGATTATAGCTAAAATAAAATCATGGTAGAAGAATTTAGACAATCAAGTTTATAGGTGGTGATGTTACTTTACAATATCTTTCTTGGTTTGGGCGTATGTGTTGTGTATTAACAAAGTCGGTTAAAAAATCCATGTTAATGTTACTGGTGCCAGTAGATGTTGTATAACTAGTGTGTTGACCGATTGGGATGTATACTAGTTTGAGAGCCAAGGTTAATTAATTTCTAACTACTAAAAATAGTGTATGGTAGGTGGAGGTGGGTAGGTCAGATTTTACGAATAAAAAGGAAAAACCATGACTAGCTAGTTTCTAACATAAAGTCATCTTAGATTTTATAGTGTTTGTTAAAGCTTTCAAATGATTGTAACTAGATATGGTGAAAATTGTGTGATTGATGAGAATTTTTTGTAGAGTAATTGATTGTTGTGTTTAAAATTATTACATTAAATTCACTGTGGATATGATACGATGCCAAAATAAATGAATGTGTTGTTTCTTTAAGGTGCATTGCTTCCTAGGTAGAGAGCAGCCTAGTAAGAAAGAAAAAGAGAAAGTTTCTTTGTTTTAATGAGTAATGTTGCTTATTTATATATATTTATAATGCTTTGTGCGTTAAGTCATTTTCCTATGAAGTTTTTTTATGATAACTTAGTGTGTTCTGTTAAGGGTCTCCAAATATGAGGATACAAATTCAGCTGCATTGAAGAAGACTATGTAATTAGTTAAAAGGTTTACGTGTATAACCAAAATACCTCATGCAATACAAATGCATAAAACCAAAAATGAGGATGATTGGTGGTGCTGCATATAGGAAAAGTAAAATAAGGAGAATATCTTTTAGATTGTGTGTGACATCCTTATTTGTCTAGAATTCTAATATGTGTGGGACATCTGATGTGTGCCTGTAATATGAATTGATCCTATATTCCTTAGTGGAAGTTTAGAGATTTTATGATAATGTATTTAATATAATGGAAGGGAATTTCCAAATCCAAGTTATGTATCCCGATGTAAAAAATTTATCTATTTATACTCCTATGAATATATAGAAACAAAAATATGATGACAAATTTTTTGTTTCGAATCATATATGGGCCTTTGCATAATTGAAGAATTAGTTTTATGTTTTTTAATAAAGAATATATCCCCTTGTGTAACACTTATACCAAATAGAAATGAATTGTATAACAACATTCCCATAAGCAAAAATGTGTTGACTATTGAAGGTCAGGAATTCTAGAATGTCATGTATAATCCTACAATGCAAAATTGCTATAGATAATACTAGGATAATATAGTTGTGATTACAACAATTCTTTACCTAATGGTGGTAAAGTTTTGTAATGTAATGCCTTAAGACTAATTGGAGTTTTTGGGGCTATTCCAGTGAGGTCAGTTATGAGTTATTAGATAAAATTGCTTATGAACTAGGATTAAAAGAGGGTTGACCATACAATGACTCCACATATTAGATTAGGGAGAAGGCCTTATAGTGGGAAGACTAGCTCACTTTTACAGTGAGATAGATAGTCAAACCCCTTACACGCATATATTATCTATATAAAAATATATATAGAGTGTGGACGCACATAATTATCTACATAAAAATATCTATGTAGAGTGGATTTACCATACCCTTTTTGACAGACTAAGAAGGGGAAATCAAGTTATTTCATTCAAAGATGATGAGAAGGATAGCTTGGCATGGAAATAAAATTCACCTAGTAATCTTACATAGCCAAAAATATGTAGGATATAGATATGGGTGATCCTTAGGGAATAATAATCTAAGTGGAATCTTAATTAAGTGTACGTATGGCCTCATGGATAGTTTTAGAAACTTGGGTATTGAAGTTACCCTTAAAAATAAAATATTTAGAAATTTTGGGGTTGTGACAATCTCCTTCAACGAAGATTCAGCTTTATCACCATATTCCTCTTCATTGAACTTCGAATATTTTAGGTTTATCTGTCCAATTCTACCTATAGATGAATTCTAGCCTTTTGTGCTTCTAAATGGGTCTCATTCACTTATCTTGCTCTAGAATTTCCAATTGGTGAATCTCGATTGACTATAGCCTCCAACAATTATTTTTGTGTTTCTATTTTTCCCCTAGGATGGAAAATGTTGTAGTAATATCCTCCCTATCATTATTAGGAGCATTTTTTCCTCTATAAAAGGTCCCAATTTCTATATTATTTTGCTATGTTTGCCTATTAAATGGGACAAAACTCCCTCTTGTTCTCCTGGGTTCCATTGTCCTTGGCCATACACATGACAGACAATAGGAATTAGTTTACAATTTCATCCTTGAATTTTTTCTCCCACTGGAAACTATATTCATGGTTATCCTAGCTAGAAAATCGAGATCTACCTTTAATAGATACACTATTATTATACATATAGTCTTAACACGGTGTGATTCCTATTGCACTCCATCTATTATTTATGCAAGAAAAATTGTATCCCTATGAACCAAGCATTCTGATACCAAATATCACAACCTAATTCTTATAACCTTAGTACTTACTAAACACCATATTTTTTTTAAATCTCTAGTCAAGAAATTAACTTAAGTCTATGAGCCAAACTATTCGGGGTTCAATTCTACAAGGTATAATCCTTCCAAAATAATTCCCCATTTTCTCCTTTTCGAGGCTCACCCATCCCTACCCTTACATATTTTTGGCTATGCAAGTGCACTAGATGATAAAAGTTTGTTTTGCAAGCCATCCTTCTCATTATATTTTATGAGCTATATTTTCTCCTCTCATTCCATAAAAATAAGCATGTTATCCTTCTCATACCTCATAAATCCTTTTATGGGGTTCTAGGAGAGAATCAAGATCAACTATCCTTCTCATCATACAATGACCTAGTTTTTCCATTTCTATGCCTCATTACCAACTTAGTTTGGGAAAGATATCATTTTCGTAGAACCATCTCATCGTATCCTACGACTATATTCTCATGCTATATTGCTCTTGTAACAACAAGACCATTTCTCTCTCTTAATTTATTTGAATTATCTATAGTAGATTAATTCAACCATTTAATTGATGTCTAGCATCTCCATCATTAAAAGTGTTCCATAATAAACTATCCATAAAACAAGTTTATATCAATTCTTTAATAATTCCCATTAATTTCCTTTTTCTAATCAAATTAGTTACATCTCATATAAATGCAAGATAAAGAGTTCAAGCCTCATAAATAATCCATGGAATTACATTTTATATTTCTAGAGCATAAACAAAATGCATTAACTCATAATGGTTTATTTTTTTCAAGGTCATTCCATATTATAACTAAAATTTATTTGCATAGTACAAAATATTGTCATAAAGAAAAGCACACCACAAGATCACACAATACCATATTTACCCTAGAAAAATAATTGAAGGGAAAACCTAACCTTGAACATTGTAGACACCAAAACAACACCAATCCGATTATGTGACTGCAAACACTGATCGCATTGACACACACAGCCCCAAGGGCAGCCTCCAGAGGTTAAACAGTGGTCCTAGCCACTCCCAAAAGTAGTTTGGAAGGTCAAAGGTAAATTTGACACATTTTTGGCACTTTGCTCTCTATTCGTCCCACCCTAGGATGAATACAAACTGGTATTCGTTCCACCCAGGGACGATTAGCAACATTCATCCCAGGGTGGGGCGAATAGTAGGTATGACTGGAAAAAAGTCAAATTATGACAAATGGCAGCACATATCCATCACTTAATTCTCCTTCATCGCATGGGATCATGAGTGAGCATTTTTGAGCATTAGAGGCAGTTACAAGGGCAGTCATGAAGCCCCTAATCAGGGAGGAATCTTCCCTCCCCTGGAGAGGCATGATTGCCAAGTGGCGCCCCTGCATGCTCATCCAAAGATACCATCAGGTCTATAAAATGGTGAGTCTTCTCACCCCAAAATATACAGAGAAGGAGAATTTTGGAGCAATGAAGTGCTGTCGTTTTACTTTCACACCCACACCCTTTCGAGTTGTGCCTTTCACATCCTTGATATCTTTTGGAAAGGAGGTCATAGGGTGGTTATTGGAAGCACAAATATAGAACCAAAACCCAAAATTTTGCCACAATATCCCATAAAATTTTCCAAAAATACCCCAAAAGAGATTTTGGACCCATCCCAAGTGGATTGATGCCAAAATCAGGCCCCAAACGGTAGGCATCCTGCCCCCGGGTGACCCCCCGCAATGTTGTAGGTCTAATCATCCCACTCCAGAACGATTAGGAATCTATGGTAGATTTCATTTTTGTTACTTTTGCATCTAATTCTATGCTACTTAGATATTTTTTCATTAAAATTTCACATCGTTTTGAGCAATTTTTATCATGTTTCTATCATTTCCCGCTTTTACTAACATGCAGGTGGCATCATCAAATTCCTAGTGATAGAAGTTGAATTGTGGAAATCTGACCATCTAGGTCATCCCAAAATGCCCCCAATTAGCTAACCCCCACTTTTTTAGGAGATGTGGAGCTGTCCGGATGTGACATTTTGAGCGATGCTATCTGGCATTTTGTTGTAGGTCTATTCGTCCCACCCCAGAGTGAATTCAAATCTATGAGGAATTTCCCAACTGTTCCATTTGTAGTGTTTCCTTTGTGAGGTCTTGATGCCCCTATGAAATTTTTAGATCATTTGGATATATGTTGGTTATTGTTTTATTTATTCTTTGCATGCACTAATAGTAGGCTTGGGGATTGCATGTTTCATCCCATCCGCAAGTGCTACTGACGGTATTTTATTTCTTTGAATGCAAGGTCTGGATGTTACAGGAGTAGAGAAGAGCCAAGACTCATCAATGCAATTTGCGGTGATGTTTGGTCCGCCCACTTTACATGTGGGCATGCGGAAGAAGGATGGCTACCCATGGATGCAACCAAGAAACAAACTTAACGCTCCTCACCCGTAAAAAGGGAGGAGGTGAATTGTAACCAAATTCTGAAATGTATCAATAAAATAAAGGGTTGTTATCTGCATTGGATTTTCATTTGGCTTTCAATTCGTTCATGCTTTCATTATTGTGTGTATTTTCAATTCGTAGGACTTAGCGTTGAGTTTAGTTCCATTTTGCATCGTACTCGAAGCTTTTCCTTTTTTGTTTCCTTATCCTCGTGCTTTCAGTGGCAATCACGGTGGGACCTTCTCCTCTGTTCCTTTTTTTAGATAAAAAATCTAATCAAAATTTACCTCTTGCTTGCAGGTATCATTTTTTTCTTAACGCGGGACTGTTGTTCATTCCAGTCTATGGCGAATACAGAGCTGGAATTTGTCTCACCCAGGGACGAATGGGAATGCACCCCACCCTGTGATGAATTCAGTTCTGTTATTCATCTCACCCTAAGATGAATAGCTCTCTGCATAGTTTTAGGGCAAAAAATCAGAGCCAGCAGATTTGGGCAGAGAAGAGGTAGGGATTCTGAATTTTTCCTGTCACTTCTTGTTTTTAGTTTTCTATATTTTTGGGTTACTTGCTTGCTTAGGGAAATTTTTTTTTTACGGCTTGCTTTTTTCCTTTTTGCAAAATAAAAATAACACCACACATCATGTGGTCAATTAAACACCAAGGAGCTGGTCATAAAACCCTAGCCCTTGATCAAGACCAACGGTGGATTTCATCACCACCTTGGCTTGAGTTTTTTTTTGCATCCATTACCCCGATCACTATTGTTGCTAGACGTAAATCCTGATGAAAGCTGACCGAGTGTAGATGGGGTGATTCCCAGCACATGAGGATAAGTCTTCTATGGTAGGTGTGATGTAGGAGCATCCGACAGCACCTCCAGCAGAAGCATCGGGTTGCAGGAAATCCAGTGCTGAAGAGTCGGTCGAGGAAGAAGAAGCAGAAGGCAAGGAGAAGGTCCAGCAGAAGGGGCCACGATTTCGCAACATGTCATGAAATTGCGACAGACGATAGGAGAGAGAAAGTCGAGCAAAAAGGGCCACGATTTCGTGACATGTCACGAAATCGTGACAGTCGTGAAATCGCGACAGCAGAGGAGAATGGTAGCGAAATCGCGACGTCACGATTTTGCGATGTCACGAAATCGCGACGTTAGGGAGGCGAAGGTGAAGGTGAAAGAAAGAGTAGCGAAATCGTGACGTCATGATTTCATGACATCGCAAAATTGCGATGTCCTGGCGAGGAGAAGGAGGTGGCAGAAAGACGTAGCGAAATTGTGACATCGTGAATTCACAATGTCATGAAATCATGACGTCAGGGCGAAGCAAAGGTAGGAGCTAAAAAGTGTAGCGAAATTGCGACGTCACAATTTTGCGACGTCACAAAATTGTGACGTCTTGGCAAGGAAGACGAAGGCAAAAGCAAAGACAGAAGTCGGATGAAAAATCGAAGGCAGAAAGAACCTAAGGCAAAGCGGGGTTCTTGTAGCGAAATCGCTTCGTCGTGATTTCACGACGTCAAAGGGAAGTCAGGGCAAGGTGGCAAAATAGTCACGATATCGCGACAAGTTTCTGAACGAAGGAGCAGGAGACAAAATGGTCACGATATCGCGACATGTCACGATATCATGACCAAAATTGGAAAAGAGCACGGAGTGACCAGAATGTCGCGATATCGCAACATGTCGCGATATCATGACGGAGAGAGAAAATGGCACGGGAGGAAGAAAAAGAGATGGCGAGAATGGTTATTTCGAGGACTGTTCAAAGGTGCCACATGGCAGAAGCTAGAGTTAGAGCGGGGAATTCCAGGAGTGCGGGGAATGAGAAGGATGGGTCGCACCAGGATTTTCTGACGGGATCTGCAGTGACAGAGGCCATGCAGGATGAAAAATTTATTCGGGTTGGTGAACCCATTTTCGAAATTGTAATTAATCGGGTGGTTGAACCCGTTTAGGCGGGAGTTGTTGCATGAGAGGGTCGGGGCCTCTATAAAAACCCATTTTCTTGTTTTAGTCGGGACGGTGGACCCGAGAATGCACTTAGAGCATAGGAGTGAGGGAGAAGAGAACCGAGCCGAGGGCCGGTGATTGTAAGCCTGCGGGCTGTTCATTTCTGCATGTATTTTTAGATTTTCTTAATGAAAAGAGGGGTTTGTTGAAAAGTGTGTTTTTTGGTGCCCCGTCAGTGGTATCAGAGCTAAAGATCCTGAGTGCGTAACTGATAACCGGACGTGAGGCAGTTACGCCAGGATCTGTGGTAGGGTTTGAGAGAGAGTTGAGATCCCCGAGCGTGTTAGCAGATCGCCGGACGTGAGGCAGCTACACCGGGGATTAGTTAAAGCTTGTGAGAAAAGCAAAGAAATAAAAATGCATTCCCGAAGAAGACAAGAAAAGGAGGAAGATGTGGTGTCGGAAGAGGAAGTCAAAGCATTGCAACGACAATTAAAAGCCTTGCAAAAAGAATGGCTCGGGATAAAGCTGCGGGAGCAAGAAGAGCGGCAAAGAAGGCGAGAAGAGAGACGGAGAAAGAAAGAAGAGAAGATGAAAGAGGTTGTAGAGGAGTACAGCAGTACCGGGACCTGCCCGGAAGAGGGCACAGATTTTTTTGTGCAAGAGGAAGAGTGGAAGCCGGCTGCAGCAGAAGATTGCAGCAATGAGGAAATCTGTCCGGTGGAAGATAGAAGTGTGGACCCGGAGCCAGGGTTAGAGCAGTCTGCAGAGGCAGAAGACGGTCTGGAAGTGCTACAGAAAGTAGTAACCGGACCAATCAGAAGTGAAGATCACTTCTTTACGTACCTCGGGTGTCTGATGCAGGAGCATCCGGTAGCACCTCCAGCAGAAGCATCGGGTTGCGGGAAAGCCAGTGCTGAAGAGTCGGCCGAGGAAGAAGAAGCAGAAGGCAAGGAGAAGGTCCAGCAGAAGGGGCCACGATTTCACAACATGTCACGAAATCATGACAGACGGTAGGAGAGAGAAAGTCAAGCGAAAAGGGCCATGATTTCATGACATGTCACGAAATCATGACCCACGATTTCGTGACATGTCACAAAATCATGACAGTCGTGAAATCGTGACAGCAATAGCGAAGTGGAGGCAGCAGAGGAGAATGGTAGCGAAATCACGACGTCACGATTTTGTGATGTCGCGAAATCGCGACGTCAGGGAGGCGAAGGCGAAGGCAGAAGAAAGAGTAGTGAAATCGTGACATCATGATTTTGCGACGTCATGATTTTGCGATGTCACGAAATCATGACGTCATGATTTCATGACGTCGCGAAATCACGACGTCAGGGCGAAGCAGAGGTAGGAGCTGAAAAGTGTAGCGAAATCGCGACGTCGTGATTTTGTGACATCACGAAATTGTGACATCTTGGCAAGGAAGACGAAGGCAAAAGCAAAGATAGAAGTCGGATGAAAAATCGAAGGCAGAAATAACCTAAGGCAAAGCGGGGTTCTTGTAGCGAAATCGCGACGTCGCAATTTCGCGACGTCGCGAAATTGCAACGTCAAAGGGAAGTCAGGGCAAGGTGGCAAAACGGTCATGATATCGCGACGTCGCGATATCACGACAAGTTTCTGAACGGAGGAGCAGGAGAAAAAATGGTCACAATATCGCGACATGTCGTGATATCACGACCAAAATTGGAAAAGAGCGCGGAGTGGCCAGAACGTCGCGATATCACGACATGTCGTGATATCGCGACGGAGAGAGAAAATGGCGCGGGAGGAAGAAAAAGAGATGGCGGGAACGGTTATTTCGAGGACTGTTCAAAGGTGCCACGTGGCAGAAGCTGGAGTTAGAGCAGGGAATTCTAGGAGCACGGGGAACGAGAAGGATGGGTCGCACCAGGATTTTCTGATGGGATCTGCAGTGACAGAGGCCATGCGGGATGAAAAATTTATTCGGGTTGGTGAACCCATTTTCGAAATTGTAATTAATCGGGTGGTTGAACCCGTTTAGGTGGGAGTTGTTGCGTGAGAGGGTCGGGGCCTCTATAAAAACCCATTTTCTTGTTTTAGTCGGGATGGTGGACCTGAGAATGCACTTAGAGCATGGGAGTGAGGGAGAAGAGAACCAAGTCGAGGGCCGGTGATTGTAAGCCTGCAGGCTATTCATTTCTCCATGTATTTTTAGATTTTCTTAATGAAAAGAGGGGTTTGTCCAAAAGTGTGTTTTCTGGTGCCCCGTAAAGGTGTCATAAACAGGGTGATTCCCATTTCGTATCGCATACATTCCACATACCATCTGCTCTCACGTACCTATAGTTTCCTCAAGTAAGGGTGGGTATATAGAGAGGTTGGTATATCGGCCTGGAAAAGGTATATCAAAGGGGTGACCATTTTTGGGAGTCATAAGAACCATCATATTGCATTTAAATGTTCTTTACAAAAACCTTCAAAAACAAACAAAAAAAAAGCACAAACCAAAACACACTAAACCAGGTCTAGGACACACTTTTAATCTTTAAAAAAGATAATCATTGCTCTTGTGTGTGTGTGCTCTTTTCTGTTTAGTGTAGCACAAAAATCATAAGACAAGATAAAAACCTACATTGCTTGTATAAAAGCACCACCATGGTGTACACCCGTAGCCAAGCCCAATCAAGGGTGGAAGCTGCGAAGAGTGTACAAGGGGGCACAAGTCACCTCCGCTATAGCCCCAAGGACTTGGTCATCCCACCTTGGTAGCCTGACCCACTAGAGAGTCTGCATCATTCCATTTTGGAATAGGACTATAGAGGCACCCCTTTGAGGGACACGCCTATTCGTCATACCCCCTTTCAAGAGGAGTCTTTACACGTGGCGCTCAACATAGACAAGAAGGCTTCCTCAGAAGCTCGATATGAGCGGCCACCATGCGATGAAGCACTAGAGAAACATAGGGTCCATAAGGAGAGGCCGCATGATTATGGCATCCCTCCTTTACCCCTTCTCACTGTTAGAACCAATAGACAAAACCCAGAGCATAAGGCTCTCCAAAAAGGGTGAGCCAACTCTGCCCGCCCCTTTTACACATACAAAAGGGAGTACGAGGAAGACCATTACCTTCCTCAAGAGCAATATATAGTGTGGGAGCCATGCGTCTCTACACTCGCTATATACCATGATCACCTACTAAGGCAAGAGTTACGGGTAAATTTTGCCAACTTTGACAGAGGGAAGAAACCTATTAAGATCTCGGATCATCACAATCAAGGTAAGTGCATAGGAGAGGCATCTAGGCATCCCAGACTCAAGATGGTGGAACAAATTGACTTGGCAATCGCCATACATGCCGCCCACAAAGCATAGATCATGCGGCTTGAGCAAGACCAATAGTAGCTAGAGAATCTATATCGCCTTAGCAAAGAGCACATTCAATTCCAAACAGATGAGCTACTCCATAACCTAGTGCCTAAGAGGGTTCCAACCCCTTCCACCCAAAGAGCAGAACCATGTGAGAGGTGCAACCCCTTGGTGCGAGATAGGTCTCCGCAACCTTACCAAGTGCTACCTCTGAGACCTCCTAGACCTAAGCGGGAGACCACTCCCTGGAACAATGATGGGTACCCTCCGTGGGGACCCACCCAGGGTCATAGGTCTCATCCAAAGACTCCTCAGGAAGCCTATGATGAGTATGAGCAAGAAGAAGAGCGGGCTGAAATGCCCTACCAAGGTGGAGGGTTTGCTATCTGGCCACCCCCCTAAAGGCCTCAAGTCTCCCACAACCCACAATGGGAGCAAACTAAAGAGGAAGAGATCAAATCCTCAGATGCATATAAAGCACTGCTAGAGCATCTAGAGTCTGTGGAAACCAAAACTTCTAGGCCCCAAAATCCCACTTTACGCTAGCTCCGTAGTCATCCTTTGCATCCGTCAGTGCCAACACACCCTTACCCCGAACACTTTAAGTTGCCTCAGTTGGTAACCTTTAGAGGTGAGGGGAATGACGTTTTAAATTTCGATTCGGACAATATACTTTGTTACTAAGAACATATATAACCACATTCGTAGGCCCTACCTCGGATTGGTTTACTCAATTACCAAAGCATAGCATTAACAACTTGGATCAGTTAGTGGATGCATTCCTCGAACTCTTCACCTTCAACACCAAGAAGAAGGCATCACTAAGTGACTTAGCCAACCTCGGGTAGTATGAGGAAGAAACCATGGTGGCCTATGGGAATCGATGGAGGAATTTGCTTTCAAAGCTGCCCTACCTTCCCCCTATGTCCGACCTCACTCAAATGTTCTACAAGAGCTATTTGAGATCGATATCTGTGCTATTGCAGCTGCAGCAATATGCCACCTTAGAAGAAGCTTTGGTGCAAGCCAGGATCATCGAAGAGATCAATATACAAGACGACGAGATAGCCAAGCCAAAGAAAAAAGAGTGGACTAAGAACACTAAAACAAGGACCACGCAACAGAAACCCACTGTGGTCAATCAAGTTTCTATCAATGTCCCTAAGCTTGCACAAGCAACACAACATCAAAAGGCTAACTATCAGATGGTGCCTCCTAGAAACTATGACAAAGAAAATTAGAGGCAAGAACAGAGTTAGCAGCATCGCCCTAGGCGACAATACACACCCTACACAGAGTCTAGGGACTCCCTGTTTGACCGCTTGTTAGCAGAAAATTTGATCAACCTTCTAGAGATTCAAACCATAGACCCCAATGCTCCCAAGCCTAAGGGGTATAGGGAGGACTTGTACTATAGGTTCCATAGGCGGTAAGGACATGACCTAAATTCTTGCTAAAAGTTTAAGGGCTTGGTGCAAGACCTAATTGATAACAAGACACTAGCGATAGATAATCCCGTGGCACCAAGCAATCAATAGATGGATGTCTTTAAAGACCCCTTGCCTACTCATGCTCCATAGGAAAAGACCCTACAAGTTAATGAGGTCACACAAAACTGCCCCATGTAGGGGTATGTAGGGATGATCAGTATAGTGACTCGAAATAGGAGGTACCCGAGTAAAAATGCTCCTGCGATAGCTGTAGGGGAGGTGCCAACAACATCACAACCACAACAGCACCTTGCACAACCTCCTCTACCTAGACCAGTGGCCACACTTCAGACCAAGCTCACTTAGAGTTTGAGGACCACCTTGGTTAGGCTCTCCATATATGAGCTCATACAATAATCAACGCCCCATTGGGAGGCTCTAATGGAGATATTGAAAGCCATCGAGTTGCAGCCCCACAAAACAAATTCTTTCAACAACTTCATGGGGCATGTTAGACGATGCACTGAGCCAGTCATCACATTTCAAGAAGACGAAGTGAAATCAATGGTTGATGACATGGCAGATCCACCCCTGCACGTTATCGCGTGGGTCAACGAGATTCTGTATAAGAAGATGTTGGTAGACACTAGCTCGTCCAGTAATATCATCACAATAGCGGCATTGAAACATCTAAAGTTGCCATAATCTCACATCATAGCTTCCACTTACACTCTACGAGCATTCAATGATGCAATATGGTCGACAGTTGGCACAATTTTCCTACCCATCCAGGTGGGACAAAAGACTATACCCACATTGTGCCACATCTTGGAAGGTGAGATGGCCTACAACATCTTTCTGGGCCGACCATGGATCAGGAACATGAAGTGTGTCCCTTCGATAGCTCACCAGTGCTTAAAGTATACATTTAAAGGGGAGGTGCATGTAGTCCCGGTGGACTTAGAACCCTTAAAGTATTGTAATGTGATGCAGCTGATGCCGCAATTGACCCTACCATCAACGCATTTAGATTTCCAATTGAATCCATCTAAACAGGGTTCGATTCTATAGGCATCCCCATTAGCAAGTTCTTCAAAACCCCAATTGGGTCCATCTTCATTGTCCGGCCCTCCACCAATGATACCACCTATGGGGGCCAAACAGAAGGACAAAGGGAAGAAACCTCTGGAAGAGGTGCAACCTCAAGAGACACCACCATTAGTATCAACTATCTCTACTAAGGAGATGCCTAGCCGAATGGAAGTTGAAACTCCTAGTTCACCCAACATGGAGTGGACTCAGGGAGAACTACCATTCCATCCCCCTAAACTGTGAACAATCACCGTTGAAATGGACAATACAGGCCTGAGGGAGTATCTGGTGCAAAATATTGTAGCAAAACCTACATTGGAGTCCATGCAGGACATGGGGAGACTTTGCCTCCCCATCGGCACTATTGTTCCCCTGGGCCACCCACCGAACCAGAAAAACTTCATGTATGGGGGCCTTGATCATGGCGTTGCACCATGCATGCAAGAGGATGAAGATGAAGAGCCTTTTGCTGAAAATGTCAACTATTTGTCTAACCCAAAATTTGCTTTGAGATACCTTGGCCAATGCAATTGGCATGGATATGGGTTAGGCATATATGAGCAAGGGGTACGTGTTCTTTTCCAACCAAGATACCAAATGCCATATGACAAGTTAGGAGTAGGGTTCAACCACCCCCTACCCTTGGACATCTTGGTGGAGAACATGCAAGGCCTAGGGATAGGCAACAAGGGAGGATTGGCATCAGATCTATATGCCAACCCTAAAACAACATATATATTGAGGGATTATCTCCCATTAACGAAAATCAACCTTGTTGACCCTCATAATCCCTTCCCTCCGCTCGAGAGGGGAGAAAGCTTGAGAGCTCATTTTCAAGGAGGGTCTAGACAATGTCAGGAAGGATCTTCAAAGGATGAGTTGGAATATGAGGTAGTACCATGGGACCCCTTTGAATTAGATAGTAATAACTCTCAAGTGGTTCCCATGGATGATTATCAAGAAAGCCTCTTGATCATGTTCCCTTTGGATGCTCCAATTGAGCAAGCACCACACCAAGAAAATCAGGCCCCACTACAGAGAGCGAAACAACCACAATGGGGCCAGATCAATTTTCTCAAGCAAGACGAGTCCCTAATGCCATAGGCAATTGTTAGAGCCAACAAAGTCCTTTGGATCTCTGATAGTGATTACGAAGATGAAACCGAGATGGCGTATCTTAATCACATGCAACAAATACAGTGACCATACCCCTTGGAGATTAATGACATATTCAAACAATTAAACATAGTGCTAGGGCATGAGTGGTACGTAGACCCAACGCGATGGGACCAAGTGTTGAATCCACCACTTCAGATCTACGAAGAACATCTTCCACCCAGAGACCCTAGAATGATATCAATGCCGAGGGCAAACGCTATCCTCCTATCCGCACATAGGGCCAATCCATTTGTGCCCATACCTCTAGAGCCAGACCCAGAGCACATAGAGCATCCAGAAATTCTGAGTCATCACACCCATGATAATGGAGACCAAAATCATTTCATCAACATGATCTCCATTGACTTAACCACCCCCATCCACAACCCAGCCGATCCAAAGATAATCATTGTATCTAGACATAGATGCTATAGATTGGGATCGCGTCAATTCACCACCATCCCCATCCGAGTACTAGCCTTTCGATGAAATGCTTCATTTTACCCCTAGACCAACTCAGGATATCTTCCATGCTATAGAGGGACCCGATGTTCCTAATGATGATTTAAACCCAGCAAATGATATCCATTTGATCCCAACTCCACACTAGTTGGAGGATGGATCCCACATGTCAGGTGAGGAGACGACTGACGTAGACATCGGCTCGAACCCAGTGAATCCATGGGTCATCAAGCTGGGGGTGATTCTATCCATTGAAGAGCAAGCCAACTACATTACCCTTCTCAAAGATAAGAAGGAGGTTTTTGCATGGTCATACAAAGACATGTTGGGACTAGACCCGTAGCTAGTCATGCATAACCTAATGCTTGATTTGATAGTCAAGCCATTTAAGTAAAAACTACGTAAGATGCACCCAAAAGTGGCCTTAATGGTCAAAGATGAATTGCAAAAGCTATTGGATGCACAGTTTGTCATCTGCATGGATTATCCACCATGGCTATCCAACATGGTGCCCGTCAAAAATCTTGACGGGAGGATTCGCATATGCACTAATTTTTGAGATCTAAACAAAGCAATTCCTAAGGATTATTTTCCCTTGCTGAGCATCGACACATTGGTAGACACTACAGCAGGTCATGAAATGCTATCCCTCATGTATGGTTTCTTAGGATACAATAATATTTGTATCAATCTTGAGGACCAACTAAAAATGGCGTTCACAATGCCTTGGGGGACATTTTGTTTTAAGGTCATGCCTTTTGGCCTTAAAAATGTTGGCGTAACCTACCAACGTGCCATGACGTACATCTTCCATGATTACATGCATAAAACTTTGGAAGATTACATGGATGATTTTTGGCCAAATCTCTTTTACACCCGGATCATCTCGGTGACTTAAGCAAGATCCTCGATCGCATCATGGAGCATAAAGTCAGAATGAATCCCAAGAAGTGCATATTTGGTGTCACATATAGAAAAATGTTGGATTTCATCATCTCAAAATGAGGCATCGAGGTGGATCCAAACAAAGTCAAAGAAATCCTTGAAATGCTTCCCCCAACTACCATCAAGCAGCTCAGAAGCCTGCAAGGAATGGTCACATCAATCA
This sequence comes from Wollemia nobilis, assembly GCA_028583015.1. Classification (NCBI taxonomy): domain Eukaryota; kingdom Viridiplantae; phylum Streptophyta; class Pinopsida; order Araucariales; family Araucariaceae; genus Wollemia; species Wollemia nobilis. The sequence goes on along the minus strand of JAQPPZ010017107.1, from coordinate 4,471,447 downwards.
AGCGCTTCATAGCGCAGCTATCTAACAAGTGCTGACCCATGAACAAATTATTACACAAGGGGGTAGCATTTCACTAGGATGACAAGTGCTAGTCAGCCTTTGATGACATTAAACAATACTTGGCTTCACCTCCAGTAGTGGCACCACCTAGACCAAGAGTGTCATTCTACTTATACATCTCAGCTACTGAGGTGGCACTGGGTGCCATGTTGGACCAAAAGAATGAACTTCATAAAGAAAAGGCTACTTACTACCTTAGCCACACCCTGGTTAGTTATAAACTTAACTATGCATACATTGAGAAGCTCTGCTTGGCAGTGGTGTTTGCTACCAAAAAGTTGCACCATTACATGCTAAGCAACAAGATGTATGTTGTGTCTAAGGAGAATCCATTGTGGTACATGATGAGTCGTACTTATCATAGTAGTCACACGGTGAAATGGATCATGTTGTTGACAAAATTTGACATCGAGTTTATTGGACAAAAATCCATAAAATGTCAGGTCATAGCCGATCAACTAGCGATGGCTCCTATCGAAGACGATCAAACTCTAGTCATATAACTACCCGATGATGGGGTTTTCCATGTCTCAGAATCACCAGATTTTTATGAGCCTGAATCATAGGCCGACATAACCCTATTTTTTTATGGTTCTAAATGTGAGCAAGGTGGTGGCATGAGAATTGTATTCTTTACATCGCAAGGGGCTCCGATGCCTCTATCATTTAAATTAAACTTCCCATGCACCAACAAAAATGCCAAATATGAAGCCTTTCTCATATGTCTTCAAACAACAATCACCACGAAAATCAAACGATTGAACATATTTGGTGATTCGATGTTAATTGTCAACCAAGTCAAAGGGGTATTCCAATGTAAATGCCTAGTTCTGTAGGCCTACAAAGCCCTTGTGGAAAAATTCCTAGAAAATCTTGAATGGTATGACATCGAGGCACTCCCTCGATCATCAAATCATTTTGCGGACACTATGGCCTCCTTAGGGTCACTAATCCCGTAAGACATTTCTGGTGATATGACAACCATTCAAGTCAAAACACTATCACAATCTATGATGGAGTGCACAAGCTCTGACTTGATGCTATGAATCCACTTGATCTAGATTGAACCATCCCCGGACATGTTCTCTTGAATCCACAATCATCTGAATCATGCCAACTAGGGGTCCTTATTCTCCCCTACTCCTGTTAATAGCAACACAATGCTATTCTTACAAGTTATTTCCCGCTCAGTGTTTTCTAGGGATGAAATTCAAGAGGGATTAGTTGTTCATACCATTGAGGCTTCAAATCAGTAGGATTGGTATTCACCCATAAGGGACTACCTCAAGTTAGGTAACCTCCCACTTGGATTGACGCACACCGCAAAATGAGCATTCAAGTAAAAAGTGGCTAAGTATGTCTTGTTAGGAGACATTTTGTACCATCATAGCTATGAAGGAATCCTCCTTTGTTGCTTGGACCAGTAGGAGTCCACTTGGGCAATCGCCCAAGCGCATGATGGTATGTGCGATGGCCACTTCAGTGGTATGGCCATCACAAAGTGCATTCTCCGTATGGGCTATTATTGGCCATCTTTAGAATGAGATTATTGCGCATATGTGAGGAAGTGCATGAAATGTCAAAACCATGCTAATTTGACACATGTACCTTCCTAGGACTTGCAGACAATCCAATTGTCTTGGTCATTTTTGCATTGGGGCTTAAATCTAATCGGAAATATCTCCCTTGCATCGTCAGGTCATCACACGTTTATCATAACGGCCATAGAGTATTTCACCAAGTGGGTGGAAGTGGTTCCGCTAACCTCTACGATAGGACCTCGCATTGTGCAGTTCATTTTACATAACATCATATGTCATTTTGGTATTCCATCCAAGATAATCTCGGATAATGGGACGTTATTCAAGAACAAAGACGTGCGTGCTTTGACCACAAAGTATAAAATTTAGCATAGTTTTTTGACACCCTATTATCCACAAGCAAATGAGCAAGTAGAGGCGTAAAAAAAAATGCTAGTTGCCATCCTCAAAAATATAGTAGCAGATAGTTATAAGGATTGGCATGTTCAGATCCTGCTTGCCCTGTGGGCTTATCGCACTAGCATTCGGATGCCCACTAGGGCAACTCTATTTTTGCTCGTGTATGGCTCCGAGGTAGTCATGCCTCTCGAGTTGGAAATTCCTTCCCTATGCATATCAATGCAAGATTTCATCGATGATGACACTGTGTGGTAGGCATGGTTAGACCAGCTTACATTTCTTGAATAACGACGCATTAATGCTCTCGAGCATTTACGTATCTATCAAGAGTGACTTAAGAAAGCATACAACATGAAAGTTCACCTGAGGGAATTTCAGGTTGGTGACTTGGTTTTGAAAGAAAACCAACAGAACTCTAGTTTGCCATCCCATCTAAGGGAGAAATTTACAGCAAATTGGTTAGGTCCCTATGTAATTGATATTAAAATAGGACCTGAAACATACCAGCTAGCCTCTCTTGATGGAATCAAGGAACTAGAACCCTTGAACATCAGTCATTTACGGCCATTCCATATCTAGAGAAGTCGTAGCCCAATCAAAAAGCCCCAAGGATTCCCATAATCGCTTGTTCAAACCCAAAAAAAGGCCTCAAAGGTGCCCATTACACCTTTGGTCAAACCAAAAGCTCCAAGGGTTCCCACAATTGCTTGGTCAAAAGTAAGAAAATACAAAAAAAAAAAAACAAAAAAAAAAAAAAAATCCGTATGCATGAAGAAAATCAGGTCACACAACAATCACCCAACCCAAAAAGCCATAAATTATAAACAGTCTATGGTGTGACCGCCAAAAAAAAAAAAATCACACATTCAATTCATCCATTCCATTTGCATATCATAAAAATTAAAAACATTTGCATTTCATCACAACATATGCATCCATCAATATAAATTAACATTCATACATCCATATTCATCAATCATCATACATAACATCAAATCATGACATGTGCATAAATAAAAATAAATGCATCTATATATATATCATCAAAAATGCCCGCAGGCTACAATAAACTGGTCCTATGATCCTGCGACAAAATCCACAAGCTCAAAAAGCCCCAAAGCCTAAGGCGTTGACCACCATGATCACGCAGGATCGGTGTGACAAGAACTACCCCCCGTGGTGTGGGTCCTATGGGAACCCTCAGGGTGGCCGCTGCTAGCCCCCACATCACGCCTACTACACCCTCCCTCATCCAATAACCTATGACGAGATGATGTTGACTACTCAGTATCACTGCCCCTCGTCTAGCGCAAAGAGCCACCTCCAGAGGGCTCAGGTATCCTCCCCCCGAGGCAGATGATCTCTCCATCCAAATCCATCCAGTGATGACACCACTCCACCTCTCATCGATGGTACATAGCTACTACATCGTCATGTTGTGATAGCTGCATCCGTAGGAGGTCCCTCTCCCATGCAGTGTTAGTATCACCCTCTTCTCGATGGTGTGTAGTCCACGCGCTCTCCCACTCCGCTAGCTAAGCCCACAAGAGATCCCTATCTTGCAGAGCCTCCACCAGCTCCTCATATCGCATCCGTAGTCGCCCCGCAAACCATGCATTCTCAGCACACACCCCTGCCTCCGTGTCCTCCGCCATTGCCTGGTGCATAGGCAAATCTGGGAATGCAGCCTGCTATGGCTCCCACTGCTCTAGGGCTTCCTGCATATTCGGATGATCTGGGACACCATAATACACACCCACATCATCTACCTCCACCATTTATGCCTCCTCTAGCGGAGCTCCCCAATCATCTCCTGGTGTTGAGGCACCCTCCCTGCCTACTGCTGCTACCTTTGCACCTCCTAGTGGCCCCTCTCCCCACCATTACCGCAGTATCCACCACTGGTCATACTCCATGGTAGTCCCAACGTCGTCCACATCTGGGACATCAATCCCTGTATCCAAATCCTCACCCAGTGGCATGATGACTGGCCGGTCTAGAGTCCTCTCGTCCCCCCGATGTCGATAGACCACGGGCTCACCAAGCAACCCCTGGCGCACCCCAAACTATTGTGTCACCCGACTATAAGGGAAAAACTCCTGCTTGGTCCCATGTTGCCCAATCAGCCACCACTCCCTACGTACCTGATGGAGCCACTCTACAGCCTCAGGCCAAGCTGGACAGTCCCGATAAGGGCACCAAAACACCTCCCCTGGAGCAATCTGAGTGAAGGCATCGGCATAGTGCCCTATGGCACCTGCCCACCGTTGAATCTATCCCTGCTCCTCAGATCTCTGCCACAGAGCTGCATAACCTATATCATTATCCACCATCTCTTCATGAGTTGTCCATGGTAACCCCACTGGCCTCTCCACTGCTATGTGCTACCAAGCCCAACTTTGCAATAGAAAGCTACAGCTAATCCCCTTCCACCTTCGACAGTGGACCTCATAAAGCTCACCATAAAGTTGTTCCAGCAACGTCTGTCCCCACCTCATGATCAAAGGCTCATGCATCGAACACTCCACCAGTTGATAGACCACATCCAGTAGGTTCCACGGGAACCTCGTGCCTGACGAGTCAGGTAGCAAGCATGTTGGAAATGAGGCCCATGAGTAATGCGTGCCTCACTCCCAACACACCCCTCTCTAGCCACCATCAAACCAGTATGCCACCCATCTGGAAGTCACCCTCTGCCCTCTCCACTAGGCTCTCCACACCCAAATCCTCCCCATGCTCAAAAAAACGTATAAGTACTATTGTCCTCCGATCCCATGGCATCGTCTAGATCGACAGTCCGTCTATTGGAATTCAAAGAATCCGATAGACATCCTCCAAGGTCACCGTCATCTCTCATGTTGGGATATGGAAGGTGTTGGTCCAGGGATCCCATAGGTTAATCAGGGCCATCATATAGGCCCTATCCCTGACCACCGGCTCCAACCGATTCTCCTACTTGAGCCCAAGGGCATCAAGCCAGTCCTAGTCAGCAAAATTCAGCGTCGCACGTGCTTCAGTGAAAACTATGGGCACACAATACTGACTCTTCACAACCTGCAAAAGAAAACAACATAAACACATTCAAACAATGAAAAAATGTACAACACTAACAATGAATATACAACAATGCATCAAAATGTACAGCCAAAAACATAACAAAAATTAAAAGAACAACAAAAACCTAATTTCTCAGTTTTAGGGTTGTAACTTTCAACTGATAAATTCAACAAAAAAACATAACAAAATTCACACAAACTAATTTTTTAGTTCTAGGGTCTTAACCCTACACTGTGAAATAAAAAAAACATCACAAAATTCAGAAAATAAGCTATCAATCCTAGGGTTTTTAATCTAACTGATAAATTAAAAAAACAACAAAAGCCTAATTTGTCAGATCTTGGGTTTTTTCACTCTAACTGATAAATTAACAACAAAAAAATAAAAAAAATCATTGGTCAGCTCTAGGGTTTTTAACTCTAACTGATCAATTAAAAAAAAAAAAAAAGGCACAAAATAATTTCTCAGACCTAGGGTTTTTTTTTAGACTGGAAAATTAAAAACACAAAAACAACAAATAACTAGGGTTGAGCTACATTTTACGTTCAGTTTTACCCTAAGTTTCTCACCTAAGTTTTGAACTTCGTTCAAATTCAGGTTAAACAAGGTTTTAAGTTATGTTCTAAACTAATTTTTTCAATTAATTTTAAACTAAACTTTTGATCTTTGTTTAAACTAGGGTTAAATTAAGTTTTAAGCTAAGTGCTCATAGACTAGGGTGTCATTTTAAAACATTTTGAAAAACCAAAAAAACAAAAACACAAGACAAAATCATCTTGCAATTTTCAAATTGCAACATAAAATAATAAAGAGGGAAGGCACTTACTGGTATCGCTTAGGTTTTGCTGCTCAATCTAGTGTGTGAACTCATGGTTGCAAGAAACATTTGGTAGTGCTTCGCTTCGCAGAATTGACTTCCTCCTCAGAGCTCCAAATTGCCAAGAAAAACAAATGCAAATGAGCCCAAAACATAGTTTTGGCCCTTAAATAGGCTTTTTGAGCTTGTACTCGTCTCAACCTGGGATGAGCACTCTGGTTAGCGCTCGTCCATCCCTGGGATGAATACTAAACAGGAATTCATCCCACCCCGGGATGAATACAGAGCAAAAATTTCAAAAACAACAAAAATTGCACAAAATGCACCAAAAACAAGCCCTAAAAGTGTCCGATAAGAGTGCTTTTGCACTTGACATTTCGGGCATGCAAAATAGATGTCGGGGTCACAAATCCTCACTATATTATTCCCTAAGAAGGCTACCATAGCCGAACCACTCCACGGGAAGACAGATTTTCGAGAATTTCATCCCCAAACGGCATCACCAAAATGGGTTAAAAACCCAACCAAAAATAGCAATAACATTGCCGAACGAAGGCGCCTTTGCGCCTGACATTATTGGCATCCAAAACCAAAGTTAGGGTTACAAATTTTCACTACCCTACTCCCTAAGAAGGCCACCATGGCCGGACCGCTCCATGGGAAAATAGATTTTTGCCAATTTTAGCCTCGAAAAGTGTCACCAAAAGGGTTAACACCCACCAAAAATAGGTCTAAATGTTGGGAAACTGCACACACGTTCAACAATAAGCATCTGAAGGCACCCTTACTTAAGTCATCTTGGGTCAAGCGACTCGTCACTTTTCTCATGCAGGTCATTCCCTCATCGATTCGTCGCTTGAGGGGGTAGTCACACTTAGTCATCAATCAAAAAATACACACCCAATAATGGAAATAGCACGCATTCAAAGGATCATTGACAAAGGCAATTACGCTCCTTCTTGGGGCAGTAAATAAGCAATAATCACAAGCTGATCAAATACTTGACATTCGTGAATCATGAACTCAAGGTTCCCATAAACAAAATGTTGCACCCTTTGCCTATTCATGACTGATCAATGTCCAAGCTCAAGTAACACCTCACCGAAAAAGGTTAACACTTGAATCAAAGTTTCTTCGCTCGTCAGAAGCAAGGATTCAAGAATGCATGCCCTTTCCATACTTGGGGCATCAAAATTTGGTTAGGTTACTGAGAAACCCTAATAATTAGTGCTTTGGTTATCTATTTTTGCTCGACGCTACGCCTTGCATAGCGCATCCCAAAAATGGGCATCTTTAGACACCAAAACAACACCAATCCAATTATGTGACTATAAACACTGATCGCATTGACACACACAGCCCCAAGGGCAGCCCCCAGAGGTTAAACAATGGTCCTAGACACTCCCAAAAGCAGTTTGGAAGGTTAGAGGTCAATTTGACACCTTTTTGGCACTTTGCTCTCTACTCGTCCCACCTTTGGATGAATACAAACTAGTATTCGTTCCACACAAGGACGATTAGCAGCATTCGTCCCAGGGTGGGGCAAATAGCAGGTTTGATTAGGAAAAAGTCAAATTTTGACAAATGGCAGCTCAGATCCACCACTTAATTCTTCCTTCATCGCATGGGAGCATGAGTGAGCGTTTTCGAGCGTTAGAGGCAGTTACAAGGGCATTCATGAAGCCCCTAATCAGGGAGGAATCTTCCCTCCCCTGGAGAGGGATGATTGCCAAGTGGTGCCCCTACATGCTCATCCAAAGAGACCATCAGGTCTATAAAATGGTGAGTCTTATCACCCCAAAATATACAGAGAAGGAGCATTTTGGAGCAACGAAGTGCTGTCGTTTTACTTTCACACCCACACCCTTTCGAGTTGTGCCTTTCACATCCTTGATATCTTTTGGAAAGGAGGTCATAGGGTGGTTATTGGAAGCACAAATCCGGAACCAAAACCTAAAATTTGGCCAAAATATCCCATCCAATTTTCCAACAATACCCCACAAGATATTTTGGACCCATCCCAAGTGGATTGGTTCCGAAATCGGGCCCCAAACGATGGGCGTCCGGCCCTCGGGTGCCTCCCCGCAATGCTACAGGTCTAATTGTACCGCTCTGAAATGATTAGGTATCTGTGGTAGATTTTCTTTCTGTTACTTTTGCATCTGATTCTATGTTGCTTAGATAGTTTGCCATTAAAATTTCACATCATTTTGAGCAATTTTTATCATGTTTCTATCATTTCTCGCTTTTACTAACATGTAGGTGGCATCATCAAATTCTTGGTGATAGAGGCTGAATTGGGGAAATATGACCATCTGGGTCATCCCAAAATGCCCCCATTAGCTAACCCCCACTTTTGCAAGATATGTGGAGCTGTCCAGATGTGACATTTTGAGCGATGCTATCTGGCATTTTGTTGCACATCTATTCGTCCCACCTCAAAGTGAATTCAAATCTGTGAGGAATTTCTTGACTATTCCATTTGCAGTGTTTCCTTTGTGATGTATTGATGCCCCTATAAAATTTTTAGATCATTTGGATATATGTTGGTTATCGTTTTATTTATTCTTTGCATGTGCTAATTGTAGGCTTGGGGATTGCATGTTTCATCCCATACGCAGCTGCTACTGACGGTCTTTTGTTTTTTTGAACGCAGGGTCTAGACATTAGAGGAGCAGTGAAGAGCCAAGACTCATCAACGCAAGCGGCGGCGACGTTTGGTCCACCCACTTTACATGTGGGCATGCGGAAGAAGGATGGCTACCCATGGATGTAACCAAGAAACAAACTTAACGCTCCTCTCCCCTAAAAAGGGAGGAGGAGAATTGTAACCGAATTTTGAAATGTATCAATAAAATAAAGGGTTGTTATCCACATTGTCTTTTCATTTGGGTTTCAATTCGTTCATGCTTTCCTTATTGCGTGCACTTTCAATTTGTAGGACTTAGCATTGAGTTTAGTTTCGTTTTGCATCGTACTCGGAGCTTTTCATTTTTTGTTTTCGTATCCTCGTGCTTTCAAACATACTTCCACTTTATTTCCATAAAATATTTAAATATTTACATTGAAATAGACATGACCTCATGTCTTCATTTCATAATAGGGAAATTTTTTCTTCCCTTGATTTCCACACAAGGACTTACTCCTCTATATACAAGGATACAATTTCATTCCCATAAAATCGGGATAACATAACAAAGTGTGCTCCTTGAACTTATGAAATCCAAATTACCATTTTAACTAAAATCATCCTCATTCCACGGAGTAAGAATATTTCAAACCCGACATAGAGCTCAACACTCATTACTGAATTCTCCTTGAAGATATTACATCAATATCATATTGTTTATCTAATCCTATAAATACTAAGAATGAAGAGGTGCTTCTCTAAAACTCCTCTCACACTGTCACCAAATTTCTAAGGAAAATATTATAACAACAAATTTACAAATAAAGACAATACTATCTCATAGAGATATTGACAACTCATTGTGTCTTACCAAAGTTGAAAATGGTTTAGCAAATTCTTAAGATTAGAAGCCATTGGTTCATCCATATAGAATGCTCAAGATCTTATATTCCTCAACCTCATTTCAAAGATATAAAAATATATAACAATAGTTTTAATAGAAAAAAGTATTCGTGCTTAATCGATAGATAAATAAATTATAATTTCTTCTACATTCATCAAAAAGCACTCCAAAATGTATTACCCTTTCCTTTACTTGAAAGGCCTTACGACTTACTCAAACTCATTTCTTTCTTGTAGTTTAAACTAGAAGGTGCAATACTGAATATTCACCTATATACCTAAATATAGAATTGGGTTTTTGTAGTTGATGTTCTATTCTTTGAAAACAAAGTGAATGCCCAAACCTAAATCTACTTTTACCATATCAGTATTGCATTCTCTAAGATAACCATACATTAGGATGTCTTCAACAGAGGACACAATAACAAGAGAACTCCTACAACCACTGATGGAAAAATCTAAATCAATCATATGTTGTAGTTGGACAAATCAATCTCGAAATTCATAATTACAAATAATTCCATTACTAGATAAATGGCCAACAAAACTTATAACCTCTACCACTACCGAATGACCCATTTGTCCATCCGTCATCCTACAAATGAATCTACAGTTTGCTAAGTATTCAATTTTTAAACCATATCTCACAATATTTATTAATAATATTCTAAATCTATTCGACTTTAAAATCTTTCCAAAACACTCATCTAATGAGTATCCAAGTTGTTTAGCCATTCAATATCAACATCTCAATATTTCAAGGATTGAATCCAACTGGGTGGATTTACCAATAATTATTACATTGTATTAACCAAATTATTTTTCTAAGTTCATTTATAGCTAAACATGTAAGTCTATTTCCAATGATATAGATTACCTTTGAAAACTGATGGTGCATCTTTGATGGTGCACAGTCCCAACAAAACTCTAGATGAACTAGTAGCTACACATAATAAAACAACGAAATTTTTTCCTTTTGGTCAGCAAAGTAGAGTTTAACTCGGTGAATCAACATTCACTCTCTCTTCTACTATGTATATATAGCCAATAATGTAAAGTTTTACATAGTCAAAACATGCTCTCTCTCTCTTCGACTAGTGTTTTCCCACCGTTTATCCCTTGTTTTACACCATGCAATATTTTTTTTTCCATACCCTTGCATTCAAATTTTCCTTCAAGTTATAAATCAACAATTCCTTACGTTTTCTTCCACTACCATCACCAAGGAATCCAAGGCCAACCAATTGCATCCTCCCATCATTGTGGGTGTAAATACCATGATCTATGATAGTCACCAAAATCTTCTTTCAATCCAAAGTATGAAAGCATTGGTTAACTTGGTGTTATAATTGACTCTACATCAAGCGATAGTTCAAGATTTTCACTGAGTTATATTTTATCAATAACATTCGGTTACAATAGAACATGTTGACACATAATTAAATCCAACCATTCAAGCTTAACAAGAAATATATTCCCTTATTTTAAACAAAGATAAGGGAACACAATATTTGATTATCCATTCCTATTGTAATAAATCCTTTAATTGTTTGCACATCCAAAATGAAGTTAGTATGCAACTGTAATTAAAGAATATTCATCCTTGTTTCTTGAGTTGTATTATGGAATGGACATCATGTCTTATTTTTTTCTTTTTCTTAATACATCTCATTTGGTGATTAGTTTTTCTCCAAAATATGAGGAAACTTATTCTTGTAATAATACAATTCCATTAATAGTATTATTTTATGCATAACAAATATATTTGCAAGAACATTAAGCATGAATTATCCAACATCCCATTAATAAATACACATCATTTTTCCATAAAATATATGTGTTTTACATAGCTAAATTTGAAATAGTCAAGCATTTCATCAATAAAGCATCATAGCAAAAACATAAATTCATCCAAACAAAAAGTCTGCCAAGGGAGGGTCACGACACAACAACTATACAGTTTGAGTCGAAAGAGTGTTCTTTTTCTAGTTTCATTTTGGATAACTAGAATTTATGAAATACTTTAACTAGAATCTAGAATTCTTACTCATAGAATACTAGTGTAAACTAGACTTCCATTACACTAGAGGACAACAAGATAATCCTAATTAGCATTTAGAATATGAATATAATTTTTTAATTTACAAAATTTTATTTTATACTATGCAAAATTTTCCATGAAGAGGTGCTTCTCTAAAACTCCTCACATGCTATCACCAAATTTCTAAGGAAAATATTATAACAACAATATAATTTACAAATAAATACCTTACCATATCCTATAGACATCAATGAATCCTTGCATTTTTCCAAAGTCAAGCATGGGTTAGTTAATTCTTAATTTTAGAAGCCACCACTTCATATCTCTAGAACACTCAGGTACTTACATTCCTCAACCTCATTGTAAAGATAGAAAAAATATATATCAACAGTTTTAGTATCAAAATTTATCCATGCTTAGTCGATAGAAATATAAATTATAATTTCTTCTACATTCATCAAAAATCACTCCCAACATGTATTGTCATTTACCTTATTGTAAAGGCCTTATGACTTACACTCATTTCTTTATGGTGGTTTAAAATAGAAGTTGCAATACTGAACCTCCACATATCTCTTTAAAGATAAAATCAGGTCGTTGTAGTCAATGTTTTATTCTTTAAAAACAATGAAAATGCTCAAACCTAAATATACTTTTACTAGATCAGTATTGCATTATCTAAGATAAAAATACACTAGAACATCTAGAACAGAGGTCACAATCACAAGAGAACTACTACAACCATTGCTGGCAAAAGCTAAATCAATCCTATATTTTAGTTGGACAAATCGGTCTTGAAAGTCATAATTGTAAATAATTTCATTACTATATAAATGACCAACAAAAATTATAACCTCTACCACTACTGAATTACCTATTTATCCATGAATCATCCTATAAATGAATATGAAATTTGCTAAGTCTTGAATTTTTAAACCATATCTCATAGTTTTCATTAACAACCAACTAAATCTATTCGACTGTAAACACTTTTTAGCACACTCATATAACCGCTATCCAAGTTTTTTAGCCATTCAATATCAACATCTTAATATTTCAAGGGTTGAATCCAACTGGGAAGATTTACCAATAATTATTACATCACATTAACTAAGTATGTTTCCTATGTTCTTTGATAGCTAAACAAGTAAGTCTATTGTCAACGATATGGAGTAACTTTGAAAATAGATGGTGCTTCTTTGATGGTGCATAGTCCCAATAACACTCCAGACCAACTAGTAGCTACATAGAGTGAACCAAAAAAACTTCTTTCGATCAATATTTTCACCGTAGGCAAACAAAAAAATTAGAGTTTAGCATAAACCAGTGTTCACTCTCTCTTCGACTACGTATATCCAACCAACAATGTGAATTTTTACATAGTCAAAATATGCTAACTCTCTCTCCCTTCGACTAGTGTTTTCCCACCAACCATCCCTCATTTTACACCATGCAATATCTTTTTTTTCACACCCTTCCATCCATATTTTCTTTCAAATCATTAAGGAATAATCACTTACCTTTTCTTCCACTGCAATCACCAAGGAATCCAAGGCCAACCAACTGCGTCCTCCACCTTCATGGATGTAAATGCCAAGTTCTATGAGAGTCACCAGAATCTTATTTCAACCCAAAGTATGAATTCATCAGTTTAGTTCATAATTATCCTTGTGGTCTCAAAAATACTACCACAAATTATCAGCAGGCTATGACTTACATCTTCTAAAGTGGTGGTGTACTTGAATCTACATCAAGCGGTAGTTCAATATTTTCACTAAATTATGTTTTTTCCATAATATTTAGTTACAATAGAACATGTTCACACTTAATTATATCTAATCATTCAATCTTAACAAGAAATATATTCCCCTATTTTAAACAAAGACAAGGGGATGCAATATCTTATTATCCATTCTTATTGTAATAAATTTAAATATCTACACATCCAAAATGAAGTTAGTATGCAGCTATAATTAAAGAATATCCATCCTTGCTTCCCGAGCTGAATGATGGAATAAACATCATTTTTATTTCTTTGTACATCTCATTTGGTGATTAGTCTTTCTTCCAAATATGAGGAAACATATTCCTGTAATAATACAATTCTATTAGTAGTATCATTTTATGCATAACAAATATATTTGCAAGAACATTAAGCATGAAATAATCTAACATCCCATTAATAAATACAGATAATATTTTCCCATAAAATATGTGTTTTACATAGCTAAAATTTAAAATAGTGAAGAATTTCATCAATAAAGCATCATAGCAAAAAGATAAATTCATCCAAATAAAAATTCTACCAAGGGAGGGTTATGACACAACTATACAATCTGAGTCGAAAGGGCATTCACATTTCTTGTTTAATTTTGGATAACTAGAATTTATGAAATGATTTAACTAGAATCTATAATTCTTACTCATAGAATACTACTATAAAGTAGACTTCCATTGCACTAGAGGAAAACAAGACAACCCTAAAAATAATTTAGAATATGAATATAATTTTTTAATTTATAAACTTTCATTTTATATTATGTAAACTTTTGCATGAAATCTGACTTCAATACCTTATAAAGACATACAAGTCTTAGGTTAAAGATAATCTACAAATTTTTTTATAGTTTTTCTCTTTCTCATTTTTCATTGATGTTAAAAGATAAGGGGAATTATTCTATTTTTTAGTGGATATATTAAATAGATTCAGTAATTTACTAATTCAATTGTGTCAATGTAGTGTCTTGTTTTCTTTAAATGGATGTGATATAAAAATTCTAAAAATATTTGGAGTTGGTAAATGTAACATAGATACCATATAATTAGGAAATACTATTTAATACAACTTGGTTTTGATTGATTCATGAACTTATTTATCATGAGTGTTCAACATTGTATAAATATTAGGTAGAATTTTCTCTCAAATATCCTTAGAATAATTATAATCTCATTATTATCTACTATATATTAATTTATTTACATGTAAAAATATTTGGAATTTAAATTAAGTGTATATAACTTAATGTAATATGTGATGATACTCTAAATTTTATATTAACACAACATAAAAAGAAAAAATAACAAAAAACCAAATTGTATACAAATCCTCTAGAAAAAAAATTCATCTGTATTCAAATGTTTACATTGCACTTCAATACAATATCTTGCACACACACACACAGATTTTGATTATTCGAAGAGACTTTTGGTGCTTTGCATTCTCTCTAATAAATGTGAGAATATTTATTTTCCCTTTCACCTACAATTTAAATTCTATCTTCTAATTTTAATTTTTTTAATTTTCCTATTCTTTTTGTCTTATTCATTATTATAATTTTCAATATTATTTCCTTTGAGATTGAATACAAAAGTTTTCTTTCTATATTTAGTATAATAAACTAATTGTTCTCCAAAATTATATCAATATATGCATATTGATCTTTTGAATTGTAATATTTTGTTTAAATTCCATTTCTTGAACTAAGTCTCTAATACAATTATGATACAATTGATGAAATTTGATTTTGTATAAAAATCCATGTTTTATAGTCATTTGAATTGCACTGATGTTGTCAAAAATAATGGTAGTTGGTATTTATTTATATTTCACTATTGTCTCCTTGGATTGAGCTTAACTGTCCTACTTGTGCTTGGTGATATAACCACTATACACTCTATATTTACTATTGATAGTGCAACCATTGCCTGTTTATTTAAACTCCAAGTTATAAATTTATTTTCTAACTATAAAAAACTATATAGATTTCTTACCATCAATTGAGCCTTCCTAATATAATCATTGTATCCAACCCACTCAATATTATTAATTCAAGTATAATGAATTTTGTAATTCAAAGTTATTTTCACATACATCAAAATTTGCATAGATACTATTGTATGGTCTTATAATTGCTCACTCATTAATCTTAAAAAGGGACTTCATATGCTATATCTAGTGTTGTTATTTCTTAGTACATAATTATTCCAATAAATTTTTTATAATTTCTATCATCAACTCTTCCACTTCAATTACCCTTTCATATTCATTTACCTTGTGCAACTGGGGTAGCAACATCTTTGTGATATTGCATGCCACATTTTTTTTTTTTTAATATCATGTGAATATTTATATTAGAAAATGAAATATATTTCATGTTTTTAATGTACCTCCATTCTAATATAATGATACATCACACCAAAATTATTTATTTCAAATTATTGCATCATAATTTTCATGAATTTTATCTTCGTTCTTGGTAAAATTTCTATGAAAATTAGATTAGTAATATATAAGAAAAAAATATCACCTTGCATTTTGCAATACAATTTGGGCTTATTCATGCTTCTCACAAATGTACATTGCAAGAAGTATATATCAATTATTATATACAATGCCCTTAGTGTTTTTTTAAGTCCATATATAATATTTTATTAGACATAAAAACATGTCCTTATTTACGTTGCACTTCAAATCTTTGTTTTTATTCCATAAACAATTATTCTCTAATATTTTCTTTCAAGAATACACTCTTTACATAAAATTTATGTACACTTTATATTTCTATGTTTTCCAAATATTAGGTCATTTTAATTGTGTCTTGCCTTATAATAGGTGCATAAGTATTATCATAGTCTATGCTAATTTATTATACATATCCCTTTACCACTAGTCTTGATTTTACCTTTAAATTGATCGATCACTATTGTAATTTGTCTTAAACACCCCCTTCTCTCCAATTACATCCTCATTCTTTGGAAGTTTACATGAATCCAAAGTATCATTCTTTTTAATTGTGTTCACTCCTTTCATGGCTTTGATCCATACCTTGCTTTAGGTTGCTTCTTAAAAACTTGAGCCTATATTTCAATCTTAGAAAGTAGTGCATAGTTCACCATATTATATTCCTGCTTTTGCCTTTCTCCTTGGTTTTTTTTTTGGATTCTTATGAACCTCTTCTTAATATTTAGATCCAACATTTCATGACTTATCTGTGCTTGTAATGTTTGCATACCTTCTATACTTGTATTTGGTTAAATTCTTGTGTTTCCACTTGATGCTTATGAAACATAAATATCTTCAATTAACAATTTCTCAATATTTTATTCTTTTTGTCCATGTAACTCTTCCTCATCAAAAATTATATTTTAAAATATAATTCACCATCTATATTTGAAATCATAACGTGTATATACCTTTTTTAATTTGTAATAACCAATAAAAATATGCTTGTCCTTTTTATGTAACTTTATTTTATTATCTTTAGTATGAACATAAGCCAAATATTAAAACACTCTCAAGTGAATCAATAGAGTCTTCTTTGCATACTATAACTCATGAGGAATAAATTTCTCTATTATAATTATCAAACGCCAATTAAGGATGTATAGTATTCTTACAACTACTTCAACCCATAGATCATTGGCCAAACATTTTGTTAGTACCATGCTTATTGCCATCCCCATGATTTTCCTTTTTTCTCCACTCTGTTTTTCTGAGGTGTATTTTTTATAAAAAATTATATTTTGATCACATTCTCATCACAAGATTGATTTAATTTCTTATAACAATAATCACCACCATGATCTATCGGTAATTATTTTGCTTCCATTCTCTATTATTGGTTTTAAGCTCTTGAATAATTCAAAAACATCACTCTTATTATTCAAAATACTAAAGGTTTTCCAGTATAACCATCAATAAAACTGTTAAAGTAGAAGGATTTTCCAACACTTGTTGTGTGCATTAAACCACAAATAATTGAATGAATCAATTGCAATGGATATGATGCACTTCATATTGTTACTTTAGGAAAGGTCTCTCTGTGATGTTTTTTCCATTATGAAAAATTTAAACACTTCAATTCTTGATTTTATACAAGACATTCAGTGCACCATTACTTTGGAATTCAATAAATACAAGCTACAAAAATTTAGGTACACCACTTTAGATTTTTTCTCTACAAACTTTTAGAATAAATATTTGTTCTCTTAAGTTCTACTAGGATAGTCTTACTTGAGTTACCACTCTTCCATGAGTCAGGTGAACTCTCGGTTTAGACTAGTTCAGATTTGTTGAGTTGTTGTAATCCAATGGCTCACATTGATCAACTTTGCTATTTATACAAAGTTGATCCCATGGAATAATCAATCAGTTCTACTCTTCTCTTCATAGTTCTTGTAATGCTTTGCATGTCTATTCTTGGGAAATTCTAACATGGTACCAGAGTAGGATAGATTTTTCTAGCATTCTCTCTTGGAGTTTCTAGGAGCTGGTTCATTGTATCTCTTGTAGACTTCTCACTGCATTTGTTACAAGTCTACAAGATTTTATTTTATATATAGTTCTTTCTAAATAGAATTATAAATTTTTTAAATATTATGTAAAAGGGTTTCTACTGAATGTTATTATCTGCAGATGATAAAGAAGAAATTTCACTACTGTATGTGATGCTTAGATATTTTTTTTGGCCAAAATTGCTAACACAATCTTGGCCTCAAATATTTTTTTAATATTTTTTTCTACGACATTTCAGAACCCTCTCAGGCCATATTTTGCAGAATCGATGCCCACCATTGCTTCGTCTCCTCTCTCCGAGAGAGACTGCACCTCTCAAAGTCTCCCCTCGTGCAGCTCGACATTTCATCGACTCTCCACTTAAGGCGGACGTGGATATTTTCCCAGAGGCTTTACGTCTTCATTGTTGAGACGTACGAAGCCTTTGTTGGCATTATAACTGGCCATCGACCACGTGTCGACCTCTATGCTATCCTATATTCGTTGCTTTAACTCCCTATTGGAGTTCGTATGCATTTAGTGGAAGCACGTCACATCTAATAGTCATTGTTCCAGATTTTTAGTGATCGTTGTTCCCTTCTCGGCATCCGACGTGCTCCACTTCGAGAGAAAATAGGGCAAAGTCGAGTTCGCAAGCAGAAAGTGATTTTAATCGCTACTCCTTCGTGAATTTTACTTCACTTTGGCTTCACGAGCTCCGACATTTGGCATCTACCAGCTTCATTTTAAATTTTGAAAGTTGTGTGGAGATCGCCTCACTTGGCGATTTTTAAAGCTGGAGAATATTTTTTTTCTATAAGAAAGACCATAACATTCATTTGTCTTTCCATTGCAAAGCTTGCACTCTAATGTCACGTACGCCATTACTTCCTACACCTTGACGACGTTCCAGAACTGCTACGATTGGATGAGAGCTTGGATAGCGAGACAACATTTTTTAGTGTTTCTTAAAATATGCCTCAAAGACTGCATTCTTTCCATTGCGAAGCTTGCACTCTAACATTGCAATCACTATGATTTCCTGCACTTGAGACGTTCCAGAACTACTACGATTGGATGAAAGCTTGGTTTTTTTTAAAAGCACCTCGATGACTGCATCACTTTTGGTATTGGTGTTCGGAGCTATAGAGTTTTGGAGTTTGTTGAAGGTGCCTTTCATCATCAAATATGAGAACTTACTGAAGCATCGACGTGTCAAAGACGTCTGCATTTCCTTTCAACGTAGCCAGAATACGCATTCCAAGCTCATGGTGCAATCAATACAACAAACATGTGTTGCTTTCAACATTTGAATAAGGGAGTACTCTAACAATATTTTTTCCAACTTTGCTTTAGTATTGAATGTGCAGGTTTCAAAATATTGACACCCAAAGGAAGTTGCCTGTGTCTCAATCGAAGGAAGTTGCCTTGTTTTTTAACAAGAACACTCTTTTGATGTTACTTAGATATCATTTGTAATTTTTTTCAAAAGAGCTTTGTAAAAAAAAACTCCCATTTTTGAGCCCCTCTCACTAATCTGCCTACTGTGTAAAGGCCATTATAGTGATGGGTCTCCTTGTAAACTCATAAATAATTTTTTTTTTTGGGGGGGTTATTTGGTGGTGCTAATTCTTGCACCTATTTTTGAAGACTTCAAGGGGGTTGTTAGTACTGCTCCTTGCACATCTCTTTATGGTCTTTGGCTTTGTTCAAAAGGTTCACTTTTTTGCTACTACTGCATTCCATGAGAAGGCAGATATTGGAGGACACTTTGGTGGTGGAGTCTTTCTATGGCATTATTTTTGGCCACATGAAGTTGTTTCTTGTTCTACTTACAAATATGTGGTTTTTTTCTAAACACACTTGAACATTTGAACATTTCAAGCAGACAAACATTCAAAGCAAATAAAAATTTGGCCCAAATATCTTAATAATCGCCTATGTTCCATGTATCATTCTTCTCATTAACTTATAGTTTCCCTCACGTAAGGGCGGGTCATTGAGAAGATTCGGTATAAAGGTCTGGCAGATTATTCTTGCTTCAAATAGCCTATGTTCCACGTATCACTCTCCTCATTTACTTATAGTTTCCCTCATGTAAGGGTGGGTAAATTGAAGAGATTGGTATAAAGGTCTGGCTTCCACTACATTCAATAAACAGATGTTTCAACTGCTATAAAAACAAATTGTTCCAATTGATAAAAGAGGGGTGCATCATTGAAATCCCTAGAAATTCTTGCAGTTAAAGGGGGGAATATTGGTTCTCTATAGTTTTATTTGGAAAAATGAATACAATTGACCCACTCACCCCTCATAACTATCACACATGGAAACCAAAAATATTAAATCTCATTTCTCAAAAAGGGCTCACACACTTGCTAGAAGAGAAGCAACCTAAATTTGAAAAGGAATATGAAATATTTGTTCATAAAGGGAAGATGTATGAAACAATGGGTATTATAAGCACCAATGTAAATGAGAGCTTATGGTTTCACATTTTAGAATGTAAAACTCCATTTGAGAGTTGGCAGAAACTAAAGAACTTGTTTGGTAAAGTGGATCAAATAAGGTCAATGCAGCTAGAGGCAGAGTTGACAACATTATCTCCTGAAGACTTCAGCAATATTGTTGACTTTCTCACCAAATTTAAAGAAGTCCTCACACAATTAAAAGGTAGTGGCAAGAATAAAATAGAAGAAGAATGCATCTATCTAATTCTTTCTAAGTTAAATGGAGTATTTCAAATTTTTGCAACCACTTTTTTGTCTACAAAATATGCTCTTGGTACAAGTTTTAAAATGCCCTCTTTAGAGGAGTTTTGTGATAGGCTAACTAGAGAGGAAACAAAACTTGCAAAATATGAGATCTCTCCCTCTTCCTCAAAAGCTTTAGTAGCATCCACCTCCACTAAAGAAAAATTCAAAAAAAAAATAAAGAAGCCCTATAACTTGTACACATTGCAAAAAGGATGGTCATTCTGTGAACAAATGTTGGAAAAGACTTCAACAACTAGAGGTAGCAATGAAGGATCACAAGATAGATATTAAGAAGTAGATAGGAAAAGCCTTAAATGTTCAAGGCAAAGCTATAAAAACTTCATCAAAATATTGGGTTCTAGATTCAGGAGCAACTCATCATATGACTTCCTCACATGAGTCATTCACTTCAATCTCCTCAAGCTCAACTTGTAACATAGAAGTTGGTGACTCATCCTTTATCCCAGTCAAAGGAAAATGTGACATATCCATTGATGGTGGTTATATCAATAATGTTCTCTATGTCCCAAATATAGCCACAAATCTCCTCTCCATCTATCATATTTGTACTTCTGCAAAGGGTAAAACAGTTTTATTTTCACCAATAGGAGTTGAGATAAGAGACTTTCAAGAACCAAACTCTCTCATAGAAAAAGGAGATATTGATCATAACACTCACCTATTTCACTTCAAGGGATTCAAAAATTCAAATGGGACCTCCTGTTTTGTTGCACATGGAGATCTTGAAAGCAAAATTTGGCATGAAAGGTTTGGACATCTCAGTTATAGCTATCTAAAGGAGTTGAACACTCATGAAATGGTAACAGGGTTGCCAAAAGTCTCTTCTATTGATGGAGTATGTCCTGGATGTGCTCTTGGAAAGCAACATCAAGATCCTTTTCACCCAAGTGGTTCTCAAAGAGCCTCATCCCCTCTAGAGTTAATCCATAGTGACTTGATGGTCTTCCCAGAGCCTTCTTTCAAAGGAGCAAAATATGCCTTAACCTTCATTGATGATTTCTCAAGAAGAACTTGGGTCTACTTTCTAAAATACAAAAGTGATGTTCTATCCCACTTCAAAATATTCAAAGCCTTAGTTGAAAATCAAGCCACTTGCAAAATCAAGCAAATTCGTACAGATAATGGGGGGGAATACTTCAGTAATGAATTCTCCACTTTTCTCTCAACTCATGGCATAATTCATCAACATTCAGTCTCCCATAATCCGCAACAAAATGGCATTGCAGAAAGGAAAAACATAACTTTAAAGGAAATGGCAAACTGTATGCTCCACTCAAGGGATCTTCCAACAGTTTTTTGGGCTGAGGCAATTAACTGTGCAAATTATATCCAAAACCACACACCTCATAAAGCTCTTGGCCATTTGACTCCCGAGGAAGCATGGACTGGCTCAAAACCTGATGTCTCTTTCTTCAAATTTTTTGGGTGTACTACTTGGGCACATATCCCAAAGAAGAAGAGGAAGGCTCTAGACAAGAAAAGCAAGCAACTCATCTTTATTGGTTATTGTGAGGAAATGAAAGCCTACAGGCTCCTTGATCCCACAACTCATGAGGTATTTTTTCACAGAAATGTTCAATTTGATGAAACATTCCCTCATAAAGATCCTCAACCATCCTCTTCCAACATTATTTCTCTTGAGCCATCTCCAATATTTGAGCCTCAATATAATGAAGATCCCATCCTTGAGATAAATGACCAAAATGAGGATCCTATACTCCAAAATCCAACTCAAAGTCCTGCCACACCCATTACTCCTTCCACAATGCCAAAATGGGCCCACACCATAGTTCAAGAGGCCACTCCTTACATCCAAAATCTTCCATCATCCAGATTAAGCAACTCCATGGGTTCTGGTCTTGTCTGTCAGTCCATTTCCATAGATCCTCAATCCTTCAAAGAAGCAACTGGTATAAAATAATGGGATGATGCCATGGAGAATGAATTTTCTTCCTTAATCAAAAAAAAACTTGGGATCTAGTCCCTCTACCCAAAGGAAGAAAATTGGTTCGTTGTAAATGGATTTACAGAACTAAGTATGGACCTGATGGAAAAATTGAAAAACACAAAGCTCGCTTGGTAGCTAAAGGTTTCTCACAAATTGAAGGCATTGATTATTCTAAAACCTTTGCACCAGTTGCAAAAATGGATTCCGTTAGGCTGGTACTTGCACTTGCTGCTTCCCAAAAGTGGCCTATTTTTTAGATGGATGTTAAAAGTGCTTTCTTACATGGTGACTTAAAAGAGGAAATATTCATGGAACAACCTTTTGGATTCACTCAAGACTCCTCCCTTGTTTGTAGACTAAGAAAATCTCTCTATGGTCTCAAACAAGCTCCTAGAGCTTGGTATGAAAAAATGGACTCCTTCCTTCTTTCCTCGGGATTTTCTCATTGTGAGTTTGATGCCACAGTCTACATTTGGAGAGATGAAGAAAAAATCACCATACTTGTTCTCTATGTTGATGATCTACTACTCACTGGTAGTGACATTTCTCACATCCAGACTATCAAAGACTCCTTTCTGAGAAATTTGAGATGGTTGATCTAGGTTTAGCTCATTACTTCCTTGGGATTTAGATAACTCAAATAGATGCAGGAATTTCATTGTGTCAACAAAAATATACTCTAGACCTTCTTCAGCGGTTTAAGATGACTGATTGTAAGCCATCTTCCACACCTTTTCAGTCTGGAGTCACTCTAAGTACTTCCTACAAATCCCCTCTATGTGATGCCACGCTCTATAGACAACTTGTAGGAAGTCTATTATACCTCACTCATACTCACCCAGATATTTCATATGTTATTGGCTTAATATCTAGATTCTCACATCAACCTCATTTCAGCCATTGGCAAGCAACAAAAATAATCCTCCGCTACTTGCAAGGAACTACTCACTTTGGGCTCTTATATGAGGGAGGATCCATGGATATCATTGGTTACACAGATTCTGATTGGGCAGGTTCAGTTGAAGATAGATGTTCCACTTTTGGCTATGTTTTTTGTCTTGGTTCTTCACCTATTGCTTGGTCATGCAAAAAACAACAAGAAGTAGCATTATCATCTACAGAAGCAGAATACAAGGTAGCATTTTTGGCCAGTTAGGAAGCTCTTTGGCTTCGTTAGATACTAAAAGAATTTGGTTTTTTCCATGACCAACCCATTACCCTTTGGTGTGACAATCAGAGCACAATTCATATTTCCCGTAATCCATTTGAGCATCAATGCACCAAGCACATTGAGATTCACATGCACTTCATTCGACAACATATTCAGCAAGGGGATCTAAACTTGGAGTACATTCCCACAAAAAATCAAATTGCAGACATCTTCACCAAATCCTTTCCTTCTCCACGCTACATTCAGTTGTGAGAGAAACTTGGGGTTAAGTAGTTGCATTAGAAGAGTGCACAGAGGTTTTCACCTCTCTTCTTCTTATTGTTCTTTTTCTTCTTGGAAGATGGTTTTTTCCCATGTGGTTTTTTCACCATCTCTCCTATATGAAAGTACATTGTACATGAGTACCTAATAAGGCCATATTAATAGCCAGGGACTCATTTTTTATTTTTCAATAGAGGACAATCTTCACCATCCGAAGACATGCCTCTTCTTCTTCTTCTTCTTCTTGAAATATGGTTTTTTCCATGTGTTTTTTTACCATCTATTCTAAAAGAGTTCATTGTACATGAGTACCTCATCAGGCCTTGTTGTCGGGACTCATCGACTATTATTACATTCACCCCTAGTATCACTTAAGGGGGGTGTTAGAATAAATATTTGTTCTCTTAAGTTCTACTAGGATAGTCTTACTTGAGTTACCACTCTTCCATGAGTCAGGTGAACTCTCAGTTTAGACTAGTTCAGATTTGTTGAGTTGTTGTAATCCAACGGCTCACATTGATCAACTTTGCTATTTATACAAAGTTGATCCCATGGAATAATCAATCAGTTCTACTCTTCTCTTCATAGTTCTTGTAATGCTTTGCATGTCTATTCTTGGGAAATTATAACACAAACCACCCCACCCTCATCAAACTATACTTTAAGCATGAGGTGAAGGAAGCATTTTTGGATACTGTACTATGCATGCTTTGGATGTCTATTCTTGGGAAATTCTAACACAAACCACCCCACGCTAATCAAACTATACTTTAAGCATGAGGTGAAGGAAGCATTTTTGGATATTGTTCTACGCATATTTTGTGTCAATTTATAAGGTTCATGTTTTTTTAACTCCAATATTTTATTATTTTTAAATTTTATCTTCTTTTTGTATGAATCATCCAACTTCAAAAACAAAACCTTATTACTAGTCATATAACTTGAACAACTAGAATCTAAATATGAACTCTTTAGCTAAACTTTTTGCCACATTACATGAAAAAATATATTTTTTTATCATTCATATTTTCATGTGAAAATTTTATCTATATTCCTCCATTACCTACCTTTATTATACATCCTCTTCATAACGGCCATGTATTTTCTAGTAATAACATTGAACTTTCTTTTATTCATTAAACTATCTAGATCTCTTTCACTATAGCCTCCTCTTCTAGGATGACCTCTTCTTGTAGAATGTTGAAGTTGTTTCTCCCCTCCTTAACCTTGGAAATTGGTGCCTAAATTAGCCCCATTATTATTTAACACTCTCTCCTTGGAAGGAAAAACATGATCTAAGTGATCTCACCAATTCATAAAACTGTAACTTCTTTAAACCATTACATTCTCTAATAAATATTGCACAATTATTACAATTTACAATAAATATTCTCAATACCTTTTTGAAAATATATTCCTATCTTGGTTCTTCACTATACAACCCATTTTATGCATAATATCATGCAACCTTGTACAACAATCATCCATGTTCTCATTACCCTTCATTCCTAATTTTTCATATTATCACATCAATATTTATAAATTCACTAATTTAACTTGATATGATCCTTGATAGGTTGTGTTCAAGGTTTTCCAAAATTCTTTGACAATGTTGATGCTTACAATTTTAACAAAAATGCTTGTATTGAGAGTTTTTTTTATGCGATATAGATCCAAGCTATATTTTCTCTGTGCTACCCTCATAGACATACATATACATATACATATACATACATATGTGTGTAGATAGATAGATATATTTTTGTTGCTAATAAAATACTCTAGTCTATAGGTTTCTTGTGTCTATTTTTTTTTTTTAATGAAAATCAAAACTTCTCTAACAATAAATAAAATTCCATTTTAAGCACCAATAGTCATAATTTTTCCTTTAAATTTTGAGGATGAGCAATGAAGCATTATGATATGTCATGACATCTACAATAAAAATGTATTCAATATATATATATATATATATATATATATATATATATATATATATATATATATTTATATATTTATTTATTTATGTATTTGTTACTAATAAAATACTCAAATTTGTAAGTTGTGTATCCATCTATTACAAAACTCAACACTTCCACAACAATCAATAAAACCCTCATATTTAAGCACAGATATTCATAACTTTCTCCTTTAAATTTTAGAATGAAAAATGAAGCATTATTGTATGTCATGGCATCTAAAATAAAAATATATGAAGTTTTCATTCACAAACTGAAATTTTAAATTTATTGGTTAAAGAGAATAAAATGCTCAAGCTTTCTACTTATTCAATTTTTAAACTCCAAGGTTTGATTCAAGTATGAGAGATAGGGTGGTACTCTAAATTAGACATTAACACAACATATAAACAAGAAAATGAACAAAAAGTAAAATTGAATAAAAAATACTATCAATCTTCAAATATATACATTCTAATTCAATAGAATGTACTATAATTGTATATACAATATGATGTCTCTTTGTTGTCTCAAGCCACTCTTAGTGTTTCACATTCATATTGAAATCTAGGTGAAAATATTACTTTTTTCTTTTTCTAATTTACGTAATATTTTTTTTATATCTTGTTTTGATTTTTTTTATTTTTTTACTTGAACTTTGTTCTAGTATATGTATTATTCTTGTTCTTTTATATTTTTAAATTCTTATTTAGTATCATAATTTCTCATTTTTAATTCTCTTATTAGTATATAATGAATCAAACCATAAATATTGGAGTTTGCATATTTGAGCTCTTGATATGTTAGAGGAGTAATCAAGTAGTGTGACATGAATAGAAATTTTAGTATATTATACAATTTTTAATTATTAGAAAAATATCTATGCAATATTTTTGGATCTTAAGGTTTATAAGGTATACATTTTGTTTTGTTACATAAAGTATCAAAAATAAAAAAGAAGCTGCATGAAATAAATTTACAAATGCATTAAAAATTTTCAAAGGGAATAATTAGGATATTATTTCTTATAAAAGGTAAGTCCTTGTTGGACTATTGGATGTATAAAGCATTCTTAAATAAGTAGAGTGTCCTACTCATTCCCTAAAAAAATTCTATTTAAAAAAAAAATAAGCCTAAATATGACCACATACAAAATTCAAAATTTTAATGGAATAAATTCATAAAAAAATTATTTAATATAAAAATGAAAACTATATATAAATAGATAAATTAATAAATAAAATTAAAAAATAATATTATTAATATTAAACAATATAAACAAAACATTAAAGTACCTTTTCCTCCACATAAGAAACTAATGGAATTTAATTAAAAAGATATAATTTCTTATAAATTATTAAATCATGTTAAATTATGTTTTTGTTTTTATTTATTTATTTATTGATTCATTTAACTTAATATAATATTAACGTCAAACTAATACTCAAGCACAAATATGTAAAATTAAATTATATAAATAAAAAATAACAACGATGAAGAAATTGTAACTTCTAAAATATAGGTTTATCCGCTCATGTAGAGGAGTTGGAGAGCAAATGGGTAGTTAAAACTCTCCAATTATCGACAGGCCCAGGTTCAAATCTCTCCCCTCACATGTTGCCGATATATTGTATATAAAAAGGTTCCTCATCAAAAAAAAAATATATATATAGGTTTAAAGATTATAGCATGTATATATTAATCTTCTCTGCCAACGTAAAAAATAAATAAATAAAATAGTTACAAGTCCTTAAAAATATGCCTTGCAAGACACGGACTTAGGCTATGATTTTCAAGATTATTATTGTTTAAACTATTGAAAATAAGCATCCATACATTTATGATATTATATAGAGGTAAAGCATAAAGGAATAAACATGAAAGTGATTCTTTCATAGCTCACAAACTCAAAAACTTGTTAAAAACTAAAAATTATGAATTTAAAGAAAATATGGTAATAATATAGATGCAAATATTTTAAATTTATATATTTGATGTTGATTATGACTATTTAGAATACTTAGAAATAATTTTTTAAGATTTTAAAAAATAAATTAATGGTTTTTAATTTTTAAAAATTATTATTAAAATTTCGATTTTAAAAATAGTTTAAATTTTTTTATTATAAAAATTTTAGATTTAGAATTTTTAATTGTAAAAAGAGAGTTAACCTCAGAATTGATTAAATTAGTTAGAACTTGGACTTGATTTTATTCCTCATATTTAATATTATAAGTTTTGATTGTATCTTGCTTTTGCTTTTGCTTTTGTCAATCCTTATTTATTTATTTATGCAATGACTTACTTTTTTCCTGTGTCTTTGTAGTTATACTTGGTAGAATTTATTTTATTAGAATATTGTTATAATTTTAAACATTTTCTCGCATTGT
Source organism: Wollemia nobilis (assembly GCA_028583015.1). Lineage (NCBI taxonomy): Eukaryota > Viridiplantae > Streptophyta > Pinopsida > Araucariales > Araucariaceae > Wollemia > Wollemia nobilis. Next base: position 4,443,221 of record JAQPPZ010017107.1, on the reverse strand, counting down.
TAAAATCTGATTGTGTTACAAAAGTATTAATGTAGACTGATATTTTGTTATAAAATTATAGAAATTCTACATAAATAGATGACTTTTACATTATTAGCTATTAAATTAATGATACTTTTTAACAATATTAAAATTTTCTTCTTGTAATAAAACAAACAAACTTTTAATTTTAAATCTCACGTTTTAAAAAAATAATATTAAAATGATTATTCGATACCTGAAGCGTTTTGACATCACAGGTTCTATATACTCTTCGCACAACAGCATACTTACGCGAGGATCGTCTGATCGGAAATAAGAAGCCAAAACAAAATGGTTGGTACACGTTTTGCAAAAGTTTTGAGGAGACGCGGTCATTGTCTGGGGCACATCTCGCCCTTCCATAATTGAAATGGGAGAAACTTACCGTTTACGTAGCTTTCTAAAATTGGGATTGTAAAGTTGGTCGCTTAAATAATTTGTATAAGAAGAATATTACATGAACAAAAGCCAGCTAAAATGATGGAGAATGGATGTGTGCTGTTGCTTTCTTGGAGTTATCAAGTTTCTACGCGAAACGAGGGAGAAAAGCACGTTTGGATGTGTGCTGTTGCTTTCTTGGAGTTATCCAAGTTTCTACGCGAAACAGTGAAATAAATTATCATGGCGACAAGAGGGAGAAAGCACGTTTGTTTTTCACATTTTCAACGCCATTAGTACATCCGCCCACCATTTATACAGGCTCTCGACATGGCGTTACTGTGAAGGATTAAACTTTGAAATTTTACAGCGATCCGACAATCGCTGTAAATCGCTGTAAAATTGTGAATTTAAATAGAGAGCTGGCAAACCTTCGCATTAGGGAAGGTGTCGCGAAATCGCGACCAAAATGGTGATGTCGCGAAATCGCGATAAATTGCGCCGTTGATGCCAATAGAAGAAAGTCGCGAAATCGCAACAAGAAACGCCATCGAAACCGAAGAAGGCAATAAGTCGCGATATGGCGACACCTTCAATTTTGATTCCTATTTGAAATTAAAATAAAAGATATTAAAAAAAAAAAAAAAATTCAAATTCAATTTATATGGTTAACAGGTTTCTAGTTACACATATAATTGATGTAGACTACATTAAAGTTCAATTTTAAGGAGTACTAAATAATTTATATAAATCTATGTAAAAAGGAAAAATAAACTTTTTTAAAACCTTACTTTAAAAATAATTAAAAAAAAAAAATCAACGTTCTTATCAAAAGTTGAAAATAAAATATTAAAAAATATATGAATGTCAATCTTCTAAATATTTTATGTGTAAAAAAAAGAATTTTTGCTTTTATTATTATTTTTTATTTGATGGAAGAAGGCAGTTTTGAAATCATCTCTGAACCTTTTACAATAAAGAAGCATAAGCTTTCAAGGAAGAACCAAGAGAAACCATAGCAGTTGTTCTAAAGACAATATGGACCTCCCTTGTGCTCTCGACTCTACATAAATTTAGCACTTCAAACTTGTAAAAAACTTCATATGCTATTTAGAGCTAGGAAACAAACTTAGGATTGGATCTCTTTCCCTTAGTAAAGGGTTGGGAAGGTTGACAATATCCAACATCCAACATCCATGTTCAATACTGACAGCCATTGGCAATCTTTGACTCTATCTTCCCTTTTATCACAGAGATTTAATTGATGGTCTCCCAACATTATGCTCTACACAAACATCTATAAATCCATTTTTAAGACTTCTTGGATTAGGGCCAAGAAATCCCTTCTCCAAAAAGGGTTTCGGTGGATATTTATGACTTTTATTTTTAGGGCTTAGGGACCCTTTTTCAAAATTCACCATCCTTTTGACATGAGTGAATGGAAGAGGATTTACTGAAACTGATAAAAAATCCAACCCATGGAGATTAAGGCAATCAAAGGAGTTCTACAAAGACAATGGGGTCAATGAAGAAGGGGCACTTGTTCAAAATATTTTTGAATCTCAGATTTGAAAACATATGGAGGTACAACACAGTCTTCAATGGCGAATATTCACAAATTGGGCGAATATTAGGATTTTCAAAATTGGAAATTGGTGAATATGAAGACCCTCGACGTCGGCCCATTCACCTAAAATTTTTAGGACCAATTTTTTCTTAGGGTCAATTTGCCATAATATATATCCAAACATAGGTATATTTGTACTCGTTGGAAAGCTCTTTTCGAGCCTGATATAATGGTGGTATTTTTATGAAGTTATAAGGTGATTTAATAGGCCAAAATGTGTCCCAAATATGATATTAGTTTTTAAGGCTTCAAATGCCCCAAATTTTGGTGTGAAGATGGTTGATTTGATTTGCTTAGGATTCACCTTGATTCATCTTGATTTTGTGTAGGATTCACCATATTTTTACAAGTACATTTTAAGTCCAACTCCTTATGCATAACCTTGTAGACTTCAACCATAGGAGGCATCTCACCCTAAAGGAGGGGCACAACACAACCTTCAACCAAGGGTGACTTCTCACTCTGAATAACTTCAGAACCCAAAATATCAACTTCCTCAACTTGTTGGAATTCAATGGGTTCATATTATTGGCTATCCATCTTAGTTGTATTCTTCAAGGGCTTCTCCTGGTCATATTCGGCAAGGGATTCTCTTTGTTAGCTTGTATCTTGTGAATTTATCCTCTTCGAGGGTTCCTCTTGAGAAAATTTATCCTTTAAGCTTGTCTCTATCCGGGAATTCAACACCATTTTCTTCATGGGGTAGTAGCCCAAAATATGATGATTAGATTTGTAATTGATACAAAAATATTAGGGTGATTCTCATACATAATGGATTGTGTCTAATACCCTAGGCATGAAGTGAGCTTAATAGAAGATGAAATATTAGCTTCCAGATCCGCATTGGGTTGGGTCTAAGAACCTAGGCATGAAGTGATATTAATAGAAGATGGAATATTAGATTCCAGATCCATATTTATACACATTCTTGCATAAATCATTCTCAATTTTTCTCTAGTTGTGGCATCAATAGTCTGAGAAGTCTAACCTAGATAGGGGTCATATTGATCTTCTGTGTATACAGACATAAATATGAGCTCCACCAATGTAGGAAGAGCCTCGACATCTCAAAGAACCATGGACCTCTATAGAAGACCTGCCTAGAATCCTCTTCATAATTAAAATTGAACAAGAAAAAATATTTGGAAAGAGCAATGACATCTAGGTGATCTGAGGTCATCATTTGGATGAAGGCCACCTCCTAGAATCATCTAAATTTGGTCAGGCACCCAAAAATTTTCCCACCAAATTGAAGGCCCCATCCTCCATCCTATGTTTAATCAAGCCCTCAATAACATAGAGGGTACTTTCAACCATAGAAATATTAAAAAAAATGTTTTAAAAACACAATATTGAATGAGACAAAACTATCATTGCAAACAAAGATCTAGCACTGGGATCAAAGGGTTTGTTGGAGTGAAACCCCTCAAAGGGCCCATTCAAACCACCACTTGGCAGGGAACTCACACCCGCAAAAGGACCTACCTTTCCACTTGGAAAAAACACGTGATTTTCCACAAGGCCAAAAAGACCATCTTTGGACTCACGTTTTTAGTCGTCTTCCCAAAATTTTCACCCACCATATTCTCACCATTCCCACTATCCTACTTTTAATAACAATTTTGTTTAAAATAAAAACATTTATCTTAAATAATAAAATTAATTATTCATTCATCTCACATAAAAGCTCATAAATAATATTAAAAAGAATAAATAAAAAATAACATTAAAAATCAATATAAAATAAAAAATTCAATATATTTAATACCAAGAAAATTTAATATTAAGAAAATTTAATATTATAATTATAAAAATAAAATATTATTTAATGTAATATGTAATATTATTTCTTAAAGAATTTAAATTAAAAATCTTTTATTTAATATATAATATTATTTCTTAAAAAAATTAAATTAAAAATCTTTTATTTAATATTCTAAAATCTTTATCATTAATTATGATTATTTTAAGCTTTTTCTAGAAAATATATTTTCAATTGATATTCATGCATGTATTTTTTTAAAGGTTATATAAAAGAGTTGGTTAAAAAATGTCAAGTGCAAGATTAAATCATAGGGGCTATTTCACCAAACTTATTTTATTTCATTATTATGTTTCGTTATTGATGATACGGCGTGAAGGGACCACTCATCGTTCAAGCCATCATTGATGTGACGTGCACTTAAAAGGATTCAAATTAGACTACTATCTTCTTGATAAATACCTGATAAACAAACACTTACCAATCTACTTAACCTGTATACAAATTAATATTATAATGCTACTTTAAAACTAAAATTCTCGTAGACCCCATGTGGGTTGAACATGCCACTATTATTATTATATTTTTTTCATAAAGTTTCGTTGTGCGTAATTTGTCTACTTTTAATTTTCTTTTTCTTTTTTTCCACCGGCAAGGACGTAGATAATTGGATTTTCAACTCATCACTTAATACTGCAATTGATACATATAATAAATATCTCATTCATAAACATTTGGTCACTTAATCCTTGGAAATTAAATATTTTAATTAATTTTACATAATTAATTAAAATAATATAATAATATATATATTTTTTTTAATTAAATGAAACATTATTAATTATTTATAAGAGATTGAAATATCTCAAACATTTAAATTATGTTTGCACTCGTATAATATTTGAGTGAATGATATAGTTGTAAGTTATACTTGAAAATTTTATATAAACTATTTTGTACTTAGTTTTGTGTATTGGCAGATCATATATTTAATTGCATGATTTTAATTAATTATTTTTGAGAAGGGGTTTTAAAAGGTTCCTCAAACCTATTACAAGTAGGATTTTGAAATACATCCCCAAATATTAGATCTAGCAATAAGACGTCAAGAAAGACTGAGTTGGCTTCCACGAATTAAATTCAAAAATCCAATGAAACAACCTTTTAGCAAATAAGTTCTAAATTATTATCAAGAAAATACAAGAGATTGTTTCATGGTCAAACCATGGCATGCTTTGAATCTAAAGCAATTGAGAAAAACAATAGAATAATAAAAATGTTATCAGCTAAAAATAAATTTACAAATAAAAATCACACAAACCGAAGCATTTACCACCTAACATGAAAGGATAACAAAGGAATATTGTCATCATAATCAACAAATCTATCCAAAAAAGTACATAACAAGAGAACCCCTCAAGAGAATTGGCAGTTTAAGAAAAAAATACTAGCCAATAAAATCCACAAAATAAACATCATCCAGAAGATCTACACAAAAAATTCCATGAAACCCGTAAATATCGTTGGAGCCAACTAAAAAAATTGCAATAACAACTGCTCTTATGTACAAGAAAAAAGAGATAGAAATATTTTTCACCACACCTCAGAGGGAGAAGGGTAAGATCCTAAAAAATAAGCCTTAAAACCTTAGAATCAAACACACCACCACTATTGGAACTAGAGAAATAGAGATATGTAGATCACAGAAGCTATGAAACCCACCAAGTACATGGGGCCAAAAGGCAAAAACCATCATAGCATAAAAACCCACTTTCACCCCAATTAGTTTGGGTCAGTATTTTACCTTATCTCCCCATAATAGCCAGATACAACAAGAAATTATAGAACCAAAAAAAAATCAACAAAAACCAACCACAAACCCACTACTAGTAGATAACCCTAGCAATAGAGCCATCCAAGCACCATCCAACCAAAGTAGCCAAGACATCATAGTCAAATCCATCTAAGGGAACACCGTAAACTTTCTACAACGAAACATTATACCAAACTCAACCCAATGGGTTAAGGTCGGTAGATGACCCTTTCCTCTCTCTGGAAATCTAGAAAAAAAATGAAAGTAAAGAACCCAAAAGAAATGTTGCACAATCTAACCAAGTCCCTAAAACTAGCAAATAACCCAAGAAATGTAACCACCCAACACATCCACCAAATAGAGTGAGAGCCAACCAAGGGATCAAAAACCAAAAAAATTTACTGCATTATAACGACCCAAGATCACCCCTACAGGTTTGGGTTAGCATTTGACCCTTGGCCCTAGATAAAAGTGATAATGCCAAACCCATAAGAGAGCAGAAAATACCAGTAAAAGAAACTAAGCATGACTAGAAACCATATCCAAAATGGGAGAAAGAGGAGCTCCCACTCAAAGGGTTTTAGAGAGTTGCATTTAGACCAGGATTGAAATGCTCATGAAGAAAGCCATCATAGAGGAAACCCTCATGAGCCCTCTCTACCACGGTGGGGCTTGGGACCTCTTAGGCCCTCTCTCCCATAGTGAGCCTCAGGTTGAAGGAAACCCTCATAACACACAACACATATTATTACGTTAGAGTGAGTGACTTTTCATGGTGTATAAGAGAATTAACACACAAGCACATAAAATTACACATGCACACAAGTCTTGCTTGGAACCTTGGACCTCCAAAGAGAGGCCAAAACCCTAAGTTAGAAATTTTTAAAATTATGCTTTATTTTATTTATTTATTTTCATATTATTATTTTTTTACTTAAAATTAATTAAGCCAATAACAATTGTATATATAAATTATTCTTTTTCAAATTAATAGTTTTAAAAAAGTATATTATTATAAAATTATTAGTATATTGTTTTAAAAAAGTATATTGTTTAAAATTCGACATAAAATTTGATATATATAATAAATGTATATATTTTCATATAGTTTTATTTTTTTATTTTTATAAAAAAATTAAAATTCAAATGTATAAAATTATAATATTTGTTTTTAATAATATTTTTAATATTTTTTTAAAAATATATATACTTTAAAATATATTAAAATAATTTTTAAAATATAAACATTTTTATAACTTTATGTAAATATAGTAATTTTTTAACACATGAGAATATTCTTAAAAATTTAATTATTATTTTTTTTTAAATATAAATTATAAGTTTTTTACCAATTATAATAAAAAATCATAAAAAAATGCATAAAAGAAAGCACTTAAAATGTCGTATAAAAATTAGAAAAGTTTAAATTTTTTGGTAGATGGTAGAAATTATATTATATAGGTTTTAATTGGTGCTCAAAACCAAAAATATAAGCATATGATGAAAAGTACATAGATAAGCACAAAACATGGTGTCTACACCCTAGCCTCTCCATGAACCAGACCAGAGAAAAATAGACCCACGCAGGGGTTGCTTAATAGAAAAAAAAATATCGAAATAGAGAGCCCACAAAGGGGATAAGGAGAACATAAAACAAAATCAAACTAGTGCCCATGTATGGGTTAAAATATTAGTACCAAAATTCCCATGCAAGGGAAAAGAGCTTGAAAGACAAAAAAACCAACTCTAATCATCAGCAATATTTTCAGCTACAAAGATATTTTGGTCATGTTTCTTGACCAACATTTCTAGGTAGGTGTTGATGCTATCCATGCCACTGATGATGCTATTGATGATGGTATTCTATACTGAGTTGAGTATGGCTATCGAAGAAGCATTTCTATTACTATCATCGTCAAAATTTTTGAGGTGAGCATACCTCTCAGGGCTGGTTGTGCATTTCCAAGTCGATAGTAGCAGCATTAAGAACATTTTGAAGAAAATTTTAGTGTCAGATGGATATATTCTTGTGACTAACCCTAATATTTGTAAGCAAATCAGCAGACTTGTTAGCTTCCCAATACACATGGCAAGTTGTAGTGTTGCAACATTTTTGCATCAAGACCTTAGCTTCCTGAATAATAGTGCGCATATTCCATGAAAGAATTCTATCATTGATGATAGATTTTGTAACATTCATGGAATCACCTTCAATTTTTAAATTTCCCATGTAATCTCTAAGAACTTATAGCCCTCTCCAAAATGCATGAGCTTTAGCATAGTGGTTAGTTTGGACGTACAAAAACTCAGCATAGGCCACTATGAGTCATCCATTATGATCCCTGACTAAACCTCTGACACCCGTTGCACCCCAATTTCATTTATAAGCATCGTCATTGTTAATTTTAAGCCATCTTACAGGAGGAGGAGTCCAATGAGTTCCAATTAGAGCTGGGACTATGGGGAATACTAATGGAACAAAAAAGAGTGGACTCAAGGGCAGACTCAGGTGGTTTGGTGCAAAGGAAAAGCTTAGAATTTTCAATAGCAAAGGTGATGGCTTTGTTGGTAATAGAGATAATTTCATTGAGGGTGTTTTAAAAGATTCTACTATTTGTTTCAAGCTATATATGTCATAGGAGATGATGGAGATAAAATTTCCACAAAGAAGACAACCTAGAATTTCTTAAATGCATGGGCCACTAGGAGAAAAAAAGAGCCAAGGAGTTGGCCTAGACCTAGGAGATGTAAAAGGTGGACATGATATGATCCATGATAGATTGGATGAAATAAAATTTGTAAATATGTGTTTGATAGATTCCCAGGCTGCTAACAAAGATGACATCTATTAGGAACAACCATCCCTCTCTTCATGAGATTATCAGTAGTGAGGATATTATTTTGTATGGACAACTAAGAAATGATAGCAACTTTAGGTATGAGGTGTTGAAGCCAAACCATATTTAAAGGAATGAGAGATGTTTGGGGAGTGAAATTCAACTGATGAGCAAATTTGACAAAAAAAATACCACAGTCATTTTCTTTCTAGAAATGGGTATCATTAGATATACTAGATGGAATTATAGTTGTCTTCAGTAATGTTTATAATTTTGTGATAGCATTTGAAATTTGGGCATCAACATTTGCAATGTGGAGCTCTTTCCATATTTTATGTTGGAAAGAAGATTCTATGAAACTAGCCACCTTTCTGCCTATGAGCGCATCCAGTAAAGGTTACACCACTCAGACTTCATTTTTCATACTAAGTGTTTCATTGGATATCCACCTATCTGACAAAATTTGTATCTTGTTTCCTGTTTCAAGTTACCATCTAGTTCCCCCTTGAATAAGAGGTCTGCTCTGGAGAATTGATTTCCATAAGGTGGACCTAACTTTAGAAATATTTTCATTTATAAAATTCCAGATGTGAGTGTATTTTTTATTGATGATCGAAACCCATTCATGATTGCAATTGGTAAACACATTCCAAGCTTGTTTGGCCAATATTGCCATGTTCACATTACTAATTCTTCTAAGACCCAACCCTCCCTAACTTTTGGGTAAGCAAACATTTTCTCAACTAACTAGATGAAACTTATTTTTATCCTCTGAACCTATCCAAAGGAATATCTTTTAAATCTATTCAATTTTGTTATAGACAAAAATTAAGATTTTGAAGATTGACAAAATACAAATGAATAATTTGAAGAAGAAAAGTTTAATTTTATGTTTCCATAGAAGCTAGGGTTAAAAAGTAATGTTTTTAATTTTATTTTAGGATTAAAGATCAATGTTTTTTTCAATAATTTTGAAGAACACATAGATTATATGACACAAGGAGCATTTCAAATAGTAGGCATAGAAATAATGAAGCCTTCAAATGGGATATTTTTTTGTCAACTACAACTTTCAGAGCTATCCATTTTTTCAAATGATGATAAATAAATAAAGAAAACAACATCCCCATGAGGTTGAGAATCGATTGTATAGTACCTGCAAAAAAGATCAAGCTTCCAAATTGCATGTTGTAGGAGGGAAATTACAGGAGGGTTTGTTCACAGCTACTATGTTTATATCATTTTCTTTGTATTTTTTTCAAGAGCTAAAAATTGATTTTAGGTTTTTTGATGCTTGTTTTTCACTCAATATTTTTTGGCTGAATTTAGGATTTTTTTCGTCGAATTTATGGGATAGGGTTTTAAATTTGACGATTTTCAAATTTCATATAGAAAATTTGATGAATTTGATAACTAAGGTTATAATTTATGTTAAAATAATATATTATTCAAAGGAAAATATATGAATATCTCTTACGAGTTGGTCCAATCATGGGAAGATGGTGTAGTATCCATTAGAGGACTCAGATTCATCATAATAATTGATTTGTTGGCAGAAATTATAGGGATACCCAATTACAGAGAGATAGTGTAGTGTGATAAACACTCCCTTGCTAGTAAATTATCCTTATTAACTAATAAAGGAGAAAGTATTTGCAAATACAAGGGTGGAATAATTAGAGAGTCCCTTCCCAAGCCATGGGAGAGGATCATGGTACCTATCCTTAATTATTTTACTACAAATGGTCCTAATTAAATTGTACAAAGCTTCCATATTATCTTTTTGAACCATCTCTGAGGTAAACAAATTTCTAACATTTCAGAATATGTCTTTATATATCAAACAGTCTATTCATAATGTCAAGAAAGGATCTTCTTCCTTTCTTATCCACCAGTACCTCCACCTTATAATATATGGACTTGTTTTTCAAATGTGAGTCTAATAAGTCAATTGTATTGATAGGCCCTTGGATCCTTCCCAAGTATCTAAGTTAGTTCGCTATGAAAGTACTCCTCCTCAAGATTTTAAAGATGCTACTCCAAAGCCTACCTCTCATAAGGCAAAAAAAATATTGAAGTTCAGTATTGATGCTCATGACACTCCCTCCACTATAGAATCTAAAGCCCAATGCTACTTAACCAATAATAAGTACCAAACTAGGAAACTTAAGTCTCCCATTATATTAGAGAAAGAGCCTAAACATTTTGAGAACTCTCCCACCAGGTTTCACAAAGTTAAGTGTAAATATACTTCAATGTGGTCCTTCTCCCATAAATGATCTCCTCATAGAAACTCCTCCAAACCATTCAACCATAGCTGATAATGAACAATAATGAATGTGTCACATTAAACGCCAAGAAGGGTTAAGAAGGGTTATGTATAGGAGCTAGATGACCTTATGTGTACCATGTCAAAAGCTAAAAAATGAACATATATTTGTTGCAGTAGACCATGGTCATGTTAGAAAAAAATTAGATCCATATCAAAGGTGATGAACCAACGAATATTGTGGACTCACCTATTCATAGAAATGATAAATAAAGCACCTCTACCCTCTACCTGGATGGTTTTTAGTTTTATGACTATATCCTTGCTTGTTAAAGAGGTCTTTCCTATTTTAGAAACCCCCTCTTTTGTGAACTTTTTGTTATTTCTCTCAAGGAGAAAATCTCCCTTAATATCGTTGTTGGGTTTTATTTTTTTATCTTTGGGAGAAAACCTCTCTTGAGAATATTTTGTTGTACAAGGTTTGGGGACCCTTTCAAAACCCCATCCTCCAACTAATAATAAAAAATATGTTAGGAATGGAGCCTAATTATGTGGAGGCTAAATAGAGAAAGTTTCTGGATTTACTGCAAGACAGGCAGGGAAAGTTTCTAGATTTACAGTCTGTTAGTCTACCAGAGAAAGTTTTCGGATTTACAACAGGATAGCCAGGGAAAGTTTTTTTTGTTTTTATCCCAAAATTAGGTGCTAGGAACTCAGTGTTAATCTTGGAATGTATTAAGAAAAGCAAATTTTTTTCTGTTTTTTCCTTATATATAGTTGTGAGGAAAAACAGAGTATATAATGAATGAAAATTATTGTGTTGATTCCTTGTAAAAATAGAGAGGAAATTATAGCAGATGTTTGTTGTAGGTTGTAACCCTCTATTGATTGGATTGAGAAAGAAAGGACTAAAAATTCTCGGTGGATGTAACCCACATTAGGTGAACCACATTAAAATCGTTGTCTCTTCTTCTATGTGTGTTTGTCTTATTTTGTTAATTCTATTGTTAAAGTTTGAAACACTATAATTGCTTTTCTATATTTTATATAGTGATTTACTCTAACAAGTGGTATTAGAGCGGTTATTTTGTTGGGTGCACTTGACAGAAGGAGAATTTCTAGATCAAGTGGGAGCAATGGCGAAAGAAGGGAGGTTTAGAGTTCAAAAATTCAATGGCCAGAACTTTCAATTCTGGAAGATGTAGATGGAGGATTACTTGTACCAGAAGGATCTTTACTTACCTCTTGAGGGGGAAACAAAGAGACCTTCATCTATGTCTAATGAGGAGTGGATTCTCCTTGATAGAAAGGCATTGGGTACTATGAGGTTGTGCTTGGGAGCCACCGTAGCCTTCAACATCTCTGATGAAAAGACTACCAAGGGAGTCATGGATAAGTTGGCCAAGATGTATGAGAAACCATTAGCATCAAATAAGGTATTCTTAATGAAAAGGTTATTTAACATGAAAATGAGTGAAGGAGGATCTGTGCATGATCATTTAAATGAATTTAATACTGTCACTAATCAATTGCATTCAGTAGGATTGGATTTTGATGATGAGATTAGGGCCTTATTAATCTTATGCTCTCTTCCAAAAAGTTGGAATAGTTTGGTAATGGCGGTAAGTAACTCTGGTTCGAGTTCAAATAAATTAGAATTTGATGATGTGGTTGGTGTGATAGTCAGTGAGGACATGAGAAGAAAAACCACAGGAGAATCATCTAGCACCGCATTAACTATTGAGAATAGAGGAAGAGGAAGAGAAAGAGGCAAGAGTTCACATCATGGCAAATCCAAAGGCAGATCCAAATCACCTGGAAAAGGAAAGCTACAGTGTTGGAACTGTGGCAAAAAGGGTCATCTCAAGAAGGACTATTGGCAAAGAAAAGGTGATGGAAATGAAGGTAATGATAATAATGGTAACACTTCAGAAGCCAATATTATTGGAAAAATTCTACAAGATGCTTTAATCTTATATCTTGATAGAAATAGTGATTATTGGGTAATTGATAGTGGTGCTTCATTCCATGCTACCTCACATAAGGAATACTTCATAGATTATGTTTTCGGAGATTATGGACAGGTTCTATTGGGAAATGACCAACCATATAAAATCGTGGGTATTGGAAATATTTTGATTAAATCACCAAATGGATGTCAATGGGCTCTTAAAGAGGTGAGACACATACCATATTTAAAGAGAAATCTTATATCAACAAGTAAGCTTGATGGTGAAGGATACATGGTTGCATTCGAAGAAAATGCTTGGAAAGTTACTAAAGGTTCATTGATAGTAGCTAGAGGTAAATTGGTGGGTACTCTTTATTTACTTACTGATTTTTCTCATTGCTCCATGAATTTTGTTTCTACAGGTGAGAGTGCATCTTTGTGGAACCAAAGACTTGGCCATATGAGTGGAAAATGTATGGAAATTTTACATTCAAGAAAGTTATTGCCTAAGTTAAAAGAGATTCATTTGGAATTCTGTGAGGATTGTGTTTATGGTAAAGCAAAGAGAGTTATATTTCTCAAGGATGGCAAGGAAAGGAAGAAAGAGAAATTGGAGCTTGTGCACTCAGATGTTTGGGGCCTAGCTCAGGTAACTTCTCTTAGAGGTTCCTCTTACTATGTACTTTTTATTGATGATGCAACAAGGAAAACATGGATATATTGCATTAAGCATAAAAGTGATGTTTTTAATACCTTCAAGAATTGGAAAGCATTAGTTGAAAATGAAACTGGAAAAAGGTTAAAGTGTCTAAAGTCAAATAATGGTGGAGAATATTGCAGTAGAGAATTTGATGTGTTTTTTTCTAAAAATGGAATTAGAAGAATCAAGGTAGTTCCAAGAACACCTCAAGAAAATGGGGTTGCAAAAAGAATGAATATAACCATCATGGAGCGTGCTAGGAGCATGAGAATACATGCAGGCTTACCATTATTTTTATGGGCTCATGTTTTTGATACTGCAGTATATTTGATTAATAGAGGACCATCTAGTGCCTTGGATGGAGGAATTCTGAAAGAGCTTTGGATAGGTAAACTAGTAAATTATTCTTTCCTTAAGGTATTTGGATGTGAGGCTTTTATGCATATAGACAAAGAGAACATAAATAAGTTATATTCTAAGGCCCAAAAGTGCTATTTTATTGGTTACAGTATTGATGGCTTGGGTTACAGATTATGGGATTATGATAACCGAAAAGTCATTAGAAGTAGGGATGTCATATTTAATGAAAAAAACTTGTATAAATATCGGTTGCAGGGAAAGAAATAGAAAGAGGATATTACTGAATACATAGACCTTGATGGACACATAGAAAAGGTAACTCCAAAAGTGGTAGAAGATCAAAATGTATAGTAGCAGCAACAAGCACCTCAATCTCTAGAAAGTGTTGATAGACGATCTACCAGGATAAGTAAAATTCCTCAATGTTTCTCTGATTATGTTTTATATACTGATGCTGGTGAGCCAGAATGTTTTCAGGAAGCATTATAGATGGATACCAGGAATAAGTGGGAGCTTGCAATGAATGAAGAAATGGACTCTTTATTCCACAACCAAACTTGGGATTTGGTTGAGCTACCCAAAGGTAAAATAGCTTTGACCAGTAAATGGGTGTACAAGATTAAAGAGGAGAATGAAGGGCATAAGAGATACAAAGAAAGACTAGTGGTCAAGGGATTCTCCCAAAAAAAAGGTATTGATTTTGATGAGATTTTTTCTCCAATTGTAAAAATGACCTCTATTAGAGCTATTTTGAGTCTTATAACTATAGAAAATTTGTATCTGGAGCAATTGGATGTGAAGACAACATTTCTTCATGGTGATTTGGAGGAGGAAATTTATATGTGCCAACCAGAAGGCTTTCAGGTGAAAGGTAAAGAGGATTGGGTATGTAAACTAAAAAAGAGCTTGTATGGGTTAAAACAAGCTCCTAGACAGTGGTATTTAAAATTTGATAAGTTCATGGCTAATCAAAGGTTTGAAAGATGTCAAAGTGATCATTGTGTATATTTTAAGCAAATTGGAAATGGTAACTATGTTATTTTGCTATTGTATGTGGATGACATGTTAGTTGCAGGAACAAATATGCAAGATATAAACATGCTCAAGAAGAAGTTGACTAAATCCTTTGCCATGAAGGATTTGGGAGAAGCCAAACAAATCCTTGGTATGAGGATAACAAGAGACAAGGAGAGTCACACTCTGAAATTATCACAAGAAAAATACATTGAAAAAGTGCTTAAGAGATTCAACATGAACAATGCAAAGTCTATTGCTACTCCATTGGCAAAGCATTTCAAACTCACCAAATATTTGTGTCCCAAGACACAAAAGGAACAAGAGCATATGGCTAAGGTTCCCTATGCATCAGCGGTTGGAATCTTGATGTATGCAATGGTTTGTACAAGACCAAACATTGCCCACGTAGTGGGAGTAGTGAGTAGATTTATGAGTAATCCGGGAAAAGGACATTGGCAAGCGGTAAAATGGATACTCAGGTACTTGAGAGGAACTTCAAATTATTCTTTGAATTTTGGAGGCTCTAATATATGCTTGAAAGGTTTTTTAGATTCTGATATGGAAGGTGATCTTGATGGTGGAAGGAGCACTACTGGATACATATTTACTATAGGAGGAGGAGCGGTTAGTTGGATTTCTAAACTCCAACACGTAGTTGCCCTTTCAACCACTGAAGCTGAATATGTTGCTGCTACAGAAGCAAGCAAAGATATGGTTTGGTTGCAAAGACTAATGGAAGAACTAGGGAATAAGCAAGAGGATAATAGGTTGGAGTGATAGCCAAAGTGCTATACACCTTGCGAATAATTTGGTATTCCATTCAAAAACTAAACACATCAAACTCAGGTATCATTTCATTAGATCAGTAGTGGAATATGGATATTTGAAATTAGGGAAAGTTCACACATCACAAAATCTTGCTGATATGCTTACAAAAGTGGTGTCAAGAGAAAAGTTGAGCTTTTGCTCAACTTCAGTTGGCCTTAAGGAATAAGAGGCCATGATGAGAATTTTTCAGTCCTTGGTTGCAGTATGGTGCAATGGAATTAGTCTCCAAGTGGGAGATTGTTAGGAATGGAGCCTAATTATGTGGATGCTAAACAAAGAAAGTTTCTGGATTTACTGCAATATGGGCAGTGAAATTTTCTAGATTTATAGTCTGTTAGTCTACTAGAGAAAGTTTCCAGATTTACAACAGGACAGCCAGGGAAAGTTTTTTTTGTTTTTATCCCAAAAAAAGGTGCTGGGAACTCAGTGTTAATCTTGGAATGTATTAAGAAAAGCAGTTTTTTTCTATTTTTTTCTTATATATAGTTGTGAGGAAAAACAAAGTATACAATTAATGAAAATTACTGTGTTGATTC
Source organism: Wollemia nobilis (assembly GCA_028583015.1). Classification (NCBI taxonomy): domain Eukaryota; kingdom Viridiplantae; phylum Streptophyta; class Pinopsida; order Araucariales; family Araucariaceae; genus Wollemia; species Wollemia nobilis. Next base: position 4,427,122 of record JAQPPZ010017107.1, on the reverse strand, counting down.
CTTGTAAAAATAGAGAGGAAATTACAACAGATGTTTGTTGTAGGTTGTAACCCTCTATTGCTTGGATTGAGAAGGAAAGGACTAAAAATTCTCGGTGGATGTAACCCACATTGGGTGAACCACGTTAAAATCGTTGTCTCTTCTTCTGTGTGTGTTTGTCTTATTTTGTTAATTCTGTTGTTAAATTTTGAAACACTATAATTGCTTTTCTATATTTTATATAGTGATTTACTCTAACAAAATATTGTATTGTTAATAACATACTTATTTGATAGTCCTCAAAGTTTAGAAGAAATGATTGAGAGTATAGAGTTAGATAGTACAAACCAATGTTTTGTTGGCATTTTTGCCGCACTAAATTTTGATTGTAAAATTCCAAGTATAAAAGATAATTGATGCAGTTGTTTTGTTGGTATTTCATCTTCACTATTTAATGTAATATTTTTTCTCCCATACTTTTATTGATTTCACTAGTGTATATAAAAAAGGTTGATTTAGGTTGATTTCATCCATGGAAATAAACAACAAGTGTTTTGTCGGTAAAGAAATGATATAAATCATGGGCAATAAAAATCGTGGGAAATATATGAAGGGGAAATGCAAAGCAAAAGAATGTCTAAGGATAAAAGGAGCAGCTAAAATCATCAAAGATATCAACACCAAAATTGTTAAAATGAAAGCGCCGAAAAAGGAAATAAAGGATTTTTTCACCATAGGAAGGGGCAAAAATCATTTTTGGTTCTCTCTTGGGTGAAAGTAAAACATTAAGAATTTTTCTTTAAAACACATGGTTTATCCTATGTAAAGGAACTTTTCTCACCCATTTTTCAAAGAAAAAATAGCCTCTTTATTTTCTTTATTTATTTTTTTCTCTCAACATATTCATGTTATTCTACCACTTAGATGCCCACATATCTAGTTATATCTCTTTTTTTCCTTCTTATACTTATAGCGAAAATATTGGAATAAATTAAAGTGTTATCTTAGAGTATTTTTTGAGTTTTGTATTCACTCGTGGAGGAAATACAATCCCTCACTCATAATTATTAAACTCAAAGTTCTCTGGTGCTCTAAACCTTTGACCTCAAAGTTCTCTGGTGCTCTATATTATTATTAAATTCATAATATCAATGTTAGAGAAGACCTGGTGCTCTCATTGATGCTATTATTAATTAATGCTCAGTTACAAGTTTATGGTGGATTAATAAGAGTTCTTGGTTCCGTTACTACTCGAACCTTAAAATGTTTTCTCTTGCGCACTCAACGTTGAATTTAGACATCTCCCATTTTCCAGTTTGTTTCGTTGTTCCTCTTAGAGTCATTTTCCATCGGTGCTTCCTCTCAGTTGGTATTTTTATCAACTCCCACAAGTTCATTTCAAAATGATTATTGCTTTATATTTTTTGTTTTGTTTAAAGCAAATTTGACTCTTCACATAATTCATCATTGCTTTCCATATGCCAAGTATCTTGACTCTTGGATTATCAACTTACCACTTGAATACATGATGAAAACTTGACTCTATAATATTTGCACACCTCTACATTTACACTTCTACTTGGTCCAACAAAACTATTTTGACTACGACCAAAACATTGTACATGGGGAGCTTCCATAAAACGTCAGACTATACTATGTTTGGAGTTGAGGTCCTCCATTGATCTTAAATTTGATCACATCTGAATTCACTTAATACCTTACACCTACATGATCTGAGCCATTGGTAAACATCTATCCCCGTGCCATGTTGTGGTAAATCTTCACCAACACTGATCTTCATTCATGAAGTGAAGCAAATTATTACGTAGGGTTCGAGCCAAAGTTTGGTACAATAGGTTTATAGAAAGGATGATTCTCTAGCCGCAACATGAGCTCAAAAAAAACAAAATAAATACCTTCATTAGAAAAACATTCTTTGATATGTTACTCTAATTTGTTGAAGAATTTTGTAGTGAGGATTGCTACATCAGGGAACTTGATCTTGAGAATTTTGGCTTATATCTAGTTGTATGCACAACATACATAGGAAATCATAATTATTGCACTTGCATGCCTTGGATACCACCTCCTTAATCGTGTTGTTGTTGCTACACATGTCCACTACTCCCTTCAATGCATCTCGTATAAACTAAATAGAATCAACCATTGATCCATCTAGAACAATATATGATTCCACTCGAGCAGTTTCAACAATGTTCATGGAGTTTATAGCCATTGCATTATATTGAAGCGAGCATCAATAGTTGTATGAAAGCAATTTTATAAAATAATAAAATGGATACACATCTGATTCTACATTCAAAATGTGCGTCAAATATCTCATCAAATGGTTATGAAGCAGATGAAAACTCCATCTGCATCTAGGAGACTTATATGGCCTTCAAAAAGAACATAGCAGGAGCATATGGTACTACGTAGGCATCATCTTATCAAAATATCGAGGACAACGTTTATGAGCTCATATCAGGCAAAATAAATGCCTTTAAAAAAAATTATCAAATAGTAGGTGTACGACTTCAAACAGTAGGTATTTTTACATCACTTAACATATAAATATAGAAAAAATCTTAGATCTATCGGATGAATGCTCATGGGATAGAACTGGTGCGTACTTCAACATAGCAATTGAATCACCATCACAATCATAGTGTGTAGTCTAGAGGCATGGTCTTGAGTTTAGAAGTATTGAATCTGCATTATCTTACTCCTTTCACCTGCAAGTAATAGAGAAGAATATCACGTCATCCTTCATCAATAGTAACTCATTGCACGTAGTCCTGTGTATTTGCTCCTATCTCGGTGTCCTCTGCTTATAGGCTACTTTGCAACTCTGCTGGGCTTCTTGAAAAACATTTTTTTTTTCCACATAAAATTTATCTATTGAATTAAAAAAAGTGAGGGAGAGATAAACTCGATTGGATTCTTTGAAATCATTATGCACTGCCCAAAATATATTTTACTTAACTTATAAATAAAACTCCAACTCCATTGCACTCTTCTGTACCATTAATCATGTGGGCATGCTCCATTGCACAGTAAAACCGAAGATGGCACCACCACAATAGACGAGTGCCATAACTTCTTATAGATCTGGTGTCTCATTAATAGTATACATGGGTCCCCTTTAAAATGGAGTAATTTGTTGATGTTTCGATATGAAAGATTTTGATAAGCATCATAAACTTGATGTCAGATGCAATGGCCAATACTCATCTCACAAATAAATAGTCAGCTACCATGACCACTGCCACCGTTACTAAATTCTCTCACACAAAAACCATCAGGGTAGATCCAAAAACACATAACCTGCAGATTAGTAAGCTTGGTTTGATATAATATTGGTAAAATTCATTTCTGCCATGACAACCTACAATTGTAGACCATCAAATTTTGCCTACATCTCTTCTTTAAAATTTGCTGCACACATCAATAGATTAAAAAATAAAAATAATTAAAAAATTTAATATCTTGTTTTTTATTTCTCTATGGAGAAACTACTTCTTCAGACGGATATATAGGGAAAAGTGGTAGCCATGGATTTTTCCATAAAGTATCTAGTTTCTGATCCATCGAAAGATGGAGAGTATACTCCTTGATTTGAAGAAAAAAAATGAGGGTGAGGGAAATTCCCCCTCAAGCTCATAAGGATAGGAGAATGTTTGTAGCTCTGATACCAAACATAATTTAAAAACAAATGGGGGAAAATGAGGAGAAGAAAAAAAAGAGGGGGAAATTTCCATGAGGGAAATCTCCCTGAAGATCACAAGCTCAGGAGAGCATCTAGAGCTCTGATACCACATGTTAGGATGAGAAATAGATGAGATATATATTGATACAAAATTATTATAATATATATCCAAGAGGCCTATATGAAAACATGATAAGTGTTAAGGACACATGTCATAACTGAAAGACAAAGTACACATTAACTCTAACACACTCCTAATCTAGGCCACTTGTGCATATCTTTACATTGCATATTTTCACTTTTATATACAATATACTTGTGCACATTCTCCCTTAGATGATGTTTGTGCATTTTCTATTAGAATAAGTGAATATTCTCTTAATTTTCACTCGGATATACACTTGAGTTTCCACTCCTCAATGTGTCAGGAGAACTCTCAGTGGTGTCTTCATCAGGTTTTATGAAGTTGTTGTAATCCAATAGCTCTCAATGATTAACTTTTCTATTTATACAGAGTTGATCTTAGAGATAAATCAATCAGTTCCACTCTTCTCTTCATCTTTTGTGTAATACTTTGCATATCTATTATTGTGAAATTTTAACATGGTATTAGAGAGGGATATATATTTCTAGTATTCTCTATTAAAGTTTCTAGGATCTGATTCATTTAATTTGGATATTTTTTTTGGCTATCTAACTTCAAAGTTTGCACTAGTCTCCTTTTATCCATTGTTATTTTTTTTACTCTTTATATTTATTTTTATATATGTTGCATATTCTCTCATATATATATTGAATTCGTGCTTGAGGAAAACTTTTAAGAAAATATAGCTATTTCCTTTCTTTAAAACACATGGTTTACCCTGTGTGAAGGCGCTTTTCTCACCCATTTTTCAAAGGAAAAATAGCCTCTTTATTTTTCTCTCAATGTATTCATGTTATTCTACCACTTAGATGTCCACATATCTAGTTATATCTCTTTTTCCACTTATACTTATAGCAAAAATATCTAATTAACTTAAATTGTTATCTTAGAGTATTTTTTGATGTTTTTTATTCGCTCGTGGAGGAAATACAATCCCTCACTCATAATTATTAAACTCAAAGTTCTTTGGTGCTCTCAACCTTGGACCTCAAAGTTCTTTGGTGCTTTATATTATTATTAAATTCATAATATCGACATTAGAGAAGACCTGATGCTCTCATTGATGCTATTATTAATTAACATTCAGTTACAATTTTGTGGTGGATTAATAAGAGTTCTTGGTTTCGTTACTACTCAAACCTTAAAATGTTCTCTCTTGCGCACTCAACGTTGAATTTAGACATCTCTCATTTTCCAATCTGTTTCATTGTTCCTCTCGGAGTCATTTTCCACTGGTGCTCCCTCTTAGTCGGTATTTCTATCAACTCCCTCAAGTTCATTTCAAAATGATTATTGCTTTACATTTTTTTGTTTTTTTTAAAGCAAATGTGACTCTTCACATACTTCATCATTGCTCTCCACATGCCAAGTCTCATGACTCTTGGATTATCAACTTACCACTTGCATACATTATGAACACTTGAATCTATAATATTTGCACACCTCTACATTTACACTTCTACTTGGTCCAAAAAAACTATTTTTACTATGGCCAAAACATTGTACATGCGGAGCTTCCATAGAATGTCAGACTATGCTGTGTTTGGATTTGAGGTCCTCCATCGATCTTAAATTTGATCACATTTGAATTCACTTAATACTTTGCACCTACATGATCTGAGCCATTGGTAGACGTCTATCCCCATGCCATGTTGTGGTAAATCTCCACAAACATCGATCTCCATTCACGAAGTGAAGCAAATTATTACATAGTCTTCAAGCCAAATTTTGGTACAATAGGTCTATAGAAAGAATGATTCTCTATCCGCAACATGAGCTCAAAAAAAAACAAAATAAATACCTTCATTAAAAAAACATTCTTCGATATGTTACTTTGATCTGTTGAAGAATTCTGTAGTGAGGATTGCTACATCGGGGAACTTGATCTTGAGAATTTTGGCTTACATCTAGTTATACACACAACATACATAGGAAATCATAATTATTGCACTTGCATGCCTTGGATTCCACCTCCTTAATCATGTTGTTGTTGCTACACATGTCCACTTCTCCCTCCTCCAATGCATGTATTCTAATATTTAAATAGAATCAACCATTGATCCATCCACAAAAATAGATGATTCCACTCTAGCAGTTTCAACAATGTTCGTGGAGTTTGTAGCCATTGCCATCCCTAGTTCAAACTCATTTTTCTCATGTGCATGACATTGAAGTGAGCATCAATAGTTGCGGGAAAGCAATTTTATAAAATAACAAAACGGATACACATCTGATTCTACATTGAAACTGTGCATCAAATCTCTCATCAACTAGTCATGAAGTAGAAGAAAACTCCATCTGCATCTAGGAGGCTTATACTTCCTTGAAAAGGAACATAGCAAGAGCATATGGTACTACGTAGGCATCATCTTCTCAAAATATCGAGGACAACATTGATGAGCTTAGATCAGGCAAAACATATGCCTTTTAAAAAATTATCGAATAGTAGATGTACGACATCAAATAGTAGGTATTTTTATATCACTCAACATATAAATAGAGAATAAATCTTGGATCTATAGGATCAACACTCATGGGATAGTACTGGTGCATACTTCAACATAGCAATTCAATCACCATCCTAATCATAGTGTGTAATTTGAAGGTATAGTCTTGGGTTCAAAAGTACTGAATCTACATTATCTTACTCCTTTCACCTGCAAGTAATAGAGAAGAAGATCACATCATACTTCATCAATAACAACTCATTGCACGTAGTCCTATGTATTTGCTCTTGTCTCGGTGTTCTCTGGTTATAGGCTACTTTGCAACTCCGCAGGGCTTCTTGAAAAATAATTTTTTTTCCACATAAAATTTATCTATTGAATTAAAAAAAAAGTGAGGGAGAGATAAACTCGATTGTATTCTTTGAAATCATTACGCACTTCCCAACAAATATTTTACTTAACTTATAAATAAAACTCCAGCTCCATTGCACTCTTTCATACCATTAATCATGCGAGCATGCTCCATTGCATAGTAAAACTGAATATGAGCACCACCACAATAGATGAGTGCCACAACTTCCTATATCTGGTGTCTCATTAATAGTATACATGGGCCCCCTATAAAATGGAGGAATCTGTTGATGTTTCAATCCGAAAGCTTCTGAGAAGCATCGTAAACTTGATGTCAGATTCCATGGCCAATAATAATCTCATAAATAAATAGTCGACTACCATGACCACTGCCATCGCTACTACATTCTCTCACGCAAAAACCATCGAGGTAGATTTGAAAACACAACTTGTAGATCAGTAATCTTGGTTTGATATAATATTGATAAACTTGATTTTTGCCATGACCACCTGCAATGGCAAACCATCAAATTTTGTCTGCATCTCTTCTTTAAAATTTGTTGCACATATCAATATATTAAAATATAAAAATAATTAAAAATTTTAATATCTTGTTTTTTATTTCTCTATGGAGAAACTACTTCTTTAGATGGATACATAGGAAAAATGGTAGCTATGGATTTTTCCAAAAAATATCTAGTTTCTAATCCATCGAAATATGAAGAGCATACTCCCTGATTTGAAGGAAAAAAAATGAGGGGGGGCTTCCATGAGGGAAATTCCCCTTCAAGCTCAGAAGGGTAGGAGAATGTCTGTAGCTTTGATACCAAACGTAATTAAAGAAAAAAATGGTGGAAAAATGAGGAGAAGAAAAAAATGAGGATGGAATTTCCATGAGGTAAATCTCCCTCAAGATCATAAGCTTAGGAGAGCATCTGGAGTTCTGATACCAAATGTTAGGATGAGAAATAAATGAGATATCTATTGATACAAAATTATTATAATATATATCCAGGAGGCCTATATGAAAATATGATAAGTGTTAAGGACACATGTCATAACTGAAAGACAAAGTACACATTAACTCTAACACACTCCTAATATAGGCCACTTGTGCACATATTTACATTACATATTTTCACTTTTATATACAAAATACTTGTGCACATTATCTCTTACATGATGCTTGTGCATTTTCTATTATAATAAGTGAATATTCTCTTAATTTTCACTAGGATATACACTTGATTTTCCACTCCTCCATGTGTCAGGAGAAATATTAGTGGTGTCTTCATCAGTTTTGATGAATTTATTGTAATCCAACGCCTCTCAATGATCAACTCTGCTATTTATACAGAGTTGATCTTAGAGATAAATCAATCAGTTCCACTCTTCTCTTCATCTTTTGTGTAATACTATGCATATCTATTATTATGAAATTTTAACATGGTATCTGAGAGGGATAGATTTTTCTAGTATTCTCTCTTGAAGGTTCTAATATCTGATTCATTTACTTTGGATATTATTTTTTGGCTATCTAACTTCAAAGTTTGCATTAGTCTCCTTTTATCCATTTTTATTTTTTTTACTCTTTATATTTATTTTTATATATTGCATATTCTCTCATATATATATTCAATTCGTGCTTGAGAAAAACTTTTAAGAAAATATAGCTATTTACTTTCTTTAAAACACGTAGTTTACCCTATGTAAAGGAGTTTTTCTCACCCATTTTTCCAAGAAAAAATAGCCTCTTTATTTTATTTATTTATTTATTTTCTCTCAACGTATTCATTTTATTCTACCACTTAGATGCCCATATATCTAGTTATATCTCTTTTTCTCCACTTATACTTATAGGGAAAATCTCAGATTAACTTAAAGTGCTATCTTTAAGCATTTTTTGAGTTTTTTATTCGCTCGTGGAGGAAATACAATCCCTCACTCATAATTATTAAACTCAAAGTTCTATTTTGCTCTCGACCTTGGACCTCAAAGTTATCTGGTTCTCTATATTATTATTAAATTCATAATATCGACGTTAGAGAAGACCTGGCGCTCTCATTGATGCTATTATTATTTAACATTCAGTTACAAGTTTGTGGTGGATTAATGAGAGTTCTTGGTTCCATTACTACTCGAACCTTAAAATTATCTCTCTGGCACACTCAACGTTGAATTTAGACATATTTCATTTTCCCGTTTGTTTCGTTATTCCTCTTGGAGTCATTTTCCACCAGTGCTCTCTCTCAGTCCGTATTTTTATCAACTCCCTCTAGTTCATTTCGAAATTATTATTGCTTTTATATATTTTTTTTTGTTTAAAGCAAATATGAATTTGTGTAGGTTCGCTCTTCATCTAAATAACGCTCCTTATTTCACCCATTCGGCGCATTAGGATGAGGAATCTTGTTTAGTCGTATTATGTTTCGCTGGCAACACTGCTCTTCCTTTGCACATACAAACAACTCCCTCTCTATTTAACGTATTTTGTAGACCTCGGTTTCAATGCAGGCAATGCCACATTTATTTAGAAAAATTTCACTGATTTGGTGCTCATTTCTCTCACCAACGAGAAAACACCTATTTATATTGGTTTCCAAAATGTTTCTATTTTTTTGAAAACACTTATTGAAATTGTCTTAATTTCATCCTTTTTTTATTTTATTTTTATCTAATGATTTCTGCAGTGTTACATGATTGTTTGAAATTCTAACATTTTTTGTAGCGTTACATGTTTAGAGAGCTAAGGGGAATTTTAAATATATTTTACTCTTTAAAAAAAGGATTGCTCCATCTCTTTCGCTAGTGTAAAACTAGAGTGACCTCTCTCTCGATGGTGTCCTCTCATCAACGTTCCCTGGTTTCACTTTCTACCAATTGCTTTTTAGGCCGAAAGTTTGTAAATTTTTATTTTTGCATTTCCTTTTGTTAGAATTCGATTCCTTTGAATCGTGGTGTTCCTTTGTCTATGTATTTCAAAACATTAATCTGTTATAGTTTTTTTATAACATTTTTTGCAAGATCGCCATCATTTATAGAGTATATCAAATTAAATTTTTTGTAGCTCAATATGGTTGGTGCTTTCTTGTTAACGTGTATTTTGCATATTACCCTCTGGTTATGTCTATGCAATATAAACACCGATTATTTTTATAAAGTCTTTTTTGTAGGGGTATTATAATTTGTTTTGCAGGTTTTAGACCCAAGTGTCTCTGTATTTTCTTTCATTGTATAATTTATTTAGTGTTCCCTATATTATTATAAAAAAAAAAATAGGTTATCCTTGCTTTGTCTTTGGGCCTTTCATCTATTCTCAACAGGCTATTATCGTGAGACACAATTGTAATTTTTTTTAATAAAAGTTTTTTTTTGGGAAGGGGGTGAGTGCATTTTTTGCACTCCATTGGTCCATCATTTAAGGGGGGGTGTGTTTCTTTTTTATATCTTCATATATGCCTTTTCTTTATTTCAAGTAAATTTATGAGGTTATATTTTTTAAATGTTAATTTAAATTTCATAGAGAAAATCACTTTAAATCCTTAAAATTTCTTTATACAAAAAGGGGGGGCCTATATTTAAATTATTGCTATCTTTGTATTTTTTTTAATTTAATATAAACTTTAAAATTTCTCAAGTTTACTATTAAATTCAAAATATTTAAGAGGCCCATCTATTTTATACAAACAATTTTCTCTTTGGCAATTATAAAAGTTTTCAAAACCCTAAAATTTTCCATAATTGAAGTTTTAAGGGGGGAGTATTGGTAATTTAAAACTTCAATCTCTCTCTTATGTTAAGATGAATTCAATTGAGCCCCTCACCCCTCATAGCTTTCACTCATGGGAACCCAAAATTTTGAAATCTCTTTCTCTTTCAAAGGGCTAAGAGAAAAGCGTCATTTGTAACATAATAATTAAATTCCTTTTTTGTTTTGTCTTTTAGGGAGGGTGTATTCTTCTAGATTTATTTATAGTAGCATTTAATTTTTAGAGGTATATATTGTTTATAAAATCTCTAAAAAGTATAAGAATATATTCACTAACTTCATGCCCACCCTTATTTATATCAAAACAAATATATTTTTATTTTATTTTAAAATGTTTTATAGGATCTTTACATTAGCAATTCCTATATACATTAACTACAAAATATTATTAAAACTCAAAAAAATATATTTTTTGGTCAACCAAATATCTCATTTTCACTTCAATTTCTCATTTGAAGTTAATGGAGGGATATTTATAGTCGGAAAGGTTTTTTTGAGACGAACACAATGGCGGTGTCCATTTTTCAGTTTCAAGACTATTTTCAATGATGTTTTTAAATTTGAAAATTATTATATCATGGAGTGCACACTCGATTGAACCCGACACTCCCAGCATTGGTGCCCTTATTTTGTTGGTTGTCCATTCTTTGGATCTTGTTATTCATCCCATTGTGTCATACAAATGGATACCACTACTTATCCTTGCAAAGTCAATTTGGACATCCCTTACAATTTTTATGGTTCTTTATCCATCCTATCTTGACATTATTTTTGTGAGACACTTTGTTTTCATGGTTCGCGAGCACTAGTCTGTGAGTATGAATTCTTTTCTGCAACAAGTCTCTAATTTTTTGATACATATAATGGGTCCATTGTAGGCTTATTAATGGAATTTATCCGAAAGAGGGGGTTGAAGAGGACATATTCCTTCCTCTCAATCCTCCATGCACATCTTCCTTATTCTTATATTCTAGCAGGTGGTTTCCCCTTGAAATTTTCTACCATTACCCTAATTTTTCTATTTTTCCACAAAGTTTGGACCTAGTTATCAACCCATTATACTCATATAGGTGGAAACCACATACTCATGCCTGTGGAGTCATTTTTGGACTACCCATACAATTTTTTTTTGGTTCTATCTCCATCCTATATTCACTTTGGATTTAAGGGACTTTTATTTAAAGATCTTTATTCTTTTGATCACATGTTGTAAATGAGTACCTTATCAAGCCTTACTGTCGGGACTCATATTTGTGGCTATACCATCTCTATTGTACATGAGTACCTTATTAGGCCTTGGTGTCGGGACTCATATTATGTAGGTATGCCACATATTGTTTATTCCTTTTTCACTTATCCCTACTATCACTTAAGGGGGATGTTAAAGTATCTTGGTGCATAGAGTTTTTCACCTCTCTCTCATTCTTCTTATTATTCTTAGAATCACTTCATTCGACAGCATATTCAAAGCGAGGACATACACTTGGAATATATTCCAACTGAGGAATAAACTGTAGACATATTCACCAAGTCAATTTATTCTTCGTGTTACCTTCAGTTGTGAGAAAAACATGGAGTATTACAATTGTATTGACAAAGAGTTCTTCCACCTCTCACTATATTATAAATGAGTGCATCATAAGGCCTTATTATCGGGACTCATCATTTCTTTTTATAGGAGGATAATCTTTGTCATCCAAATACAAGCCTCTTTCATACTTCTTTGCTTTTGATTGATGGATTTTCCCACTGGGTTTTTACCATCACTTCAAAACAAAGGGGTGATAGTTGGTTTTTCCCCATGGGGGCTTTCTCCACCAACTATCTATATTGTACATGAGTACCTAATCATGTATTGTTGTCAGGACTCATCTTTTATTTGTTAAAGAGGACAATCTTTGCCATCTGAAGATAAGCCTATTTAATAATTCTTTGTTTTTGATTGATGATTTTTCCCACTGGGTTTTTACCATAATTTCAAAACAAAGGGATGATAGTTGGTTTTTTCCCAGAGGGTTTTTTTCCACAAACTATCTATATTGTACATGAGTACCTAATCAGACCTCATTTCTATGACTCATTTGTAAAATATCCCCTAGTATCACTTAAGGGGGGGTGTTAGAATAAATGAATATTCTCTTAAGTTTCACTAGGATACACACTTGAGTTTCCACATCTCCATGTGTCGAGAAATCTCAATGGTGTCTTCATAAGGTTTGATGAAGTTTTTGTAATCCAACAGCTCTTAATTATCAACTCTGCTATTTATACAAAGTTGATCCTAGATATAAATCAATCAGTTCCACTCTTCTCTTCATATTTTGTGTAATACTTTGCATATCTATTATTGTGAAATTTTAGCATTTTCTACACATTCATGCTTACATAAAAGGGAAATATAAATCACACCCTAAACTATTGACTCAACACTAATCTATTATTTACAAAGGTAGCATTGGGGTACATTAGCATGTACCAAATAATGTAATATATCTCAACACCAACTCTATGTCTTGGTCCCATCTAACCTTAAAAAATATATTTTAGGAAATCTAGGAAGAATACCTCTATTGTTCCTTGACCATTAATTATTTTCCCTACTAAATATCATAGAGTAATCTATCTATTTAATAGCCTTTCTCTTTTGACCTTCTAGGCTATTTTTAGATGATCCATTAAAATTTGGATTTTTAATCTTAAGCACTTCAACATGTTAACCCATTATATTTTTTGTATATTAGTATTCTACTATCATGATGGACACAATAAATATTTGTCCCAAAATTTAAATTAGGGCATCCAATTTTGTGAGTTGTTCCTCCATCCTATATATTCTAGCATCCATTGCTTAATAGTGTGCCTTTGATGGCATTTACTAAAAATAAAATTGCTATTTTTAGTAGGGATCCCAAAAAATATGTATGGGTGCTATAGACCGAAATTATCATCTTGAAAAGATAATAAAAATGGGATATACCATAAAATAACAATTTTTGGGTTCCTAAAGTTGTATGGGCATTATATACTAAAATGACTGGCTCGAAAAGATAAAAAAATTGGCCTATACCCCAAAATGATGATTCTTTTGGTACTTTGTTTTCTAAAATAATATCTTTAGCCCTCTATACTCTATAAGTGAGATTTGTATTCCTTTGTACTTTGGTGTTCTATCCCATGATCAATACTCCTAATAAGATAAGTAAAAAATAGAGGTTCTCTATGTTAAGGTGCATGTACTCATCATAGCCATATGATATACTATAGTAGTAATCTTTAATGCTCAAATTAGTATTTTAGGCCACCATCCAAGGATAATATAGCTAATATCATTGAATGCACTACTCGCCTTTCAAATCAATATGGTAGGGTAATATTCCTAAGTTTTGTAATTATTGTGCTATGAATATTACATGACTAAATGGCTTCCTATATATGAAGGATTGGATTAAGGTTTATAAAAGTATCTCTTGATATAAACAAGGTATGTGGAATATGGTATTCATATACTGGTGTTATCTAAGGTTTGGGTATTAAAGCTTTATTGTCTCTCACTTTATTAGACACTTTATGGAAAATATAGCTTAGACAATAATTATAGCTCCTCGTGTTATTTTAAGAATGCCAAACCACCACTTATAACCTATTCACCTATGGTTAAAATAAAAACTTCATTACATTAGAAGCTTACCATACCCTAATAAGGACTTTAATAACACTTGCAATGAACCTAATTTTCTCATGTGAATATTTCACCTCAAAGTCCTTAGTTTTAAGTTGTGTTGATATGATAAACTCAATGACAAATATAATTCTAAATATTATTGCAAAGAGTGTTGATAAAAGCAACAATAATATTTTATATCCAATAATAGGATAATTTTTTGAAGGAAATATGGTTATACAAAATAAAAGTAATTATAGGAATTAAAGACAAGTAATATTACTATCACTGGCCTCTTCTAGGGGGCAACCTAATTACAAAATATACAAATTATTTATTAGTACCATGATGGTTATATCATTCCTCTTTACAAGTATAATTCATGGCATTATGTGACAACCTGCTATGATATTCTATGACAATATATTTAAATACATATTCCATGCTAGTTTAATGATTCCAAACAAATGGCATACATAATTCTATGACACACTCCTACCTATATCTAACTTAACATGTTGTACAATTCTAACTTAATACGTGGTCCACTTTACATACAATATCATATGCCACTATGAGTTACAACTGTACGGTATGTAACAAGTTGTTTTTCCACATCAAAGAGGAGAGTGAACATATCAAGGTATGTTCAAAATCATATGATTTATTAGGAAAATTTTATACAAATGAAGTAACATGGAACTAGACCTTTCCTCATTAAAATTGGATGAGTTTGATAATGTTGAGGATTATGTTATGAAATTTAATGTACTAAATTAGATATTGCATCTCTTGGAAGCAAAAAGAAGGATGATGTATAATGTCTGAAGATTATCCTTGCTAATATCTCACCTTATTTTTATATGTTGAAGCTAATTATTCATGTGTTTCTTATGTTCTTGGAATATTAAAGTACTCTTACTCTTAGTCATTTGTTTTTCTCTCCTAGTTTGTTTTTAAGTGGTAATGAGAAATTATGGTTGGCACTTCATAAATAAAATCTCACGCAAAGGAATACAAAACTAGAGAGGCTAATACCCAAGGTCCCAAGGGCTAGGCTAAGTGTTCAAACAAGTCAAATAACATCTGAGAAAACTACAAGAGATAAGGACATCAATTAAGAATGACTTTCTAACATTGTAAAGGATTTAAGTTGACTTTCCAATGGTTGGATGTCTTCCAAATGAGAGGATGATTCTGAAGGATTTACCTCAACTATAGAGTCCTACTATATAATCCATTATAAGAGGGAAGTTATTATTCTACCTAATATCTTCTCATTAGCCCCTCAATTTATTCTATCAAAATACTTTAAAAGCATAATTTGATTTAAGGTCAAGGTTGGCATTGTATGATGTAATGTTTCAAAGGCCTAAGAGCATTTATTTGTACATTATAATTAATATTTTATTATATTTTATCATGTAATACCTATAGGTTGTGATTAACCTTATGATTAAATCCATCTTATATCATGTAATTAATATTAAATACCTCTTGTTATGTTGATTTAGGTTAATTTAATTTATTTTATTAGAATTTTTGTATTGGTACAAATACCATCCACCACTCCATTTTATCAGTAAATTGTAGTGATTTGTAGCTAGGGTTAATATAGTAATTATTTATGGTACCTATGGAATCCTTTCAATATTTGTGTCTCTTTTTTTCTTTCTTTAATCATTTTATGCTTTCTATATGATATTTAATTGGATTGACTATTTTTATTTATTTCTATAAAATATTGTTAATTCCATCACTCAAAACCTCAAGGTACTCCATTTTGCTATGTTTTATTTATGTTGTGAGTTTAAACTCTATATTTCCAAAGGAAATGTATTCTAACTAAGATTTGTGGTAAAAAACGCACCTTGTGCAGGTTGGTGTATACTAAAGTATAAAATTTCTAACATGGCATCATCTTTGATTAGGTATTAGCATGATTTACCAAGGTAAGTTATTCTTTAGGTTACAAACGTAAGTAATCCTTAAGGTTACAAACCATATAAAATCCCCAAGGTAGCTATTCAAACCCTTTTTAGGGTAAGGAAGCCCAATCCACCCTAGAACCCTTCAAATTTATTTTTTTATTATTTTTAGTGATATTTTTTGTCTACTACACTAAAGCACCACTAAAATCACTATGTTTCCTAGCACAAGATAATTATCTCATAGAAACTAAGATTTTACTCAAACTTAAGGTGCATCAAACTCCTATAAGTATCTCAAAATCTAATTTTCACCTCAATTCAATCTAAATTTTCCTAACTAATGAGGTAAAAAATCTTTTATTGATGCTCTTATTAAATAGAAATTTGGTATTTAATCCCTATAAATTATAGGTTCTATTCTAACTTCAATATAGATTCAAACAATTATCTATTGTATATACAATGAGTTCTCCAATGTATTTCCTTATTATTCATAATAAAAGGAGAATATACCTAAGGAATATTCTATTTCATCCTCATTATAATAAAATATAGTTAAGCCCCTTCTAAGGATGATTCTGCTTATCTATAGCAACATCGTCATTCCACTTGGGTCATAAAATGAATATTGTTCTTAATCTTCCTTACAATTGTAAACTTCTACCAATAAGGATTACTAACCTCAACAACACCTTTCTTAGGCCTCTTTATCAAACAATTTAATAGAAGAATAATAACCATAAAATTCCAAAGGAACTATCAAGCATCAAAAAAATTAGTGGAAAAACAAGGATCATAGACTTCTAAGGCCATTTTCAAGCATCAATATTTGTCTTTTTCAAGACTATAATATATGTATTCCAAGGTAAATATTCCCTTTTCTATCTCTTCTTTATCATACTTTACTTTTGTATAGCTAAGTACTTCCACTTGGTCATTTTATATTACATGATTGGATCCATTGCATTTTATCTCTCTCATACCAACCCCTTCTTACTTCTTGGTTGTCGTTTTGTTATACTAATGTTATCCATACACAATTTCTGATTATTCCATCCCCAATCATAACCTTATTATTATTACACCATTTTCAAGTTTTACTTGAATTAGTCTTTGACTATTTAGATTTTATAAATCCCGATATAACATATTAGATTGATTTTTCTAGTCCTCTCCAAATTTTATCTAATATCAAATAATCATGTTTCTACCTCAAGATCATAGTTGCCCTATAGTTATTTAAAACATTCTTTCTAAACTATTAGTCCTCACCAATATTGCATTTGTATCTTTTAAGTATATGTATAAATCACATTCCATTGATCCTTTGTTGACCTTCTCTATGACATAAATTATTATTTGAGGAGGTTTTTCCTCTAATAAATATCATAGAATGTTAGCTCATATTTCTATGACAAAAATAAGATGTCCATCCTATGCTCATTAAGTATTTATAAGTCTTATAACTTTGATACTACTTATGAAGTCTAAAACACATTCATGAGCAAATAAAGTTCTTTTTATAACATAATAAGTATACATTAAGGATAATTAAATCCTTATCTAAAAATAACAATATGAATGCTTGAATCTCAATATCATATTTTAGATAAATATGTATTTGGAAATTAATTCCCTTTTTATATATTCCTATGTTTCCTAAACTAATAATTTACAATGTTGATACAATCACAAATATAGTGTTGATACAATGGTCAAATATGTACTTATTTAATAACAATAGAATTATCAACTATAAACTAATTGAATGGTATTATATATTAAATATCAATAAAATAATCTCAACATTGTCTTCATATGATTTATATAACAAATTCATCATCATGAAGTATTTATGTTATGTAAAATAATATATTAATACAAATCCAAATGACAATATTCTACCATGACACACCCATGGTGCAATTTTTTCATTGCTATTATTTTACTTCGTGCCTCTAATGTGGGAATATGATGGTCTAGGATTTAAATAGGTATAGAATGAAAACATTAAGAGCATGCAACCAACTATAATTACAAGCATAATTTTTTTAAATCAGAAATATATTAGCACAATATATATTATGCTCATAGAAAAAAAACACTTAAATAGGAAAAGAATATATATCATGAAACAAGCATCATTATTTACAATTAAATGCCAATGAAAATAGAATTATAGCCATGATCATTGAACATCATACATAATATTTTAAGAGTATCTTGATTTTTTGAAATATAAATAAGTATAGGATTTAAATGCATAATGCTTTATATCTTTATATAATACTACTAATGGTCATTTTGAAGTCTAAATATTTTGTTATTATTTTTACTTTAATCATGTAGATGATAAGTAACACTTTGGTTTTTAATGAGTTGCAATGACATCAATTAAGAAGGCACTAATTACCATTTATATTTCCAAGCATTTTAAATATTATCCCATGCAATAAATATTTCAAGATAATGTTCCAACATATGATAATAGTATAAGAAATCTATGTAGCCACATGCACACTTACATTCTAGTGGAAAAGTTATATAATATCCACAAATTAGTACAACAAGTTATTCAAAATATGAATTCTTATTACCTTGATAAAAATTACAAAGAATTACATTGTATCCATTGTATGTTTATCATTGCTTTATGATTAGTCCAACATAATAACAACATAAATAATTATAGTCTATCCATTATAATTTGGGACAATAACACATACCCTTTACACACAACACAATGAAGTAAAAAGTATTAAAACAACTTAAAATTATAAAAATAAAGTTAAATTGATCAATTATGGATTACATATTTCCAGTCCCTAAGTAAATATAATAAAATAACACCATGCTAGACTTTAGAATAATACATAGTTAATCACATAATTAATACCCTAAAATAAAGTATATTTAAACTCATAATGTTATCACCCAGGTGTTTTAGGTGAGTTGGAGAAGAGACGACAATCCTCCAAGGGAGGTCCCAGGTTCGAATCTCCACCCTACCAAAAAGTTGAATTGGGTACCCAAAATCCAATTGATAATGTTGGTACGGGCAGGGTCGGGTGCGACTCCCGGGTGACTTTGATGGTGTAGAACCCCCTGTTCGTGGTCTCTCAGACCAATATGGCCCCACAAGGGGTTTTTTGCTTAAAAAAAAAACTCATAATGTTATCTAAAAGTATACTTTGCTATATATTTTTTTAAGAATGAATCCCAAGGAGAACTAAAATGCATATATTGGTCCTTGTATTCTATATCATGATAAAATATAATACATAGTATGCATAGTTAATACTATAATTGGTATTCTAAAATAGACCATATTCAAAACAATAAATCTATCTTCAATTTTGTATAGTTATATAACTCTTGAAGCATAAATCCCAAGGAATATAGTAATGTCAATGTGTATTATTGAAATTTTTATCATAAACAACATATTGATACATAAAGAATCAAAATATTTATTTTAGAACATCCAAAATTTATCAAATAAATATAAACAAGGATATGCGACATAAATTATTTTGTATCAAAACATACTATTTACGTGTTAGATTTAGAAAAAGACGAAAACAATATTTAAACCAAAATAATATATTGTTATTTTTTATACACAAATTTTATCTTATGTAGAGCATGCATATTTATACAATAATGTATCTCTTCATTTCAGGAGACCCTTGGTGTTTGAACATGAATTTTGATATTTTGATATTTTGAAGACCTGAATGGTGTCTCGTTCCTCCTTTCATTCTCACATGGGATGTATAATAATTATCAATCATCCCCTAAATTAATTAATCATAAAATGATGTAATAATAAATATAAAAAATCCCCTCTTATTACATTATTTGGTATAACAAATAAATGTCATTATCCCCCTTAATTCTTAGGGTGTTAAAATAAATTTATGATCTAACTTTGGTTCTTGTTTTGGCCTTGGATTTGGATTTGGCTCTTGCTCTAGTTCTAGATATAGCTCTAGTCTTGAGTAATATTCACTGGGTCTAACTTTAGATCTATCTCTAGTTCTATCTTTAGGTACTAAATCTAGTTCACCTCTAGGATATTACCTCCAAGTTGCATTTGGGTCATCACATCTAGAGCATTACCACTAAATCATAGCTTTTTTGTCATCCATATATTCAAAATATTTCACATAATGTTCTACTATAGGCTCTATTATTATAGTTTTTTTAGCATAGCTTAAGTTATATTCTTCTACAATATTTCTAAGCATATATTCATACATGTTCTTCCATGTTCTATATCAATTTTTCTCATCTAACAATCTTCATTTTTTATTAATTCCTTTAGAAAATAAAATATTCTTTTGTAGAATCCACTCAACAGTCCTTCTAAATCATCCCATTTTGACACACTCATCCATCCACAATTCTTATATCATATTTGTGCTAGCAATTTCTACAATATTAGTTATTACCTCTATATATTTCATAAGGATGTAGGTTCCAACATCTAGTTGTTACATGTCTAAATATAACACAATGATTACAACTACTCATCCTAGGATTTTATTTTTTGTATATGTTTCTCTCTTCATAAATTTAGTTTAATTACTTTATACTTGATCACTCTATAAAAGGCCTTCATTCTTTGGATTTATAATTGGTGTTATATGAATTCTTATACCTTATCCATTTTTCCCAATCCTATACCATTATATCCTATTTTTATCATTAATTTTGACCTAATTCCTTTGGTATGATTTTAAAAACACACTATATCTCCATTATCATTATGATATCTATCATTAGCACCAAAAATGTTTAAATACTCAAAAAAATAATCATCACAATGACCTTCAACTAAATCATAACTATTACTATCATTCAGACACCTAAATCCAAACTTTTCATCATCATTATATTTTTTAGCAACATGGTTGACCCAGTGATAAAAATAAATATTGTTATGGATATCAATAAGTTTAAGCAAAGGATAATGATGCTCATAATCATCATAAACACTACTATTATCAATAATATTTAAATCATCATTATAACATGAAAAAACCTATCCTTTAGATAAGATCACTTGTGTCACAACACACATCTTGCACTATAGACTTAGAATCACCAGTATCATAAGTGAAATATGTCCTTGTTATAAGGTCACTTGCCCTCTAACCTTTCCATTATTTCCTCTTGTATTTTACACTTCACTTCAAGGATTCATGATCTATTAATGTCAAGTACATTTTCTTGAGGAAACTAATAGAGATTGTAACACCATATTCAAAACTATCAACTTCTTTGAGAATTGTATGTAGACAACACTTGTGTTAAAAATTATCCGTGTTCATAATATTCTTGTATTTGTTGTAGTACATAATTTGCGTCTCCAAATTACTTCTTTGCACATATTAAACTTCAACATGTGTGTTGAATTTTTTATTAGGTACATCATTCTTTATTTTTATCGATTTCTTAGCTACGAGTACCTCATGTGCTACTCCTCTTCACAACATATTCTAGTTTCTTTTAAACAATACCCTTTTTCATGTTGTATTTATTGATGCCCTTCCTATAATTGAAACTATTGCTTCCTTTAAGGAAATATTTGAATTTTCCCCAATGATTCATTGAGTTGTATTTACAAAACTTGGTGGCATGTCATTCCTTTTCACATATGTGATAATATTTCCTTTGCCTTTGAGGTTGCTTTAATGATAATGAAATAAAAAGACTTCTTTGACTTTTTTTTTTTGTTTCACACTGGAGATAAGAGAATTATTGGACAACTCATATCTTAACTAATTTTATATTTCCTACTAATTAGGGATTTTTTATTTTCAATTTGAGTTATTTTATGTTGTCATTTATGTCACATGGATCATTGATGTCACATGGATCACATTGAGTTTTGGTGGCCAAATGATATTTTGGAAAGCATGGATAAATACAGGGTTTTTGTGAAAACCAAGGCAGGAAAAATAAAATATTTTATTTAAAACCATGGATGGCATATTTGAACTGGATTTTTCTTAAAACCCAAGTTGGCATTTCATTTCATCGAAAAAGGTGCCCCGGTTATGGAGATATTTAATTTTTAATATTTAGTTTAAATTTTAATTATTTAAAATTTAAATTTAAAATTAAATATGCAAGATTTCCACTAACGTCATCAAAAATAATAATGGGAATATATAAAGGGGATACCTAACATTCATAAACTTATTCTGGATTGTGGTTAATAATCATTGGCTAAGCATCGAAATTGAGCTCGTGCGAAAATCTTTTAGAAAACAGAAGCAACAAATAAATGAAGGTTGGTCGAAGTCCAAAGTCATCATGGTTAGAGTGGCGCATTGGCAATTGGATTTTGGCTAAGGTGTGTGGCATCACAAATGTCAAGGTTTTGAATCCCCTTGACTGCGTTCGAAAGGCATTGGAAGAAAAGCGCTCGAAGCACTTTTGATTTACGAAAAGGGAGGAAAGGTTTTAAGGCACGTTGTGTCATTCCCTTTCGAATGAGTGGCTAGCTCATGTGGCAACCTTGGCCATGGCTAAGGCATTCGCAGTGTGGGCAAGTCGGGGGTTCAAATCCCCTTGAGGAGGTAAATACATTTTTTCTCTAATTAATTTTGTTAAGCCCTAAGATGGAGTTATAAGATGGTTAGGAATAATTAAAGTTTTTAATTAAAATTTTTTTTTATGAGGGTTGTGATTATTATTTCAAAGGTGGTTCAGTTGTTGATTTAATTTGATGTTCATGAAATTGAGAATTAATATTTAGGAGAAATAAGGAGTTGTTATAAAGTAATTTTTGAAAGGTTTATTGATTATTATTTTTGATAATGGTTTTTATTAAAAGGACTTTGGTGGATGTGTTTATTAAGTTGGAGTAAAAAGGTGTAAATTGAGTTATGCTTTATCTTGTGATTATTATTTGAAGTCCACTAACCCTTATTGATATTGGAAAGGAAAATTGTGTTTAGTGTGGCATATTTTGTGGACAACTTATTGGCATCAAAAAGGTATGGGCACATTATCCTATTGATTGTTTATGGTGGTTTATTTCTGAAATATCATTGGAGTGAAAAGGATTGATTGTGGTTTCCTTTTAAAAAGTGATTGGTTGAATGCTTCAAGGTTTTCTCTTTTGATAGTTGTGTTTAAACCTTGTTTTATAAGCATAGTTGTTGAATCCCATTGGTTATGTAAAGAACTTGAAAATAACATGAGTATCATTGTTATGTGAGATTTGTGGTTGAGCATTGTTAGAAAAATTTGAGTTGGTTGACACATACTTGGACTAGGGTTTTGTGAGAAAGAGTGTCCCTTGTGTTGATTGGTTGAAATGAGTTTATTGAACCTAGTCAAGTAATTGTGTGAGGTGATTTTTCAAGTCCCATGAAACAAACAATTCTATAATTCTGATTTGAGTTGAGATTGAGCTTAGAACATATTGATTCTCTAACAATTCTCTTTATGCTTCTATGAGTTGACTTGAGTTGAGATTGATTTGAGTTGAATTGAGTTGAGATTAAGCTTAGAACATATTGAGTCTCTAACAATTCTCTTTATGCTTCTATGAGTTGACTTGAGTTGAGATTTATTTGAGTTGAGTTGAGTTGAGATCATTGTGGATCATTTTTGTCATCCATTTTAGAGTGCATTGTCATTCATTATTGAGTTCATCTTTGAGCCTTGCCTTCATAGATTTGTGGATGATATTTGAGTACTACTTGAGCATGATTGATTGAGCCTTTGAGAAGGCCTTTGGGATAGATTTCTGAAAAGATTTGTGGTAGTTTGTGTATGATTGATTGAGTCTTTGAGAAGGCTTTGTGGATAGTTTTTGGGATAGCTTTGTGGAAAATTTCATTTGGGATAGATTTTGATGAGGTTTTGAGTGAGCCTATTGAGAAGAGTTGAGCAAGTTCTTGATGAGCTTGCTAGAGCAGTTTTGGACAAGTTCTTAGTGAGATTTTTGGAGGAGATTTGAGCAAGTTATTGGTGATCTTGCTAGAGAAGATTTGGACAAGTTATTAGTGAGCTTGTTGGAGCAGATTTGAGCAAGTTCTTGGTGAGCTTGCTATAGCAGATTTGGACAAGTTCGTAGAGATCTTGTTGGAGCAGATTTGAGCAAGTTCTTGGTGAGCTTGCTAGAGCAGATTTGGACAAGTTCTTAGTGAGCTTGTTGGAGAAGATTTTATCAAGTTCTTGGTGAACTTGCTAGAGCAGATTTGGAGAAGTTCTTAGTGAGCTTGTTCAAACAGATTTGAGCAAGTTCTATGTGAGCTTGTTGAGCATATTTGGACAAGTTCTGTGTGATATTTTTGAGCAATTTTGGACAAGTTTTGTGTGAGCTTGTTATGTATATTTGGAAAAGTTCTATGTGAGCTTTTTATTGCCTAGCTTTGAGCGGATCAAATAAATTTGGACAAGTTTTGTGTGAGCTTATTATTGCCTAGCTTTGAGAAAATCAAATAAATCATTTTATTGGATAAGGATCCTTATTTCTGTGTGAAATATTATAAGGATATTAGGAGTACCCCACATTGGTGGAACCATGTTAAATATTGTGTCTCAATTGTGTATGGTGACTTGTGCTCTTGCTTACTATTGCTATCTAAGTTATTAATGCACACTGCTATATTTGGTTATTGCAATTAAGGACATTAATTGATATTGGTTTAGAAAAAAACAAAAAGTAATCTTATATTTTTCACCCCCCCTCTCAGTATAAGCTTGTGTTCTTCATGTTTACCAATTCTTCAAATGACATCTTTCTATTTTATACTTGCAAGGATGTGATCAAAATTTGAAATTATTTACAGATATCTCTAACTACAATGGATACTAAGAGCTTTTCATCTACCTTTTCTCCATGGCATTCAATTTTTCTTTCATGTATGCAATTCTTCAAAGAAATTGTTGAATACTCTTCCCATCCTGCATTCTTAATGTATGTAGTTGGGACTGAAGAGGAAGAATTTTGGCTTCATTTTTCATTTCAAATATAGTATAAAGTATGTCTCATGCTTATTTTTATGTCTTTGATTAACTAATAGGTGGTTTAATTTCATATATTACTCAAAGAGTGATAAGCATTAATGCCCTATTATCTCCTTCATCATACTTTTTCTTAGCTACAATATCCTTAGGTTAAATTTCATATCCAATAACTATCCCAGAGCTTTTTAAAAACTCAAATCATCCTTATTTTTATCTTCCATGATGCAAAATTTGGACCTTTGAGCCATTTAGATTCTACAAGGAAAAATTTTAGTGTTGACATGATGAAGGTTCCTTATATCTTAAATATACCTACCCTTCATATATGCCCATCGGTACATGTAAGAAGCTAGCCCTCTTGATATAAATAGTTGTACATGAGATAGATCATAAGGTAGGTGAAAGAAAATTATACATGGTATCAAGGTAGTACAAAAAAGTATTCATCCTATTGATGAAACTTGCTTAAACATAAATCCTCATATGTGTGTGTAACTTTCATATATGCTTAGAATTTCTCAATTTTAAGATTTATATCTAATAATAGTGATGAATAGGATAAAATATGGAGTGAAAAAATAATAAAAATATGGTTTCCTTATTATTCTCGAATTATTTATAGGTTCAATTCCTAGACATCATTATAACAACTATTAGAGGTTTTAGACACAATAGCTTAACATAACAACATTAACTATAAACAAAATATAGAGGTATTGTATATACCAAATTTTGTAATTTTGCAAAGGACATATTTATAAAAAGTATGTTTTATAAAAAAAATTAATTTCTTTAATATGTTCCTTATTCACTAGATTATGTTTATTTCATTTAATAAACTATAGAAATAAAATAACCTTCTTCCTTTAAAAAAAAAAAATCAAATTTCAAAATTAGTTTGGTATGAGAATTGAACTCATGACCCCTCCTTTAATAGATAAGAGTGTCCCTTCATTATCCTATGGTAAGTGTAATAATTATCAATCATCCCCTAAATTACATAATCATCAAATAATGTAATAATAAATATCTAACAATATGATATTAAGAGCCATGCTATAGAAAAAATATGGTATGATCTATTTAAAAGTGATATCTTAGTATCAAAACTAATCAACCATTTAATTTGAATAGAATAAAGACATTTTCAAACATTCTAAATAAATTGTTAATAATATCAGTGATCCCATGAGCATACTCTAAATTACAAGCCTTGCCTCTAACCACTAAATGTATTTTCCCCAGTTGAAATATTTTCTTAATGGATTCTATGCTACAAGAAATATAATAATAAGTGGTTTGTTAAGAGATCCATTCATAGTCATCAAATCCTATATCCAATGGTACATTTGACATATTCTCTAAAGAATAATAGAGTACACATATTATAAATGCTAAACATCACACATAATTACCTCAATTGGTATAAATATTTCTTTCCACAGAGGTATCACATACTCAAACATTCTATATTGTATATTAATGTAGCATAACCATTATCATGAATAAGTATTTTTCTATAAAAATACTTCTAGAAGTGAATTTTGAACATAGTATCTGCTATAATAGAGGATAAAATTTTGGATTTTATATTCTTATTCTGTATTTGATTCAAATACTTATTTGAATCATTCAAATGTGACAATAATTCATATGTAATTTATATTCTTATGTGTGGTAGTTTTTCTTACTCAATTTAAGAATTTCTAATAAAAAAACCAAATACACACACACACACACATATATATATATAGAGAGAGAGATACAATACTCCCTAAAATTCTTATATATATATATATATAAATAAGATTTTCTCTATCATTGTTTGATTTCTTTCTAATGTTATAGTAACTAGATGTATTATTGTTTGGTTGCTTGATGATAGAAATCTAAGTGTAGAATTCTAGGGTGAACTCAGAGGTGATCTAAGGGACTTAAGAACCCCTTAGGGTGAACATAGGTAACCTAAGGGAATTGATAACCCCTCAAGGTGAACACAGGAGACCTAAGGGAATTGAGACCCCCTTAGGGAGATAAAGGACTATGTTGTGAAGAGATTACATTTGAGTTAAGATAGCTCATAATGGAGATGAGATAGATAGATTAACTCACAATACTTGTAGCATACCTACACATAATAATTTGTGCATGGTATGGATATTTGTGTATACCTTTGATGGACTAAGGGTGATAGGTCTAGCTCATCAAGAATGATGGGATAGATGGACTTATATGCAGTAACACATGTTACGCCTACACAGATAAACTTGTGATAGGATACTTCATGAGATGTAGCTTCCAGGAAAATTTAGGTGATTGAAACTTTAGGTTTATACTAGTTGCATTAGGATTTCATGAAGGGTTCATGTATCCCTCTCCTTAGTAAAAAAAAAAACTTTTCTATTTTTGTATTTTTTTGTTTATGTGTTTTTGGGTCGTTACAGTGTTATATGTTCTAGGATTAACTACAAATCATATTTCAGTCTCTCAACTTATGGATCAAAATTTGCCAGTAGAATTCATTGTTAAAGAAAATAAACAATGTCATATTATTAAGCAAGAAAAAATGATAGCTTTAGGATCTTGTAAGGACAATTTTTTTATTCTAGATATAACAATAAACGTGGCTATTTTAGCAATAATACCTGAAACTAAAGAAATTTGGCATAAAATATTAGGTCATACAAGTGCATCATCATTGAATGAAACTCCAAAATATCAAATGGTAGAAGGATTACCAAAGCACGCTTGGGAATCTACAGTTTACCTAGAACATATAGTATGAAAACAACGTAGAATACCTTTTGAGCTTCAGAAAAATCAAACTCAAAAACCATTAGAACTACTATATATAGATTTATGTGGTCCAATGAATGTTACTAGTATTGGAGGAAAAACATTTTCAACTATTTATTGATGATTATTCTAGAAAAATGTGGGTATACTTTATCAAATCCAAATCTGAAGCATTTAGTTATTTTAGAAAATTTGAACTTCTAGTTTAAAAATAATTATAAAATATTATA
Source organism: Wollemia nobilis (assembly GCA_028583015.1). Lineage (NCBI taxonomy): Eukaryota > Viridiplantae > Streptophyta > Pinopsida > Araucariales > Araucariaceae > Wollemia > Wollemia nobilis. The sequence continues at coordinate 4,399,110 of JAQPPZ010017107.1, read as the reverse complement.
ATAAATCTCCGCTCATATAGAGAAGATGATTTTTTGTTAAAATAATTCAATATATTCTTAGAATAGAATGGAATAAAAAGGAAACCCACTATAGCATATTCACCTAAAAAAAATGGTATTGTAGAAAGAAGGAATAGATCTATCATGGAAATGGTTATATGCATGTTAAAATAAGTATATCTTAATCATTAATATTGGGTAGAAGTAGTTAAAAATCTGTATATTTACAAAAGAGGTTGCCTAAAGAATACTCAAGAATGTTATACCATAAGAAGTATGGTCAGGAAGGAAACCAAGTGTAAAACGGGTAAGAGTGTTTGGATGTAGATCATATATGAATATTCCAAAACAAAAAGGAGAAAATTAGATTATAAAATAATGTGTGGTATATTTCTTACTTATAATGTTGAATCTACAAGATATAGAATAATTGATGCAACCAAAATATATATAAGCAAAGATGTAATGTTTGATAAAAACCTTAAAAGCTACTATAAAGGAATAAAAATTTGATTTATATATTGTTCTAAATTTTTTAGAAGAAAAATCATGAGATGAAGATGCAGAATCTCAAGATGAACAAAATGAAAATAAAAATATTCCTATAAATTTATATATAAAGGAACCTATATGGCTTAGAAATACACTTAGAGACTCAAATCTAGAGCAAATTTTGGATCTTACTACTACAAGTCCTCAATATCATAGTCTTACTAGAATGAACAGAGGATTATTAAGTTCTATGGTAGAACCCACATCTACATTTCAAGCATTAAATCATCCAAAATGGAAGGCAACTATAGAAATAGATTGTACATAATTATGGAAAAATAAAACATGGAATTTAGTTGAGATACCTCTAGGAAAGAAAATAGTTGGTTGTAAATGGGTTTATAAGGTCAAATACAAAGCATATGGTTCACTTGACAAATAAAAGACTCAATTAGTAGCAAAAGGGTATACACAAACAAAAGAAATTGATTATGAATAAAATTTTATACTGACAACAAGGATGACTACTATTATAACTATTTGGACTCTAGCAACACGCCATGGATGGAAACTTCATCAAATGGATGTAAAAAGTATCTTTATTAATGTTGATATTGAAGAAGAAGTTTATATGTCACAATCAAAGATATTTGTAATTAAGATATAAGAACACAAAGTCTATAAGTTAAAAAAATATTTTATGGTCTAAAGCAAGCCTTGAGAGCATTGTATATAAAGATAAATAAGTATTTACTACAACACAACTTTAAGAGAAGCTTATCAGATCCAAATATCTACATAAAAATGGTTGGAAATTATATAATAATGCTTATAATGTATGTTGATGATATAGTAATTACAAAAAGTTCAAAAGGCTTAATAAATGAAGTCAAAAGGAATATTGAAAAGGATTATGAAATGACTGATTTAGGATATATGCATTATTGTATTGGTTTAAAAATCAATCAAAATAAAGATAATATTACAATAACACAAACAAAGTATGAAAAATATTTACTTGAGAAATATAAAATGAATAAATGTAAGACCAAGGACTAAAACTATCTAGATATGATGAAACTTCCTTTGTTTCAGCAACAACCTGCCATCAATTGATTGGAAGACTTATATATTTGAAAAATATATTATCAAATATAGCTTTTGTTATAAATTATCTCTTAAGGTTTATGCAAGAACCTAGAGAAAGTCATTGGAAAACTACAAAAGTAATATTTCAATATATCAACAAGACTACATATTATGGGCTTACATATAAAAAGGATGATAAGAATTTTTGTCTACAAGGATACTCAAATTATGTTGGATCTATAGATTGTACAAAATCAACCTTAGGATATATTTTTAATCTTGGTTCATGGATAATATCATGGTACAATAAAAAACAACATGCAATAACACTTTCATCTACAAATGCACAATATCATGCAAAAAAGTATGTAGTCTATGAAGCATTATATTTATAGTAGATACTATCAGATATAAGAATCAGATGAATTCCAACAATAATAAATTGTGATAATCAAGTAGTATCAAATATAATAAAAAATACATTCATACATAAAAGGACCAAACATATTGAAGTTGAATATCATTTTATCAAAGATCATTTTTAGATTCATCATATCAAGTTAAAAAATATTGCTATAGAAGAATAGATTACATATATTTTTATGAAAGCTTTGGGTCAAAACAATTTTTATATATTTAGAAATCATCTATGTTGATCAAGATATATTTACATCAAATAATGTAATATAGGGGGGTGCTAGAGTATATTACATTATTTGATATATCAGAAGATCAAGATCTCCTTACACATGTATCAAATAAGAAGATCAAAGGTCATTTTGTAAAGTTATATTATGAACACAAAGCCCTATGTTTTAGTAAGTTGATCATTGTTGGTCAAATATCTACATAAAATACAAAATATGTGTTTGTGCACCCTGGAAACGGCCAACATTTAAATCTAAAAGGAGAGAAATGTCCTTTAGGCCAATATCCAAAGAAGGTTGGCTCCCTTACTAATCCTACACTAGTTTTTAAGTTTAGAGTTGCAAGAAATAAATAAAAATAACTGAAAGAAATGGGAAATATACCCACGGGCTTGAAGATGTAGGATTTGGAATAGACTAATAGTAGGAATTCAAATCAAGAGTTATAGTAGCATAGAACATACATAAGGTAAATAATCCACTTACCATTTCATGGAGATAACTTCCAGAGTTGCATTTCAGTACTCGCTCCCTCACCAGCAGTGTTTAAATACAGATGTAAAATTTAAACTTAGTAGATAACATACATGAATATAAAATAGAAATTATTAAATTAGAAAGAAATTAGACACAAAAATCATTTACAGAATCAAAAGCCAGATCCCTTCTATTTACGTAGAAAACCTGAAGTATTTTTCTGCAGAGTATATATCCTCTCTAGTTACACAATAATGCTTAGTATTTATAGATATTATCACTTATTTTATTTAATAAAATTGAGGATAAAATGTCCATGGATCAGGAACCTACGAGAGGAATTTCCTCATTGAAAACTCTTCTTTGATGACAGTGATCCAACTTTTATGGGAAAGTGGTGGAGAACAGATCTTGCACAAGACAGAAAACCAACAAAACAAGAGACAACAATTTCTCATTCAATACTTCGGAAGAATTTTACAAGAATATACAGCCAAACTGTCATTTGCCAACCCCCTCTCATTACAATCCATGGGTTTTTATCGAGGTCCCGATCGTCTGTGCTTTCAAACTTCCCACGATCTACAATTACCACTTGGGACAATTCTGGAAAGTTGCATTGATGAGACTCTAGGTGAGGTGCTCGACTGGCTACCATATCCAAAAGAATCTTCTTCTCGATCTACTGCTTGCTGTTAGTTGCTTTAAACTAGTCTTCCAGATATCCTGTGTGAGTTACCAACATGCCCATTGAAATCCTTCTTTGGAACTGCTGCTTCACTGCCGCTAACTTGCCGCGCACGAAGGGCCGCCTTTAAGAAATATGAGAGTGCGTGTTTTCCTATTTGGTCACAATATCGCGACATGTCGCGATATCATATCACGAAATTTCCTCTGTCAAGCCTTCTCTCTCCGTTTTGGCCGCGATATCACGACTTGTCGTGATATCGCGACATTTTTGTCTATCGACCTCCATTCTCCTGCTTTGGTCGCGAAATCATGACATGTCTCGATTTCGCGACCATTTGTCTTCCGCGCCTTGCCTTCCCTACTTTGGTCACGATTTCATGATGTGTCACGAAATCGCGACCTTTGTTCCTCCGCGCCTTTGTTCTCCGGCTTTGGTCACGATTTTGTGACCTTTTGTCTCCACGCCTTTGTTTCCCCTGTGGTGGTCACGATTTCATGACCTTTGGTCTCCATGCATTTATTTCCCCTGCGATGGTTGCAATTTCACGACCTTTGGTCTTCGCGCCTTTGTTTTCCCTGTGGTGGTCACAATTTCATGACCTTGTGTTCGCTGCTCCCCTATCTTCCATTTTTGTTCACGATATCGCGACACTTTTTGTGTCGCGATATCGCGACACATATTTTTCTTGCAACACTTAGAAAAAAAATAACAACAAAAAGTTTGGTTGATGCTCGATTGCTTTGCTGCCCTCGGATGCTCCTACATCAGACACCCGGGGTGGATTGAGAAGTGATCCTCACTTTTGATCTTTGGGAGGAAGACCCAAGTGGTCAACCTCTGTCTTCGACACCCAAGTTGCATCTTCTACCGGTCTGCCCTTCCACTTGATCAAATATTCAGAATACTGTTTGTTCCTTGTGCTTCTGCCTTCACGCGTATCTAATATTTCTTCGATCTCTTCTGTGGTCGGGTTAGACTTTGGAATGCTCCATAATTTTGTACTTGGTGCCTCTGTATTGTTTCCCTCATGGTATTCCACTAAATCTGATATGTTAAAAACAGGTGAAATGTCAAGCCCACTTGGCAATTCCACTTCATATGCATTGCCTGAATCCTGTTTTTCCAGTATTCTACATGTCCCAAACTTCTTCATCTTCAACTTGTTATAATTTTTCGCTGGAAATATTTCTTTTTTGAGATGGACCATGACTTCATCCCCCACTTCGAACTATTTGAACCACCGCTTTTGGTCTGCTCTTGCTTTATACTGAGTATTCAATTTTGTAATTTGTTTCTTCACTTCTTCATGCAGGCTTTTCATCTGTTTCGCGAATTCCTCAGCCTCTGCAGTGCACTTTTCTCCTTTATCTAATTTTCTTAGCTTAGAAACATTTCTCGGACTGTTTCCATATATGATTTGGAATGGATATTTTTTTGTACTCTTATTGATAGAATTTTTGTATGCAAATTCTGCCTACGGCAAAACTAAACCCCATCCCTTGGGTTTATCTGCTATCAAGCATCTTAATAAATTACCCAGACTTCTATTTACCACCTTTGTCTATCCATCAGTTTGTGGGTGGTATGCGAAACTGAACTTTAGATCTGTCTTCAACTTCTTCCACAATGTTCTCCAAAAATACCCAACAAACTTTGTATCTCCGTCAGAAACTATGCTTCTTGGTAGACCGTGAAGTTGTACCACTTCTTTGAAAAATAACCCTGCAATGTGAACTGCATCACTTGTTTTCTGGCAGGGAATAAAATGTGCCATCTTGGAGAATCTGTCAACCACCACAAATACAGAGTCATTTCCCCTCTTTGTTCTGGGCAATCCAAGAATAAAATCCATGCTGATGTCCTCCCATGGCATCTCAGGTACAGGTAACGACTGGTATAATCCTATGTTCTGCCTCATGCCTTTTGCCATTTGGAATATTCTGCAACTTTGCACAAACTTTTCACATCTTGCTGAAGTTGCAGCTAGTAGTAATTTTCATTCACCAGGGCAATGGTCTTATCCCGATCAAAATGCCCAGCCAGTCCTCTGTTGTGCTTTTCCTTGATTAAGTTCTCCCGCATGGAGATCCTTGGAATGTATAATTTACTTCCCTTGAATAGCATTTTGTCTTGGATTAGGAAATCTAACCATTTTTTCCTGTCCACAGTAACAGGTGCCAAGCAAGTCGTCCAGGCTCCTGCAAAATCAGGATCTTCAGGATAAATACCCTTCAGTTCTTCGAATCCTACCACTTCCACTATCATTTCAATCAGCAGATTCTACCTTCTACTTAAGGCATCTGCAACTCTATTTGATTTCTCGCTTTTGTGCTTTAACACAAAGGTATAGCTTTGGAGAAACTCAACCCACTTCATGTGCCTCTGATTCAGTTTTGTTTGGCTGTTGATGTACTGCAATGCCTGATGATCCATAAATAGAACAAACTCTTTTGGCAACAAATAATGCCTCCAATTCTTTAGAGCCTGAACTATAGCATAAAATTCTTGGTCATAAACTAAATACTTTTTCCGAGCATCATTGAGATTTTCACTCAAATAAGCAACAGGTCTGCCTTCTTGACTCGGTACAACCCCTATTACACTGCCACTGGCATCACAGTCTACTTGAAATACTTTGTTAAAGTCTGGGAGTGCCAAAATAGACTGTTATGTGACCTTTTTCTTTAATGCATCAAAGCTCCTTTCAGCCCCTAAGGTCCACTTGAATTCTTTCTTATCCCCTCTCATTATTTCTGTGAGGGGTGCACAAATGCTGCTGAAGTTTCTTATGAACTTTTTGTAAAAGCTGGCTAGACCATGAAATGATATTACCTCTATTGTGCTTCTTGGGATAGGCCATTCGATGATAGCTCTCACCTTCTCTGGGTCCATTTTCAGACCTTCTACTGAGATTACAAATCCTAGGTATACTAACTCTTTCTTGACAAAATTACACTTTTTTAGATTTATTAATAACTGCTCCTCCCGCAGCTTTTCAAAAACTCTCCTGATGTGCATCAGGTGTTCCTCCAGGGTTCTGCTGAATATTAATATATCATCTAAATAAACAATGACAAATTTTCCTAAAAACTCTTTCAGTACCTCATTCATCAGCCGCATGAAGGTACTTGGTGCATTGGATAGTCCAAATGGCATGACCAACCACTCATACAAGCCCTCTCTTGTCTTGAAGGCTGTCTTCCACTCATCTCCTTCCCTAACACGGATCTGGTGGTAACCACTCTTGAGGTCAATTTTGGTGAAGTACTTGGCTCCACTCAAACAGTCCATTATGTCATCCATCCTTGGTAGTGGAAATCTATATTTTATTGTGATCTTGTTGATGGCTCGAGAGTCTGTGCACATTCTCCACTCTCCATCCTTCTTGGGTGCTAGTACTATAGGTACTGCACATGGGCTAAGACTCTCCCTAATCAATTCCTTCTCCAGCAACTCCTGGACCTGCCTATTTAGTTCTTCAGTTTCTACAGGTGTCATTCTATGTGTAGCTTTATTGGGCAAGCTTGACCCTGGCACCAAATCAATATGGTGACTGATTTTTCTTACTGGGGGTAAACCCTCAAGCACATTATCAGATATGATATCTGGAAATTCCTTCAATAGATCTTGGAATTTTGCTGGGGCATCTTTGCATTTTGTATCCTTGACTCTAGGAATTAATGCATAACACATATGTTCATGCTTTAAATCATCTAAGAATTTTCTTCCGTCAACTAGGCAAATTCTTGCACTGCCATATACATTTTCTTCCACCTCCTTCAGGGGTTTAAACTTATGACACATTCCATTCTTGGTCACAGAATAGGTGTTGGCTCGGCCATCATGAACTGCACACCTATCAAACTGCCATGGCCTTCCCAGCAGCAAGTGGCACGCATCCATGGGCAGAATGTCGCACAAAACCTCATCACGGTAATTTCCAATACTAAATTTTAGGAGGCACTGTTCATTGACCAAAACCTCATGGTCTTTCTGCAACCACGTGATCCGATATGGATGCGGGTGTTTCTTTCTCTCCAGTTGTAGCTTTGTAACTATTCCCTCTAAAACTAGGTTATCTGTGCTACCGTTGTCAATGATAATGTTGCAAATCTTACCCGCACATTTACACCTTGTGTAGAATAAGCTTTTCCTTTGATCTGTAGCTCCCTCTTCATTCAGTAGGACTCTCCTTGCAATCATTACTTCTCCTCTCTCAGCTTCTTCAGAATGCTCAGACCCAGCATCTTCATCAGCGACTGCTACTCTGGCATTTCCTTTCGGCCTCCGATTATTTCTTTCTCATTAATGTGGGCACTCATATTGGTGATGTCCCTCTTCCCCACACTGGAAGCAAGTTCCACATAATCTTCCTCTTCCCTGGCCACGTCTAGCTCTGCCTCTTCCCCCTCGGTAACTATTATTTTGATTACGAGGGTGGTCTATATTTTCTCTCCTTTGTTCTTGATTGCTGCTACCTTCTCCATTTTTTTGAGAATCTTCATTTCTCCTTCCACTGTTCCTTCCGTCGGTTCTTCCACCATGAAATCTTCCTCTTTGCTTGTTTTCAAACCTCTTATTGAGCTTTTCTTCAATGTTTAAGGCAAATTGGTAAGCGTCCTCTATGGTGGTCATCCGGACTAGACTTAATTCTTCCTGAATACTTGCTCGTAACCCATTAATGTAACGGGCTACCTTCTCCTTGTTGGCCTCTGAGTGGCCTATTCTAATCATTTTTTTATGAAATTCTTTTGTGTATTCTTTCACAGACTTGCTTGATTGCCTCAATCCTTGCATTTTATTTAGCAGGTCTAACTCATAATCACCAGGGATGAACAACCTCTTTAGCTTTTCTGCCATTCGTTCCCACTTAGTTATTCTCTCTTTCCCTCTTTTATTTTGCTCCAACTGCACTCCCTTCCACCAAATGCTAGCATGACATTTCAGTTTGGTCTTTGCGAATCTGACCCTATCAGGGTCCTCAACCTCTTCGTACTCAAAGTACTCTTCTAGATCATTGATCCAGTCGATCAATTCCTCTGGATCAAGGTTCCCGAAATATGTGGAAACCTCCATCTTCGGCCTCTTCCCAATTTGGGATATGGCTTTGTATAGTCTGGCCTGAGAAGGATCTACTGCTTCTTCTTCTTCCTCAGGTTGGTCTTCTTCTTCATCATCTTCCTCTTCACTACCTTTGTCTCTTCTTGGATCCAATATTCTACGCATTTCTTCTTACAGGGACTGCATTTGTCGCTGCAAAGCTCGAACATCTTTCGCTGCTACCATGCCTCTCCCACCAACAGGGTTTCTCCTTGGAGGCATTCTGCTCACCCAATTCCAAGCCCTTCCATAGATCCTGGTGTAACTGCCTCTCCTCCGGCGATTTGCTACACACTCAGGAACTACTGGCTCTGATACCACTTGGTGGAGAACAGATCTTGCATAAGACAAAAAACCAACAAACAAAGAGACAACAATTTCTCATTCAATACTTCAAAAGAATTTTATAAGAATATACAGCCAAACTGCCATTTGCCAACCCCCTCTCATTATAATCCATGGGTTTTTATCGAGGTCCCGATCCTCTGTTCTTTCAAACTTCCCACGATCTACAATTGCCACTTGGGACAATTCTGGAAAGTTGCATTGATGAGACTCTAGGTGAGGTGTGCAACTGGCTGCCATATCCAACAAAATCTTCTTCTCAATTTGTTGCTTACTGTTAGTTGCTTTAAACATGACTTCCAGATATCTTGCGCGAGTGGCCAACATGCCCGTTGAAATCCTTCTTTGGAACTGCTGCTTCACTGTCGCTAACTTGCCGTGCACGAAGGGCCACCTTTAAGAAAGTTGGGAGTGTGTGTTTTCCTGTTTGGTCGTGATATCACGACATGTTGCGATATCATGACCATTTTCTTCCTGTGCTTTCTCTCTCCTGCTCTCGTCGTGATATCACGACATGTCGCGATATCGCGACATTTCCTCCGTCAAGCCTTCTCTCTCCGTTTTGGCCACGATATCACGACCTGTCGCGATATCGCATCATTTTTGTCTGTCGGCCTCCATTCTCCTGCTTTGGTCATGAAATCGTGACATGTCGTGATTTCGCGACCATTTGTCTTTCACGCCTTGCCTTCCCTTCTTTGGTCATGATTTCACGACGTGTCAGGAAATCGCGACCTTTGTTCCTCCGCGCCTTTGTTCTCCAGCTTTGGTCATGATTTCGTGACCTTTGGTCTCCATGCCTTTGTTTCCCCTGTGATGGTCACGATTTCGCGACATGTCATTAAATCGTGACATGTCACGATTTCATGACCTTTGGTCTCCGCGCCTTTGTTTCCCCTGTGGTGGTCGCGATTTCGCGACATGTCACGAAATCGTGACATGTCGTGATTTCGCAACCTTTGGTCTCCACGCCTTTGTTTTCCCTACGGTGGTCATGATTTCGCGACCTTGTGTCCGCTGCTCCCCTATCTTCCATTTTTGGTCGCGATATCGCGACACATATTTTTCTTGCAAAACTTATAAAAAAAATGACATTGCAACACTTAAAAAAAAAAATAACAACAAAAAGTTTGGTTGATGCTCGATTGCTTTGCTGCCCTCGGATGCTCCTGCATCAGAAAGACATTGAATGGTTGATCAACTTGAGTACAAGTGCATTGTAACACACTAAATATGGAGGAAAATAGGGGAATTCATCATTGAATTTTGGCCATATTTGTGCTTTTGAAACCTGCATTTGCCTAGAAAATCCTATGAATATTAAAATTATTTCAAAAATAGGTAAAATTGGTAGGTGGCACCTTTGGAAATTATGAAAATCATCCTTTGGAATCTAATATTGCACCCTTCTAGCATAAAATATGGGAACATAATTCCTTTAGAAATAATTATTAAATTCTCACCATTATCAAGGCTAGGTGCTTTCGAAAGCCCTCGTGGATGCTTGAAAATATCTTCGTCCAAAAACACCACAATACCTCTTCCTGGAAAAAATTCAGGTGAAACATCCTATACCTATTTTCATTATATTTCATGCTATAAAATTCATCTTCATTGCATCATTCAAGATCTATCCATTCATTTTCTTATTTGAATCACTAGAGCCCATACACGCACTTTGAAAATAACTATAATTTGGTTCTACCCTTCAGGGAAAATTATAATGAATATCACCCCCATTTTGAAATTGAACTAACCTTTAATTTGTAAGAATATTGGTACCTTGTCATCCCTTCATTTTACTCCAAAAGTAACAAAAATTATTTTGTACGTATTTTTGAATTTATACTTTAGCACCTTAAAAACCCTGTTGATTATCCTTCTCTAGAATTGCCATTGCGCACTTCTATTCAAAACATACATTCACCCCAAGGTGACATTTAGGGAGACTCTTTTTAAAAACTAATTTTAATTTTCTCACATGTAGGAGCCACAACTTGCATTTGAACAACCTTGTAATATGCTTTCACCCTGATGAGAGATGCAAGGGGGTTTCGCCTCTCATCGGGGGTGAAATCCCCTTTGAATTTTCAACTGTACTATCATGCTCTTTGAAATATATTCACCCCAAAGAGGGTCGAATGGAGCTTTCACCATTCCTTTGGGGCTAGTGTACCTTTTACCTATCTTTATTTCAAATCGGGAATCACCTTAAGCCATTTCATCTTGCACTTATAGTTTCACCCCGGAGAGGGGCAATAAAGAGTCTTACCTATCTCTCGAGGTGAACACATATTTAACTATTCCACCTAATTATTGTGTGTATTTCCACCAATTTAAAAATATATTTGTACTAATTTGGAGTGGTCTCACAAATCCTTCTTCCATTTTTAGAATAGCGTTTGACCCCAAGGGAGGACGATGGTACTTTTCACTTCTTCTTTGGGGTAATAATGCTTACATCCTAAAATAAAACATCATGATCATCGTTAAAAGTGTTTTGTTATGCTTTCACAGGCACTTTCAAATGATATTCGTCCCAAGGTGAGGTGAATAGTGTTGTCACCCTATCTTTGGGGTGAACATACTTCAATCCTATGTTTTGATATTTAATAGCTGGCCCACTAAGAACCTATGCTTGGAGATGTGATTTCATCTCAAGGAGGGGTGACAAATATTTTTTCCTCTAACTTGGGGTGAAAGCACAATAATTTAAAATTTTATGTGTCGTAATTCCTTCATAGTAACTTAGATAGTTTTTCAAAATAAATACCTCCACCCATATTGCATCCTCGCCTTGCCTTCCTCATAGTAGGATGATTTTTACCTCAATAGGGAATGAAATTATTCTTAGATTTTTTAACTGGATCTTCACCACATGCCTCGAATTTATTGTACTCTTTTTATGATATTGTAGACACCAAAACAACACCAATTTGATTATGTGACGACAAGCGCTGATCGCATTGACACACACAACCCCTAGGGCAGCCCCCAGAGGTTAAACAGTGGTCCTAACCACTTCCAAAAGCATTTTTAGAGGTCAGAGGTCAATTTGGCACTTTTTTAACACCTTGCTCTCTGCTCGTCCCACCCAAGGACGAATAGCAGCATTCACCCCAGGGTGAGGCGAATAGCAAGTTTGACTGGCAAAAAGTCAAACCTTGGTAACTCTGCCAGTTAACTAAGGCTTCAGGTCATGCAATTGCGAGGAATAGCTTTTATTCAAGAAGAGAGACTTCAGTGATGATTGTCTTTATTTTAGAAACCTCATGCAAGGAGATTCTAAATCAGGGAACTAGCTTTTCTCTGAAAATAAGACAGTTAACTCAAGTGGCACCATCGTATGCGCAATTCAAACAAGGAGACCCTAAGGTCTACAAATTGGTGAGTTTTCTCACCCAAAAAATATACAGATAAGGAGAATTTGAGCAATGAAGTGCTGCAAATTTACATACCTACTTGTGATTTGTGCTTTTACATCCTTAATCTCTCATTTGAAAGGGAGGTTATTGGGTGACTATTGGAAGCACGAATTTGGACCCAAAACCTGATTTTTGGCCACAAATATCCACAAAATTTGTCAAAAACACCCCATAATCAGTTTTGGACCCATCCCAAGTGGATTGGTGCCGAAACAGTGTCCCAAACGATGGGCATCCTGCCCCCGGGTGCTCCCCAAACTGTCACAGTTCTATTTGCCCCACCTTGGGACAATTAGAAATCTATGATATATTTATTTGGTTTTTATTTTTAATTTGATTCTAGATATGTTAAATAGGTTACAGTTTAAATTTCATTTCATTCTTAGCAATTTTGACCAGGTTTTTGTCATTTCCCGCCTTCACTAACTTGCAGATGGTACCAAAAAAATCTTGGTCCTAGAGGAAAAATTGGAGAAATCAGACCATCTGGGTCTTCCAAAAATACCCCCAATTATCCAACCCCAACTTTTCAAGTCATTTGGAGCTTCCTAAGAAGGACATTGAAGAGGTTGCTTTCTGACAAGTTCTTGCAGGCCTATTCGTCCCACCCTGGAGTGAATACAAATTTGTGAGGAATTTCCAGAATGTTCTTTTTGTAGTGGTCTTATGTTAACATATTTATGATAATTTTAAAATTTCAGGTCGATTCGAAGTCATTTCATTATCATTTTAATATTTTCATCCATTTACTGACAGTAGGCCTTGGGAAATACATGTTTCATTCTGTCTGTAGGTGCTACTAATATTTTATATTTCTTTGAACACAGGTTTCTAACAACAGAGGAGTAGGAAAGAGCAAAGAATCACATACACAAGTGGTGGTGACATTTTGGTTCACCCATCTTACATGTGGGCACGCGGAAGAAGGATTGTTATCCATGGATGTTGTGACAAGAAACATATTTGATGCTCCTATCCCCTAAAAAGGAAGGAGACGTATTGTAACACACTTTAAAAAGCATATCAATAAAGAGATTACCATATTTAATATTGCTTTTATCTTGTGTCAATTTGTATATGTTCTTTCTTGTCCTTTCTTGTGGCATATTCCTTTTTGTTTTCGTATCCTCATGCTTTCAATGGCGATCACGATGGGACTTCTGTCCCTTGATTTTTAAGATTAAATTTCTGATTAAAGTTGCTTGTTCTTTTGCTTACAGGTACCAAGTTTTCCAAAACTGGACTATTTCAGAGTAGAAATTCAGAGACATCTGACTTGGGCAGAGAAGAGGTAGAGGTCTTAAACACCTTTTGTCAATTTTTTGCTTTATATTCTCTGGTTATTTGCTTGCATAGGAGAGTTCGAATGCTTGCGTGCTTCATTTATGCAACTTAAAAGGAACCCCACACACCATGTGGTAACTAAAACAACAAGGAGTTGGTTGTAAAGCCCCAACCCTTGAGCAAGACCAGAGGTGGATTCCATCATCACTTTGGCTTGAGATATTTCATATATTACCCCGATCGCGACTGTTGCTAGACGTAAATCCTGATGAAAGCTGACAAAGTGTGGCGGGGGTGATTCCTAGCACATGAGGATAAGTCTTCTATGGTAGGTTTCATAAACAGAGTGATCCCCCTTCAGTACCGCCTATGTTCCACGTACCATCTGCTCTCACGTAATAGTTTCCCTCACGTAAGGGCGGGTATATAAAGAGGTTGGTATATCGGTCTAGCAACGGTATATCGAAGGGATGACCATTTTTTGGGAGTCATAAGAGCCCTCATTTTGCATTTAAATGTTCTTTCAAAATTCTTTCACAAAAACATCAAAATACAGTAAAACTAGATTTTAGGGCACACTTTTAAATCTTTAAGCGACATAACCACTACATTGATTGTGTGTTTCCTTTCTATTTAAGTGTAGCATAAAAAAAAATTCTAAAAGAGATAAAAATCTACTCGTCTTTAGGAGCACATCACCATGGTGTTCACTCATAGCCGAGCCCAATCATGGGCAAGTGTTGTAGAAAGTGCACCAAGGGGGACAAGTTGCCTTCGATATAGTCTTGAGGACCTGGTCATCCCGTCTTGGCGGCCTGACACACAAGAGAGTCCACATCATGCAATAATAGAACAAGACTATAGAGGCACCTCTTTGAGGGGCACCCCTACTCAGCATAGGTCCTTCCAAGAAGAGAACCTACACATAGCACTTAATATAGACAGGAGACCTCCATTAGAAGCCCGTTATGGGTGGCCTAGTGATGAAGTGCTAGAGAAATAGAGGTTCCAGATAGAGGGGCCACAAGATTTTGTCATCCCTCCTCTACCCCGCATTACTATTAGAAACACTAGATAGTGTCCAGAGTATCAAGCTTTCCAGACAGGGCAATAAAATTCTGCCCGCACCTTTTATGCATATGAAAGAGAGGACAAGGAAGATTACCACGTTCCTCAAGAGTAGTACACAGCATGGGAGAGATGTACCTCCATGCCTGCCATGTATCAAGATCACCCATTGAGGCTATAGCCTCAGGTTAATGCAGCTAACCTCGACAGAGGAAAACAGCCCATAGAGGTCTCAGATCACCACGATTGAGGTAGACAGATAGGAGAGGCATCTAGGATTCCTAAATAAGAGATGGTGGGACAAAGTGACTTGGCGTTTGCCAAACATACCACCCACAAAGCGCAAATAATGTAGCTTAGGCAAGATCAAGAATAGTTAGAGCATCTTTTTTAGCTTAACAAAGAGCGCATTCAACGTTAGACAGTCGAATTATTGCATAACAATGTTCCTACGAAGGTTCCAAACCCTCGCATGCACAAAGTAGAAGTGTATGAGAGGCATAACCCTTTGGTATGAGAGAGGTCTACGTGACCTTATCAAGTATTGCCTTTGAGACCTCCTAGACCTGAGCGGGAGGCCACTCCCCGAAACAATGATGGGAACCCTCCACGGGCACCTACCCATGTGAATAGGTCTTGGCCAACCACTCCTCAGGAAGCTTATGAGGAATATGAACAAGAAGAAGAGCAGGCTGAAATTCTCTATCAAGGTAGAGGGGGTGCTATCCAGCTACCTCTCAATAGGCCTCAAGTTCCTCGCAACCCACAATGGGAGAAAACTAAGGAGGAAGAAATTAAATCCTCTGATGTATATAAAGTGTTGTTAGAGTGCTTAGAGTCTATGGAGATCAAGACTTCTGGGCCCCAAAATCCCACTTTATGCCAACTCTATAGTCATCCTGTGCATCCGTCAGTGTCGGCACCTCCATACCCGAAACACTTTAAGCTACCCCAGTTGGCACTCTTTAGAGGGGAGGAGGACGCCCAAGAGCATGTGACTAGATTCCTGAGCCAATGCTTTGGTATTCAGTAGAATGATGCTTTGTTGTTAAGAACCTTTATAACCGCATTCACAGACTTTGCCTCGGATTTGTTCACCCAATTAACGAAACATAGCATCAGTAACTTTGATCAGCTAGTGGACCCGTTCCTCAAATGCTTCACCTTCAACACTAAGAAAAATGCATCATTGAGTGACCTAGCTAGCCTCAAGCAGTATGAGGAAGAGACCATGGTGGCATATGGGAACTGGTGGAGGATGTTGCTTTCGAAACTGCCTTACCTCCCTCCCATGTCAGATCTGACCCAAATGTTCTCAAAAATCTATTTGAGATCAATCTCCATGCTATTGCAGCTACAACAATATTCCAGTTTAGAGGAAGCTCTGGCGCAAGCCAGAGTCATTGAGGAGATTAAGATACAGTATGGCAAGATCGCCAAACCTAAGAAGAAAGAGTGGACAAAGAACACTAAACCAGGGACCATGCAACCGAAACCTACTGTGGTTAATCAGGTTCCCATCAATGTCCCTAATCCTGCACAAGCAACACAGCCTCAAAATGCTAACTATCAGGCGGTGCCTCCTAACAATTATGAGAGAAAAAACCAAAGGCAGGAGCAAAATCAGCAGCGTCACCCTAGGCGACAATTTACTCCTTACACAGATTCCAGGGATTCTTTTTTTGATCGCTTTTCAGCGATGAATTTGATCAACCTTCCAGAGATTCAAACTATAGATCCCAATGCACCAAAGCCTAAAGGGTATAGAGAAGACTTGTACTATAGGTTCCACAGGCATAAAGGACATGATCTTAATGCATGTTGGAAGTTCAAAGGTTTGGTACAAGATCTCATTGAAAATAAGACATTGGCGGTGGACAACCCCGTAGCACCAAACAACCAACATATGGGAGTATTCAGATACCCCTTGCCTGCCCATGAGGCACTAGAAAAACCCCTTCAAGTCAATGAGGTGCAACAGAATTGCCCTATGCAGGGATACGTGGGGATGATAAGCATAGTGACTAGGAACAAGAAGTACCCAGGAGCTACTCCCACGACAGCCACAAGAGAGGTTCCATCAACGTCACAAGCTCAACAACACCCTATGCAACTTCCCCCACCTAGACCAGTGGCCACGATTCGAACTAGACTTACCCAAAGTCTAAGGACCACATCGGCTAGGCTCTCCATATACGAGATAATTCAACAATCAGCACCCCATTGGGAGGCTCTAATGGAGATTTTAAAAGCAATCGAGCTATAGCCCCATGAAGAGAACTCTTTCAACAATTTTGTGGGGCATGTAAAACAATGTATAGAACTAGTCATCAACTTTAGAGAAGATGAATTAAAAATAGTGACCAGTGATGTGGCGGATCCACCCCTGCACGTTATCGCATGGGTCAACAAGATTCTATATAAGAGAGTGTTGGTGGACACTGGCTCATCCAGTAATATCATCACTACAGTAGCTCTGAATCATTTGAAGTTGCCAGCATCTCATACTATGGCCTCCACTTACACACTGCGATCATTCAATGATGCAATCTACTAGAT
Organism: Wollemia nobilis; assembly: GCA_028583015.1. NCBI lineage: Eukaryota > Viridiplantae > Streptophyta > Pinopsida > Araucariales > Araucariaceae > Wollemia > Wollemia nobilis. The sequence goes on along the minus strand of JAQPPZ010017107.1, from coordinate 4,381,933 downwards.
AGTTGACACAATTGTCCTACCTATCCAAGTGGGACAAAAGACCTTTCATACATTGTGCCATATCTTGGAAGGTGAGATGGCTTATAATATCTTGTTGGGCCGGCCTTGGATTAGGGACATGAAGTGTGTCCCTTCAATAGCTCATCATTGCCTAAAGTATACATTTGAAGGACAAGTGCATGTAGTCCCAATGGACTTGGAGCCTTTCAAATACTGCAATACAGTGCAATTCATGCCACAATCGACCCTGTCGTCAACACATTTGGATTTTCAATTGAATCCATCTCAACAGGGTCTGATTCCATAGGCATCTACAGTGATTAATCCATCGAGTCCTTAGTCGGGTCCATCTTATTTTTCCAGTCCTTCCACAATGATGCCACCTACGATGGCCACATCCAAGGACAAGGGAAAGAAACCCTTAGAAGAAGAACCACATCTAGTCTCAACCATCTCGACAGAAGATATGCCTAGTAGAATGGAAGTCGAGACGCCTAGTTCACCCCACATGGAGTGGACTCAGGAAGGACTCCCATTCATTTCCCCTCAACCACCAACGATCACCGTTGAAATGGCCAGCATGGGCCTAGGGGAGTATCTAGTGAGGAACATTATAGCAACACCCACACTTGAGTCCATGCAAGACATGGGGAGGCCTCGACTCCCCATCGAATCATTTGTTCCTTTAGGCTACCCACCCAATCAGACAAACTTTGTTTATGGGGGCCTGGATAATGGCATTGAGATTTGTATGCAAGAAGATGAAGATGAAGATCCCTTTGTGGAGGATGTCAACTCTCTATCCAACCCTGATTTTGCTTTCATATATCTAGGCCAATGCAATTGGCATGGATATGGGTTGGATAGGTATGAGCAAGGAGTGCGTGTTCTTTGCTAACCGAGATATCAAATGTCGTATGACAAGTCAAGAGTAGGGTTAAAACACCCCTTACCCCTAGACATCTTGGTGGAGAACATGCAAGGCCTAGGGATAGGCAACAAGGATGGGTTGGCATCAGGTCCATATGCCAATCCTAAAACAAACTATACATTGGGAGATTATCTCCCATTGCTAACAACCAACCTTGTTGACCATAACAACCCTTTCCCTTCGGTCGAACAAGGAGAAAATTCAAGGACTCACCCATAAGAGGGATATGGACAAGACCAAGAAGGGTCTTCAGAGGATGAGTCAGAGTACAAGGTAGCCCTTTGGGATCCTTTCGAGTCTGATAGCAATCATTTGCAATTATATCCCATGAATGATGATCAGGAAAGCTTCCTAACAATGTTCCCATTGGATGCTCCATTTGAGCACATGCCACCTCAAGAGAATCATGTCCCCCCATCGAGAGCGAAACAACCTCGATGGTACCACATTAATTTGCTTGAGCAAGATGAGCCTCATATGTCACAAGCAACCGTTGGAGTTAACAAAGGCTTTTGGATCTTCGACAGTGATTCGAAAGATGAAACTGAGATGACCTATCTCAACCACATGCGACAGATGCAACAACGATACCCTTTGGACATAGATGACATGTTTGAACATTTACACATAGGTCCAAGACATAGGTGGCATCTCAACCCGGTGTAGTTATAGCAATTACTACACCCGCCACTCCAGGTACATAGAGAGCATCTTCCACCTAGAGACCCTATCAAACCATCAGTGCCTAGGGTGGACCCTATCTTTGTCTCCATGCATAGGGCTGATCCATTTGTTCCAGTTCCCACAGAGCTAGATCCAGAGCACATATATTGTCTAGGATGTCCGATTTATAACACCCATGGTAATGGAGACCACAATCATTTCATCAACATGATCTCCATTGACCTAACTGCCACCATCCATGATCCAGCCGACCCAACATGGTCGTTTTATCTAGATCTAGATGCTATCGACTAGGATCGCGCTAACACACCACCATCCCCATCAGAGTACTGGCCTTGCGGAGGAATGTTCCATTTCACCCCAGGACAAACTCAGGATGTCTTCCATGCTGAAGAGGAACCTGATGTTCCAATCGATGATCTAAATTCAGTAAACGATATCCATTTGATCCCAACTCCACACCAGTTGGAGGACGGGTCCCACATGTCGATCGAGGAGACGACTGATGTAGACATCGGCTCAGATCCAGTGAATTTGCAAATCATCAAGCTGGGGGTAAGTTTATCCCCCGAAGAGAAAGCCGACTACATTGCCCTTCTCAAAGAGAAGAAGGAGGTTTTTGCATGGTCATACAAAGACATGTCAGGACTTGACCCACAACTAGTCACGCATAATATAACGCTTGATCCGAAAGTTAATCCAATAAAGAAAAAACTACGTAAGATGCACCCAACAGTGGCCTTAATGGTCAAAGATGAGTTACAAAAGATGTTGGATGCACAGTTTGTCATCTGCATGGATTATCCACCATGGTTGTCTAACATGGTTCCTGTAAAGAAGCCCAAAGGGAGGATTCGCATATGCACCAATTTTTGAGATCTAAACAAAGCGAGTCCTAAGGATGATTTTCCCTTGCCGAGCATCGATGCATTGGTAGATGCTACAGTGGGCCACAAAATTCTTTCCCTCATGGATGGTTTCTCAGGATAAAATAAAATTTGTATCAATCTTGAGGATCAACTAAAAATGGCATTCGCAATGCCTTGGGGGAAATTTTGCTATAAGGTCATGCCTTTTGGCCTTAAAAATGCTGGCGCCACCTACCAACATGCCATTACGTACATATTCCATGATTACATGCATAAAACTTTGGAGGATTACATGGATGATTTGTTGGCCAAATCTCTTTTACACCCAGATCATCTCGATGATTTAAGCAAGATCCTCAATCACCTCATGGAGCATAAGGTCAGACTAAACCCCAAGAAGTGCGTCTTTGGCATCACATCTGGAAAGCTCTTGGGTTACATAGTCTCTAAACGAGGAATTGAGGTAGACCCACACAAAGTCAAAGCAATCCTTGAAATGCTTCCTCTAACTACCATCAAGCAGCTCAGGAGTCTATAGGGAAAGGTCGCGTTGATCAAGCGCTTCATAGTGCAGTTATCTGACAAGTGCTGACCCATGAATAAATTATTGCATAAGGGGGTCACATTTCATTGGGATGACGAGTGCCAGTCAGCCTTTGATGACATTAAACAATACTTGGCTTCACCGCCAGTATTGGCACCACCTAGACCAGGAGTGTCATTCTATTTATACATCTCAGCTACTGAGGTGGCATTGGGCGCCATGCTATCCCAAAAAAATGAGCTACACAAAGAACATGCTACATACTATCTTAGCCGCACCCTGGTCAGTTATGAACTTAACTATGCATACGTTGAGAATCTTTGCTTGGCAGTGGTGTTTGCTACTAAAAAGTTATGCCATTACATGCTCAGCAATATGATGTATGTTGTGTCTAAGGAGAATCCATTGTGATACATGATGAGTTGTACTTATCATAGTAGCCGCACGGTGAAATGGATCATGTTGTTGACGGAGTTTGACATAGAATTCATTGGATAGAAATCCATAAAATTTCAAGTCATCACCGATCAATTGGCAGAGGATCCTCTTGAATACAATCAGCCTCTGATCGTAGAACTACCGAACGATGGGGTTTTTCATGTTTTCAAATCACCAGACTCTGATGAACCTGAGTCATAGGTTGACATGATCCTATTCTTTGATGGTTTTAATGTGAGCAAGGAGGTGGCATAGGAATTGTATTCTTCACTCCATAAGGGGCTCCAATGCCTCTGTCTTTTAAATTAGACTTCTCGTGCACCAACAACAATGCATAATATGAAGCCTTGCTCATAGGTCTTCAAACAACAATCACCATGAAAATTAAACATCTAAACATCTTTGGTGATTTTTTGTTAATTGTCAATCAAGTCAAGGGGATATTCCAATGTAGATGTCCTGTTCTACAGGCCTATAAAGACCTTATGGACAAATTCTTGGCACAACTTGAATGGTATGACATCGAGGCACTCCCTCGATCATCGAATCATTTTATGGATACTATGGCCTCCTTGGGGTCATTAATATCGCAAGACCCTTATAGTGAAATGACAACCATTCAGGTTAAAACATTATTGCAATCCACGATGGAGCGTGCAAGCTCTGACCTAACGCCAGGAATCCACCTAATCCAGATTGAACCATCTCTGGATAAGTTATTTCAAATCCATGATTGTCTGACTCAAGCCAATTGGGGGTCCTTGTTCTCCCCAACCCCTCTTAATAGCAACACAACGCTATTTTTACAAGTTCTTTCCCGCTCAACTTTTGCTAGGGATGGACTTCAAGAGGGATTGGTAATTCATACTATCCGAGTTTCTGAAAAGTGGGATTGGTACACACCCATTAGGGATTACCTCAAGCTAGGTAACCTCCCACTTGGATTGACACAAACCACGAAAAGATCATTTAAATAGAAAGCGGCTGAGCATGTCTTGTTAGGAGATGTTTTGTATCATCGGAGCTATGAAGGAATCCTCCTCTATTTCTTGGACCAGCAAGAGTCCGCTTGGGCGATCACCCAAGCACACAATGGTACATGTGGTGGCCACTTCAGCGGTATGGCCATCGCAAAGCGCATTCTTCACATGGGTTATTATTGGCCATCTTTAGAGTGATATTGTTGCGCATATGTGAAGAAGTGTGTGAAGTGTCAACACCATGCTAATTTGACACATGTACCTTCTCAGGCCTTGCAGCCAATCCAATCGGCTTGGCATTTTTCATAGTGGGGCTTCGACCTAATAGGAAATATCTCCCCTGTGTCGTCTGGTCATCACACATTCATCATAATGGCCACAGAGTATTTTACCAAGTGGGTGGAAGAAATTTTTCTAACCTCTATGAATGGATCCCGCATTGTGGAGTTTATTTTGCATAACATCATATGTCATTTTGGTATTCCATCCAAGATCCTTTCGGATAATGGGATGTCATTCAAGAACAAATATGTGCGTGCTTTGACCACAAAGTACAAAATTCAGCACAGTTTTTCAACACCCTATTATTCGCAGGCAAATGGGCAAGCAGAGGCGTCGAACAAAATGCTAGTCATCATTCTCAAAAATACAGTCACAGACAATCATAAGGATTGGCACATTCAGATCCCACTTGCCCTATGGGCTTATTGCACTAGCATCCAGACGCCCACTGGGGCAACTCCATTTTTGTTGGTGTATGGCTCCAAGGTAGTCATGCCTCTTGAGTTGGAAATCCATTCCCTGCGCATTTCAATGCAAGAGTTCATCGATGATGACATTGCACGACAGGACCGATTATTCCAACTGACGTTGCTTGATGAACGATGCATTAATGCTCTCGAGCATTTGTGTATCTATCAAGAGTGACTTAAGAAAGCATACAACATGAAGGTCCACCTAAGGGAATTTCAGGTTGGTGACTTGGTCTTGAAAGAGAACCAGTAGAATTCTAATTTGTCATCCCATCTAAGGGACAAGTTCACGGCAAACTGGTTAGGTCCTTATGTCATTGATAGTAGAATAGGACATGGAACATACCGGCTTGCCTCTCTTGAAGGAATCAAGGAAACAGAACCCTTGAACATCAGTCATTTGATGCCATTCCACATCTAGAGAACCAAAGTCCAACCAAAAGCTCCAAGGATTCTCACAATTGCTTGGTCAACCTCAAAATGCCCCAAAAGTATCTATAAACCCTTTGGTCAAACCAAAGCTCCAAGGGTTCTCACAATCGCTTGGTCAACCCAAATGCTCCAAGGATTCCCACAATCGCTTGGTCATCCCAAAATACCCCAAAGGTCTCTATAAACCCTTTGGTCAACCCAAAAGCTCCACGGGTTACCATAACTGCTTGGTCAACATAAATATGCAAAAACAAACAAAAAAAATAAAATCATCCAAAATCACAAAAATATTGCATTTCAATTCCATGCATACTCATAAAAATTAAAAATCACAAAACCAATAAAATAATCAAATAAATAAATAAATAACTGCATTTCAATTGCAATCATACTCATAAAAATAAAAATACAAAAATATAGGTTGCATTAGGCATCACATCCATACATTGCATATTTGCTGGTTATACATGTCAAAAGCACCATAGACTATCATTACTTGGCAATTCCATCAGTTTTTCACATCAAATCCATTTCATAAACGCATACATCCAGAATAACACCATCGCCATTTTTAGAATAGTCATTTGTCTCCTAATGTATATAGGGTTTTCGTCATTCAGCTGTCTGTAAATTTCTAGCCAAAAACTATACAAAGTTAAACGGATTTTACATGGGCAAGTTTTACTTGGATCACGCCTTGTTACGTAACACCCCTACACAAGTTAAAACACATAAAATAATTCCTAAGTTGTGTGAACGCAAGAGAAACCTACAAAGCAGTCTAGGGTACCATAAGTGAAAGATTAGCCTGTTCATCCCCCTGTGCGAATGGTTCCAAAATGCTGAGAATTGACAAAAGGACGAGCTCTTCCCTATCCATTCCCCATAATAAATAGTGGTTTTCACCACTTCCACAAATCCCAATCATAGTTGGTCCCCAAAGTTGTAAGGATTTGTACTACACGTCCCTGCCAAGGATGGGTAGTCATCCCCAAGACCTAAAAGGATCAACGCCATTCAAAAAAAAATTCCAACAAACCATCATCACAACCATCTCCACTCACATTTGGTATCAAAGTTGTAATGATTCGTACTACACACCCCTGACCAGGATGGGTAGTCATCCCTAAGGCCTAAAATATCAATGCCCTTACTTCATAATCTCCATCATCGCTCTTGGTTCCCAAAGTCGTAAGGATTCGTACTACATGTCCCTGAATAGGATGGGTAGTCATCCCCAAGGCCAACAGGATCAAGGCCATTCACAAGATCAACCTTACAAAGCTCAAAATACAAAATCAAATAACAGTGGTTATCACCACTATTCAAAATCCTTGCTCAAAAAGAAAAACAAAGAGAAAAATAAATAGTGATTTTCATCACTATATAGACGAGCAAGTATCCCAAACCATTGATCCAACACATAACCTGAACTTGAATCTCTGGAATTCTCAGCATTTGAAAAACCATCTAGGTGATCCTCATTACGAGTTTGGTTGATAGCCTACCTGGCAATGGTGGTATCCTAACCGCATGATGATATGTCTGTCACATTAGCTTTGCATGTGCGTAGACCAATGTTTGCATGTGGATGAACTAGCTTATGGTACCTTAGATTGTCCCATGGATTAATCTTACTAAATACAACAACAAAGTTAGTAGATCTAATTAGGTGATCCTCAGTACAGGTTTGGTTGAGAGCCTATCCGACACTGGCGGTATCCTGACTAATACCACATAAACAAACTCAATTGCACACATAGGGATGTGAAATAACTTGGTTACATTCAAGTCAGATTTATACCTTGTTCAAAATTCATGCGAGATAAATGTACAGTTTTGGCTAGTTAGTTAAAATATCTGAATCTCAGAAAAGCTTATCTACATTTTAAAACAACTGTCACATTTCATTCCGTACATCACCATTAGAAAATATGCAAAATACAAAAACAACATTTTCACATGCAAAGTCATTCCACAAAGTCATCCCATTAGTACAATAAGTCAGTCAAATCTTGCACAGTCTATGGTGCATCGACAAGTTATCAACAACTCATGTCATTCATTCCATTGGCATACATCATACAAATTAGAAACATCGCATTCATAATCGCATTTGCATACATCAATGTAAAAACATGTACATAAAAACAAACCATGAAAAGTGCATAAACACCAAAAAAGAGTCATCTGTATATATATCATAACAAAAATGCCCGCAGGATAAAATGAATCGGTCCTCTAACCCCGCAACAAAAATCCAAAAACTCAAAAACCCCCAAGCCTAGGGCTTTGGCCACCATGATCACGCAAGATCGGTGCGACGGGAACTACCCCCCGTGGTGTGGGTCCTATGGGACCTCTCAGGTTGACTGTTGCTCGCCCCTACATCCCGCCCACTAGCACCTCCCTCATCTAGCCACCTGCGACGAGACGATGCTGACTGCTCTATTCATCTCATAAAGAGTTGAATGGGGATTTCACCCCTCTTCTAGGTTGGAAGCACCTTGAACCTCCCATTACCCATTTTTAGTGAAAAAACTTTACAATTTCCCCATGTTATCTTTGTTGAAAATATTTTAACATGCACACATTAAAACTACATTTCTGCCTTCGAATGTTACACTTTAGATGGTTTTAAACTTTTAAATTCTCAGCATGATATCCACAAAAAAGAAACAAAAGAGGATAATTAAAACACAATATATTATGATGACAAAAATTTGTCGAATATCCATTATCCATCATATTTTTTCATGATTTACAATCAAAACTGCAAATAATACCCCCAAAAATTACAATGTGGCAAGATGCAAAACTGCCAACAATCATACAATACAATTCTATAGATTGTATTATTTTGTTGAATATTGTAAGTTTCATATGGTATCTCATATTATCTCATACTATTTTGGTTACATTATTATTTTATCTTAATATACTATGGCTATCAAATATTTGATCCTATGAAAAGAAGATGGAAAAGTGATATTGGAGGATGTCGGGAGCAGGCGGAGCAAAGGAGGCGGGAGTTTTGAAGGAGTGGGAAGATCATCCAAGGGAGGGCGGGATTTCTACAGGTTTTGGGTTAGACGATGATTCAGTAGTGGACCCGAGAGTGGGCGAAGTAGGTGAGGCCTCTTTCAGGATGGACTCCTTTATCTTTCATGGCAAAAAACCCCCAGATTATGGGATCCCAGGGGGAGTGCTAGGAGGGCAGGGCCCATCCTACGCCCAGGTTCTCAGCACTGGGCCTAAGGTCATCCAAAAATCTCACAATATGATCCCTAGAGGCTTAGATCTAGTGATCCCCAAAACCCTAGTGACAAGCTACCTGGAAGGAGAAAAATTCTCCCTTATCAGGAAATTTATAGGAGGCCGGTCGAACATGGAAACGGTTAGAAAATGGGTCTTTTCCAAATGGAGAACCAGTGGGCATATGGAGGTCATATCCATAGCCATAGGTTTTTTCACTATCGGGTTAAACAATCATGAGGACACATGCAAGATATTGGTAGGAGGGCCTTGGTTCCTAGGGTGTAGAAGCTTGTTCATTCATTGATGGACAAAGGATTTTGATCTCGAAACCTAGGACATTAATACAGCTCTAATCTGGGTTAGGCTTCCTAACCTCCCCATCCACCTCTAGCATGAAGATATTCTCTGGGGCATATCTAAAATGATAGGTGAGCTTGTGGCCATCGACCCTGCCACCAAAGCCCGATCACGCATGGTCCATGCCAGGATCTGCGTCAATGCCAACCTAGCCTCCGAGCTACCTACCTTTGTCAACCTCATCTATGAAACCTCCTATAGAAGATGCCAAGCACTTGAGTATGAAAACAAACCTGCTTTCTGCATCCATTGCCATACCTAAAATCAATGTTCATCTCTCAGAGGCCAGCCCACCAGACATGACACGAATCCACCCCGTGAAACCCTTCCTCCCAGGACCTTGAAGTAGATCTTCCAGAAGACCACACCAAAACCACCCTCTCAGGAATAGGAAGAGAACCCAGAAGTAGAGGGTGGTAAAATCAATGACCAAGACAGGGTCGACCCGACCCTCCCCCCGATCATCACCAGGGCCCTCGGGGCCAACCCGGACCTCCCAGGATCAACTTTCGAGGATCGATCCCCCTCCCTTCCCCCTACCTCAAAAATATCTAGCTCAGCATTGGAGACCCACTATCACCCCTTTTATGAAAATCAAAGCCCTCCAATCAGTCCACATGCATAATGCTTCAGCCCCAAGAACACCAGAAGCAAAAAGTATACCATTTACTATGGTTTGATCACAAATATGGGGAGGCATATAGGTTTGGATCAAAGGAAAAAAGAGGTGGAGGAAGACATTGCCAATGGAATCGAAGCAACCTTGTTCTCTAGGGTGAGTGAACCCGAGGAAGATGATCCAAAACGAACCAAACCTCCGACCCAGCAAGGGAAAGGGGACAAGATATTTCACAAAAAATTATGATGAAGATTCTCTCATGGAATGTGAGAGGACTCAATGCGGCAGAAAAGAAACATCTTGCTGCAAACTTAAGAAAAGATCACCAACCTACTATTCTCATGTTTTAGAAAACCAAAAACGATGATTCATTATCCCCAAAATCAGCCAGGGTAATCTAGAAGGATGGCAATGTCCTGTTTAGCCTAGCTCGTGGCTCTATGGGAGGAATCATGGTCCTCTAGGACCTGACCTATGTTGAAGGAAGACTTTTATCCTCATCTGATAGGATCATAAACATCCTTTTTCATTGCAGGATCCATAAGTTCACTTGGTTTCTCACCAATGTTTATGCTCCCAACTCCTCGTTGAACAGAGTAGGACTATGGAACATCATAACACAGATGAGGGGATCCTTCCCCAACTAGCCGTGGATGTTATGCAGTGACTTCAACACCCCCTTATTCCCTTCCAAAAAAATGGTGGATAGGGATCCATTAGCATAATCATGGAGAATTTTAGCGATTTTCTATCCTCCAATGAGCTTTTTGACATTCAACTCAAAGGGGCAAACTACACTTGGAGCAACAGGAGGACCGGGGACAGCCTGATTCAAGTTAAGTTAGATTTCTTCCTTATCTCCAATGAGGCGATCCCAGTGTTTGGGGATGCCATCCTAACCACACTCCCTAGGATTGGATCAGACCACAACCCCCTCATTTTGGAAGTGGGAGCTAGCCCAGTATTCAAATCCCCTTTTCATTTTGAAACCATGTGGATTCACCACCACGAACTCTGATAGCAGATTCAAACCTAGTGTCTTCATCCTTTCATAGGATCCCTATCCATTCAGCTAGCTCAGAAGCTCAAATGGGTTAAATAAAAACCCAAAGTTTGGAACAAGGAGACCTTCGGGAACATCTTCCTATAAAAAAAGTCGATCTCTGAGAGACTCCAGGTTATTAAAAAGTGAATTTAATTAGGGGACAGTTGTAGTGCAACCTGAGAGGAAGAAAGGACTATTCTTGTGGAGTTCCACATTATTCTAGCCAAATAGGAAATGCATGGAGACAAAAGTCCAGAGATATGTGTATTAAGGACAGTGACTCCAATACAAGGTTCTTTCATGCCTCCACTCTCTGCCACAATAGGGCCAACAGAATCAAGGAAGTTACCCAACTGGACGGATCCTCCACCCATGATATTTTTGATATAAGGGATGAGGCAACTATTTATTTCCAATCTCTTCTTGGTGGCCCTTCCCCCCTTGATGATTAGGCAATGAATGTCCTCCTCTCCAATATCCTGACCATTGTCTCCCCTAAGTCCAACACTGCCCTCTCCAAGGTGTTCACCCAAGAGGAAATTAAAGAGGCTCTCTTTGCCATGCAACCTGACAAGGCCCTGAGCCACGATGGATTTCCCCCATGATTTTTCCAAACCTTTTGGGATATCATGGGGGAAGAGGTCAGTGAAGTGGTCAGGGATCTTCAAACCTGTAGAGCTATTCCTCGTAGATTTAATTCAACCTTTATTGCTCTTATTCCCAAGTCCCCCGCTGCCAAGTTCATGTCAAAATATATACCTATCATCCTCTGCAATATTCTATAAAAAATCCTAACTAAATCCATGGCCAACAGGATGAAGAGGATCCTCCCCTCCATCATCGAACCAAACCAAGGTAGCTTTGTCAAAGGTAGGAGTATCCTAGATGGAGTCATCATGATCCACAAAACTCTCCATTCTAGCTCCCTGGCCAAATGCCCAACCTTCTTCCTCAATATCGACATGAATAAGGCCTTTGATAGGGTCAATTGGGATTTCCTCTCCAAGGTCCTCCTCAAGTTTGGGTTTCAACATGCTTGGGTAAAGCTTATCAAAAAATGCATATCTTCCTCTTGGTTCTCCATCCTGGTCAACGGATCCCCCGTAGGTTTTTTCCCCAGTACTAGAGGCCTCCGACAGGGTGACCCTATGTCTCCCATTATGTTCTTCATTCTTGCGGAAGCCCTTGGCAGAGCCTTAAAATCTTCCCAAATCAATGGGACAATCTCTGGGATTCCAGTAGCTTCAGGCACCAGAGCAGTTTCCCATCAATAGTTTGTGGATGATACCATTCTGTCAAAAACTGCTTCGGTTCCTCAGGCAAAATCCATCAAGCGCATCCCCCTTCTTTATGAAAGAGATGCTGGAAAAAAGGTTAACTTCATCAAAAGTAAATTTTTCTTCCTCGACACCCCCATGATCCACAAAATAAAAATAGCCAAGATCCTCGAATGCACCATTGACCAGCTTTCCTCAACCTATTTGGGGCTGCCCCTATTTAGCAGATGCTCCAAAGAGGGCATGTGGAATTTCATCTTGGAAAAGATTCAAAAAAAGTTAGCAGCTTGGAAAGGGAAGCTCCTATCCCAAGCTGCCAAGGCCACCCTTACCATGGCATGTCTCCAAGGGATCCCCATCTACTTCATGTTAGTGTTAAAAATTCCCCAAATAGTTTACCGTAAAGTTGAACAAGTGCAAAGCAGGTTCCTCTGGTCTGGGACAGATGAGAAGTCTCGAATACCTCTGGTGGCTTGGGACAAAGTGTGCAAAACCAAAGACCAAGGGGGTCTAGGATTTAGAAAGCCCTCCAAAATTAATGATACCCTCTTGGGCAAGCTCGCATGGATATTCTTAACCAGTGAATCTAAGGAATGGGGGAGGATCATCAAGAAAAAGTATCTGGGAATTTTCCACTTTATGGGCGAAAGAGCCTCCCCAAGAGGATCATCCTTTTGGAGGTCTTTATCCCAAACAAAAACCCTGATCAAAAAGGCTATGAGATGGATCCTTGGGGATGGGAAGAAAATTGACTTCTGGGGAGATACTTGGGCCCAAGATTCCCCCTTGGCAGACCTCACTGATCTTACGGGGTTGAAAAGGATTTGCGATGCCATTGTGGGAACCAAAGTTGCTGATTTCCTATCATTTCATGAAGGAAAGGGCGTATGGAAGGAGATTTCACTAGAAGGTCACGAGGTAGGGGGCCACCTAAAATCAATCCTCCAATTTATCATCATCCCTTCTATTGCCTAGCCAAATAATATTATCTGGGGTGTATTAGAAAGCAAGATGTACACTGTCAAGTCGGCATACAACATTCAACTGGAAAAGTCTGACTCAACTTTTCCAACCAATTTGATATGGAGGAAAAAATTGACCCCTAAGGTACGCTTTTTTTCTTGTCTAACTTTCCAGAACAAGGCTCTTACTATGGAAAATATCCTCAAAAGAGGCATCCATGTTCCTAACATATGTCATTTATGGAAGGCCGACTAGGAGTCTACTAACCATCTGTTCTTAAGATGTGATTTATCCTATAATGCACCAGGGGTAGTTCTCAATATTTTCCAGGTTGAATGGGCTCTTCCGGGATCAACCAGAGATCTATTCACACAATGGCCCAACCCTTTCTAGGATCCCAAGTTGTGTTTACTTTGGGACAGCTGCCTCCATAACATTTTATGGTAGATTTTGTTAGAGAGAAATAAAAGAGCATTCAGCGATGTGCAAAGGGACCCCCTATCTGTTGCATCCAAGGTTTTGGCTTATGCTACCGAAAACACCAAACTGGTTGACTGCAGGCCTAGAAATCTACCTCCTTTCGAAGCTTCAATCTTCACCATTTTAAAGATCCCCATAGATCACCCCTCCCTAAGTTACACTGCAAATCCCAGAAATAGGACAAGCTAGGAGGCTCCTCCCCTTGGATGGCTCAATCTCAACTTTGACGGGGCTTCCAGAGGAAACCCTGGAGACACCAGAGTTGTGGGTATTGTTCATGACCATAAAGGCAGTTTGGTGTTAGCATATTCTGAATTCCTAGGGAAGACCAACCATGTAGCAAAGGCCAGAGCCCTTTGATGCGATCTATTATTTATTTTAGAGGATCCCAAGGACATTATAGTTGAGGGAGACTCTAGCAACGTGATCTATTACCTAAATAGTTCCAAAGCTCCATCGTGGAAAGTATGCTCTATTATTCTTGAATCCAAAAGGATTTTCTAGTCTTGTAGCACCCACATGGCCCATCACAGGTATCGAGAGGCCAATTTTGTAGTAGACCTTCTAGCCAACCATGGTATAGATGACAGGAAAATGAATGTTTAGAGACATTCTTTACCTCCTGAGCTATGGGCCATGACCAATGACGAGAAGCCACCTAATGTCTGACAAGACATCCAACTTTGTGGCCAGTGAGGTGCGGGCCATCCAGGAAATGGATCACGTCGTGTCATACAAAAAGTAGTTTTTTGCCTCAAAAGGCCAACTCACCCAGTAGGTAGTTTTTAAACATTTTTCCCAAAGGCATTGTAAGATTCCTTATTCACACATTGGAACTCAGCTTTCTTCGGTGGTAGAGACATGTCATCACATGGTCCTCCTCACCATTGGACCACCTACGACCCCCAGGTCCAATCATAAGGCGTAATGTTCATGTGTGTCATCTTCAGACCACGTCCCATTGTGTGGAAATCGGTCCAAGGATAGCAAAGCTCGATGTGGAGTGTTTTACGGCTTTCGGTACGTCTCCATGTCACACACTTCAACTCCCCATGCATGGAGTGATGGGCCTTCATTAATTCCCATGATCTATCTACCAATCAAAGCCTTTTCATCTCCCTCTACCACTGTCTGCCTTCAGTTGTCCATCCCCACCTTAATATTTTTGCAGTCACCTCTCCTTTCGAGTGCAAATATGGGCCCTATTTATATTGAACCTTCTACTCCTAACCTGACCCATTTTGCCGAGATATTTATGAATAGCAAGGGGCTCATCAATTTTTTGGAAAAATTCGAGGGTCCGGATGACAAAATCACCAATGACTTTCTTAATTCTTGGGAGAATGGTGAATTTTAAGTCAAAGGTGTTCATTTTAGACTCACCATTGACATGTTGTAGCAAATTATAGAATAACCCCTGGATGGAATATTCATCAGGCATGATAAGCACAACTGGGAGGAAGAGATGGACCAATATCCTAAAAAAGGGAGGAAGCTACCATGGGACAAAAAGACCCTTCTCTGTGAGCACTTGGGCAGTCTGTGGGATGAATTTTTAGCCCCTGTCATGGCCTACGTAACCAGATATGACCTAGACAAACCCTTGTGAAGCTTCCACATAATTTTTTTCAACCACCTTCGTGACAGCAAACAGGTGTGCATTCCGGACTACCTGCACTATTCTATTGCTCATTCCATTGAAAAGTGTAAGAGCAAAGGAAAAAAACCCCTTCACCAAGGCCTTCTGAGGATCATTTTTAAGCATGTGGTCTCCCATAAACCCCCCCCACATGTTGTCAATCCTTTGTCATCCAATACCCCTCATTCTCTGTATGGGTCCAAATATGCCATTGATTCCTACCCCAAAGGTATGGCTCCCTCCCCTAACTGTGATGCCCTCTGTAAAATTTCCAGAGGTAAATGCCAGAAATATAAATCCACCCCATTCCCTGGTCTGAGAAATACCAAGAATATGAGAAAAACCCACAAAGTGAAGATAGAGGATGCCCATGTCATCTCAGACTCGAACAGAAACAACGGAGATAGTTCTTCCCTCAACCTAAAACAAGGCATCATAGCTCTAGAGGAGTCTGCTTGTTTCATCTCAGAGGTGGCTAAGTACCTCAAATGCTTCGACCAGTCGACTGGTGAATCTATCGAAGCTGACGAGACCACTAAAGACCAAGCTACAAATGTGTCAAATGTCTGACCTTATTTCTGTATGACCTGGAGAATCTCGTCTTTTGTTTTTTGGTGGCTGGTTACCAAAATGCAGAATGGATAAGTGTCTGTTATCTTTCATGTTTAGTTTTTGTAGTTTAGATATTAGTTTTAATTTTGTGGGAAATTACATTCTCAAGCTACATAGGGCAGTTTCAGTCAAGAAGGAATTTTGGTACTGTTTTATTCAGGGGTATTTTTTGGTTTGTTTCTTGTTCGATTCCCACCCAGATTGCAAAAGTGCCTATGCCCAATATTGTAGTGAGGTTTTGGGATCCTACTTAAAAAAACCCTCTTTGTAAATAAAACTCCACCACTTACCAAAAAAAAAAATATTTGATCCTATGGAAATTATCCTGTGAGTTTACATAAATATCAAGGCTTTGAAGACCATCATGAGCTCCATTAGCTATTATGGAAGAAAAGTAATATTGAAATACCTAATGGGAAGTTAGGATGCCCTAGCTATAAATCAAGATACCCTATTTGGAAGTATAGAGGCCCAAGTTGGAGATAAGCAAAAGAGTGAATGCATGGTAAGTTTGATCTAGGTAACAAATGTTACACTAGAAGTAAATATCAAGGATGAGATGATTGAGCATAATATAAGAGTTTTTAAAACTAGAGGATAAATATGTAAGTTTCATAAATCATGGCTAATATTTTTGGATATTCAAAATTGGATTAAGTGGAAGTAGGGATTGAATTTTAATTATTTTGTGACTTTCTTCCTATAGTTTTTATCGTCGTTTAGTTTTTCCAATTTAAAAATTAGGGACAAAATAATGGTTGGTGGCCCATGGTTTAGGGGAAGAGATGCATTTTATCTGAGACCATGGAATGAATTCTTTTTGTTAAAGTAGAAACTATTAAGAATCTTGTAATGTGGATTAGGTTTTTTGGACTTCCATATCATATTATAAATAAGAATATTTTGAATAATATTTAAAAAAACTAAGCGTATTTACCAACCAAGGACCAACTACTAAGGAGCGAAAGCATGCTATATACTTGAATATGTCTTATTATGGATATACCACATTTCATTAAGATTATATCTGAATCAAGAGAATGAGACCAGCAAGTAGATTATGAATATATCATATTTTGTTGCTATAATTATTATGATATTAGCCACATGGAAAGAATTTACAAAGTAAAAACTATGAAGAAAGAGATAAAAAATCTAGCCATTAGATAAAATTCAAGACGAAGCAAGAAAATTACACAGTAACTAAAACTATATTAGATAAAGGATATTCCACTCCAAAATAAGAGGTAAAGAAAACCTATCTATACTATCATTTGGTAATTTTAGGAGTTAAAGATGCACAATAATATGTGGAGATAAATCCTAAAATAAAGAGAGTAAAAGGGGTCAATTTTATTCTAGGTAAATCATCTTTATTTTCCTCAAGTATTATAGAATCCTCTCCAAGTAATAAAATTCAAAGTGGTGATTATATTATCCCTTGCACTTTTCAAGAGCATAATAATAAAGAAATGAGGTTGTAGGAAATCCATAACCATTTTGGGATTTTAGGCTAGAATAAAAAGGTATTTGCTACAAGAGAGCATCCTTGCACTTTAGGGTTTCCAAGGAAACATAAATAAGATTGTAATTTTGAGGTTATACATTTGCACTTTAGATCCTTTAAAAAAAGGAAAACCTAAATATGATAAGTCTTACTGTGAGCAATGTGAGAAGATTGAAGAGATTGATGAAGATGAAAGTATTGTTAGGAATGAAAAAATAGAAGAATAACCAAGAAGAAAAAACGAAGAGAAAAAATAAACTCAAAGGGATATTGATATAGAAAAACAAAATCAAATATCACATGGGTTAACAAGAAGTGGGGCTAAACCACAAATAAAAATAAAAAATAATAATGAAAATAGCATCTTGAAATATTAGGGGAATGAATAAGAACCCTAAAATGTATTAAGAAATTGTGAGGTTGTTATAAACAAGATATTTATAGATATAGAATCTAGAAAATAAATATTTAGTTATTCATGGTGTTGACGTTCATCTTAACATAATTTAAATTTTAGAAGGTATTTGAAATTAAAGGATTTGATTATGGAAACTTAGCAATTTGAGGAAGATGGAGAATATATTTGACAGAAAGGCAAATAAACAATATCTCTTACAGAAAGTTAAAGTTGGATATTCTTTAATTAACATGTTAGAAATGTAATGAGAGCCACGTAATATTTTATTTTTATAATGGGAATGGTACCCAATAGAGGCTACACATAGCTTATTAAAAAAATCATTAATTATAATTTAAAAAACTCATTATAAAGTTTATATGTTCTATGTAATATGAAATAATAAACATAGTAATAAGCTTACAAGTTTCATCTTGTGTCTCATATTATCTCATATTATTTTGGTTACATTATTATTTCATCTTAATATATTATGGATATCATATATTTGATCTTATGGAAATTATTCATGGATTTTACATTAATATTAATGCTTTTAAAACCATCATGAGCTCCATTAGTCATATTTGAAAGCCCTAATGGAAAGTTAGGATGCCCTAGCTATAAATCAAGATACCCTAGTTGGAAGTATAAAGGCCCAAGTTGGAGATAAGAAAAAGAGTGAATACATGACAAGTTCGATCTAGGTAGTAAATGTTACACTAGAAGTAAATATCAAGGATGAGATGATTGAGCATGATATCATAGTTTTTAAAAATAGACGGTAAATATGTAAGTTTAATAGATCATGGCCAAGATTTTTAGAGATTCAAAATTGGATCAAGTGGAAGTTGGGATTGAATTTAAATTATTTTGTGACTTTTCTTCCTAAAGCTTTTTCCTCATTATTTTTTCCAATTCAAAAATTAGGGATAAAATAATGGTTGGTGGTCCATGGTTTAGGGGAAGAGATGCACTTTATTTGAGACCATAAAATAAAAAATATATATTGTTGAGTTAGAAACAATTAATAAGCTTGCAATGTGGGTTACATTTTTTGGACTTCCATATTAGATTATAAATAAGGATGTTTTGAAAATATTAAAAAAAAAAAAAAAACTACGGAGATTCACAAGGAAGTACCAACTACTAAGGTTAAAAAGCATGCTATATACTCAAATATGTGTTGTTATGGATATTTTAAAATATTTACCACATTTCACTAAGATTATATTTGAATCAAGAGAATGGGACAACCAAGTAGATTATGAATATATCAAAAAATTTTGCCATAATTTTATTGATATTAGCCACATGGAAAGAGATTGCAAAGTGAAAACTATGAAGAAAGAGATAAAATATCTAGCCATGAGATAAACTTCAATATGAAGCAAGGAAGAAAGTGGATTAAATCAAGGATATTCCACTCCAAAAGAAGAGGTAAAAAAACTATCTACACTATCATTTGGTATGTTTAGAAGGAATTAAATATGCAAAAGAATATGTGGAGATAAATCCTAAAACAAAGAGAGTAAAAGAGATAAATTTTATTCTAGGTAAATCATCTTCATTTTTCTCAAGTATTATAGAATCCTCTCCAAGTAATAAAAGTAAAAGTGGTAAAGATGTTATCCCTTGCACTTTTCAAGAGCATAGTAATAAATATATGAGGTTGTAGGAAACCCATAACCATTTAGGGTTTTTAGGGTAGAATAAAAAGGTAATTGCTACAAGAGAGCATCCTTGCACTTTAGGGTTTCCAAGGAATCATAAAGAAGATTGTATTTTTGAGGCTATTCCTTACATTTTAGATCCTTCAAAATAAGTAAAACCTAAATATGATAAGTCTTAATAAGAGCAGTGTGATAATATTGAAGAGACTGATGAAGATAAAAGTATTGTTGAGAATAAAAAAAGAAAAGAAGACCCAAGAAGAAAAAACAAAGATAAAAAAAAACTCAAAGGGATATAGATATAGAAAAACAAAAGCAAATATCACAAGTGTTAACAAGAAGTGGGATTAAACCACAAATAAAAATAAAAAATAATAATGAAAATTATATATTGAAATATTAGGAAAATGAATAAGAAGCCTAAAAAAGGTATTTTGAAATTGTGAGGATTTTATAAATGAAATATGTATAGATATAGAAGTTGGGAAACAAATATTTAGGTATTCACGTTGTTGAATTTTATCTTAACATAATTTAAAATTTGGAATGCATTTGAAATAAAAGGAGTTGATTATGGAAACTTAGCAATTTGAGTAAGATGGAGAACGTCGTTGATAGAAAGGCAAATGAAGAATATATCTTATAGAAAGGTAAAGTTGGATATGTTTTAATTAACTTGTTAGAAATGTAATGAGAGTCATGTAATATTTTTTTTTTGTAATGGAAATGATCCCCAATAGAGGCTACACATAGATTATTAAAAAAATCATTAAATATAGTTTAAAAAACTCATTACAAAGTGTATATTTTCTATGTAATATGAAATAATAAACATAGTAATAATATTGTAAGTTGTATCTCATATTATCTTATATTATTCTGGTTAAGTTATTATTTGCCCTTAATATATTATGGTTATTATATATTTGATCCTATGGAAAGTATCCTATGAGTTTTACATTAATATTAAGGCTTTGAAAACCATCATGATCTCCATAATCTATTATGGAAGGAAAGTCATATTTGAAATCCCTAATGGGAAGTTAGGATGCCCTACCTATAAAATAAAGATATGCTAGTTGGAAGTATAGAGGCCTAGGTTGGATATAAGCAAAAGAATGAATACATGGTAAGTTTAATCTAGGTAACAAATGTTACACTATAAGTAAATATCAAGGATGAAATGATTGAGCATAATATGATATTTTTTAAAAATAGAGGGTAAATATGTAAGTTCCATAGATCATGGCCAAGATTTTTGGAGTTTCAAAATTTGATCAAGTGGAATCGAGGATTGAATTTAAATTATTTTGACTTTTCTTCCTAAAGTTGTTTCCTCATTATTTTTTCCAATTCAAAAATTATCGATAAAATAATGGTTGATGACCCATGGTTTAGGGGAAGATATGCACTTTATTTGATACCATGGAATGAAATTTGTTTTGCTCAGGTAGAGATTATTAAGAAGCTTGTAATGTGGGTTAATTTATTGGAATTCCATAATAGATTATAAATAAGAATGTTTTGAAAAATATTTAAAAAAATCTAAGGGGATTCACCACGAAAGTACCAACTACTAAGGAGCTAAAGCATGCTATATACTCAAATATGTATTTTTATAGATATTTCAAAATCTTTGCCACATTCCATTAAGATTGTATCCTAATCAATAGAATGGGATAAAAAAGTATATTATTAATATATCACATTTTTTTATTATAATTATTATGATATTAGACACATGGTAAGAGTTTACAAAGTGAAAACTATGAAGAAAGAGATAAAAAATAATAGCCATGAGATAAACTTCAAGATGAAGCAAGGAAATTATACAGTAGATCAAGGATATTCCACTCCAAAAGAAGAGGTAAAAAAAACTATGTACACTATAGTTTGATAGGTTTAAAATTAATTAAATATGCAAAATAATATGTGGAGATAAATCCTAAAAAAAAGAGAGTAAAAGAGGTCACATTTATTCTAGGTAAATTATCTTCATTTTCCTCAAGTATTATAGAATCCTCTCCAAGTAATAAAAGTTAAAGTGGTGAAGATGTTATCCCTTAAACTTTTCAAGAGCATAATAATAATGAAATGAGGTTGTAGAAAACCCATAACCATTTAGGGTTTTTAAGGTAGAATAAAAAGGTAATTGCTACAAGATAGCATTCTTGTATTTTAGGATTTACAAGGAAACATAAAGAAAATTGTAATTTTAAGGTTATTTCTTGCACTGTAGATCCTTCAAAACAAGGAAAACCTAAAGATCATAAGTATTACTATGAGCAGTGTGAGAAGATTGAAGATATTGATGAATATGGAAGTATTGTTTGGAATGAAAAAATAGAAGAAGACCCAACAAGCAAAAACAAAGAGAAAAAATAATCTCAAAGGGATATTGATATAGAAAAATAAAAATAAATATCACAAGATTTTAAAAAAAGTGGGGCTAAACCACAAATAGAAATAAAAAATAATAATAAAAATAATATCTAGAAATATTAGGAAAATGAATAAGAACCCTAAAAAAAGGTATTAATAAAATGTGAGGTTGTTATAAACGAGATATTTATAGATAGAGAAGTTGGGAAACAAATATTTAGCCATTCGTGGTGTTAAATTTAATCTTAATATAATTTAAATATTGGAAGGAATTTGAAATAAAAAGAGTTGATTATGTAAACTTAGCAATTTGAGGAAGATGGATAATATCTTTGATAGAAAGGTGAATAAAGAATATCTCTTAAGAAAGGTAAAGTTGGATATGCTTTAATTAACTTGTTAGAAACGTCATGAGAGACATGTAATGTCTTATTTTTGTAATGGGAAGGCTCTCCAATAGAAGCCAAACATAGCTTATTAAAAAAATCATTAAATATATTAAAAAACTCATTATAAAGTGTATATGTTCTATGTTCTATGTAATATGGAATAAGAAACATAGTAATAATATTTTAAGATTCATCTTGTGTCTCATATTATCTTTATATTAATATTAAGGCTTTGAAAACCATCACTAGCTCCATTGGCTATTATAACAGGAAAGTCATATTTGAAAGCCCTAATGAGAAGTTAGATGCCCAAGCTATAAATCAATATACCTTAGTTGTAAGTATAGAGGCCCAAGTTGGAGATAAGCAAAAGAGTGAATACATGTCAAATTCGATCTAGGTAACAGATGTTACATTAGAAGTAAATATCAAGGATGATTGATTGAGCTTGGTATTATAGTTTTTAAAAAATATATTTAAGTTCAATAGATCATGGCCAACATTTTTAGAGATTCAAAATTGGATCAAGCAGAAGTGGGGATTGAATTTAAATTATTTTGTGACTTTTCTTCCTAAATTTTTTCCTCATTATTTTTTCCGATTCAAAAATTAGAGATAAAATAATGGTTGGTGGTCCATGGTTTAGGCGAAGAGATGCACTTTATTTGAGACCATGAAATAAAAAATATATATTGTTGATTTAGAAATAATTAAGAAGCTTGCAATGTGGGTTACATTTTTTGGACTTCCATATTAGATTATAAATAAGGATGTTTTGAATAATAGTAAGAAAAAAACTATGGAGATTCACAAGGAAGTACCAACTACTAAGGAGAAAAAGCATGGTATATACTCGAATATGTGTTGTTATGGATATTTTAAAATATTTGCCATATTTCATTAAGATTATATTTGAATCAAGAGAATGGGACCAACAAGTAGATTATGAATATATCACATTTTGTTGCCATAATTTTAATGATATTAGCCACATGAAAAGACTTTGCAAAGTGAAAACTATGAAGAAAGAGATAAAATATATATCCATGAGATAAAATTCAATATGAAGCAAGGAAATTATACAGTAACTGAAATTGGATTAAATCAAGGATATTTCACTCCAAAATAAGAGGTAAAAAAACTATCTACACTATCATTTGGTATGTTTAGAAAGAATTAAATATGCAAAATAATATGTGGAGATAAATCGTAAAACAAAGAGAGTAAAAGAGGTAAATTTTATTCTAGGTAAATCATCTTCATTTTTCTCAAGTATTATAGAATCCTCTCCAAGTAATAAAAGTAAAAGTGGTAAAGATTTTATCCCTTGCACTTTTCAAGAGCATAGTAATAAATATATGATGTTGCAGGAAACCCATAACCATTTAGGGTTTTTAGGGTAGAATAAAAAGGTAATTGCTACAAGAGAGAATCCTTGCACTTTAGGGTTTCCAAGGAATCATAAAGAAGATTGTATTTTTGAGGCTATTCCTTACATTTTAGATCCTTCAAAATAAGTAAAACCTAAATATGATAAGTCTTACTAAGAGCAGTGTGATAATATTGAAGAGACTGATGAAGATAAAAGTATTGTTGAGAATAAAAAAAGAGAAGAATTCCCAAGAAGCAAAAACAAAGAGAAAAAATAAACCCTAAGGGATATAGATATAGAAAAACAAAAGCAAATATCACAAGTGTTAAAAAGAAGTGGGGTTAAAACACAAATAAAAATAAAAAATAATAATGAAATCATATATTGAAATATTAGGAAAATGAATAAGAACCCTAAAAAAGGTATTATGAAATTTTGAGGATTTTATAAATGAAATATTTATAGATATAGAAGTTGGGTAACAAATATTTAGGTATTCACATTGTTGACTTTTATCTTAACATAATTTAAAATTTGGAATGCATTTGAAATAAAAGGAGTTGATTATGGAAACTTAGCAATTTGAGTAAGATGGAGAATATCATTGATAGAAAGGCAAATGAAGAATATATCTTATAGAAAGGTAAAGTTGGATATGTTTTAATTAACTTGTTAGAAATGTAATGAGAGTCATGTAATATTTTGCTTTTGTAATGGAAATGATCCCCAATAGAGGTTGCACATAGATTATTAAAAAAATAATTAAATATAGTTTAAAAAACTCATTACAAAGTGTATATGTTCTATGTAATATGAAATAATAAACATAGTAATAATATTGTAAGTTGTATGTCATATTTATCTTATATTATTCTGGTTACGTTATTATTTGCCCTTAATATATTATGGTTATTATATGTTTGATCCTATGGAAAGTATCCTATGAGTTTTACATTGATATTAAGGCTTTGAAAACCATCATGAGCTCCATAAGCTATTATGGAAGGAAAGTCATATTTGAAATCCCTAATTGGAAGTTAGGATGCCCTAGCTAGAAAATAAAGATATGCTAGTTGGAAGTATAGAGGCCTAGGTTGGATATAAGCAAAAGAATGAATACATGGTAAGTTTAATCTAGGTAACAAATTTTACACTAGAAGTAAATATCAAGGATGAAATGATTGAGCATGATATCATAGTTTTTAAAAATAAAGGTTAAATATGTAAGTTCCATAGATCATGGCCAAGATTTTTGGATTTTCAAAATTGGATCAACTGGAAGCAAGGACTGAATTTAAATTATTTTGACTTTTCTTCCTAAAGTTGTTTCCTCATTATTTTTTCCAATTCAAAAATTATCGATAAAATAATGGTTGATGGCCCATGGTTTAGGGGAAGATATGCACTTTATTTGAGACCATGGAATGAAATTTGTTTTTCTCAAGTAGAGACTATTAAGAATCTTGTAATGTGGGTTAGTTTATTGGACTTCCATAATAGATTATAAATAATATTTTTTTGAAAAATATTAAAAAAAAACTAAGGGGATTCACCACGAAAGTACCAACTACTAAGGAGCTAAAGCATGCTATATACTCGAATATGTATTTTTATAGATATTTCAAAATCTTTGCCACATTACATTAAGATTGTATCCTAATCAATAGAATGGGATCAACAAGTATATTATTAATATATCACATTTTGTTATTATAATTATTATGATATTAGACACATGGTAAGAGTTTGCAAAGTGAAAACTATGAAGAATGAGATAAAAAAATATAGCCATGAGATAAACTTCAAGATGAAGCAAGGAAATTATACAGTAGATCAGGGATATTCCACTCCAAAAGAAGAGGTAAAAAAAACTATCTACACTATAGTCTGATAGGTTTAAAATTAATTAAATATGCAAAAGAATATGTGGAGATAAATCCTAAAACAAAGAGAGTAAAAGAGGTCACATTTATTCTAGGTAAATCATATTCATTTTCCTCAAGCATTATAGAATCCTCTCCAAGTAATAAAAGTTAAAGTGGTGAAGATGTTATCTCTTACACTTTTCAAGAGCATAATAATAATGAAATGAGGTTGTACGAAACCCATAACCATTTAGGGTTTTTAAGGTAGAATAAAAAGGTAATTGCTATAAGATAGCATTCATGTATTTTAGGATTTACAAGTAAACATAAATAAAATTGTAATTTTAAGGTTATCTCTTGCACTGTAGATCCTTCAAAACAAAGAAAACCTAAAGATGATAAGTATTACTATGAGCAGTGTGAGAAGATTGAAGAGATTGATGAATACGGAAGTATTGTTTGGAATGAAAACATAGAAGAAGACCCAAAAAGTAAAAACAAAGAGAAAAAATAATCTCAAAGGGATACTGATATAGAAAAATAAAAGCAAATATCACAAGATTTTAAAAAAAGTGGGGCTAAACAACAAATAGAAATAAAAAATAATAATAAAAATAATATCTAGAAATATTAGGAAAATGAATAAGAACCCTAAAAAAAGGTATTAATAAAATGTGAGGTTGTTATAAACGAGATATTTATAGATAGAGAAGTTGGAAAACAAATATTTAGCGATTCGTGTTGTTAACTTTAATCTTAATATAATTTAAATCTTGGAAGGAATTTGAAATAAAAGGAGTTGATTATGTAAACTTAGCAATTTGAGGAAGATGGATAATATCTTTGATAGAAATGTGAATAAAGAATATCTCTTAAGAAAGGTAAAGTTGGATATGCTTTGATTAACTTGTTAGAAATGTCATGAGAGACATGTAATGTTTTATTTTTGTAATGGGAAGGCTCTCCAATAGAGGCCAAACATAGCTTATTAAAAAAATCATTAAATATATTAAAAAACTCATTATAAAGTGTATATGTTCTATGTTCTATGTAATATGGAATAAGAAACATAGTAATAATATTTTAAGATTCATCTTGTGTCTTATATTATATTTACATTAATATTAAGGCTTTGAAAACCATCACTAGCTCCATTGGCTATTATAACAGGAAAGTCATATTTGAAAGCCCTAATGAGAAGTTAGATGCCCTAGCTATAAATCAAGATACCTTAGTTGTAAGTATAGATGCCCAAGTTGGAGATAAGCAAAAGAGTGAATACATGTCAAATTCGATCTGGGTAACAGATGTTACACTAGAAGTAGATATCAAGGATGATATGATTGATGTTACACTAGAAGTTCAATAGATCATGGCCAACATTTTTAGAGATTCAAAATTGGATCAAGCGGAAGTGGGGATTGAATTTAAATTATTTTGTGACTTTTCTTCCTAAAGTTTTTTCCTCATTATTTTTTCCAATTCAAAAATTAGAGATAAAATAATGGTTGGTGGTCCATGGTTTAGGGGAAGAGATGCACTTTATTTGAGACCATGAAATAAAAAAAATATATTGTTGAGTTAGAAACAATTAAGAAGATTGCAATGTGGGTTACATTTTTTGGACTTCCATATTATATTATAAATAAGTATGTTTTGAATAATATTAAAAAAAAAAAAAAAACTATGCAGATTCAAAAGGAAGTACCAACTACTAAGGAGAAAAAGCATGCTATATACTCGAACATGTATTGTTATGGATATTTTAAAATATTTGAGACATTTCATTAAGATTATATTTGAATCAAGAGAATGGGACCAACAAGTAGATTATGAATATATCACATTTTGTTGCCATAATTTTAATGATATTAGCCACATGAAAAGAGTTTGCAAAGTGAAAACTATGAAGAAAGAGATAAAATATCTAGCCATGAGATAAAATTCAATATGAAGTAAGGAAATTATACAGTAATTAAAACTGAATTAAATCAAGGATATTCCACTCCAAAAGAAGAGGTAAAAAAACTATATACACTATCATTTGGTATGTTTAGAAGGAATTAAATATGCAAAAGAATATGTGGAGATAAATCCTAAAATAAAGAGAGTAAAAGAGGTAAATTTTATTCTAGGTATATCATCTTCATTTTTCTCAAGTATTATAGAATCCTCTCCAAGTAGTAAAAGTAAAAGTGGTAAAGATGTTATCCCTTGCACTTTTCAAGAGAAAAGTAATAAAGAGATGAGGTTGTAGGAAACCCATAACCATTTAGGCTTTTTAGGGTAGAATAAAAAGGTAATTTCTACAAGAGAGCATCCTTGCACTTTAGGGTTTCCAAGGAATCATAAAGAAGATTGCATTTTTGAGGTTATTCTTTACATTTTAGATCCTTCAAAATAAGTAAACCCTAAATATGATAAGTCTTACTATGAGCGGTGTGATAATATTGAAGAGCCTGATGAAGATAAAAGTATTGTTGAGAATAAAGAAAGAGAAGACCCAAGAAGCAAAATCAAAGATAAAAAAGAAACTCAAAGGGATATAGATATTGAAAAATAAAAGAAAATATCACAAGTGTTAACAAGAAGTGGGGTTAAACCACAAATAAAAAGAAAAAATAATAATGAAAATAATATCTTGAAATATTAGGAAAATGAATAAGAACCCTAAAAAAGGTATTATGAAATTATGAGGTTGTTATAAATGAAATATTTATAGATATAGAAGTTTGGAAACAAATATTTAGGTATTCACGGTGTTGAGTTTTATCTTAAAATAATTTAAAATTTGGAATGCATTTGAAATAAAAGGAGTTGATTATGGAAACTTAGCAATTTGAGGAAGATGGAGATATCGTTGATAGAAAGGCAAATGAAGAATATATATTATATAAAGGTAAAGTTGGATATGTTTTAATTAATTTGTTAGAAATGTAATGAGATTCATGTAATATATATTTTTTGTAATGGAAATGATCCCCAATAGAGATCGTACATAGATTATTAAAAAAATCATTAAATATAGTTTAAAAAACTCATTATAAAGTGTATATGTTCTATGTAATATGAAATAATAAACATAGTAAGAATATTGTAAGTTGTATCTCATATTATCTTATATTATTTTGGTTACGTTATTATTTGACCTTAATAAATTATGGTTATTATATATTTGATCCTATGGAAATTTTTTATGAGTTTTACATTAATATTAAGGCTTTGAAAACCATCATGAGATCCATAAGCTATTATGGAAGGAAAGTCATATTTGAAATACCTAATGGGAATTTAGAATGCCCTAGCTAGAAAATAAAGATATGCTAGTTGGAAGTATAGAGGCCTAGGTTGGATATAAGGAAAAAAAGTCAATACATGGTAAGTTTGATCTAGGTAACAAATGTTACACTAGAAGTAAATATCAAGGATGAGATGGTTGAGCATGATATCATAGTTTTTAAAAATAGAGGGTAAATATTTAAGTTCCATAGATCATGGCCAATATTTTTGGAGTTTCAAAATTGGATTAAGTGGAAGCGAAGACCGAATTTAAATTATTTTGACTTTTCTTCCTAGAGTTGTTTCCTCATTATTTTTTCCAATTCAAAAATTATGGATAAAATAATAGCTGATGTCCCATGGTTTAGGTGAATATATGCACTTTATTTGAGACCATGGAATGAAATTTGTTTTGCTCAGGTAGAGACTATTAAGAAGCTTGTAATGTGGGTTAGTTTATTGGAATTCCATAATAGATTATAAATAAGAATATTTTGAATAATATTAAAAAAAAAAATAAGGGGATTCACCATGAAAGTACCAACTACTAAGGAGCTAAAGCATGTTGTATACTTGAATATGTATTGTTATGGATATTTCAAAATCTTTGCCACATTCCATTAAGATTATATCCTAATCAATAGAATGGGATCAACAAGTATATTATTAATATATGAAATTTTGTTACTATAATTATTATGATATTAGACACATGGTAAGAGTTTGCAAAGTTAAAACTATGAAGAAAGAGATAAAAAATCTAGCCATGAGATCAAGGATATTCCACTCCAAAAGAAGAGGTAAAAAAAACTATCTACACTATAGTTTGGTAGGTTTAAAATTAATTAAATATGCAAAAGAATATGTGGAAATAATTGTTGAGGAGAATATTTGTGTGGAAATTTTGAGATAGATTGTTGTTATCTAAACTAGAATTGGCAAGAGGGTTTTTTTGCAAGTAAAACAGTTATTGAAGACATATCTCCATCAAAGAAAAAATGTATGGGTATATCATCTTTTGTTTGAAATATTGAACTGAATGTTGTGAAATACAAAGTGGTGTGAAAAATATTATTTGATAAGCATTTTTGGAAATATTGAGTGAATTCTTATATGCTTCATTGTTGAATGTTTAGAGAACATTTAAGATAGAGTTTGAGGACTATTTGAGTTAAGGTCGGAAACCCACTTTGTGCAACTTGTTTGAAGAAGTATGAAAATACTTGTTTAGAGTTTATGAGCAAGTTGTGCTTCATTGATTGAACAAATGAGTGAAATTCTTGAGCATTGGTTTTGAGTGATATTGAAAGTGATTGTGCAAACTTTAGAAACCAGATTTATGAAAGTGATAGACTTAATGATTGAGTAGAATAAATTGAGTTTTTGATATAGTACATCATTCTCTATATGTTCTGGAAGTTAAACAAATTATGAGTAGAATATGTCTAAAATGCTTCAAGTTAAAGGCATTACTTTGAAGATTAGACAAAACAATTGATAACATTGTGTGCAATATTTGAGATTGATTGAGCATATCTTGTAAGTTGTTTTGAGCATGCATTTGATCAGACTTGAGTAATATTTTGTAGAAGCTTAAGGATAGGTTTCAGTAAGATTTTGTGAAAGTGTGTAGGCAGATTTGAGATAAGTATTTGTGAATACTTGAGAGCAAGTTGAGCAAGTTCTTGAGAGGACTTGAGGGTAGATTTGAGTTAAGTCTTTGTGAAGACTTGATAGCAGATTGAGCAAGTTCTTAAGAGGATTTTAGGGTATATTTGAGGCAAGTCTTGGTGAAAACTTGAGAGTAGATTGAGAAAGTTCTTGAGAGAACTTGATGGAATATTTGAGGTAAGTCTTTGTAGAGACTTGAGAGCAAAGTTTATTGATTTATTTTTTCAATCCTTGTGTTAAGGCTTGGGTTAAGTCTAAGAAAAGTTGATTTATGATTGGATCAAGCTTTGTGTTAATGCTTGAGGATAGATTTTAGTACATATTTAAGAGCAGATTTGTGCTAGACATGAGATAAAGTTAGATCAGATTTGTACTAGATCAAGGATAGTGTTTGGTGTAAATTTAAGATAGAGTTGACAACAAGCTTTGGAGGTGAGAGAGTAGAGGATATTAGTATCTAGTAAATAGAGGTCCATTAGCTAGGGCAGTGAGGATAAAGTTCTTCTATGGAGAGAGATCCATAAGCCAATGCAGTGGGGGCAATAGTATTCTAGAAGATCACCAGCTAGAGAAAAGCATAAAGAGTTCTCTTATGGATAGAGATCCATAAACCAGAGCAAGGGTAAAGAGTTATCCTATGTAGTGTGATCAATGAAGTAGCTAGGAAGATAGAGTTCTTCTATGGAGAGAGATCCATGAACTGGTTGAGAAGAAATAGTTCTCCTAGGTCAATTTACACGAACAAAAGAAAAGAGAAAATATTTCTCCTTTAGAGAGAGATCCACAAATCATAGCATTAGGGGATTGGTGTCTCCTTTGTACAAAGTTCCATAAACATTTTAATAAGGAAGTGATTCCTAAGAGTATTTTTTGAGAAAATTTAGTAGAAATATTTTCTCCGTGGAGTAGCCCACATTGGGTGAACCACATTAAATTGGTATATTTATTGTGTATGATGATTTATGCATGGATTTAATTACTACTATTGATATTACCATTAATAATATTGGATAATATTTTTTGGGAAAGAAAAGTAAAAGTTGATCTTATACTATTAATCCTCCCTCTTATTATAAGTTTTTGTTCTATAAATGGTATCAGAGAAGGTTTCTTTAGAAGAGTTTAATAGCTCAAATAAAAAGGATACAAGAACATAGATGGCATCACAAAGTGGATCTTTAGAAAATAAGGAACCATTGTTCGATGGGAATAATTATGCATTCTAGAGTGTAAGAATGAGAATTTACCTGGTACAAGGAAATGAGACATGGAAAGCAATTGAGGATGGGTACACACCACCAGCTACACCTCCTATAGATAAATACGATAAGATTCTACATCCGAATAATTCAAAGGCAATGAATGCAATATTAAGTGGTTTACATGAAGTAAATTTTATAAAAGTTATGCACTGCACATCAACAAAAGATATTTGGGGAAGTTGAAGAAAACATCTGAGGGAGACAAAAATATCAAAATTATAAAATTATAAAATCACAAGAAAATACTTGAAGACTTGAAGATGAAGGATGAGAAAGACATTGTTACATACTTAATTTGTGTGTATGAGGTTGTTAACTCCATCCAAGGACATAGGTTTAAAGTTGAAGAATCGGATGTTTATCAAAAGATTTTAAGGTCACTCCCTAAGATGTATAGTGAAAAGGTTTCAGGCATAGAGGAAACAAAATGTATTGAGACTTTGACAAGGGATGAGCTACATGGCAATCACAAATTTTGAGATGAGAATAGGAAATGATCATATCCCCCATAAAGAAGCAGCCTTCAAAGAAACAGAGAAGACAAAGGATAAGAAGTCATATTCAAGTAATGAGTTATCCAGTGATGAAGAAGCAAACTATGGCATAAAGAACAAGGACACAAGAAATCATAAAGGTACAAAAATAATTAAGTGTTTCAATTGTCATAAATATGGTCACTATGCATCTGACTTTCTAGCAGCTGTAAGTAGCACTAGTGAAGAGAAATAGGATCATAAGAATAGGGAAGCAAGAAAATAAAAGTATCAAAAGAAAAGCAGGGATGGACAAGGCAATCAAGGAAAGAATTTTTTCCAAAGGTATAAGAAGAGTTTTTAAGCAGATAAGATAGGCAAGAGTTCAAGTGATAGTGATGGAAGATCATAAAAAAATGAAGAAGAATATATTTTATTTCTAATAGTAGAAAAATAAGGTGTTGGAAAAGAAGCTAAAAGGAAACCAATAATTCTCAAGTGTTTCAGGTGTGGTAACTTTGGTCATCTTGAAGATCATTGTACAAATAATAGATTCAGTTTCAGTGAATATGAATATGAATATGCTCTTAAAAATCTAGAATAAGGAAGTCTCCTCTTACCAATAGAAGAGGAAGGAAGTAATCGCATTGAAGATAGATAAAAAAAGAATGAAGATGATATTGAAGACAAAAAGGTAGAGAAAGAATAAAAAAATGAAGATGAAGGAGAAGTTGATTTTGAAGGTGAGCTTATTTCTACTCTTAAGGAATTAAGGAAGGTAAGAAAGCAAAACTCAAAACTCAAGCTTCAATTTCAATTATGTGATGAATGGAAGGGGAAGCTTATACAAGATCTGACAAACTAAATATATAAGACAAAGATATTTAAAGAAAGGTTAGAGGCAAAAGTCATAAAATGTGAAAATTTAGAGCATGAGGTAGCTTCACTAAGAAAGGAAGTAAAAGAGTCTAAATACAAGCTACACATGTTTAGAAAAAGCTCAAATACATTGGATAAGATTATCAGTGTCAAAATATCTTCTTCAAACAATATAGGACTTGGTTTTGAAGATGGACAAAAAGAACAAGGTGAGGAGTCAAGATCAAGCTCCAAAGAAGAAGAAGCTTTAGAAGAAGAAATTAAAGAAGAAAGTGATACTTATGAGGCTAAGTTGAAAAACGAAAGGTTCACTAAGTAAGAAAATAATGAAAAAATGAGGAACAAAGAACATCATAAGGAAGAATGGACTAAGAGACCAATGGGGTTAAGGTAAGATTTATTCAAATGATGTTGCTTCTAATTTCAAAGGTTTGGTCACAATGCTATGCAGTTCAGGATGCATAAAAGGAAGGAATATGGTTTTGGTATTGGTTTCACCAAGAGAAATTTTAGAAATGGGTATCTCTTTCAAGGGTCTTGTTACTCTTGTAATCAGTTTGGTCATAAAGCAGTTAATTATAGAGTTCATGATAGGAATGGATATGGCTTCACCAGGAGAAACTTGAAGATATTTACACCTTCAAGGAACTACAATATTAAGTGTTATAAGTACAATAATGTTGGTCACATTGCTAAGTGGTGTAGAAAACAATTTCCAGAGACAAGGAGGAATAGGAACACTCAAAGGAATCAGAAGGATCAATTGAGGAAGAAGGTGGAAAAAGAAAAACAACATTTCATATTGGGAGTAGAAATACTCTCACCCAAAAATAAATCACCTCAAGGAAAGGAGGTGGAGAGGGGGCTGAGCTAAGAGTCTTATCATTAGCCCCAAAGGTGGTCCTTTGCTATTGATGTCAAATGGGAAGAGCTTTGAGTTAGGGGGAGAGCATTAAGTGAGGGGGAGAAATTTATCATGGGAGAATAATTGAAAAAGTAAAAGAAATATTAAAAATAAAAAGGGTTGCCATAAATGACAAAGGGGAATATTTTTGGAAATTTGAGCAAGTTTTGTTGTCATTGATGTCAAGAGGTTGATGTCCAGTTTTGTCGTCATTGACGTCAAAAGGTTGTTTTTTCAAAAAGCAAGGAAGTGGTTAAAAGAAAAAAGATATAATTTTTTTTTTTTAAATATTATATTCCTAAAGAGGCCTAAAATGTTGAAGACCTAAGAGAAGAGAAGCAAGTTTAAAAGAGAAATAATAATATTTTAAATTCGGAAAAAAGGATGAGATGAAGAAAAACGAGGTCCAAGGATTCATTAAAATAATATATCCTTGAAAAGACCCATTGTGCAGATTATAAAGGATTTAATTTTATTTATTTAAATTAAAATGTTTTAACCAATGATTAAAATTTTAATTTAAATAAACAAAGGGCACCAAAGTTTAAAAATTAAATTTGAATTTGAAAATCAAATTTTGAATGAGTCGACATGTTAAGCACAAAATACAAAGTATAAAAATGGAAATGATCTCATTTCCAATCACCTATGCTATTAGAGTGCCTAAGTTGAAATATAATTCATGTGTTGCTTTGTTTAAGGGAGAAGAGAATATTCATGGTTTTTAAAATTTAAAGAGGTCGACTTTGGTTGAAATTCACGTGATGTAGCTAAAATGTTCCAAGACATTGGGTAGCAAATATGGTGGTAAAAGGTTTGCTAAAGTGCTCATGAAGTAGCTAGGTAAGTGAGTAGAGAGGTCTTCTAAATGAGTATAGAGGTCTTCTATGGAGATATATCCATCAACCACTGCAATGGAGGTAGTAGTCTTCTAGAAGATCACCAGCTAGAGTAGAGGATAAAGTATTCTCCTATTGATAGAGATCCATGAACTAGATTTAGGATAATGAGTTATCCTATGGAGTGTGATCCATGAAGCATCTAGGAAGATAGATTTATTTTGTGGAGAGA
Organism: Wollemia nobilis; assembly: GCA_028583015.1. NCBI lineage: Eukaryota > Viridiplantae > Streptophyta > Pinopsida > Araucariales > Araucariaceae > Wollemia > Wollemia nobilis. The sequence continues at coordinate 4,346,929 of JAQPPZ010017107.1, read as the reverse complement.
GATCCACAAACCAGTTGAGGAGGAGTTTTACTAGGTCAAGTTCCACGAACCAGAAAAAAGATAAAAGAGTTCTCCTATGGAGAGAGATCCACAAATCATAGCATTAGGGTATTGGTATCTCCTTTGGATAAATGTTCATAAACATTGTAATAGTGAAGTAATTCCCAAGAGGATTTATTGAGAAAATTTAGTAGAAATATTTTCTCCATGGAGTAGCCTACATTGGGTGAACCACGTTAAATTGGTGTCTCTATTATGTGTGATGATTTATACATTGCTTTGATTACTGCTATTGATATTTCCATTAATAATATTGGATAATATTGTTTGGGAAAGAAAAGTAAAAGTTTATCTTATACTATTCACCCCCCTCTCAGTATAAGCTTGTGTTCTTCAATTGGTATAAGAGCGAGTTCCTTTGAAAGAGTTTAACAGCTTGAAGGAAAAGGATACAGGAACATATATGGCATTATATTGTGGATCTTCAGCAAATAATGCACCATTGTTCTATGGAAACAATTATGCATTATAGAGTGTAAGAATGAATATTTACCTAATGGCACAAGGAAATGAGATATGGAAAGTAGTTGAGGATAGGTACACACCTCCAGCTACACCTCCTACATATAAAGATGGTAAGATTCTACAACTGAATAATTCAAAGGCAATGAATTTAATCTGAAGTGGTTTACATGAAGAAAATTTTGTAAAAGTTATGCATTGCACATCAACAAAACATATTTGGGAAAAGTTGAAGAAAACATATGAGGGAGACAAAAATATCAAATGGCAAAATTGCAAAATCACAAGAAAACATTTGAAGACTTGAATATGAAGGATGATGAAGACATTGCTACATACTTACTTCATGTGGATAAGGTTTTTAACTCCATGCAAGGACTTGGGTTTAAAGTTGAAGAATCATGTGTTTGTGAAAAGGTTTTAAGGTCACTCCCTAAGAGCTATAGTAAAAAGGTTTCAGCCATAGAGGAAACAAAATATATCGGGACTTTGACTAGAGATGAGCTACATGGCACTCTCACAACTTTTGAAATGAGAATAGGAAATGATCCTATCCCCTGGAAAGAAACAGCCTTGAAAGTAACAAAGAAGACAAAGGATAAGAAGTCATATTCAAGTAATGAGTCATCCAGTGATGAAGAAGCAAACTATGGCAAAAGTAACAAGGACACAAGAAAGCATAAAGGTACAAAAATAGTTAAGTGTTTCAATTGTGGTAAATATGGTCACTATGCATCTGACTATCCAGCAGCTGGAAGTAGCAGTGGTTAAGATAAATAGGATCATAATAACAGGGAAGTAAGAAAATATAGGTATCAAAAGAAAGTAGGCATGGACAAGGCAAGCAAGGAAATTTTTTTTTTCAAAGGTATAAGAAAAGTTTTTAAGCAGATAAGATAGAAAAGAGTTCAAGTGATAGTATGGAAAATCCTCAAAAAATGAAGAAGAAGAGATTCTATTTCTAACAGTAGAAAAATAAGGTTTTGGAAAATAAACTAAAAGGAAACCAATAATTCTCAAGTATTTTAGGTATGGTAAATTTGGTCATCTTGAAGATCATTGTACAAAGAATGGATTCAATTTTAGTAAATATGAATATGAAGATGCTCTTAAAAATCCAGAAGAAGAAAGCCACCTCTTAGAAATAGAAGAGGAAGGAAGTTCTCCTATTGAAGATAGATCATAAAATAATGAACATGATCTTGAGGAAAAAAAGGGAAAGGAAGAATAAAAAAATGAATAAGAAGGAGAAGTTAATCTTGAAGGTGAACTTATTTATTCTCTTAAGGAATAAAGGAAGGTAAGAAATCAGAACTCAAAACTCAAGCTTCAATTTCAATAATGTGATGAATATAAGGGAAATTTTATACAATATATGACAAACTCAATATCTAAGACAAGGATATTTAAAGAAATGTTAGAGGCAAACATCTTAGAATGTAAAAAATTATACCATGAGGTAGCTTCACTAAGAAAGAAAGTGAAATAGTCTAAAGACAAGCTACACAGGTTTGGTAAAAGCTCAAAGACCTTGGATAAGATTATCAGTGTTGAAATATCTTCTTCAAACAATATAGGACTTAGTTTTGAATATGGACAAAGAGAACAAGGCAAGGAGTCAAGCTCAAGCTCCAAAGAAGAAGAATATTCAAAAGAAGAAAGTAGAGGAGAATGTGAGACTTATGAGTCTAAGTTGAAAAATAGAAGGTTCAATAAGGAAGGAAACAATGCACAAATGAGGAACAAAAAACATCACAAGGAAGAAAGGACTAAGAGACCAATGGGGTTAAGGTAAGATTTCTTCAAAGGATTTTTCTTATCATGTCAAAGGTTTGGTCACAAGGCTATGTACTGTAGGATGCATAAAAAGAAGGAATATGGTTTTGGTATTGGTTTCACCAAGAGAAATTTTAGAAATGGGCATATCTTTCAAGGGTATTGTTACTCTTGTAATCAGTTTGGTCATAAAGCAGTTAATTACAGAGTTCATGATAGGAATGGATCTGGCTTCACTAGGAGGAACTTCAAGATATTTGCATATTTAAGGAACTACAATATTAAGTGTTATAAATACAATAATGTTGGGAATATAGCTAAGTGGTGTAGAAAAGAACTTCTAGAGACAAGGAGGAATAGGAATAGTCAAAGGAATCAGAAGGATCAATTGAGGAAGAAAATGGACAAAGAAAAACAACATTGTATGCTGGGAGTAAAAATACTCTCACCCAGAGAAGATTCAATTAATCCAGATGGGATTTTTGAAATTTGATTACAATCATGTGGTCAAAGGTAAAAATAAGAGTGTTGATGCTTTAGGTAATTGGGCTTTGTACAAATGTGATCTTACTTGTTATGGCCACCCTCCTATATGGTGGGCTTCTCAAATTAGGGAAGCTCTTATTTCTATCATTTCTTTGGATGGTTCCAGTTCTGAAGGTACCTACTTTCTTCTTGTTTTTTTTTTTTTTGCTTCTCTTTGGTTCATTCAATTTTTTTTAGTTCCCTAGCTCATTCTATTATTTATTTTGTTTCCTCTGTTGATTCTTGCCTTAATAGTCTTCTGGTCTAGATAGGTCATTGTTATGTTCAATTATTTTTTCTTTTATCTTTTTAGTTTTTTTTTTGTTTAGTTTTTTAAGGTGGGTGGGTTCTTTTGTTTTTTTTTTTGTTTTTTGTGTTCTTTGTGTTGTTTTTTGTTTTTCATGTGTTTTTGTTGTTTTGTGTTTTTTTTTTTTGTTATTGTTCTTGTGTTTTTCTCGTTTTTGTTATTGGGTTTCTCTTTGTTTGTGTTGTTTTGTTTTTTTATGTGTGAGTGTTTTCTATGTTTTTTGTTTTTGTTTATTGTTTGTTGTTGGTTGTTTTTTATTTTTATTTTATTTTTTCTAATTTTTTAGGTTTTGGTTGTGTGTATTTTTCATGTTTTTTTTTAGTCATGTCTTTGTAGTGTTATGTTGTTTTTGTCTTGTTTGTGTTTTTTTATGTGGTTCTTGTGTTTTTTCTATCTAGTTTGTGTTGTGGTTTCTTTTATCTTATTGTGCATGTTTTGTTGTGATTTTTTTTTTTTTTGACACACTCAAGGAGCATGTTTTTTATTTCATTTTATTATTTTTATTGTTATTTACTTATTTTAAATTGGTTTTGTGTGTTTTTTTGCTCCTTGAGTATGTCAAAGGTGGTAGGCCAGGTCCGAGTCCTAGGCATTTTTGTTGGAATCGATACCCATGACTCCTTTGGTATTACCCGAATGTGGCATCCATTTTGGGATGTTTTCTAGAAAAAAAATAAAAATACTCTCACCCAAAAATAAATCACCTCAAGGAAAGGAGGTGGAGAGGGGGATGAGCTAAGAGTCTTATATTTAGCCCCAAAGATGGTCCTTTGCCATTGATGTCAAAGGGGGAGAGATTTGAGTTAGGGGGAGAGCATTCAGTGAGGGGGAGCAGTTTCTCAAGGGAGTAGAACTGAAAAGTAAAAGGAGTATATAAAAAAAAAGTGTTGCCATCAATGAAAAAGGGGAAGATTAATGGAAATTTGAGCAAGTTTTGTTGTCATTGATGTCAAGAGGTTGATGTTGAAACTATCGTCATTGACGTCAAAAGGTTATTTTTCCAAAAAACAAGTGGTTAAAAGAAAAAGGATATAATATTTATTTTAAATATTATATGCCTAAAGAGGCCTAAAAGGTTGAAGACCCAAGGGAAGAGAAGCATGTTTAAAAAGAAATAATAATATTATAATATTTAATATTATAATATTTTGGGCAAAAGGATGAGGTGAAGAAAAACAAGGTCCAAGGAATCATTAAAATAATATATCCTTGAAAATACCCATTGAGCAGATTATAAAGGATTTAATTTAATTTATTTAAATTAAAATATTTTAACCTATGGTTAAAATTTTAATTTAAATAAACAAAAGGCACCAAAGTTTAAAAATTAAATTTGAATTCGAAAATTGAATTTCGAATGAGCTAACGTGTTAAGCACAAAAGACAAATAATAAAAATGGAAAATGATTTCATTTTCAATCACCTATGCTATTTGAATGCCTATGTTGAAATATAATCTATGCACTACTTTGTTGAAGGGAGAAGAGAATATTCTGGTTTTTAAAATTTAAAGAGGCATAATTTTGTTGAAATTCTTGTGATGCACCTAAAATGTTCCAAAGTTTTGGGTAGCATAGATAGTGGTAAAAGTCTTCCTAAGGTTCTCGCAAAGCAGAGGTCATGGTTCTGAATCCCACATGATTCACTTTTGCAAAGGAGGAAGAAGATTTGGTTTTCACCGAAATTCATGCGATGGGATAAGCAGGAGTTTATGGACTTAGGTTCACATATGGGCGTGTAGCCCAGGTGATAGATTAACCTTGGGCTAAGGTACTATGATGGTGGTTGGTCACGGGTTTAAGTTTGGGCACAGTCGAGGATGTGCGTAGTAGTCTTTTTGAGGTATGGACCAAAGTTTATAAGGTATGCATATTATATGTTAAATTTGACAAGGTTTGGAAGGTGCAAACAATTTAGATGCCACGTGATAATTATAAAGGGAATATGTGGAATGCATAGGGATTCATAAGGATAATTGAAAAATATTTTATTTTTGTTGCCTAGATAAATAAATAAAAAGGATTGGAGTCATATGGTGTTAATAAAGGAATTTGAATTTTTATGTATTGAATATTATTTTGAGAAGTTTGGATATTATAAAGTGTTAGCAAATAAACTTGATTTTTATGTTTTGAATGTTATTTTGAGAGGATTGAATATTATAAAGTGTAATTGAGACCTGATATTTTATTGTAAATCTTGAATGACGAAATAATTGTTGAGGAGAATATTTGTGTGGAAATTATGAGATATACTATTGCTATCTAAACTAGAATTGGAAAGAGGGTTTTGTTGCAAGTAAAATAGGTTTTGAAGACATGTATCCATCAAAGAAAAAAGGTATGGGCATATCATATTTTATTTGATATATTGGAATGAATATTATAAAATAACAGGTGGAGTGAAAATGATTGTTTGATAATTATTGTTGGAAATATTGAGTGAATTCTTATATGCTTCATTGGTGAATGTTTAGATAACATTTGAGATAGAATTTGAGGACTATTTGAGTTAGGGTTTGAAACCTACTTTTTTAACCTTGTTTGAATAAGTATGAAAACACTTGTTTAGAGTTTGTGAGCAAGTTGTGCTTCATTTATTGAATGAATGAGTGAATTTCTTGAGCATTGGTTTTGAGTGATATTGAAAGTGATTGTGCAAACTTTAGAAACTAGATTTGTGAAAGCGATAGACTTAATGATTGGGTAGAACATATTGAATTTTTGATAGAGTACATAATTTTCTATATGTTCCATAGGTTAAATGAATTCTGAGTAGAATATGTCTAAACTGCTTCAAGTTAAAGGAATTACTTTGAATATTAGACAAAACAATTGATAACATTGTGTGCAATATTTAAAATTGATTGAGCATGTTTTTGAGCATATTTGAGTAAGATTTTGTGGAAGCTTAAGTATAGGTTTGAACAAGATTTTGTGAAAGCATGTAGATAGATTTTTGGTAAGTCTTTGTGAATACTTGAGCGCAGGTTGAGAAAGTTATTAAGAGGACTTGATGGTATATTTGAGGTAAGTCTTTGTGAATCTTGATATTATATTGAGCATGTTGATGAGAGGACTTGAGGGTAGATTTGAGGTAATTATTGGTCAATACTTGAGAACATATTGATAAAGTTCTTGAGAGGACTTAAGGGTATATTTGAGGTAAGTCTTTGTGGAGACTTGAGAGTAGAGTTGATTGATTGATTTGTTAAATATTTGTGTTAAGTATTCGGGTAAATCTAAGCAAATTTGATTTGATATTGGAGCAAAATTTGTGTTAAGTCTTGAGGACAGATTTTTGTGTATATTTGAGAGCATATTTGTGCTAGACCTGAGACAAATTTAAAGTATATTTATACTAGATTGAGGATAGTGTTTGGTATAGATTTGAGATAGAGTTGAGAGTAATATTTGGAGGTGACAGAGTAGAGGATAGTAGTCTCCAGTGGATATATATCCATTATCCAGAGTAGTGAGGATAGAGGTATTATGAGTGAGGACATAGGTCTTCTATAGAGAGAGATCCACAAGCTAGTAAAGTGGAGGTAGTAGTCTTCTTGAAGATCACTAGCCAAAGTAGAGGAGAAAGAGTTTTCCTGTGGATAGAGATACATGAAATAGAGCAAGGGTAAAGTGTTCTCCTATGGAGTGTGATCCATGAATCATTTGGGAAGATAGAGGTCTTATGCGAAGAGAGATCCACAAACAAGTTGAGGAGAGTTCTCCTGGGTCAAGTTCCATTAACCAAAGAAAGGGGAAGGAGTTCTCCTATGGAGAGAGATCCACAAATTAGGGCATTAGGTTATTGATGTCTCCTTTGGATAGAGGTCCATAAATATTGTAATAGGGAAGTGATTCCCTAGAGGATTTGTTGAGAAAATTTAGTAGAATTATTTGTGTATTACCATTGATGATTGATAATATTGGATAATATTTTTTGGGAGAGAAAAGTAAAATTTGATCTTATATTGTTTACCCCATATTAGTATAAGCTTATGTTCTTCACCTGAGGTGTTCTAAGCTACTACGATAGTACACCTAACTATTTGGCTAGCGTGAGTGCCGATAGGAGAAAGGTCGCAGGGTCAAAACCTTGGATGCCATTTTTGGTGTTGAAGTTTTGGTTTACGCAAAGGGAAGAGATAAAACTTGGGCACTCCTTTTTTATTTGCGTAGAGGGCAAAGACAAAAATTTGGGCGGTCCTTTTGATTTACACAAAGGATAGAGAGAAATATATGGCAACTTATTTTTCAATTAGCGCAGATGGTAAAGATAAAAATATGGGCACTCCTTTTTTATTAGCATAGAGAGTAGAGATAAAAATATTGGCATTCCTTTTGACACTAACCACCATGGCAGTGTAGTTAGCTAGAGTGATCATGTTAGTGTTGCGTCATGGGAGGTCAAGGTTTCAAGCCATGGTAGGGAAGAGGTATTAATATTTTTATTTAATGGAATGATTTTTGTGGGAGTCATAAGGTTTTAGGTGCTTTATTTGAAATCTGAAAATGTGATTTCTGTGTGATACAAGGTGAAGTAAAAAGGTGTATTAGTTTTATTTAATTGCATTTTGTGTTGGTGTTGATATTTGTATATATAAAGTTGGAAAAATAACGTGTATTATTGGAAATTTATTTGTGTAATTTACATACTATATGTGAAAAGGTTAGGAGGTCACTTTGTTGCTACCATATTACTTATATTTGATAAAGTGATTGAGTGGATATTTGGATAGTAAAAGAGAAAATTTGGTAACCAATTTTTGAAGTGGCACAAGGAAGGGAAATTATTTTTGAGATAGGTTTTGAGAGCACATCTTCATCAAGGTAGCTTTAGAGGTATGGTGATTTGATTTCTTTCTCAAGGTGGTTGTTCTTAAGGGAAATATTTTTTATGTCATAAGGTGGAGATATAAGGATCAATTTTATGTGCATTGTTGAAAATTTATGAGTTAGGGTTTGAGAACAAAGTGTGCATCATTGTTGAATGAACATGATAGGCTTTCAAGAATAAACTGTGCATCATTGTTGAATAAATTTGGAAACACATGTACTAGGGTTTGAGAAAAAAATTGTGCTTTATAAATTAATTTGGAAACACATGTGCTAGGGTTTCAAAATAAAATTATGCTTCATTGTTGAATAAAATTAGAAACACGTGTGCTAGAGTTTGAGAAACAATTGTGCATTGGTTTGAATGTCATTGAAAGTGAATGTGCAAGTGTTAGAAATTGTACTTGTGAAGCGAGCGTGTGCATCAATTTTTATTGTGGAAAATACATAAGAAGGTTAGTTATAAATTTCTAGACTAGAGCTACCTTTAGAATGTAATAAATGTGATACATGTAAAAGTGACAAACTTAATAAATGTGAAGAACATATTGAGAATTTGTTAGTGCATATAATTCTCTATATGTTCAAGAGGTTAAACAAATTCTGGGTAGAAAATGTCTAAACTACATTATTCAAAGAAAGCACTTTTTGGAAAAGATATATGAAATTGTTTGTAAGTAAGAATTGGGAATATTTGAGCATGTATTATGAGAAGATGTGAACTGAGTTAAGAGTAGGTTTTGGTGATAATATTTGAGTAAACATTGTGTGTAAGATTGGAATAGTTTTGGATAAAGTTAATAGTAGGTTTTGGTAGAGCAGATTTGAGAAAGCCTTGTGTGTAAGCTTAGAGTAAATTTAGACAGAGTTAATAGCAGGTTTTAATGAAGTTGATTTGAGCAAGTCTTGTATGTAGACTTAGAGCATATTTGAGAAAAATTGAGAACAAATATTGGAGTGTAATTGAGAAAGCCTTGTATAAAGGCTTGTAGCAAAGCAGAGTAGAGGGGATTGAGGTATCCTATGGATAGAGGTCCACAAACCATAGCACAGGGGATTGAGGTCTCCTATGGATAGAGGTTCACAAACCATAGCATAGGGGATTGGTGTCTCCTTTGAATAGAGGTCCATGAACTTGAGGATAGGGGATTGGTGTCTCCTTTGGGTTGGCTCCCATAAACATTGTAATAGGTAATTGGTTCCCAAGAGAATGGTTGAGTAAATTTATAAGAAATATTTTCTTCGTGGGTGTAGCCCACATTGGGTTAACCATGTTAAATTTGTGTCTCTCATGTGTGTAATGATTTGTTCAATATTTAATTTATTGCATTATTATTATTATTGTTATCATTTGGAAATAAAAGTAAAAATTTTATCTTATATTGTTCACCCCCATCTCAGTATAATCTTGTATTCTTCAATTGGTATCAGAGCGGGTTTCTTTAGGGAAGCCTAACAACTTGAAGGAATATATTACAAGAACACACATGGCCAAGAAAGGTAAAAGAAGAATCATGAGACCATATCCTCCTAATAAGGAAGTAACACACATGGACATAAAAGAAAAGGAATATGCTCTAGTAATTGAAATCCAAGAAAATAGAGAGAAAGAGGAAACTATGGTGGACATGGAAGAAGAATTTTATTTTGCTCTCAAAGAGATTGTTACTCTAAAAGGGAAAGTGGAAACATATAAAGAACCAAAATCAAGTAATGAAGAAGAGGCTAACTTTGTGAGATGTATTGAATGTGGCAACCTTGATCACCTTGCATTTTATTGTCCATAAAATGGGTATTGTAGCAGTAAAGAGAAGAAGGGTCCAAGAAAATACAAAGATATGCAATTTGTGAAATGTTTTAGTTGTGGTAACATTGGTCACTATGTAGCTTATTTTCCAAAAAATGGGTACAATAGCAATGATGAAAGCCTCTCCGATAGTGAAGAAGAAGAGATAGTTTTAGAAAATGAAGAAGAAGGCACAATTGACATAAAAGAGAAACTTATTGTTTCTCTTGAAGATTTGAAGAGGACTAGAAAGGAGAACTCAGGATTGAAGGCTCAAGTACAAGATAATGAAGATGATCCTATAGTTAAATACCAAGAAAAAGAGAAATATTTAGAAAAGGAAGAGGAAGCCACGAATGATATGGAAAAGGAACTTTATGAGTTGAAAAGGGAGAACTCAAAATTGAAGGCTCAAGTACAAGAAGATGAGAAAAAAATGGCAAAGCTTCTACAAGATATCACCAATTTAAAAATTAAAATTGAAGAGGAAAGGAAGGTTCAAGAAGATATGGCTAAAAAATTAAAGGTAAAAGAGCTAGAGTGTGAAATACTGGAACATGAGGTTATTTCTCTAAAGAAGGAAGTTGAAAAGCAACTGCAAAATATTATGTTTAAGAAAAGCACATAAATCCTTAATGATATTATTAAAGCACAAAGATCTCCATTTATAAAAATAGGACTTGGTTTTGAAGAAGGTCAAGAGATATAAAAAGATGAGTCAAGCTCAAAAGGGATAAAGGAATCAAAGGAAGAAATTTACTAAGACTCTATGACCTATGCTGATGTGTTGAGAGGTGATAGTATGAAAGAGGAAGAAAACAAAGAATCATCAAGTAACAGGGACCATCACATGAAAAGCAAAGAAAGAAGTAGGTAACCATATCTTCCAAGGTAGGATGAATATTTCTTCCAGGGTTATTTTTACTCATGTAATCAATTTGGTCATAAAGCTATGCACTGCAGGATTCATGAAAAGAATTATTATGGCTTCATCAAGAGGAACTTCAATTCATTTGCATATTTCAAGGACTACAACATCAGGTGTTACAATTGCAATAATATTGGGCATAAAGCTATACATTATAGGGTTCATGGTAGAGATGATTATGGATTCACCAAGAGAAATTTTAGGTCATTTACACTTTCCAAGGACTACAACATTAGGTGTTACAATTGCAATAAGGTTGGGCATAGAGCAAAGTGGTGTAGAACAAAATTTTAGGAACTACCAAGAATAAGCAAGAAATAGGATGCTCAAAAGGTTCAAAGAGGTGTGACTACAAAGGTGTGGAAAAAGAAGATTGAAAAAGGAGAAAAAGGAGAAGAGCATTGTAAATTAGGAGTAGCTTTACTCCCATCCAAAAATTGATCACCTCAAGAAATGAGGTGGTGTGGGGGCTATGCTAAAACATATTATTGTTATCCCAAAGGAGCCCTTTGCCATTGATGTCAAAGGGGGAGAGATTTCAGTAAGGGGGAGCATCTTCTCAGGGGAGCATTTTTGTGATCCAGTTACACTAAAAGAATATTTTTGAAAGGGTTGCCATAAATGACCAAGTGGGATATTGTTGGAAATATTGAATATTTGAGTTGTCATTAATATCAAAGGTTACATGAGGCACATATATTTGGATGATAACAAGGCAAGGTACTCCAATCAAAAGGATAAATTTTAAGAGACTTAAGCAAAGTTGGACAATGAAAAGCAAGACAAATATGGTTAAGAATAATAATATTTAAATATTATAAAGCAATTTATAAAGGTTTAAAATATTGAGACAAAGGTTTAAAATAAAAAGAGTTTAAAATATTGAGGACCAAGGAACACACATTTGCATTACTTAAATCAAAAGGTTATGTTAAGATATCTATGGGTCTAAGAAGTTATGTTATAATATTTTAATAAAATATTATAACCAAGGTTTCAAAAAGAGAATTGAGGCACCAACATATTAAAAATATATTTGAAATTCAAATTTGAAGTCGAAGAAGTAAAATTTCGAAGACTGTGATTATTGCATATATAAAAATTTTCATTTATCCACATTTGATTAATGTTTTCCATGCAAGATTTGATTGATATATTTCAAGATAATTGATACAAATGAAAGAGATATATCTAATGAATTTTGATTGATATATTTTGAATGCTAGAGAGATATCCTATGATTGTTAAGACGTGTGAAGAGATATACAAGATCATATGTTTTATGTGCATCTCAGGTGTTCTAAGCTACTTTGGTAACACATCTAGCTATGCGACTAGTGTGAGTGCTAGCAGGAGAAATGTTACAAGGTCAAAACCTTGGATGCTATTTTTGGTGTTGAGGTTTCAATTTGTGTAGAGGGTAGAGATAAAACATGGCCATTCCTTTTTAATTTGCATAGATGGTAGAGACAAAAATGTGGGCACTCCTTTTGATTTACACAAAAGGTAGAGAGAAAAATGTGGGAACTCCTTTTTCGATTAGCGTAGAGGGCAAAGATAAAATTGTCAACACTCCTTTTTTTATTAGCATAGAGGGTAGAGATAAAAATGTGGGTATTCCTTTTGGAACTAAATACCATGCTAGTGCAGTTGGCTAGAGCGATTGTTTTAGTTCTACATCATGGGAGGTCAAGGTTTCAAGCCACGGTAGGGAAGAGGTATTAATATGTTTATTTTAATGGAATGATTATTGGGGAAGTCATAAGTTTTTAGGTGCTTTATTTTAAATCTGAAAAGGTGGTTTATGTGTTACACAAGGTGGAGTAAAAATGTGTATTAGTTTTATTTAATTGTATTTTGTGTTGGTGTTGATATTTGTATATATAAAGTTGGATAAATAAGGTGTATTATTAGAAATTTATTTGTGTAATTTGCATACTATTTGTGAAAGGGTTAGGAGGTCACTTTTTTTCTATCATATTGCTTATATTTGATAAAGTGATTGAGTGGATGTTTTGATATTAAAAGAGAAAAAATGCTAACCAATTTTTGAAGTGGCACAAGGAAGGAAATTTATTTTTGAGACTAGTTTTAAGAGCACATCTTCATCAAGGCAGCTTTAGAGGTATGGTGATTTGATTTCTTTTTCAAGGTGGTTGTGCTTAAGGGAAATATTTTTTATCTCATAATGTGGAGGTATAAGGATAAATTTTATATGAGTTAATATTTGAGAAAAAAGTGTGCATCATTGTGAAGAACACAAGCTTATACTGATATGAGGGCTGAAAACTATAATATCACTTTTTACTTTTCTTTCCAAATCAATATTAAGCAATGTGTAAATAGCAATATCAATAAAAGTAATCAAAGCAATGCATAAATCACCACACATAATAGAGACACTACAATTTACGTGGTTCACCCAATGTGGGCTACTCCACAAAGAAAATCATTCACTAAAATTTTCTCAATCAATCTCTTGGGAATCCTTCCAAATTACAATGTTTATGGACCTCTGTCCAAAGGAGACACCAATACCCTAAATCAAGTTTGTGGATCTATATCCATAGGAGAACTCCTTCTCCTCTACTCTGGTTGGTGATCCTCTAGAAGACTATTGCCTCCACTGCACTGGCTTGTGGATATATCTCCACTAAAGACTCTTATCACCACTCAGAGGACCTGTCCTCACTGCCCTGGCTGATGGATATCTATCCACTAGAGACTACTATCCTCTCTACTCTATCACCTTCAAATATCTGCCTCTAATCTGCAATAAACATAGTCCTTCGATCTAGCACAAATCTGCTCAACAAATCCACACAAAACTTGCTCAAATCTTCTCAACAAGTCCACATAGAACTTGCTCGAATCTACTCAATAAGTCCACATAGAACTTGCTCAAATATTCTCAACAAGTCCACATGAACTTTCTCAAATTGGTTCAACAAGTCCACACAGAACTTGCTCAAATATTCTTAACAAGTCCACACAAAACTTGCTTAAATCTGCTCAACAAGTCTACACAAAACTTGTCCAATATGCTCAATAATTCCATTCATGACTTGCTCAAATATGCTCAACAAGCTCACTCAAAACTTTTCCAATATGCTCAATAATTCCACTCAGAACTAATTCAAATATGCTCAATAGGTCCACTCATAACTTATTCAAATCTGCTCAACAAGCTCACTCAAAACTTATCCAAATATTATAGAAACATAAAGAGAATTGTTAGAGACTCAATATGTTCTACACTCAATGCTCAATCTCAACTCAAATCATAATATAGAATAGTTTATTTTATGGAACTTGAACAATCACTTCATACATCCATTTGACTAGTCTCAATCAACTCTACTCAACCAATTACTCAAGAAACAACTCTTGCTCACAAACCCTAGTCCAAGCATGTAAACACCAAATCAAAATATTTCCAACAATGCTCAACAAAAAATCTCACATAACAATGATACTCATGTTATTTTCAAACCCTAGTTCAAGTTCTTCACACAATCCAATGGCTTCAACAACAATGCTTATAAAACAATCTTCACATAACAATGATACTCATGCTCTTTTCAAACCCTAGTTCAAGTTCTTTGCACAACAACTCACTTCAACAACAATGCATATAAATCAATCTTCACATAACAATGATACTCATGTTTTTTCAAAACCCTAACTCAAGTTCTTCACTCAACCAATGGCTTCAACAACAATTCTTATAAAGTAAGGTTTTAATCACAACGCCTAATTCTAGAAAACCTTGAAGCATTAACTCAAACACTTTTGAAAAGGAAAACCTAATCAAAGCCTTTTCACTCCAAAATTTATTTTCAAGAAAGCCATTCAATCAACTCAACCAAGGAAGAATTTTTCCATACCTTTTTTCTTGACAAGGAGTAGACCACACAAATCTGCTACACTCACAATTACTTCTTTTCCAATCTCAATAAGGGTTAGAAGATAATAGTTTTTCTCAAGGAAACACAATACAAAATGATATCAAACAAAATACACCTTATCACTCCAACTTTAAAATAATATTCAACACCTTAACCATTACCCTCATAATAATCTCTTTGGCAAAAGTCCTTTTTAAAAATAAAATCAACACTCTTAAAGTCTTACTCCTCAATATGCAAATATAATAATTAAGACTTTATTAAAAATAAAATCAAACTCCTTATAACTCCAAAAACCAATTTCCAACTAACACAACTTTCCACTAGCAATCCCTTTTAATTATTTCCAACTAGCAAACCTTTTAACTCCCCACTTTAGGCAACATTAAAAATAATTAAAAATTTAATTACCTTGCCCTTGGAGAGATTTGAACTCTCAATGCTGTCCACGACCAATATCTTAGTTGTGGCTCCAACCGCCGCATGAGCTACATGCTCGTTTGAGACAACGAAAGCACCATGTGCTTCAAAAATGTATCTTCGCCTATCGTTATGCAAAACATGTGCCTCACTTTTGGCACCTTCAACACAACTACCAAGCACACCCGCCATGTTTCAAACGTTGGCCTCCTTGTGCACAAGCACTTAAGCTACAACCCTCTTGCCACTAGGCCAAGCTGCCCAGATGGCTCTCGACCATTCGACGCCTTCCACTTTATTTATTTTCACTGGTAAATCAAACACGAAATTCGTAGTCCCTTTTCATGAGCTCTTCTCTTAATCAATTTGTATGCAATTTATTTTATCGAGCAAGGATAAGATTAATGCCCCTTGGGCATAGGTTTATATAATGATTTTCCACCTTTGTTTTTAGAATGTCGGTGCTTCGATTTGCTTTTAACCCACATGATGTTGGTGCTTTGAATTACTCCAACTTTAGACCATGGGCGCTTAGATTAATTTATAATTTATTTAAATTCTTTTGAATTTAAATATTATAAATTAATTCTTTTATAAACCTTTGCATAACTTGGTATAAACCTTTTTAACTTTTCAAAAACCTCCTTGGGTTTTTATGAAGACCCTTTTAACTTATGCTTCCATATACTACTAAGATATTATGGAGCCCTTTTTCTTTTAACTTCTGCACTGATTCTCTTGACCTTTGGCCTTCTTCCTGGATATCAAATGATAACTTTGACAACTTTATTTCTTGACGAAGTCCTTGACATTAATGATGACTTCATATTGATGACATCAATGACAAATTTGACTTAGGGACTTGTTGTGGCTGCTCCACAACGTACCCCAAAATTGGGGACTCACCTTTTTTGCATGTGTTCCAAGAAGACTGAAGTAGCCCATAGGCTAAAGATTAAGGAAAAAATAAAAACACCACAATGAGAAAAAATGTTGCGATATCGCGACATGTTGCACCATCACGACCAAAAGAGAAAAAGTGTCACGATATCGCGACATGTTGTAGTTTCACGGCCAAAATAGAAAAGGTGTCGCGATATCGCGACATGTTGCACCATCATGGCCAAAAGAGAAAAAGTGTCGCGATATCGTGACATGTTGCAGTTTCACGGCCAAAGGAGAAAAGGTGTCACAATATCATGACATGTTGCACCATCGCGGCCAAAAGAGAAAAAGTGTCGTGGTATCGCGACATGTTGCATTTTCATGACCAAATAGGAAAAAGTGTCGCGATATCACGACATGTTGCATTTTCACGACCAAATAGGAAAAAGTGTCGTGATATCACGACATGTTACATTTTTCACTGTTAAAAGCAACAAAAGAGAGCAAGGAGGTAAAGGTGTCACGATATCGCGATGTGTTCCATTTTCACCAAGGTAACGGACCTGCATAGTGATGTGGACATAAGGAAAAAATCCAACGAACAAGACAAAGCATTACATAAGGAGTATTTAATGATTTGAAATCATTTAAGATGGTCATTACACATGGAGGGAAATGGACGCAAGCCCATGTGGAGAAACACAGCGAAGGGCTACAAAATGGAAACCAAAGCACACGTATACAAGGGAAGGTGAAACTAACAGTCAGGGAAGGTGAAGCAAACAGCCATCGAAAAACGAAACAAACCGTCATGGAAGGAGAAACAATTTTTCTATAAGTTTAAATACGCCATTCAAAGAGGCCAAAGAGGGGGTCGGAAACTATGGAAAACAGAGTTGTAGAGCTGAAGGTGAGAGGACCATTCTGGACCTGTTTGAGTCATTTTTCTTCCATGGACTGGGGTGGAAACCGCTGCAAGCAGAGTTGCAGAGCTGAAGGTGAGAAGGCCATTCTGGACCTATTTGAGTAGTTTTTCTTCCATAGACTGGTTTGGAAAAACCAAAAATTCTGCTATTGTAAAATGACATATTTTTAATGCAGAAGTGTTCAAAAATTTGCATCTTGTGGGCAAGAAAGAAGGAGATTTTCTTTGCATGTTATGGATTTAATGTTTATTCTTTCATTTTTTTAGATTTCAAATTTATAGATAATGTTAATGCCATGTTTTTTGGGTTACATTAGGCGAATATTCGAAATCTGAATTTTATTTCGTACCCTAGGAACCAACACTTAGTCTATGGGGATTGTGCTTGTTTTGCAAGTCCAATAGGTTAGGTTGCATGCATGGAGACCTCACATCTTCGGTTTTGTCGAAATAGGATAGCATCATACTGAGTGCATTTTATTTTCAGTTTCTGCATTTCATTTTCATTTTCTGCATTTTATTTTTTCTAGAAATTTTAATTTATTTTCAGGCATTAAAATAAACACTTAAAAAAATTCAAAATCCAAAAAAACAATGAACAATCACTAAATTTTCATGATGAAATAAACCAACATTGCCCCTTGTTTACAGTTACTTGCAATCACTAAGGTGTTCCAAGCATTTAAATTGAATATCTTTATTTGAGATTACTAATACACATATGCAAATGCTAATACAAATGGAGACCTTGGAGAAGTTGTTTATTTAACTTCTTTGAAAGAGGGGATTTGGAACCCAAATCCTAAAGGAGAGTGTACTTTCACAACTGGGTGAAAATACCACTCAACAGATTGGTGCTAGAAGGAGGGCATGAATTGTTTTATTTCAGTGTGATTTAAATGCTATAGGGATTTAAATTTTGAATATTTCATGCCCTATTGATTATTATATTTAGCCCTCTTTTAACAATACAACCTTGTAGTGTTAAAAGGAGGACGTGAATTGCTATGCATTGTTCTAACGCTTTTGATTTTTCATACAGGAATAAGGTGTTTTGATTTGATTTTAAAAAAAAAAAAAAATATATATATATATATATATATATATATATATATATATTTGGTCTTGACTAATGAGGTTGTCTCCATGCAATTACTTTCATTTTATTTTAATGGATACATCTCTTGGTTTATGCTAACATGATTATTCATACATTACATGTTTGATATTTGCAAGTCATTTCATGTTTATTTGTAAGGAATTATTTTGTCTAAAATGTATTTGTTGTCGTTATTATGCTCTTCACTTGCGTGTAATGCGATCTTGTGAATCAGAAATCCTACAACACTAGGAGTATGCTCTTCACTTGCGCATTTGCGATCTGGTGAATCAGAAACTAATTTACATTTTTAGAATTTTGCTTTGTCATGGTTCCTTCTTTTATTCATGACTAACAAATTGGTTTTGAAGTTATTCCTTGAGTTTCACTAATGACAACATATGAGGAGCAAATTGTATCCCTAAGAGAAGAAATGATGTCCCTAAGAGAAACGATGGTATCTACATTAGGAAAGTATTATTAATGTCATCCTACCTTTGGAACACCTTATCAAATTCATCAAAAGTTATTGGAGTTTCTACGACTTTTTAATCAAGAAGTGGAATCAGGATACCTACAAAATCTACATATCTATAAGTTCACATTATGTCAATTTCAAGTATTTTATGAGCTTATTGCTTGTAGGTTCTTCCCATACATTGTGGGTGATATATCATTCTCGTGGTATTGCCATTTACCCATGGAGGTTAACAATTCTTGGAGCCAATTAGAAGCAGCCTATATTTATCACTTTGGTAATAAAGTTGACTTGGATAGGTTGCAAAATCAATTCACCTCTACGTGTAAAGAGCCTAATGAGTCCATGAGTCAATTTAGTGTGAGGTTTTGTGAATTGTACTCTCAAATGTGGGAAAGTTTGGGTACATCGAAAGAAGAAGCTATTGAAGTATACCTAAGAGCCATAACCCCCACACTTGCTACACTCATTAAGGAAAACTTGGATGACCTGTCTCTAGAGACAATCTATGAGATCTTTGGAAAGGTAGAACAAGTTTTGGAAGAAGAAAAGGCACAACATGTTCACATGAGAGATTGTTCTTTTGGAGTTAGTGATGCCAACCTACACCAACCATCAAAGGTAGCACCCTCCACTCCAATGATACCTGAAGTAAATGATCAAGGGGATGAATTTGAAGGTCTAAATGTTACAACCACCTTAGATGTAGTCCAAGAGGAGGTGCAAATTGCTAAGCCAACATCCACCAATGAGGATTATGCAGAAATGAACTCATTCATAGAGATACATGATTATTTAGATGAAGGGGTTCTAAATTCAATAGTGTTTGAAATATGGGATAGGATGGAACCTACCATAGAATTGGATGAAGTGGTTGAAAGTGAAATTGGAAGAAAACCAATATATGAATTTGAAGATATGATAGAGTTTCACCACTTGTTCTTGGAAGATACTATTGATGAGATGTTTGAAATTAATGATCAAGAAATTCTTCAACCTCCAAATTGTGATGAAGAAAAATCATGGGTTACCAAGTTGAACTATGATAGCCTTACAATTTGAATGCAAAAAATGACCGACTTTTGAAAATAATTGAACCATCTAAGGAAGGTGAAAGTGAATTTGATGAGAAGCACATTGATGAATTGGAAGATGTTGAAGAAGTAGTTGAACATCGCCACTTGAATTTGGAAGATGATTATTATGATGCTTGGAAGAAGTGGGAAGACTACACTCACTCCAAAACTTCTAATAAAACTTGTGTGCCAATTGATATACAGGACAACATAATCGCCTACTCAAAGGAAGATATTACAACTCCTATACAATTTGAGAATGTTTTGGAAGAGGGTTTCAAATCTCATCAAATATTGGAATATTATAATGATCCTATTACCAAGGACAAAGAAGAAAAATAGTTGACAAATGAATTAAAATATCATGTCACAAATACCATGGAGTTTCATCCCACAAATTTGGAAGATAATTTTTACAATGGTTGGGGAAGATATGAAGATATGTTATTTCCTCACACCCCTATTAATGAAGCCTCTATTCTAATTTATATGCAGGATGTTGAAACTTCTACTTCATATGAAGATCTCATATTCACAATATTTGATAAGGTTACAAAATTTGATCATGTTGAATATAAACTCATTGAAGATTCGGATACAAGTTTGCATGATTATTTTGGGGATTCAAATGAAGAAATACCATGGATAGTGAACAAAGAATTGGAATTAAATGACAAAAATATTGATCTATTAGAAGCAACGAAAGTGATTGATCATGAAGATGAGTTACTTGACATACACTTTGACCAAAAATATTTGAGGGTTGAAAAGGATGGACATGTTTTCAATTGGGTGCCCAATTTTGGTATGTTTGATAAGCAGGTAATAAATGAAGAAATTGCGATTTCTCACCAAGTGTTGGTAAGTGAAAATGTGCAAAAGGTAGAATCTAACCTTTTGTGTTCAAACACCCAAGCTATAGGTGAAGAGTTGAACGACCATGTTTTGAATTTGAATGATGTTTATGATGAAATGCCATTGAAGGTGAATGAAGAACAAGGATTAATTTCTAACCACACCTTTGATAACATTATTTTAATGAATGAAATGGATGCACTTAAATTTTTAAATCAAATTCATCAACAATTAATTCTTGAACCTAGGATAAAAACTTTTAATGATTCCCATTTAGTAAATATCCTAGATGCTTGTAAATGTTTGCAGAAATTTGATTGGCCGACAAACTTGGAAAATGAATTGGCTTTAAAATGTTTAGAAATAGGCTCTTACTTACAATGTTTCACTTTGGATAAAGAAATCCTACTTCTAAATCATGAATGGAATGATGAAACTTACACCTTAAAGAATAGACAAGAAAGAATTGAAAATCAACCATTGTCTAATCAATTTAGTAATTTGAATCTCACCTATGAGAATACTAATGGAGCTAAATCTAATTGGTGGGGTGAGAGAGGAAATTTGAAATTGGTTGCATTGTTTGGTCTAGTCTTGTCTTTGTTTGATTCCTTCCACATTTGGCATGTGTATCACATTATATGCCTTATGGAATTCTCAAACCAGGTTTGGGATCCAGGAAAATGACAATTCAAACTTTGCACCATATTGTATTATATTGTACATTTGTATATAGATTTTGGTTTTTGGTTTTGGTTTGTCTTCAGGTTTTGGATTGGATTTCACTTTGGTTTTAAGTTTTGTGTGCTGGTCCTTATGAATTTTGACTAAGACTAGGATAATATGAAACATCGAAATTGTATTGTAGAAAGCTCCACGAATATTGCAAACACATTCAGGAATATCGTTTGGAACATGTGATGCATGAAGTTGTCAGTTTTATAAATTATGGTAAAGTAGGTGATATATACTCCATCCACATTTCAAAAGGAGCAATGCATTCATATCTCATATTTCATTCTACATTGCATATACATTTCATCTCAGTTGCATCTTCATTTCATGTACAATCATTGAAAATGTGTCGAATCCTCATAGGGTTATTACATAACATATACTAAAAGGATCCTAAGGTTGGGAAATGATGCCTGAACTATCTTGAACCAAGAACGTTCTACGCATATTAAAGATAATCTTGAGAAAAATGGTCAAAACCATACTTGGAAGAAACAGTGAGGTGAAAGGAATATTTCGTGTCTGTCCCATCATGCAACATAATCCTTAAATAGTGGTTTTTACCACTCCCATAATGCTTAAAGCCTAATATCATAGTAGTAAGGATAGGGTTAAATCCTCATCGAACATAGGTTGAGGATCCAATTCCCCAAAGCTCTGATTTGACCTTCATGGAGTAGTAAGGATAGGGTCTAATTCTCATCTCACTTAGGTTGAGAATCCGATTCCCCAAAGCTTCTATTCTTCCCATTCAAGAACTTGAAATTCTAAAGAAAATATTTTTCATTAATATTGGATTGAAAGGATCGTACTACATGTCCCTTGCAAGGATGGGTAGTCATCCCCAAGGTCCAATAAATCAAAAGTAGAGCCAAATCATGGATTATGGGGTTAATATCCATCGAGGCTATAGACACCTGGATGGAAGTGGAGTATGATCATGCATGGCAACATGTCTTATTTAAAAACAAGACCATTGATTGCTCAAATGGACAAGCTAGCGTGACAATTTCATCCATAACAGGTTAAATCATTTTGTTCAAGATGAGGTACTGAACTCTAGATCAGAGTAGTAAGGATAGGGTTAAATTCCCATATCGCTTAGGTTGGGATTCCTATTCCCCAAAGCTCTTATTTCACTTACACTTGCACATGGGTTCAAGATGGTAGTGACACATAACCAACTTTGGGATCTAATAAATTAATTAAGTATGCATATATTTGGTCGTAAGAGGGTTTAACAGTTTTGATATGTTTGTTCATGATACTGGAAGGTCTGAGCCTTTGCAAAGCAGGTTGTTATATCTCTAACATAGTTTTCATACATCAAATCCTGCACAAATCATTCATAGCCTTGCATACGAATCATAAGTGAAACTAACAATGGAATGTTGACCAATTTCAAATGATAGGGAATGAAGAACATTGCACACATAGAGCTGATGCTTAATAATTCTAATGCTTCATGTATTTCTCATCTAGTTTCATTCTTGGGATATTTGCTAATGCTTGTATTTGAGTTTGTGTTTTCAGGTTAATTTCTCACCGAAATGCTTAGGAGTATTTCCTAGCAGAGTCACCATTTGTTGTGGCTGCTCCACAACATACCCCAAAATTGGGGACCCACCTTTTTTGCATGTGTTCCAAGAAGATTGAAGTGGCCCATAGGCTAAAGATCAAGGAAAAAAGCAAAACACCACAAGGAGAAAAAGTGTCGCGATATCGCAACATGTTGCAGTTTCGCTACCAAAATAAAAAAAATGTCGCGATATCGCGACATGTTGCAGTTTCGTGGCCAAAAGAGAAAAAGTGTCACGATATCACAACATGTTGCAGTTTCGTGGCCAAAATAGAAAAAGTGTCACAATATCGTGACATGTTGCACCATCGCTGCCAAAAGAGAAAAAGTGTCACGATATCGTGACATGTTGCAGTTTCACGGCCAAAGGAGAAAAGGTGTCGCGATATCGCGACATGTTGCACCATTGTGGAAAAAAGAGAAAAAGTGTCGCGATATTGTGACATGTTGCATTTTCACGACCAAATAGGAAAAAGTGTCGCGATATCGCGACATGTTGCATTTTCGTGACCAAACGAGAAAAAGTGTCGCGATATCGCGACATGTTGCATTTTCGTGACCAAATAGGAAAAAGTGTCACAATATCATGACATGTTACATTTTCGTGGCTAAAAGCAACAAAAGAGAGCAAGGAGGCAAAGGTGTCGCAATATCATGACATGTTCCATTTTTGCCAAGGTAACGGACCTGCATAGTGACATGGACATAAGGACAAAATCCAACGAACAAGACAAAGTGTTACATAAGGAGTCTAATGATTTGAAATAATTTAAGATGGTCGTTACACACGGATGGAAATGGATGCAAGCCCATGTGGAGAAACGTAGTGAAGGGCCACAAAATGGAAACCAAAGCACACGCATACAAGGGAAGGTGAAACTAACAATCAGGGAAGGTGAAACGAACAACCATCGGAAAATGAAACAAACCATCATGGAAGGAGAAATAATTTTTCCAGAAGTTTAAATACGCCATTCAAAGAGGCCAGATATGGGGGTCAAAAATGACAAAAAATAGAGTTGTAGAGCTGAAGGTGAGAGGACCATTCTAGACCTGTTTGAGTCATTTTTCTTCAATGGACTGGGGTGGAAACCGATGCAAGCAGAGCTGCAGAGCTGAAGGCGAGAAGGCCATTCTGGACCTTTTTGAGTAGTTTTTCTTCCACAGACTGGTTTGGAAAAACCAAAAATTCTGCTATTGTAAAATGACATATTTTTAATGCAGAAGTGTAAAATTTGCATCTTGTGGGCAAGAAAGAAGGAGATTTTCTTTGCATGCTATGGATTTAATGTTTATTCTTTCATTTTTTTAGATTTCGAATTATTAGATAATGTTAATGTCATGTTTTTTGGGTTACATTAGGCGAATATTTGAAATCTAAATTTTATTTCGTACCCTAGGAACCAACACTTAGTCTATGGGGATTGTGCTGGTTTTGCAAGTCCAATAGGCTAGGTTGCATGCATGGAGACATCACATCTTTGATTTTTTTTAAATAGGATAGCATCATACTAAGTGCATTTTATTTTCAATTTTTGCATTTCATTTTCATTTTCTGAATTTTATTTGTTTCTAGAAATTTTAATTTATTTTCAGGCATTAAAATAAACACTTAAAAAAATTCAAAATCCAAAAAAACAATGAACAATCACTAAAGTTTCATGATGAAATAAACCAACATTTCCCCTTGTTTACAGTTACTTACAATCACTAAGGTGTTCCAAGAATTTAAATTGAATATCTTTATTTGAGATTACTAATACACATATGCAAATGCTAATACATCGGAGACCTTGGAGAAGTTGTTTATTTAACTTCTTTGCAAGAGGGGATTTGGAACCCAAATCCTAAAGGAGAGTGTACTTTCACAATTGGGTGAAAATACCACTCAACAGGACTCAAAATGTCCAACAATATCCCCCTTTGTCATTTATGGTAACCCAAATTCTTTTTATCAAAAAATTGACCTTTCCTTTGTTTTACTCCCCTTTAGACACTGCTCCCCCTAGCTCAATGCTCTCTCAAATATCAAATCTCTCCCCATTACTCAAATATCTCCCCCTTTGACATCAATGGAAAAGGGTCACCTTTGGGTCTCGGGTCTAATAATGAGCCTCTTAGCTTAGCCCATCCCCCACCTCATTTTGAGGTGGTTAACTCTGGGGTGGGATTATTTCTACTCCCAAAAAGCATTGTTCTTTACCTTTATCGTCTTCTTCTTTTTTTCTAAATTTTTTGAATCATATGACTATTTCTATCCATGTCCTTGTTTTTTTCCATGTCTATCTTCCTATTCTTATTCTTGTTCCTTTTCATATCCTTGTTCCTATTCATGTTCATATCCATACTCTTGTTCATGTTCATATTCAAGTTCTTGTTCCTATTCATGTTCATACAATTTCTGGGATGTCTGCTCTACACCACTTTGATGTGTGACCATAATTATTGCACTTATAACACTTAATGTTATTATTACTTGGAGGTGCAAATGTCTTAGGATTTCTCCTAGTGAATACATATATTCTTCTATCATGAAACCTACAATTTATTGCCTTGTGACCAAAATAATTACATGAGTAGAAATACCCATGGAAAAGTTGTTTGTTCCCATATTCATGTATTTCATGTGTCCTGCACTATAAAGCCATGTGCCCAACCCTATGACATGAAAAAAATATTCCATTGAATTTTCCTTGAATTGACCTCATTGGTCTCTTAGTCTCTCTTGACCTATTCTGATTGATGTTCCATCTGTATCTTCTTTGTGCATTTTTCCTATTTTTGTTGAACTCTCTATTGTCCAACTCATCCTTAGATGTCTCACTATATTTTACACTATCTTTTTCTGAAGTATCTTCATCTTAAGTTTCTTCTCCTACAAAACATGAATTTTACTCTCCTTCCCATTTCTTTTGAACCTATTCAGATCCAAGACATGTTTTTCTTGATGTAGGCTTTTGTATCTTGATGAACTTATCCAAGTTCTTTGAGCTATTTTTTGAACCCTTTCATATTGACCTTGGAGTCTTCTAAATACTCTTACTAGTGCCACTTATTGTGCTAACTTCTCACATTCCAAGATCTTTGCTTATAACTTATATTTTAACCCTTTTGCCTTAGCATTTGATTTTTCTAAATCCTCTATAAGCAATATTCTCTCTTCATCACATTCCTAAAACTGAATTTCAAGTTTAGAGTGTTGCTTTCTTACCTTCTTTACCATGTTAATGGCATAGATAAGTTCTCCCTTTAGATCATAACCATCATTTTCTGAATATTCCTCTATTTGCTTACCTTTATCCACAACTCTATTTTATTTTGGCTTATCTTCTATAGGATCACTTACTTCTTATAAATCCATTAGAAGATTTTCATCTAGTCCTTCAAGTGCATTCTCATATTCATCATCACTAAAACTATAACCATCCCTTGTACAATCATCTTCAAGATTTCCAAAGTTACCACATCTAAAACACTTGAGAATGATTGGAGTCCTTTTCTTAATTGGTTCTTTTTCTTCAATCTTAAATAGGACTTCATATCTATCATTGTCTAAAAAACTAGCATTACTGTCACTTGAGTACTTACTTGTCTTATCCACATAGTAGCTCCTCTTTTGCCTTTGGAAGAACTTCTTTCCTTGTATGTTTTGTCCATCCTTGTTTTTTGTTTAATGCTTGTATATTTATGAATCCCTTTACCTATGATCCCATTTTTCTTCACCATTGTTGTTCTTAGGTTCTTGACAATCTATTGCAAAATGTCCATACTTTCCATAATTGAAATAATTAATAGATATTAGATCTCTGGATCTTCTATAGTCCTTATCTCTTCTACCATAGTTAGCTTCTTCATCACTAGATGAATCATTGCTTGATTCTGACTTCTCACCCTTTGTATTATTGGTTGCTTTGAATGTTGCTTCCTTTTGGGGCATAGGATATTTTTTTCTTATCTCAAATACTATGAGCATACCAAGCAACTTATCTCTTATCAACGTATCACTATCTATTGATACTTCTATAGCAGAAACATGTTCACTAAATCTTTTTGTAAGAGATCTTAAGATTTTATCACAACCTCATCAATTCAAAGTAGGTAAGCACTAATATTTTCCTCTTCGTTAATTCTTAATTCTTCAAGTTGTCTTTTGAGATTTTGAATCTTTTATTTCTTGACACTTTTATCTCCTTCATATATATTTTGCAATTTATCTCACATCTCTTTTACAGTTTGACAATGCATAAATTTCATAGACTCTATTCTACATAAATATCTCACAAGTGTATTCATTGCTTTTGAATTGTAGTGATGTAGAAGCTTACCTTCCTTATCTGTAGGAGGATTGATTAAAATATCATATCTAAATTCCACTAAATCTTAAATTGCATTGCCAAGTGCCATTAGGTAGATCTTAATCATCACACTCCAATACATATAGTCACTTCCATAAAATATTGGTGCTGAATTATTTGACGACACTTCCTTAGGATCCATTGTGTTTTTTTTAGCCTTTAATTCAAGTTGTTAAAATCTTCTGAAGGAACCTGCTCTTATACCAATTGAAGAACACAAGCTTATATTGATAGGGGGGTGAACAGTATAAGACCACTTTTTCCTTTTATTTCCAAATCAATATTAAGCAATGTGTAGATAGCAATATCAATTGTAGTAATCAAACCAATGCACAAATCACCACATACAATAGAGACACCACAATTTATGTGGTTCACCCAATGTGGGCTAATCCATGGAGAAAATATTTCACTAAAATTTTCTCAATCAGTATCTTGGGAATTCTTCCCAATTATAATATTTATGGACCTATGTCCAAAGGAGACATCAATCCCCTAAATCAATTTCATGGATATCTATCCACAAGAGAACTCCTTCTCCTCTGCTATGGCTAGTGATCCTCTAGAATACTATTGCCTCCACTGCACTAGCTTGTGGATATCTCTCCACTGAAGACTCTTTTCCCCACTCAGAAGACTTGTCCTCACTACCCTGACTGATGGATCTCCATCCAATGGATATTATTGTCCTCTCTATTCTATCACCTCCAAATCTCTGTTTCTAATCTGCACTAAACATAATCGTTAAATATAGAACAAATATGTTCAACAAGTCCACATAGAACTTGCTCAAATATGCTCAACAAGTCCACATATAACTTGCTCAAAACTTCTCAACAAGTCCACATAGAACTTGGTAAAATTTGCTCAACAAGTCCACAAAGAACTTGCTCAAATCTGCTCAAAAAGTCCACATAGAACTTGCTTAAATCTGCTCAACAAGTCCACACAGAACTTGTCCAATCTGCTCAATATGTCCACTCAGAACCTGGTCAAATCTACTCAACAAGCTCACTCATAACTTGTCAAATCTTCTCAATAATTCCACACAGAAATTATTCAAATCTTCTCAATAGGTCCACTCATAAATTATTCAAATCTGCTTGACAAGATCACTCATAACATGTCAAAATCTCATAGAAACATAAAGAGAATTGTTAGAGACTCAATATGTTCTACACTCAATGCTCAATCTCAACTCAAATCAGAATATAAAATAGTTTTTTTTATGGAACTTGAACAATCACTTCATACATCAACTTTACTAAGCTCAATCAACTCTACTCAACCGATTACTCAAGAAACAACACTTGCTCACAAACCCTAGTCCAAGCATGTAAACACCAACTCAAAATGTTTCCAACAATGCTCAACAACAAATCTCACATAACAATGATACTCACGTTATTTTCAAAACCTATTTCAATTTCTACACACAATCCAATGGCTTCAAAAATAATGCTTATAAAATAGTCTTCACATAAAAATGATACTCATGCTCTTTTCAAACCCTAGTTCAAGTTCTTTGCACAAAAAAAATGCATATAAATCAATATTCATGTAACAATGATACTCATGTTGTTTCAAAACCCTAACTCAAGTTCTTCACTCAACCAATGGCTTCAACAACAATGCTTATAAAACAAGGTTTTAATCACAACACTTAATTCTAGAAAACCTTGAAGCATTAACTCAAACACTTTTGAAAAGGAAATGTTAGCATATCATATTATATTGCATAAATTATTTCATTAATTAGTAGGGTAGGTGAAATAAGTGCCCAGTGCTCTCCAATTATTGAGTTGGTTCACCAACCAACTCGGTTGGTTCAACCAACTAAACCACCCCATGTTATATATATAAGCTACAGTGTTATCAATTAATTTTGCTTCACATTTCAATTCCTTGCATATTTCTTCATGGTACCAGAGAAGGACGGTAAGCGCTTCGTAGTTCAAATTTGAAGACAAGCGACTGATGCAAAGGAAAACCTAAGACTAGCCTTGACCAACTAACGTGGAGGACACATGTGAAGCAGGTGACTCATGATGTAGAGAAAGAGGCAAACCCAAGACCACACTTGATCGACTGATGTGTAGGACACAGGTAAAGCAGGTGGATCATGATGCATAGAATGCAGGTGAAGCAACAACTCAAATCCCAAGGTGAATAGTGGTGTTTTATTGTTCTTACAAGTGAAAGGTCAACAGTCGACAAATGGTAGGAGCCCATTCGATGCTTATGTGGCATGTAGACCTGACAGGACGCTAAGGACACACTAACATGGATGTTGAGGACACATTGAGGTGGACCTAACTAGATGCTGACATGGACACTCCCTCTAGGACATGTGGATAGGCTGACATGGCTTGGAGGATGACTCAGTCAAAGGGTGACATGGACATGTTGGTGGATAGGCTGACGTGGCTTGGAGACTGACTCGGTTCAGAGGGTGACATGGATGTGTTGGTGGCAGGATGACATGGATGGGTTTGTGGCAAGCTGACATGGCATATTGAACACCATTCCAAGTAGCAAAATTATAGAGGGGTATGGGTGACCGCTCGAAGGCAGTCACTTTCAAAGGTGACCCTCCCACCTTATAAAGTATGTGAGTGCTTCCATAGGATGCATGTGGGATAATCCCATTTTTTTCTCATGGCTTTATTTTCGCCTCTCTAAGGACCAAGTGCTGGGATTTCCTTCCCAATACCTTGGGCAACGTAGTTGGTTTTTGACACTCATTGTTGCAGATATGGTCCGTGGTTCAAGTCTCATGGACAATAAATTTTGATGCCCGAAAGCATTTTTTGGTGCCCTAAGACCTTTTTTTGATGCCCGAAAGGGGTTTTTGACGCCTTGAAGGGGTTTATGATGCCCGAAAGGGGTTTTATGATGCCATGAAGCATATTTTTGACACCCATAAGTGTTTTTTGACACCCTGAAGTACAGTTTGATGCCCAAAAGCATATTTTGATGCTCGAAAAGGGTTTTTTGATGCCTTGAAGCGTATTTTGATGCCTAGAAGCATTTCTTTTGGGTGACATCCAATTTTTTTCTTTCTTCCTTGTTTATTTTGCAACCAGAAGGGGGGAGCATAGTATTCTCTTTTTGCAAAATTATAAGACAAAGGGGGAGATATAAGGAACCACCTTCACAATGGCCACTATTCACAAGTATCTCTTAGATTCATAGTTGTTGAAAGGTCCTAACTTTGTTCCATGGAAGAAAAATATGAGAGTCATTCTTCAGGTGGAATATTTATGGGATGTAGTGACTAGCACTACAAAACACCCTCAAACAGCAAGAATAGATCAAGAAGCTTGGGATAAGAAGGACAAAAGAGGTCTCATGTTTCTATTGCTTGCTACTACAAATGAGGTCCAACCTCATATATGTGATGCCAAAACCAGTAAGAAAAGTTGGGATGCTTTGATTACTATGTATAAAGGAAATAATCAATCCACTATTCTACACCTTCAAACTCAACTACATACCCTCAGTATGAATTCTGAGGAGACAGTTTATCTATTCCTTTGCAGAGTGGTTGAATTGAAGGCCAAATTGAATGCTATGGGAAAACCAATGGATGATGATATCTTGAATTCTGTCATCTTGAGAGCATTTCCAGATTCCTACAAGATGTTGATCACTTCCCTCAACATTTTTGGTAGACAGGTAACTTTTGTGGAATTGGTAAATTTACTTCAGATTGAAGAAGCAAACTAGGTTCAGAAATATGAGGTGCCAGATAATGCCCTTTCCACCCAACAAAGGGGTAAGAAACAAGGTCAGTTTCAAAAAGGGGGTTCTTCTTCCAAAGGAAAAGGGAAGAAAAATTAGTATAAGGATAAACAATATTGCAAGATTTGTGATATGAATAACCATGACACCAACAGGTGTTGGTTCAAAAACAAGCAACAAAATGACCAACCTCCTAAGAAGAAAGGCAAAGAGAAACAAAAATATAAAAAGAAATATAAGCAACCTAAGGGACATGTTGCTAATGACTCCAACTCAGACTCAGACTCCCCTGGGTCCAATTTATATTTTGACTCTGAAAGAGCACACAAGGTGCTCATGACCCATACTTCATATTCCCAGATAGATGTTGTATGGTATATTGATTTAGGAGCTAGTAAACACATGATTGGAGACAAATCATGGTTTGAAAATTTTGAGGAGAAAGAAGGTAAGCCAGTCATAATTGTTGACAATCAAGTCTACCAGGTGAAGGGTGAAGGGGATGTTTCTATCTCTCTTCCAGATGGTAAATTTCATATAGATAAGGTCCTCTATGTCCTTGGATTAGCCAATAATATGTTGTCTATTCCACAAATGTTGGATAGAAATATGGATGTTGTGTTCCAAGTTGTGAAAGGCAAGAAGAGATGTTTTATAACCCACAAAGGTAAACATGTCGCAACTAGATCCTACAAGCATGGCTTGTTCATTCTAGATGCTCTTTCAACGCCTCATGTTGCTCTAGCTACAACTACAAAGGAGGCCACTTCTCTCTGGCATAGACGTTATGGGCATCTCAGTTCAGGATATTTGCTTGAATTACGAAAATATGAGATGGTGAGAGGACTTCCTCACCTCTCCCATGTCTTACCAGTTTTCTCGGATTGCTTAGCAGGGAAGCAACACCAAGTACCTTTTGAAGCTAGCTCTTCTAGAGCTAAGAAACCTTTAGAGTTGGTACACATCGATCTGTGTGGTCCTATGCCAACCAGCTATGGTGGAAATAAGTATTTTCAATTTTTTTTTTATGATTACTCATGGAAGATGTGGGTTTTCTTTCTTCAGTTGAAATCGAAGGATTTTTCATAATTTTAATAGTTTAAGAAAGTTGTTGAGAAGGAGTCGGGATGTTTCATCAAAACCCTCCACTTAGATCGATGGGGGGAATACACCTCTGAAGCTTTTTCATCATTTTTGAAAGAACATGGGATTAAGATAAAATTGACTATAGCTTATACACCTCATTAGAATGGAGTTTCAGAGAGGAGAAATCATTCCATTGTGGAAATGGTTCATTGTATGCTAAAGGGAGAACATATCGAGGATCAGTATTGGGTAGAAGTAGTGAACACAACATCATACCTCCTAAATAGAGCACCCACCAGAGCTCTACAAGGAAAAATACCACAAGAAGCATGGAGTGGTAAGAAACCCTCCATTTCTCATCTGAGGGTTTTCATATGTAAGGCATTCAT
The DNA here is from genome assembly GCA_028583015.1 of Wollemia nobilis. Lineage (NCBI taxonomy): Eukaryota > Viridiplantae > Streptophyta > Pinopsida > Araucariales > Araucariaceae > Wollemia > Wollemia nobilis. The sequence goes on along the minus strand of JAQPPZ010017107.1, from coordinate 4,314,716 downwards.
GCACATCCCAAAATAGAAAATAAAGAAGTTAGATGAGAAGACCCTGCAATGTATTTTTCTTGGTTATGATGGTTTTTTAAAGGGATATCTCTTGATAGATCCTATAACCAAGAAAACACATATAAGTAGAGATGTAGTATTTTATGAAGCTTCCACATCAGATATCACATCTACAAATGTATACCTTGAAGAAGAAGAAGAACCTAAGAAAGAAAACTCATATCCAAAGAATAAGGTTCCAAAATGGTATACTAGTACATTGAGAGATTCTAAACTAGATACACTTCCAGATCTAACTCAAGATCGACCATGCACTTGAAGTATGACACAACAGAGAAGAGCAGAGGCATCATCTTCAGAGGTTGATGAGCTTTGCCAACAGTTTGATGATCTATCTATATATGTAGAGGAATATAGAGACATAGATATGGATAATGAATAGGTTTATATGACAACATTGGATGAAAATGAGCCTGTAATAGTTCAAGATGCACTTAGTGAGCCTCAGTGGAAGGTTGCTATGGAAGCAGAACACACATCTCTCATGAAGAATAATACATGGAAGCTAGTCAATCTGCCTATAGGAAAGAAGCCCATTGGCTGCAAATGGGTGTTCAAAGTAAAGTATAAAGCAAATGGTACTATTGATAAGCATAAGGCCCGTCTTTTTACAAAGGGCTATGCTCAAAAATAAGGCATAGACTATGAAGAGAATTTTGCCCCTACTGCAAATATGACTACCATTCGAGTACATTGTGCCATGGTACTCAGTTTGGGTGGAAGTTACATCATATGGATGTGAAAAGTGCCTTCTTGAATGGTGACTTGAAATAAGAAGTATACATGACCCAACCAGAAGGATTTGTGGTTGAAGGGCAAGAATAGAAAGTTTGCAAATTGATCAAATCCTTGTATGGGCTCAAACAAGCTCCTCGAGCTTGGTATATCAAGATAGATAGTCACCTAGTGTAGCATGGATTCAAAAGAAGTCCTTCAGATGCGAATCTCTATATTAAAAACAATGGTTCTAATATAGTGATTATGGTGTTTTATTTAGATGATTTGATCATAACAAGAAGTTTAGAGAAAATGATTGATGCAGTAAAAGATGATTTGAAATAATATTTTGAAATGACAGATCTAGGACTTCTTCACTATTGTCTTGGTTTGGAAGTAACTTAGAAAAAGCACCATATCAGAGTTACACAAAATAAGTATGCCAAGACATTAGTCAAAAAATATCGAATGACTAACTGTAAGTCTAAAACAACTCCAATGGAGCAAGGACTTAAGTTATCACGATATGATAAATCACCTCAGGTAGATGGTACTCTCTATCACCAGCTGATTGGGAGTCTCCTATATCTAACCAACACTAGGCCTGATCTCAGTTTTGTTGTGGGTTATCTTTCACGGTTCATGAAGGAACCTAAGGTAAGTCATTGGAAAGCAGCAAAAAGAGTTCTACATTATGTCCGTGGTACAACAGATTTTGGCTTGGAATACAAAAAGAATAACAAGTTCTATCTAAAAGGATACATGAACTCAAATTATGTTGGATCCATTGATGATCAAATATCAACTTCTAGATACATATTTCATCTTGGGTTTGGTCCTATCTCTTGGCATAGTAAGAAGCAGCAGGTGGTTTCTATCTCTTCTACAAAGGCAGAATATCATGAAACTAGTGGAGCAGCCTATGAGATAATATGGTTACGTCACATTCTTACAAACATGGGCCTTCCAAGGAATCTTCCACTACATTTGTTTTGTGATAATCAAGGTGTTTTGAATCTTGTCAAGAATCCAATTTTTCATGATCGCACCAAACACATTGACACTCGTCATTTTATTCATGATGAAGTTCCAAAGCACAATATATAGCTCCAATACATTCCCACTGATGTGCAAGTTGCAGATATTTTCACCAAGGCACTTGCTCATGTCAAATTTGAATTGTTTCACAATACTCTTGGTATTTTCCAATAATGTAATAAGGGGGGATGTTAGCATATCATATTATATTGCATAAGTTATTTCATTAATTGGCAGGGTAGGTAAAATAAGCGCCTAGCGCTCTCCAATTATTGAGTTGGTTTGCCAACCAACTCGGGTGGTTCAACCAACCGAACCACCCCATGCTATGTATATAAGTTGCAGTGTTATCAATGAATTTTGCTTCACATTTCAATTCCTTGTGTATTTCTTCAGGAAACCCTAATCAAATACTTTTCACTCCAAACTTTATTTTCTAGAAATCCATTCAATCAACTCAACCAAGGAAGAATTTGCCCATACCTTTTTGCTTGACAAGGAGTAGACCACACAAATTTGCTACACTCACAATTACTTCTTTGCCAATCTCAATAAGGGTTAGAAGATAATAGTTTTTCTCAAGGAAACACAATACAAAATGATATCAAACAAAATACACCTTATCACTCCAACTTTAAAATAATATTCAACACCTTAACCATTACCCTCATAATAATCTCTTTGGAAAAAATCCTTTAAAAATAAAATCAACACTCTTAAGGTCTTACCTCAATATGCAAATATAATAATTAAGACTTTATTAAAAATAAAATCAAACTCCTTATAACTCCAAAAACCAATTTCCAACTAACACAACTTTCCACTAGCAATCCCTTTTAATTATTTCCAACTAGCAAACCTTTTAACTCCCCACTTTAGGCAACATTAAAAATAATTAAAAATTTAATTACCTTACCCTTGGAGAGATTCAAACTCTCAACGTAGCCCATGACCAACGTCTTAGCCATGGCTCCAACCGTCGCATGAGCTACATGCTCGTTTGAGATAAAGGAAGCACCACGTGGTTCAAAAATGTATCTTCACCTTTCGTTATGCAAAACATGCACCTCACTTTTGGCACCTTCAACACAACTGCCAAGCACACCCACCGTGTTTTGAACATTGGCCTCCTTGCACACAAGCACTTAAGCTACAACCCTCTTGCCACTAGGCCAAGCTGCCTAGATGGCTCTCGACCATTCGATGCCTTCCACTTTATTTCTTTTTGCTGGTAAATCAAACATGAAATTCACAGTCCCTTTTCACGAGCTCTTCTCTTAATCAATTCGTATGCAATTTCTTTTATCGAGCAAGGATAATATTAATGCCCCTTGGGCATAGGTTTATATAATGATTTTCCACCTTTGTTTTTAGAACATCGGTGCTTCGATTTGCTTTTAACCCACGTGATGTCGATGCTTCGAATTACTCCAAATTTAGACCATGGGCACTTAGATTAATTTATAATTTATTTAAATTATTTTGAATTTAAATATTATAAATTAATTATTTTATAAACCTTTGCATAACTTGGTATAAACCTTTTTAACTTTTCAAAAACCTCCTTGGTTTTTTATGAAGACCCTTTTAACTTATGCTTTCATATACTACTAAGATATTATGGAGCCATTTTCTTTTAACTTCTGCACTAATTCTTTTGACCTTTGGCCTTCTTCCTAGATATCAAATGACACCTTTGACAACTTTATTTCTTGAAAAATTCCTTGACATTAATGATGAATTCATCTTGGTGACATCAATGACAACTTTGACTTAGGGACTCAAAATGTCCAACACATTGTTGAATGGTGTGATAGTATTTTGATAATAAAATGTGCATCATTTTTTAATGAATTTGGAAACACATGTGCTAGGGTTTGAGAACAAAATTGTGCTTCACAAATGAATTTGGAAACACATGTTCTACGGTTTGAAAACAAAATTATGCTTCATTGTTGAATGAAATTGGAAACACATGTGCTAGGGTTTGAGAACAAATTGTGCATTGGTTTGAATGCCATTGAAAGTGAATATGCAAGTATTAGAAATATGATTTGTGAAGTGAGTGTGTGCATTATTTTTTATTGTGGGAAATACATAAATATATTATTTATCAAGTGCTAGACTAGAGCTACGTTTAGAATGCAATAAATGTGAGACATGTAAAAGTGATAGACTTAATGAATGTGAAGAACATATTGAGCATTTGTTAGTGCATATCATTCTCTATATATTAAAGAGGTTAAACGAATTCTTGGTAAAATATTTCTAAACTACTTTAGTCAAAGAAAGCACTTTTTGGGAAAGATATATGAAATTGTTTTTATGCAAGAATTGTAAATATTTGAGCATGTGTTATGATCAATGTTGAGTAGAGTTAAGAGCAGGTTTTGGTGAGCAGAATTGAGAAAGGCTTGTGTATAGGCTTGGAGCATTTTTGGGTAGAGTTAAGAGCCAGTTTTGGTGGAGTAGATTTGAGCAAGCATTATGTGTAGGCTTGGAGAAAATTTGGGTAGATTTAAGAGAAGGTTTTGGTGAAGCATATTTGAGCAAGTCTTGTGTGTATATTTGGAGCAGATCTGAGTAGAATTGAGAACAAGTATTGGAGCTGAATTATGAAAGCATTGTGTAAAGGATTATAGTAGAGTAGAGTAGAGGGGATTGAGGTATCCTATGGATAGATATCCAAAAACCATAGCATAAGGAATTGATATCTCCTGTGGATAGAGGCCCACAAGCTAGAGCAAAGGGGATTGGTGTCTCTTATGGATAAAGGTCCATGAACTTGAGCATAGCGGATTGGTGTCTCATTTGGGTTGGTTCCCATAAAAATTATAATAGGGAATTTGTTCCCAAGATATTGGTTGAAAAAATTTATAAGAAATATTTTCTCCATGGATGTCGCCCACATTGGGTGAACCATGTTAAATCTGTGTCTCTCATGTGTGTGATGATTTATGCAATGTTTCATTTATTGCATTGATATTATTATTGTTATCATTTGGAAATAAAATTAAAAGATTTATCTTATACTTTTCACCCCCCTATCAGTATAAGCTTGTGTTATTCATCATTTGGGTTGAGAAATACACCCAACACTTTATGTGATTAATGAATGAAGTCTTAAAGATTTTTTTTGGTATGTTCTTGATGGTTTCTTTTAATGGTGTTTACCAAAGAAAAATAAGAACATCTACTACATTAAATTCCAGTATTACAAAGGTTAAAATAGGAGTAATTGTTAATTAATTTAAAAAAATATAGTTTTATGAAGAATGAATTCATATATCTTGGTTTTATTATCTCAAATTATGGTTTATAGGTGGATAATGAAAAGATAAAAGCTATTGTGGATTGGCCATCATCAAGAAATATGTTTGTGTCAAGAGGCTTTCATGGTTTGACAAGTTTTTATATAATTTTATTACAAATTTTAGGGGAATTTGTTCTTCAATCATGGAAACAATGAAGAGTGATAGGCATGAGTATAAATGAATGAATGTAGTGGGAAGGAACTTTCAAATATTGAAAGATAAAGTCACAAAGATGCTCATTTTAGTTTTTCTACATTTCAAAAAGTTTTATAAATTATATTATGATGTAAGTGGGACATCTATAGATGGAGTATTAAGCCAAGAAGGTAATACAATTACTTATTCTAGTGAGAATTTAAATGAAACCAGGAAAAAATATATATTTTATGATCAAGAGTTTTTTGCTATTATACAAGAACTTAATAAGTGGATGCATTACTTATTACCAAAAGAGTTTGTATTGTTTATGGATCATCATGCTTTGTAATTCATTAATATCAAATAAAATTGAACCAAATACATATGAAATGGGTGGATTATCTTCAAAGTTGCTTGATTTTTTTGAAGCACATAAGAGGTAGTTCAAATCGAGTAGTTGATACCTTGAGTAGAAGAAGTTTATTGATGCCATGAAATAGCTTTATGTTGATGATTAAGATTTTAAAGAAGCTTGGACAATGTGCAATAACCCTATTGCAAGAGATAGAACATCATGGCTAGATTATTTTATCCAAGAGAGATTATTATTCAAGGGATAAAAATTATGCATACCATAAAGTTAAATAATAGAGGAGTTGATAAGGGGAAAATATAGTGGAGGACTTGTTGAACATTAAAAGTAGATAAAAACATGAGATAAATTTATAAAAGTTATCATTGTATAGGAGTGAGTAAGGATGTAAGAATATTTATTCAAGGTTGTTAAGTTTGTCAATGTGTAAAAGGAAGAAGTCAAAACAGTAGCTGGTATCAGCCATTACCAATACTAGAAAGGTCATTTAAAAATATAAGTATCAAATTTTTATTGGATTACCTTAAACACAAAGAGGTAATGACTCCATTTGTGTTGTTCTTGATAGATTTTTGAACATGTCACATTTTATACCTTATAATAAAATGACCGATGCTACTCATATTGCTAATTGTTTTTGTTAGAGAAGTTGTAATATTGCATGATTTAATAAAACATACTATATTGGATAGGGATGCCAAGTTCATGGGTCACTTTTGGTGAACTTTATAGAATAACTTAGACACAAAGTTGAGTTTTAGTTTATCTTATCATGCATAAATGAATGGGTAAACCAAATTTGTGAATAAAAGTCTTGGAAATTTATTGAGGTGCATATTTGGAAAGAAGTCAAAGTTATGGGATACCACATTAGCATAGGTAGCATTTGCATATAAAAATTCAATAAACAAAAGTACAACTAAGAGTACATTTTAAATTGTGTATGGAAGATGTCCAAGATGAGTGGATGAGTTGTGGAGTATAAATGATTTGAGGAGATCAAGTGCTATAGAAAAAAATTTGTTGGTTACATGCATGATTTACATCAGGATATGAAAGATAATATGGAGAATAGTTCTTTGAGATATAAAAAATATGTCAATGTCAAGCATAGGGAATAAGAATTTTAGGTTGGGGACATGATTTTCATACACTTGCAAAAGGAAAGGTTCTCAAAAGGCACTTACAACAAGCTAAATTGGAAAAATATTAGACCTTGTAAGGTCTTAAAGAATTTTATAGCTAATGCCTATGAAATTGAAATCTTGGAAAGAGTGGCCATGCCACTATTTTTTAATGTGGCTAAATTGTATTTGTATTATAATATATCACTGGGTAGTAATGAAGATATCATTTTTTATTTTTTTATAGAAGAGTGGATAAAATAGGTGCTAGAGAAAGAGCGAGGTGAGATTAAAGCAATGATTGATTCTAGAGTGGCCAAGAGGAAAAGAGGCTAAGAATATTATGAATATTTGATCAAGTAGAAAATTAGGTAGTTGAAGAAGCAATGTCAATAAATGCTTCCAATATTGCAAAGTATGAAATCTCAATTGAGGATTTTATAAAATGTTCATGGAATTTCACTCATCAACTATTTTCTCTTACTTGACATGTATGATGCAAGAGCATCGAGGCATAGACAATTTTGCATCAACCAGTTAAAAATAAATAAATAATTAAATTATAAAAATAATTGTTGTCATGCAAATATTAATTTCATACACATGCATTGTCATCAATTGAATTATTGCTATTGTTGTTGCCATCATCTAAGTGCTAATATTGATGCCATCATGTTGTTATTGTTTATTGTATGCTATCTACCATTTTTCATCTATCACCTATCATCATGTTGTCTATAATTTGTTGTCTATTATCTTTTTGTTGTTTCCTATCATCTATTGTCTATCATCCTATTGTTTTCATTTATCATCTACCAACTATAATTTGAGCATGTCATACAAACAAGGTTGTCATACAAACATGTGGTAGTTGCAAGAAAAAATAAAAAATAAAATAAAAATTCATAAGAGGATTTGAATATGAAGGGACATGACTTTTGGCCTTCTGGATTTCACCTTTATTTCCATTGATGGAAAAAGCATACATAAAATATATGGTTGCATTTTTCCAACTAATAGAAAATTAAAAAAATTATGACATCTTATTGTTTTGCATGATTTTATTATTGTGAATTGTGAATTATTTTAGTACTAAAAAATGTAGTCTTTCATTATACCTCCTCTCTAGACTGCATCATTTTGGTCATATATCTAAAAAAATAATAATAATAATATTATAATATTCTTTTAAGAGGTCCGAGGTGTAGACCAATTGGTTCATCCAAACCCCATAAGGGTGCGGAGGTCCAAGGTTCAAATCTCGAGCCTCGCTGGACTGAACGCTTGTCCCTTTCCTGGGGCTTTCAGTGGCGTAAAAGGTTTAAAATGATTGCAGCATGGTGGTTATAGGGGTAGACTACGCGAAGATCTATGTGGCGGCTTCTAGGGCGGACAGCGCAGAATACTATGGTGGCCATAAAAAGCTAGACATCCTGCCCGGATTTGTGGCGGCTACAAATTCCACCATGTAAATTCAAAAAAAAAAAATCTTTTAATAAAAATTATTAATAATTTTGCATAAAAAATAAAAATAATATTACTTATTCTTATATAAAAATACTATTTTCATATTAATTCTAAAGCATCTCGATTATCATAGCATAAAATTAAATCATAATTTTTTTTATAAAATCATATCTAATTATGATGTAATTTTAAAAGTGTTATAGCAAATTGTAAAAAGTATGTATAATTTAATTTAATTTAAAATTTTCCTATTTTATTTATATTAAAAACAAAACTAAAAAAATATTATCTTATTTTTAACTATTATAAAGTATATACTAATTTCAATCTAAAAAATAAAAAGAATATTATTCAATTGTAACCTCTTATATTGCTCCCTTAAAACAATCTTAGTTAAAAGAAAAAAATAAAATCGCTTTTCATTATAATATAAAATGTTTTAAAGCCCTCTCTAATTAACTATGTTCTACTTAGAATCTAAAGTTGTGATTTTATATTTAATTTTTAAACACACTCTTTACATCATCTAAAACCCTTAGTAACTATGTTCTACTTATAGTCTAAACAAATGTAGAGCTATTGTTTTGTACATCATAGCCATATTCAATCCTTTACTTATTTTCTTTTGTAAATTTGATTTAAGTTGAGACTAAGATAATATTTTGTGAAAACTTATTCTTTTTGAACTTAAATTATTTTTTAATTGAAGTGTGGGTTTTTTTACGTGATAAAAAAATTATAAGGCAATTTAGAATAAAATAAGCTCTAAGAACTAGAAGTTTAGGATGATTAACCTCTTCTTTAGATATTCAGAGTAAGGGACTACTAACTCATAACAATGAGTTGTTACCCTAGAATATGCAAAGGGACCGGTTGACTCACAATGATAATTTGTTGATCAATTATATTTAAGATGGACCATTGATTTACAGTAAATTTTGCATTATTTTTTATTTGTGTGATTATATTTTATAAGCTCATAGAAAATTATAAGACAGTCTAAAATAAAATAGATTAGAATTTTAGAAAAACTAATATTTATATGAATAATTCACTAACCAGAGCATTGAATTAGGAGATAGCTATAACAACAATTTTCTATCCAAGTATGTTCAAATGATATGTTATTCAAGTATGTACAAAGAAAGGACTTTAAAAGTAGATTTAATTTTGCATTAATATTGAAATATGCATGTATAAAATTAAGTGTATAAAATTTAGTGTACATTTATGAGGCCCAGGTAGTGATTTTTCATGGAGAGTGAACTATGGAACATGCTGAAGAGAGGCTAGAATCAAAACTAGAAATAACACTAAAGATTCAGGCATTGGCAAATTTTGATTTCCAGGTTAAGCTGATGAGTGGAATGGATCGTAGTTGGTCCAAGGCCAAAATGATATTGCGTGGTTATTTTGCTCAGTTGGAGCTAGCAACATAAGCCTAGAAGTTGATACATATGTTTGAATAGAAGTATTGCATTTCACTTATACATTTCAAGGTTCTAACTGATGCTGGGTTTTCGAGCTTTGTTGATGAGCAGGGTGAGTTGTTGCCAAAAAATGAATTGAAGATGACTTGGCAAGCTTTCATCAAAGATACTTCAAAAATTTATGGCTAGGAGGAACCAATAATAGAGTAACAAGCACTGCCTTGCATGGAGAGGCTCGCCCACATAGAATATTCCTTACTGGAACTTCAGTAGAGAGCTAACTGCATCAACATGGATCAAGTTGAGATGATATGATTTATCATAGATTCACTAAGAACATTATTAGCATTCATAAATGATGCATGGGCTGAGGCATTTGTTGTCTATGAATCTACAAATGAGAACCTCATGAAGTACGAAGCTCAAGGACAGGCAAAAGTAGAGCATCAAGCAAAATTAGAATAAGAGAAGCAGGTATAGGAGAAAAGAGAGAAGAAGGATGTTGCAAGATAAAATGCACCATCTAATATAGTCAACAGATCTAATGCAACCGACTGCACTAACAGTTGAGCCTAATGGATGAAGGTTTGGGGTCGATTGCATTCAAAAGAACTGAATACCCCAAGAGCTACCAAAAGTGTTGGCAATTTTGCCACACTAAATTTTGTTGTAAAATTTTGAAAGGAAAGAAGAAGATAAATGATGCAGTTGTATTATTTTTATTATTTTAATATTTTCCTTCCTTGTAAGCAGTTTCATTAAATAAAGGGCTGATTTTATTTCTAGAGATGCACAATAATTTTGCTAGTAAATTCATGAAAGATCGTGAAGAGAGAATTCTATAACCATAGACGTTTCAGAATTGCAATATTGATGGAATATCGACTAAGGCTTTGGCAGTTTTTGTTTAAGTAAATAAGGAAAGATGTTTTCACCCCATGGAGGGGTAAAAATCTTTTGTGCCCCTTCTTTGGGATGAAACTACCTTCATGAATGATTTTTCCCAAATAAAAGAGAAGATAAAAATTTTGCAAGTGATGTAGATGAGTCAAAGTGAAAAGCACCCCTAGAAGGGGGTGAAAATAGTTTCGACCCTCTAAGGGGTAAAAATATTGATAAAAATATCTTCGGGGTGAAAATCAAGTAAAGAGCTTGCTTGGTGTAGTCAAAGTCAAAGTCACCCCTCAATAGGGGCAAAAATCATTTTCATCCTTTTTAGGGATGAAACCCCAGTAAAAGCAATTTTCAGAGCGTAAATATGAAAGTGACGTCATCCAGACATAGAAAGGAAATTCAAGGTCAATGTTGCCCCTTAGAGGGGGCAAAAATTCTTTTCACCCGTCTTTGGGATAAAATTCTAAAAGGAAATGTTTTGAGGTGAAAGTCTTAAGAAATGTAGTGTTGCTTGCTGGACAAAGTCAAAATCACCCCTAGGCTAGGACGAAAATCATTTTCACCCCTCTTAGTGGCGAAATCAATAATTTTATCCTCCCTTCTTTTAGAAATGTTTTAAAAGTGTCGTTGGGGTGAAATCACCCAAGGAAAGGGTGAAAGTACGTTGAGGGGTGAAACACCCATTTCTTTACCTATAATTCGAACAAGAAAATTTTAGGGGTAAAATTAACTAAAATGAAAGGCAAAATTCTAGTTGTGAAGGCAATCATCAGTTAGGGTTACTATATGAAGCGCTTTAACTATAGATCTCTTCGAGAAAGGACAAATATTGATGAAATTTAATGTTCGAGGTAGTAAAAGTGATGATCCAAAATTTTTACTAAAAATTTGTAAGGATTAAATGCTACATCCTCACATCCAATGCATTCCCGATGATTTTCAAGGCACCCTCTATGAATTTTATTCCTTTTCAAGGCAGAAGTAAATTTCATTGATTTCAACTAGCCAGGGTAAGATTCCAAGGCATAAATGGATGTAATGGCACCCATGATTTAATGTTTAAGTTCTTGATTATTGTATGAAACTATTTAGTCTCGATGGACTAATTCTTGGGATGTTCTTTCCATCATCTACTTCTATCGATTTTATAAGTACACTTAATGAAAATTGGATTGTTTTTTTTAAACATGGTGGAATCGATAGCTGCCACGAATCCGGGTAGGCTATCCAAATTTTATGGTAGCCACAGTATTCAGGTTTGTCCATCCCAAAAGCTACCACATAGATTTTTGTGCAGTCTGCCCTTGTAACCGCCATGCCATAATCATTTTAAACCTTTTACACCGCTGAAAGCACTAGGAAAGGGACACGTGTTCAGTTCGACGAGGCCTAAAATTTGAACCTTGGACCTCTGCCCCCCTTATGGGGTTTGGATGAACCAATTGGTCTACAACTCGGACCTATAAAAATTGAATTGTTGTCCCCTAAAGAATAATCTTATTTGAGTATTTTCATTATCAAGGAAGAAATTTATGTTGCTAATTTTTGACCAATCAACATTTTGTTGTGTTGTGCATTTAATGAAAGAGGCGAAATCCTCTATAAATACTAAACATCTCAATATAATGAAGGAGGATAGACACTCTATAGAAAAACACTTTAAGTATTCTACATAAATAGAAAGACATTCACCTTTTGGTTCCTTAAGCAGTATTGTGTTTGGTTTCTTTCTGGTTGTAATTTATGGTCAAGTTCATGTCCTTTATTTGTTGATTTTAAATTCTACATCTAGATTTAATTACTGCTTAATGAGGGAATGAATATTGGAATGCTTCTTGGAATTTATCTTTACAAAGCTATGAGTGGTTTCTGTGTCTAGATTTCTTTTATAAGCTAATACATACTTATTGTGATTTTTTGTTGTTATTTTATCCCCACCTTTCAAATCCGGCTTATAGAAATATTTTTCATTTATTTCCATCACTTCCCATCTCTTTCCTATTACCCTAATCATTAAACATAATAGTAGTTTTAGTACAGGAGCCAGCCATCTTTGGATATTGGCTCGAAGGACATCTCTTTCCTTCAGCATTTCAATGTTGGACAGGTCAGCGCAGAAATGATATTTTGTACTTAAGTAGATTCATGGCCAACAATCATACATGGACATATGAATATAATAATTTTTACTTGTGTATTACTTGTCAATATTGGGTTTGTTTCTCGAAATATGATGGTAAGAAACATGAGCAAAAAATACTAGCCTATTAGAGGTACATATACAAATACGATTTTATAATATTAAATAAAAGTGAAAATCAATTTAAATGTCTTTGATGTATTCATTCATTGATTGAATTAATAATATCATTTAAAAACAAAAATATTATAAAGTATAAAGATTTGGTTATTTATATAATATAATTTATGTAGTATTAGTGGAAAAAATATATAAAATTGAATTATTTTAGTCATTACTCCTAAATATATTAGCATTTTGAAGAATCTGAGAAAGAGCTTATAATATTTACTTTGGCTAAATATAAAAAGGAGACACAACTTTATCAAAGCAATTATTTAGAGTACAAGAATAAAATTTGTTGAGAAGAAAACTATTATGACCTCTATACCCATGGGTTTTAGGAAGGATATTTCAATGATTAACTATGGAGAACACAATATAATAAAGGAAGCATCCATTGGAGACCCCATGGAAGCCATTGAAGCCACATAGTTGGGGCATTTCCATTTGTGTCATATCCAATGTATAAGGAAGGTTTAATTTCTATTAATAACTTGAAGAATAATAATAAATAATCTTATAAATATAAGAATGTTGCTTCAACTTTGTTATGTGTTTATTGTGATTTGGATAAGATGGTGATAAGCATTTACTTAGATAAAAGTAATGGTAAAAAAACTTATAATAGTAGAATGGTTGAGCTAAAAGATCAATCAGTCAATATTATAGCCCAAGAAGAGCATGACAATGAACTAGATTTAAAGGAACCTAAGATGCATCATGTTGAATGAGCTTCATTAAAAAAAAACATAAAAATCATTGTCTATGATTTTTTTATTTTTTTTAAAGACGGTACTAGTATTTTGATTGCATTTAGTTAAGTTATTAATATTTATAAAAAAAATAAATTAAATTATATCCATGATATGCCTAGCTTTACTGACGGCGGACAAGAGTTTCTCCTTGCTAAAATTTGACCTTTTCATTAAAAATATTCTGAAAATAAATACATATCTCGAAATAAAATAGCCCGTAAGCTTTACAAAGGACCAAGATCGGCTTGATCTTCTTCCCTGCACTCAGTCTCCTCCTTCTCTAATCCGCTCCCTTCTAATTTACAATGCTCGAGTTTTTATCGAGGCCTCGACCCTCTAGGCAATTAATGCCCCCACCCAAACAAAAACAGGAAATAAAAATAAGAAAGTTCGTTCCTCTGTCAAGTTTTCAAAATTTCTTCCATCAATGGGCAACCACCCTCGATCCGCCATGAAAGCATGCATTAACCTTGACCTGCAACCGTCGCTTGCCAGACTGTCCCTTGGGAACTGTTGCCTTGTCAGAACATTTAACCGTGCCCGCTACCTCTTTTCTCGTGCGTGGGGCCGTCCACGTGTCCAATTTCTATTTGTCTTCAACTGGCCGTGAAATCGTGACATGTCACGATATCGTGACCAAACTGGCGCCTTGCCTTCGTCTGTAAATAACGTCACGAAATCATGACCAAAATGCCCCCGAGTCCCTTGCTCAAATTCCTGTCGCGATATCGCGACGTCATGACCGTTTCAACTCTGACTCCTCTACTTAGTTTCTTGTCGCGATATCGCGACATCGCGATGTCATGACCGTTTTACCTCTGACTCTTTTACTCTGTTTCTTGTCGCGATATCACGACGTCGCGACATCGCGACCGTTTCTCCTCCGAGACCCTTGCCTTGGACTTTTTGCCTCTGAGTCCATGCCTTATGTTTTTTGCCTTCACCTTTCGAGCCCTTTGTCAACTCCGTCTTCGCTTTTCTTCGAACCCTTCGTGCCTTTGCTTTCAAAGACATCACGATATCGTGACGTCGTGATATCGCGACGAAAACTCCCTCTATACCTTTGCCTTTAAAAATATCACAACATTGCGACGTCACGATATCGCAACGTCACGATATCGCGATGTCGTGATATCATGACGAAAACCCCCTTCGAGCCTTAGCCTCTAAAATGTCGCGACATCACGATGTCGTGATATCGCGACGTCGTGATATCACGACGAAAACTCCCCTTCGCCTTGTCGTAGCCTTTGGGGTCACGATTTTGTGACATGTCATGATTTCGTGACCCCCCCCCCAAATTTTGTCTTGGAAAAGAACTTGCATTACAGAACTTAAACTTCCCCCTTGTTTTACAAAACTTCTGCCTTGGGAAAGAAAAGAACAGAACCAATTACTTAGAAAATTTGGTTGATGCCAGATTGTCCTGCTGTCGTCGGATGCTCCTGCATCAGAAACCTAGGGTAAAAAGGAGAAGTGACCTTCACTTCTGTGCTCTTCGGTCCGCGTCTTTTGTAATATCTCCAAACGGGCACCTGTCCCTGCAACCTGCTTCAACCCCGTCTCCTGGAAAAACTATTTTCTGCCTTCTACCAGACAAATTCTGGCACTGCTGCACACCTTCTCATCCACTGCCTATAATGGATTTAACTTGTGGCGCACTCCATATTTCATCAAGGATTATGTATTTGCATGACCATCATGCACTGCACTCCGATCAAACTACCATGACCTCCCTAACAGCAAATGGAAAGCATCCATGGGGAAAACATCACACAGGACCTCATCATGGTACTTCCCAATATTGAACGTGACTAAGCACTGTTCACGGACCCATGCTCTGTGGTCCTTTCACAACCACGCAATCCGATATGGATGCGGGTCTCTTTCTCTCCAGTTTTAACTTAGCAACCATCTCCTCGGAGACTAAGTTATCTGTACTCCCATTGTCTATAATAACATTACAGACTTTGCCTAAACTTTTGCACCATGTGCGAAACAGGTTTCTCCTCTGCTCTAGTTTGTCTTCATCAATCAACATGGTCCTCCTCATGATCATTGCTTCTCCTTTCTCAGCCTCTTCAGAATGTTCTGATTCAGCATCTTCCTCTACCACAACAGCCTGCAGCGAGACCCACTTGTTTCTTGTTCACTCTCTCGGGGTGCTGGGGACACTCATATGCCCGATGTCCCTCTTCTCCATAGTGGAAACATGTTCCCCGAAACACTCCTCTTCCATACCCACGTCCAGATCTACCTCTTCCCCTTGGGTAGCCATTGTTTTGAACTTGGGGTTTGGGTTCTTCATCTTCCTTCTGATCTCGGCTACTGCTAACCTCTTCTTTCTTCTCCTCTTTTCCTTCTTATTTTCTTCCACCAGTATTTCCCTCGTGTCCTTTTCCTCTTTGCTTGCTCTCAAACCTTCTGTTCAGTTTTTCTTCAACCTTCAGAGAAAACTGGTAAGCATCTTCAATGGTGCTCACCCGAACTAAGCTCAACTCTTCCTAGATACTGGGTCTCAACCCATTAATATAATGGGCCACCTTCTCATTGCTTGCTTCTAAATGGCCAGTTCTGATGGATATTTTATAAAACTCCTTCGTATATTCTTGGACAGTTTTATTCATCTGTCTCAAACCCTACATTTTTCTCAGTAGATCCAACTCGTAATCTGCGGAATAAACTGTCTTTTTAATTTTTCTACCATTCGTTCCCATCTTGTTATCCGTTCTTTTCCTCTTCTGTTCCGTTCCAGCTGTACTCCCTTCCACCATATGCTGGCATGACCTTTTAATTTGGTTTTAGCGAATCTGACCCTCTCAGGATCTTCAACTTCTTCATACTCGAAGTATTCTTCCAGATCATTGATCCAGTCGATTAATTCCTCCGGATCCAGGTTCCCGAAATACGTGGAAACTTCTATCTTCGACCTTTTCCCAATCTGGGATATGGCCTTGTACAGTCTGGCTTGTGCTGGATCTATAGCCTCCTCTTCTTCTTCAGACTAATTTTCTTCTTCATCTACTTCGTCTTCACTATCTACATCTCTTCTTGGTTCGTGTCCTCTACGCAGTTCTTCTTACAGGGCCTGAAATTGTCGCTGCAAAGCTCAGAAATCTGCTGCTGCCATCATGCCTCCCCCACCAATAGGGTTTCTTCTCAGAGGCATTCTACTCACTTTTTCATGAGTCGTTCCACAGATCCTAGTGTGACTGCCTCACGTTCGGCGATCTATTACACACTCAATAACTCCCGCTCTGATACCACTAACGACGGACAAGAGTTTATCCTTGCTAAAATTTGACCTTTTCATTAAAAATCTTCTAAAAATAAATACATATCTCGAAATAAAACATCCCGCAGGCTTTACAAAGGACCAAGCTCGGCTTGATCTTCTTCCCTGCACTCTGTCTCCTAATTTTCTAATCCGCCCCCTTCTCATTTACAATGCTCAAGTTTTTATCGAGGCCTCGACCCTCTAGGCAATTAATGCCCCCACTCGAACAAAAACAGGAAATAAAAATAAGAAAGTCCGTTACTCTATCAAGTTTTCAAAATTTCTTCCATCAAAGGGCAACCACCCCCGATCTGCCGTGAAAGCATGCATTAACCTTGACCTGCAACCGCCGCTTGCCAGACTGTCCCTTGGGAACTGTTGCCTTGTTAGAACATTTAACCATGCCCGCTATCTCTTTTCCTGCGTGCGGGGCCGTCCATGTGTCCAATTTCTATTTGTCTTCAATCGGCCGTGAAATTGTGACATGTCATGATATCGCGACCAAACTGTTGCCTTGCCTTTGTCTGTAAATAACATCGTGAAATCACGACCAAAATGCCCCCGAGTCCCTTGCTCAAATTCCTGTCACGATATCGCGACGTCGCGACCATTTCAACTCTGACTCCTCTGCTCAGTTTCTGTCGTGATATCGCAATGTCGCGATATCACGATGTCGCGACATCGCGACCGTTTTACCTGTAACTCTTTTACTCTGTTTCTTGTCGCGATATCGCAACGTCGCGACATCGCGACCGTTTCTCCTCCGAGCCCCTTGCCTTGGACTTTTCGCCTCTGAGTCCATGCCTTAAGTTTTCCGCCTTCACCTTTCGAGCCCTTTGTCAACTTTGTCTTTGCTTTTCTTCGAACCCTTCGCGCCTTTGCTTTCAAAGACGTCACGATATCGCGACGAAAACTCCCTTCGTACCTCTGCCTTCAAAAATGTCGTGACATCGCGACGTCGTGATATCGCGACGGAAACCCCCTTCGAGCCTTAGCCTCTAAAACGTCGCGATGTCGCGACGTCGCGATATCGCGACGAAAACTCCCCTTCGCCTTGTCGCAGCCTTTGGGGTCGCGATTTCGTGACATGTCATGATTTCGTGACCCCCCCCCAAATTTTGTCTTAGAAAAGAACTTGCATCACCGAAATTAAACTTCCCTCTTGTTTTACAAAACTTCTGCCTTGGGAAAGAAAATAACAGAACCAATTACTTAGAAAATTCTGTTGATGCCAGATTGTCCTGCTGTCGCCGGATGCTCCTGCATCATTTACTCAGAACAATAACTATACAAACACCCCATTAATTGTTAGCAATGGAGATATTTTCCTATCACGTTATATTTTAAATATTTATTTTAGATAAAAAAAATTGACAATTAATATACTCACAATAAAAACCCACCATATAAGCCAAATAACTACATCAGTACCACGGTGGTTGGTGATGTACTAATTTCAATAGTTATTTTTGGTATGGTTAGATATTATTTTATTAATATAAGAGTTTTTTCATATATAAAAAATAAATTAAAAAAAAACAAACATATATGTTTGTTTATTTATTTATATTGATATGATAAGTGTATGGTAAAGCCTATGACACCTATTATTGTAGTATTAAATTAAATTATGTTATGATCATAAAAAATTATTGAATCAATAAAACCATATTTTTAATAGAGAATCCCAAAACAATAAGCCTTATAAAGGTCAGAAGAAAAAGAAACCTTAACCAAAAGACATCCAACAAACAACAACCTCAACTAGACATATCCGCATCAAGCAAATTAACAAGATAACGAGAACAATCCAATGAGATTTTATCCCATTTCCTAACATTCCAGTCTTTCTCAAACTCAAAAGCTCATTTTGCCAAGCAATCAGTCACCCCATTCTATTAAGAATATGAACAAAGAAAATAAACTCCACATGCCAACAAATTTGAATGATATGCCTAGTCATTAATGTCAGCTGTCAATGAATATTAGAAAGATTATAAGTCTTCAAAAAATCAATAATACAGATTATCTTCCAGCCATCCGGGAGCATAATCTTTTTCCAAATAAAAACGAATAGCAAAAACCTCCAAAAAACAAAAAAAAAAAAAAAAACTGCATCAATACTATCTCAACACGGACACACAAACTTTATTTAAATCAATACAGAAATAAAAAATAAATTACAGCTTACATCCTCCTCCTCATACGCGACATATGCTTCCTTTATTGGCATCATGTACCAAACCAGGAAAATGTCTTAGTCAGATCTTTATCTTCCACCATGTTTAAACACACTAGTGATTGTTTATACTTCATGATATACTTTTAAATGACGAATATAGTTTACATGCATCCAATCGAGTTTACTTCTTTGTCACTGCTTTGTGAGTTGGAATTAAGATGATTTCAGTCTATCTAATGAGAGTTTTTAAATTAGGTTTCACATTTCGTATAAGCTTCCTCTCTTAAGATGAATGCACCTGATATACATGAGAACGATTAAAGTAGGTGTCACACTTCATCTAACCTTCCACTGGTAAGATGAACGCACCTGATACACATGGGAACGACTAAAGTAGGTGTCACACTTCATATAAGCTTCTTCTCTTTATGATGAATGCACATGATACACATGGGAACGATTAAAGTAGGTGTCACACTTTATATAAACTTCCTCTCGTAAGATTAATGCACCTGATACACCAACAGTTCTTTTTGACCCGAAATGCATGCAGTCAAAGCATTCTTAATTTTATTTTTTAAAAATGAATTTCCTAAAAATATCTTAAACCAACAACAGATACAAAGCATTCAAAAGCGTGTCCATAAAGTCCGTCACGGTGGGAGCCATTTCAGTCTATGTTTGTTATTAAATAGTTATTAAGGGGAGGTTAGAACGGTTAGACACACAAATTTCGGCGGACAGTAACATCAATTTGACAGTCTTAAAATACAGATTGGGCAAAGATTCAATGACTGCTGTAGCTGTCAAAGTTAGATGAGATTCTATCTTTCCTGTCTGTATTCCAACTTTCTAATCAACATATTGTTCTTTCAAGTTTTGTGTTTTCTTCCATCCGTCTTATATACTTATTAAAGAGAGGTTAGTTTGTACTGAAATTTTCTATACGATTAGTAAATCAGCAGGGGCATTGTAACTTCTCACAATTTCTAAAAACTTTCATCATAATCAGACTTCCATTCAAGTAGTCTCATTTTTATTGTCCTGGACTCTGTAGAAAATCATTCTTGGGTCGAAATGTGCCTCTTTAATATATATTTTAAAAAACCTTATTATAAATTTTAATCTAACAAAACTCTTAATCTAAGAATAAGACTTTAACAAATGAGACAATCATCAAGTAGGTGTGGCTGGGCACTTACCAAGAAGAGACCTAGGTTCAAACTTTAGGGGAAGCCAATCCTTTGCAAAGTAGTAGTCTGATCCGAATCCTTTAAGTGCTCGCTACACCAACAAACGACAATACAAATCTTGAGTACCTGCGGGTCCATTTCACGCCAGGCTAAAATAATCCTCCGAGTGCGCGCCAAACTGACAAAAGACAGTACAAATCTTGAGTACCTGCCAGTCCATTTCACACCAAGCTAAAATAATCCTCTGAGTGCGCGCCAGACCGACAAAGACAGGCTAAAATAATCCTCTGAGTGCACGCCAGACCGACAAAAACAATACAATACTAATCTTGAGCACCTGTCGGTCCATTTCACGCCAAGCTAAAATTAACGAGATGGAATTAGGGTTATAAAATATCAGCTCCAAGATTTAAACCCTGCTTGGTAGTAGAAAAAGACTCTAACTGTAACGAGATGGAATAAAGATCAATCCCAAGATTTTAGCAAGATGGAATAAAGATCAATCCCAATATTTGAACCGCACTTGATAGTAGAAAAGGATTGTAGTTGTAAGCGAAAAAAACAGGCTGAGAATAGCCGCCATGCAGTTAATGCGTCCATAAAAGATCGTTGACTAGGTGCATGCCATCTTATTGTCTCAATGGTCCAGGAGATCTTATTTTCCCATGTAAACGCGACGTTGTAGAATAGCCGCTATGCAGTTAATGCGTCCATAAAAGATAGTTAAGTAGTCGCATGTGAACATGTAATATTCTCTCATTGGTCCAAGAGATATTATTTTCCAATGCAAACGCAACGTAGAATAGCCACCTCTGCAGTTAATGCGTCAATAAAAAGTCGTTGATAAGTGCATGTCATTGATGTCAATATGTAATATTCTTTCATTGGTGGTCCAATAGATCTTATTTTCCCTTGCAAACGCTAAATAATGCTAAAAGAACACTAAAATAAAATAATTAATGTGAGACGAAATGTTATGCTATTAAGGGATATTGTATTGGATGTATTTTGGATGTTTACTAATATTTTATTTAAAAAACTAAGTTTAAATATTTGTATAAATTTTTGTTTTCTTGTTTTTATTTAAAAAATTTAAATTTAATTTTTGTATAAAAGATTTAGTTTCTTCACAACAAAAATTAGTGTTTGTAATTGATTTTTTTTCCATGAAGGATATCTTCTTAGTATGTCTTTGGATTTTATTTAAGAAATCCAAAATCAAACCTAGTATCATGGTAGTGAGATTACCAGTAAAAGTCCATGTTTTTAACTCAAAATTTTGGTTCCTTAAGAGAAATCATAATGTTATGTCTTTAGGTTTTCATTTAAGAGACCCAATTTTAAAGAAGAGACTCCAGATAGGGAGTCCAGTACCTTTATAACAAACATACTCTAAATTTTAAACCTTAATCTTTTTAATAATTTTTTTCTAAATAAATATAAATTTTTAACAATTAGGGAAAGGGTAAAAGGCCCGTTGAACACGCTATGTACACGGTTTCAGGTGCATTGTATATTTAAGTTATTTTTAAGAAATTTATTCTTTGCATTGTCTATGCATTTGTTTAGTTTAGTTTATCTAAATCCATAGAAAAAGTAAGAAGAGGGAAATGACTGGGAAAGTGAAACATATGCCTTCATCTTTGACTGTAATCATATTTGATTTGGGGTAGCTGTTTAGAATGGATGGCTGGAGAATATTTGATCAGACTGTTACTTCAACTTTATTTATTGAAGTTTTGTAATTATTGGGATTTTTTTTTTTTTTGTATAAGACGATTATTGGGACTTTTGTATAAGACGAATGATTACATAAATAAAACATACGATCGGAAAAAATTCTATTATATTAATACAGAATTGAGCTTGAGCGGTAACTATGGGTTGGAAGTTATGTAGAAAGTAACTATTCCAATAAATAAAACTTCCAGTAATCAGAAGTTCTTACTCTAAAACACATAACACCTTTTCTTTTATCAGTGGAAGAAGTCATTTTTTTACTATGTAGAAGCATTGATAAGAGGATTTTCTTCTTCGTATGGAATGATTTATTTTCTTTGCAAGGTTGCAACTTTACTTTTTTAAGCAAACTTCTTTATACTTTTTTCTTTTCTTCTTTTTTGCTTCAATAAATATTTTGCTTGCTTTCTCATTTCGATGACTATCCCATCAAAACTAAAATCGTGTTTAGCACTCATATATAGGACAAAAGGAGGGGAAACTCATCTAACCTTGGAACATGTATTAAATAATAGACATGTGTCTATTTATATTTTAACAACTACAACTACCATATGAAGTATGGGGATGGATCATAAGATTTACAGAAAAAATATATGTTAGAAGTATGTGAAATCTAGATTAATTTTCAACACTCACCTTTAATCCGAGCTTTAACACCTAATAGGTCTTTTTTAAAATTTTCCTCCTTCAAAGGCTTGATGAAGATTTATACAACCTGTTCTTTGGACCTACAAAAATAAAATTCAATTTTATTATTCTTTACCAGCTCTTTCATGAAGTGATATCAAATGTCAATGTGTTTGCTTCTCCCATGAAACACTAGATCTTTGGATAGTGTTATAGTTGAGTTGTCAGAAAATACATTTTTTGTTGTTTGTTTTTCATGATTCAACTTCCCTAAAACTCTTCTCAAGAAAAGGGCTTGACATGTTACAAATGTGGCAATAATATACTCTACTTTAGCAGTAGCCAGTGCAACAATGGGTTGTTTCTTGGATGACCATGATATTACCCCCGATTCAATATGAAATGCATATGCAAAAGAGCTCTTCTTATCATTGATATTTTCATCCAAATAACTATTTACGCACCTAATAAGCTCAAGTTGGTTTGATCTTGCATAAAAGATCCTACAAATTCTGGTTTTATTGATATATCTCAAAATACTTTTCCCTCCTACAAATGAGTATTCTTTGATGTCTCCATGAATCTTGCGATTTAACTCAATGCACAAGATTTCTAACTAATATTTTCTAGTGGTTGTCAAGTACATAAGACTTCCAAACAATATCTTCTAATGTGTTGAATCCACATTACTATTGCAGTTATTTTTGCTCAATTTTAAGCTTGTTGCAACTAGCGTGTCAACTAGTTTACTGTTCTTCATTCTAAATCTCTTCAAAATATCTTTGGCATACTTTCCTTATCAAATGAAGATATCATTTTTTGATTGGATAACCTGAATTCCAAGGAAGTACTCAATTAGGCCTAAGTCTATCATCTCATATGTGCTCTTCATAGCACCTCTAAAATAATCAAACAATATATTACCGTTGCAAGTGAACATATGATCATAAAAATACAAGTGGACTACTATCATGTCTCCAATTGCATTTGTATACAAGTGGACTACTATCATGTCTACTACATATGATCAATAAAACCATTCTCCTAAAAGTATGATTCAATTCGACTATACCAGGCCTTGGGTGCTTACTTTAATGTATACAAGGATTTCTTTAACTTATACACCTTATCTTCCTATCCTTCCAACTCATAACCTGGTGGTTGGTCTACATAAACCTCTTCTTAAAAAACTCCATTTAGGAAGGTAAACTTGACATCCATTATGTAAACCTATGATTCTTTCTGGGCTATCGATGCCAAAATCATTCTAGTTGTGTCTAGTCTTACTACAAGTGCATAGACTTCATGATAGTCAATTCCTGATTTCTACTTATATCCATTTACAACTAGCATTGCCTTATGTATTTTGAAATTACCTTGGACATCAATCATTTTTTTGTATATCCATTTCACTTCTATGAAATTCTTTCTTGTTGGAGGATCCATCAACTACCAAGTCAAGTTTTTCTCCATAGCTTATATTTCTTCATCCATCGCATTTTAGCAATTTATTGTTCTTTACTTCTTCTTCAAATGAAATAGGATCACATTCAAGAAATAAATTAAAGTCAAAATACCTTTCATCTTCTATTTCATTTCTTGTTACCTCATATATTTCTTGTAATATTTTTAACATTCTCATGTTCAATCATTCTTGCAAGTGGTGGTGATCTTGATGAGGAAGAAGGGGTGTTGCTTGCACTAGTACTACTACTTGAAGTTATGGCTTGCTTTATGCTTTCTCTATTCAAGTTCTCCATCTTAATGTTGGTTTCCCCTTGTTGACTAGTCTTAAAATTCCAATTCCAAGCTTCATCTGCAATGAATTTCACATCACTACTTATGATATTCTTATTTGTAATAGGTTTGTACACTTTATAAGCCTTTGATTGTTCACTATACCCAGTAAAGATGTATTTTTACCTTATATTACAACTTTCTTATCATTTAGAATGTGTGCATATGCTATGCATCCAAAGACTCTTAAATTGGAAACACTTGACTTGTTGTTACTCCATGCCTCTTGTGATATCGTGTTCATCACACTCTTTGTGGGACACCTATTTAATAGATGAACTACAAATGCTATAGATTTTGTCCACAATTTATTTGACAATACTTTTGCCTTTAGTATGCCTCTTACCATCTCCATTATGATCACATTCTTTCTCTCAACTATACCATTAGGATGTGGCATGTATCTAGCTACAACAAGGGTTATGCATAGTGGCAAATATTCACAAATTGGGCGAATATTAGGATTTTCAAAATTGTAAATTGGCGAATATGAGGACCCTCAACGTCAGCCCATTCGCCTAAAATTTTTGAGACCAATTTTTTCTTAGGGTCAATTCACCACAATATATATCCAAATATAGGAATATTTATACTTTTTGGAAAGCTCTTTTCAAGCCTGATCTAATGGTGGTGTTTTTATGAAGTTATAAGATGATTTAATAGGTAAAAAGTATCCCCAAATATAACTTTACATTTGAGAGCTTCACATTCCCCAAATTTTTGTATGAATATGGTTGATTTGATTTTCTTAGGATTCTCCATGATTCACCTTTATTTTCATTAGGATTCACCATTTTTTTACAAGTACATTTTGATTCCAACCCCTTATGCATAACTCTGGCTATGAAATTACTTCTCATTCCATATGTTTTACAAAAAATATGAAACCCATTTGATATGTACTCACCTTCTCCATCTATTCTAAGAGTTTTCACATAAAATCCACTTTACTTTTCAACCAATGCTTTGAAATCCTAAAATTTACCAAATACTTGTAGCTTCTATTTGAGGAAGAATATCCTTGTCTTTCAACTAAAATCATCTATGAATGTCAAAAAATATTTTTTGTTTCCTAATGAGTTGGTTTGCACTGGAACATAAATATTTGAATGTACTAGATCCATAGGATGTGAATCTCTCCATGATATTCCTATAGGGAATGCATCTCTATGTTGCTTTCCTACAATCCAACCTTCACATGCTTGATTAGGTTGCTCTATAGGTAGAAATCCTCTTAAAATTTATTTTTTGTACAACATGTTTAGGCCATTGAAACTCAAGTGACCATATCTAAAATACCACAACCACGTAGCATTCTTTACAATAGTGCTAAATAAAATCAATATTTTAGTCTAAATTTTTAGAGAAAACAATTTATTCTTTATCATAGCCACCTTTCCCATGGGTTTATTTGCACTATTTCTAATGATGCAAACTTCATTTTCAAAATAAACTCCACCCAAAACTTTATAGATTGTGCTTAAACCCTAGCACATAATAGACATTAAATATTTGCTCTATACCTCCTTACTTCATGTAGATTTGAATATGCTCTTTATCCATGTCAAGTCCCTTGCTATTATTTTCCATATTTACTTTAGCCTTGAAGGTCCCATCTAGCTAGGAGAATATTTTTCTATTTCCAATCATGTGGTTACTGCAACCACTATCTAAATAACATACACTTTTTTCGTTCTCTTCATCAATATTACAAGTTATCAAAGAAAGAATTACATATTTGGTTTCTCCATTCTCATTCATATTTGTATAGATATATTCTTATTTATTTTCTCTAGCCATTTCATTCCTACACTTATAGTTGTAATGGCTAAATTTCTTGCAATAATAGCATTGGATATTTTATTTGTCATACCTTTGATTTAAGATTCCCTGCTGATTTTTTTGTTACCTCTTCTTCTTGTTTCAAGGAAGTTGTATTTGCATTCTTCTTTGTTGTAGTGGTTTGGTTTATCTTCTCTTTCATAGCCTCTATCACTTTTTCTAATGTAGTCATGCACTCTTCCTCTTTGAGAACATGAGGTTATCTATTGCTATTATCCCTTTTGACTTTGGTTTCTAAATGAGACTCATGTTTTGAATGTATTCTCCAATGATAATTGTATTTTTTGGTTTAGCATCTACTCATGTGTTTCTAGAGAGCCCATCAACTCATCTACTGATACAATTGATAAATTATTTGATTTTTCAATAGCTATGACCACTAAGTCAAATCTTGTTGGTAGTCTTCTTAATATCTTCTCCATAATTCTTTGGAATTAATATTTTCACCATTTATCCTCATCCAATTGATGATACTCATTGTCCATGTAAAGAAGTCACTCATGGTCTCATCTTAATTAATCTATAATTATTCAAACTCTCTTCCCAATATTTACAATCTCACCAATGTTACCTTGTTGGTTCCTTTATAGGAGTTTACTAATATTTCCCATGCCTCCTTAGATTTTTTTGTTACTGCAATTATGGGAAAGATGGATTCCTCCATTGCTTACATAATAAATAAAGAGAACTCAATTTTCATTTAACAAATCTTTCTCAACTTGGGAAAGAGAACTCAATGCTACTACATCTATAATTTTTGTGTACACATTCCCCACAAGGTTCCAAAGGTCCTATAACCCAAAAATTATCTTCAACTAAATGCTCTAGTAATCATAATTTTTACCATTTAATTATGATATCTATATTTTCATTGGACTATTTCTATATCATATTGTTGCTTTGAAACTTCCACTGATGGCTCTAGCTCAAATACCAATTTTAAATATGCACAATGCTTGATGAAACCTTCGATTTCAACTCTATTTATTAGAGCTTTGTAATTATTGAGACTTTTGCATAAGAAAAATAATTGCATAAATAAAACATGTGATGAGAAAAAATATTATTAATCCACAATTGAGCGACAACTTTATAATCAAGATTTTTTTCCAAAATTGACCTCCCTTAGCAAATCAAAGGTTTTGTTGAAAGTAACTATTCTGATAAATAAAACTTTGGATAAAATTTCCTACCCTAAAAATTTTAGCACCTTTTCTCTATCAACAAAATTTGTTCTCACTATGTAAAATATTTTATTGGAGGTTTTTATTCTTCACATGGAATGATATCCTTTCCTTTGCAAGGCTACAACTTGCACTTCTTGAGAAAACTTCCACATGCTCCCTCTTCTTTTCTTCTTATTTGCTTTAGCAAATCTTCTACTTGTCTCCTCTTCTTTTTAGTTGCTCACTATTGTTAGAATAAGTAATTATTCTCTTAAGCTCTACTAGGATAGACTTACTTGAGTTTCCACTCCTTCATGAGTCAGGTAAACTCTCAGTTATAGTCTAGATCAGATTTGATGAGTTGTTGTAATCCAACGGCTCTCAATGATCAACTTTGTTATTTATACAAAGTTGATCCATGGAATAATCAATCAGTTCTATTTGTCTTCTCAAATCTTGTGATGCTTTGTAGTTCTACTCTTGGGAAATTCTAACATGGTACCAGAGCAGGATAGATTCTGCTAGCATTCTCTCTTGAAGGAAGTTTCACGAACTGGTTCACTCTCTCTTATCTTTTCTTTTATCAAGGAGATTTTCTCATTTCAATTGTAATTTTTTTCTGCAATTTTTTTTGAGAAAATTCACTGTTTATGGCACTATCCAATATAGTTTAATGTTGTGTATTTTCATTTACAGTATCTCCTTTATTTTATAAAAATATATAGAGAATAAAAAAAAATTGGGCCTCCTTGCTTCAACAATATAGGCATTTTTTTTGCTGCCTCCTTATTATTCTCCTCGAAAAAAAAACTCCATTACCTACTTCCCTCCAATTCAGTTGCACTTTTGCCCTGGTTGTTTCTGTCATCGCTGTGTAAACAAAGTGTGTCGTGGCACAGTTTTTATTTTTTGTGGACGCAATAGATTCATAGCTCCCTCCTTAACGCATTAAATATTTTGATTTTATTATCTATTACTAATAAAATCTCCTTCTTATGTTTTTGTCGTTGTGATTTATTTGTATATCTTAGTGCATCTTCATGTTTATGATAACACCATTCGCATAAAAAGCGTTTGGTCTTATCTTACGCGTGGCAAAATTTTTTACTTCACCTTTCCAACGTTTACGTTGGCGCTCGATGTTTTCTTTTTCGTCACCCGACAAAGGTGTTTTTTAAAAAATATTTTGTTGGAATCATTTTTGGCGAAGCGTCTTTGAACTCGAATCAACTTCAGTTCTTCGTATATGCTTCTCCGATTATATGATCCCTCTCTTTTGCCAAAACCTATTTATATTCACTAAGAGATTATTTTTTTCTCAATCTTCTCTCTACATTTGATTGTTATTTATTTTTGCAGAGCCTTTGGTGCCTTCCATCTTGGAGACTGCATCTTCTATGCATTATTTCATATCACTGTTGTACTCTACATTCAAATAAACTAATATATATTTTTTGCAGAGAATTTACACCTTCCGTGGGAAGCTTTTGTATTATCTTCTTTAGATATTGCATATTAATTTTTATTTTGCAGCTATTCTTTGACCTCTGTTCTCTACGTCCTTTGGAGGATATAAGAAGCATTTCCATTGCTTCTTCTCTGACGTCCACCATTGGTGCTCCTTCGACGTATCCCAAACCCGAAGCCTCCTGCTCCGTCTCGCTCATCGAAACCTCTCTCATCGACGCCTATCCTCCATGGCATTCTCTATCGGAGTCTTCGATCTATTTCTTCCACTTGCTGGTTACGAGGTCCCTTCAGGTATAACTTTAATTTTTTTTAATAATTAATTCATATGTGCAGAGAAGTCGTGCTCCTTCGAAGTGCAGCAGCGCTTCCCTATTCGGAGAACGTCATCTATTTTCTCGAAGTTTACCTCTCCCATTTCAGGTTTTACAAGATTTTAAATTAGATTTTTGTAATCTTCTATTCACTGGTTTTTATTAAAATCAGTCCGAATAGATCTGCTCTCTAATCCTTAAAAGTTTTCTCCTTTATTTTCTTAATAGTGCCTTATTTGGCCAATAAGAAAATAGGGTTATTTGTAAAATCATAAATATAATTCTTTTGGGGGGTTTTAAGGTGCTTTTATTTAAAGCATTTTTTAAAACCTACAAGGGGGGGTTTGTTTTGCTTTGGGTTATTGCCTCATTCTTCTTTTTTAAAGAACCTAAGTCTTTTTTAAGCTTTTATTTAATGCATGTTATTGTGTATTAATCAAATTTAGAACATAAGTCATATAAATATTTTATTTTAATGCTTTTATTCTCAGCATTTATACAATTTCATATAAATCTCTACATTTAAAAGCTTTTATTTTAATGCTTTTATATTCCACATTTTTATATGAAAATTCAAGTTTAAGCTTTATAACCTTCCAAAATTCATATTATGTTATTTTTTGAGAATTAATCAAGTTAAGAACATAAGTCATATAAAAATTTTATTTATATGCTTTTAAACTCGACATTAATTCAATTTCATATAAATCTCTACATTCAAAGCTTTTATTTTAATGCTTTTATAATCCACCTTTTATATGAAAATTCAAGTTTAAGGGTTTATATCCTTTCAAATTCATATTCATTAATAAAAAAGGGGGTAATTTTATTTCTTAAAATCAATTAGACTTCTCAAAACAACTTACAGTTTCCCTCAAGTAAGGGCGGGTTGTTATAAAGTCTAATTTTTAAAAAGAAGGTACTTAAAATTTCTATCACCTATATCAAAATACTAGACTTCTCAACAACTTACAGTTTCCCTCTAGTAAGGGCGGGTTGTTAAGAAACTCTATTATCAAGATCTAGCTGATAGAAATCTCATCAAAACCCTATGTTCCACGTACCAATTCAACTCAATACTTATAGTTTCCCTCTCGTAAGGGTGGGTATTTGAGAAGATTAGGTATTGAGGCCTAGATTTTTTTGAAATTGGTCTATTTTACATATCATTTATGCTCATTTACTTATAGTTTCCCTCTCGTTAGGGTGGGTATTTGAAAATATTGGTATTTAAAAAGACTGTTGTATACTTCTTTAAATCTCTATTCTAAAGCTCTTGAAGTTAAAGGGGGAATATATCTGGTTCACTTCAATTATCTTTAGTAAAATGAATACAATTGAGCCTCTCACCCCTCATAACTATCACTCATGGAAACCCAAAATTTTAAATCTCATTTCCCAAAAAGGGCTCACACACTTGCTAGAAGAGAAACAACCTGAATTTGAAAAAGAATATGAAATATTTGTTCACAAAGGGAAAATGCATGAAACAATGGGTATAATAAGCACTAATGTAAATGAAAGCTTATGGTTTCACATTTCTGAATGTAAAAATCCTTATGAAAGCTAGGAAAAACTAAAGAACTTATTTGGGAAAGTAGATCAAATTAGGTCAATGCAATTAGATGCAGAATTAACAACTTTATCTCCTGATGACTTTAGCAATATTGTTGACTTTCTCACCAAGTTTAAAGAAGTCCTTACTCAATTTAAAGGTAGTGGCAAGAGTAAAATAGATGAGGAATGCATCTATCTAATCCTTTCTAAATTAAATGGTGTTTTTCAAATATTCGCAACTACCTTTCTATCTACAAAAGATGCTCTTGGTGCTAGTTTCAAAATGCCCTCCTTAGAAGAATTTTGTGATAGGCTAACTAGAGAAGAAACCAAAGTTGCAAAGTATGAAATCTCTTCCTCTTCCTCAAGAGCCTTAGTAGCATCCACCTCTTCTAAGGAAAAATTAAAAAATAAAGAAAGGAATCCCATAACTTGTACTCACTGCAAAAAGAATGGTCATTCTGCAAACAAATGCTGGAAAATATTACAACAACTAGAGGCAGCTATGAAGGATCAAAATATAGACAATAAAAGTATAGGGAAAGCCCTAAATTTTCAAGGAAATACCACCAATACTTCATCTAATTACTGGGTCCTAGATTCTGGAGCAACTCATCACATGACTGCTTCAGATGAGTCATTCTCTTCTATCTCCTCAAGTTCAACATGTAGCATAGAAGTTGGTGACTCTTCCTTTATCCTAGTCAAAGGAAAGGGTGACATATCCATTGATGGTGGCTCTATCAATAATGTTCTCTATGTCCCAAACATTGCAACCAATCTCCTCTCCGTCTATCAGATTTGTACTTCTGGAGAGGGAAAACAATTCTCTTCTCTCCAACAGGAGTTGAGATAAGAGACCTTCAAGACCCCCACTCTCTTATAGCCAAGGGAGATATTGATCACAACTCTCACCTATTTCACTTCAAAGGATTCAAAAATCTAGAAGGGGCCTCTTGTTTTGTGGCTCATGGAGATCTTGAAAGTAAAATTTGGCATGAAAGGTTTGGTCATCTCAGTTATAACTACCTAAAGGAATTGAGCACCCATGAAATGGTAACAGGTTTACCTCAAGTCACTTCTATTGATGGAGTATGTCCTGGATGTGCTCTTGGAAAGCAACATCAAGATCCTTTCCCATCAAGTGGTTCTCTAAAAGCCTCATCCCCTCTAGAGTTAATCCATAGTGACTTGATGTTTTTCCAGAACCTTCTTTCAAAGGAGCAAAATATGCTCTAACCTTCATTGATGAATTTTCTAGAAGAACTTGGGTCTACTTCCTAAAATATAAAAGTGATGTTCTATCCCACTTCAAAGTCTTCAAAGCCTTAGTTGAAAATCAGGCCTCTTGCAACATCAAGCAAATTCGCATAGATAATGGGGGGAATACTGCAGTAATGAGTTCTCCATATTTCTATCAAGTCATGGCATCATTCATCAACATTTTGTCTCCCATAATCCATAGCAAAATGGCATTGCAGAGAGGAAAAATCGAACATTAAAGGAAATGGCAAATTGTATGCTCCATTCAAGAGATCTTCCAAAAAAATTTTGGGCAGAAGCTATTAACTGTGCCAATTATATTCAAAATCACACACCTCATAAAGCTCTTGACCATTTAACTCCTCAAGAAGCATGGACTGGCTCAAAACCGGATGTCTCCTTCTTCAAGATCTTTGGGTGTACTACTTGGGCGCACATCCCAAAGAAGAAAAGGAAGGCTCTAGATAAGAAAAGCAAAAAGCTCATATTTTTTGGTTATTGTGAGGAAATGAAAGCATACAGGCTCCTTGATCCCACAACTCATGAGGTATTTTTTCATAGGAATGTCCAATTTGATGAAACATTCCCTCAAAAAGATCCTCAACCCTCCTCTTCCTCTATTGAGCCTTCTCCTATAGCAGAACCTCAATATTATGAAGAACCAACTTTAGAGATTAATCTAGAGATTGATGATCAAGATGAAGAACCTATAACTCCAACTCAAAGTCTTTCCACTCCTTCTACTCCTTCCACTATGCCAAAATGGGCCCGCACCATTGTTAAAGAAGCTACTCCTTACATCCAAAATCTTCCATCATCCAGATTAACCAACTCCATAGGCATTGGTCTTGTCTGCCAGTCTATTTCCTCTGATCCTCAATCCTTCAAAGAAGCAATCGGTATTAAAGAATGGGATGATGCCATGGAAAATGAATTCTCTTCCTTAATCAAAAACCAAACTTGGGATTTAGTTCCCCTACCTAAAGGAAGGAAATTAGTTCATTGTAAATGGATTTACATAACAAAATATGGGCCTAATGGAGAAATTGACAAACACAAAGCTCGCCTAGTAGCCAAAGGTTTCTCTCATTTTAATTGATTGAGGAAAATTGATTATGCTGAAACCTTTGCTCTAGTTGCCAAAATGGATTCTGTTAGACTGGTTCTTGCTCTGGCTACTTTCCAAAAGTGGCATGTCTTTCAAATGGATGTAAAAATTTCTTTCTTACATGGGGACTTAAAGGAAGAGATATTCATGGAACAACTTGTTGGTTTCACTCAAGACTCCTCTCTTTTTTGTAGGCTAAAGAAGTCTCTATATGGCCTCAAACAAGCTCCTAGAGCTTGGTATGAAAAAATGGACTCCTTCCTTCTTTCCTTAGGTTTTTCTCATTGTGAGTCTGATAACACAGTCTACATTTGGAGAGATGAAGGAAAAATCACCATACTTGTTCTATATGTTGATGATCTACTACTCACTGGTAGTGACTTCACTCACATTCAGACTATAAAAGACTCCCTCTCTAAAAAAATTTATATGGTTGATCTAGGTTTAGCTCATTACTTCCTTGGGATCCAAATAAATCAAATAGATGCAAGAATTTCATTATGTCAACAAAAATACACTCTAGATATTCTTCAAAGGTTTAAAATGATAGATTGCAAACCTTCACCTACACCTTTTCAGTCTGGAGTAAATCTAAGTACTTCCTGCTCATCCCCTCTATGTGATGCAACTCTATACCATCATCTTGTAGGGAGTCTGTTATACCTTACTCATACTCATCCAAATATCTCATATGTTGTTGGCCTAATATCTAGATTCTCTCATCAACCTCACTTTAGTCATTGGCAAGCAGCAAAAAGAATCCTCCACTACTTGCAAGGAACTACTCACTTTGGGCTCTTATATGAGGGAAAATCCATGGATATCATTGGCTACATGGATTCATATTGGGTAGGTTCAGTAGAAGATAGATGTTCAACTTATGGCTATGTATTTTGTCTTGGTTCTTCGCCAATTGCTTGGTTATGCAAAAAACAACAAGCAGTAGCCTTATCATCTACAAAGGAAGAATACAGAGCATCAATTTTAGCAAGTTAGGAAGCTCTTTGGCTTCGTCATATTCTAAGAGAATTTGGTTTTTCCAATGACAAACCTATTACTCTTTGGTGTGACAATTAGAGCACAATTCATATTTCACGCAATCCAGTTGAGCATCAATGCACCAAGCACATTGAGATACATATGCACTTCATTCGACAACATATTCAAAATGGGGACATATACTTGGACTATATTCCAACTGAGAATCAAGTTGCAGACATCTTCACCAAGTCATTTCCTTCTCCGCGTTACATATAGTTGCGAGAGAAACTTGGAGTAATACAACTGCATTGACTCAGAGGTCTTTCACCTCTCCTTTTATTAATGTATTCTTTGGAGGATGGTTTTTTTCCATGTGGTTTTTTTTATCATCTCTTCCTTACATATTGTACATGAGTACCTCATCAGGCCATGTTGCCGGGACTCATTTTTTTATTAAGGACAATCTTCACCATCCAAAGACATGCCTCTTTATTTCATAAAAGATGGTTTTTTCCCATGTGGTTTTTTCACCATCTCTCATATATATTGTAAATGAGTACCTCATCAGGCCATGTTGTCGAGACTCATTCCTTTTTTTTATTAATTAGGAGGACAATCTTTGCAAACCGAAGACATGCCTCTTCCTTTTTTTCTTTTTGATAGATGGTTTTTCCCATGGGGTTTTTACCATCTCTTCAGAAAATAAAATATTGTACATGAGTACCTCATCAGGCTCTGTTTTCGGGACTCATTTGCATGAAACACCCCTAGTATCACTTAAGGGGGGTGTTAGAATAAGTAATTATTCTCTTAAGCTCTACTAGGATAGACTTACTTGAGTTTCCACTCCTTCATGAGTCAGGTAAACTCTCAGTTATAGTCTAGATCAGATTTGATGAGTTGTTGTAATCCAACGACTCTCAATGATCAACTTTGTTATTTATACAAAGTTGATCCATGGAATAATCAATCAGTTCTATTTGTCTTCTCAAATATTGTGATGCTTTGTAGTTCTACTCTTGGGAAATTCTAACAACTACTCTATAAAAAATGAAAACATGCCCAACATTGATATATATAGGGCAAAAGGAGGAAAAAAATCATCTAACCTTAGGACACACATTAAATAATAGACAAGTGTCTATCTATTTTTTGAACAACTACAACTTCCAAAATAAATTCAAAGGCTATGAATTATGGGGATGGATCATAATATCTATGAAAAAATGATATGTTAGAAGTAGGTGAAATCTAGACTAATTTCCAATAGTTACTAGGAGGAAAAAAGTAGGAACTTTCAATTAATATCTTTAACTATTTAAAATAGATAACTTTTAAGGGATAGTTTTTACTAGGGAACAAAATACATTTAATATCTTTTAACCTATGTGCAATCCCTTAAAATATATATATGTAGTCATTGATTTATGTACATAGCTATTATAATTTTAAAACTAGAATAAGACTTAAAAATCACATACTTTAAGTTCAATTTAGCCTTATTTGGTTTCTGCAAGGCTTGCATCTTTCTTTTCAAATTTAATTTTCTTTTAAATAATTTCAAGGAAATTTTTTCATTAGCTTGTGTTGAGTTTTTGTTTTTTAAAAAATAAACCATTCATTCCATTCTAAAATTCAAGTAAAAGATTCAAATAGTATATGATTCTTTAAATATATATATGGATTATATTTATATTAAATTTATATTAAAATATATATTATTTTATTTATCAAATATTGGGATTAACATTGAAGAGTTTTTAATTTGAATTATTTAAAAAAAAAAAATTGAAAAAATTATGTTAAAACAATATTGTTTACAAGTTGGGATGAGGCTCCTCCCAACCTTAACCAACAAGAGCACTTATTTATTCCTTTTAATTTTCCAATAAACTTCCATACATTTAAATGATATGGATTCATAGATAGGTAGACTAAAAAATTCTCAAAACTCAACTTGAGAATTTTCATTATCAAAATGGATATAAATAAACATATTACATGTGTAGGAATTAGACATTAGGCCTACAATAGTTAGCCAACTAGAATCTTGATATGCATCAATAGGCCATGTAAAAATTTACATGTTTGAATATTCATCCACATGTCTAATTACATGGAGGGTACATGAATAGCCACAAATAATCAAAATTATATTTTTAAACTATTACAAAAGGTGGCCCTACATATTAAAATATTGACCTTATGTAATAATATATACATATTTATATTAGTATTAACTTGGATCCCTATCATTCCTTCCCACCATAGAAGCATTGGATTCCAATGCATATTAAAGGATGAACAAAAAGGAGAAGAAAAATATCAAATAAGAATAACTAGAGCCAAAGTAGTGATAATGATAAGAACAATTAGAGTTGTAGTAGCAACAAGAATAATCAAAGCTAAGGCAACAAGAGTAGCAATAGAAGCAAGAGCTAAAATAATTAAAATATCAATTGGAGTAGAAGGAGCAATATGAAAAAAATAAAATAATAGGAGGATGAGGAAAAATAAGACGAGGAGGAAAAAAAAGAGGAGGAGGAACTAAAGTAGGAGCAAAAATAGAAATGGGAGAAGCTATAGGAATAAATTCTCTATCTACATACAAATGTGTAGCATACCTATTGGAAAAAAGAGAATCTTGGAACTATAGTTGACTAGAGACTAATGTGATATTGTGCTTCTAATGTATAGTGTTTTGAGTACTACAAATGAGAAAATAATGATGCTCATATTGTAAGTTATAAGTATTATGATATGCACCATATTGAGTCCTCTTATCATATTGATAAGTTTTACCTAGCAACAAACCACAATAATCCATAGGAGCGATATTAAGGGTAACTATATCAACATACTTATAGCCAAAAACAAAATATAAGGTGCAAGTTAGTGAGATCATGGAAGTAGTATCATGGTACTTCCAACCAAGTGAGTATGATCGAGGATGAGGACATATAGGTAGCTACAAATTACCAACAATTGACTTAGTAATCAAGTTTTGTTGTGAGCCATTATTAATAATATAATCTACAAAGAAATTAGGGGTAATATGAGCATGATTAACAAATAGATTATCTTGATATCATGCAAGAGATTGATGACTGAATAGGGTAACATTATTAAGGTAACCTTCAAACTCATGATAGGTGTGATATTTGTTACAAGTATTCTTTAGGTTTTGCAAAGTTACTTCCTCCAAAGTTTCATCTTTGGGTGACTATACAAACAATTAGTTTTATTTGGTTAATTAATTATCATATGACCTACCTTATTACATTAATTACATGATATATCAGAAGGATATGAAGAAGGAAAAGAAGAATAAGAAGGAGAGGTAGGCTTCTTCAAATATAAAAATTACTATTGATGCTAAGGCCCTTAAGGTTTGAATGTGCTTGTTGAAGAAGTAGATCAAGATGCATTGGATGAAAAAGACGACCAAGGTGCACTAGTCAAAGAATATTGAGTTGCACATGATTGAGAAAAAATATTCTATCTATAATCTAAGGTTGATTAAAATCTAAAACAATCATGTCAAGTGGAGTATATTTTAACTCTCAAAACAAGTGTATCTAAAGGCCACTCTTAAACACAACAAAAAAAGTAGGAGTAGGATCCTAAATATGAAGTAAAATGCATAGGCAGTTGAACTAATAAATATAATCCCAAATAGATATATGGTTTGATTTCCTCAAAAAAATCTAATGGATGAGCAAATATTGTAGCCTTTAAGGCTACGACCAATTTATCCCAATTGGTGATGGAATTTTATGTATTTTATCACTTAGTGATTAAAAATTTGCAACAATTTTTTTTTTAACTTAGAAAAAGGGACCTTATTGTTAGGTAATGGAGCCAAATTGATACGAAAGGAACTAATTACCATTAAATATTATTGGCAGGGTTCCAAGGCCATTAAATATTATTGATAGGCAACGATCAATAATAGGAACGTGAACAGGGTTCCAAGGGATGGGAATAATGTTTTGAAAATTTAACTATATTTCTTGGTGAAAAACACTTGTCAAAATAATGTGATAACCGTATGGGTGGTTTCAACCCATGGTTTTGGCCCATTGTATTATGACACCACTATGTGGTTTTGGGTAGTGGAAAAGTCATGAATCTCTATATATTTTGTACTGTAAAGGTCATCTTATATGTGAATTCTCTTTTATTATTTGGAGGAAGAGAGGGGAGGAGACATTGTACAAGTGGAGAATATTGTTGTATTGTTGCTAATACAAAGGACTGATTGTTTCTTCGTGGATGTAGGGTACACTGCCTAAACCACGTATATATTGTGTCTCTTACATTTGTGTGATTGCTTGTTATTTATTGCACTGTTTCCTATTTTTATTATGGGGGCTTAACTAGGGTTTGAACTATTTTTCCATTTCCGCTATTATTATTTACTTTTCTGCATAGGTTGTGTATTTTTTGTACATGGTAAATTCCCAACAACTAGTATCAAAGTGATATTTTTGGGAAAGGGGAATCACAGGAGAGTTTTTTTTTGAGTGGGAGAAATGGGATAAAGTTCAAAGTTTAAACTAGAGAAGTTTACAGGACAAACTTTTTGTATGTGGAAAACCAAAGTGGAGGATAATATGTATCAGAAGGATGATCTGTACTTAGCTCTAAAAGGTAAGACTGATGGTAAACCTAGGATGATGGATGATGATGAATAGAATTTGATAGACATAAGGGCACTTAGGGTGATCCGATTGAGCTTGGCTAATTCTATTGCATACAACATAGGGAAGGAAAATACCACCAGAGGATCCATGGATACACTAGCTAAGTTGTATGAAAACCCTTCGGATTCAAATAAATTTTTTTTATTAGAAAGCTATTTACTATGAAGTTGCAAGAGGGCGGATCTATCCAATAACACCTTAATGAGTTTTATGCTGGTATGGGTTCTTTAAAATTTGTAGAGCTTGATTTTGATGACGAGGTTATGGCTTTAGGGTTTCTTTGTTCACTACCAAACGTGTGGGGTAGTGTTGTAATGGTAGTGAGTAATTCTATGCCTGGATCTGGAAATATGGTGTTTGATGATGGGATTAGCACAATCCTAAACAAGGATATGAGGGGAAAATACTCAGGGGAGGCTTCATCATCTGGAGTAGCACTATCTATAGAAAGTAGAGGCAAAAATAGAGAAAGAGGAAAATGCCAAGCTAGAGGAAAAATCTAGAATAGAGGAAAATTGAAGGGTACATCTAAAAGTAGAGACAAAAGAAAGATTAATTACTGGCATTGTGGGAAGAGTGGACACTTCAAAATGGGGTGCAAATATAGAAAGAATAATTAGGACAATAGTGGAAATGATGCTCAAGAGGTAAACATTATAGGTGCAATTTATCAGGATGTCCCGATTCTTCCAACAACTTGCACGAGTGAGTATTGGGTTATGGACTCTACAGCTTCTTATCATGTCACTTCTCATAGGGAGTACTTTTTTTATTATACTCCAGGACATTTTGGAGAGGTT
The DNA here is from genome assembly GCA_028583015.1 of Wollemia nobilis. Lineage (NCBI taxonomy): Eukaryota > Viridiplantae > Streptophyta > Pinopsida > Araucariales > Araucariaceae > Wollemia > Wollemia nobilis. Next base: position 4,275,081 of record JAQPPZ010017107.1, on the reverse strand, counting down.
TTGTTGGGCAATAACTGTCCATGTGAGATTGTGGGTATTGGCACGATTAATGTAAAATTGACAAATGGAAATATTTAGGTGCTTAAAAATGTTAGGCATATTCTTGATTTGAAGAGGAACCTGATTTCAGCCAATGCACTTGATTTGGAGGGATACAAAACTAATTTCAAAAATCAACAATGGAGAGTGACAAAGGGTTCAATGGTGATTGCAAAATGTGAGTTGATTGGAGCTTTGTATTTACTACATAACTCATCGTATTTTACATTGAACTATGCTAATCGGGATAATACAAAAGCATGGCATTTGCGGTTGGGTCATATGAGTGAGAAAGGGATGAAAACCCTTCACTCTAGAAAATTATTGCCAAAACTCAAGGATGTTGATTTGGGTTTTTGTGAAGGTTGTGTATACGAAAAACTAAAAAGGGTAATATTTTTGAAAATTGGTCCAGAAAGGAAGAAAAATAAATTATATTAGTATGTGTAGTGTCCCTCACTAATACATTATCTTGAGGGCTACTCTTATTATGTTACTTTCATTTATGATTTCAACATGAAGACATGGATCTACATAATAAGGCATAAATCTGATGTTTTTGACACTTTTCGAAAGTGGAGAGCATTAGTGAAGATTGATGCAATTAAGAAAGTTAAATGCCTTAAATATGATAATGGTGGTGAATATTACAGCAAGGATTTTGAGGACTATTGCACAAAAGAGGGAATTAGGAGATTCAAGACTACTCCTAGGACACCATAGGAGAATGGAGTCTCAGAGAGGATGGAAAAAACTATAATGGAGCATGCCAGAGCCATGATATTGCATGCAGGGTTGCCATTGTTCTTTTGGGCTATTGTAGTTGATACAACCATTTATTTGATAAACATAGGACCTTGTACTGCATTGGATGGAGGCATTCCAGAGGAGACTTGGAAAGGTGAGCCTGTAAACTACTCTTTCCTTAGAGTATTTGGTTGTGAGGCTTTTGCCCATATAGATAAATAAAATATGAGTAAGCTTGATGCAAAGTATAGAAAGTTCTATTTTCTTGGTTATGGTGTGGATGATATGGGATATAGGCTATGGTATAATTTTGACTAAAAATTTATCAAGAGTAGAGATTGATTTTCAATGAGGATAGGTTGTACAAGGATAGGCCCATACAAGTTGAAGAGGATGCACCTGAGTTTTTTGAATTGGATGCAATCCTAGGGCATGGTGTAAAAAGACATTCTCTTATTCATATTGATGAACATGGTGCTCATGTTGAAGAGCATGGTGACCAAACGAATGAGCAAGTTGAGAATGAAACACCTCAAACACCCCCACCACCACTAATACTAGAATGTTGGAGATCTACTCGGGTAATAAGAGCACCAAATAAGTATTCTCCTTATTTGCATTACATTCTATACACTGATGCAGGTGAGCCCAAATGTCTTCATGAGGCTTTGCAATTGGAAACTAGAAGCAAGTGGGATCATGCTATGAAGTATGAGATGAACTTATTGAATCAAAACCAAACTTGGGATTTGGTTGAGATTTCCAGGGGCAAAAGAGCATTGCATTGCAAATGGGTGTATAGAGTGAAGGACAAAGTTGATTGTAAAAAGAGGTACAAATCAAGAATTGTTGTGAAAGGATTTTCATAGAGAAAAGGTATGACTATGATGACATTTTCTCACCTGTAGTAAAAATGACTTCAATTTGGACTATTTTGAGTATAGTTGTAGTAGAATATCTTCATCTTGAATAGTTAGATGTGAAGACAACATTCCTTCATGGGTATTTGGAGGAGGAGATCTACATGCACCAACCAGATGGGTTTGAGGTCAAATTTAAGAAGATCCTTGTGTGTAAACTGAAAAAGAGCTTGTATGGATTGAAGCAAGCTCCAAGGAAATGGTATCTCAAGTTTGACAATTTCATTATTGAGCATGATTTTACTAGGATCTAGAGTGACCATTGTGTTTATATTTGGGCTACAGGAAATGGTAACTTCCTTATTCTCTTATTGTATGTTGATGATATGCTTATGGTAGGATCCAATATGCAGGATATTAAGAAATTGAAAAGGGAGTTGACAAGTAGATTTGCCATGAAGGATTTGGGGGAAGCCAAACAAATCCTTGGCATGAGAATCACTAGAGATAGGAAGGAGAAAACATTGAAGTTGTCTCAGGAGGATTATGTGGAAAAGTTTCTTAAGAGGCTCAGTATGCATTATGCAAAATTGGTAGCCCAACCTCTTGCAAAGCAATTTAATATATCAAAGAAGCTATGTCCCAAGACAAAGCAGGAGGAAGAGTACATGAGGAAGGTACCCTATGCTTCAGTAGTTGGGTTCTTGATGTATGCTATGGTATGTACAAGACCATACATTACCCAAGTAGTGGGATTTGTGAGCCAGTATATGAGTAAACTAGGTAAATCTCACTGGCAAGCAGTGAAATTGATACTCAGGTATTTGAAAGGGACTTCAAAATTCTATTTGAATTTTTGAGATTCCAAAGTTGAGTTACACGGCTATGTGGATTTAGATATGGTAGGTGATTTGGATGGTAGGAGGAGCACTATTGGGTATGTATTTATAGTTGGAGGTACATCAATGAGTTGGATATCCAAGCTACAATGTGTTATAGATCTTTCTACTATGAAGGCTGAGTATGTAGCCATCATGAAAGGTGCCAAAGAGTTCATATGTCTTCAGAGATTGATTAAGGAGTTGGGTCAACAATAAGGAGATGGGAAACTTTGGAGTGACAGCCAAAGTGTCACTCATTTAGCGAAGAACTCTAAATTTTACTCACAGACAAAGCACATTCATCTGAGGTATCACTTCATTCGATCATCAATGGAGGATGGTTTGGTAAAGTTGGGTAAGATTCACACTTCCCAAAATTTTACTGATATGCTTATTAAAATTGTAACTAGGGAGAAGTTGAGTTTTTGCTCTACTTCGGTTGGCCTTAAGGAGTAAGGTTATGTTATGAGAAACTTTCAGTCCTAGGGTGCAGGGATGTTGCATCAATCTTGTCTCCAATTTGAAGATTGTTAGGTAATGGAGCCAAATTGACAAGAAAAAAATTAATTACCTTTAAATATTGTTGGCGGGATTCCAAGGCAATTAAATAATGTTGGTAGGGTTCCAAGGCCATTAAATATTATTGATGGGCAACAATAAACAATAGGAATGTGAACGGGGTTCCAAGGGATAGGGAGAAATTTTTGAAAATTTAATTGTATTTCTTGGTGAAAATACTTGTCAAAAGAATGTGATAACCGTATGGGTGGTTTCAAACCATGGTTTTGGCCCATTGTATTCTGACACCACTATGTGGTTTTGGGTAGTGGAAAAGTCACGAATATCTATATATTTTGTACTGTAAAGGTCATATTATATGTGAATGCTCTTTTTTGGTTTGGAGGAAGAGAGGGGAGGAGACATTGTACAAGTGGAGAAGATTGTTGTATTGTTGCTAATACAAAGGACTAATTGTTTCTCTGTGGATGTAGGGTATACTTCCTGAACCACATATATCTTGTGTCTCTTACATTTTTGTGATTTCTTGTTGTTTATTGCACTATTTCCTATTTTGGTTATGGGGGCTTAACTAGGGTTTGAACTATTTTTCCATTGTTGCTATTATTATTTGTTTTTTTGCATAGGTTGTGTATTGTTTGTACATGGTAAATTCCTAACAGTTATCAACAAGAATTTGGTTGTAATAAAATCAATATTTCGTTTCTAGAATCCAACTATTGAGAATTTTGAGATATCTAAACCTATCAAAGATTTGAATCTCATGTTTGATACGAGAATGAGTGTTAGGAGTGTATACCTTAGGTGATGAGGATTGGAAATGCATAATATTAATATTATCATATAAATTACTAACTATATAAGCTAAGGTTATCATTTATTCTATTTTCCAATGTGCCATAGCTTGTTTAGTAAATGACAGGGAGGGTGGCTGACCAAATATAAAAGTAAACCACTGCTTATGTTATGAAGTGGTATGTACTACAAAATATGCACTTCTTATTACAATAATAATTTTAAGGTATGATTAAGCACAACAATCAATTACAAATGTGATGATACTAGTTCTAATAGATCAAGCTCAAAATGAGTTTTTCAATAAATATAAATAAGGGTATACTCAATAAATTGAAGTACCTCAAAATTCAAGAATTTACAAAGTCTCTCTAGATATAAAAAGTTTAACTTTTCCAAGAAAATTTCAAATCATACTACAAGAAAAAAATCAAAAGTACTAGAAGACAAAATATTGATAGGAAAATAAAGTTATATTTTTATATCTCATATAGCTTTCCATATCAAAGGCAATGGTTTAGTCCATGTGGTGATAAGTAGATATGTAGTCATGTAACATGGTCAACATGTAGCCTTGTAAAATTTTTCATACCTATTTCAAATAAGTGATCAAGGGATCATTTTTAAATTCATCTACATGTCCAACAAGTAGGGGAAATTTGAACACCATTTTCATCAGTGCACTCAAGCATAATTAATAGCAATGAAATATCTCCACAAACAAGACGTGATGTCTCATCATCCTCCACATGCTTCTTCTTTAGAAAATTATGTTTTCAATTTTTTATTATATCTATGACTCCTTGTAATATTAATAAACACCAAAGGACACAATAAATGGTGTTAATGGATAGAAATTTTGTCAAGTTAACATCCATAAAGGGTAAATGTAACTCTAGTTGGACGATACTCAGGTATAGAGTTGTGTTTATCATGGCAAGAGAAGGTAGTATGTTGTAATGTTGTACATCTCAAAGATAAATAATCTCATATCTCTAATGATAATGCTAGTCTGTATCCTCTAAATAGATATTTGAAATTTATGAGTAGTGGTGCAACACATGGGTAAACTTTCCTAGTTTGCATGCATCAACAAGACATCCCTTTAAATTCATTAACCATAAAAAATATTTTTTGTGAATCAAATATATCAAATAGCTAAATGCCTTGTAGCATGAAAAACCAAATCAAGCTTTAGTCAAAGGTTAAACAACTACAAATAATTAGATCTAGTTAGTGGTGATTATAAACTATAAAATTACATGGCATTAAATGAAACTCAACTCCTCATATGTCTTATATCGCCAACAAGGTTAACACAAAACTTTAAATCAATCATGTTGATACAAAATCACTTAAAACATCTATCCACCAAATATCATCTGATACAATCATGTTATTCATAATTTCTCCATAGAAAACTTGGTATGGTGTTGGTTGATTTACCTTGAACAACCCATGACTGTCCTAGTGCAATACAAATAGAAATGCTTGGGAGCCACCAAAAATTATGTGGATTTGTAGTGGTAAAAATAAAACACCAAACATATGTGTGATTCTATAATATAAACAACTCTAAGTATAATTCAAATATGTTAACTAATACCAATATCAACCACAATCCTCCATGATAACAAGTTGTCATGCAAGCTTATGACATGTCTTGTAAAACCAATCTCATAAAGCACCTTAACATACATTCCACATGTTTTTCGAACAAAGTGACACTTAGACATGACCAATATTCTTCTTTAGTAGAGCATGTTGAGGTCAATTGAACATTTTCAAGTATAACACATCCAAGAAGGTGTACTACAATTTTTCATGAACAAACATGTGTTAAAATACTTCAAAGTTACATGGCTTGAACAATATGTGAACATTATCCAAGTGAAGCAAAATACTCTCAACAACTTTATTTAGATGTAAAATTCTATGTAACACATGTTATTTCATGCAAATTTTTTAGACATTAAATGGAATATGAAAATAAGCTTCAAATATTTCTATGAAATTTACTTACCTCAAAATAAATTGACCCAAAAAAATAGACTTGACTCATAGCTAACACAACAAGACTATGAAGACATAGTACAAATATGATAAATAAAATCCAAGATGCATTGGTGGAAGTTTTCTCATTTTCTTTTCAAATTATACTGGCTTAAGGGAAGAGGATACTCTCTCCTAATATAGCTTACTGCTCTAATATCAAAATGATATAGATTCATAGACAGATAGACTAAAAGCTTCTCAAAACTCAAGCTAAGAATTTTTATTATCAAAGTGGCTATAAATAGCCATATTACATGCATAGGAATCAGACACCAAACCTACAATAATAAACCAACTAGAATCCCAAAGGCCACATAAAAGTTTACATGTTTGAATATTCCTCCACTTGTCTAATTACATGGAGGATATAGGAATAGGCGTAAATTATTAAAAAATATATTTTTAAACTATTACAAAATGTGGTCCTACGTATTAAAAAGGTGATATATATATATATATATATATATATATATATATATATATATATATATATATATATATATATATATCACCAAAATTCAAGATCCTAAAAACTAATCACTTCCAATTACAACATTACAAGGAAATCTACATTGGAGCCCAATCTCCTAGACCATATTTCTACAATGGTTGTCTAAATTAATCCAACATTGGATTTTCTCACTAACCTATCTAATTCTCTCATCATCAATAGCCATGATATTGTGCCACTAAACTCCTACCTCTTTCTCATAATTGCATTAACCAAGAAGTTTATCACTTTATTTAGATCTCTACCCACATAATTTAAAATCATACCATCCAATTTCCTTCGCTACTTCTTAATCTAGTTGACAAGAATCCTCAACCTCCACATGTCTAAATTATACAAGGTAATATTATATGTTATGATTTGATAATCTAAATTGTCTCATATAACCTTTGACCTAAAACATGTTAAAAATTACTTTACATTTATAATTTTGATGCTCTATAATATTTTAAAAATTAATATTTTTTATTAGGTAAACAATGAGGGTTTTGAGAGGGACCCACAACCCAATACAAAGCTCTATAATAAAGCTCCTAAATGAGGTCAAAAGGGACATGGATCCCATAAGGAATCTAAAACCAAAAGCCATATGATCACCAATAATAGAACAATAATAAACCCCCCTAAAAATAGAAAATAAACCAAAGACTAGAAACAACAACCAAAATGAAAGGAAAATACGTAAACATAAATAAATAAAAAAGTTAATGCAAGGCTTGAGGATTGAATATTGAACCATTTTTTAATGATACCATTTATAGAATTTTACCCATAAATTTGTTCATATCCTTGGTAAAATCTATTGCTATCATAGGAGTACCCAAACAGGGAATTCCTAGACACTCAAGGAAAAATGCATGGCCAAGACAAACAAGAAAGAGGCCACGTAAATAAAAAGAAATAAACAAGGAGACATGGACCAACATGGATACCATGAAGGAAGCCAAAAACTTGTAGAATACCTAACAAGGATGTGATTCCAATTAGTTGAGGCTAACCCGATCAATACCAGATAGGTCATCATCAATAATAGAATTTAGGTCTTTAGTAAAGTTTTTTTTCCAATCGTACCTACCCAAATGGGTCACACTCCAATTAGCCAAGAAGTCTACCTCTTCATTGCATTGACTCCAAACATGAGAGATTTTGACATCCTCCATAAGCTAGAGAGTTCTTCATGTTTCACAGACCATATTATAAAGGTACCAATTCAAATATCTAGTAGAATTCAACAAATTAATGAGGCTTAGAGAGTCCCTCCCCACCACCACTTTCTTAAACCCAAAATACTAAAGCGATAACACACCCAAAAATATGGCTTTGAATTTAAAAAAGAAATAAGTTTGGACCGATAGATGCTCAACGAAGGAAACCACCACCCTGCTAATGAAATCTCTAATAATTCCCCCAACACCAACCATGCCCAGGTTCCCTTTAGAAGCACCATAGAAGTTGAGCTTAACCCAATCAACCAAGGGTAGGACCCATCTAGTATGTAGTCTTGGTTATGGGATGATGCTAGGGGTTCTTGTCAAAGTTAAACCAATATAACATGCTAGAGATATTTCCTAATTGGAATAGATTTGATTCCTCTCCTCTCACTTCTAACCAAGGGCTTTCACATTTTCCATTGTTACCTAAAGGAATATAAGTCCTGCCTATCAAAATTTGTGCTTAGAATCCTTGAAATCCTGAGCATTCCTTTCTTTCTAGGTCTTCCACATAATATGGGGGAGAAGCAATCTCCATAAAATTTTTAACTTCTAAAAAGAGAAAGGTGGTTCCCACTGAAAAACAGTTTCCATGAGAGAGTTGGGGAACACCTAGTTAACATCTAGAAGATCCAACATCACCTCATAGGCTTCTCTAAAAAATAGGTAAGAGAAAAATAGATTCTAAGTTGATTCGAGGTTTGATTCATAGAGATAGCATCTGCTTTAGAAGACCATGCCTCACTTCTTTAAATTTTTAATGGAGAGAATTTTATTTTGGGTAGAAAGCCAAAAAATATATTGATTTTGGGAAATAGGCTCTTAATCCACACTTTGAAGTTTGGTCTATAAAAGTAGGTATCAGGTTTAGATAATCTATAAGCTAACCGAATAGAAAAGGAACCATCAGATTCTCCAGCACAAGTAATCGTATCATCAACATTTATTTGGGGGATCTGATGGTTTAAATATAAAAAATCCTAACCCAGACAACATATAGCTCTTGATCATCATAATTGATAAGGGGGAGCAAAAAATACTTAAGACCGTCAGACTCAGCAATGAAGTCAACAACCAAAAATTAATATTATTAATAATATTATATTCAAAATATAAATTGATTTTTCTCAAAAGTAATTAAAACTCATATAGGTTAGGACAAATAGTTGATGTACCTCGCACTAAGGTTCAAATCTCAGTGACCCCAAATAAATTAATGTGACTAATGCATGTAAAAGATAAAAGACAACCCTTTTAAAACCTCATTTACAAATAAAAATAAAACTCATGATTAACATTAAAAATTAAATATAAATATAATAATAATTTATAAATAACCTTTCCTAAAAATTAAAACATACTCATTTTATTTTATCGTCAATCTTCTTCGTTTCACTTTTATAAATTCCATTGTATCTCTCACATAATATGTTACTCCGATAATAAAAACATAGTTTAAAGCTTAGTAGAGTTTTATTTTATTAATATAATTAAGTAATAATAATTTTATTAATTTAAGTAATTTATAATAATTTATTTAATTAATTAAATTATAATAATTTTATAAATTTAAAATCATTAATAATTTAATTTATAAAATTATTATTATTATTTGGCCAGTGTGAGAAACCCTATGATCAAACGCAAGGGCTGAGCAATATCATCCCATCCACAATCTCTCATAAAGTCGAGGGCTATGATTATCAATAAGCAATTTAATACACACTCACCACACACCAACCCCTTCACACACATTGTGGTTTGAACCTTGGACCTCCCGAAGAAGATCCAAAGCTCAAACCGTTACGCTATCCTCCATGGAATATTTATAAAATTATTATTGATATAAATATTTAATTTTTTATAACATTATAAAATATAGACCTTATCTCTATCAAATCCATTCTTTGTTGATTTTGGTCAAGGTCTGAGCGTTTCTTTGGTGCTATTTTCACCACTAACCAAATTTTAAAGGTGAGTGCATAACCGAGTTGGTGTGATATAGCCAATTGAAAAACGTGATCTGTAAGATGTGAATCAATGCAACTCCAGATGAAATCATGAATCATCGTAGATGCTATCTATTCCCAGCAACAACAACAACCTTTGAAAAATGAAATATTATCATTATCCAAATTCAATATTCTAAGTAAAGTTAGCAAATAAAAAGTGATTATAATAATACTTAATATAAAATTAAAAAATAATATATATATATATATATATATATATATATATATATATATATATATATATATATATATATAAATAAAGTCCGGAATACATTATACTTAAAGAGTATGATTGAATAACTATATATTAAATAAATTTCTTTATCAAAGTCCTCCTATGTAATCTTTCACTTCAATAACTATATATTAAATAAATAACATTCTTTATCAAGATCCTCCCATATAATCTTTGACTTCAAACATGTTAAAAATACTTTAGCTTTATACATTATGATTCTCAATCTATATAATATTTAAAAATTATATTATTGATAAATATCATTTTTAAATTATAAATTTATTTTCCCGAACAATAATAAAAATTAATAAATAATATTATAAATTAAATTATTTTATTTTTAAATATATTTATAATATAAAATAAAAATTATATAAAATTTAATATTAAAAATATAATAAAAATTTATAAAGTACATTTCTTAAAAATTAAAATATATTTATTTTATTAAAATTTTATTCACCTTAATATTTATTTATCTATTTATCTATATTTTTCTTTCTCATTTTTATAAATTCCAGATGCTATTAGAACAATTTCAAAATTAAACCTTATTTAATAATAAAAGTGTAAAGGTAACTAACTCCTATAAATTAAAAAAAAAAAAAAAAAAACAAGCGGTACTAATAACGTTTTCCATAAAAGCAACCTCCTAAAAAATATTGCCATTGATTCATTGAATTCAATGGTCAAATTCAACGTTCTACGTAAACCTAGCAAAGGACCCCACTACCTGAAAATAACTATAATCTTGTAGATACATTTTGGGAAGCCGACTGTGGAATGCTGCAAGAAATTTTACGGGTCAAACGTTAATATAAAGTAGACTTGTTCTCTAATATTAGACAACAGATAACCATTCCCTAAATGGTCTATTTCCAATAAATACTTTCTAAAATTTCAAATTCTATCTTATACGAGTACAATTGTTGATGGTACTCTTATTTTATATCATTTTTATATACAAAGTTCATTGTCTTGTTACAAAGACTAAGAAAAATAAACACTTTAACAGTCTTATCATTAACTAAACTTTTAATTAACATAATTTTTTTTTTGCCAGAGATATAAGAATGATCAAGAATCCCATGTTTTTTTTTAATGCGTTATAACGTTCTATAATTAGTTTTGTGCAACGAATATTTTTCATACATGAGAAAAACTGACAGCAGATTGGGCCAATTGATATACAAGCTCTTGACAGGCTAATAATAATAATAATACACACATAGAGATTTTAGTGGACCATGTAATTTGTGGTATTTTATGATTTTTTTAATTAAATTTTACTAAGTTTTATTCTGCTCTTTCAAACGTTTGGATAATAGAATTGAATTGGAGATCTTATGATACAACTCCGACGGAAGAATATAATAAGGATGATAATAAAATGCATTATGAAATGCCAAATTAATTTTGGTACATTTGAGTTATTGTAAAAGCCATTGTGTTTAGTAAGAAAAGCACGCATGGAAGACAATTTTTTAACAAAAGTACATGTGAGTTATTGTAAAAGCCATTGTGTTTCGTAAGAAAAGCAGGCATGGAAGACAATTCTTTAACAAAATGGAAATCGCTTGTCACAATTTTTATTGGTATTTTTTTTGTGTGTGGAGGAAACCGCACCCACGTTCGGTAAAATTGCTTCAATTTCCTGTTTGTCTCGAAATGTAAGTAGACCAAATAAATATAACAGAAGACTATAGAAGTGATCCCTTCAAAGGCCACAGCTGTATCAAAAGGCAGAGCAAAAAAAAAAAAAATCAATCAACTGGTCTCTCTTAATTTATACCCTGCACATCTATGAATCGTCCATATTGTCTGACATCATGTCTTTATTTTCTTGTGATGAACTTCCACCCGGATGCAAAACATGTGCAGCTTCGTCATGATCGCAGCCATAAAGAATAGATAGAAGATTATCCCTCTTCAAACGCATACTCACAAGCTCTGCCTGTTCTTCTGCCACTTTCGATTTCAACTCGGCTATTTGCTGCTGCAGTTCATTGAGTTCAATCATGCAACCATTGACGGGATCCTCCAGTCTGGCGGTTGCTTCATACACCATACTCCTCACGACGTCTGCTCTCTCTTCACTTGGAACACCCTGGAAAAGTTCCACATGAAAACCATTAGATGCCGTGCTTGAATAATACAACCCAGACATCAGACGTGCATTATAGTTAATTACTTCGAGGGTTTTGACGACATTGCTGGTTCCATATACTCTGTGCACAACAGAAAACTTTTGAGGATCGCTCCATGGAAAATAGGGAGCCAGAACACATTGGGGAGTGCATTTTTTGCGTTGCAACCTGCAACCTGCGCATCTACTAAGACGAGACGCGCTCTCTGTTTGGTCCATATCTTGCGCTTCCATAATCGCGAGGGAATAACCGTGTTGTTTACTTCGTTTGCTACCTCTGGCGTTACGAAAGAGAGGGAACGCGCCCTCCTTATAATAGCAATAAGGGAGGAGGGAAGCCATGGTTGCTCCGCCCTCGAGTTACTCGAAATTTCCACGAAAACCGAGAAATTGATTTTTATACACCGACCATTTACATGCATTGTATATGTTCGTTAAAGGAAAGCGCTACAGTATTTTTTTTTAAATTTGGAGAAGATGATGGTAAGTATTTTCTTAATAGAATTATTGGTAAAACAACGTAATGGTAAAATGGTTGAATCGTTAAAAGATAAATCATGCAATCTTATGACTGAAGAGGTTTGCAATTGGTGATGAACTAGATTTAAAGGCACCTAAGTTGCATTATGTTGGATGAGTTTTACCAAAAACATATAGAGAAGTTGTTATTGATATATTGAAGGCAGTTAGTTAAACTATTAATATTGATAAAAACATTTCAAATTATATCCATGATATGATATGCTTGGCTTTACTTACAATGATAGCTATACAAACACCCAAAAATTCTTGGTAATGGAGATCTTTACTATAACATTATATGTTAAATATTTATTTTAGATATTTTATGTGTTTTTGAAGAGAAAGTATGTTTTGGCAATTAGTGTACTGACATTAAGAATCCAACCTACACAAAACTTTAATTTTGATATGGTAAGTGTATAATGGGTAAAACGGTTTGAATCGAAAAGATTGATTTGATTGATTTATTATGGAACCATTTAAGTAGGTGTCACACTGTGCACCTGATACACATGGGAACGATTAAAGCAGGAGTCACACTTCATATGAATTTCCTCTCGTAAGATGAATGCACCTGATACACAAACCGTTCATTTTGACCCGAAATTCATGCAGTCAAAGCATTCTTAATTTTATTTTTTTAAACAAACAACAGATAAAATGCATTCAAAATCGTTTCCAGAAAGTCCGTCAAGGTGGAAGCCTTTTCCGTATATGCTTACTTACTATTAAATACTTGTTAAGGAGAGGTTGGAACGATTCACAAATTTCGGCGGACAGGAATATCAATTTGACCGGGTTAAAATACAGATTGGGCAAAGATTCAATGGTTGCTGTAGCTTTCAAAAGTAGATGAGATTCTATCTTTCTTCTCTGTATTCCAACTTTCTAATCAATATGTTGTTCCTTCAAGTTGTATGTGTTTTCTTCCATCAGTCTTATTAAAGAGAGGTTAGTTTGTACTGAAATTTTGCATTGTATAAGAGTAGTCAATCAGGAAGGGGCGTTGTAACATCGCACAAATTCTTAAATCTTTCCTCAGACTTTCATTCGATTATATTTGTTTTCTGATTTTTATTGTCCTACTTTCTGTAGTCAAAATACCATGCTTCTACTCATTTTTCGGGTCGAGACTTGCGCCCGTATAATATGTTTGTTTAAATCATGTAACACCTTTTATTACATCAAATTAAAGTAACCCGCAGTTAAATACCAAACCCACCTTTTCTTTTTGATGTCTTTAAAAAAACATATTGAGAAGCACAATTCTGTGGAATAGCCGCCTAGGCAGTTAATGCGTCCGTAAAAGATCGTGGACTGGGTGCATGTCAACATGTAATATTCTCTCATTGGTCCCAGTGATCTTATTTTCCAATGCAAACGCAACGCTGTAGAATAGCCGCCTATGCAGTTAATGTGTCCATCAAAGATTGTTGACTAGGTGCATGTCAACATGTAATATTCTCTAATTTGTCCAAGAGATTTTATTTTCCCATTCAAACGCTAAATAATGCTAAAACAACACTAGAAGAAAGTATTAATGTGAGACCACATTTATGGTCATTAAGAGTATTTTTAAGTAATATTAACATTATAATGGGAGGTTTTGAATGATATCAAAGTGAATGTTTGGTTTTTTTTTTAAGATGTAAGTTCAAACTTTAATATAAAGGAATGGAGGCATGGTTATATTAAAAATTATGTAATCCTAATTTTTTTTTGTCTTGTGAAGATATTATAGTTTTATGTCTATAGGTTTTTATTTACGGGATCCAAGTTCAAATCCTAGGGGACAAGAACCTCTTGTCACAACATGGGTTTTAAACTCAAGTTTTTTATCCCATGACAAATATCATAGTGGTATGTCTTTGAGACCCAAGTTCAAACCCTGGTAAAGGGGACCACGACCTCTTTTAAATATTGTGTTTGTAACTCAAAACTTTAGTATTTTGAGGGATAAGTAGTGATATGCCTTTGTGTTTCCATACAAGAAGACTCAAGTTCAAATTTCAGTACAAAGGATTGGAAAACTTGTATTTTTAACTCAACATTTTTTGTTCCATGCTAGATATCATAGTTGTATTTCTTTGGGACCCATTTCAAACCATGGTCCAAAGGGATCCGGACCCCTCATAAATACTTGATTTTTTATATTTTTTCCGGTTACAAAGGAGAGTTGATCACAACCACACTATTTTTAGTAATTGACTAGTGCAAGGTTTAAACAACATGGGCTGCTTCCACCAAACAAATTCTGCTTTGATCTAGACCTCTCATAAATACTTGTATTTTTTTTTTTTTTGGATTACATAGGAGAGTTGGTCACAACCACACTAATTTTAGTAACTTGTATTTTTTTTTTTTTCGATTATATAGGAGAGTTGGTCACAACCACACTATTTTTAGTAACTGATAAGTACATGGTTCAAACCGTAGGGACTGCTTCCACCAAACCTATTTTTCTTTATTATTGTTGATCCAAAGTGAAGGGGATCACCAATCGCTTGAGATTCATACCGTCATCATTGGTCTGATGCACACTCGAATGATTCAGATCAAACTACTACCTTTGCAAATAAGCTTCCCCTTTGTTATTGTTGATCCGACATGAAGGGGATCACCAGTAGTTTGAGATTCATACCGTCATCATTGGTATAATGCACTCTCGAAGGATTCAGATCAAACTACTACCTTTGCAAATAGGCTGCCCCTGAGGTTTGAACCTGGGTGTCTTCTTAGTAAATGGCTATCCATACAAGCACTTACCAATCCACCTAGCCCTCGAGTGCTTAAATACTTGTATTTTTAACTCAAAATTTAATCTTGTGAGGGATAACTAGTGGTATACCTTTAAGTTTTCATTCAAGAGACTTAAGTTCAAACCTCAGCACAAAGGATGATGGACCCTTTGAAAAACCCGTGTTTTTAATTTTTTTGTTTTTTTTTGTCTCAATATGAGATATTGTAGTGGTATGTCTTTGTTTTTTTTGTTCAAGAGACTCAAGTTCAATACTTTGTACAATGAAAGGAAGATCCCATTAAAAACATATGTTTTTAACTTAAAGTTTTAGTCCTATGGGAGATACCATAGTGGTATGTCATGTTTTCATTTAGGAGACCCAAGTTCAAGGCTAGTAAATAGGGACTAGGACACCTTATAATGGTCTATCTTTTGGTATTCATTTAGAAGACCCAAGTTCAAAGTTGGTACATAGGGACTGGGACACCTTGCAAAATCCCACATTTTAAACTAAAAAATAAATCTACAGTTTTAACATAAAAGTTTAGCCTAAAAAGGGATAGGCTTGTTGGGTTGAGTGCTTGTGATGACCTTGGGACTTCTTAAAGAAATCTTATTTTTAACTCAAAATTTTAGCCCAAAAAGTATAGGCCAATTGATAGCGGTCTTACTTATCCATGGGCTGCCCTAATTTGATTCCTTAGGGGTTGAGGTCCCCCATTTTAAACTCAAAAATCTTAGCCTAGAAAAATATAAGCTAGTTGGCTGAGTGCTTGCAAGGACCCCTCACAAAAACTTGCATTTTAAATTCAAAATTTTAGCTTAGAAAGAGATATGCCACTTGATAAGCTTAGAAAGAGATGTGCCAGTTGATAGTTGTGGACTGCTTGTCTGATGGACTGCCTCCTTTCGATTCGCTGAAGGGTCAAGGTTAGGGAACAAGGACCCCTTATAAAAACTTGCATTTTAAATTCAAAATTTTATCTTAGAAAGAGATATGCCACTTGATAAGCTTAGAAAGAGATGTGCCAGTTGATAGCTGTGGACTTCTTATCTGATGGACTGCCTCCTTTCGATTCCTTGAAGGGTCAAGGTCAAGGTTCCCTAAATTTCCTGAAGATTCACTTGTCTGATAAATTGCCTCCTTTCAATTTCCTAAAGAGTCAAGATCAAGGTTCCCTGAATTTCCTCAAGGATCAAGATAAAAGTTCCGTCAACTTCGTGAAACTGTAAATTATAGAGGTATCCACGAAAAAAAAACATAAGGGTCTATCGCTTTTTTCTTAAAAGGCCAAACAGCAACAGCAACATGCTCGAAAAAATGCACCCCACAATGTATTTTGGTTCTATATTTCCCAGCAAACATTCCTCGTAAGTTTGTTTGTTGTTGTTCCGAGAGTATTGGAATCAGTAATATCCTTAAAATGCTTCAGGTAATTAGTAACAAAGCTTGTACAGTTCTTCGCAATAAAACGAAAATTTGATGTCGGACAACATGGACGAGTTATGGTTGTGGGAGGCATAAATTTAGGAGGCCGTTGATTGCACTCCCATGCTTTGAATTCTTATATCCATTGTTTTAATTTTGCGTTTCTGTGCATGTGAACTGTGAAAGAATCACTTGCATTTCGATTCTTTTAGTCTCCAACTCTATATAATATACATAACGATGCTTAGTTTTGATATATCAAGACGATTCTTAAGTGTATTTACTATATACATAAATAATTTTTACTTCTAATTTTATTTTGTAAGACCTCTTGAATATTAAAAGATTTAATCATTTAAGCTCTTCTAACCTATGTTCAAATAATTTCAGATTCATTTTTCTTCACCTGCATACTCACCAACTCTGCCTGTGTGGATTGCCAGTCTGGCTTCCGACTCAGGTATTTATCTTCTTGTTGTTAATAACATGGTATTAAAAATGTATACATTAGTTGAAACTTTGTGATATGAATAATAGAGGTAGAATTTTATTTACACCAGGTTTGGAATTTGGCGGCTATCCTCATATATTAAATAAAAGTTAATTTATAAAATCTCATTAAGCCCATCAAACACATAATTGCTACCATTAAAATCTGAAGATTTGATACTTCTAAGCATCCCATACTGAATGGAATACTATAAGAAAAATATTTAAAACATTTTTACTTTATTTACTATAAAGTATGACATTTTTTCTATAAAAAAACAATTAGTTGTAGCTAATCAATTTGATGTTCACTAGTATATCAACAACTTTTTTTTTGATAGGAGAGTTGATTACAACTACATTATTTTTAGTAGTTGACAAGTGTAGGGTTCAACTCGCAAGGGTTGACAGGACCATGGGATTCGTACATAAACCTATTCCACCTCGTTGTTTTATAATCCAACGTGAAATGATATTTGTACCATCTTCATCAGTCTTCTATGCACTTAGAGGATTCATATCAGACTACGACCTTTTCCCCAAGGTTTGAACATGAGTCTCTTCTTGGCAGGGTTATGCACAACGGTGAATATTTGCCAATTGGGTTAGTATTTGTATTTTCAAAAATTCAAATTTGCTATTTTGGATGACCTAGACGTCGGCCCTTTCATCCTAAATTTTTGTAAATGTTTTTTCAAGTGTCGGTTCGTCATGCATTGATAATAGTATTATAGATTTTTTTTTAAATTTGTCAGCAATCTTGCTTAAATAGAGGACCCTTTTCACCATAAAATTTTAAAATTATCCCACCGAATTTTCCAAGTATATCACTATATATAATTAACACCTAAGGGATACTTTTTTATTTTTGGACCCTGTTCTACATTAAATGGATATCTCAACCCAGTTTTGCACCAAAATGGATCAATTTCTATACCAGCCCAATATATTTTTACATCAGACTGGATTTTGTTCAATAGTAGACAAAATCGAACCCTTTTCTACACCATACCGGATCTTGTTTAGCACTAGATAAAACCCGATCCTATTTTGCACCAAATCGAACCCATTTTTATAGTAGATCAAATCATGTTATGCACCAGGTTGGGCTGTGTTCTGGACTAGGCCAATATCCAAACCCTATTATGTAGTAGACCAATATTTAGACCCTGATCTACTTCTGAATGAACTATCAAACCTTGTTTTGGACCAGGTCAATTTTTAGACCCTGTTCTACATCAGGTCACTTTTTGGACCCTATTTTGCACCAGGTCGGACCCTATTCCGCACTAGGTCAAATTTTGGACCTTGTTTTGCACTAGGATGGACCCTATTCTACACAAGGTTGATATTTGAATCCTGTTTTGTAGTAGGTTGGATCCCATTCTACACCAGGTCGATATTCATATTGGACCATTTTTTGTACTAGGTCAAATTTTGGACCCTATTTTACACTAGACCAGACCTTATTCTACACCAAGCCAATTTTTGAACCCTATTTTGCACTAAATTGGACCTTATTTTGCATCATGTCGAACTGTGTTCTACACCAGGTCAATATTCGAACCCTGTTTTGCACCAGATTGGATCTTGTTCTACAATAAGATGATATCTGAACCCTATTTTGTACCAGACCAGACCCTAATCTACACCAGGTCAAATTTTGAACCTTGTTTGGCACTAGATCAATTTTTGAACCCTATTTTGCACCAGGTCAGACCTTGTTCTACACCAGGTTGATATCCAAACCTTGTTTTACATGAGGTCAAACCCTAATATGCACCATGTCAATATCTGAATCCTATTTTGCATTCGAACGGACTATCAGACCCTATTTTACAACAAGAAAAATATAGACCGCCCCCTTGGACCCCCTTGATGACGTAGGAGCAAGGAGTTGCCCCTACACCCCCTTCATGGAGTGGGTCCAAGTGCGGCTGAAAATAAGACCTTCAAATTAGAGAGACACTCAAGTTCCACAACCAATACCATGTTCTAAAACTAGACCATTTTTTACACCTAATTTGATGTTGGACCATTTTTTACACCGACCCATGGCCAGATCTCATTTTTCACCCGGTCTAGCCAAAACTGTCAATTCATCATTTCTTTCATTTTTTTTTTCAAAAACTATAGTAATTCACCATTTCCTCTTACATGAGATTGGTCAGGATTCGCCACAATTTCGAAACAGATTCACCTATGTTTTACAAATACAATTGAGGTCTGAACCTTGCCTGACTAACACTTACCATTCCACCTAACCCTTGAAAGTGCATATCAACTTTAACCATTCACTTCCAAGTGCAAATCCAAAAATCTTAAAACATGAGAAGAAAAAAAAAAAAAACTTCTATTTAGATGTATAATTCTAACACTGGTTGAAAGAGCTATCGCAGCAGTTGACTAAAGTTTTCACACCTGTTATTGTGGTATCTAATTCTTAACTTTTTTAACGATTACTGAAAGGTAGTCAAGGCGGACATGATAAAAGGCCTGTTCAACACGCTATGGACACGGTCAGAGATGCATTGTATATTGTTTAAGTCATTATTAAGAAATTTATTCTTTGTACTATCTATGCATTTGTTTAGTGGAGTTTGTCTAAATCCTATTAGAAAAGGTAAGAAGTAGGAATGACATGGAAAAATGAAACATATGCCTCCATCTTTGACTGCAATCATACTTGATTTGGGGTAGCCATTTAGAATGGATTGCTTGTAAATTAGGTGTTACTAGAAGGGCAGAAGTAGCACCTTTGGATTCTGAAATAATGAAAAACGTCCATTTGGTTTCTCAAATACTGAAAATGTCCATTTATTTTTGAGGAAATTTTCTCATTATCTTGTTTTAAGTTTTTTTAATTATTATATAGCATAAAATAATATTAAATTTAATATTAAAAATTTAATAATAATTTATAAATAACCTTTCTTAAAAATTAAAATATATATTTTATTTTTATTATCGGTTTTCTTCGTTTCAGTTTAAAAAAATTCCCCTCTATCCCTCATATAATATCTTACTTTTAAAAATTGTAAGAACATAGTTTAAAGTATTTTTAGAATTTAATTTCATTTATTGATAAAATGATTTTGAAAGGGTCTCGAATATTTTACAAAGTCATAAATAAAAACAAACGACAATGTTCCACAACATATGGAAAGCAACACTAGACTAAACAAGAGACAACAACCAAAAAAAGCAATAGGAAGATAGGTACGCAGACCTGAAGCCAGAAACATTGTAGACTTTAAAAGGAAAAGGTACTCAAACCCAAAGTCAAACAAAAAAAGTTTGAAGAAACTAACACAACAAGTCTCAAGAAGCAATTTTTCTAAACAACAAAATAAATGAATCTGCTTGTTGTGGTGCAATGGTAAATGCCCTGGGTGCTAGTAGAGGCCGACCCAGGTTCCATTCCCCTTGTCTCCATCCTGCAGATATATGGTATAGTTAGGAATGTCCTATGTGCTGGTAGAGGCCGACAAGGCTCCATTTATCCTATGCCCAAATTGTTGAAAGTGGCACCTCGAAAGGGGTGTTTGCCACTATAAATTAGTTTTATCTGCTTGTTGTGGTGTAGTGGTAAATGCCCTGGGTGCTGGTAGAGGCCGAGCCAAGTTCCATTCCCCTTGTCTCCATCCTGTAGATATATGGTATAGTAAGGAATGTCCTATGTGCTTGTAGAGGCCGACAAGGCTCCATTCCTCCTATCCCCAACTTGTCGAAAGTGGCACCTCGAAAGGGGTGTTTTCCACTATAAATTAGTTTTTAAAATAAAAAAAAAAAATAGAATAAATGAACAAACAACTCATTTATGACTATTTATGACTTTTTACCTCGTCTTAAATTTTTCTTCATTGTATCAAGGAGTTATGTGAGTTTGGTGGTTTAGCATATATTGAGGATGTTACAAAGAAAACAAAATAAACATATTTTATTGTGGTTTGACCTTGAATTTTAGAAAGATTAAAAATATAATTATAATATTTTTTAGATAAAATAAATTATTATTTATTAAACGGTAGATCTTCTAAAAAAAATTAACACAACATAAAATGGATAATTAATATGATGTTTTTTTAACGAGCAAGAATGCCAACCCCCACACACATGCCCAAACTCAATGTTAAAATAATATTTTTTTTAACAAAATGCTTAGTATTGATGTTTTTTTTAAGAATTACTTAGAGAATTTAGTCTTTTGAATTTAGGTCTATAGAGAACCCAAAGACATCAATTTCATGTCCCCATAAAAACTAAATAATATTAGGATAATTAATCACTATTTTTATTTTAAGATTTCTAACAAATAAATTCAAGATAACAAGATTATGTTTACTATATTTTAATTCATTAAACTCTTCTCAACAAAATATATATTTTTTAATAATTCATATATATATATATATATATATATATATATATATATATATATAATTTTATACAAATAATTTTATGTCATGTGTTTGGATTAAATAATTATTTAATATGATTTAAAATGTTTTAATAAATAATTTTAATTTTTGTTGATTATTATTTAAAACATATCAATTTAACATATAAATTATTTAAATGTACTACCATTTAATGGGAATTAACATATTTTAATCACTTATTTTTATAATTTATTCATTATTTTATCAATTTTTTAACGTTGATGGATCTATCCAATATAATTTCATATTTTTCAAAAAATAACCTAAAATGGTGTGAGCAATGAACAATAAAGAAGTAAATGGTCTGATGTTTCTAAATGCTTCTCACACAAAGCATATCTAAAGGGTCTATAATAGCCTCTTCTTTGTAGATTCTTTCCGACAAGAATCTTACATTGAATTGCTAACCAAATAAATGTTGAAGCCTTAGGGAGAGTCTCTAATGACCAAATGTTCTTCCAAGGAAAATCATTTGGAGAAGGAAATATTGATTGTTCTAAATACTCACATCCCAAATTGATTATCCTCCATACTTTGATAAATTCCAAACCAAGTCATCCTTTCGTGTAAAAATTGTTAAATAAAACTCTCGAAGCATATTTTTAAGTTCATCTACAATTTGTTTGAGTTGCTTTCCTTCAACTAGATTACTTATATAAATCCATGTTCTTGAGTTTTTTCTCATAATAATATAATATTTATGACCTTTGGACCTTTACATGCTATGCACACTTGAGCCAATGGTTTCCATTTTGAGTCAAACGTAAGAGGATAAGGCTTTAGCCAAGCATAAAACCAAAAATTTACATAACTCCCTTCATCAACTGCCCATATTATGTGTTTATCAAATGCAAACTCTTTGATATGAAGTTCCATGTTGATGATATTTTGGATATAGTTTTTTTTCTAAACAATTTCATTGCATCAAGAGAACCTATATACTTTTGAAGTAATATTTTTATCCAATTCTTTCTTTGATATTTGAGGAGTTTCCACCCAAGCTTTGCTCCTAATGCCAAATTCATAAGTCTACAATTTCACAAACCTGCTCCTCCACTATTTTTTCCTTTGCTAACCCTCTCCCACTTACAAAAAGGAAACCTAAATTTTTCCTCACAATATTTCCATAGAAAGTCTCTTTGAATTTTATCCATTTCTAATTCAATACCTATTGGTAATATTGAAAGTGACATCATAAAAATAAGAATGGATTGAAAAGTAGTCTTTATGAGTTGTATCCTTCCTTCCATGGTTAAAAACTTACCTTTCTAACCTGAAAAGCAAGATTTCATTCTATCCACAAAAGATATCCAAAGATCGTTTTTATTTTTTATCAAAAAAATGAATACCCAAGTAGGTTGATGAAATTTTTAGAATCTTGAACTCTAAAATATTCATAATAATTTGTTGTAAATTTAGGGTAGTATTAATAAAAAATATCTTGGATTTTGAAGTTTTTACCAATTTTCTAGTATGCTTCTCATAACATGATAATATTGATTTGAAATCCATGGCCTCACTGACTGAGGGAAGGCCCAAAAGACAAGTATCATCAACAAATTGGATATGGGATTCGAAGGGACCATTTTTTGCAACTTGACTACCCTTGATTTTTCCTTCCATTTTTGTCTTTGAAAAGGCTCTCCCTAATGTTTTTTCTTGAATAATGAATAGATAAGGAGAAATAGGATCACCTTGATGATACCCACAAGATGACTTGAAGTATCCAATAGGAGAACCATTGATCAAAATAGAAAATTTTATAGTGTTATAACAATATTTAACCCACTCATGCCGACTATAATCAAATCCAAATTTTTTGAGAATAACATGTAGAAAATTCCAGGAAACCCTATCATATGCTTTGTTCATATGTAATTTCAAAAGCATACCTAGTGTTTTCATAGAATGAAAAGAATGTATGACCTCTTGTTCAATAATTATACCATCAATAATTTGTTGACCCTGAACAAAGCCACCTTATTACTTTGAGATAAGACACCCTAAAATGTCCTTTAATTTTTTTACCATAATTTTGAAATGATCTTATAAATCATATTACAAGGGCTTATTGGACGAAAGTTATCAAAATATTTTGTGTCATCTTTCTTAGGAACCAAGGTAAAAAAGGTAACATTGATCTCATTTATTATAGCCTTTATTTTTTGAGCCTCTTCAACTACATCTAACATATCACTCTTCAATAAATACCAATTTGTTTGAAAGAAAATTGTAGGATATCCATCGGGTCTAGGTGCCTTGTTAGGATGGAAAGAGAAAACTACTTCATGGAGTTCCTCCATAGAAATCATCTTCATCAAGCTTTAATTTTATCCCTAAGTGATAAGTGATGGAATATTTAAAATTTTTCTCGTGCCTCCTTATCTTACCTAGAATTTTATAAAATATTTTTAAAATAATTTATTGCTTCCTTCCTTACATCTTCTTCATCCTCAATATTTCTTCCATCTCAAGTTATAATATTTTTAATATGAAAAACAAAAAAGTTTGTTTTTGCTATAACATGATTTTTTTTTGTATTTCTATCTCCTTCCTTGAACCATTTCTCTATAAATTTGTGGAACCAATATGACTCCTTCTTCAATGCATTATGATAATCATAAAGTAATTGTTTTTCTTTCACATAAGAATCTTGGTCCATTCCATTAAATTCTACTGTCTCTTGTAAATTTTGAGCTTGAA
The DNA here is from genome assembly GCA_028583015.1 of Wollemia nobilis. Taxonomy (NCBI): domain Eukaryota; kingdom Viridiplantae; phylum Streptophyta; class Pinopsida; order Araucariales; family Araucariaceae; genus Wollemia; species Wollemia nobilis. The sequence continues at coordinate 4,250,742 of JAQPPZ010017107.1, read as the reverse complement.
TTCAATTTATTTTTTCTTTATAAATGTTAATAAAATATTTGACATTCCATATCTTCATTTGCTCTTTTAAATATTTGTACTTTTGAATAAACCTATACATACATGATCCTTCAAATTTTGGTTCATCCCACCATAACATAACTATCTAGAAAAAATCAAGGTCTTGGAGCCACATAAACTAGAAGCGAAATGGATTTGGACCATTGTTAGGTGAATCACAAGTCAAAATAATGAGTTTGTGATCTAATCCTACTAACAATAAAATATTTGAAGATATTGTATACTTTGTTTACAATCATTTATTGGATAACAAAAATCTATGTAGTATTTCTGCTATATGATTTTTTCCAATGTGTCTATTATCCCATGTGTATTGAAATCTTGAGGGAATAAAATCCTAAATATAATTTGAATTGATAAATAAAGAAAAATCTTGCATTGATTTCGAACATCCTAGAATGCCACTCTTATTTTCCAAAGGAGATATAACAGTATTAAAATCACCCCAAGAATCCATAGATCACAATGAATCATCATTGTATTTGAAAACAATATACTAAGGTTCTTCCAACATATTTCATGAGGAGTAACTATAGTTGGAGCATATAAATTTATAATCCCAACATTAATGCTTTCCTCTTTCCTACAAAATAATCCAGCAAACCAATTACTTTTTTCTTCTAATAGTTGTCCATTCCAATTGTATGTATTCCATATTATTGCAATATTGTCTGAAACTCCTATAAAAAAAACTACTAAATAATAACCTACCTTTCAAATATTCCTAAAGCATCCTCACATTCATCACTACTTAATTTTGTTTCTTGTATTAAAATAAACTCAGGTCTATAATAACCTATTAATTTATTAATATCTCATTTTTATGGGTTTTATTCATACCCCTAATATTCCATGATATCATTTTTATCATCATCACTTTTTATTTTTATTAGTGGACCTCAATAACATTTTTTTTTATGTTGCCCTAAAAACTTTAAAATACAGAGATGATCCTCCATAGTCATTACTTTATTATGTTGTACTAAAATACCTAAATTTCCTTGGATATCTTCTACAGGATTGTATTTACTATACTGCTCTTGAAATCCTAAAGTGTAAGGAATAAACTCAGTACTACTTTATTTTTTTATAAGGAGAATATTTTAAGCTACTTGAGGATAATAAAGGTGGTTTACCTAGACTAAGATTGACCTGCTTTACATCATTTGCTTTAAATTTTTCTCTCCATCTTTATTTATATTAAAATTTGTCATCCCCTCTTCCTTTTCACATTTAGCTCTTTTTAAATTTGAACTTGCACATTGTACTTCCTCATCTCCCATATCAAATTTTCCTTCTAATGACTAATTCAAGTGAACAGTAATGAATTTCATCATCTGATGATGTAGAGGTATTTTTCTAGCCACTTTCTTAGGAGTGGAAAATCCTCGATTTGACCTAGCTTCTCTTGTGATATGATTTCCTTGTTTCAAATTGAAACTACCCTCATACCAAAAAAATTATATCTCTTCCTCTATTTTCACTTTGCAGTATCTTCCCATGTGCCCAATTTCATGATATTTACGACATCGAAATGTAATGTTTTCATAATCCACTTATTGATCTCATTCTCTTGATTCAAATTTAATTCTAATCGATTGTCGTAAAGGATTAGAAATATCCATGGCAACACATATTAAAATGTATACAACATGCCTTCTCTCCTTAGTAATTTGCGCCTCCTAGAAGAATTCACCTAGGGTATAACCAATATTTTTCAAAATCTCCTTATTGATGAGTTGATAAGGAAGTCCAAAAGGCCTAATTCATACTGGAAGCCTTTTAATAGTTTCTTTATCCATAGAAAAATTCTCACTCCAAGGTCTTAAATATAATGCATATTTTCCCCTAAACCATGGACTTCCATCCATTCTTTTATCCATTATTTTTGAACTAGAGAAAATAATGAAAAAGAAATCCTTTTCGAACAAAACCCATGGAGTTATTTGAATTCAATCCCCATTTCAACTTAATCCAATTTTGAATCTTAGAAAAACTTGGCCAATATCCATGAAACTTACAATGTAACCCTCTAGTTTTAAGATCATTATATCATGCTGAATCATCTCAACCTTAATAATCACTTCTAGTGTAGAATCTGTTACCTGGACTAGGTTTTCCATAGACCCCCTCTTCTTCTAATTTCTAGGTAGAGCATCCAAAATTCCAATCTGGCCATTCACACTTTCAGTAAGCACTTTTACAAATGACTTTATGTCCATGTTACCTAATTTTTTGGTACTCACTTCTAGCTACACTCACTCCTAGTTTGTGCTTCCACTCACTTCCAACTTGCGTTCATACTCACTACCAACAAAACTCACTCCCAACTTGTGCTCACACTCACTACTAGCTACACTCACTCCCGACTGGATAATAAACATGTATATTAGATACATTGAATGGGTGTATATAAACCTCAAAATAATATTATTTTTTATCTAGTCGCTATGTATATTTTTCTTAATAGCCTTAACAATCATATGTTATTCCCTATTAATTGAGATATATTTTAATAATTTTAAATAGAAATATTGATCTCTATAATAAGTGGCCTAACCTCTAAGTAGTTATTAGTCAAACTCCAAGTGTATTTGAGTAATGGCATGATTTTTTACCTTACTATTTCAAAAACTATTACCACCACCTTTTGATGGATTTATTATATAAACACCATCAAAATAAATTTTTATGAACTCAACTTTTGGATATTTTCTATTTAACCCCATTATCATAGATAACCTTTGCATGCATTTTTAAATATTGTAATCAAGAGGTTAATACCTTGTTTGAATGTAAAATTTATACTTTCCATGATGAGAAATATGCATATAAATAATCTACAAGTGAGGCAATAATACAATATCAATCTTGGTTATGATTGTGTCACTAAATTCTATTTTTTTTCAAGACATAATGTAGACACCAAAACAGCACCAATCCGATTATGTGACTGCAAACACTGATCGCATTGACACACACAGCCCCAAGGGCAGCCCCCGAGAGGTTAAACAGTGGTCCTAACCACTCTCACAATAGTTTTGGGAGGTCAAAGATCAATTTGGCACCTTCTAGGCACTTTGCTCAGAATCCGTCCCTCCCTGGGATGAATTCAAAATGGGATCCGTCCTCCCCTGGGACGAATACAGAATCCGCTCCAGGGTGGGACGAATTCCAGGTTTGACGGGCAAAAAGTCAAATCTTGACAAATGGCAGCTCGGATCCGCCACTTAACGCCTCCTTCATTTCATGGGAGCATGGGTGAGCGTTTTCTAGCGTTAGAGGTTGTTACAGGGGTAGTCATGAAGCCCCTAATCAGGGAGGAATCTTCCCTCCCCTGGAAGGGCATGGCTGCCATGTGGCACCTCTGCATGCTCATCCCAAGAGACCTCCAGGTCTATAAATTGGTGAGTTTCCTCACCCCAAGATATACAGAGAAGGAGCATTTTGGAGCAACGAAGTGCTGTCATTTTGATTTCACACCTATTCCCCCTTGAATTGTGCCTTTCACATCCGTGATCTCTTTTGGAGAAGAGGTCATTGGGTGGTCATTGGAAGCACAAATCCGGAACCAAACCCGACATTTGGCCACAGTATCCCACCCAATTTTTCGACAACACATTACAGGAGATTTTGGGCCCATCCCAAGTGGATTGGTGCCGAAATCAGGTTCCAACGGTGGGCGGCCCGCCCGGGCGCTCCCGCACTGCTGTGAGCCTAATCTTCCTTTTTAGGAATGATTGGGGATTCATGGCAGATTGTTCTTTTTGTCACTTTTTTATTTTGCATTCCATCTTATGTTGCTTAGATAGCTTGTAATTTCAATTTCGTAATGCTTTGATCAAATCTTATCATGTTTTGTCGCTTTTGTTGTCCTCACTAACTTGCAGGTGGCAGCATCAAATTCCCGCTGATGGAGGCCAAATTGGGGAAATCTGACCATCTGGGTCTTCCCAAAATGCCTCCAATTAGCTAACCCCAAGTTTGTAGGTCTTTTGGAGATCCCTAGACATGACATTTTGGGCAATATCACTTCGGCGCTTTGTTGCAGGTGAATTCGTTCTACCCCGGAGCGAATTACAGTCGAATCCGTCCCGCCCCGGAGTGAATTCAAATCGGTGAAGAATTTCTTGACTGTTTCTTTTGCAATGCCTTCTTGGTGATGTTTCCATGTCCCTGTCAAGTTTTCATGTCATTTGGATAAGTTTTAGTTACAGTTTAATTCATTTTCTCATCCGCTTATTGTAGGCTTGAGGATCGCATGTTTTGTCTTATTCGCAGGTGCTACTAACGGTTTCTTGTTCCTTTGATCGTAGGGTCTAAACATCGGAGGAGCAGCAAGGAATCAACACTCGTATACACAAGCGACGGTGACGTTTGGTCCGCCCATCTTACATGTGGGCACGCGGAAGAGGGATGGCTTTCCATTGATGTGACCAAGAGACAAGTTTGATGCTCCTCGCCCCTAAAAAGGGAGGAAGCGAATTGTAACCGAATTTGAAATACATCAATAAAAGAAGAGGGTTGTTTCATTCCATTTGGGTTCCAATTTGTTTATGCTTTCTCCATTTTATGCATTCTAATTCGTAGCATCAAGTTTAGTTTCGTTCTTGCATCGCACTTGGAGTTTTTCCCTTTTTGTTTCCGTATCCTCGTGCTTCCAGTGGCGATCACGGTGGGACCTAGTCCTCTATTTTTTAGATCTGAGATCTGATCAAAATTTGGTGGTTTTGCTTGCAGGTACCAAGTTTTTGGACGCGGGACTGCTGTTCGTTCCAGCCTGAGGCGGATACAGTTCTGTAATTCGTCCTTCCCAGGGACGAATTGGAATCCGCCTGACCCTGTGACGAATTTAGCACTGTAATTCATTCCTCCCCGGGATGAATTTCTGTCTATGTGGTTTCAGGGCAGAAACTCAGAATCAGCAGATTTGGGCAGGGGCAAGGTAAGAACTCTAAATTTTTCCTATCTTTTTCTGTTTTCAGTTTTTGCTTTTTGTAGATTACTTGTTTGCTTAGGGAAAGTAGTTCTCCTTTGTTGTTTGCTTGTTTCATTTTGCAAAAATAAAAAGAACCCCACACATCACGTGGCATCATAAAAACCAAGGAGCTGGTCGTAAAACCCCAGCCCTTGATCAAGACCAACGGTGGATTTCATCACCACCTTGGCTTGATTTTTGCATCCATTTACCCCGATTGTCACTGTTGCTCGACGTAAATCCTGACGAAAGCTGACCGAGTGTAGCTGGGGTGATTCCCAATGCACGAGGATAAGTCTTCTATGGTAGGTGTCATAAACAGGACAATCCCCCTTTCGTACCGCCTACGTTCCACGTACCATCTGCTCTCACGTACCTATAGTTTCCCTCTCGTAAGGGCGGGTATATAGAGAGGTTGGTATATCGGCCTGGCAATGGTATATCGAAGGGGCGACCATTTATGGGAGTCATATGAGCCTTCATTATGCATTTAAACATTCTTTACAAAAACCTTCAAAAACAAAAACAAAAATAAAAAACACACTAAACCAGGTTTAGGACACACTCTCAATATTTAAACGAGATAATCACCGTTTGTGTATGTGTGTGCTCATTTCTGTTTAGTGTAGCATAAAAAATCATAAAAGAGATAAAAATCTACATAGCTTGTAGGAAAGCACCACCATGGTGTACACACGTAGCCAAGCCCAATCAAGGGCGAAAGCTACAGAAAGTGTACAAGGGGGCACAAGTCACCTCCGCTATAGCCCTAAGGACTTAGTCATACCGCCTTGGCGGCCTAACCCGCAAGAGAGTCCACGTCAGTCCATGTCAAGATGGAATTATAGGGACACCCCTTTGGGGGACACGCCCGTCCGTCATAGCCCCTTTCGGGAAGAGTCCTTACATGTGGCACTCAACATAGATAAAAGGGCTCCCTTAGAAGCTCGATATGAGTGGCTACCGCATGATGAAGCACTGGAATGGCAGAGGGTCCATGAGGAGAGGCCTCAAGATTATATCATCCCTTCATTGCCTCCTCTCACTGTCAGAAACAATAGGACCAATCCGGAGCACAAGGCTCCTCTGACAGGGCGAGCCAACTCCGCCCGCCCCTTTCACACTTATGAAAGGGAGAACGAGGAAGACCCCTATCTTCCTCAAGAGCAATATACAGCATGGGAGCCATGCGCCTCCGCACCTGCTATTTACCAAAACCATCCTTCGAGGCCAGAGCCTCGAGTAAATGCCGCCAACCTCGATAGGGGGAAGCGACCTATAGAGATCTCGGATCACCGTGATCGAGATAAGTGCATGGGAGAGGCATCTAGGCCTTCGAGACTCAAGATGGCAGAACAGATTGACCTGGAAGTCGCCAGACATGCCACCCGCCAAGCGCAGATTACGCAGCTTGAGCAAGATCAACAACAACTAGAGCATTTATATCGCCTCAGTAAAGAGCGCATTAGGCGCCAAACAGATGAGCTATTGCATAACACCATGTCAGAGAGGGTTTCGACCCCTCGCACCCAAAGGGCAGAACCATATGAGAGGCGTAACCCCTTGGTACGAGATAGGTCCCCGTGACCTAACCAAGCGCTGCCTCCAAGACCTCTTAGACCTGAACGGGAGGCCACTCCCCGGAACAATGATGGGCTCCCTCCGTGGGGACCCACTCATGGTCATAGGTCTCACCCAGAGACTCCTCAAGAAGCCTATGAGGAGTATGAACAAGAAGAAGAGCGGGCCAAAATGCCCTATCAAGGCGGAGGGGTTGCTATCCGGCCACCTCTCCACAGGCCTCAAGTCTCCCACAACCCACAATGGGAGCAAGTTAGAGAGGAAGAGATTAAGTCTTCTGATGCATATAAAGCGCTACTAGAGCGTTTGGAGTCTATGGAAACCAAAGCTGCTGGGCCCCAAAAGCCCACGTTACGTCAACTCCGCAGTCATCCGGTGCATCCGTCCGTGCCTGCACCCCCTTATCCTGAGCACTTTAAGTTGCCTCAGCTGGCAATCTTTAAAGGTGAGGAGGATGCCCAAGAGCATGTGACGAGGTTCTTGAGCCAATGCTTTGGCATTCAGGACAATGATGCTTTGTTGTTGAGAACCTTTATAACCACATTCACAGGCCCTGCCTCGGATTGGTTCACCCAGTTACCAAAACACAGCATCAGCAACTTGGATCAGTTAGTGGATGCGTTCCTCGAATGCTTCACCTTCAACACCAAGAAGAAGGCGTCACTAAGTGATTTGGCCAGCCTCAAGCAATATGAGGAAGAGACTATGGCGGCCTACGGGAATCGGTGGAGGACTCTGCTTTCCAAGCTACCCTACCTTCCCCCTATGTCCGACCTTACACAGATGTTTTCAAGAAGTTGTTTGAGATCGATCTCTATGCTATTGCAGTTGTAGCAATATGCCACCTTAGAAGAGGCTCTGGCGCAAGCCAAAATCATCGAAGAGATCAAGATACAGGATGGCGAGATCGCCAAACCTAAGAAAAAATAATGGAACAAAAACACCAAAATAGGGACTACGCAACAGAAACCCGCCATGGTCAACCAAGTTGCTATAAATGTTCCTAAGCCTGCACAAGAAATATAGCCTCAAAAGGCTAACTATCAGGCAGTGCCCCCTAACAATTATGAAAGAGAAAACCAAAAATAGGGGCAAAATCAGCAGCGTCACCCTAGGCGACAGTTTACACCCTACACGGAGTCTAGGGACTCCCTATTTGACCACTTGTCAACGGCAAATTTGATCAACCTCCCAGAGATTCAAACCATAGATCCCAATGCACCGAAGCCTAAGGGGTACCGGGAGGACTTGTATTGTAAATTCCATCGACGAAAGGGACATGACCTTAATGCATGTTGGAAATTCAAAGGCTTGATACAAGACCTGATTGACAACAAGACATTGGTTGTAGACAACCCCGTAGCACCAAACAACCAACAAATGGGAGTTTTCAGAGACCCCTTGCCTGCCCATGAGGCGCAGGCAAAACCCCTTCAAATCAATGAGGTGCAACAGAACTGCCCCATGCAGGGGTATGTAGGGATGATAAGTATAGTGACTAGGAACAAGAAATACCCAGGAGCTGCTCCCATGGCAGCCACAAGAGAAGTTCCATCAACGTCACAGCCTCAACAGAACCCTACGCAGCTGCCCCCGCCTAGACCCATGGCCACGATTCGGACTAGACTTACCCAAAGTCTATGGACCACGTCGGCTAGGCTCTCCATATATGAGCTTATTCAACAATCAACGCCCCATCGGGAGGCTCTTATGGAGATACTGAAGGCCATCGAGTTGTAGCCCCAGGAATCGAATTCCTTCAACAATTTTGTGGGGCATGTCAAAAGATGCACCGAGCCAGTCATCACTTTTCGGGAAGATGAAGTGAAGTTAGTGGTTGATGACATAGCGGATCCACCCCTGCACGTTATCGCACGGGTCAACGGGATCCCCTATAAGAGGGTGTTGGTAGACACTGGCTCGTCTAGTAACATCATTACTACAGTGGCATTGAAACATTTGAAGCTGTCGACATCTCACATCACGGCCTCCACATATACACTACGAGCATTTAACGATGCAATATGCTCGACAGTCGGCACAATCGTCCTACCCATTCAAGTAGGACAAAAGATGATACCTACATTGTGCCATATTTTGGAAGGTGAGATGGCTTACAACATCTTGTTAGGCCGGCCATGGATCAGGGACATGAAGTGTGTCCCATCAATAGCTCATCAATGTCTGAAGTATACATTTGAAGGGGAGGTACATGTGGTCCCGGTAGACTTAGAGCCCTTCAAATACTGCAATGCGGTGTAGTTGATGCCGCAATCGACCCTTCCATCAATGCATTTGGATTTCCAGTTGAATCCATCTCGACAGGGTCCAATTTCGCAAGCATCCCCAAAGGCAGATCCACCAAAACCCCAACTAGGTCCATCTTCATCAGTTGGTCCTTCATCAACGATGCCACCTATCATGGCCAAATAGAAGGACAAAGGGAAGAAACCCCTGGAGGAGGCACGACCTCTGGAAGAGGCACCACAATCGAGTCTCAAACATCTCTACCGAAGAGATGCCTAGTAAAATGGAAGTGGAGGCTCCTAGCCCACCCGACATGGAGTGGAGTCCGGAAGAGCTTCCGTTCCCTCCCCCTCAGTCACCAACAATCACTATTGAAATGGCCAATACGGGCCTGGGGGAGTATCTGGTGTGAAATGTTGTAGCAACGCCCGCACTAGAGTCCATGCAAGACATGGGGAGACCTCGCCTCCCCATTGGTACAATTGTTCCTTTAGGCTACCCGCCAAACCAGACAAACTTTGTGTATGGGGGCCTTGATCATGGCACTGAGCCATGCATGCAAGAGGATGAAGATGAAGAGCCTTTTGCAGAGGATGTAAACTATCTGGTAAAGAAAACCTTAAAAAATTGACAAGTCAGGCGTAGGGTTCAACCACCCCCTACCCTTAGACATCTTGGTCGAAGACATGCAAGGCCTGAGGATAGGCCACAAGGGTGGATTGGCATCAGATCCATATGCCAACCCTAACACAACATACACATTGGGGGATTATCTCCCATGGTCAACAACCACCCTTGGTAACCTCAATCGCCCTCCCCCTTTGCTAGAGAGAGGCGAAAGTTTGGGGACCCACTTTTAGGGTGGATATCAATAGTGTCAAGAAGGATCTTCGGAGGATGAGTCAGACTATGAGCCAACATCATATGACCCCTTCGAATCAGATAGCAATCACTCACAAGTGATTCCTATGGACGCCTATCACGAGAATATTTTGACATTGTTTCCTCTAGAGGCTCCAACCGAGCCAATGATACGTCAAGAGAATCAGGTCCCCCCATAGAGAGTGGAACAACCATAGTGGGGCTAGATAAATTTGCTTGAGCAAGGCGAGCCGTTAATGCCGCAAGCAGTCGGAGCCAATGAAGGCCTTTGGATCTCCGATAGTGATTATGAAGATGAAACAGAAATGGCATATCTTAATCACATGCGGCAGATGCAGCATCGGTGCCCCTTGGAGATTAATGACATATTTGAATAGATGGGCATACTTCCAGGGCATGAGTGGTACGTAGACCCAGCAGGGTGGGACCAAGTGTTGGATCCATGGCTCCAAGTTTATGACAAGCACCGTCCACCCCGAGACCCTATAGTGACATCAGTGTCGAGGGTAGACCCTGTCTTCCTATCCACACATAGGGCCGATCCATTCATGCCCGTCCCTCTAGAGCCAGATCCAGAGCATAGAGAGCATCCAAGATGTCCGAGGAACCACACCTGCGGTAATGGAGACCAAAATCATTCCATCAACATGATCTCCATTGATTTAACCGCCCCCATCCACAATCCGGCCGATCCGGCATAGTCATTGTATCTAGACATAGATGCCATAGACTGGGATCACGTCGATTCCCCTCCATCCCCATCTGAGTACTGGTCGTTCGGTGAAATGCTCCATTTTACCTCTGGGCCAACTCAGGATATCTTCCATGTTGAAGAGGGACCCGAGGTTCCTAACGATGATCTAAACTCAGCAAATGATATCCATTTGATCCCGACTCCACACCAGTTGGAGGATGGATCCCACATGTCGGTCGAGGAGACGACTGACGTAGACATCGGCTCAGATCCAATGAATCCATAGATTCTCAAGCTGGGGGTAAGCTTATCCCCCGAAGAGCAAGCCGACTACATTGCCCTTCTCAAAGAGAAGAAGGAGGTTTTTGCATGGTCATACGGAGATATGTCGGGGCTAGATCCGTAGCTAGTCACGCATAATTTAACGCTTGATCCGACGGTCAAGCCTGTTAAGCAAAAACTATGCAAGATGCACCCAACAGTGGCCTTGATGGTCAAAGATGAATTGCAAAAACTATTGGATGCATAGTTTGTCATCTACGTGGATTATCCGCCATGGCTGTCCAACATGGTGCCCGTCAAGAAGCCTGATGGGAGGATTCGCATATGCACTGATTTTTGCAATCTAAACAAAGCGAGTCCTAAGGATGATTTTCCCTTGCCTAGCATCGACGCATTGGTAGATGCTACAACGGGCCACGAAATGCTATCCCTCATGGATGGTTTCTCGGGATACAATCAGATTCGTATCAATCTCGAGGACCAACTAAAAATGGCGTTCACAATGCCCTGGGGGACATTTTGTTACAAGGTCATGCCTTTTGGCCTTAAAAATGCTGGCGCCACCTACCAACGTGCCATGACGTACATCTTCCATGATTACATGCATAAAACTTTGGAAGATTACATGGATGATTTGTTGGCCAAGTCTCTCTTACGCCCAAATCATCTCGGTGACTTAAGCAAGATCCTCGATCGCCTCATGGAGCATAAAGTCAGACTGAATCCCAAGAAGTGCATTTTTGGCATCACATCTGGAAAGCTCTTGGGTTTCATAGTCTCAAAGCGAGGCATCGAGGTGGACCCAAACAAAGTCAAGGCAATCCTTGAAATGCTTCCCCCAACTACCATCAAGCAGCTCAGAAGTCTACAGGGTAAGGTCACGTCGATCAAGCGCTTCATAGCGCAGTTATCTGACAAGTGCCGACCCATGAACAAATTATTGCATAAAGGGGTAGCATTTCACTGGGATGACGAGTGCCAGTCAGCCTTTGATGACATTAAACAATACTTGGCTTCATCGCCAGTATTGGCACCACCTAGACCAGGAGTGTCGTTCTACTTATACATCTCAGCTACTGAGGTGGCACTAGGTGCCATGCTCACCCAGAAGAATGAACTTCACAAAGAGCAGGCTACTTACTATCTTAGCCGCACCCTGGTCAGCTATGAACTTAACTATGCATACGTCGAGAAACTCTGCTTGGCAGTGGTGTTTGCTACCAAAAAGCTATGCCACTACATGTTGAGCAACACTACGTATGTTGTGTCTAAGGAGAATCCATTGCGATACATGATGAGTCGTACTTATCATAGTAGTCGCACGGTGAAATGGATCATGTTGTTGACAGAATTTGACATAGAGTTTATTGGACAGAAATCCATCAAAGGACAGGTCATAGCCGATCAACTAGCAGAGGCTCCTATCGAAGATGATCAGCCTCTGGTCATAGAACTACCCGATGACGGGGTCTTCCATGTCTCGAAATCGTCTGATTCGATGAGCCTGAGTCACAGGCCGACATAACCCTATTTTTTGATGGTTCTAAATGTGAGCAAGGGGGTGGCACAGGAATTGTATTCTTCACACCGCAAGGGGCTCCTATGCCCTTGTCATTTAAATTAGACTTCCCGTGCACCAACAATAATGCAGAGTATGAAGCCTTGCTCATAGGTCTTCAGACAACAATCACCATGAACATTAAATGGTTGAACATCTTTGGTGATTCGCTGTTAATCGTCAATCAAGTCAAAGGGGTATTCCAATGTAAATGCCCAGTTCTGTAGGCCTACAAAGCCCTTGTGGACAAATTCTTGGCAAAGCTTGAATGGTACGACATCGAGGCACTCCCTCGGTCATCGAATCATTTTGCGGACACTATGGCCTCTTTGGGGTCACTAATCCCACAAGACCTTTCTAGTGATATGACAACCATTCAAGTCAAAACATTATCGCAATCCATGATGGAGCGTGCAAGCTCTGATTTAATGCCAGGAATCCACATGATCCAGATTGAACCATCCTCAGGATCGGTTCTCTCGAATCCATGACTGTTTGAAGCACGCCAACTAGGGGGCCTTGTTCTCCCCTACTCCCCTTAATAGCAACACCACGCTATTCTTACAAGTTCTTTCCCGCTCAACTTTTTCTAGGGATGAACTTCAAGAGGGATTGGTTGTTCATACCGTCGAGGCTTCTGATCAGCAGGATTGGTATTCACCCCTAAGGGACTACCTAAAGCTAGGTAACCTCCCACTTGGATTGACGCATGCCGCAAAATGAGCATTCAAGCAGAAAGCGGCAAAGCATGTCTTGTTAGGAGACATTTTGTACCATCGTAGCTATGAAGGAATCCTCCTTCGGTGCTTGGACCAGCAAGAGTCCACTTGGGCGATCGCCCAAGCGCACGATGGTACGTGTGGTGGCCACTTCAGTGGTATGGCCATCGCCAAGCGCATTCTTCGCATGGGCTACTATTGGCCATATTTAGAGCGAGATTGTTGCGCATATGTGAGGAAGTGCGTGAAGTGTCAACATCATGCCAATTTGACACACGTACCTTCCCAGGCCTTGCAGCCGATCCAGTCGGCTTGGCCATTTTTGTAGTGGGGCTTAGATCTAATCGGGAAGATCTCCCCTGCATCGTCAGGTCATCATACGTTTATCATAACGGCCACAGAGTACTTCACCAAGTGGGTGGAAGCGGTTCCGCTAACCTCTACGACTGGACCCCGCATTGTGGAGTTCATTTTGCATAACATCATATGTCATTTTGGTATTCCATCCAAGATAATCTCGGATAATGGGACGTCATTCAAGAACAAAGACGTGCGTGCTTTGACCACAAAGTACAAAATTCAGCACAGTTTTTTGACACCCTATTATCCATAGGCAAATGGGCAAGCAGAGGCGTCAAACAAAATGCTAGTTGCTATCCTCAAAAATATAGTCGCAGACAGTCATAAGGATTGGCACATTCAGATCCCACTTGCCCTGTGGGCTTACCACACTAGCATTCGGACACCCACTGGGGCAACTCTATTTTTGCTTGTGTATGGCTCCGAGGTTGTCATGCCTCTTGAGTTGGAAATTCCCTCCCTACGCATATCAATGCAAGAGTTCATCGATGATGACACTGCGTGGTAGGCCCGGTTAGACCAGCTTACGTTGCTCGATGAATGACGCGTTAATGCTCTTGAGCATTTACGTATCTATCAAGAGCGGCTGAAGAAAGCATACAACATGAGAGTTCACTTGAGGGACTTTCAGGTTGGTGACTTGGTCTTGAAGGAAAACCAGCAGAACTCTAGTTTGTCGTCCCATCTCAGGGACAAGTTCATGGCAAATTGGTTAGGTCCATATGTAATTGATAGCAAGATAGGACCCGGGACGTACCGGCTAGCTTCCCTTGATGGAGTCAAAGAACTCGAACCCTTGAACATCAGTCATTTGCGACCATTCCATATCTAAAGCAGCCAATCCCAAAATGCTCCAAGGATTCCCGCAATCGCTTGGTCAATCCCAAAATGCTCCAAGGATTCCCGCAATCGCTTGGTCAATCCCAAAATGCTCCAAGGATTCCCATAATCGCTTGGTCAATCCCAAAATGCTCCAAGGATTCCCGTAATCGCTTGGTCAATCCCAAAATGCTCCAAGGATTCCCGCAATCGCTTGGTCAATCCCAAAATGCTCCAAGGATTCCCGCAATCGCTTGGTCAATCCAAAAAGCTCCAAGGGTTCCCACAATCGCTTGGTCAAAAGAAAAAAAAAAAACAATAAAATCATCAAAAATAACAAAAACTTGCATCTCATCTCCATGCATGCTCAAAATCATCACAAAATTAAAAATCTCTTTTTACATCTCATTTTCATACTCACCAAGATCAATCCATCAAAAACACAAAAATAATAGCTGCATTAAGCATCGCATCCATACATTTGCATATTTGTGGTCATACAGGTCAAGGCACCATAGACTGTAATTACTTGGCAAAGTCCATCTTCATTCCATATCTCTCCGTTGTATAAACAATCCATCAAAAATAAAATGCTATCCATATTTCCGCCATACTATAGTCAGTTGTCTTCTAATGTATCGAGAGTTTTCATCATTCAATCGTCATTAGCTGTCTAGCCACATACTGTACCAAGTCAGATAGATTTTACGAAGGTAGAATTTTACTTGGATCACACCTTGTTACGTAGCATCCCAACACAAATTAAAACACATAAACATTCCCAAGTTGTGTGAACGAAAGATGAACCCTGCAAAGCAATCCAGGTCACCATAAGCGAAATGGTTATCTTGCTCATCCCCCTGTGCGAATGACCCCAAAGAATGCTTGAGAGTTGGCAAAAGGACAAGCATCCTCCCTACCCAATTCCCCATGAATCCCAAGTTCTCAAAAGTTGCAAAACATCAAAATTTGCACATGTCAAAACTCCAAAAAATTTGACATCACCCTCAAAGTGCATACATCAAAAGGCACATACAATAGTGATTCTCATCACTCGAAATCCAAATCCCTTGCTCAAAAGAAAAAAATAAATAAAAAATAATATAACAAAAATAAACAGTGATTTTTATCACTACAAAGAGCAAGTATCCCCATACAATTGAAGAAAAGAAGGGAGTTGAACTTGAATCCCTGGAACTCTCAGCATTCAGAAGGTCATGAGATAAACCTCAGTACCGGTTTGGTTGATAGCCTATCGGTCACTCGTGGCAAACCTCCCGCATGACGATATATCTTCCGCATTAACTTGGGTGCAGATCAATGTTTGCATGTGGATGAGCTAGCTTATGGTATCCTAGATTGCACCGTAGATTAATCTGACTAAATACAACAAAGGAGTTAGTGGAGCTAATTAGGTGATCCTCGGTACAGGTTTGGTTGACAGCCTATCTGGCACTGGCGGTATCCTGACAAATGCCACATCAAACGAACTCAATTGCACACACAGGGATGTGAAATAACTTGGTCAAAGACAAGTCCGATTCATACCTTGTTCAAAGTCTTGTCAGATAAAAGTACAGCCTTGGCTAGTTAGTTAAAACATCTGAATCTCAGAAAACCTAACTACATTCTAAAAACAACTGTAAATATCTTTTAGCCCTACTTCACCATCAAAAAATACAAAAATAACATACAAGAAAAGACATGTAGGCCTACAAAGCTATTCACCGCAGCAATCGCCTAGGACAAAAAGCCATACAGTTCTGAACAATTTATGGTGCCACCTCCAAACATCACAAATTCAATTCATCCATTCCATTTTCGCATATCACATATAAATCAAAAACATTTGCATTCATCATAACATATGCATCCATCAAAATAAATTAACATACATACATCCATATTCATCAACCATCATGCATAAAATCAAATCATCACATGTGCATAAAAAAAATAAATCTGGTATATATATATATCATCAAAAATGCCCGCAGGCTACAAAGAGTTGGTCCTCTGACCCCGCAAAAAAATCCAAAATCCAAAATCCCAAGCCTAAGGCATCGGCCACCATGATCACGCAGGATCGGTGCGACGGGAACTACCCCCCATGGTGTGGGTCCTATGGGACCCCTCAGAGCAGCTGCTGCTAGCCCCGCACCATGCCTACTACGCCTCCCTCCTCCAATCGCCTATGATGAGATGATGCTCGATTGCTCGCACCACTTCCCTCGTTCGACATGAAGACCCACCTCCCGAGGGCTCAGGTAACCGCCCACCAAGGCGGATAATCTCTCCCTCCAAATCCACCAATGTCGAAGACCAATCCTCTCATCGCAACCACTCTGACCTCCCATCGACGGTAGATAAGACTACTACATCATCATGCTACACTAGCTGCGTCCGTAGGAGATCTCTCTCCCTGCAGTGGCATCTCCCCTCCCCCGATGGTGCACAACGAATGCGCTCTCCCACTCCACCAGCTAAGCCCGTAGGAGATCCCTCTCCTGCAAAGCTTCCCCCAACTCCTCATCCCGCCTCCATAGTAACTCCTCCAACCATGCATTCTCAGTGCGTAACCCTGCATCCATGTCCTCCGCATCTGCCCGAGGCATGGGCATCTCTGGAATAGCAGCCTACTCTGGCTCCCACTGCTCCGTGATGTCCTACATCTCCGGCTGATCCGAAGCCCCAAGATCCGCATCCATACCATCCACCTCCACCATCTTTGCATCCTCCAATGGAGCTCCCTAGTCATCACCTGGTGCCTCGACCCTCGCCCTATGCACCTCCTAATGGCCCCTCGCCTCGCCATCACCGTAGGGTCCACCACTGGTCATACTCTGTAGTAGTCCCGATGTCGTCCACGTCCGGGATGTCAATCACCATGTCTGAATCCTCACCAAGTGGCACGATGACTGGCCGATCTAGAGTCCTCTCATCCCCCGACGTTCGATAGACCATGGGTTCACCAGGCAACCCCTGGTGCACCCCAAACTATCATGTCACCTGACTGTATGGGAAGAACTCATGCTCGGTCCCATGCCACCCAATCAGCCACCACCCCCTATGTACCCATCGGAGCCACTCTCCAGCCTCAGGCCAGGCTGGATAGTCTCGATAGGGGCACCAGGACACCTCCCTCGGAGCAAGCCGAGCGAAGGCATCGACATAGTGCCCTACAACACTTGCCCATCATCGACTCTATCCCTGCTCCTCAGATCACCGCCACAACATCGCATAGCCTATATCCTTATCCTCCATCTCCCCCGAGTCATCCATGGTAGCCCCGTCGGCCTCTCAACTGCTATGTGTTGCCAGGCCCAGCTCTGCAATAGATAACTACAGCTGATCCCCTTCCGCTTTCGGCAGCGGACCTCGTACAGCTCCCCATAGAGCTATGCCAACAATGTCTATCCCCACCTCAGGATCAATGGTGCCTCCGTCGGGCACTCAACCAACCGGTGAACCACATCCAGCAGGTTCCATGGGAACCTCGCACCTGACGAGTCAGGCAGCAACATGTTGGAAATGAGGCCCATAAGTACTGCGTGCCTCACTCCCAACACCCCCCTCTCCAGCCACCATCGAACTAGAATGCCGCCAATCTGGCAGTCAAGCTCTGCCCTCTCCACTGGGCTCTCTACGCCCAGCTCCTCCCCGTGCCCAAAGCATCGTATCAGTACCACTATCCACTGGTCGCACGATGACGTCTTGATCGATAGTCCATCTATCGAAATCCATAGAATCTGATAGACGTCGTCCAGTGTCACTGTCATCTCCCTTGTTGGGAGATGGAAGGTGTTGGTCCGAGGATCCCACAGGTTGATCAAGGCCATCAGATAGGCCCGATCCCCGACCACAGGCTCCAGTCGAGTCACCTGCTTGAGCCCAAGAGCATCAAGCCATTCCCAGTCAGCCATAGTTAGCGCCCCATGCGCTTCGGCAAAAGCAGTAGGCACACGATACCGGCTCTTCACAACCTGCACAAGAAACAACACAAAAACATCAATATACAACACTACATGAAAATGTATAGCTCAAAAAAAAAAAAAATAAAATAACAAAAACAATTTTCAAAATACACTTTGTCAGTCCTAGGGTTTTGTACTCTAAGTTTAAAACTGACAAAGTCTGCAAAAACAAAACAAAATTTTAAACAGTTTTTTAGCCTAGGGTTTTCACCTACGTTTTAAAACTAACACATTTAAACCTAAAAAACTAGGGTTTTGCATTCCTAGGGTTTTCGCATAATAAAAGCATCACATAATACAAAATGTTTCTTTTACCTAGGGTTTACCTTAGTGTAAAACAGAATGCAAATTTTAGGCGTTAATTATATCTTGTCAAAATAAAGTTACACTAGGATTTCATTTTCTACACAGCCAACTAAAAAGAAAAACAAAATTTTAACCTAAGTTTTTAGCTACGTTTTTCGTTCAATTGCCAGCTAGGTCTTGGTTGTGTTCAGATCCGTTTTAGGGTTTCCATTTTAATTTGAAAAACAACACACCAGAGCAAAATAAATAAATAACTTGAAAACATAATGCAAACAAACGAGGAGGTGCACTTACTGGTCTCGCTTCGGCTCTGCCGCTCGATCCGGTTTGTGCACTCATGGTGGCAAGGAAATTTTGGTAGCGCTTCGCTTCGCAGAATTAACCTCCTCCTCCTCAGAGCTCCAAATCGCAAGAAAATTTAAGTACAAATGAGCCCAAAACCTATTTTTGGCCTTTAAATAGGCTTTTTGAGCTTAGATTCGTTCCTCCCTAGGATGAGCACTTTAGTTAGCACTCGTCCCACCCTAGGATGGATACTCACTAGGAATTCGTCCCACCCTGGAATGAATTCAGAGCAAAAAATTCAAAAACAACAAAAAAATGAACAAAATGACCCAAAAACAAGCAATAAAGCTTGCCCGATGAAAGTGCTTTTGCATTTGACATCTCGGGTATGCAAAACTGATGTCGGGGTTGAAATCCTCACTATCCTACTCCCTAAGAAGGCTACCATAGCCGGACCGCTCCACGGGAAGATGGATCTTCGAGAATTTCACCCCCAAACGGCGTCGCCAAAAGGGTTAACACCCACCAAAAATAGGTCTAAATGTCAGAAAACTGCACACACATTCAATGCTAAACATCTGACGGCACCCTTACCTAAGTCATCTTGGGTCAAGCGACTCGTCGCTTTTCTCATGAAGGTCATTCCCTCATCGATTCGTCGCTTGAGGGGGTAGTCACACTTAGTCACTAATCAACACACACACACCCAATCATGGAAAATGGCATGCATTCAAAGGATCATTGACAAAGACAATCACGCCCCTGCTTGGGGCAGTAAACAAGCAATAGTCACAAGCTGATCAAATCACTTGGCATTCGTGAATCATGAACTCTAGGTTACCACAGACAAAAGGTTGCGCCCTTTGCCTATTCATGACTGATCAATGTCCAAGCTCAAGTAACACCTCACCGAAAAAGGTTAACACTTGAATTAAGTTCCTTCGCTCGTCAAAAGCAAGGATTCAAGAATGCATGCCCTTTCCATGCTTGGGGCATCAAGAGTTGGTTAGGTTACTAAGAAACCCTAATCATTAGTGCTTTGGTTATCTATTTTTGCTCGACGCTGCGCCATGCACAGTGCATCCCAAAAAGGGGCATCTGTAGACACCAAAACAGCACCAATCCGATTATGTGACTGCAAACACTGATCGCATTGACACACACAGCCCCAAGGGCAGCCCCCAGAGGTTAAACAGTGGTCCTAACCACTCTCACAATAGTTTTGGGAGGTCAAAGATCAATTTGGCACCTTCTAGGCACTTTGCTCAGAATCCGTCCCTCCCTGGGACGAATTCAAAATGGGATCCGTCCTCCCCTGGGACGAATACAGAATCCGCTCCAGGGTGGGACGAATTCCAGGTTTGATGGGCAAAAAGTCAAATCTTGACAAATGGCAGCTCGGATCCGCCACTTAACGCCTCCTTCATTTCATGGGAGCATGGGTGAGCATTTTCGAGCGTTAGAGGCTATTACAGGGGTAGTCATGAAGCCCCTAATCAGGGAGGAATCTTCCCTCCCCTGGAAGGGCATGGCTGCCATGTGGCACCTCTGCATGCTCATCCCAAGAGACCTCCAGGTCTATAAATTGGTGAGTTTCCTCACCCTAAAATATACAGAGAAGGAGCATTTTGGAGCAACGAAGTGTTGTCATTTTGATTTCACACCTATTCCCCCTTGAATTGTGCCTTTCACATCCATGATCTCTTTTGGAGAAGAGGTCATTGGGTGGTCATTGGAAGCACAAATCCGGAACCAAACCCGACATTTGGCCACAGTATCCCACCCAATTTGCCGACAACACATTACAGGAGATTTTGGGCCCATCCCAAGTGGATTGGTGCCGAAATCAGGTTCCAACGGTGGGCGGCCCGCCCGGGCGCCCCCACTGCTGCGAGCCTAATCTTCCTTTTTAGGAATGATTGGGGATTCATGGCAGATTGTTCTTTTTGTCACTTGTTTATTTTGCATTCCATCTTATGCTGCTTAGATAGCTTGTAATTTCAATTTCGTAATGCTTTGATCAAATCTTATCATGTTTTGTCGCTTTTGTTGTCCTCACTAACTTGCAGGTGGCAGCATCAAATTCCCACTGATGGAGGCCAAATTGGGGAAATCTGACCATCTGGGTCTTCCCAAAATGCCTCCAATTAGCTAACCCCAAGTTTGTAGGACGTTTGGAGATCCCTAGACGTGACATTTTGGGCAATATCACTTCGGCGCTTTGTTGCAGGTGAATTCGTTCTACCCCGAAGCGAATTACAGTCGAATCCGTCCCGCCCTAGAGCGAATTCAAATCGGTGAAGAATTTCTTGACTGTTTCTTTTGCAATGCCTTCTTGGTGATGTTTCCATGTCCCTGTCAAGTTTTCATGTCATTTGGATAAGTTTTAGTTACAGTTTAATTCATTTTCTCATCCGCTTATTGTAGGCTTGAGGATCGCATGTTTTGTCTTATTCGCAGGTGCTACTAACGGTTTCTTGTTCCTTTGATCACAGGGTCTAAACATCGGAGGGGCAGCAAGGAATCAACACTCGTATACACAAGCGACGGCGACGTTTGGTCCGCCCATCTTACATGTGGGCACGCGGAAGAGGGATGGCTTTCCATTGATGTGACCAAGAGACAAGTTTGATGCTCCTCGCCCCTAAAAAGGGAGGAAGCGAATTGTAACCGAATTTGAAATACATCAATAAAAGAAGAGGGTTGTTTCATTCCATTTGGGTTCCAATTTGTCTATGCTTTCTCCATTTTATGCATTCTAATTCGTAGCATCAAGTTTAGTTTCGTTCTTGCATCGCACTTGGAGTTTTTCCCTTTTTGTTTCCGTATCCTCGTGCTTTCACATAAATATTACCAAATAATGGTATGATGAATTTATCCATTAATTGTATAATATGTTTTATTTGAATTAATTATTCTAAAATTTCATCAACTCTTTCAATGTTGATGGATATGCGGAATAAATTATATATATTTTAAATGTTACCCCAAATTGTGTGAAGTGGACAATATGATATTTTCTAAGAAATCATCCAAAGACTTAAGAAATTAATAATAATGAATATACTCTTATGCAAGTAGAAGAAGAAATTGCATAACTACTTTTAATCACTCAAAGCCTTATTTAAGAAAGGGTAATAGGACTAGAGGAAGATCAAATAAGGGGTTTCATAGATGATATTTCTACAATGGTGGATTTAGATTTACATAAATAATTAGAAAATTGGAAGAAGTATTTTTTTCTTTTCTTTTGATAAGGATCATGACCTAGATGATATTTTAATAGAAAAGTTTAGAGTATTTCAAAATATAATTGGGGAATTGTATTACATGATATATAAGGAGGATAATATGGTGTTAATTGGGGTATACTCGACATTTTTTAAAATTTGTAATAGGGAGATAGTATCATGTAAGACAAAAATAAAATTGGTCAATGTGACTTATAAGATCATAGCAAAGGACTTGGGTAAATGTATCATTCTAATAATTTAATAGATCATTCTATTACGACAAACCAATTACTTGCATAAGAGGTTCATTTAAGATTTTATTAAGGCCTATGATAGTATGAAATAGATTTTTATTCTATAGATATGATAAGTTGACTATTGTTTGGGACTAAATTTCTATGTCAAGTAACACCCTTAAGGATGTTTCTACTAAGGTGGCAATGAATGGAATTATATCTGATGTTATTATTATATATTTATCAATGTTATATGTATAAACAGTGGATTATTTTTATATGTTATAATTACTGATGCACTTGATTACATTTTTGAAAATTTTTAAGTTAGTGTGGGTCTCATTGTATCCCTCCAAATGGATGTGTTGTTAATTTTTATTTTTTTGATGATTTAACATTTTTCAAGAATAATAAGACTAGGGCAGAAAATAGAATGGATATAAATAAGTTTTTTATAAAAATTTTGGTGCAAGAATTTCCTTAATTAAGAAAAAAATCATTATAGTTAGGGATTTTGTTAGAACACCTTATATATATTATAATATTTACCTAATCATTCTAGTTGAAAATTTTGGTTTATCATATTTTATATTCCTCTTGTTGGCTTGATGCAGGAGCCTATCTTTAGAGGGTTTTTTTTTAAATAAGTTTTAAAGTAATTTTTTTATTACTCAAAATGGAATTATTTGATGCAAAATATAATTTGCCAAAAATGGTAATTGTTAAAAAGGTAATTTTTTATGAAAAAATAATTTTCCAAAAATAGTAATTTTTTATTTCTAGGGTTTTAAGCTTTAGGGTTTTCTTTTAGGGTTTCTTTTAGGGCTTCAAGTTTTAGGGTTTTATTTTAGGATTTATTTGGGAATATATATTCCCTTGGTATTACATTGTAAAATGGGAAGTGAATGCAGGAATGAGAAAATAAATTATTTACTGGTTTATTTCCATGTACTGTAGTTTTTATGTGAATGGAGGGTTTTATTGATTATTTTCATTTATTGTAGTTTTTATGTAAATGGAAGGTTCTACATATTATTTTCATTTACTACAGTTTTTATGTAATGGTAGGTATTTTGTTGTGACCTCTTGCAGCTGGATTTACATCATGGCTTCCTTGTAAAACACTCTATTATTAGTTTATTAGGATTATAAGGATACATTATAATCCCAAGAGATTGGTTTGGTAGCTTAGATAATTATTTAATGGATGCAATGTATGCAAACAAAATGTAAGGTTAGGCCTAGGTTAATTAATCTTGACTATCAAGGTATTTATTAATGCCTAAATTAATTTATAGGCCCTATATGGTTTAGAAAACTCAAAAGAAACTCATATGATTAAGAATTAGCATTATTATTTTTAATGGGTTCTAAAAGGATGTGTCTATTTTGGGTAAATTTCCTAATTATAAAATATTTCTATCCAAACCTAAATTACAACTCAATAATTTTCGAAATTGGTGGAAACTCATTTCTCTCAAGATCTTCAGATTGTACTATTGTTAGACAAGGACTAAGTTTCTCCGCTTCATCAATATGGTAGAATCATATTGTAGTTATTAATGGGCTACCACTTGCCTTAGATCCTTAATATAAATTTAATATATTATCCAAATATAGTGTAAGAATTTTTATTGATATGTAGAGTGTATTAAATAAAAATTGGAAAGTATTTTATAATCTCAAAAGTTGGTTTTAGATATAGTTCACGCATGTATAGAGTTAGTCCTCTTTCATTGAAACTTAATAAATTAAAAAATGCAATTAAGATCTTTATGAGTTGAGCTAGTATTTTCTAAATATTAACATTGGCTAGATGAGGGGAGTTTCAATGCATTTTTTGTCCATGCCTTGTATATATATGTTATACCTATAAAATTATAGATAATATGTAATGATAAATGGGAGAATAATATAAGGGAACATGCATGGTGTTACCCTAGGGTTTAGTTCTAAAAGTCTCATGATATAGGTTCAATCAAGGTCATAACTTGGTGAGTTGGTCAAATCAATTTACCTTTTAATACGTATGTGGTTGATCTAGGAATGAGCAACTTATATTCATTAAACTATATGTAGTATTAATTAAACTATAAAACATATTTTTTATTCTTCTTGAAATGCAAAAATGGGTGTGAAAATGCTAATTTAAATTACCCTTATATATACTTGTGCCTAAAACCTTGGATATTTTCTTTACTATATATATTAGCTACTAACAATAAACATTTAGAAACTTTTAAGTACATCATCATGGGTCATTTATTGTATATCATATATTATAATTTATTAATGTTGCTACCATATATATAGTGCTCATAATTATTTAAATTTACATTAACTATCATCTATAAGTGCTTTCACTTATTAGAAAATTACAATGAGAGGTTCAAAAGAATGAGGAATTTTGTAGTAACTATAGACTTTCTTTATGATACCTATAATGATATAGACATATAGTCAATATAAATGTGAATACTACAATGATTATATTATTATTGATATGGACTAGGACTATCCTTGCAATTTTATAACAATAAAGGTTCAAGTACTTGAGATAACTAAAAATTTGGCTTTGTCATCTATTGATGATTAAAAGAAAAATATCAAAGTATATTTAGGTATATTGTTATGTTTTGATGTTCAATTTCATAGTAACCATAATTTATATTATGGTTTTATATGGATATATGATAACTCAATATGCATTTATCTATTATATATGAGGTAAACAATTGTCCTACACAACAATATCATATGGGTACTAACATAAATTATTAGGAGAAACGTTTCTACAAATATATAATAGGTGAAAAGATAAAAATTAAAGAATGAAGCCATTATATACTTTTTAAAAATTTATTTGTATACAAAATATTTAATCAACATATGTATTTTAACTTAGGCAATTAACAATATATGTTCATTATATCATTTAATTATTTATTCTTAAAGTTTCATTATTAGTTATTCAAATAAATTCGATGTGTTCTTTTAAATAATAATATTTTAATTTGATACATATGAAGAATAAAAGAATGCATCATTCTTCCTATAAAATTTTATAATACTTTCTAAAAATGAAATGAAACATAACATTCACCATAACTCATATGCAAGAGAATAAAGAAGAAAAAGAAGAAGATCAAATACAAATTAATAGAGGTTTGTGCCCAAGGGGGAACAAAAAAATAGATCATATAAATATATTACAATACACACAAATACAATGGATCAGTGTTTGGGAGATATTTATAGTAGATACCTAATCCCAAAATAAAAATTACATATTACATTAACATAGGTTGATGTAAGGCTCAAGGTTAAGTCAAGTTTAATTTTATATTATAAAATCGTTATGGATGTTGACATATGGTTAACCATACAAGTGGTTTAACCAATCCTATTAGGATTGAATACATCTAGATTTTCTATAGGTTTATAGAGAGAATACCTATAGTTTTACATAAAAAGTGCTCATAGGCTTACACCAAGGTTACTTATAGACTTATAAATTAGTTAATAAGGTTATATTACCATATTCTAATACCCTCCATAATTTGAGGTAGGGAGCCAATGACAGGAGACATTAAATATGGTACATCTCCCTCCATAATGAACACTTGATTGGGATATAGAATATTTCAAAGTCTAAACATCTCATATCACATTGAAGAGTGTTAAGATACAAGGACTATGTAATCTTCCATATATTATCATAGTTGATCAAATAGAACTTTGGCCAATGATTTGCATCACATTTGATTAACTGGTTAGGGAAAATATGGTATGTATGGTCCATAAAGATCCTACATATTGGTATATTCTATTATAAGAATAAAATAAAACTAATGGTCATTGTAAATAACTCAAACAAATTGGAAAATATCATGGTATGATTTGCTTGAAGTCATGAATGACTTTTGTATTATATTTTTGTATAAGCTTTTGGAACATTTTATACGTTGTAGAGGGTGGCTTATTGTAATACTTTATTATTAATCCTAAGCTCTAGTTATTAAAACCCTAACCTAAATGTTATTATAATTGGATGTTTAAATCACTTGAGACCAAATATTTATTCATAGGTAGGAGTATAGTTTATTTTCTATAGGAATATTATTTCTATATCTATGGATATAGTTCATATTGTGTGTGCTTTTTATATAAGCTATTTTTCATATATTGGGTTGTGTTGATTCCATTTATTTATAGAAAATATTGTCACATCCAATATGATATATGAATGGGTGCGAGTCTCCATTCGTTAATTTGTTTTCTTTGACAATTCTTGTTCTTCAATTATTTCAAGACATGGTGTTCTTTTAGAAGTAATTTCTTCAATCTTTGTGTACCACCAATAACTTCTTTTAGGATCTACTTCCCAAAACCATTGGTGGACCTAAATAACAAGGATTTTCTTTTATGTTGTAGAAAATTTGTTGCTCTATGAGAAATATTCATCAATTACATTCAATTAATTTTTTAGTTTTATTTTTCCTATGGGTGCTCTAATCACTAGATTAAAATTTTAAAGGTTGTATATATATATATTTTTTTCTTTTGTGGATTTAAAAAATCTATTTCATTTGCTCCTTTATTTTTTTTATATAGGTGTGACACAGATGAGAAGATAGTCTACATGATTTTCAAGGAAGGGAAAAAGAGGCTAAATTTTTTTAATAGCTTCTCTATAATAGAGAAGTCATGGTTAGGTTTTACTATATGAAAAACACCTTCAAGGTACTTGACAAATATTTTAATATGGTCCAATAAATTCTTAGTAAATTGGTAATTGAGGATGATTAAATGGTTACATTTGATAAAAATCCCATGTAGGAAAAAACATAGAAAATATGGATAAACTATTAATTTTATTGGATTCATTATTAAATTTTAGGATGGGTCTCATTTTAGTAAATTTGGCTATTCTACCTCCACATATTTCATTTTTGGCAGTAATTTTTTTAATTTTTCCTTCCACCCCCACCAAGGTGTCATGGGTTCAAATCCCACCATGGAAAATTTTAAGTGTGGGTGCTTGTGTTGGGTGTGGAGGATGGACCTAAAAGTGCATCACAAGCCTTAATTATTGACTATATTTTCCCTTGTATTGGTGGCTAAAAAATAGGTTGAGACATCGATTGTGGGAGGTCAAAAGTATAAATCCTATGATCAAATGTTTGAAAAAAATGGTTTATATTGGATGATGTGGCACTAGGTGGCATGGTAGTGAACAACATGGAAGAAGTTGAAATGGCAAAATTGATGAGTTGGATATCAAATTTTGCATATAAAATGAAGATAAATCAGTTAAATCAAGATAACTCATCAAATATAGTGTACCTATCTTAATGTTATATACACCATAATAGATTAATGAGTCTCTTGGATGAAGAAATAACATGACCATACAATTTTGAAATATTCCAAAAATAAAGGAGAATCCTTATAGAGCCATTCGCCAGGCTGGTACCAAAACCTGCATTACTCCAAATAGAAGACTTAACCAAATCCAAATTACCTACCTCAATTTTAGATTCTTGGATAAAAATAATAGTTAGATTCAAATAGTTTCTAATAGAGCAGATAATACAATGCTTAGAGGGACCATGAAGCCCTCCAATATTCCATGAAAGAATTTCCATTTACAAAGGCTACCATTCTTAATGCCAGTCAAACATTAGCTAGAGTATCTGAAGGATTCATGTTTCAGTTGCTTACTTCCTACTACTTTATAACTCTCCACCTTCAAATGATATTGGACCCCATTCACATTCTCCATTTACATTTCTTTCATCCAATGGGAAACATTAGAGGTTCTTCGTACTTTCCTCTTAATCCTAGTGTTAATATGGTTCTTACAAAAATTCCTAGTTTTTGGTCCTAGAGGGTCTTTTTCTAGAACCCTGGAGGGAGTGGATAGGACATATCTACTGGGACATTATTGAAGAGGAACATCCAGACCTAACTCCTAAAAATATTTAAATAAAATAATATCTCTTACCTATTCCAATGAAATACTAGCATCCCTACCAACCTTCCATTGGAGTGAAGAAAACGGAGCTTCTTTGATTTCATTTGGGATTGTTTCTTGAACTAGATCAACACTAGTGTCCACAAGATTGGGAGTAGCCTTCATATCATTCTAAATCATCTTAGAACCTTCCTTATCAGGGTTGTGTGTTGGAACTAGCTCCTCAAGAGATGGGTGAGGGGCTAAAAGAGGAATTTTAGGATTAAGACCACTTGTTTTGGAACCCAGAACTCTTTTCCTTTGGAAACATTTTTTATTTTTCTTTTGATTACTTATTACCCAATGATCACTTATGATGGTGCATAAGGAAATTATTATATCCATGACCAAAATTTCTATAACTATATCACCACTTGACCTATTCTCATATTCTATATTTTGCACCCAAGTTTCTTCCTCTAAAATGAGCTTAGTGGAGTCAGTGAGAT